>CM066036.1:416203677-417453677 GCA_033557465.1 Ichthyophis bannanicus | reverse complement strand
TGGGTGAGGCTGGAACTAGAAGGGAGCTGATGTTGGGGGAGGATTAGAATGGGATGGGGCTGGAAGAGTAAAATGGAGAAGGGAAAAATATTTTGTGTGGGAGGGATAAAAAAATCTACAATTGGCCGGGTATTGGGAGAGTAAGTGGGGATTGAGGATGGAGGGGTAAAATTTGACTGGATGAAATAGGAATGAGGAAAGAGCAAAAGGAGAAAGATTAGTATGTTAAAGCAGATGTAGAGAGAGAATGGAAAAAAACTAGAAGAGAGAAGAAAGGACAAATGGACAGCAGACGATGGAGAGTTAGCAGAAGACATGAAGAAACCAGAAGAAAGTGGCTGGAGCAATTGCAGCTGAAAAAAATGCACAAAAGGTAGAAAAATATCTCTTTATTTTGAATTTATTAATTGGAATATGTCAGCTCTGGTAAATGTGCATCATTAACGTCTGCGCTTTGTTTAGTACAAGAGCAAATTAATGTATAGTTTTATTTCTACAGTGTTGTACATTCCAAGTTTGGCTTTTGGGATTCCCAGTTTAATTATTGTCTTCCTGTTTCTAAAATGTGATTACTTGTTTGGTGATGGTCTATGTTCTGCATGTGTAACTGAGCTGAGGTGTTCTGTTTATATAATTCCTATTTGACATTGCCACTTGTTCTCTTTCCCCAGTAGGTCATGTATTGTTGTTCTCTGAAATGTATTGGTTTAATATTTGCAGTGTTGCCTTTTGATTGGTAGAGTATGGTGCTTTGTGAGTCCTGGTAGTGCTGTTAGGATACGGCGGGTTTGCTATGGGTTCTAAATGGGCAGTGTTTGTAGTAGTTCCTAATGTGTCTGGCAGTTGGCACTGGATTATAGTAATGTAGAAATCTTTTAGTCTTTCTTTATCCATACACTCATTAAGAGGCACGTTTACTAAAAGTTAGTATATGGTAACATTATGCAAATATTTATGCAAATGAGGCCCCTTATGCAAATGAGGCCCACACCCCCCTTGGGCCGCCCCTGCTGGGGGCCCACAATTTTTGTTGGCATAGGGCCTCACTCAAGGTAAATCCGGCCCTGGAGAGAGGTCTGAGAATTGAACTGTCTTACCATTGTGGGAGGGGGCATGCACAAAAAGTGAAGCTTGTACCCCTCTTTTATAATGGAGAGTGTCCAATGTTCTGCTGTTATCTACCCCCATCTGGGGGCAAAGTGACACAACCTTCCTGGAATGGTGGAAGGTTCTGGTCCATTGAGGGCCAGGAAGGCTAAGTTCTCTAGATGAAAGTCAAAGGCTTTATGGAGGCTGAGACTGCTGAGACGATTGAGGCTTAGCAGTCTTTGCTTTCCTTTGTTTGGGTGGTTGCTGACTCTTTCGGGCAGACTGACCTGCAGAACGTCCCTGCTGGGAATAAGAGGGATAAAACCTCTTCTTTTTTGAGAAGAATGGTTTCTTGAAAGATTTCTTTCTTGCAGGATCAGCTGTGGCTTTGGATAACCTATCCAAAGTGGAGTTGTCAGCATCCAACTCATTGGCTTTCTCTTGCCAATTTTTGCCGAATAGATTCTCACCTGTACAAGGGATATTGCCCAGTTTGTCCTGCACCCAGAGCTCCCAGTCGGATGCCTGGAGCCAGGCAATTCTACGTGCACCTATGGCAATGGCACTCAAAACAGTCAAAAGCTGCATGATTGACAAACTTAGAGACATCCTGGGCATGTTTAACCAGTGTGAGAAAATCCTAGCTCTTGTCATCAGGAAGGAGAGGGCTTAAAATCTCCAAGTCTCCTGTGACTTCTTTAAGGAACATTCCCATATATAAAATATAGGAACTGATCCTGGCAGAAAGCATGGAAGCCAGGAAAGTACGATGTCCAAAAGCATCCAAAGTTAAGAACATAAGATATGCCATACTGTGTCAGACCAAGGTCCATCAAGCCCAGTATTCTGTTTCCAACAGTGGCCAATCTAGGTCATATGTACCTAGCAGTTTCCCCAAAAGACACAGGTTCCACAATGCTTGTATTGGTTCAAGCATTGATATCCTGGGTCCCTTCTTAATAATGGTTTATGGACCTTTCCTCCAGGAACTTGTCCAAACCTTTTTTAAACCCAGCTACACTAACAGCCTTTACTACATCCTCCGGTAACAAATTCCAGAGTTGATTACACGTTGAGTGAAAAAATATTTTCTTTTATTAGTCTTAAATAGTTTACCCTGTAGCTTTATTGCATGTCCCCTAGTCTTTCTATATTCTGATAAGGTAAACAATCGATCTATGTTTACCCGTTCCACTCCATTCATTAATTTATAGACTTCTATCATATCTCCCCTCAGCCGTCTCTTTTCCAGGTTAAAGAGCCCTAACCTTTTTAGCCTTTCTTCATAGGACTATCCTTCCATCCCCTTTACCATTTTGGTGGCTCTTCTCTGAACCTTTTCTAAAATCGCTATATCCTTTTTAAGATACGGCGATCAGAAATGCACACAATATTCAAGGTGCGGTCTCACCATGAAACGATATAGAGGCATTATAATATTGTTTGTTTTATTTTCCATTCCTTTCCTTATCATACCTAGCATTCTATTTGCTCTCTTGGCCGCTGCTGCACACTGGGCCGAGGGTTTTAACATGGTATCCACAATGACGCCTAAATCTTTTTCCTGGGTGGTGGTTCCTAATGTGGAACCTTGCATCGTGTAACCATAGTTTGGGTTGTTCTTCCCTAGGTGCATAACCTTGCACTTGTCTACATTAAATTTCATCTGCCATTTTGATGCCCAGTCTTCCAATTTATCAAGATCCTCTTGCAATTTTCCACAATCCTCTTGGGTTTTAACAACTTTAAATAGTTTTGTGTCATCTGCAAATATGATAACCACTCATTATTCCACTTTCCAGGTCATTTATGAATATGTCAAAAAGCAGCGGACCCAGCACAGATCCCTGGGGTACACCACTATTCACCTTTCTCCATTGGGAAAATTGGCCATTTAGCCCTACCCTCTGCTTTCTATCTTTTAACCAGTTCCTGATCCACAATAGTACACTGCCTCCTATCCCATGACTCTTTAGTTTTGCCAAAAGTCTCTCATGAGGGACCTTGTCAAAGGCTTTCTGAAAGTCCAGATACACTATATCAACCGACTCACCTTTGTCCACCTGATTATTCACTCCTTCAAAAAAACATAACAGATTAGTAAGACAAGATCTTCCTTGTCTAAAGCCATGTTGGCTGTCTCCGATTAGGTCATGACTATCTACATGCTGAGTAATTTTATTCTTTATGATGGTTTCTACCATTTTTCCCGGTACTGATGTCAGGCTCACTGGTCTGTAGTTTCCCGGATCACCCCTGGAACCCTTTTTAAAAATTGGTGTTACATTGGCGAACATCAAATCTTCAGGTATTAGAGATGATTTTAATGATAGTTCACAGATTACTAATAGCAGGTCTGCAATCTCGTATTTCAGTTCTTTCAACACCCTTGGATATATACCATCCGGCCCAGGTGATTTGCTACTCTTCAGCTTATCTAAAAGTTGTAATACATCTTCCCGATGTATCGATATTTCCTTCAATTCTTCTGCACCTTTAAATACCACTTCAGTCATGGGTAACATCCCTACATCTTCCTCAGTAAAGACTGAAGCAAAGAATTCATTCAGCCTCTCCGCTATCGCCTTGTCGCCTCTTAGTGCTCCTTTAACCTCTTTATCATCTAATGGACCAACTGACTCTCTCACAGGTTTTTTGCTACGAATGTACTTGAAAAGGTCTTTACTTTGCGTTTTTGCTTCCGCAGCAAGCTTCTTCTCAAATTCTCCCTTTGCCTGCCTTATCAATGCCTTGCATTTGACTTGCCAGTGCTTGTGCTGTTTCCAGGTTTCGTCGTTTGGCTCTTTTTTCCATTTCCTGAAAGATGCTTTTTTGGCAACAACAGCCTCTCTGACCTCACCTTTAAACCATGCTGGCAGTTTTTTGGACTTCCTTCCACTTTTCTTAAAGCATGGAATGCAGCTGGTCTGGGCTTCCAAGATAGTATTTTTCAACAACAGTCAAGCCTACACTCACGTCCTGGAGGATTAGAGGCATGCCTCTTTGCACTCCTGATCCTTCTCATAGCTGATTCCATTACAGTAGAGTGGTGAGGAAGCTGAGTTTTCTGGAAACCAGGACAAGGAGGGACTCGATACATGGTATCCAGTCTGCGAGAGTGAGGAGAGGTGGTAAGAGGTGTCTCCCACATTCTCAACATGAGATCATGTAAGATCTCATGGATAGGCAAAGTAGCTGCCTCCTTAGGAGCTTTGGGATATTGTAAAATCTCCAACTCCTTAGCTCTGGGCTCTGTTTCAGGAGTCACAGTAATGGACAGACATCGAGCCACCTCTCTGATTAAATCATGAAAGGAGATATCTTCTGGAGGAGACATCCTACGTTTAGGAGAGGAAGGTTCCTCCAGGAGAGGTATTCCGGTACCGGCAGAGCTGTCAGAATCCTCGGAGTTCTCCGAGGATTCGAAGTACCTTCTGTCCGGATGCTCTTGAAGAGCCCGATACCCGTACCGACCGAAGTTGGTACCGAGGGGAATCGGTACCGGTGTATCATACCGGAAGGCATCGCATGACTGGGTGCCGGCAAAGCAGACACCGATGTCGATGCCGATGCTGTCAGTACCGGTACCGGTACCGATACCGGTATCGGCGTCGATGCCGGTACTGGTTGAACTGTCTGACGGGGTTCCGAGGGTGTTGATGCCGCAAGGAGAGCTGCCAGACCGCGTTCAATAGCCAGGAACCTCTGGTCTATCGATCTGCCGATGCCTGTGTATCGGTACCGGAAGCAGCCGGTACCCCAGAGCATGGCACCAGTAGTTCTGCCGAGGTCGAGGTCTCGAGAACATCCTGGAGCCCCGATAATGCTTTGGAAGCCGAAGCCTCCCGCCGGGGCAATTTTGCCAGTACAGAACCCTCAAGGGCAATGCCAGAGGCATCTCGATGCTTGGAAGGAGATCTACCCTGTGAGGACCGGCCAGACTTATGTTTAGTTACCTGAGATCCATGGGAGGAAGACGAAGCCCTGGAAGATGTCGATGCCACAGAAGCTGCATCGGAGGGAAAAAGGGCGCTGAGCTTGGCAGCTCGGTTTTGTCAACCCCTCTTGGACATCATGGCACAAGCCATACACTCGGAGATGGAGTGGTCAGGACCTAAACATTTAAGACACCACTCATGGGTGTCGGTGACGGAGATGGTACCGCCACACTTGGTGCACTTTTTGAAACCCGAAGCAGGTTTTTCCATAGTGGAGGAAATTTTGGGCCTAAGGCCCAAAATGGCGCATGCACATGGAAAAGCAAAGTTTGGAAAAAAGTAGTATATATATATATATATATATATATATATATTGCGGCGCTCCTGCCCGGCCTTAGGGCTAAAGACAGGAGCGGCGGTCTGATGCTTCATGAGGAAGGAGAGTAACCTGTATCCAGGGAATGCTGGGTATTGTAGTTCCTGCTCCTCTCGCTCCGAAATAAAGAGTTGTAGTTATGGGGTTTCCAGTATATTTATTATAGTAAAGGATATTGTTCCATCACATGGCAAATAAATGCAAACAAATTAGGTGCTTCAAATGCTAACAGAAAAACTTAGGATAAAGGCAACTTAAAGTATAACTGCTTCTTTTCACTTCTAAGCAAATTACTCACTTTGCCCCAAGAGGTCAGTTAGATTCACTGCAGCCTCTTTCAGCCACTGTTACCTTCACAGTGCTGGGGAATCAGGTGCACATAATTAGAGCTTTCTCAGCAAGGCAATACAACAGCTCCGTAGCATTCAATTCACATACGGTAAAAAGCAGTTTCCTTCAGCTTGGCATCTCTACACAGCAGACCGTGCAATCCATGCTCTCACAATCTGGTAAGTCTGTATTATCTTGTGTTAATTTTTCAAGCTGTATGGAATTACTGGCTTCTGGTAACACTGGCTGTCTTCTAGCTTGCAACTCTAAAAACTGCTTAAAACTCTGTAGGAGCAATTCAGCCTGCTGTTTGGGAGATAGGGAATTGCTATCAGCTATACAACTTCCCTCTGGCTTAAGGCTGTTTATTTTCTCCTCTCTTAGATTAATTGTATCAGAGTAACTGCTAGTCTCTTTTGCTAATGTTTCACATACAGGAGAGTTAGCTTTACATTCAGCCTGGAAACTTTGTGGCAATTCACTTACTTGTTGCCAAGCCGTTCTGACTTCAGATGGCTCCAACGTTCTCTAGCTGTTAGAATGTTTGTTGCTCTCTGGCTCAAACGGTACTTCACAGAATGATTGTTTTCTTTCTTGTGCTTGCCTTGAAGGCTTCCTTTCCCAGGGCTGTGCCTTCCAACGGTTGTCTATTTCAGGGCTAGGTCCTCTCTCCTTGGGACTTCTACTCACTGCCTCTGAATAGAACTTTGCAGGTCTCCTTCCAATGCCAGGTTCCCAAGTATCAGCATACTGTTTTCTGGACTTCCAATCATTCTTCCTCTTCTCCTTCTTTCTCTTCTCTATCTGACTAGCGAAGCCATGCTCTGGTTTAAAACCACGTTCTCTCCTGGACACGCCCCTTCCCAGGGCAGGGTGTGCCCAATCAGGACTCCAGGACTCCTCCCCTGGGCTGGTTTCCATGCTCAGCTCTGTGGAATAGAGTCTCTCTTTCTTCCTTGCTTTATCATATTGGCAAAAATCCTGCTGAACCTCAGGATTTTCATCCGTCTTCATAGGCTCAGGAGGGCGCTGTTCACCACAATATATATATATATATTTTTTTTTTTTTTTTAAGGAAAGAAAGAAAGAAAGAAAACCCGGCGGTACCGGTATAGCGTTGAGGAAGGCAGACGCGACCACAAAAAAGAATGAATAAGGAAAAGATTTTCTGCGGTGACAGGAACAACGACCTGCTGGCTCCACGGAAAACGAAGAACTGGAGAGAGGCAGTTGGGAAAGGTGGGAAGGCAGCACGCAGGCGCTGTGGGATGCTCCCAAAAGCTTTCTAATTGGACGCTGGGGAGCGTTCCCACGCAGGCTCTGTCGGTACCGACGATACCCATATGTAAAGACTACCTTCCTGCTTGTTCCTGGAGATCTTGAAAACCCAACCAACTGTGTGATCCCTGGAATAGAGGAAACTGGGAAGGGATATAAGTTTAAGGGTGAAGAGAAGTTTGGGAAGGGAATTGTATTGGAAAGATTATTAAGAAGGGGTGCTGTAGAGTCTGGGAAGAAGATTTTCAGGATATTCACAGTGAATATGCATGCCAGATTTTTATGCAATGGAGGAGGTACATGCAAGTCTATATCAATGCATATTCATTGTGGATATCTTGAAAACCAAATTGGCTACAGCATACTTGAGAATCAGCTTGAGAAACTCTAGTATAGAAAAACTTTAGGAAAAAGTATTAAGGCAGAAGGGGAAGAGATGTCTGGGAAGCAGTGTTGTGGTGAAAAATGTAATGGAATTATTGGGAGAAGGTAGGAGGATATAATAGAACAGAAAACTCTGGCAAGAATTGTTATAGTATGAGTGCTAAATAAAAATTTCTTATAAAAGCTCTCAGGCTGGCCCAATGGCTTAGGAGGCAAGTGCTGTGTAGCACCATATGGAAAGGCCTCAGTCTGATCCTTGAATCAAGTCTCCTCCTCCCTAGGTCAGCTGGGGCTGTGAATAACATGAGCCATGGAAGTGGTGTTCACAGCCCTTGGGACCACATGAGAGTCATGGTCACTGCTTAAAGATAACACCTAGCGGCCAAATTCTTTACCACTATGTCGAGTTTCCTCGCATCCAGTTTCTTATCCAACAAAATGGGAATGTTTCAGGCAGAGGTGGCTCTATAATGAGGCAGATTGAGGTGGCCACCTCAAGCAGCAAAGTTTTGGGAGCGGCAAAAAATGCCCCCAAAACAGCCAAGTGGCCATCACCTCACTCTGCCTTCTATGTAAAAAAACAAAAAAATTTCAAGTGAACCATTTGCAGCCGCTGCTGCCTCCGCTTCTCTCAGGTCGGCAGCAGCAACATCATCTCCCCCTCTGCCGCCACTGCTGCTGCTACACCCAGATCCGAGGACAAGCAGCGGCAGTGAGCTGTCAGCTTTGAAAAAAAAAAGGAAAGCAAAAGCACGGGGTCTTCAAGACTCCAGTGCACTTGTAAGTCCCTGCTGTTTCCGCCCTCGTGCAAAGCATCATCAGAGGGGGCGGGACCCATCAGGACCTTACAAGCATGCCAGAGTCACAATATCTCATGCTTTTGCTTTCCTTTTTTTTATTTTAAAGTTGATAGCGCACTGCCACTCCTCTTATCTGGGGCAGCGGGAGGTGGGGGGGTGATGATTCTGCTGCTGCCCCAGATCCAAGGACCGGCGGCGAGCTATCAATTTTGAAAAAAAAAAGGAAAGTAAAAGCATGGCTCTTGCGACTCTGGCATGCTTGTAAGGTCCTGATGGGTCCCGCCCCTCTGATGATGCTTTCGAGTCAGAGGAGGGGTGGAACCAGCATGGACTTACAAGCATGCTGGAGTCATGACAACCCTGCACTTTTGCTTTCCTTTTTTCTTTTTCCTTCCTTCTTTTTAAGTCACCACTGCTGCTGATATTGAGAGAGGCATCAGCAGTGGTGGCAGGAAGGGAGGTGGAGGTGGACGGCAGATGCTGAACAATGGGCTGGGAGGGCAAGAGGACAAATGCTGGACCAGGACCAGGACCAGTGCTACCCAGTAATATGGGTAAGTATGGCAGGAGGGTGCCGTCGCTAGTCGCCCTCCCACTCCTCACTCCCCATTCAGGATGGGGCTGTGCAAGCTGTGATCCCAGCCCACAGAGGCAGGGCACAATTGGCCTTGCACAGCCCCTGCCTCTTCTACATACAAGGGGTGGACATGGGGGGCATTGGGAAGGAGGGAGTCAGAAGGGAGATGCTGAATGCAGAGGGGAATAGGGAGGCAGAGGGGATAAGATTGAGGTGGGAGGCTAGGGAGATAAAGGGAGATATTAGACATGTGAAGGGGCATAGGGAGAAGCAAGGAGGGGAGATGGAGTGGTAATGTTGACCAGGAGGCTATAGGGAGACAATGGGAAAATGCTGGACTTGGGGAGGAGAGGAAAGAGGGGAGATGCTGGACATGGGGTGATAAGGGAAGAAGGAAATGCAGGTCATGAGGGTAATAGGGAGAGAGAGGTAAGAAGATGGACAAATGTGGTAAATAGGTTGAGAAAGAGACGGAGAGATACTGGACATGGGAGTAATAGAGAGGGGATGATATGGTATGGAGATGGGGTAGATGCTGGTTGCAGGAGGATAAGAAGGGAGAGAAGGAAAGAGAGAGAAGAGATACTGGATGGAGGGAAACAGAGAGCCAGAGAGAGAGAGTAAAAGACTGGAGAATAATGGACTAGGGAAGAAGAGCTGGGGAATGGAAGGACTGAGGTGAAGGTTGAAAAGGGAAGGTAGATGGTGTAAAAAAGAGGGACATTGAGAAATGGATAGTAAGGAGTAGTAAAATCTGGGTGGACAGAGAGAAAGAGAGAGAGAGAGAAAGAAATGGAAGAAAGCTGAAAGGGAAAAAAATGAATATTCAAGATCAGCACCGTACCTAGCCCTGTGTGAGCAGTGCAACTGCACAGGGTGCAAAAAAATAGGGGCATATTTGAGGTTGCCAGCCTTGGCTCCTGCCCCCCACCCCCAACACTACCGCTGCTTTCGATGTTCCCTTAGTGGCAGCGGTGGCAGTAGCGGAGCAGACTTCCAATTGAAAAAAAACCACACGGGTTTTCAAGACTCCATGCATGCATGCTGGCCTGATCCCTCCCTTCTCTGATGAATGCTTATGTCAGAGGAGGGAGGGACCAGAACAGCCATTCAAATGCGGGTCTTTGCAACTCCACGCTTGAATGGCTGATCTGGTCCTTTCCTCCTCTGATGTGCCTACAACAGAGAGGGAGGGACCAGATCAGCATGCAAGCATGGAGTCAGAAAGACCCGCATGTTTTTTTTTTCGATTGGAGATCTGCTCTGTTGCTACCACTGCCACCGCCAAGGGAAGATGAAAAGCGGCGGCAGCAGGGCAAGGGCAGGCAATGCGGGGGGGAGGGGGGGGGGGAACCGGCTGGACATGGAAGTGTTGAGAAGATGCTGGTCATGAGGCAAATGACAAACCTGGGAGGGGTGCCAGATGTGCAAATTGCACAGGACACATTTATGACTTAGTACAGCCCTGTCCAAGATGGAAGGACGTAAAGAAAACTAAAGGAGAGAGAAGAAATGGCAGATGGACTAGAAACCATAGAAAGAGAGCTAAGAGAAGACAGAGGAAAGCAGAAGCCTCAGATCAGGACCAGCATGATCAGAGAATAAAATGGTCAGACAACAAAGGTAGAAAAAATAATTTTATTTTCAATTTAGTGATTGGACTTTGCACTATCTTTATATTTTACAGTATGGGGAACTGCATCTCTTATTTCTATGGTGTTGCACTGCATGTGGAGTCTGGCTTATTAGGGTTTCAGTTTAATTTTTGTCCACATATTTTTATTTTTATTTTAGGTTGTGATCACTTATTTTGTACTTGGTGAGGGTCTGTGTTCTGAGTGTGTGACTAAGTTGTTGTATGTAGGGATCTGTACTGTAGTAATTTGACTTGCTCAGCTTTTCAAATAGGTGTACAGTTATTCTATGACCCGCCAAAGTATTTATACTGCTGCTTTTTTCTGGGTAGGCTCTTGTTTTTGTGAAAGTGGGAGGTGCTGTGTGGGTGTTGTTTAGCCGCTTTTGTTTGGCATATTTAGCAGCATGTTTCCTAAGCTCTGCGCTGGTAACATATGAACAGAAGAAATGCCATACTGGGTCAGACCAAGGTCCATTAAGCTCAGTATCCTGTTTCCAACAGTGGCCAATCCAGGTCACAGGTACCTAGCAGGTTCCCAGAAGGCACATAGGTTCTACAATGGGGCAAGAAGTGGATCTTTCCTCCAGGAACTTGTCTAAACCTTTTTTAAACCCAGCTACACTAACAGTTTTTACTACATCCTCCAGTAACGAATTCCAGAGTTTGATTACGTGGGGCCGTAGGCTAACCACAGGGAGGCAGTTACATCCCCCTGTAGTTTCTGCATTTCAACGTGGCAAAACAACTGCTGATGCAACTAAGGCCATCCACTGAGGTGGCATTAGTTGCACTCACGCTACTTGCGCTGAGCCATTATGTTAGTTTCTGCTAACAATGCAGATGCCTGTGTGTGAGAGTTCTTTTTCTCGCCTCACTCTGAAGTAAAGTATAATTTTGGGAAAGAAAGTATTTTTTGGCTACATACAGTATCTCTTTTTTTTTAGTTTGTACTAATATAGTCCCTACTTGGTAAAGATCTATCTCTTTTCTGCATGTGTGACTGAGGCCACATATTCTGCTAGCATGGAGTTTCTATGTAGGGATTTTAGTAATCTGGCTTGTTCAGTTTTCTGAATAGGAATATGGATGTTCTAGGGCCCACAGCAATATATATGGTGCTGCCCTTTTCTGGGTACTCTCCATGTTGTGTGAGTTTCGGAAGTTAGTGCAGTTATGGAATAGTAGATTTGCTGTATGGGTCCTATGCGCAGGGTTCTTGGTGTAGTCACCTGTAAGGTGTTGGTTGCAGGGGTACTGGAATATGGATTGTCTTGAGATTTGAAGTTTTGCATTCTTTATGCTGCCAGACTGAAATTTAAAATATTTTGTCAGTCCAGGTTCAAGAAAATTTCAAATTTTAAGGGAACATCTCAGTTTAATTTTGTTTATGTATTTTATTTCTCTTATATACCGCGCTCTTCAACATCAGTGCGGTTTACATGGAACATTTAGGTCTTTACGGTGGGGGTTACACCGTAATTACAGATAACAGGTAGCTCAACTTGGATAACCATAATTAACTATTTACACATATTTGAAACACATAGTAGTATTTACATATTATACAACATTTGAGGGATGGTTACAGCGGACATGGAGCTTATTTGTGGGTAGGTCGAGATGGTGCACCTTCATTTGGGTAACATTCGAGGAAAAGGTGGTGCTTCAATGCCCTCCTGAATTTAGTTAGTTCCGGGATTGCTCGTATGTTGGGAGGCAGGGCATTCCAGTATCTGGGAGCGCTGATACTAAAGGCCCTGTTTGCCGTTGCCTGTGTACACTGGGTCAGTGTTTTGGGGATTGCCAAGGTGTTTATTGCTGTAGATCGTCTGGCCCTATTGGGGGGAGTTATGTGTGTGGGGCATGCGAGTGACGGGGGGAGAGCCCATTTATGGCCTTGAATGTTAGCCCATTTATGGCCTTGAAGACGATCCTACAGTGGATAGGGAGCCAGTGGAGACTTTTGAGCCTGACAGCTTCACCGCTGCTGAGTTCCAAACTTTTCCAGCTCTAGCACAATCCAATCCAGCTTTTGAATTCATGGCTACCAGGATTAGTTTACAGTTTATATCTTCCCTCCTCATCAATAATCTGGTCATAGCAAAATAAATTAGATGTGCAGATACTTATAATGGTTTGATTTGGTGGGGGGGGGGGGGGCTGTGTAAGTGACTTTTCATTAATTCAATTTAATGTTTATTATTATCTTTGTTTTATTGTAACATCTGTTTTACTAAATTGCATGTGCATGTTTGGAAACCACCTCAGATTTTAGATGGCTGGCATATACATTTTAAAATAAAGTATACTAAATTTATGCAAATGACGCTGCAATGAGTCTCTGCACATGGCCCCGCATCACCCTTAGGCTTCTGAAAAGGTAGAAGAGAAATTTATTTTCAATTTAGTGATCAAATCTGGCTTCTTGTGATTGCAGTTTAATTTTTTATCTACGTATGTTTTAAATTATGGTCACTTATTCTGTACTTGGTGAAAGTCTGTGTTCTGAGTGTGTGACCATGGCCAGGTGTTCTGTTAACATGGAGTTTGTACATAGGGATCTGTACTGTAGTAATTTGAATTGTTCAGCTTTTCAAATAGGTGGTTGGATGTTCCAGGCCCGCTGCAGTATTCACAGTGATACGTTTTTTGGGTAGGCTCCTTATGTGAGTTTTGGAAATTGGTGTTGGCATAGAATGGTAGATTTGCTCTATAGATCCTCAGTGACATTGTTATAGGGTTTTGTATTAGTTCACAATGAGCCCGATTCCTTTAGGGGCACGTCCAGGCCGTCTGGATGTCCCCATACAGGACAAGCCGTTAGGACCTGATTCTGCATCGCGGGAGCCAGATGTTCTTGCAGGTTCAGGATCAGGCCCTGAGACAGCCTGGTGTGCCCCTGCATACACATGGGGACATCCTCCCCGCATGCTCCTTCGGCCCCTGCAGCGCCATCCCCCTGTTATCCAACCACCTGATCCTGGGCTGGGTAGCCGGGGCCCGGATTGTGCAGTGTTGTGCTACCTGACTCCTGTTCTGGCCCTGCATGCCGTTCCCAGGCCCGATCGCTGTCCTCTTCACTGCTTATTTCACCTCCGTGGTGGAATAAGTGGCACGTCGAATCTACCCCCCCCCCACAGGATTTACAGGGCCATGACCTGAATTGGCCCTGTACGTCCTGCCACCTTGGCCCGCCCCCACTCCTCCCACTCTCCGCCCCCTCCCACCCTCTGCCAACTCTATTCGTACTGCGGCTATGGCTTTGCGGCAAGGGAGGGATGCAGAATCGGGGTAGGACAGCTAGGGGGCTACAAGTCCACTGGGACATGCAGCCCCACTAGGCACTTTGCAGAATTAGGCCCAATATGTCTGGTACTAGAGAATGTTTGTTGTTGTTAATGATAGGACCGGAATCAGATTTTTTTTTTTTTAGATATTGAGTTATGGGTGAATGTCCTAGTTCTGCTCTGCACCCATTGAGGGAGAGGGTTCTGTGAATGCAAAATATATGTTCAAAAAGAAAAAGCAAGGACCATAGCACAGTTTATAACAGCAAATAAAATTAATTAGAATTTGATGTTATAAACTGTGCTGTCGTTCTTGCTCTTTTAGTTTCTTGGTGTGCAAAAATCTTGCATTTCCTCCACATTATCTAATCGGCTTTTTGGTTTGGATCAGTCCCTGACTGGAGTTTTGAGGAAGGCCCCCCCTCCCACCTGCTCTGGAGGGAGGCGCTATCTCAACCCTTGCCTCAGTAAGCATATTGCCTTAAGCCGCCCCTGGTCCCAGGTGATCATAACCTCTTCATTCTCTAATTCTCTTGGGGTCATGATCCCAGTGCTTTTCAGGCACAGTGATGATGTAGTATTTACAGAGTTTCCAATGGATGAGGCATGTTACTTTGTTGTGCCTTTCTGTATAGAAATTTTCCGCCATCAGAACTTCACAGGCAGCTATGGGGTGAATCATTGTTTCCAGGTCTTTCTTACAGAATCGACATGTCTGTTTTGCCAATTTTTTCAATGCTCACTGTAAACCATCTCCATCTGTAATCTGCTGTCCTGGGCTACAACTATCAATCTCTCATCCTTTGGTTTCAGTTTACCTCTCCTTTTTTTCAAAACTTTATTTAGAACCATCAACGGTAAACAACAAGTACATAGCACACAGAAAATCACCACTCTCTGGGGTTAGCTCTTATCCCCAGGAGCCATACCCATTGACGGTTACATGGATTTTTCAAAGTATAATAACCCACACCCCCTTCCCCCACCCCCTCCCCTCCCCTCCCCCCACCCCCCTCCCCCCCCATACATGTCAAAGCCACACAGGACCATCTGGAGGTTCCGCCTGTCCCCCGAATAACAAAACAATAGATAAGGGTGTTAACAACCCAACTGCAAGACTGTATTACGAGTCCGGGCACTCAGATTTTGAATGTATGGGTCCCAAATTAGCAAGAAGGCGGACCATCGCTGGACGTGGCCCCGGGCAGCCCTACACTCCAGGAGCATAAGCTGATGGAAAGAGTTCCGCCACTCCCAAAAAGAGGGAGGGCGGGTCTCCCTCCATCGCCTCAACAAAGGTCCCTTACCCACCAGACATGCCTTACGCACCAGCCAGCGACCCCACTTCCCCCTCGGAGAGGCAAGGGCCAGAACATCCAAGACCACCAAGGCTGCATCCCACTGAATAGGTTGTCCCAGCAGATCGGCCATGTACAGGGCAATCCTCCGCCAATAAGGGCGAAGCCTGCGGCAGCCCCACCACATATGTAACAAGGTCGCCATGGGCGCCGCACACCGCGGACAACCGCCATCCACAGTCAGGTGGCAACGAAGGGCCCTCCGCGGTGAGAAGTGGATCCTGGTAAGACATTTAAATTGTATTTCCCGCCAACGAGCCCCCTCCACCAGGCTCACCGCGCGCCGTAGGGCCGCCAAAATAGTGCCCCGGGGGATTTCCCGCCCCATTTCTGCCCCCCAAGCCCGTTCGACTCTGCAGTAGTCTGGGCGCTGGCGAAGCTGCTCCAACCGGAGGTGAAAACCCCGGATCGACGGTCGTGTCGAATCATCCAGGCCAAAAAACCCCATAAGCTGGACCGAGCGATCGCCATGTAACTCCTCTCCTGGGAGAGAGGCCACATAATGGGCCACCTGCATATATGCAAAGAAATGATGAGGCCGCAAGTCGAACTCGCGGGAGAGCACAGAAAAGGGTTTGATCCTCCCGGACAGGTCTACCACGTTCCCCACACTATGGGCACCTTTCTCCCCCCAAAAACGAAAGGCCGCGGTCTCCGTCCCCGGGGTAAAGTTGGCATTGCCCCGAAGGGGCAGCCAACTTGATGCCTTCCAATTACGGCCCCAATAGGTGTTCAACTGCCGCCAGGTCTTACGGACCGGGAGCAGCAACACACTCTCAGCTAAGTGGGTGGCCCACTGGCTGACCTCCAGGTGCAAGAGGGCCCGCAAAGAGTGGGGCGCCACATATTCCTCCTCCAAGGCCGTGGGTGTATAAAAGTCAGTGCCACCTAGCCAGTCCCCCAAATGGCGCGCCTGGCAGGCCAAGGCATAAGCTCCGAGATCCGGGAGCCCCCACCCCCCATTGCGCATCCTCCCCACCAGCCAACTGTAGGGGACACGAGCTCTCGCCCCCCCCCAGAGGAGGCCCCGAAATGCCACCTCAAAAAGCCGGGCATCCCTCCGGAGGAGCCAAACAGGGAGGGTCTGCAACCAGTACAGGATCCGGGGCAAGAGCACCAGTTTAATCGCCGCAATCCTTCCCAATAGGGACAAGGGGAGAGGCTGCCAGGCCTGCACCTGGGCTCGCACCTTGGTCAGCATTCGCTGCAGGTTGCACCTATACAATCGTCCTGGATGGCAAGGCAATACAATCCCCAAGTATACAAATTGATCCCCGGCCCATCGAAGAGGGAAGCCCCCCGGCCAACTACCCCGAAGGCTCCCCAACACGTCCATGGCCTCAGATTTGTCCCTGTTAATACGTAGCCCCGCAAATTGTCCAAAGGTTCGGAGCTCGTCTAAAAGAAGCGGCAAGGAGTCTGTTGGCGAGAGTAAATGTACCAACAGGTCATCTGCAAAGGCAGATATCTTAAATTCATGAGCGCCCATTCTCACCCCCCTTATGGAACGCATACCCGCCACTCTCCGCAGGAGAGGATCCAACGACAGGACAAAAAGGAGAGGAGAGAGGGGGCAGCCCTGACGGGTCCCCCTTTGCAAAGTAAACCTCTCTGATACCACCCCATTACAAAGTATCGCCGCCGTCGGATCGGCGTACAGGCTCGCAACCATACTACAAAATAAAGGCCCGAGACCATAGCGTGGAAGGATGTACTGCAAATATTGCCAATCCACCCGATCGAAGGCCTTTTCCGCATCAAAACTAACAAGCAGTGAGGGCAACTGTCTATGCTGGACCCACTCCAGGGACGCCACAATTTTGCGCAGATTGCGAACTGCGTATCGCCCCTTCACGAACCCAACCTGACAATCATGCACCAACAGCCCCAGAAACTCCGCCAGGCGGTCTGCCAAAACCTTGGCCATCAATTTAAGGTCAAAATTGAGTAGTGAGATAGGACGATACGAAGTCGCGGAGAGGGGATCCTTCGCCGGTTTAGGAATAAGGACAATATGAGCGTGATTAGCTCCCCAGCGAAAGTATCCCTGCTGTGCCCTCTGATTATGCACGGCAGCCAGCGTTGGGGAGATCAAATCGTTAAGGATTTTGTAAAATTCCGCACCAAGCCCGTCGGATCCTGGGGATTTATAACAGCTGGCCTTGGAAATAGCCCCCTGCAGCTCAGCCACCGTTATCGGCTGCTCCAACTGCGCTCTTTGCTCCGCGGTCAAGCGCGGTAACTCCAAAGCCCCCACATACTCCTCCATCTGCGTATGGGAAGGCGACTCCGCAGTATAAAGGGTCTGGAAAAAGGAACGAAAAACCCGCACAATCTCCGAGTTCTCCCGGTGTAACACCCCCGAATCATCCCGCAAACCCGGCACCAGTTTGGAGCCCCTAGGTCCCCGGAGGCATCTGGCCAAGAGTTTCCCGGGCTTATCCCCATAACGGTAAAGTTGGTACCGGTAGTATAACACAGATTTCTTTGCCCGCTGGTGCAGAAGTTCATTTAATTCCGTTTGAGAGTCCCACAGCTGCTTTTTAAGCCCTGCGGTCGGGTTTTGAGCCCCTTGCCGCCGTAATCGCGTCACCAACTTCTCTAAACCAATAATACGTTCGGCCCTCAGTCTTCTCTTCCGGGCAAGGAACCCTATTATGTCCCCCCGCAGAACCACCTTTGCAGTTTCCCAGAGCAGTTCGGGGTCATCCTGGTGACCCCTATGATCAGCTTCAAATTCCTGCCAGCGTTGTTGAAGAAAGGAGCGAAATTGCGCGTCCCTATATAGTTCGAGCGGGAATCGCCACGTCGGGGGCGGGGAGAGGTCCCAGTCCAATGGACGTCGAGCCAAACGAAAGCATGGTCAGATATCTCCATAGGCCCTATCTGCGCATCCGCCACTTTAACGAACAGGCCTGTAGAAATCAACAGGTAATCTATACGGGCACTAGTGCCATGAGCCCGGGATATATGCGTGTAATCCCGTTCGGTCGGGTGAAGCAGCCGCCAGGGGTCCACCAAGCCCAGTCGAGAGCATAAACGCCGCAGGGCCCGAACCGTCGCAGTTCTGTCTCTCTGCTCCCCCCCCTTGGAAGTGTCAAGGTCAACATCCATGACCCCATTAAAGTCCCCCCCCAAAATCAGGGGGGACTCCGGCAATGTCTCGATCTTGGAGGCAAAGCGGGCAAAGAGGGGCAAGTCAAGTACATTTGGACAATACAGGTTGCCCAGGATAACAGGCCTCCCCTCAAGGACTCCCTGCACCAAGACAAATCTGCCAGTCGGGTCTACAAAATCCCGGACAACCTCCAGCCTCACCCGTTTATGAATCAGGAAGACTACTCCCCCCTTCTTCCCCTGAGCTGGAGCCCCCCAGACCTGTCCCACCCACTCCCGGCATAATTTTCGGTGTTCTTCAGCAGTCTGGTGGGTTTCCTGGAGCATTGCGATGTCCGCCTTCTGCCGTGCCAGAGCCTGGAGGACCTTAGCCCGTTTAATGGGGCTGCCCAGACCACATACATTCCAAGAAATAATCTTAAGCGGCATGTAATACAAAAGGAGGCTTATTATAAAACAGCATAAACCATACCTTTTCTGAGGAAGGGACCCCCCCAGCCTGAGGTCCTCCCCTCTTCTTCACCAGGAAATTCCCTCCCGTCGTCCACCCCTCCATTAGTCCCTGAAAATACTGCTCACCTCCTACACCCCCTCCCCCTTCCTCCCTCCCCTGCCCACCCTTCCCCACCCCCCCACCCTCCCATCCCCTCACCCCCCTCCCACCCACCCCCCCCTCCCCCTCTCCTCCCCGCTCCCAACCCTCATCCCATCTACCATCCTCCTCCCCTTCTCTAAGTATTCCTAGATGCGTAAGGGACCCCCTCACCCCTCCATTATACCAGCCCCGTTACACTCCCCCCCCACTCGCCCCCCCGGCAAGCCACCCCCAACTACTCGGGCCATTCCTCACCCGCCCCCCACACCTCTGAAACACAGCCAACCCCCCACGTAGCAATAGCTTGAGCAGGCCTCATCCTCCACCCTCCCCCACCCCAGTTACCATCACCATCACGTTAAAGTCCATAATGGAAACTCCGGGCTTGTTCCGCACTTCGGTAGTCCTCCCCTCCGGACCTCAAGTCTCGGCTGCCACTGCAGCCCTCCGCCGTATCTCTTCCACGTAGGGCGTTGCTGCTGTCGCGGAGTCAAAGGACCGACGGGTCCCCCCATGAGTAAAGATCAGCCGGGCAGGGTATTGCACAATAAATTTGATATTATTGTCTATCAGAACCTGGCACAAAGGTCCATACTCTCGTCGCCGCTGGCCCAGAGCCGCTGAGTAATCCTGAACAACACGTAGCCTGGCATTGTCTTTCTGAATAGTCCCTTTCTTTCGCGCGGCCCGTAGGACTGCTTCTTTCTGTTGGAATCGCAGGAACCGTGCTAGAACCACTCTAGGTCGGCCCTCACTGGTTCTCCTAGGCCCGACCCGGTGTGCCCTCTCAATTTGGATTAAAGTGCCCTCGGGGTCGTTCTCCAGAATTTGTTTCACCAGGTCCTCTACGTAGGATTGTAGGTCCCGGTCCTCTATAACTTCCGGAACTCCAAGAAATCTCAGATTATTCCGGCGGGACCTATTTTCAAGGTCGTCTAGCTTGGCCTCCTGCCCCTGGAGTAACTTTTTCATCCGGGCCATCTCCTGTTGCAGCTCCAGCACATGCTCTTCGGACCGCTCTATCCGGTGTTCCGCCTCCTGCAGTCGGCCGCCCAGGGCCTCCACTGAGGTTTGGATGAGGTCCATGCGGCCCCGCAGGTCGTCGAATTGCGCGGACAGCACCCCCGCCACGGCCAGGGAGATTTCGTCCACCATCCCCGCTGCAGCCCTGGCCTCTCCCTTCAGCGGCGAGGACTGTTCCCCCCCCCTTGGCGGTAGGGGGGTCTTCTCCCTCTCCACCCGACGGCCTCCCTTCGCCGCCATCTCCGAGGCCTCTGGTGCGCTCAAGTCCCCCCGAGCGCTGGAGAAAGAGTTTAGGTCTCGGGCCGCTATTCGCTAGAAGAAGGGGGGAGGGGAGCCCGTGTCACAGGCGTCGAGGTGCCGGGGGGCAAGGAAGGAGTCCCCAACTCTCGGGTGTCGAATGTAGTGAGCGGTCGCAATCCTCCAAGAGCCAAGGGCAGGGCGCAGGTCACAGACTCAGGAGTGCTGAGAGGAGGACACAAGTCACCGGCTCGGACTTTTCGGACAGGAGGCTCAGGTCTCAGAAACCGATGTGCCGGGGGGGGGGGGGGGGGCCCACAATGCGTGCCAAAGGCTTTCGCGGGCCGGAGGCGCAGTAGCAACAGGGCATCCGTCGAAGACCAGAGGCAGGGGGGGGGGGTGCAGCTCGAACTCAGTGTGCCTAAGGCCAGGCTCAGGACCCAGACGTCCACGTGGTGAAGACAGAGAAGTGTATCAGGCCCGCGAGCCCTCTAGTGGGTGCTCTGATCTTCTGGTGGGCTGCTCTGCCCTCAAGGAGCTCTCAGAGAGGCTGGAAGGCAAGTGGTGCCCCCGATCCAGGCCCTGCAACAGCCCCCGGTCCCCTCAGCAGCTGCCGCATCGGCCCCACTCGCCGGGCCCGGCTGGTAGATACATGCGGGGGGGGGGGGGGCAGGATACCGCAGTCCGAGGGCCGCCGCCGCTGGAATCACCCCCGCACCACCTCACCTCACTCACACCGCAGCCGCACTCCCCGCGCGGCGTCTGCCGCCGAAATCCAGGCCGCTCCGACCGCCGCTGGAATCACCCCCGCACCGCCTCACCTCACTCACACTGCAGCCGCACTCCCCGCGCGGCGTCTGCCGCCGAAATCCAGGCCGCCTCCAAGCATCATCTCTTCGGGGGAGGCGGAGGGCTCCGGGGCACCGGCCCCAATAGCGGCTTCTGCGGGGGGGCCCAGGGGGGGCGAAGAACCCCGAATGCAGCCCCGATCACCGCATAAATCTGTGGTGGAGGGGTGAAGGGGCCCAGAGCCCGAGCAGCATGCGTCTGCTCCGGCTCACCGCATCACCGGAAGTCTTTACCTCTCCTTAACCATTCATGTGTCCATTCTGATCGATAAAGGATTTCTGGAGTAACACTTTGTAGTTCTCAATGTAATTGTGCATTTTCCAATTGTTTTTCCTCGTTTGCTGATCTAATTCTTTTTAGAGTTTTTTCTCTTGTTTTGCAAATTCTGTTGCTTCCTTTCCTGTGTGCTTGTGGATTCTCACTCATTCCTTCTAGTCGGAATGTTGGTCGAAGTTTGAAGATGTAAACAGATTCTGGACGTTTACTTTCATATTTCAGCATTTTTTGTGTATTTGGATGCTGTTAGGTAGGCCTGGAGACCTATGATAGTAGCTCTGCCTGTGTATTCAATCTCTATGAGGTCTAGCCCTCCTTCAGCTCTAGGAATGTACAGTCGTGGCATACGCTGATGCTTATAAATCACCTCATGGGCATGGAGGAGTTTTCTTGTTCGCACATCCAGTTTTTCAAGATCTTTAAGAAGCCAGTCTACAGTCCTAAAGCTGTATGAGAGTACAGGAATTGCCAACTGATTGATGGCTTGTGTCTTATTCAGTGATGTTCAGGCACTTTTCAAAAATTATTTTAACCTTCTATAGTATTCTTTACTGATCTTTTCTTTCAGTAATTTCTGCTTGAGTGTCGTTCCTTCCTTTACTCCAAGATATTTATATATTTTTTTTAACATTTCTTATATACTGCCTTTCATGATATTAAGGTGGTTTATATTGAACAAACTGAAATTACATTGAACAGGGCATTATAACTTGGAGATAACTATTTTACAGGGAACATGGGCAATGAAGGGTTAAGTCAGGCCCGGCCCATCCATTGAGCGAGAATGTTTTTTGCACAGGGCTCCGCATTTCAGGGGACCCCGCGCAAAGAACATTCTACATTAAAAATAAATTAAACTGAAAAAAATAAAAGCTGGCTGCTGCTGCCGCTGCCGCCGCAGCAATGGCAGAATCGAGTGTCCCGCGGGGCCCCCCCTGCCCAGCTGAGCCCTCCCTGCCCGGCTGAGTCTCTCCGCGATGGCTTTCAGATCCGGAAAGGGAGAGCGTCTCCCTTGTGGCTCCATTAAGCCCGCAGGGGCTGATGGAAAATTTGGCTCTGTTAAGCCTGCAGGGGCAGATGGGAAATTTCCTATCAGTCCCTGCGGGCTTAACAGAGCCACGAGGGAGACTTTGCGGCTCCCTGGAGGTGGGCTGATGGGGTAAGAACTGGTAATGGGCTGTGGGCTGATGGGGGGGGGTTAGGACTGGTAATGGGCTATGGGGGGGCTAGAACTGTAAATGGGCTGATAGGGGGTTTGGACTGGTGGTGGACTGATGGGGTTAGGACTGGTAATGGGCTGTGCGCTGATGGGGGGTTAGGACTGATAATGGGCTATGGAGGGCTAAGTCTGGAAATGGAGTGATGGGGGCTAGGACTGGAAATGGAGTGATGGGGGGGTTAGGACTTGAGGTTGGCTGATGGGGTTAGGACTGGTAATGGGCTGTGGGGGCTTTCTGGAAATGGGGTTATGGGGGTTAGGACTGGTAATGGGCTATGGGGGGCTAGGACAGGAAATGGGCTGATGGGGAGGTGTTAGGACTTGAGGTGGGCTGATGGGATTAGGACTGGTAATGGGCTGTGGGCTGATGGGGGGGTTAGGACTGGTAATGGGCTATGGAGGGCTAAGACTGGAAATGGGCTGATGGGGTTAGGACTGGAAGTGAACTGATGGGGGTTAGGACTGGTAATGGGCTATGGGGGAGCTTAAACTGAAAATGGGGTAATGGGGGGGTTAGGACTGGAAGTGGGTTGATGGGAGGCTAGGACTGGTAATGGGTTGGGGGATTGCTAGGACTGGAAATGGGCTGAGTGGAAGGGGAGGCTTGAACTGCAAATAGCTGATGGGGACGAGGACTTGGAATGGAAATGGGCTGAGTGGAAGGGGGGCTTGAACTGCAAATAGCTGATGGGGAGGGGGGCTTGGAATGGAAATGGGCTGTGAGGGGAGGGAGCTAGGACTGGAAATGAGCTGAGTGGGGGGAGCTAGGACAGGAAATGGGCTCATGGAGCAGCTAGGATAGGACTGGAAATGGGCTGTGGTGGGGGCTTGGATTGAAATGGACTCATGGAGGGGCTAGAACTGGAAGTAGGCTCATGGGGGGCTTGGATTGGAATTGGGCTGAGTGGAGGGGAGCTAGGATATGACTAGAAATTGGTTGATGGGGGGCTGGGATTGGAAATGAGCTGATGGAGGGACTCAGATAGGACTGGAAATGGATGGGGGAGCTAGGACTGGAAATGGGCTGATGGGGGGCTAGGACTGGTAATGGGCTGATGCAGGGACTAGAAGGGAGCGGATGCTGGGTGAGGCTGGAACTAGAAGGGAGCTGATGTTGGGGGAGGATTAGAATGGGATGGGGCTGGGAGAGTGAAATGGAGAGGGAAAAAATATTTTGTGTGGGAGGGATGAAAAATCTACAATTGGCCGGGTATTGGGAGAGTAAGTGGGGATTGAGGATGGAGGGGTAAAATTTGAGTGGATGAAATAGGAATGAGGAAAGAGCAAAAGGAGAAAGATTAGTTTGTTAAAGCAGATGTAGAGAGAGAGAATGGAAAAAAACTAGAAGAGAGAAGAAAGGACAAATGGACAGCAGACGATGGAGAGTTAGTAGAAGACAAAAAGAAACCAGAAGAAAGTGGCTGGAGCAATTGCAACTGAAAGAAATGCACAAAAGGTAGAAAGATATCTCTTTATTTTGAATTTATTAACTGGAATATGTCCGCTCTGGGAAATGTGCATCATTAACGTCTGCGCTTTGTTTAGTACAAGAGGAAATTAATTTATAGTTTTATTTCTACAGTGTTGTTGTACATTCCAAGTTTGGCTTTTGGGGTTCCAAGTTTAATTATTGCCTTCCTGTTTCTAAATTGTGATTCCTTGTTTGGTGATGGTCTATGTTCTGCATGTGTAACTGAGCTGAGGTATTCTGTTTATGTAATTCCTATTTGACATTGCCACTTGTTCTCTTTCCCCAGTAGGTCATGTATTGTTATTCTCTGAAATGTATTGGTTTAATATTTGCAGTATGGCCTTTTGATAGGTAGGGTTTGGTGCTTTATGAGTCCTGGTAGTGCTGTTATGATACGGTGGGTTTGCTATGGGTTCTAAATGTATTCCAAAAAACGAGATTCCCCTATAATATATCACCAACCAAATAAGAGTTTAACTCCCGCCCTTGAATTCTAAAGCCAACTACAACCCCTTAACTAATAGAAAAGCATTTTTTTGTCGGATCGTTCACCGTGAGAAGAAACCTTTCCTCTCCTGAAGTGAACCCTCCTTTTTACTCAATGTTTAAATGGCTGCTTATCAGCCTAGCCGACAAAATCAGCACTTGCTGCTGTCAGCAAAAACAATTTTTCTAAAAACTGTATTAGAGTCAGCTGGATCTTTTCCGATTCACAGGCTATAAAAGCAAATATCACAGCTCAACAAGCCCCCCTCAGGAACGTGATAACTCTCAAGAGGACTTAGCTGTTTAAGGAACGGAAAAACGCTCCACTCTGTCCACGATATCCTCATGAATTCCCTCCACTCCGCGGATAGGATTAAAGGAATCTTTCTATAGCCGACAGGTGGGCTGCTCCGCTCCACACGAACGAGGGTGCTGAATCTCATTTTTTGGAATACATTGGGTTGATTTCCAGGGGTGTATAGAGTAGGATAGATGGGTTCTAAATGGGCAGCATTTGTAGTAGTTCCTAATGTGCCTGGCAGTTGGCACTGGATTATAGTAATGTAGAAATCTTTTAGTCTTTCTTTATCCATACATTCATTAAGAGACATGTTTACTAAAAATTAGTGTATGGTAACATTATGCAAATGAGGCCCCACACTGAGTCTCTGCACATGGCCCTGGGTTAAGTGGCTTGCCCAAGACCACAAGGAGCACCTGTGGGACTAGAAACCCCAGTCCTTCTGGCCAAGGTTGCTGTCCTCAAGGAGCACCTGTGGGATTTGAACCCCTGACCTTCTGGCCTGAGGTAACTTGCCCCAACCACTAGGCCATTCGGCCCTCATATATGCCTTTCTATTCAAACTCCTTGATGTTACAGCCCTCAGCCAGGAAGATGCTTTCTGTTTTGCTCAATTTTCCTCTAAAAAACATTGCCTTAGCACATTTGTCTAGGCCAAAATGTCATCTTGAGGTTATTAGAAAAGCTTTTCACAACACGGAGTTGCTCTGTTGTCTGGCAGTGGAAGGAGAGTGTTACTGTTCCTGAGGTGTCACCACAATTTGAATATTTTTTGTATGGTGAGTTGTAAGGGGAAATATCTTGACAAAGGAAAAGGAACACCTCTTCAGTACTACACAAATGGTGTAAATGTAAAAACTGACCATAGGGATCCCTGTCCTCAAACAGTATGGATGGAAGCTCTCAGTTCATAGCAGATTGTTTCTTTCTACCGGTTAACGATAAATGGTAGTTTCTCCTACTACTACTATTTTTAATCATTTCTATAGCGCTACAAGACATACACAGCACTGTAGAAACATATAAAGAAGACAGTCCCTGCTCATAGAGTTTACAATCTAATCAAGACAGAGAGAACAATACAAGAGAAACAAGGGGGGGGGGGTTCAAATAGGGAAGGAGACACAAGGTGAACAAGGGATTCAAATCCAAATGCAGCCTCAAAGAGGTAAACCTTTAACATGGATTTGTAAATCCAAAAATGTAATCTTCCCTTGGTCAAATTCATTTTAGAATTGTTTTTCTTGCTCTATTGATCTGTTCCAAAAACTCCAACAATTAGTCTCTACTACCCGACCAAATGAAAAAAAAGTCATCAAGAAATCTTTTCTATACAATTTGTTGCATCCATCTTGAAGGATA
The DNA here is from genome assembly GCA_033557465.1 of Ichthyophis bannanicus. NCBI lineage: Eukaryota > Metazoa > Chordata > Amphibia > Gymnophiona > Ichthyophiidae > Ichthyophis > Ichthyophis bannanicus. Next base: position 417,427,688 of record CM066036.1, on the reverse strand, counting down.
AACAAATCTCATTTCAAAATCTGCAACATATAGGATAGCAACTGACTGAGCAATAGTAGCACCCATAGCTACCCCCAAAAATCTGTTGAAAAACTAAATTTTCATAACAAACTAATTCTTTTTCAAAACTAACTCCAGCAATCATAGGACAAAATCCTTAGGGATCCGATGATGTTCCTTTTCCCATGTAATATTAGCAATTATATGTATCGCTTCTTCCTGATCAATATTTGCATATAAGGAGGTTATGTCCATGTTCATCAGCCACCACTGATCCTCTAAAAGAGGCAGATCCGCTAATATATTCAGCAGATGTGTGTAATCTTTTAAATAGTCCACTTTATAACCATTGGCACCAAATTAAATCAGAGAATATTGATAACAGTTCCAAAATTGAATTCCTCCCCCAAACTATAAAACAACTCAGGGGGTTAATTAACGTTTTATGAACTTTTGGAACCATATAAAAATTGATGGGGGGATATTCAGTGGTCGTGGCTACTGTTGCTAATGTGGCTAGCTGTCGCCACTGAAAACGAATCCTGGATATTCAATAACGGGGCAATATCCAGCCACCTGCATTGAATATCCGTTTGCTGCAGAAACCAGGAGCTAACTGGGCAGCAGCTCTATATCACAGCTGCCCAGTTAGCTCCCATGGGTAAAATTAGACCAGCCTTTGCTGCGCCTAGTTGTACCACAGGTCGCTAATCAGGCAGTGACTCAATATCGCCGCTGCCCGGTTAGCGATGGGCGCCTCGTTTGCTCTGCCTTGCAATGCCTCAGTGCTACCTGCATAGCATCAGGGAATGTAACGACAGCACGTGTGCATATCCAGGAACACTAATCCTGTCAGTGCTACTAAATATCCTGCTAATCAGCATTTACATGGTTTGCAGGTCTGCATACCGTGTAAATGCCTTTGAATATCCCCCGCCCTCCGGACATTCTTTCCATGTCAAATGCCTTCTTGAAAGCCTTGTTTCAATAGGGCGCCAATACATTTTTAAATTAACTTCACGGGATCTTCAACCAATGGGATCCTCAACCAATTCTTAGCAGTAAGTTTCATCTCTCAGCTGTCTCATAATTTCTTCTTGGTATCGTGACTTAGATTGCACAACCACCCATCCCCCCTTGTCAGATTTACGGATCACTACTTCTTTATTATCAACCAATTCTCTCATAGCCACTTTTTGTTCTTCAGTCGTATTCCAGCTGCTGAAAAGTGACAATAATAGGGTTAGGGGGCCCGTAGGAATCCATTTCAATGGAGGAGAGATTAAAGAATCATCCATCTCCAAATCATGTTGACTAATATAATTGTTGTTGGTACAAATGATGGTCCTAAATTCAGGACTTCTACCTGAAGATGGTCCATTTCAATATCCATCAGATTTATGACCGCTGATTTATGGATTTGTAACACAGAAACATAGAAATATGATGACAGAATAAGACCACATGGCCTATCTAGTCTGTCCTTCCATATCAACAACTACAACAGTCCCCTTTTTTCCTTTAGAGATCCTCTGTGTTTGTCCCATGTTTTGTTGAATTCACTTACTGTCCTCATCTCTACCACCTCCACTGGGAGACTATTCCACAGATCCACCACTCTTTCCGTAAAGAAATATTTTCGTATATTACTCCTGAATCTATCCCCCTTCACCCTCATCCCATGTCCCCTCGTAGCAGAACTTTAAGAGGCTCTTCCCCTGAACATTTATGCCACGGAGGTATTTAAACATCTCAATCATATCACCTCTATCCCGCCTTTCCTCTAAGGTGTACATATTAAGATCCTTAAGTCTGTTCTCATATGCTTTATAATGAAGACCACTAACCATTTTAGTAGCCACCCTCTGCACCGACTCCACCCTGTTCACATCCTTTTGAAGGTGCGGTCTCCAGAATTGTACACTATACTCCAAATGAGGTTGCACCAAAGACTTATACAGAGGCACTATCACCTCTTTTTTTCTGCTAGCCATTCCTCTCCGTATGCACCCAAGCATCCTTCTAGCTTTTGCCGCCGTCTTTTCTACCTGTTTAGCTACTTTAAGATCATCAGACACAACCACGCCCAGGTCCCGCTCTTCTTTAGTGGACAAAAGTACTTCACCCCCTATACTATATTGCTCCCTTGGATTGCTGCATTCCAAATGCATGACCTTACATTTTTTAACATCAAATCCCAGCTGCCAGATTCTAGACTATTCTTCAAGCTTAGCTAGATCCCTCCTCATGTTATCTACACCTTCTTGGGTGTCTACTCTATTGCAGATTTTGGTATCATCCGCAAAAAGGCAAACCTTACCCGACAGCCCTTCCGCTATATCACTAACAAAGATGTTAAAAAGAATTGTGAGCAAGTGCAGGGTCCTGTTGGACATTCTATCCAATCCGATAAATAATCCATCTGTCTGGGTCTGCACCCTCAACCTCAACCCTTAGGTTAAAGATGTGAATCCATTAGGGCCCACTATTTTTGCAGCCTTTGTGGACACTGTGGTCGAGATCTTCTTCTTGCATTTCCCCATTCCAAAGAGCCCAATGCTCCTCTATATGCCTCCGTGCTCCCAAGGGGCTCCAAAGGAGCAGGATGGTGAAACTAAACTTACCTGCTAATTGTTGTTCCTTGAGGAATTCCAGTCCAGTCCCGAACCTCTGGGTTTAGTAACTCCTCTAGCAGCTTGGAGACTGAGTAACATCATTCTTTTGATGACACTGGTATAACTACCCGAGGGACCGCCTCCTCGCTCCAGTAACCTATTGACAAAGCAGACTCACCGGAGCAACAATTAAGAAGCAAACATAACCATCAATTTTAACAATTAAAAACTATTAACTAAACATGAGAAAGTGTACTCATTCTTTTAAGTCTTTCTAAAGCCCAGCCTATGTGCGCCTTCCTCCTTAAGAGAGGATCTTGACTCCCTTAACCTCCCCATTCACCTATCCCATCCCTTAGGAACTGTAAGTCTTATTACCACTTTTTAGCTTACACTGTAGAATACCATACCTGTTCGCTTCAGGCTCTAGTCCAAAACACAGATTCTTGGGGCGGGATACAGGACTAGACTGGAGTTCCTCAAGGAACAACAATTAGCAGGTAAGTCTAATTTCACCTTCCTTATCGTCCTTCCAGTCCAGTCCCAAACCTCTGGGGATGTAACAGAGCAGTGACAAATCTTAACGGGAGGGACCAGCTAGACCAGTTTGAAGCACCGCTGATCCAAAACATGTATCCCTATCCGCCTGAACGTCAAGCCGATGCTTGACAAAAGAATGTAAAGACGACCAAGTAGCCGCCTTACAGATCTCAATAGCTGGCACTAAACTATACTTGGCCAATGACGCAGCCTGCGCCCTAGTTGAATGCGCTTTAAGCCCTTTCGGTACCGTCTTTCCCTTCAACAGGTACGCTGACGCTATAGCCTCTTTGAGCAATCTGGCAACCGAAGCCTTGGAAGCTGCTTCCCCTTTTTTTGCTCCTCCAAACAAGACAAATAGTCTGTCTGTATTGCGGAATCCCGCTGTCCTCCACAAATACTTTTTCAATGTCCTAAGGACATCTAGGAGATGCAGCTTCCCCGAATCTGCGCCCTTGCCTCCGCACTCAAACACTGGCAGAGAAACTACCTGATTCACATGAAAAGTCGACACCACTTTGGGCAAAAAAGACAGGACTGGCCTCAACACCACTTTCTTCTTGTAAAAGGCCAAAAAGGGGTTTCTACAGGACGCCTGTAACTCCGAAATTCTACGCACCAAACATATAGCCACTAGAAAAACCACTTTGAGAGTAAGATCTTTCAATGAAGCTCTTGACAAAGACTTGAACGGTTTGCGTCCCAACGCCTCCAATACCAAACATAGATCCCACGTCGGAAACGTCGGCCTGCAGGTCGGCCATAACAGAGACACCGCTCTCAAAAATCGTCTAATATCAGGGTGTGCTCCAAGAACCTCTCCCTTTATCTTTCCTCTATAACAGGAAAGTGCCGCCAACTGAACTTTCAAAGACGCAGCGGCTAAACCCTTCTCAAACCCATCTTGTAAGAACGATAGAACTTGAGAAACCATAGCTTTCAATGCTTCCACACTCTTACCATCGCACCATGCCTTGAATATCTGCCAAATACGAATGTACGCCAAGGAGGTCGACTTCCACCTTGATTTCAACAAGGTGGCAATCACCTCCGAAGAGTACCCTCTGGCTCTCAGCCTCGCCCTCTCAAGAGCCAAGCCGTGAGCGAGAATCGATCCACCTGAGACATGCGTAAAGGACCCTGTAATAACAGTTCCCGTCGTATCGTAGGTGCCATGATCAGTCGACTAAGAGCCTCATTAGATCTGCATACCATGGCCGTCTTGGCCAATCTGGAGCTATCAGAATTACCGGCCCTCTGTATACTTCTATTCGCTGAAGTATTCGACCTATCAACATCCATGGTGGAAACACATACAGGAGTTGTTCTTCTGGCCACTTCTGAATGAGAGCATCTAGGCCCTCCGTCATTCTTTCTCGTCTCCTACTGAAGAACCTGTTGGCCTTTGCTGACTGGAACGTCGCCATCAAATCCATTACTGGCGTTCCCCCAACGGCCCACTATCATCTCGAACATTTACGGATTGAGGACCCACTCTCCTGGGTCTACCCTGACCTGACTCAAAAAATAGGCCTCTACATTGTCCACCCCTGCTACATGTGACGCCAACACGGCCGGCAAATTTGCCTCAGCCCACACGAAAAGTTGTTCGGCCTCGGCTTCCAGAGCAACACTGCTTGTGCCCCCTTATCGACTGATGTAGGCCACTGCGGTCGCATTGTTGGAAAGTACCCGAATGGGCCTTCTCTGAAAATAAGGTTGTAAAGCTTGCAATGCTAACGTTACTGCCCTTAATTCCAACCTGTTGATTGATCACATCCTTTCGTTCTCTGACCATTGCCCTTCAACGAACTGTCCTTTGAAGTGAGCCCCCCAGCCTATTAGACTGGCATCTGTCGTTAATGGTATCCAAGCTGGCAATTCCAACGGCATTCCCTCTTCGAGACTCCCCGGATGCAACCACCACTGGAGCGCCAGACACATTTCCGGCGCTCAGGGAAGTCTTCGAGACTATTTAAAGTTGTTAAAACCCAAGAGGATTGTGGAAAATTGCAAGAGGATCTTGATAAATTGGAAGACTGGGCATCAAAATGGCAGATGAAATTTAATGTGGACAAGTGCAAAGTTATGCACCTAGGGAAGAACAGCTCAAACTATGGTTACACGATGCAAGGTTCCACATTAGGAACCACCACCCAGGAAAAAGATTTAGGCGTCATTGTGGTTGACATGTTAAACCCTCGGCCCAGTGTTCAGCGGCGGCAAAGAGAGCAAATAGAATGCTAGATATCATAAGGAAAGGAATGGAAAATAAACAAAGGATATTATAATGCCTCTATATCAGTCCATGGTGAGACCGCACCTTGAATATTGTGTGCAACTCTGGTCACCTTATCTTAAAAAGGATATAGCGTTATTAGAAAAGGTTCAGAAAAGAGCTACCAAAATGGTAAAGGGGATGGAAGGATACCCCTATGAAGAAAGGCTAAAAAGGTTTAACTTGGAAAAGAGATGGCTGAGGGGAGATATGATAGAAGTCTATAAATTAATGAACGGAGTGGAACGGGTAAACGTAGATTGATTGTTTACATTATCAGAATATAGGAAGACTAGGGGACATGCAATGAAGCTACAGGATAAACTATTTAAGACTAATAAAAGAAAATATTTTTTCACTCAACGTGTAATCAAACTCTGGAATTTGTTACCGGAGGATGTAGTAAAGGCTGTTAGTGTAGCTGGGTTTAAAAAAGGTTTGGACAAGTTCCTGGAGGAAAGGTCCATAAACCATTATTAAGAAGGGACCCAGGATATCAATATCTTGACCCAGTACAAACATTGTGGTACCTGTGTCTTTTGGGGAAACTGCTAAGTACGTATGACCTAGATTGGCCACTGTTGGAAACAGGATACTGGGCTTGATGGACCTTTGTCTGACCCAGTATGGCATATCTTATGTTCTTATGAGGGTCATCCTGGTGAGACCACCTTCTGAGTAACGTCTTCTGTAAGGGACACATGTGGGCTCTTGCCCACGGAACCAGCTCGAGTGTCGCCGCTATGGTGCCGAGCAACTGAAGATAATGCCATGCGGTGGGATTTGTTCTCCCCAGAAAGCTGCGCACTAGCCTTCTCAATCCTAGCGCCTGTGTCTGAGGCAAAAATACCTTTCCTACGCTTGTATTGAAGTGAGCTCCCAGGTATTCCAGGGTCTGCGATGGATTCAATCGGCTTTTTGCTCCGTTGATTATCCAGCCAAGATTCTGTAGTATCTCCACTACCCTGGCTGTTGCCAACTTGCTCTCTATCTTGGACTTTGCTCAAATCAACCCGTCATCCAGGTAAGGGTGCACCAACACCCCTTCCTTTCGTAATGCCGCTGCCACTACTACCATCACTTTGGTGAAAGTTTGTGGAGCCGTCGCCAATCCGAACGGTAATGCCCGGTACTGAAAATGTCCCATGGGCACTGCAAATCAGAGAAACGTCTGATGTTCTGGCCAAATTGGAATGTGAAAGTAGGCTTACGACAGATCCAGAGACGTGAGAAACTCTCCTTTTCGTACCGCCACGATGACCGACCTCAGAGTTTCCATATGAAAATGAGTCACCCGAAGACAGCGATTTACTTTCTGGAGATCCAAAATTGGTCGATAAGAACCCTCTTTTTTCAGTACGACAAAGTATATGGAGTACCGACCGCAGCCGCATTGGTCTGGTGGCACCGGCACTATAGCATTCAGGTTCAATAATCTCTGCAAGGTCTCGCGTACTGCCATGCATTTGCCGCGTGCCTTGCAAGGAGATTGAACGTAAGGCTCACGCACTGGGCATTGAAACTCCAGAGCATACCCTTCTCGAATGACCGCTAACACCCACTGATCCAATGTGATTTGGTCCCAGGCAGGATAAAACTCCCTCAGACGACCCCCTAAGGGTATCTGTCCTGCCTGGATCCCCCTGTCTTCATTGTGACTTTCTAAGGTTTGAGGAAGAGGGGGCGGCAAAACCTCTGCTTGCTCCTCGAAATCCCTGAAACCTCTGGTCCCTATAAGGGAAACAGCCTCTCTGAAATTGACCGAACCATGGGGAGCGGAAATGATGAAAGTCCCTCTGTTGACATCTAGTCATTTAAGCCGGATGTCCCTGCTTCTGCTTGTCCTCAGGTAACCTACCGCCCTTGGACTCCCCTAGATCCTTTACCAGCTTATTTAAATCTTCTCCAAAAAAGAAGCTTACCTCTGAAAGGGAGCTTACCCAGCCTTGCTTTGGAAGAACCATCTGCTGCCCAGTTCCACAACCAGAGATACCTCCTTGCTGCAATTACTGAAGCCATACACTTAAACAACCCTCGTATAACGTTGTAATGAATATCAGCCAAATAAGCTGCTCCGGATTCTAACCTGGACGCTTCTGCAGCCAACTCATCCATCTGTTCTCCAGCGAAAACAAGCTCTGGCTACCCATGCTCCACAAATAGAAGCCTGAATGGATAAAGCATTGACATCAAACACCTGCTTCAACTAGGTGTCAAGTTTTCTGTCTTGAGCATCCTTAAGAGCGGCACTACCTTCCACTGGAATTGTCATCTTCTTGGTAACCGCAGAGACCACTGCATCCACCTTGGGAGGTCTAAACAACTTCCGATCCTGATCCACCAAAGGGTAAAGATGGGCCATAACCCTGGACCCCTTAAGTTCTGCCTCGGGCATATCCCATTCTTGCTGTATCATTTCCCGCACTACTCTGTGTACCGGGAAGGCCCTTTGAGTCTTCTAAAGGCCTGCAACAATGGATTCTCTAATGTAGAATCCTCTGCCGGCCCCACAGCCAGCATATTCAGTGCCTTGAGCATCTCTGTAATCAGCGCCGGTAACTTGTCTCGTCGGAAAACCGAACCACTCTAACTTGGTCCTCCTGCTCTGTGAGTTCGCCTTCCTCTAACTCTTCCTCCAGCTCTAAGTCTGGATCCACATCTTCCGAGTGAACGTCATCTGAGGTCACCGACTGGTCTTGTCTATCTTTTATCCTCCTAGGCTTCTTGGAAGGAACAGCGCTTACTCCTGACTCCAGGGAGGGCCCCGGATGCTTCCCGCCTGTATCTCCCCTGGTGGAACCGGTCTCTGCGCTCTTCTGACCGTTACCGAATGCCTGCTGAAGGAGAGGCACAAACTCTGTCAAAAACAACGCCGCCAATCCTCCTGGCAAAATTGTCTGGGATGGGAGAAAATCTGGAGCGGAGGAAGGCCCTGCTACATGCACCAGAGATGGCAAAGTGGATGACACTGACCCTGGAAGGGATAATACTTTCTGATTGTCTCCACTTACATCCAAGGACTGCTCCATAGATGCCGCTTCTTGGACACAGCCTCTACACACTCCTGTGTCTGACACAGCACCTCTTCTAGAGCCACAAACCAAACACTGTGGCTTAGAAGGCATTCCGCTTTCAGTATTCTCCTTTGAAGCTGTTCAGACTTCGAACTATGGCTAGAGCCCTGAACCCGCTTCAGCCATCTGTTAAGGGCCTTGCTAGACTCCTGCCTTACCAAATTACCCTGTAAAGTAAAGTTTTTGTTTTGTTTTTAAACTAATATATATATATATATATATATATATTTATATATATATATATATATATATATAGCTCTTCCCCCCCCCCCCCCAAATCCGCCTCCGATGTTCAGAAGCTAAAAATGAGAGACTGCCTAGAAATTGGAGCCCTCTGCTCTCTCCGTGCCACAGAGCTTCTGTCCAGCCATTTTCCTGCCCAAGTTCAACGCAGCGCGGCCTGCACTCAGCTCAGCAAAATGGCGCTTAAATCCCCACGCTCAAATCGTCAGTTCGCCTCAAGAAAAAGGCGCAAAGACACTCACTCTCAGGCTACAGGCCCTTCTTACCCCCGCTTCTGCAGTCTCTGCTTCGTCCGTCTCTCTCCTCGCTCAGCCGGAAGAGCGGCTTCAGTGTCGTGAGAGAGAGAGAACGGACCTTCTCGTTTGAAGCGCCGCCACAGTGATCGCCATTCCCGCTGCGATCAGCGAGCCTAGCCAACCTCCGTGCTTTCCAGCACCGGCGGACACTGCTACCACTGGCTCCTCACTCAAAAAGGTGGGTTCAGGAGCTGGAGTCCTGCCCCTGGTTCTGCTTATACACCTCCGAACCGGGCTTAAGTAAAAGGGAGGGGCAAGTGGGTAAGGAGGGGCATACCAAGTTTGTAATAGAATCTAAAAATAAAAGCTAAATAATTGAATTAAATAATAGCTTGCTCCTTAACAATTAACCTAAACAGTTAAATTAATTAAAATTAATTAAAATTTGTAAAAAATCTTCTTAACTATCCCTCAGGTGAGCCCTGGACCTCTGGGCTCATAAACCTCCAGCTGCTTGGAGACTGAGATAACTAGAGCGAGGAGGCAGTCCCTCGTGTAGTTATACCAGTGTCATCAAAAGAATGATGTTACTCAGTCTCCAAGCTGCTAGAGGAGGTACTAAACCCAGAGGTTCGGGACTGGACTGGAGGAACGATAAGGAACTGCCTCTTTGGGCATGCCCCTTCGGAGCACATGCTCGCTGGCATGCACCCATGGCCACGCCCCATGGTGGGGTATAAAGCCCTCAGAGGTCACATGGCTAGCTGGCACACAACCACACAGGTCCTGAAAATCCAATCACATTGAAGTCAAAGTTTAGGAAATGGGGCGCCCTCAGCATCCTGCAGTGGAGGCAAGGTGTTTAAAGATCTCAGAGGTCACGTGGCTAGCCGGCACACAACCACGTGGGTCCTGAAAATCCAATCACAGTGCAAAGTTCAGGAAATGAAGTGTCCTCAGCTCCATTCTTTCTCCACCACATCTAGGAAACCCTTTAGCTCTGTACACACATTTTATGTGCATTTTAAATCACGCAGCTAATCAATGGGGTTATTTATGTAACTTTGTCCCACAGGAGGATACTAGTAAATTATTGGTCATCCTGAATTGGTAACATCGTTTCTTAGCTAAGCCACCATAATCAGGGAGAACTGCCAGTGTCCACCCTCCTATATGGATACCAGTTAAAAGGGTAGGGTGGGGGTTTACAGTCATTTTGGCCTGTTCCGTCCATACCTCATTTTACCCATCATTCTCTCCCCACAATAGAGTCTCCACTGCCCGAAGACCCCTGTACATAACAAATGAATCATTATACAAAGACATAAATAAAGGTCAAAAGATAGGGACTATTTTTGATGGTGATTCTTCTACCACAGAACTGACATGCAATTGCAACAGTGTAATTAAGATTTAGTTATTGAGTTTGTTTCCATGGCTCTGCCCGTTTGGCTAGTTAAAAATGTCACTTGTCAGAATGCATGTCTCACTTGAGCACCGCAGAATCAATAAGGCAGTATAAGCAAATTATGACTGGTAGGGGTCAGTGAAGGGTCTAACACGTTGATTATTGCTTCTGATTACTGCTGCTCAGGTTGTCTAGGAGTGGAAATATTGTATTTCTCTCATCCACCCTGGCATTTATATATCCTAAGACACTAACCAGATTATTCCCAGAGACATTTAGCAAGATAGAATTCATTCACATAAAAACAGAAAGAACAGGTTGAAACGGAGAAATACACAAGAAAATCTCAGAGAAGGACTATAAGATCCATCTAGTTTGCTCAATTTCATTCCTGGTACCATAACACAGACCACAGTTTATTTCTGGCTTTCCCCTTACTTCTTCACAAATAGAGATCTCTCATATTTATCCCAAACTTTCTTGAATTCTGCTATTGTTTTTGTCTCCTTCGCCTCCAAGGGTAGGCCACTCCATGAAGATATATTTTATTCAATTCTATTCTATTTTATTCATATATCTGCTGTACCACCTTTTGCGGTCAAAGACACATTGAGGCAGTTTACAAGGTAAACTATAACGAAAAGAAAGAAGAAAGCTTGTTTCTACTCTCCTTCACATGCACAAATCATAAGCTTTCTGGAGGAACTAGGTCTGTTCTTATGAGACTTCTGCTTGGCAGTGGGGGGTGCTTCTCTGGGTGCCAGGAAGCAGAGCTGAAGTACTTTCATCGGAGCAGTAGGTGGCCCAGCAACATTTTTAAAAGTAATGCTTACCACGATCTGCCTCTATTGCTGCAAGACGAGGTTACTGGGTTCCCCTCTTGACTGTGCCCCCCCTCCCCCATAAGCACTTGGGGCGGTTTTATGGAATTTTCCCCACTGTCTTAATTACTTTTTGACTATTTCTATAATAGTTCTTTCATCCTGTTGTGTAGATCAATGAAGCAAACTCTTTCCTTTAATACATTTTGAATTGTAACTTTTAGGCAGAAGAATTTGAGATGTCTGAGGGTGTGAAAACAGTTACAAAGTGCTGTTATGTACAACAGGCATTTATATAGAGGCTGACATACAACTCCATGCAACGACCTAAAACTCCGGGAAAGGGGTGGTTGAATTTGCCTCAAACTAATATTCAGTGTATAGCCTCAAGGTTTAAATCATTTCCTGATGGTGATTTTAATTGCGATGCTCCACAGCCATTTTTGTTTCTCATAGCAATTGGTAACTGGTATTTCCTATTTAGGAGTGTCATGGGAGGAGATATGATGATTTCCAATTTAGATATAAAACCAAGTAAGTGGGAGGGATTTTTATTCTTTCCAACCCAACAGAAGCTGGTAAGAATTATACAAAAGAAAGCGCCAAATGTCTGTCCTTCTGTCTGTCTGGGAGCAAAATAACTCTGGACCCTCTGCTTCCTGTGCCATTTAGTTTGCCAAACAAGTAGACCTGGGCATATCCCTTATGGCCACCTATACCTCAATCTAGACCCAGTGCCACGGAAAAGAAGGACCCTAGGATTACCTCCACAATGAATATGATAAAGATATATTTTCACAGAATGGAGGCAAAGCATGCAATAATTATATTTCAATAATAGAAAACCCAAAACCATTGGTAGTCAAAATACAGATATCATAACAAAAGAAGTATGAACCAAGGGAAGTTGGAGGTGGTCAAGAATGAAATGGAACGTGTACATCTTGATCTGTTGGGTGTCAGCGAACTGAAATGGACTGGCATCGGGCACTTTGCATCAGATGATCACATGGTCTACTATGCTGGAAATGAAAGACAAAGAAGAAATGGTGTTGCATTTATAATAAAGAAGAAATTTGCAAGAACTGTAATGAAATACAATGCAGTCAGCGAACGCTTAATCTCTATTCGTCTACTAGGATTGCCTATCAACACAACTATAATTCAAGTATATGCCCCAACAACAGCTGCAGAAGAGAATGAAATTGAAGAGTTCTATGAACAAGTACAAGCTGAAATTGACAGAACATACAAACAGGATATCCTGATAGTCATGGGTGACTGGAATGCAAAGGTTGGCAACAAAGAAGAAGGCAAAGTAGTTGGAAAATATGGACTTGGCAACAGAAATGAAGCTGGAGAAAGACTGATAGAATTCTGCAAGACCAATGATCTATTCATCTCAAACACCTTCTTCCAGCAACACAAGCGGCGACTGTACACATGGACTTCACCCAATGGATTGTATAAAAATCAAATTGACTACATCTGTGGAAGTCAACGATGGAAAAGCTCTATAACATAAACCAAGACAAAACCTGGAGCTGACTGTGGTACAGATCATCAACTACTAGTATGCAAACTCAAGCTAAAGTTGAAAAAGAGCAAACCACTCATGAATGCAGCAAAATATGACCTTGAGAATATACCACTAGAATTTAAAGACTGCCTGCAAAATCGATTTGCTGCTTTAGATACAAATGACAGAGCTCCGGAAGAGTTATGGAATGACATCAAGAAGGTTGTGTTGGAAGAAAGCGAGAAGTCTCTACAAAAGGTGAAAAAGCAAAAACGGCCAAAATGGATGACGGAAGAAACTCTGAAAATTGCCCAGAAACACAGAGAAGCTAAAGCCAGAGGAGAAAGAAAGACAATCGTAGAACTCAACAGAGATTTCCAACGTGCAGCAAGACAGGACAAGGAAAGTACTAGAATGACGCATGCAAGGAAATAGAAGCAGAAACTATTAGAGGAAGAACAAGATCAGCTTTCCTAACGCTACGAGAGTTAAAGAAAAAGTTCCAGTCTTGAATTGGAATGTTACAAGATGCTCAAGGTTCTATGTTGAATGATGCTGAGAAGATCAAGAAAAGGTGGAAGGAATATACAGAGTTTTTATATAATAAAGATCAAGTGGACCAACAGCCGTTTCAACCTGTACCTTATGATCGGGAACCATTGGTGATGAAAGAAGAAGTTGAAGCAGCATTGAAAGCCTTATCAAAGAACAAAGCACCAGGCATTGATGGCATTCCTATAGAAGTATTGAAGCAATCTGATGCAGCTGTTGCCATACTTACAAGGCTCTGCCAAGAAATATGGAAGACAACATCATGGCCAACTGACTGGAAAAGATCTGTGTTTATACCAATACTAAAGAAAGGTGATCCAACTGACTGTGGAAATTATCGCACAATCGCTCTGATCTCACATGCCAGCAAGATTCTACTGAAGATTATTCAAAAGAGACTACAACCATACCTGGAACAAGAACTACCTGAAGTGCAAGCAGGGTTCGGGAAAGGGCGAGGAACGAGAGACATCATTGCGGATGTGAGACGGATCCTTGAAAAGACTAAAGAATACCAAAAGGATATCTATTTGTGCTTTATCGACTATAGCAAGGCTTTTGACTGTGTAAACCATGAGAAACTCTGGGCCACATTAAGAAGCATGGGTATACCAGAACACCTGATCGTTCTCTTGTGCAATTTGTACATTGATCAAGAAGCAACAGTTCGACCGGAACAAGGAGAAACAGAATGGTTTAAAATAAGCAAAGGTGTTAAGACAAGGCTGCATACTTTCCCCCTACCTGTTTAATTTATATGCAGAACAAATCATCAGAGAAGCAGGATTGTATGAAGACAACAGAGGTGTGAAGATTGGTGGAAGACTCAACAACCTTCGCTATGCTGATGATACCACATTACTGGCTGAAAGTGAAGATGATCTGAAACATTCGCTTCTCACAATCAAAGAACATAGTCTCAAAATGGGCCTGCACCTTAATGTAAAGAAGACAAAGATCATGACAATTGGCATAATAAACAGGTTCATCATTGAAGGAGAAGAAATTGAAATTGTGAACAACTTTAACCTACTTGGATCAACTATCAATAAAGAAGGAACAAGCAGTCAAGAAATCAAACGACACATTGCTCTTGGCAGAATGGCTATTGAAGACCTAGATAAGATTCTCAAGAGCAGAGATGTCTCTCTCCATACAAAGATTCGACTTGTTCAAGCCATGGTATTTTTAATAACATCATATGGATGTGAAAGCTGGACAGTGAAAAAGACAGACAGGAAGAAAATTGATGCCTTTGAATTATGGTGCTGGCGGCGAATACTGTGTATACCATGGACTGCCCGAAGAACAAACCAGTCGGTACTAGAGGAGATCAAACCTAAGCTTTCTTTAGAAGCTCAAATGACAAGACTTCGACTTTCATACTTTGGACACATCATACGAAGAGAGAGATCATTAGAGAAAGACATCATGCTTGGCAAGATAGAAGGTCAACGCAAAAGAGGAAGGCCAGCAATGAGATGGATCGATACAATAACAGCAGCTACGGGTACCAGTCTGTCAACAATGAGCCGCCGCTGACTGAAGACCGAACACAATTTAGGATAGCTATCCAGAGGGTCGCCATGAGTCGACTCCAACTCGACGGCACTTAACAACAACAACAACAAAAGAGGCACCAGCCCCGACAAGTGGGTGCAAAAATTTGTTTTAGAATGTCGGAGGAACCATCAAGGGGAGGGAGACAAATTCACTCCCTCGAAACAGTGTCCCTTTTAATAATTTTTTATTCAAAAGAAATACCAAAATTTAACACTGTGAATAATTGCTCATAGGAGAAGATGATAAAGGAATCCAGTCACAACGTGCATTATGTTTTGAGCCATCCACAGCTCTGCTTCAGATGATAAAGGATCCCAGCTCTTTGGAGTTGGAATCTTTTATCACCTGAAGCAGAGCTATGGATGGCTTGAAACATGATACATGTCGTGGCTGGATTCCTTTATCATCTTCTCCTATGAGCACTTATTCACACAAGATAAGTTAAATTTTGCTAAATCTTTTGAATAAAAAAATATTAAAAGGAGACACTTTCGAGGGAGTAGATTTTTCTCCCTCCCCTTGATGGTTCCTGTGACATTCTAAAGCAAATTTTTGCACCTGCTTGTCAGGGTTGGTGCCTCTTTCGTTATGATAATTATATTTCATGCATATTCATTGCAGATAGCCCAGAATAGGCTGGCACGTCCCAAGGATTAAGTCAAGAACCAGTGCCCTAGATTCCTGGACATGAACACTACTGCTAATGCCTTTCTTTAGCAAAGAAATGTCACTCTATTTCTTTATGGGCCAAAAGCAAGCCTACAGTAGTTAGCGGGTTGTTGTTTTTAAACACTGGTGCCACTATTATGCCTAATAAAATCCAACTATTCAGTAGCAATAGCTGCATAGTGGTGATATTCAGTTGCTGTCTGGATAGCGCTTAGGATGGCTTTTTGCTGATCTACATTATCTGGACAGTTATCCAGATAGTAGTGCTCAAAATTGACGTTATCCAGATAACTGAAGTCTTTGCCCCCAGACCACCCTGGCACTATCTGGCTAGTGCTGAGGCAGTCTATGGAGCTATCCTGTTAGCAGCTATCCAGATAGGGCCACGGAATAAGTTCTTTTAAAACAAATCAGCTTCTAAATGAAAACTACGGGGTCAATATTTATTTGTTTGTTTTGTCTATCTTCTTTTTTTTTTTTCAGTTGGATGTCCCTGAGATCTCTTCTACATTTCTGCAGTTTTCTGTAGATATCTATATTGGTGCCAGTTTTCAAAAGGATTTATGTGGACACCAGTATCCATGCATATGCATCAACTGTAGATTTTCAGCCCATGTACAGATAGCGGTGGGCTGAAAATCTGTCTAACTGTTCCACTACTATCTGTACAAGAATAGTACTGAGTTAGGAACCATAAATTGCCCACATAGTGGCAATATTCAGCCATTATATGGATAACTTGTGTATTTACTTTAGATGTGCTGCATTTTCGGATGTTATTTTGGTTCATTTCACACATTCAGTTTAATAAAAAGATGTTTAACGCACACAAGAATTTTTTAATGTGCACAAATTGCTGCATGCTTGTTAGTTTGTAGGTTAGCGTGCATTATATCACTTTTACACACACTAAGGGGCCGATTCCAAGCTGCATTTAGTGGGGCTAGATGTCCGATCTGGATGTCCATCCCTGCTAAATGTCGGGATGCCGATTCAGATGTCGGAGCTCCCCGCACATAGATCCGAGATGTGCAGGGAGCTCTGTTCCTGGGCAGGTGGGGGTGAGCCAGAGGTGGGGCAAAGACGGGCAGTGCGTGGGAACCTGACCCCGGACATACAGGGCCAATTCTAGAATTGGCCCTTTAAGTTCAGGGTCGGCCATTTGGACAGGGGTCTTATTCCACCTTGGAGATGGAATACGTACCCCTAGACGTGGGTGAATCAGGCATCCGGGGCCAGTAAGAGGGGTAAAGGGGTGCAGAGGGTTCCCCGCAGCCCGACCCTGGCCATGGCAGGCCCGTTCGGGGATCGGGTGGTGGAGAAAGGAACATTTCAGGGTCTGCCAGGGATTGTGGCTCCTGCATGGAGCTGTGGTGCCATGGCAACACGACGCCATGACACCATGGTTCCTTGCAGGAGCCTGGCTGGGCTAGCCAGATAAGTGACTGGACATCTGGGGACCCAGAATCGGGGCACGGTTGGCCCTTCCAGGCTAGATGCACCTGATTCTGATCCCGCAGGGATGTCTAGTCCCCACGGGATCAGAATCAGGTGTAAATCTGGGCCAGAGGCGCCCAGACCTGAAATGGCTTCCACATGTTTTTAGGGCATGCTAATGAACTGAAAGAACACTAAAGAATGCACATCCCTGGTCTCTTATTTGGTAAGGGCTTGTGTGTTTTTTAGAAAACAACAGTCATCTCATGCTGCAGATTTTCATAGCAGACCTACTTTGACTATGCCTTTATCAAATTTATTTATGTATTTATTTAACATTTCTTATATACCGCCTTTCATGATATCAAGGCGATTTACATTGAACAAACTGAAATTACATTGAACAGGGCATTATAACTTGGAGATAACAATTTTACAGGGAACGTAGGTACAACATATGCACCTATCTGCCTATACGCACCTATACGTAGGTACAACATATGCACCTATCTGCCTTTCCTGCATGGTGACCTAACTTGTGAGGCAAGTATGTGGATAAGAAATACCAGTTTTCCAAGAGAAAGTATGGGCATACTTACTTTCCCTTTGGAAATTATCCCCCTGAAACTACACACTCATATGTACACCTGCTATTTAATATGCACAAGGTTTCAATTTACCTGCATATACACCTATTTTATAAAGTGTGCTAGACGTACCCTGTAGGATCAGAATCGCGATTCGCTCTGTGCGTCCAGTTCCGACCGGGCGCATAGAGGGCCTGGATGTCGGGGATGGAATCAGGCTCATAGTCAACTGGGGAAACATGGATCAACAAGAGACTATACTGTGCTGATGGACTACATCTCTCTGTCGCAGGGAAAAGGATCCTAAGTAAAAACTTCAGGCAATATGTGGACAGGCATTTAAACTAGGGAAAGGGGGTGATGGATGGAGAAGGACAAGTTTAGGGCATCACTCCCAGCAAAAGCATAATAACATTGGAAACCGCCACACTTTTAAACCACACATCAATGGCAAGTGGGAAGAGGCGTATAGAAGAAATCCATGCAAAATATATGCAAGCCATTCAAGCAATGCTGGAAAGCAATGAGCACAAATGCTCGAAGTCTAGCCAACAACATTCCTGATCTGGAAGCCCTAATGGTGGAAATGGACTTGGACATTGTGGCCATTACAGGAACATGGTTTAATGAGTCACATGAATGGGATATAGCCACAGCTGGCTATAATCTATTTAGAAGAGATAGAGAGGGTAGAAAAGGAGGAGGAGTAGCCCTATATGTTAAAAGCAATATTAAAGGTGCTGTAATGCAGGGGACGTGGGGAAAAGAAGCATTATGGATTGTGTTGGAAAGAGGAGATGGCACTATCATCCATGCTAGTGTAGTCTACAGGCCTCCAACTCAAACCAAACAAATGGATAGCAAATTGAGTATCCCTTCTGCAAATCTGGAAAGTAGTAAATTGTGGATGCCTTCCAAGATGCATTACTTAGACAAATGGAGATGGAATCAACCAGGGAAAGCTTGATACTGGATTTGGTGCTCACCAATGGAGATAGCATGTCCAGGTGGGTGCCCATGTGAGCAGCAGTGATCATCACAAGGTGTGGTTTGAGATAAAAGCCAAGGTGGAGTCCAATCACAGCAAGCTCAAAGAAAATGTGTTAGAACAGCTTGAAAAACTGAAAGTGGACAAGGCCATGGGATCAGATGGGATACATCCCAGGAAACTGAAAGAGCTCAGTGAGGTTCTTGCAGGGCTGTTAACGGATGTTTTTAATAGATCCTTGGAGACAGGAGAAGTTCCACAGGACTAGAAAAGGGCTGACCTCTTCACAAAAGTGTTAATAGGGAAAAGGTGAAAAACTACAGGCCGGTAAGCCTTACCTCAGTGGCAGGAAAAGTAGCGGAGGTGCTCCTGAAAGAGCGAATACTGGACTTTCTCGAAACCAACAGGTTGCATGATCCGAGGCAACATGATTTTAACAAAGGACGATCTCACCAAACAAATCTGATTGAGTTCTTTGACTGGGTGACCAGAGAACTAGATGAAGGGCATGCTGTTCCTCATAGGAGGCTTATCAATAAACTCGACAGCCTGTGGACGGGTTCCAAGGTGGTGAACTGCATCAGAAATTGATTGACTGACAGACGACAGAAGGTGATGGTAAACGGAACTCACTCAGATGAAAGGAAGGTGATTACTGATGTGCCCCAGCTTCGGTCCTGGGACCGGTACTGTTCAATGTATTTGTGAGTGATATTGCTGAAGGACTGAATGGAAAAGTCTGTCTTTTTGCAGATGACATGAAAATTTGCAACAGAGTGGACTCCACTGAGGGAGTAGATAATATGAGAAAAGATCTACAAAAGCTGGAAAAATGGTTTAATGCTTGGCAGTTATGATTTAATGTGAAGAAGTGCAGTGTCATGCACTTGGGAAGCAGAAATCCAAGGGAAATGTATGCGATAGGGGGCAAGAGGTTGGTGTGCATGGACCAGGAGAAGGACCTCGGAGTGCTTGTTTCTGAGGATCCCAAAGTGGGGAAACAGTGTGACAAGGCAGTGGCAAAAGCCAGAAGGTTGCTGGGTTGCATACAAAAAGGAATTACCAGCAGAAAGGAAGAGGTACTAATGCCACTATACAAGTCACTGGTGAGGCCTCACTTGTAATATTGTGTTCAGTTTTGGAGATCAATCTCGCAAAGGATATAAAAAGACTGGAAACAGTTCAGAGGAAGGCGACCAAAATGATTTGGAGTCAGCGTTAGAAGACTTATGAGAAGAGACTTGAAGACCTAAATATGTACACTCTGGAGGAGAGGAGGGACAGGGGATTTAGACCTTTAAATACTTAAAGAGTATTAATGAACAAAGAAACCAAAGACGGGAAAGCTGTAAAACTAGAGAGCATAACATGAAGCGGCAAGGGGGTAAACTGAAAGGCAATGTCAGGAAATATTTTTTTCACTGAAAGGGTGGCAGATGCTTGGAATGCCCTCCCGATGGAAGTGGTGGGGGCAAATACAGTGACAGAGTTCAAAATGGCATGGGACAGACACAGTGGATCCCTTTATAGCAAAAGGATAAAATCAAAATAAACATAATTATCTCTTATATCTCAACAAATAGGGGTAACCTACACAGAGCGGTGGGTACATCCCTAAACAAAGGCATGGGGAGTGGTGACCTGCACAGAGTGGCAGGTGCACCTACTCTTGCCGCCTTGCTGGGCAGACTAGATAGACCATACTGGTCTTTATCTGCCATCATATACTGTTACTATGTTACTATATGCTTGGAGCATAGAGTGTAAAGGATCTGCTGCAAGTGTATTGGTTGCTTTTTAGATTTTCCTTGGGATATTTAGCATGTTTTAGGTGGTCTGCCTTCTTGATCTGGTTGTTTGTGGTTTTTGTAGTAGTGTTTATAAGCAGGTGGCTGATTGGTTCTGGATGATTTTGAATGTGAGAAGTATGATGCTATATTTGATCCTGCATGATAGTGCAAGCCAGTGAAGATGTTTTAGGATGGGTGTGATGTAGTCATACTTTGTGGCACCTTGCATGATTCGGGCTGCTGGGTATAGGGCTGTGTGGAGTGGTAAGAGAGTGGATTTAAGTAGTCCTTGGTATATTGTGTTGCAGTAATCAAAATGGAGGGAAATTGATGGCTTGAAATACAGTGTGATACTGGAAGGGTTGGAGTATCAGGCAAAGGTATTGAAGTGTTCGTATTTTGTTGTGGATGGTTTTAGTTGTGTTGTTTATATGAGTTTTTAGGTTCAGACGCTGGTCCAAAGTTATCTACCAATTACCAATGTGTCTACCAATTAACACATTTTGTGTGCATAGTATGTGCACCTAAAAAAAACGAATAGGCCAATCAAACATGAAAAAGTCCAAAAATTGGGAAAAATTTGTTTTAAACAAACATAATCTGAATGTTTTCGGTCTGCACACTCCCTACTCCTCCTCCATATCTCTCAAGTTTTCTCCTATGCTCCAAGCGCTCACTCTTCCCAGTGATCTGCTCTTCCCATTTACTCATCCACCCCCTAAAAGAAAATTCAGCTTCTCACTTGCCCATCTCTCTCTTCAGTCCCTCTCTTTAATGGACACAGCACTTTTTCGTTCCTCTAAGTTCTCTATACGTTTCCACCAACCGCAGTGAGTATATAAGTCTGTTTGAACATTCTCCTGATCATATTCAATTATGAGTTTTTTTACAGGATCTTTCTTTGAGGGTTGGTGTTGGGGTGATCATAGCTTTTCAGTTTAATTATCAAAATATCGGGGAAGGAGGAGGGCTAGGGGTCCGAAAGCTAATTGAGGGGAGAACAAGGCTGAAAGTTCACCTAGATGAGCGAATAGCATTGAAAAGGCTCTGACTCCATAGGCATAGGAATTTTTTTGAGGGGGGGCATGGGGGTCCATGCCCCCCTTCAAATGTTGCAGGCACTATTGGTGAACTGGGGCCCCTGCCCCCACTGCCATTATGATTTCCTTACCCTTTGCCCCCCTAAGGTAAGAAGGCAAACTACACCGACAAACAGCTCCCACTTACGTCTACTCCCAGCTCTGTCATTTGGGAGATCTTAATCTGAACTTCTGCCACTACTGTGCACATAGTTACTATACTGGAGGGAGAGTCATTTTTCTCTGATCAAATGTTTTCAGTTTTTCACTGCTCCTGCCTCTTAAAAACGTTTGTATTGTATTCTTATACAACTTAATGGGAGATGAAGACATTTTTTCCTTTGTTGGTAGTTCTTGATTTTAGGAGACAGTAAATACTGGCACTCCTGAAGTTTCTGCTCCATGTGCAGAATCCAACTCACTGACACATTGGGAGTGCTCTGATTGTCTGTCAGATCTGTAAGTACATTGCATTTTCTTCCTTTGTGCCTATCCTCTTTGTGGCTGCCAAAACATATGCATTATCATATTTTACATGGCAATAGTCTTCCTATGATATTGCAATGTGCTTCCGTGGCAAAGGGAGGAGGGGTTATAAGTTAAGAGTCTGTGCCCTTCTCCCGCATGCTTCAAGAAATTTAATATTTCCTTTCAGGGCTAGTGCAAGGATAACAGGCTCCTTAGGCGAAGCATTAATCTTGCATCCTCCTATCCCAGCATCTCACCACTCCTTCCTCTCCCTCCCATAGTCCAGTATCTTCCTGTTCCAACCGATGAACCAGAAATCTCCTCATTCTTCTCTTTCCCCTCCCCCTCAGCAGTCTAGCATCTTGTGTCCCTCCCTACCTGATGATCCTGTATCTCTCTTTTTTCCTTCCACAGTCTCTTGCTGCTGTGTCAGTGCTGTTGCAGACAGAACAGTGGGAATGAGCAAGGAAGCCGCAGCTAACCAAGCAAGTGTGGGGTTTCAGCCCGGGCACGCACTGCTGGCTAACACATCCCTGCCAACTCCGTAATAAAAATGTGCATCAGAGTGGCCAGGGACAAGACAGGCCATCAGCACACATGAGCTGAGGCATCATACTTTCTTGTTTAGCTGCAATCTTGCTTGCTTGTTCCTGCTTTTCCACCGACTGCTGATTGGGAGGGGGGAATTCAGTGCTTGCCCGGGCTGCCTGTATTTTGCCACCTCCCAAATCTCAGCGCTCTAGGTGACCACCTAATTCACCTAATGGAAGTGCCAGTCCTGTTTCCTTTACTCTCTGGCAAAATGAAGCACAAGTACAAGGCCAGGAACCCCCTCAGTGCCCAATTGATCCTGCAATATGCAGCTCTCCTGTTTGCAGAGCTGCCAAGTTACCCAGTTGCAGGAGGGAGATTTTAAGCAAGCCCTGGATTTCTAACAACCCTATTCTGATACATTATGCGACCTGCAGAACTGATTTCAATGGGCAGAGTGAGGGACTGCAGAGGGCACTCTGCATTGAGAATATAAGTTCAAACTAGGGCTTGACAAAACGTCTCTGTCCTGGAAATAGATAATTTGGCAGCTCTGTGTCTGTGCAGCAGATCAGTGGATCAGACAGTTCAGTCAATTTGTACAGCAATATACTCCACCTCCTGGTCTCAGGTTCAATTGCAGACCAGATGATTAGTGGCCAAATGTTATTACCATCTGACAGCTTTTTGACATCTTAAGGGAAATGTGTTTGAAGCCTCCAGTTCCAGTTCCCAGAATATAATTCATATTACTAAATCCATTCTCGCTATTTTTATCTTTCACCACTATATCTGTCTCTCTGCAAAGAGATTCCATAGCATAAGTCCATACACAACTGAACCCTTCTCTCACCCCGGGACTGGATCCAACATGGAGGGGTCTAGAATTTGATTCCTGCTTAACACACAGATAGGGCTAGGACAGAGAAAAGGAGGCATGCATTGCTGTTGCCTATGCTGCACAAGCCCGGTGCATATGTAACCGAAGTCTGAAATGTCCTGAAAAGTGCTGTGAGTCTCAGTGTAAAATTGTTATGCAGATGCATAACTGGTGACTGTACACATGGACTTCACCTAATGGATTGTACAAAAATCAAGTTGACTGCATCTGTGAAAGTCAATGTTGGAAAAGCTGAATAATTTCAACAGACAAAACCAGAAACTGACTAAGGTACAGATCACCAACTACAACAAACCCAAGTTAAAGCTGAAACAGAGCAAGCCACTCATGAATGTAGCAAAATATGACCTTGAGAATATACCACCAGAATTTAAAGACTGCCTGCAAAATCGATTTGCTGTTTTGAATACAAATGACAGAGCTCCAGAAGAGTTATGGGATGACGTCAAGAAGGTTGTGTTGGAAGAAAGCGAGAAGTCTCTACAAAAACTGAAAATGCAGAAAAGGCAAAATGGATGACTGAAGAAACTCTGAAAATTGCCCAGAAATGTAGAGAAGCTATAAAGCCAGAGCAGAAAGCAGGGCAATCGCAGAACTCAACAGAAATTTGCAAAGTGCAGCAAGACGAGACAAGAAGTACTGCAATGACACATGCAAGGAAATATAATCAGAAACTATTAGAAGAAAAACAACATCAGCTTTCCTAAAGCTACAAGACTTAAAAAGAAAATTCAAGCCTCGAATTAGAATTCTACAAGATGCTCAAGGATCTTCCCAGGATCATTCATACTGAATGATCCTGGGAAGATCAAGAAAAGGTAGAAAGAATATATAGTGTTATTATACCATAAAGATCAAGTGGACCAACAGCCATTTCAACCTGTACCTTATGATCAGGAGCCATTGGTGACGAAAGAAGAAGTCGATGCAGTATTGAAAGTATTATCAAAGAACAAAGCGGCGGGTATTGATGGCATGCCTACTGAAGTATTACAGCAATCAGATGTGGTTGTTGCCATACTTACAAGGCTCTGCCAGGAAATTTGGAAGACAATATCATGGCCAACTGACTGGAAAAAATCTGTGTTTATACCAAGCTGATCCAAAGGTGACTGTGGAAATTATCACACAATTGCTCTGACCCCACATGCCAGCAAGATTCTACTCAAGATCATCAAGCAGATTCTACAACCATACCTGGAACGAGAACTGCCTGACGTGCAATCAGGGTTCAGGAAAGAGCGAGGAACGAGAGACGACATCGTGGATGTGAGATAGATGCTTAAAAAGACAAAAGGATATCTATGTGTATTTTATTGACTGCAGCAAGACTTCTGACTGTGTAAACCATGAGAAACTCTGAGCCACATTAAGAAGCATGGGTATACCAGAACATCTGATCGTTCTCTTGCACAACCTTTACAGTGATCAAGAAGCAACAGTTTGAACAGCACAAGGAGAAACAGAATGGTTTAAAATCAGCAAAGGTGTACGAAAAGGCTGCATACTTTCCCCCTGTTTAATTTATATGCAGAACAAATCATCAGTGAAGCAGGACTGTATGAAGAAAACCAAGTTGTGAAGCTTGGGAGAAGACTCATCAATAACCTTCGTAATACTGAAGATACTATGTTACTGGCTGAAAGTGAAGAAGTTCTGAAGCATTTTCTTCTCAACAACAAGGGAGACAGTCTTAAAATGGGTCTGCACCTTAATGTAAAGAAGACAAAGATCCCGACAAATGGCAAAAGCAATAAGTTCATTTTTGATAGAGAAGAAATTGAAATAGTGGACAACTTTAATCTAGTTGGCTCAATAATCAATAAAGAAATGACAAGCAGTCCAGAAATCTGATGATGCATTGCTCTTGGCAAAATGGCTATAAAGAACCTAGGCAAGATTCTCAAGAGTGGAGATGTCTCTCTCCATTCAAAGATTCATCTTGTGTAGGTCTTGGTATTTTCAATAACATCTTATGGATGCCAAAGCTGGACAGTGAAAATGATAGACAAGAAGATCAATGCCTTTGAATTACGGTGCTGGTGAAGAATACTGTGTAACATAGTTACATAGTAAATGATGGCAGATAAAGACCAGTATTGTCCATCTAGTCTGCCAAGTAAGATGGCAAGAGAAGGTGCACCTGCCGCTCTGTGCAGGCCACTCTTCCCCATGTCTTTGTTTAGGGGTGAACCCACCGCTCCATCTAGGACACCCCTATTTGTTGAGAAATTAGATAGTTCAGTTTATTTTGATTTTATCCTGTTGCTGTAAAGGGATCCACTGTGTCTGTCCCATACCATTTTGAATTCCATCACTGTGTTTGCCCCCATCACTACCATCGAGGGGGGGGGGGGCATTCCAAGCATCCACCACCCTTTCAGTGAAAAACTATTTCCTGACATTGCCTTTCAATTTACCACCTTGCAGCTTCATATTATGCCCTCTAGTTTTACAGCTTCCCCGTCTTTGGAAGAGGTTTGTTTGTTCATTATTTCTCTTTAAGTATTTAAAGGTCTGAATCATATCTCCCCTATCCCTCCTGTCCTCCAAAGTGTACATATTTAGGTCTTCAAGTCTCTTCTCATAAGGCTTCTGACGCAGGCTCCAAATCATTTTGGTCACCTTCCTCTGAACAGTTTCCAATCTTTTTACATCCTTTGCAAGATATGGTCTCCAAAACTGAACACAGTATTCCAAGTGAGGCCTCACCAGTGACTTATACAGTGGCATTAGTACCTCTTCCTTTCTACTGGTAATTCCTCTTTGTATGCAGCCCAACATCCTTCTGGCTTTTGCCACCGCCTTGTCGCACTGTTTTACCACCTTGAGATCTTCAGAAATAATCACACCAAGGTCCTTCTCCTGATCTGTGCACACCAACCTCTCGCCCCCTATCGTGTACATTTCCCTTGGATTTCTGCTACCCAGGTGCATGACACTGCACTTCTTCACATTAAATCTTAATTGCCAAGCATTAGACCATTTTTACAGTTTTTGTAGATCTTTCCTCATGTTAACCACTCCCTCAGGGGAGTCCACTCTGTTGCAAATTTTCGTGTTATCTGCAAAAAGACAGACTTTTCCATTCAGTCCTTCAGCAATATCACTCACAAATACATTGAACAGTGCCGGGCCCAGGACCGAACCCTGGGGCACCCCGCTAATCACCTTCCTTTCATCCGAGTGAGCTCCGTTTATCACCACCTTCTGTCATCTGTCAGTCAACCAATTTCTGATCCAGTTTACCACCTTGGGACCCATTCCCAAACTACTGAGTTTATTGATAAGCCTCCTATGAGGAACAGTATCAAAGGCTTTGCTGAAATCCAGGTAGATGACATTCATCGCATGCCCCTGATCTAGTTCTCTGGTCACCCAGTCAAAGAACTCAATCAGATTTGTTTGGCAAAATCATCCTTTAGTAAAACCATGTTGCCTCGGATCTTGCAACCTGTTGGTTTTGAGAAAGTCCACTATTCGCTCTTTCAGGCGCGCCTCCATTACTTTTCCTGCCACCGAGATAAGGCTCACGGGCCTGTAGTTTGTCACTTCTTCCCTGTCACCACTTTTGTGAAGAGGTACCACATCAGCCATTCTCCAGTCCTGAGGAACTTCTCATGTTTCCAAGGATCTGTTGAAAACATCCTTTAACAGCCCTGCAAGAACCTCTCTGAGCTCTTTCAGTATCCTGGGATGTATCCTATCCGGTCCAATGGCCTTGTCCACTTTCAGTTTCGCAAGTTGTTCTAACACATCTTCTTCTGTGAATGGTGTGGTATCTACTTCATTCCCATTTTTATATTTGGGAGTCACAGGTGGTCCTTCTCCAGGATTTTCTTTAGTAAAAACAGAGCAGAAGTATTTGTTTAGCAATTTTGCTTTTTCAATGTCACTTTCCACCAGTCCGTTCCCAGCACTTCTGAGTCCTGCAATTCCACCTCTGATCTTCTTCCTTTCCTGAATATACCTGAAGAAAGTTTTGTCGCCACACTTCACATCTTTAGCCATCTTTTCCTCTGCCTTTGATTTTGCTTTCCTTATTTCTCTTTTTGTCTCTATGAGTTTGTATTCATTTCTGTGTTCCTCTGTTTGCAAGCTTTTGAATTTTGCAAAAGCTGTGGTTTTTGCCTTTATTTGAGCAGCCACCTCTTTGGAAAACCAAATAGGTTTCCTTCTCCTCTTGTTTTTATTTACTTTTCTTACATATTTATCTGTTGCCCCTTTTATTGACACCTTTAGTTTAGCCCATTGCAACTCCACATCCCTTATCCCCTTCCACCCTGCCAACTCCTCCTTTAGGTACTTGGCCATTTTACTGAATTCAGTGTTTTTGAAGTTTAGGACTTTGAGCTTGCTATGATTGGACTGCACCTTGGCTTTTATCTCAAACCACACCGTGTGATAATCACTGCTGCCCACAGAGGCACCCACCCAGACATACGACACGCTATCACCGTTGGTGAGCACTAAATCCAGCATTGAGCTTTCCCTGGTTGGTTCCATCACCATTTATCTAAGTAACGCATCTTGGAAAGCATCCAGAAATTTTTTGCTTCTTTCCAGATTCACAGAAGGAGTAATCCAATCCACATCGAGTAAAGTCACCCGGTATGAACACTTCCCCCTTTGTGGCTATCTTGGCAATATCTATAATCAACTTATCTATCTCTTCGATTTGAGTCAGAGGTCTGTAGACTACAGCAGTATGGATGACAGTGCCATCTCCTCTTTCCAACACAATCCAGAGCGCTTCTTATTTTCCCCATGCCCCTTGCATTTCAGTAGCTTTAATATTGCTTTTGACATACAAGGCTACTCCTCCTTTTCCACTTTCTCTGTCTCTTCTGAATAGATTATAGCCAGCTGTGGCTATATCCCAATCATGCGATTCATTAAACCATGTTTCTGTAATGGCCACAATGTCCATGTCCATTTCCACCATTAGGGCTTCCAGTTCCGGAACTTTGTTGGCTAAGCTCTGAGCATTTGTGCTCATTGCTTTCCGGCATTTAACTGGCTTGCATGTATTTTGCATTGATTTTGTTCTGCCCACTTCTTCCCACTTGCTTATGATGTGTGGTTTAAAAGTGTGGCTGTTTCTGATGTTGTTCTGCTTTTGCCGGGAGTAATGTCCTGAACTTGTCCTTCCCCATCCGTCGCCCCCTTTTTCTAGTTTAAATGCATATCCACATACTGTCTGAATTTTTCACTTAGGATTCTTTTCCCTGCGACAGAGAGATGTAGTCCATCAGCACAGTATAGTCTCTTGTTGGTCCATCTGTTTCCCCAGTCGCCTACAAATCTGAATCCTTCTTGTTTGAACCACGTCTGGAGCCAAGTGTTAAAGCTGTTTATGCGATGTAGCCTTTCTGCCCCCTTGCCAAGAACAGGTAGAACTTCTGAGAATGCTACAGTGTTAACAATGGGCTTCAGTTTCTCTCCCAGAGTTTGGAAGTCCCTTTGAACTGTAGTGGCACTGTTGCTAGCCAGGTCATTTGTACCCAAGTGGATGACAACATCAGTTTTGGAGTGCTCACTTTCAGCGCTAAGTACATCAACAATTTGGTTTGTGTTCCTGCTAGCTGAAGAGCCTGGGAGGCATTTGACTAACTTCTGTCCTTTGAACTGTGTTCCCAAGTTGGTGCCTCTGATGATGGAATCACCAAGTAGTAGTAGTTTTCTGTTCCGTGAGTTTTTCTTCATATTTGATGCTCTATCAGGAGATTGTGCATTAACTGTCTCATTTAAGGGCTCTTCAGTTTCCATGGATTGGGCATCCTCATTAACCAAAGCAGAGAAGGCATTATGCAGTGATATCTCATGATGTATAGGGTGACTCTGTGTTACAGGTCACAATCTGCCAGAGCCCACTGTGATCCATTTGTTCCTGGGATGTTTGATTCTTTGTGGGAGCGGTGGTGGACTTTGTTTGGTTTGTATCTTAGAAGAGGTGCATTTCATTGCAGCTAGTTCTTCCCTTAATAGAGTCAATTCTTTATGCATGGCTGCTAACGAGGCATATAGGACAAGCTCCTAGGTTTCAGATGATTCTTCTCAGAATGAAGGCACCACAGTTATTGCACTGAATACAAGACATGCTTGGTCCTAGAAGGAGAAGAAGAGAAGGTGAACCTAACACCAAATTAAGAGGATAGATGTCAGCGTATGTGACCGCTATATAGGCAATGCAGCCTTGGGGTGGGTGGGGTAAGGGGTAGGGTGGGCGGGAACCTGTGTCCTTGGCCAGTAGGCCTTACATGAACTGAGGGCACACTTAGATATCTGATTTAAGGGCTACACAAGGAATGTAGGCAGTCAGAATATTCCCAAAAGTGAATGTAAAACCAACAGTTAAATTTATATCAGCAGCAGCAGCAGCAGCAACAACAACAACAACATGGACTGCCCGAAGAACAAACCAGTCAGTACTAGAGGAGATCAAACCAAAGATTTCTTTAGAAGCTCAGATGACAAGACTTTGAATTTCATACGTTGGACACATCGTGCGAAGAGAGAGATCATTAGAGAAAGACATCATGCTTGGTATGGTTGAAGGTCAATGCAAAAGAGGAAGGCCAGTATTGAGATGGATTGATACAATAACAGCAGCTATGGATGCTACTTTATCAAAAATGAGCCACCTGACTGAAGACCAAATACAATTTAAGACAGCTATCCAGAGGGTCACCATGAGTCGGCAACTCAACAGCACCTGACAACAGTAACAACAGTGAAATAGATGTGGAACTGAGTTTGGAGCTAGTGATGACACTGAGATTATAAACTGAGAGGTTTAGGAGGGAAAATTGTCACTGCCTCCTTTCTAATTCCAAGAGGGAACGTCACTGTGGATAATATGTTGAAGACCTCTGCCCAGCGACAGCCAAGAAAGCAAAATAGAATGCTAAGAATCATAAAGATAGGAAGGGAGAATAAAACAAAGGATATTATAATGCCTCTCTATCACCACATGGTGCAACCACACCTTGAATATTGTGTGCATTTCTGATCACCATATCTTAAAAAGGATATAACAAAATTAGAAAAGGTACAGAGAAGAGCAACAAAAATAGTAAAGGGGATGGAAGGATACCCATATGAGGAAAGGCTTAAAAGGTTAGGGCTCTTCAATTTGGAAAAGAGTTAGCTGAGGGGAGATATGATAGAGGTCTATAAAATAATAATGGAGAAGAATGAGTAAATGTGAATCAGTTGTTTACCCCTTCAAAAAGTAGAAAGACTAGGTGACATGCAATGAAGTTACAATATAACACATTTAACACTAATCAGAGAAAATATTTTTTTTGCTTAGCGTGTAATCAAACTCTGGAATTCATTACCAGAGGATGTGGTAAAAACTTTTAGTGTAGTTGGATTTAAAATTGGTTCGGACAAGTTTCTGGAGGAAAAGTCCATAAACCATTATTAAAGAGGACTGGGGAATCAGTAGGCGTGGGGAATGGAGTAATGTTATTACTCAGATACATGCAAATAAACTAGGGGGCCCTTTTACTAAAGGTTTTAAACATGTTAATTAAGTTGACATGTTAAATGCTCACAGCCCTTTTATTTCTATGGGTACAATGGCACTTGATATGCGTTAATTTCATTAATGCACTTTAACCTTTGGTAAAAGGGTCCCTAAGTCATAGGGAAAGGTGGAGCCTGATTCAGAAAGGGGCATGTCATGGCTGTCCTGACGTCCCCGAGCAGGACGGACCAGTTAGGACCTGATTCTGTAACACAGAAGCAAAACTTTCCAGTGGCATACAGAATCGGGCCCAAGAACAGCTCAGTGTGCCCCAGCATGGCCAGCAGGATGTCCAGCCCGCAGGCCTGTAGTGCCCTAGCACTTACCCCACTGACTGACCCCCAGTAGGGGCTGCCAGAGCCGGATCGGGCAGCAGGACACAGCTCTGGTGGCCTGCTGCTCCGGTGATTGGCCGCCATGCTTCTATGGGGGAGGGGGGCTGCCAGGTGGGATCGGGGAGGCTACCTGCCCTTATTCCACCTCCGAGATGGATTAACCAGGCTATCCCCCCAGTGACCCTCGGATGTACAGGGCCGTCAATGGGGTCGGGCTCTCCAATGCCCCTCCCCCATCACGTCCACATCACCTGCTGCATACTCAGCAGCTCTGTGCGTGCAGCAGGGGTGTCAGGTAGAATACCGCCAGGGCAGATAGCAGGGCAGCATGTCCCCGCAGGACATGCTGCCCTGCTATTCCCCTTCTAGAATTGGGCCCATTGTGATCTTTCAGAAGTCACACAGAGTAAGTGGCCAAGTTATGGCAGGAATCCTGAGTCACAGAGATGTGTCTGTTCTTTTCCCACGTTCCATAATATCTCTTGGAAGAAATGCCTCCAAATGGGATAATTTAGAACTATGACATAATGAACCTCGAGTATGATTGATTCTCAAATTTACTTCTACTGCTTGGTGTAGTATTTGCATCATGCCAAAGAAAGCTCCATTTTGGAGTTCATAGCACGTAATATGTTTAGGTAACATGTAATATGTATAGGTAACTTATCAAGATGTGCTTGGAAATTGCTTTTAATCAAGACTGTGGCACTCAACATGTCGGTCAGTGTTCAATGTAAACCGCCTTGATATCATGAAAGGCGGTATATAAGAAATGTTAAATAAATAAATACATACTTTGGTATACCATTGATAGTATATTTAATACTGTGCACACTAAAACACAGATGAGGTCATGCAGGGCTACAGTGGCCAAAGCTGGTTATCTTAAAGGTACTGGGTCAGGTCAGGAGTGGCCTCCATATTCCAGTTCTTCACAGTTCCAAAAGGATCAGCACTGATGCTAACTTATTAACACATATACTATAACTACTACTACTGATAATTTTTATAGCACTACAAGGTGTACGCAGCAGTGTACAGAAACATGTAAAAGACAGCCTCTGCTCATCAGAGCTTACAATCTAGTTAAGACAGACAACACAACAGCTGAGAACAAGGATACATCTAGGTATGGTAATAAAACATATAAGAGAATTCTTTTCCCCAAAGATCTTACAAGCTGAAGTAAGCAATTTCCTTTTATTCCTTTGAGATTCAAAAGAAGAAAGTTTCTATTTACTATTCTCTAATTTATTAGCTGGCATGAGAGCCCTTCTATTATTGAGCTGGAAGATCTGGGGCAGACTCTTATTCCACAACAAAGGAGAAAGAAGAGGTGTAGCCACTTGATACCACCAGATACTTGAAAAGAACATAGGGTGTAGAAAGCCAGTGAGGTGGAAGAAGTGCGCATGGCAGTCCCCTCCTATCCATGTTTGTAGCTAGGTTTTCAGCTGTCCTTCAACAATGATCAAAGATTCATAAACTTGACTTAGTGACCCTAAAGCCAGTCAGGTTTTTAGGATACCCATAAAAAATATTTTGACATAAATCTGCATAAAAACATAGAAACAGAGAAACATGATGGCAGAAAAAGACCATATCAACTACTACAATAGTCCCCTTTTATTCTTTAGAGATCCTCTGTGTTTGCCCCATGCTTTTTTGAATTCAGATACTGTCCTCATCTCTACCACCTCCACTGGGAGACTATTCCACGCCTCTACCACTCTTTCTGTAAAAAAATATTTCTGCATATTACTACTGAGTCTATCCCCTTTCACTCTCATCCTATGTCCCCTCGTAACAGAGCTTGCTTTCAATCGAAAGAAGCTCTTTTCCTGTACATTTATGCCATGGAGGTATTTAAATGTCTCTGTCATATCTCCTCTATCCCGCCTTTCCGCTATAGAATACATATTAAGATTCTTAAGTCTGTTCTCGTATGCTTTATAACAAAGACCACTAATCATTTTAGTAGGCACTCTCTGTACCGACTCCAACCTGTTTATATCCTTTTGAATGTGCTGTCTCCAGAATTGCACACAATACTCCAAATGAGATCGCACCACAGACTTATACAGAGGCACTATTACCTCCTTTTTTCTGCTGACCATTCTTTTCCCTATGCACCCAAGCATCCTTCCAGCTTTCACCGTCACCTTTTCTACCTGTTTAGCTACCTTAAGATCACCAGACACAATCACATCCAGGTCCCGCTCTTCTTTTGTAGACAGAAGTACTTCACACCCTACTCAGTACCGCTCCCTTGGATTTTTACAGCCCAAATGTACGACCCTGCATTTTTTAGAATTAAATCTCAGCTGCCAAATTCTAAACCATTCCTCAAGCTTATCTAGATCCCTCCTCATGTTATCTACTCCTTCCTGGGTGTCTACTCTATTGCAGATTTTGGTATCATCTGCAAAGAGGCAAACCTTACCAGACAGCCCTTCCGCTTTATCACTAACAAAGATGTTAAAAAGAATCACACCAAGGACAGACCCCTACGGCACACCACTGGTAACCATCTTCTCCTCAGAGCGAGCTCAATTTATCTGTACCCTTTGTCACGTCCCACTCAACCAATTTCTAACCCAATCAGTACCTTTAGGGTCCATCCATATGGTGCTCGGTTTGTTTATAAGTTGCCTGTATGGAACGGTGTCAAAGGCTTTACTGAAATCTAAGTACACCACATCTAGGGTTCTTCCTCGATTCAACTCCCTGATCACCCAGTCAAAGAAATCAATCAAATCTGTCTGACAAGACCTGCCTCTGGTGAATCCATGATGCCTCGGATCCAGTAATCCATTGGACTCCAGAAACCTCACTATTTTCTCTTTCAGCAGCGTTTCCAATAGTTTACACACCACAGAGGTTAAACTAACCCACCTGTAATTTTCAACCACTTCCTTACTTACGATTTTGGGTAAAGGGACCACATGTGCCTCTCTCCAGTCCTCTGGCACCACTCTTGACTCCAAAGAGGCATTGAAAAGGTCAGGCAGTGGAGCTGCTAGAATATCCCCCAGTTCCTTCAGTATTCTCAGATGTATCCCATCAGTCCTATCGCTTTGTTTACTTTTAGTTTAGCTACTTCATCACAAACACAATCTTCTGAAACTCGTTCAAGATCCCCGTCACTTCTGTACCTATTTATGGGTGTTTTCTGAGGTCCTGCTTCTGGCCTTCATCTGTGAACACAGAACAGAAATATTTGTTAAGCAATTCCGTTTTATCCTCATCAGCTTCTATATATTCCTCCCCTTCACCCTTGAGTCTGACAATACCACTTTTGCCCTTCCTCTTCTCATTAACATATCTGAAAAAGTTCTTATCCTCCCATTTTATTGCATTGGCTATTTCTTCTTCTTTTTGTATCTATGCTTTTCCACCTACTTTGCTAGTTTCTCCAAATATAGAATTTATTTATTTACATTCTCTTATATACTGCGCTATTCTGCATCAGTGCGGTTTACATTGAACAAACTGAAATTACATTGAACAGGGCATTATAACTTGGAGATAACTATTTTACAGGGAACATGGGCTATGGAGGGTTAAGTGGCTTGCCCAAGACCACAAGGAGCAC
Source organism: Ichthyophis bannanicus (assembly GCA_033557465.1). Lineage (NCBI taxonomy): Eukaryota > Metazoa > Chordata > Amphibia > Gymnophiona > Ichthyophiidae > Ichthyophis > Ichthyophis bannanicus. The sequence goes on along the minus strand of CM066036.1, from coordinate 417,392,925 downwards.
CTGTGGGACTAGAAACCCCAGTCCTTCCGGCCCAAGGTTGCTGTCCTCTAGTGGGATTTGAACCCCCTTCCTTCCGGCCTGAAGTACCTTGCCCCAACCACTAGGCCACTCCTGTCTTCCTCTCTCTCTCTGTGATGCCTGTCTTCCTCTCTCTCTCTGTGATCTCTTGTATTTCACCTTTTCAGCTACTTATTTTGAGAACTATAGCAGCCTCCTTTTCCTTTTATCTGTATTTACCATTCTAACAAAAAGGTTGGTTGCCCTTAAAATTTCCCCTTTCAGTTTTGCACTGTTTTTCAACATCCCCTATTGGAGATATGCATATGCAAATTAACCTTATACATATTCATTACGGATATCCTGAAAACCCAACTGACCGCCAGCACCGATTTGGGAAGCCCTAATATAGATGAAGGTACTTGCTCTCAAGTAAAATTTCAGTTGGTAAAAACTTTGAATCTTTAATGTATTCAAATGCACATGTGTAACGCCGGTATTAAATATCAATATGGAGCATGTCATTCAATCTTTGAGGTTAGAGAACAGAATGTAAGATGTATTATGGTGGTCAGACCAAAGGTCCACCAAGCATCATGTTATTGACAGTGGCTAATCCAGATCACTAGGAAGCACCCAGCAGATCTCAAACATTATATTAGGGATGTAAATTCATTTGAAATGATGTGGGAAAAGGAAATGATAGTTCCCATATCATTTCATGTTATTTTAAACCTGAAAAAACAAAAACAGAAAACCCCCTGAAATTTTGCTTTTTCTGTTCTTGTGGTGTTAATAGTGTGCAATAGTGCAGATGCACTATTGAGCAACAAACAGGGCATGCTATTAAGCAATAGAATGCACTATTTCAAAATGAAAAAAGAAAAACATGAATAAAATTAAATTAAAAATCCCATACACAATACAGGAAACGAAACAAAACAACAATTTATTGACTGCACACTCCTAAAATAGATCCATTCTTTTCTGTTCACGCTTGGGTTAAGAGGTGGCTATCCAAAGCCTATCTGACTGCTGTTTATGAACTTTTCTGCTAGAAACTCATCAAAACACTTTTTAAACCCAGTTATGTTAGATGCATTGAGCAAATCCTCCAGCAATAAATTTCACATCTTGATTGAGTGAAAAAATGTTGTTGTGTTGTTAAGTGCCATTGAGTTGATAATGACTCATGGCAACCCTGTGGCTAGTTGTCTGAAAATGTGTTCAGTCTTCAGTCAAGTAGCTAAGGTGGCATTTTACTTACCAGATAATGTCCTTTCCTTAAGTCCTGCTAGATCAGTCCAGACAAGCGGGTTGTGTTCCCCTACCGGAAGACTGGCGGAGACAAAGAACCAATGAAAAGCACAGGTTTTAATTACACTACTCCTACTCTCTTCAGTATTCGTCCCAAAGCATATGAGAGAACATGGCAAGCTTCACACAACCTCAATGTGGGCAACAGTGAGTAATCAAACAGTAGCGAACTACGTATAGGAAAGCATAAACAGAAGGCTGTCTGTAGAAGATGAACCTGCAGAGCTGAGTATATAAATCACAGCAGACCTTGGAAATATCAAACCACACAACGAACTCCTTCTCCAGGAGAGCGTGCATCTTCTTATACACCCTTAGCCCCTCAGGCAGGAAGTTGGGGGAATCTCATTCTGACCAGAACAGGCTCTGGAGCACCTTGGGAATGGGAAGACAGTAGTGGATTTCCGCACCCCTTGCAGAAGTGGATGCATCTTCAGTTCCTGCTCCATGCTTGCAGCATCCACCAAGCTCGTGGATAAGACCCTGGGAATCAGCACCTCCAGTTCTTCCTTCCAGAACAGGTGGATAACATCAGCATCCTCACAATCCTTTGAAGGCAACAGTACTTCATCCACATAAGATATCTGAATCCAAGCCACAGGCCAAATCTTGGGCAGATCCCAGCTAATCTCCATCTTCAGGGACTCTTAGCCATAAGCAATCAAACAGGACTTCCACTCTCAGCCTGCCCCTCATGAGATTGTGCTTGGGGGAACCCAGAGGCCGCAGGGTCTGAATTTCCATGCCAGAATGACCAGGCCTGTTGTAAAAAGGAAAAGAATTCCAGGAGGAAAGTCTGGACTCTGGAAGCTCTCCTTGCGGAAATAAGCCCCCCTACACCAAGGGACATAGTCACCATTGATTTCCTAGAGGTTGAGAGGCGGTGCACAGCACAGTTGCTGGAACCGCTGGCCAGCTGATTATCCTTACCCACAGTGCCATCCATCACCTCCTGCCCTTAGGCAGGCAAAGTTGGACTAACCACATCCCCTGGCATACAGAGGAGGAGCAATCCCCCCAGGGACAACTCAGGAGCTGCCATGCTAGAACAGCAGTCCAGAAGCTGGAGATGAGGCACCATGCTTACCATAGGCCAAACAACAATTTCTGAAAGAAGACATAAGAGAGTTAAGGCAAATATCACAACAGCATGTGCTAAGGCCACGGCAGCCTTAAGGTATGCGTTAACTGTGCTTTTACTGTAATGCACATTACAGGCACTAGAGTAGGATTGCACATTGGAACCACTTGGGCAGAATGCACGTACAGACTACATGACCTCCAGGCACACAATAGGAAAAAGCGCTATTGGCGCAGGCAGAAAATGATGGGAAGCCCCTACACCGCACCAACGATCACCAGCAGCCTACCCCGAATTGCCTTCCACACAGAAAGAATCGGAAGCCCCTAACAAGGACAATGATGGTACTCACCCCCTGCAAGCCCCAGGTAGAGAATCTGTGCTGGCCTCAACTCTACTTCCCTGATACTGTTTCACTGACTTTTGCAGCACTGCATTTAAGGTGGCTGGCAGGCAGATCCTCCTGTGAGCCTTCTGCAATCTTCGGGAGAGAGCAGGGGGAACAAAGGAGGAGGGCTTTAAGGTTGTGTGAGGCTGCTGCACTCTTCCAGATCCTTCCAATTTCTGGATGCTCAACAGGCTCTTATCATAAGTGCATGGAGCTGAACCAATTTTCCCTCATGGCTACCAAAAAGACTGCAGTCTAGTTGAGCCTCCCACGTAGCGTTCAATCTTTTCTTCTCAATCTTCAGAATTTTCTTCCGAGAGGAGAAAATCCATCCATCATCTGCTGGAGACAAAAAAAATGCTGAAGAGACCTCTGATGGCTGAGATGAATAGAGGCATGGGAGTGATGTAATTGAAACCTGGGCTTTTCATTGGTTCTTTGTCTCCACCAATCTGCTGGTAGGGGAACACAACCCACTTGTCTGGACTGGTCTAGCAGGACTATATGGAATTGCTGATAGAGTGGCATCTATAGCTCTTGTTATTGAATCGATTCATCATATTGCCGGTCTTCCTCTTTTGTGTTGATCTTTAGCCTTGCCATGCAATGATGTATCTCTAATGGTCCTTTGATGTATCTCTAATGATCTTCCCATGATGTGTCCAAAGTATGAAAGTCAAATCTTGTCATTTAAGCTATTAAGGAAAGTTTAGGATTTCCCCTAATACTGATTGATTTGTTCTTTAGGCAGTCCATGGTAATCACAGTATTCTTCTCCAGCACTATAATTCAATTTTTTTTCCTGTTTTTCTTTCTTCAGGTTTTGCATCTTTATGATGTTACTGAAAATACCATGGGGCTTGGACAAGTCAAGTCTTTGTACACAAAGCAGGGCCAGTGTTAGGGTTTCAGACGTCTCCCCCCTGCAACCTGTAGATCAGCACCCCATTCCCTCATTACTGTTAATGGTGGCTACATCCCACCCTCCTGTCCCCAAAACTCCTTTGTGAACTCTTTCCCCATGATGCTAGTATTTCTTTTTCAAATCCAGTGTTTTAAGCAAACTGCAATGAAGGGAAAAATGCATAGTTAGAATAAAAATAAGCAATGAGCAGTAAATAATTTGCTTCCTATGAACAGGCTGCAATAGTCCAAGAGCATTCCAGCCGCATGTCCCCCTTATGAAGCGATGTGTTGGTCTTCCTTTACTCTCAAAAGATAACACAATAAATGAACAGTTACTCTTGACTTAAAGAAGGTGAAAATAATTGTAGTGGCCAGGCTTATAGTTAGAGGGGTTGGGAAGATGCCGAGGGCGATGTGCAGGCAAATCCTGCTCTTCCACCCAATGGAGATCAGGGCATGAGAACCCAGCCACCAAAGCACTATTTCTAGGTGCCATGGTGACCTGGTACCCAGGATTTGTGGAACCCATAATACAGTGCCATAAGAAAATTTAAATGTGTTGAAAAGTGCACACTTGCAGTGTGACATGGTGGTGCATTTCTCCCATTTGCAGAATCAGGCATTCGGAATTCATCTGTGTGTATCATAGGAAGTGTCACGGGCTGTGTGCATACAGATATGTTAGCGAGAAGAGGAAGGGCAAAAGTGGTATTGTCAGACTCAAGGGTGAAGGGGAGGAATATGTAGAAGCAGATGAGGATAAAGCGGAATTGCTTAACAAATATTTCTGTTCTGTGTTCACAGATGAAGAACCAGGAGCAGGACCTCAGAAAACACCCACAAACAGGAACAGAAGCAAGGGACATCTTGAACAATTTTCAGAAGACTGTGTTCGTGAGAAACTAGCTCATCTTAAAATAGACAAAGCGATGGGACTGGATGGAATACACCCTAGAATACTGAGGAAACTTGGGGATGTTCTAGCAGCTTCACTGACTGACCTTTTCAATGCCTCGTTAGAGTTGGGAGTGGTGCCAAAGGACTGGAGAAAGGCTCATGTGGTGCCTTTACACAAAAGCTGAAGTAAGGATGTGGTTGAAAACTACAGGCCGGTTAGTTAAACTTCGGTGGTGAGTAAATTATTGGAAACATTGCTGAAAGAGAAAATAGTGAGGCTTCTGGAGTCCAGCGGATTACAAGATCCGAGGCAGCATGGATTCACCAGAGGCAGGTCTTGTCAGACAAATCTGATTGATTTCTTTGACTGGATGACCAGGGAGTTGGACCGAGGGAGAGCCCTAGATGTGGTGTATTTAGATTTCAGTAAAGCCTTTGACACTGTTCCTCACAGGCGACTTATAAGCAAACTGAGCATCCTAGGGATGGACACTAAAGTTACTGCTTGGTTTAGAAATTGGTTGGGTGGGAGGCAACAAAGAGTACAGGTAAATGGAGCTCACTCTGAGAAGGATGTTACCAGTGGTGTGCCCCAGGGATCTGTCCTTGGTCCAATTCTTTTTAACATCTTTGTTAGTGATATAGCAGAAGGGCTGTCGGGTAAGGTTTGCCTCTTTGCGGATGATACCAAAATCTGCAATAGAGTAGACACCCAGGAAGGTGTAGATAACATGAGAAGGGATTTAGCTAAGCTTGAAGAATGGTCTAGAATTTGGCAGCTGGGATTTAATGTTAAAAAATGTAAGGTCATGTATTTGGGCTGCAGCAATCCAAGGGAGCAATATAGTATAGGGGTGAAGTACTTTTATCCACTAAAGAAGAGCGGGACCTAGGCGTGGTTGTGTCTGATGATCTTAAAGTAGCTAATAGGTAGAAAAGGCGAGGGCAAAAGCTAGAAGGATGCTTGGGTGCATACGGAGAGGAATGGCTAGCAGAAAAAAGGAGGTGATAGTGCCTCTGTATAAGTCTTTGGTGCGACCTCATTTGGAGTATAGTGTGCAATTCTGGAGACCGCACCTTCAAAAGAATGTGAAGAGGATGGAGTCGGTGCAGAGGGTGGCTACTAAAATGGTTAGTGATCTTCATTATAAAGCATATGAGGACAGACTTAAGGATCTTAATATGTACTCCTTAGAGGAAAGGCGGGATAGAGGTGATATGATTGAGATGTTTAAATACCTCCGTGGCATAAATGTTCAGGGGAGAGCCCTTTCAATTGAAAGCAAGTTCTACTACGAGGGGACATGGGATGAGGGTGAAGGGGGATAGATTCAGGATATGTGGAAATAGTCCTATACGGAAAGAGGGGTGGATCCGTGGAATAGTCTCCTAGTGGAGGTAGTAGAGACGAGGACAGTATCTGAATTCAAAAAAGCATGGGACAAACACAGAGGATCTCTAAAGGAAAAAAGGGGACTGTTGTAGTTGTTGATATGGAAGGACAGACTAGATAGGCCATGTGGTCTTTTTCTGTCGTCATATTTCTATGTTTCTATGTGTGTCAGTGGCTGCATGTATGTCTGTGTTATGGGAACTGTCAGAGGCTACATACACTCACTTGTGTGTGTGTGCGTGTGATAACTGATTGAGCTTTGTGCATGTGTGTGCCATAGGGAGTGTCAGGGGCTGCATGATTTTGTGATCTGGTGCAGGCGTGAGGTATCTGTATGTATAGCTGCGGGTGTGGGGCACTTGTGTGGCTGCATGTATGGTGCATGGGGATAGGGGTGCCTGCATGCCTTCTGGGGGGGGGGGGGAGGCTGCACCTTTTGGCATAGACACATTATGGCCTTTTCTCCCAATGCATTCATCTCTTCAATCTCTAATCCCTGTACGCTTCCCTCCAACGTCCTGCCTCTCTCCTGTTGCCTCCCCCACTCTCTGTTCCCCTTCCCAGACTCTGTCCCTTTCTCACTCCCCCATTGCACTCTCACTCCTCACTCCCTGCCTTCCATTTGCCCCCCCCCCCACCCATCTTCCTTTCCCTAACATACTGTGTCTTTAAATTTCTCCCAACTTCTCTATCTTGCCCCCAACACTAAACTGCTCTTGCAGTTCTTCCTCCCAGTCTTGCACCGCTCTTCTGTCCGCGGGAGCAGCATGTCCCGTGGGCATAATCTGCCTCTCTCTACCACAATCACGGCTTTGCACAGTTCTTCTGCCCATGACAGCAGTATGTCCCGTAGATATAATACACGTCTTAGCCATAATCACAGCCTTGAACTGCTTTTCTGCCTGTGGAAATAGCATGCCCTGCAGGCACACTCTGCTCTTCTGCTTTGCAGTGCAGGGGGGATGAGACTAGCAATGGTCCCTCCCCCCACGCTTAATGGGTAGCGTCAGCCCTAACACAGAGATACATCTCTGCATTCGAGAATCTTATCTATGTACTTCACAGATAAGTCTTCCACCAATCTTCACACCTCAGTTGTCTGCATAGAATCTTGCTTCTCTGATATAAACTAAACAGGTATGGGGAAAGTATGCAGCCTTGTCATAAGCTTTCTTTCTCTTCGTTGTAACATTGTATTTCTCGGACTTCCCCAGTACCAGATCCATCACTTGCAACATGTACAGAACACCGCTGCCCATATCATTGCACATGCCTCCTGCTTCAAACACGTTACCCCTCTTCTTATTTATCTCCACTGGCTTTCCCTCAGGTATCGCTCCCAGTAAAAACTCCTGACTCTTGTCCGTAAGGCTCTCCACACTGGCACTCCCACATACCTTTCCGATATTGTGCACCTTCATGCCTCACCCAGATTCTCCGCATAGTACACGCCAGCCGTCTTCACTCCACTTTACAGGATTGGCTAGAGTCCACACACCTTATATTTCCTTGGACTTGTCCTATGGAACTCCGTGCCTCCCGACCTCTACCTTGAACTTTCCTACTCAAAATTCAAAATCAAAATGTACCTGCTCCACACTGCCTTTGACCTTCCACAACCCATTCCCTAGCCCCCTCTCTTTGTCTGCTCTGTCTTCTCTGTGCTTTGTATGAATGCATATCCTTTCCTGTCCTGACAATGGCGCAATTTTCCTCCTCTTTGTTTGCATATTTTTATTGTACATCACCCTGATGGCTTCGAAGGTGCGGTATATCAAGCAGAATAAAACATAAACATCTTAAACCATTCTGTTACTCCTTGTTCTGTTTGAACTGTTGCTTCTTATCATTGTAAGGGTTGTGTATGAGAACTCTTAGATGTTCTGTATACCCATTATCAGCTTTGATTGTATTGCTTTATTTTGCAGTATTTAATTATTTGATTCAGCATAAGGGATTTTAATTAAGGAATATGAGCTTGATATTCTTCTATACTTGAGGATGGTACTTATAATGCAATTGGTATTACTGATGTCAATTATTGTTTTTCATGTTGTCTTTTAACTTTGTAATCTGCTTTGAACTAAAGTGATTTGGCAAAAGTGAAATATAAATGTCATGCTAAATTAACAAAAATATTTTCTGCTTAGTACAGTAAGGTTATTCCCAGTCCTTGGACTCATCAACCACCTTTCTATGACAGCCAGGATATTTTAGATCTCCTTCCACAATTAGGGATTGAAGGTCTGGAATGTTATTATATAGATGAGTAGTTGTGCTTATAGCATCCAGGTGCTCTTCCTTCCCTATGCATATCCTTTAACTTCCCCCCCCCCCCCACCACTAGTCCCTTTGCTGCCTCTGTTCTTAATAGTACTTTTATCTTTAATACAACCCTGTATGTGCCTCCTTCTATGCCTGGATGCTCCATCCACTCACCTCCCTCCCCTCCTTAATACATCACTGATAGTGTTCCTTTTCCTAGATATGTTCCTCTTCGTTTATTAAAAAAAAGGCAAATGGAGGCCCATGAACTATTCAGAGGGCCATGTTTTGTGTTCTTTCTACATTTTTATTTTTTTGTGTGGCTCAATTGTTCCTCAACAGCAACTTCCTGCAAAGAAATCATGTTGATCATGCCATGAAACCATCTCTTTTACACGTCACTCTCTTCCTGGTGCTTTATATACATATATGGGCTGATGCAGAAAGCTAGCACAGGCTTTTACACGCACTTGCAATGCAATGTGTGCCTTACGTGCACACAATGTGCATGCCGAATGAAGAAAAGAGATGGACGTGAGCGGTAGAAGGGCATAAAATGTTTCAATGCACACAACATAGCGTGTATTAAAATCTATTAAAATGTATTGAAATGAAATGTATTGAAAGTTGTTTACCACTTCCTTTGGAGGTGGGACAATGCTGCACGGAGCCCATTTAGAGACAGGAAGGCTCCGCAACGGCTTCACAGGCACAGCTGCAGTTCCCTAAGAGGCAGGGAGCCGTGTCTGCATTAGAAGAACAGGGCAGTAGCAGGCAGACAGGGAGAGGGGAGGAGGGGGCAAGGAACCTGCAACGGGGCTGACATGGGAAGGGAGGGGCTGACATGGATGGATGGAGGGGGCTGACATGGAGGGATGGTGGAGAGAGGGGGGCTGACATGGATGGAGGGAGGGGAGGCTGACATTGATGGATGGAGGGGGGGCTGATATGGACAAAGGGAAGAGGCAGGGGGACATACTGGACAGACGGGGGATAAATGCTGGACAGAGAGGAGACAGTGTGGGTTAGGATTATAATGGGCAGATGGGGGGAGGGGCTAGGACTGGTAATGGGTTGATTAGGGAAGGCTAGGACTGGGAATGGACTGATCAAGGGGGGGGGTTGAGACTGGTAATATGCTGATAGGGGGGTAGGACTGGTAATGGACTGATGGGGGCTAGCATTGGAAATGAGCTGATCGGGGAGGTTAGGACTGGAAATGGGCTGATTAGAGGAGGCTAGGAATGGTAATGGGCTGATTTGGGGGGGGGGGGAGGACTGGTAATAGGCTGATTAGGGGAACCTAGCACTGGTAATGGGGTTGTGGAGGGACTAGCACTGGAAATGAGCTGATTAGGGGAGGCTAGGACTGGTAATGAGCTGATGGGGAATAAGATTGATATTGGGCTGATTAGGGGGGACTAGCACTGGAAGCGAGCTGATTGGGGGGCTTCGACTGGGAATGGGCTGATTGTGGGGAGGGGAGGATAGAGCTGCTGACCCTGGAAGAAAACTGGGGGCTAAGGCTACAAATGGGCTGATACGAGGGGATGGGAGAATGGAACTGGAAGGGAGTGGATCTGAGAGGGGCTGCCATGGTATTTGTACTAGAAGTTATTGGTCAGTGGGGAAGGAGGGGGACTGGAAGGGAATGGACACCAGTGGCAGTCATGGGAATGCAAGTTGACATTGGAAGGTACTGAGAGTGAGGACTGGAAAGGGGCTGATACTGGGAAGGGTTACTGGGACTGGAAATAGGTCAATGGAAAGAAGTGAAGAAAGCGAAAGAAGAGATAAGAAATGGCAGATGGCCCATAGACCCAAGAAAGAGAGCTAAGAGAAGACAGGAAATCAGAAGCCTCAGATCGGGACCAGCATGATCAGAGAATAAATTGGTCAGACAACAAAGGTAGAAAAAATAATTTTATTTCATATTAGTGATTTGACTACAAAATCATCAACCTTGGGCCGGAAGGACTGGGGTTTCTAGTCCCACAGGTGCTCCTTGTGGTCTTGGGCAAGCCACTTAACCCTCCATAGCCCATGTTCCCTGTAAAATAGTTATCTCCAAGTTATAATACCCTGTTCAATGTAAACCGCACTGATGCAGAATAGCGCGGTATATAAGAGAATGTAAATAAATAAAATAAAATAAATAAATATTGTTACTTGTTATTGTGATTAATTATTGTGGTTTAAATAAGTAAATTTTATAAATGAAAACATATTGCAAAGGCCTATAATATATTAATAATTCAGCAAATGATTACAGCAACAATGCGTTAACGGTAAAGGAAGAGAGATGCATTTGATTTTATCATTGGGAGTCACCACAAGTTGACCAATGGTAAAAGGGGTCACGGTACAAAAAAGGTTGAGAACCACTGATCTAACGCATCCTCAAGAAAACAATTCTGAGCGTCCTCAAGAGAACACAATTCTGGGCGTTTGGAAAGCAGCATAGTTCTGTGTTTGATGGTGGATGTTTTGGTCAGGGAGATGTTTTCTGCTGGTTATCCTTTTGCCTTTCTGCTGCTTTTAAGAGACAGCCAAAGAAGGAGGAACAATGGAGATCCAAGAGAGGAGGATGAGGAGGTACATTGTGCACCCCGCGTCATGAAGATCTGCAGATGGCGCCTGTTCATAAACAAGGTGGTATTGAATGGATTCCCAGACAGGCATGTTGTGCGTAATTACCACTTATGCAGACAAGCTATCTTGTCCTTGTATGAGGACATTAAAGATACTGATCCTGCCACCGCCCGAGGACATGCGTATCAGGACTGGTGAAGTTACTTGTTGCATTATATTTTCTGGGCACAGGATCATTCCAAAATGTTTTTGGGTTGGCCTGTGGAATGGACCAGTCATCATTTTCAAGGCATTTCAAGCAGGTATTGCAGGCCTTGAAAAATTGCATCGGGGAGCATATACGTACCCAGAGCAGGAGCCAGAAAGGCAGGTGTTGAAGGCTGACTTTTTTAATATTGCCAGACTACCAAATGTGATCGGAGCAATACACTGCACCCATGTAGCTTGAACACCTCCCAACAAGAGAACTGGCATTTCGAAACAGGAAAAGCTTCTACTCAATTAATGTCCAAGTGGTGTATGATGCACACATGAAGATCCTGAATGTGGTCTCCAAGTTCCCAGGCAGCTGTCACAATGCCTTTATCCTTTCCAACTCAGCCCTCAGCCGTAACTTTGAAGAAGGAAAGTACAGTGAAGGTTGGCTCATTGGTAAGTTCCGCATAGGCATACTGAAACTTTGGGGGGTGGAGGGACAGCTGTATAAGAACTACTATTATATCTATCTAGACTGCTTTGTTGGAGTTGTATTCATAGGGGATGCTGGGTATCGGAGGGCAAACAGCTATACATCTCCTTAAGGTAGGTAGGTAGGTAATTAATTAATTAATTCTTTCTTTCTTTCAAGCTGTTGTCTTTCTTTTTAATGCCTAGGCGATGCTGGATATGGGTGTAAGACCTGGTTGATTTCACCACGAACACATGCAGAGATGCACTACAATGAGGAACACATTTCTACACAGGGTGTGATAAAGCACACCTTGGGGTCCTAAAGAGTCATTTCTGTTGTCTGGACCATTCTGGGGATGCAGTGCAATAAACATCTGAAAAGGTTGGGGATATTGTTGTAGTCTGCTGCATGCTGCACAACATAGCCCTGCAACCCGGAATGCCTTCCAAACAGCTCCCAACTTGTCACTGGAACCTTACATCTATGCACCTGCCCGTCCCAATGTAGCAACGGGTAATCTGAGATGAAGAAGACTTATAGAGGACTACTTTTCTAGATGACTTTGCATTTCATGTTATCAGTAATCCTTACGTGGACTGATATGATATGATTATGTGTCTTTTCTTAATAAATGATTTTGGGGCAAGAATACTTTTGATTGGTATTATTGGGGGGGGGGGGGCGGGGTGAGTGGCATCAGGCAGTTACTGGCCTGGGACTATGACTTATAATGGTAAGGAAACAATTGAATGTGGAACTTGGGATGTGTTTGGAGATTTTACGATCCGGAAGGCTTTCTTGGTCGCTACGTCTGTCCAATGCATCTGTCCACTACTGCCATGATGTCAGGGCTAAGGAGACATGTTCTTTTTTTAAGGATCTGGCATCTGTTCCTGATGTCTCCTTTCTTGCAAAAACTTGCATGGTTGTATTGGATTGTGTACCATAAATGCAAATTATCAGAACTAAAATGTGGCTCAAGAAAAGGAGATGCAGAAAAAAATGGCTGAAAAGGAATGCAGGCAACACCTTTATGACCATCCCAACATTTTGACAAGGTAAAAAAGGAGAAGTCAAACCAGACGTGGATGTGGCTTACCTGTGGGGACGCAAGCAGAATGTGCATGCTGTGTGCGTGTGTCAATGCGGAACCCATGCAACTCATAAATGGCAGTGTGGGGAGATGGAGGAGAGAGGCCAGCAGCACTTTATCCTGGTCGGAAGCCCAACTTCCCCCAGGAAGATGTGGGAGCTGCTGGCCACCCTCATTGTGGTCAATGAAAAGCGCCTCTTCCCCAGGGAAGGGATTAGGCGCAATTACAGGCCCATGTGCCGGGCATTGAGGAGGCTCTGCCACGTCTACAATGAGCTGTGAGGTGAGTGTGGCTGTTGGCCACTGTTTATTTTTTTAGGGATAGGGGTTTCCTTTTGGGAGGAGAAATAGCCTAGTAGTTAGAGCAATAGCCCACTACCAAGGAGATATGTGGACAGTTCCCACCTAGCACTCCTTTTGGTCTTGGGCACTTGAAGACACTTTAATAAAAAAAAAAGGGGTAGTAAATAGGACCTTCACCTTGCACCTGTTACTGGACGCCATGTTGAATTCTGAGTAAGGGATAACAGTTTAACGTAATGCACTGGTGTAGTGTGCGCTTACAGACCCCAGTACTCAGCATGGGTTACAGTCTGACAGGAAAGTCCAGAAACATGACTAGTCTAGGGATGGTAAGTGTTGGACTGGTCAACATATGTATGTGCTGCTGCTGCTGCTACTACAAATGTATGGTTTTTGTATTTGAGATTGAGGAAAAGGCCAGAGAACTGCAGAGACAGCCCAGATATCTCATGTGGGTCAGGTGCGAATGGGAGATAGCCATGGGTAGTCACCATAAGTAAACAGAAGTTGGGGGTTATTGTATTCGATCTATTTTTTGGTGTGTACACTGTTTTGTATGGATGATATGACATGTGCTTCTCTTTTCTTTTGGCACAGTCCAGTCTGGAGGACGGCGAGGATGACTCTGGCCCCTCCTGCCACCCACACAGCGAGAAACCTGCCCCTCAGCCACACCCACGCCACCACCACCCACCCAAATAAACTCTCCCCCACCCGAACCGCCCCCTGTGGAATCACCTTCCCCTGATTTCCCCCTCCCCCATCCTATCTCCATTCCTGGGCGTTATAGGATATGCCTCCCCAATCCAGGAGGAAGGGGATGCAAGGGTTTCACATGCTGTGGCACCCTCCCTCTGGGCAACCAGCAGGGGAGGTCCACAGCATGCTACAAGACATCAGGGCGGTTAGCAACCATAGCCACCGTGGGCAATATACTCAACATACTCATCACAGAAGTGATTGAGGACGTTGAGCATATTGCCCATCACATACCACCCCACCCCTCGCTGGTCCTTTTCCTCCTGGATTGGCACTTTTTTTTTTTTTTACATTCCTTCTCCTTCTCTTCCCCCCTATGTATATATGTTATGTAACTAGTTTTATATAGGCTAATTTTGCGCTCAAATAAATGTCTTTTCTTGCACTGACCAATTTGTCCTATTTTTGGGAAAGGGGGTAGGGGACAATTGTGATGTGTGGGAGCACGATAGAACACCAGATCCAATAAGAAAAATTTAATCCAGCAACGGCCACCAGGATATACTTACAATACACAATATATACAGTACAATATACCCCATGTATATACAAAATAGGACCAAAACTAGGCATACATTGTATAACAGAACCATACATAACTGTTCAACATGCTAAAACTGAAACAAAAAAGAACCCCACAGCAACACTAATCCATAATAGCAACGAGTCGATATATCTTGCTGTATCTTGTCAAGAATGAAGTACCACCTGCAAGGAGGAAAGAAGAGACTTGTTAAAGAAAGCAATGAACATAAAATAATATGGTGAGTCCTCCAAAAGCTTGCATCCACTTACCAGGCACAGATACTTATCACTGGGCTTGTGCAGAAATCAGGGCCAGAAGCACTTGCCCTAGAGCCTGCAGCTCCTGGCTTATGCTGGAGCTGCTGTCTTATGCCAGCTAGCTCATGCCTCACGCCAGCTAGCTCTCGCCTCACGGTGCATAGTTCTCCCAGGAGAGTGTCATGTGTCTACTCCTGCCATGTCAACACTTGGGCTGCTAGATCTTCCAGAGGGTCTGCAATCATTGCTATCTCCTGCGTTTGTGGTGCTTTCTGCCAAGAGATCTCCATCTGCAGTCACTGAAATAAAATAGGACAGCTGAGAATAACTGATCTGAGACAGGGCCACAACACAATACTCTCTGGCCCCAAATTTCACACTGACAAGGGAGGAGATCTAGGCCTCAACTCCCAAAAGAAGCCCAAGGTAATGCTGGGTGGATATACTCACCAGAAGAGGTGGAAGGCAGAGCAGACAAGCCCCCAGAGGCAGGACTTGCAGAGGAATACACTGCAATGAGAAAACAAGGGGAAGAGTTAATACAGCTATCCTCCTCCCAGGCCCAACACCCAAAGAAGTCCAAGAAGGTAATGCTGGGTGAGTATGCTCACCAGCAGAGGTGGAGGCAATGGAAGCAGACACTGCAATGAGAAAGGGATAGCTGTAAAATTGAGCATGCTTGCAATCCCGCCACCCAAATACACCAGGTTCTTCTAGATATGCACTCACACCAGACATCCCTTAGTCTACATCGCTGGACAAACCATTGAGAGCTTCCAGCTGAAAGGTGGAGGCCACCAACTGCTCCAGTGGGGTCAGCTCAGTGGAACATGGAGGCCTACCCCTAGTCGTCTTCTGTGATCTCTCAATCATGCGCACCTTCACCCCTAGGGCATTCACCTCTGCTGCAAATTGAGCCCACAATATATTCCTTTGCCCAGCTGTATTCATTGCAAGAAATAAATTGTGGTAATTGGCAACCACATGATGGTAGAGCACATCCTTTTCCTCCTCTGAAAACCTTGATGAGTGAATACGCTTTGCCCTCTGGCTGGCAGTCTGCTCAGCCTCACTACCTGATCCTGAATCATGTTGCATCTCTACAAATCATAAAGAAATGAGAACGGGATAGCTGTAAAATTGAACATACTTTCAATCCCTCCACCAAACAAGAGACCGGATAGTATCGCGAAATCATGTGCATGCTGTATCAAGAAGGTCTTGCGTTTCCTCTCGTGCACATGCGTTACCTGATTTCTAACACCAGCATTTTACGATGGCTTTTTCCTTATCATTGGGGTTTTATGCATATCACATATGCATACACTTGGTTTTGTGTGCCCCTCATTTGCATGGTCTCTTCTTTTTGCATTGTTGGTGCATTACATATACGTGTAAAAAGTCTGTAACACGTGCATTCAGCACCAGTTTTCTGCTTTGGCGCAATAGTTAGAATGGAGCAGAGGAACTGCATGGTGGTTAAAAAAAACATTCTATGGATTCCATTTGCTTTTTATTTCAGGTATGAAAAGAAGAAAGATATTTTGCCATTTACCAAAGTAAAATGGGCTGACAGAAAAATGTCCCCTACAGAGCTGCTAAAAGGTATCCACAAAGTTCACATCATGTGGACTTTGAGTCACGTTAAAAAAGTGTGTTCCTAGGGCCATATTTAGGTTGAGATAGATAAATAAATAAATAAATAAACAGGTTTTCTATACCGCCTTTCTTGGAATCAAAGCGGTTTATATTACAACTTCAGTAGAACAATTACAGAGAACTCATTTAGAAAACGTGGGTAAGGGCGACATGCGGTTAATGCTCGGGAGCATAACTTATTTACAACTGATGTATTTGGGTACAGTTTTGTTTAGGTGTGAGGGTGTCCTCTCGGAAATGTTCAGAGAACAGGAAGGTTTTAGTTGTTTCCTAAAGTCCTTAATGTCCTTGGTTGTCCTTATCTTCTCTGGTAAGGAGTTCCAGATGGTGGGTGCTGCAAGTGAGAGAGCCCTGTTTAATATTGTCTTGTTGGCTTTAGTGTATAAGCTGGGAGTTGGTATTGTTTCTCTGGTGCTTTGTCTTTTGGGTCTGTTGTTTGGTTTTGAGCTTAGGAGCTCCTGAAGTGTTCCGGCTGATGTTTCGTTTCTGATCTTGAAGATGGTTAATGCTGTTTTGTATTTGGCTCTTGAGGTAATTGGTAGCCAGTGTAGCCGAAATAGAATGGATGTCTGGCTAATCCTGTTATGAGACGGGCAGCAGTGTTCTGGACTAGTTGAAGTGGTCTTGTGGTTTGAGTTGGAAGTCCTTGGAAGAGGGAGTTACAGTAGGACAGAATGGTGGTGATAATGGCTTGACAAACAGTATGAAAGTGTTCCTGGCTTAAGAGGGGTTTTAGTCTACAGATGACGGCCAATTTGTGGAATGCATTCCTGGTGGTTCTGCTGATGTGTGCTTGTAAATTTAGGGATTGGTCAAGGGTCACACCTAGGTATCGGACATCTTCCTTTACTGTAATCAGTGTATCCTATAGGATGATGGATGTTGGGGGGATAAATGAGGTGTCAAGTGAGATGAATAGTGCTTCGGATTTTCTGAAGTTGATAAGTAGGTTGTTGGAGGAAAGCCATATGTTTATTTTGTGCAAGCAGTTTGTGATTGCAGTATAGTCTGGTTTGTTGAGGAGAATTGGTGTGTAGACCATAATATTGTCTGCGTAGATAGCATATTGGATCTTGTGCTTTTTGAAGATATCGCAGACAGGCTGTATGTATAGATAGCAGACAGGGAGGACCCTTGTGGGACTCCCTATGTAGTATTGATTGGAGTGGAGGTGATTGATCAAACTTTGATCATTTGTTGTCTGTGACTGAGATAGGACTGAAATCAGTTGAGGGTGGTGTTAAGTAGACCAATACTGGCTAGATGATTTATCAAAATGCTATGAGAGACTGTGTCAAATGCTGAGGATATATCAATGAAAAAAAGTAAGAATCCAGTTTTTATATTGTCAATTTCTCTGAGTATCAAATAAGTGAGTGATTGAGAGTCTCAACGCTGTGGTTGGGGCGGCAGCCATGTTGGTGCAGATGCAGTGGATCATGTAGGTCAATGTGGTCTTGTAGTTGTCTCTGAACTTCTTTTTCAATGATCTTGGATAGGAAAGGAAGGCTGGAGATTGGGCGGAAGGATGCAGGATCTGAGCTGTCTGTTGATGTGTTTTTTTGGATGGGGTGGATAGTTGCTTGCTTGAGGGAGTGTGGCATGTAGCCTAGTGATAAAGGCTTGCTAACTTCTTTGACTGACTGGATCCACTCCACTGGGCAAGGGTCAGATGGAGACATACTGGTGTTTAGGGCGGATATAGTACAGAGAGTATGGGGATGTTAAGGGGTGCTGCTGTCTGGGTTGGCCTATTCTTATGAGGTAGTTTGCAAAGACTTGAGGTTGGATTGAGATCTCTTCTTTGTTTGATGGGTCCTTTGTGAGTGTGCGGATGATTTCAAATAGTTCTCTGGGTTTGTTGCAGGATTTTAAGATTAGGTTCATGTGATACTCTTGTTTATGTTTATTGATTAGGTTGTTGTATTTATTTATTTATTTAATTGGATTTCTATACCGCCTTATCATACAATCAAAGCGGTCTTACAAACAAAGATATTAAGAGTATTAGTGAGAAAATGTAAAGAAATAAAAGTTAAAGTTATGGTATAATGTGTTAGAGTGAGTTGCATTATCTACATAGTGAGCTATACTATAATGTGAGCTATTATACAATATGTATATGATTTACATTCCAGACAAATTGTTAGTTAATTGCATGACCGTAGTGTTCTATAAACAAAGATGTTTTCAGTTGCTTTCTAAAGTCATTTATATATTATACCTTTTGCATTGTTTGGTATTGAGTTAAGTTGGGTTATGACCGATTGTGTCTCCGTTTTCTTTCCAGCTGACGGAGTTTTCTCTTTGTTTCTCATATTGATGAAGAGTAATCTTATAAAGCATTTTCTGTGTGTAAAAGTGAAGAAAGGCTCTTATAAAGCTGCACATATAAATATGCACGTGGTCAAGAATGCAGATAGGCATTTATAGGGGCATCAGGAGCATAGCATCAATAGTGCATATTGGTGCTCATGCACCAACTTACGAAGATTGTATTCTGTGCACCACCAAAGATGCTAGTTGCTATTCCAGCCTATAAGGTTGTTTTTGCAGGCCAACTCTCCAGTCGCCAACTCTGTCCATTGTTCTTCCAGTCAGTGCAGTCATATGATTCACCGATTATCAGCGGTTAGAGCAGTCCAGATGCTATATCTATGAAGGGGCATGCTTCAAATAGTTGATTGATCAGTGAATTGCATGGCTGAACTGATGGGGGCTCTGGCACAGATATTTTAGATGCCTCTAAAGTATTAACTGCACAAGAAGCAAATTTTTTTTCAGGACTAAAAAAGGTTTTACAAGGAGAAATGATATGAGGCTCAAAGGAGACAATGCAAAAATAACAAAAAACACAGCACAGGCAATTGGGTCTTCCCCCTGCAAAAATTACACAGAACAAGGTGTTTGCAATAAACAGGCCACAACTTCTATTAACACAATGCTAAAATACTCTTTACTAACACCTCCAAGTCATGTAACATTCTAAATCTCGAGTTGCTGATCTCCTTCCACTGTGTAATATAAGGCCCAATCCCCCAACTGCAAGTCTCAAACTGTTGTCTACACAAGTCATTGCTCCAGTGAACTACAGGATGCTAGCTGGGTGGCATTGCCTATTGCACACCACAACGATACTACCATTGATGAGGAGCTCCTTTTCTGCAAAACAAAGGATGGGGTCTGTACACTATGGTCCTCATGGCTTGGGTACTTACTCGGCTTCAAAAATAATATTTAAAAAAACAAAAAAGAAACCAAAGCACACAGTGCTATTTATTTATTTACATTTATAGATCATATTTCCAAAGTCACATTATGTGGTGCAAAAAACTGCCATCAAGCATTCAATGTCCTCTTCCTCTCAAATGCATATTTGAAAAGATACATTTTCAGACTCTTCTTAAAGTTACCCAACTCCTTTTCCTTCCTCAATACAACAGGCAGTGTATTCCACATCAGTGGAGCCTGAAAAGAAAAGGATTGTGCATGATGGCGAGCCTTCTTCATTAACACTTTGTATGCAAGTCTCCCCAAAACATAGCAGCTCAACATAACTAACAAATAACAGCACAAGGCCATGCAAAACCTTGACAACCGGTGTAAGAACCTTTTCCTTATCGTATCTCCAGTCCAGTCTCAATACGGATGGGTTGTCATGCCTGACCAGCAGCTTGGAGAATGAGCATGTCACATATGTGACATCAGCATACTTGAGCAGCCAGAAGCCCCTCCCAGCCCCCAGTATTCAGTCTCCAAGCAGCTGAAGAAATGTGTCTCCCTGTGGGGGGATACTTATTTGGCTTTTGGTTCTCTTCTAGGCCTTTTGTTTTTCTGCTCTTCTCTTTTCCTTGAAGCACTAGTGCCATACGGAAGCCCTTCTGCAGGACCCTTCCTTACCTGGAGCACCCAGCTTTTTTTGCCTATTGGGTTTGTTATTTTTTGGCAGCAAGGCCCCTCCAAGTGGACGGCCGGTGAGCCCCTCTTCCCCCAGGCCAGGAGAGGGGGCTACTGGCTGGGTGTGGATGTCCAAGGCCTGGCTTCCTGACGGAGAGCGGGGAAATGTAACCTGAGCGGCCTGCTTTTTTTTTCCCCTGAGATGCCCACAGCCGCCACGAGGCTGAGTGGTGTGCACTGCTACATCAGGGCAGTCTTCCCTCCAGAGAGCTCTGTGGCATGCATTGGCACAATGCGACACTCTTCTTTGTTCCTCTGGGGAATTCCCACGGCTGCCGAAGCCAACAGGAAGCTGAGCGGCACGCGGGGCAAGAGCCGCACTCCTGAGTTTTTTTTTTCCTGAGAGCAGCGTTTTATTGTTTTTGGTGGGGGAGGGGGCGGGGAAGGACCGATCATTAGGAAACCCTTCTCTTCTTTACCTGAGGTGGGAAACCATGGGGAGGCCATTTCTCTTTTCCACGGTACAGAGGCCAGGCCCCATCGGGTCCTGCAGCAGATGCAGAAAGTGTTGGTTTTCCTTGAAAATATAAAGAGCTTGGTGTCTTTTTAGGAGTTTTTGACTACCATTTGAAAAATAAAATGTCCACCAGGCCAACATGCCTAGCCTGTGGTTCCAAGAGAGGGGCCGTGTCAGAGGAGGGCTTCTGCAGGGGCTGCGAGGCAGAAGCACACTCAGTGGAAGATGACCCGCAGGACAGGGCAGGTACCTCAGAAGAATCAGGGAGGTTCCTGTTAGAGGCAGTGGGGCCGAACCCCAGGAATGGGACAGGAACTCCTTCCAAGCATACCAGGGCCTCGACAGAGGACCGTGAATCCTGAGCCCCTCGGACCTCCACCTCCAAGGATGCATTGGAGACACTCAAGGAATGACAATTAGCAGGTAAGGCCTAATTTCATCATACTGGATGAGAAATTGAATAGGCGCCAGTGAAATTGGATTAAGGCTTGTGAGACATGATAAGCCCTTTAACCAATTTTGCTATATTCTGCACCAGTTAGAAAGATTGCAAATCTTTCTGGGGCAGTCCTATCAAAACCAAATTACAGTAATCCAAATGCAGCAAAATGAATGCTCTTCTAACCAGAATCAGATTCTGCTCCAAAACGTACAGCTGCAATTGACAAATTCTCAATGCCAAAAATGTTCCTCGTACTAACCTGGTGATGTTGTCTCTTATCTGCAAGTCCAAATCCATCCTAACCCCAAGATCATGGCAAAACCCCTTAAGGCAGTGGTTCCAATCTTGGAGTCAGGAACCCAAATGGGGTCACAGAAACATGGTCATTTCCCCTTCTCTCTGGACTTTCACTGTGACCTTTGCCAAACAGTGAGTCACCGTTCAGCATGTGGCCTGTGAGCCAGTGATCATTCATAGGCCCTTGCCCTCTCCTGGGTAAGCTTCCTGATGCACTGGGAACCCATGCCAACTACTGGAGTCTGTGAGCACTCACTGCACACTGACACAAAGGACCATGTGCTGACTGATGCTGCTGTTTCTACTACTGTTGCTGCTGCTTTCCGCTTTAGATGAGTAGAGGGAGGGGAAGGAGGCTAGAGACCTACTATTTTTATTTCATCATCATCTGGGGTCACATGAATTTTCAGTTGCAAAAATTGGGTCACATGGGATAAAAGTTTGAAAAGTACTGCCTTAAGGACAAGGTTTAGATTCATCCCCCAATTGCAGGGAAAACCCTCTCCCCTGGTTGAATAACCACAACTCCATTTTAGACACTGCAGCTTCAACTACATCAAGCAGACCCAGTTATGTAATAGATCTATTTTCTTCCACAGCACTAATCCTATATGTTGCGAATCCTGAGGTACCAGGATCAGCACTTTCACATCACTGGCATGCAAATACAAGTGTAACTCTGTTTACGTACAGCTAGAGAAAATGGCAAGAGATACAGATTGAATAAATAAGGGGATGATATTGATTCTTGCAGCATGCTGAGTTAAGGGCCAGGCATTAATGACTCACCCTCTACTTTTACTACCTGCGTTCTGCCTGTAAAATATGGAGCCAAACCACTCCAATATTCCTCCACTGATGCCCCCTTTGAGAGACAGTGCAAGAGCAATCCCTAGTTCAGTGTACCAAATGCCATGGTTATATACAATAACAATGAAGCGCCACATTGACTGCTATTCAGCATATGATTCATAACATCCATTAGCACCACTAACAATGATTCAGTACTGTGAAAGGAGTGGAACCCAGTCTAGTTATCATCAAGCATGCGAGTAGCCTCTATAAAATCCAGTAACTAATGAGCCACAGCTTTCTCAATAATTTTTCCCTAAAAGGGCTAGTTGGAGACAGGCTAGTTCTTCATCCAATCTGAACCTAACTGACCCTTTAAGATAGGGTGTCAAATGGCAGTATTTAGCAAAGAAGGAAAAACATTTTCCCCTTTGAAAGCCTGTCAACCTAACAGTACAAACAAAGACATATCAGAATCTAACATACAATTAACCAACCTAACTGAAGTCTTTGATCTTGTGTATATCGTCAAGAATAACCAAAGAGAAGTCAGTCTAACTCGAACACTCGCTTGCTTCAACCTGAATCTGTGACCTTCCAGACCCAACTCTTCCTCATGGCCCACCCCACCAACCACAAAAAGAAACACACATCCTATCTCGCTGCAACACAAGGAACGCACAAAAGCGAGGTGAAAAGGTCCTTTATTAACAAAACCCCTACAAGGCCGCGTTTCAGCATTGCCTTTGTCAGGAGGTAAACCTCAAAGAGAACAAAAACGCACAAATGATCACTTATAACATACAAGCATATAACATCAAATATGTGATGATATGTGCAAACAATACTGAATAAATAATAAATGATAAACATGTTGCTGTTGTTAAGTGCCGTCAAATCAGTGTCAACTTACGGCGACCCTCTGGATATTTGTCCTAAAAATTGTGTTCAGTCTTCAGTCAGGCAGCTCATTATCGACAGACTGGCACTTGTAGCTGCTGTTATTGAATCAATCTATCTCATTGCTGACCTTCCTCTTTTGCGTTGACCTTCTACCTTGCCAAGCATGATGTTTTCTCTAATGATCTCTCTCTTCGCATGATGTGTTCAAAGTATGACTGTCGAAGTTTTGTCATCTGAGATTCTAAAGAAAGCTTAGGTTTGATCTCCTCTAGTACTAACTGGTTTGTTCTTTGGGCAGTCCATGGTATACGCAGTATTCGTCACCAGCACCATAATTCAAAGGCATCAATTTTCTTCCTGTCTTTATCACTGTCCAACTTTCACATCCATATGACGTTATTGAAAATGCCATGGCTTGAACAAGTCAAATCTTTGTATGGAGAGAGACATCTCTGCTCTTGAGAATCTTGTCTAGGTCCTTCACAGCCATTCTGCCAAGAGCAATGCGTCGTCTGATTTCCTGACTGCTTGTTGCTTCTTTAGTGATGGTTGATCCAAGTATGTTAAAGTTGTCCACTATTTCAATTTCTTCTTCATCAATGATGAAGGTAAAATTAGACTTACCTGCTAATTGTAGCTCCTGGAGGAACTCCAGTCTAGTCCCGGAATCTCTGGGGTTGTCATCCTCTTCCAGCAGCTTGGAGACTGAGAACGTCACTTTTGTGATGTCACTGGTACTTAAACCCCGGATCCACCTCCTCAGACCAGTTACCTATTGACAAAGCAGACTCACCGGAGCAACCATTAAGTAGCAACTATATCCAAAACATATATAATCCACTAACTGCCAAAACTAACGATTGCAAAGCCTAATTACGTACCAATGTTCTGAACTAGACCTCAGATGCTGAGGTCCCCTTTTTATTTTTTTCCTCTTTTCCCCCTGAGAAAGAAAGGGACTGCCTAACCATCCCCACGGAGGTAAATTAGTACGCCCACCCGTTCCTTGAGATCCTTACCTGTTATCTTAATCCTGCTTCAGGCCACAGATCAAACAGCAACCGGGCGGGACACGGGACTAGACTAGAGTTCCTCCAGGAACTACAATTAGCAGGTAAGTCTAATTTCAACTTCCTGATCGTCCCTCCAGTCTAGTCCTGGAATCTCTGGGGATGTAACAGAGCAGTGAATAGATTCAACGGGAGGGCCCTGCTAGACCGGCCTGAAGCACCACCGATCCAAAACAGGTGTCCTTCCCCGTCTGAACATCCAGACAGTAATGCTTCACAAATGAGTGCAAAGAAGACCAGGTTGCCGCCTTACAAATTTCCACCGCCAGCACCAGACTGCACTCAGCCCAAGAGGCAGCTTGCGCCCTAGTGGAATGAGCTCTAAGGCCTTCCGGAACTACTCGGCCTTTTAACAGATACGCTGACGCTATCGTCTCCTTTAACCATCGGGCAATTGAAGCTTTAGATGCCGCCTCTCCCTTTCTTGGTCCCGCAAACAGTACAAACAGCCTATCTGATCTACGGAAACTGGCCGTCCTGCAGATATACCTCTTCAATGCTTGCCGAATATCCGAGAGATGTAACTGTTCCGCTGCGCGACCATCCTTCCTTGCTGCGAATACTGGCAAAGACACCACTTGATTCATATGAAAGACGGAGACCACCTTGGGCAAAAAAGACGGTACCGGCCGCAAAACCACCTTAGAATCGAAGAAAGACAGAAAGGGCTCTCTACAGGATAACGCCTGTAATTCCGAGATGCGTCTCGCCAAAGCAATTGCCACCAAGAACACCACCTTAAGGGTGAGATCCTTCAACGACGCTCTTGCCAACGGTTCAAAGGGAGCTTTCCCCAACGCCCCCAACACCAAAGGGAGATCCCAGGACGGCACTATTTGCTTACGCGGAGGCTTTAACAGGGTTACCGCCCTCAAAAAAACGCTTAACATCTGCATGTCCCCCAGCGTCTCGCCCTGCACCATACCCCTATAGCAGGACAGCGTTGCTAACTGAACCCTCAACGAAGCGGCTGCCAAGCCCTTCTGAAAGCCATCCTATAAAAACGACAGCACCTGTGGCACCGAAGCCTTCAAGGGTACGCACCCAGCTTGCTCACACCAACCTTCAAAAATGCACCACACTCTAACATATGCCAATGAGGTAGACCGTCGCCGAGCTCTCAGCAAGGTGGAAATTACCCCCGCCGAATAACCCTTTGCTCTCATCCTTGCCCTTTCAAGAACTAAGCCGTAAGCGAGAACCGATCCACCTGTGGCATGCAGAGGGGCCCCTGAGTTAGAAGATCCCTGCGAGGCGGAAGCCTGCAGGGCCTCTGTACCAGCAGACGCATTAAGTCCACGTACCACGGTCTCCTTGGCCAATCTGGTGCTATCAGAATCACTTGATCCCTGTGCCTCTCTATGCGCTGCAACACTCGGCCTATCAGCACTCAAGGCGGAAACACATAGAGGAGCTGCTCTTCCGGCCATATTTGAATGAGAGCGTCCAAGCCCTCCACCATTCTTTCTCTCCTTCTGATGAAAAAACAACCGACCTTTGCCGACCGGAAAGTCGCCACGAGATCCATGACTGGACTCCCCCAGCGACGTACCAGCATCTGGAACACGTCCGGGTGTAAAACCCGCTCTCCCGGGTCCACCTTCACGCGACTCAGGAAATCGGCCTCCACATTGTCTACCCCGGCCACATGCACTGCCGACAAGGCCACGAGATTGAGCTTGGCCCACTCTAACAAACTCTCGGCCTCTGACTCCAGCGCTACGCTGCTGGTGCCCCCCTGACGGTTGACGTAAGCTACCGTGGTCGCATTGTCTGAGAACACCCGAATGGCCTTTCCGCGGAGTATCGACTGAAAAGCTTGCAACGCCAGCGCCACCGCTCTCAACTCTAACCTGTTGATCGACCAACTCTTCTCCACTTCGGACCACTGACCCTGTGCAAATTGCCCCTGAAAGTGGGCCCCCCAGCCTAGCAGGCTGGCATCTGTCGTCAGAGATATCCATGCCGGAAGATTCCAAGGGCATCCCCTCTTCCAGGGACCCCGGCCTCAGCAACCACTGAAGCGCCTTGCGCGTCAGAGGTGGACAAGAGAGCCGATGAGACAGCTGATACCGTTGATGAGACTACCTCCTCAACAAGGCCCTCTGTAACAGCCTCATGTGAGCCCGCACCCATGGAACCAACTCGAGAGTCGCCACCATGGTCCCTAGTACCGGCAAGTAATCCCAGGCCCTGGGACTCTGCCTGCTGAGAAAACTCCTGACCAACTCTCTGAGCCACAGCACTCACTGCTGTGGCAGGAATACTCGGCCCACTCTTGTATCGAAGCGGCCCCCAGGTACTCTAAACTCTGGGACGGCTCCAGCTTGCTTTTCGTTCCGTTGACTACCCAACCTAGACTCTGCAAAACTGACACCACCTTGTCCGTAGCTGCTACACTCTCTTCTAGGGACTTCGCTCTGATCAACCAGTCGTCCAGATAAGGGTGTACCAATACTCCTTCCTTTCTCAGCGTCGCTGCCACCACCACCATTACCTTGGTGAAGGTACGTGGCGCCATGGCTAGCCCAAAGGGAAGCGCCTGAAACTGGAAATGCCCCATGGGCACTGCGAACCGGAGAAACTTCTGATGCTCCTGCCGAATCGGAATATGAAGATACGCTTCCGAGATGTCCAGAGACGTAAGAAATTTGCCCCGTCTCACTGCCACTATGACTGACCTGAGAGTCTCCATTCGAAAATGAGACACCCGTAGGCAACGATTCACTTTCTTGAGATCCAAAACAGGACGAAACGTTCCTTTTTTTTTGGAACTACGAAATAAATCGAGTATCGACCGAGACTGCACTGGTCGGGGGGAACCGGTACTATGGCCTTGAGAGAGAGAAGTCTCTGCACCGTCTCCCGCACAACCTTGCACTTGCACTTTAAACTTGTTCTGCATGGGGACTGCACGAACGAATCGGCCACTGGCCGCTGAAACTCCAACGCATAACCGTCCCGGATCACTTCCAAAACCCACTGATCCGAGGTGACCCGGAACCAGGCAGGGTAAAAATCCCGCAACCGAACCCCTATGGGAACCACCCCTACCTTGGCCCCCCTGACTTCATTGTGATTTCTTGAAATTTGTGGAAACGGAGGAGGAGGAGGAGCCAAAGCCCCTGTCCGCTCCTTGAAACCCACGAAACCCTTGACCTCTTCCGGGAAACCGCCTTCGCTGAGTTTGACCATACCTAGGGGCACAAAAACAGTGAAAGTCATGTAGCTGACCGCGAGTCAAGGGAGCGGACCGCGCCAGTTTTGGCTTATCCTCTGGCAACCTTCCACCTTTAGACTCCCCCAAATCCTTCAACAATTTGTCCAAATCTTCACCGAACAGAAGCTTTCCCCGGAAAGGAAGCTTACCCAACCTCGCCTTGGAGGAGCCGTCTGCTGCCCAGTGTCGCAGCCAAAGACATCTGCGCCCCGCAATCGCCGAAGCCATACTCTTCGATAGTCCTCTAATCAGGTCATAATGAACGTCGGCCCGATACGCCGCTCCAGACTCCAGTCTGGCCGCCTCTCTGGCCATCTCTTCCGAGGGCTCCCCCTGAATCCGCTGCGCCCAGCGAAGGCAAGCTCGTGCTACCCAGGCCCCACAAATAGAAGCCTGCAAGGAGAGCGCGTTGACCTCAAATATTTGCTTCAATAATGTCTCTAACTTGCGGTCCTGAGCATCATTCAGCGCTGCGCTTCCCTCAATTGGAATCGTGGTCTTTTTGGACATCGCCGCATCTACCTTAGGAGACTTAAACAAGTCCTTATCCTGATCAAGCAGTGGGTAAAGACGCGCTATCACCCGGGACCCCTTAAGCGCCGAATCCGGAGAGTCCCACTCTTTCTGTATCATCTCTTTAAACACTCTATGCACCGGGAAAGCCCTGTGATTCCTACGCACCGCCTGCAGCAGCGGGTCTTCCAGCAATAGCATCTTCTACCGGGCCCTCCGCCGGCATATTCAGCATTCGAAGAGATTCTGTAATCAGGGCTGGCAACTCCTCTCTACGAAACACCCGGACCACTCTCGCCTGATCCTCCTGTTTCACAATCTCGCCTTCCTCCAGATCTTCAGCCATATCTGGCTCCAGATCCTCCGTCTGAAGATCTTCCGAAAGAACTGAAACATCTGCCCGGCCCAAATCACTTCTGGGTCTCTTTGAACCCCCGCCGGTCTCTTCTGCCCCAGTCCTACAGCCGAGGCGCGCACTGGAGCCCCAGGTAGGGAACTGCCCAAGGCTTGCTGGAGCAAAGTCACAAAGTCTGGTGCAAAAATTGCCACCAGGCCCCCCAGCAAAGGGGGCTGCGCCAACTGAGGGTCCAGCCCAGCCGACGTACTGGGAACTGGCTCCCTCGCGGCCAAACTATCCAAGACCCGCTCTACCGGGGTAGTAGCACCTTCGAGAACCCCCGCTCCAGGGTCTGAGTCCTGCTCTAAAGCTCCTGACTCCTGACTGCAGATTCTGCAGACACCATCCGATGACCCTGAACACCTTCTTGAACCGCACAGCAAACAGAGCGGTCTAGAAGGCATTTTGAGTACCTGGAGTCCCTTAATAAAGTCTTCTTACTGATACTGAAGACCCACAGCTGATCCCGTTTTTTGTTTTTTAAATTTCTCAAATACTTGTTATCCCCTCTTCAGACCCGCTTCCCCCAAACTAACTATGAAGAAGGGGAAAGAAAATGAGGCTCCCCGGCCGAAATACAGCCGTAAGACACCAGCAACAGCAAAGCACGTTTCCTGTGCTAGAGACACGCGGTGCGGCCTGCAGCGTCAGCCCTGCGGTCCCCGGCTTTTCCTGCCGTTCGTGTTGTCCTACCTGCTCGTCGACCGGAGCCCACTCACTGACCGCACTCCCGGTTCGGGAGCTGCATGCACAGGCTAGCACGGAGGAGGATGGAGTGAAGCCTTCTCTCTCACCCCCCTCATGTTGTTATTCAAGCTGCTGGCTCCAATCGCACCCACAGGCAGACTTCTGCTTTGCGATGAGCCGTGCTGGCTGCCGAATCCTCTCCCTTCACAGCGGGATTGGTAATCGTCCAGGTCTTCCCTTCTGTCCAGCGAACCTAAAACTCCCCCCCCCCCCCTACATCCCAAACTATCCCTAAGGAGGGGAGAGGGGAAGGAAGAAGGCAGTGAGGTAAGAAGAAAGCAAACAAAAAAAACAATAGAGGACTCCCCTCAGGAGGGAAAAATAGCCCCTGAATACCCAAAGTCAGGGATCCTCACACTTCTCCAAACTAAACCAAACTAGTCCTACTAACTCTCCTTAATCGTCTCTCCAGTGAGCCCAGACCCCTGGGCTCCACCAACCTCCAGCTGCTTGGAGACTGAGATAACTGGTCTGAGGAGGCGGATCTGGGGCTTAAGTACCAGTGACATCACAAAAGTGACGTTCTCAGTCTCCAAACTGCTGGAAGAGGATGACAACCCCATAGATTCCGGGACTAGACTGGAGGGACGATCAGGAACTTATTGATTTTGCCAGTTGTTAGGATCTTTGTCTTTTTTACATTAAGGTGCAGGCCCATTTTAAAGACTATGTTCCTTGATCTTGAGAAGCAAATGTTTCAGATCATCTTCATTTTCCACCAGTAATGTGGTATCATCGGCATAGCGAAAGTTGTCGAAGAGTCTTCCACCAATCTTCACACCTCTGTTGTCTTCATACAATCCTGCTTCTCTGATTATTTGTTCTGCATATAAATTAAACAGGTAGGGGGAAAGCATGCAGCCCTAAAATGATTAAAATGTAAAAGCAATATACTAAAAACATGTAAATCCAATGACAATAAAATATAGCAACTGGAAATAAAAGGACAAGAATAGCAGTACAAAAGGTAATGCAGTAAATACTAAAAGTATGCAATAATAAGAGTGTACAGTAAAATTGTAAAAGAAAATGGGAGAACTGGGAGGAACAGGTAAACAGTTAACTATTTTAGAGAGGGAATAGATCATAAAATTCTAGACATACTAATGGAAGGGAGGGAGTGACAAAAAAATTATAGTTAATAAGGCCAATAAGCATAGACCAAATATAGAATCTTGTAAAAACACTCTGGACAGAATCCGCTAGATGGAATAATAAATAATAAAAGTAGTTAAAAATAAATAACTCCACACAAATATAAAAATGTACTGTAATTAACTGAAGAAGACAGCAATTATGCAATAGTGCTCTGACCACCACCGTGACAATGTTTCAAGGGAAATTTGAACACTAAAATTGATATCAAATTGGCACTAAAAGAAGCAACAACCTATGTTCTAGCAAGTAAGCCACTGATAAATAAAAACACTAATAAAAGGGACACTAAATGGACCAATAAAAAACATGTAAAAGTCAGACAATAGGGGACAAGAAAAGGTGCAAAATGTAAAAATCAGTCATAAAAACATCAGCGGGGAACAACCACACACTTGTTCAAAAAAAAAAAAAAAGAAGAAAAGAAAACCAGGCACCACGGGGACGGTCAATATTGAATCCAAACAAGTTTTAATAAAAATGATTGGCAGATACAGGAAGTACATATGAATACTAATACTCCTTTAATATGTTACTGAAACAAAAAAAAAAGGGGGGGGGGGGGTAAGGGAATGGAGGAGTAGTAAAGAAGAGGCAGCTATAATAGCCAATGGATTGCCATCAATTTAAACATAATATTGTGAATTTTCATTTTTATTAAAACTAGTTTGGAATCAATATTGAATGTCTCTTTGGCGCATGATTTTCTTTTCTTTTTAACGTGTATGGTTGTCCCCGCTGATGTTTTCATGTCTGATTTTTACATTTTACACCTTTTCTTGTCCCCTATTGTCTGGCTTTTACATGGTTTTTATTGGTTCATTTAGTGTCCTTTTATTGATGTTTTTATTTATCAATGGCTTCACCTGCTTACTTGCTATACTGCAGGTTGTTGCTTCTATTCTTGATCTTCTCAGCATTGTTCGCTAAACCCTGTATCAGGTCATACTGCAAGTCGGTGAGATACGCCGCACCCGACTCCAAGCGGGCCGCCTCTTCTGACCCCTCCCCCAAGAGGTCACCCTGGACCCGCTGTGCCCATCGCAAGCAGGCTCTCGCCACCCAGGCCCCACAAATGGAAGCCTGTAAGGACAGCGCATTCGCCTCAAAAACCTGCTTCAGTAAGGACTCCAATTTGCGGTCCTGCGCATCCTTCAGCGCCGCCGCCCCCTCCACCGGAATGGTAGTCTTCTTGGTCACCGCAGAAATGGCTGCATCCACTTTCGGAGCCTTGAACAAATCTCTGTCCTGATCCAGGAGAGGGTACAGCCGTGCCATAACCCTAGAACCTTTTAGCGCGGCCTCTGGCATATCCCATTCCTCCTGAATCATCTCCCGGTGCACCGGGAAAGCCCTCTGCGTCTTCCGAACCGCTTGCAGCAGTGGATCCTCCAGGGTAGAGTCCTGTGCTGGTTCTGCCTCAGGCATATTAAGAGCCTTAAGTGACTCTGCTATAAGTGCCGAGAGCTCCTCTCTACGAAATACTCTAACTACCCGCGCCTGATCCTCCTGCTCTCTAATTTCACCTTCCTCTAGATCTTCCAGATCCCTTTCAGTGTCTGCCTCCTCAGACCGCATGTCCTCTGATCCGACAGACTGATCCAGGCGATCTTTATCATACCTGGCCTTCTTGGCTTAAACGCCCGACCCCTCCGCTGCCAAAGGCGAAGCTGGTCTCTTTTGTCCAAGCCCAGCCCCCGAGGGACCAGCTACCGGTGTCCCCTGTGAGGCCGTGAAGGATCTTTGGAGTAGCGCCATGAAATCCGCCGAGAAAATCGCCGCCAAACTCCCTGCGCCAGGCTGTTGAGCAAACTGGAGATCCGGCGGGCCCGTTGCTCTGAGCCCCGGCTCCGGAACAGGCAGGGGAGAGGGACTGGGGACTAATGTTCCATCTAATTTTCTGTAGGCTGTGTGCACATAAAATATCAGCTGTGCAGCTTTTGAAAGAAGGTTAAATTTTTGTGTACCACATAACGACACTCAGAGTTATATACTTTAAAATTTGACTACATGTCAGAATACAGTATGTACAGCACACTGATTGCACTAGAAAATATTGTAGAACTTGTGAAAACCATAAATACACAACAACTTTTCAATTTTAAGAACGTCTGTGTTGTTTTCTATCAGAATCAGAACCGTAATTTTTGTGCGCTCTGTTGTAAAGTATGTGCGCTCACTCAGCGAGGTGTGTGCGCGCGCACACGTGCACAGCTTAGAGGGAACAGTGCTGGTGACTATGACCTCCTCTAACGTTTCATGTCCCCCAGCCTCTGATTCAGGGAGCCCCTCCGTGGCCTCCACTTCAGGAGCGCAGCCCCTACAAACTCCCTCCGAAGAAACTGAGCTGCGCTTGACCCCACACAAGAGGCAAACCTGCTTGGAAGACATACTGTGCTGGGACCCCTAGGCAAGAAAACCCCCGGTGACAGGCCTCCGTTATTTTTTTATTATTTTCTTTTATTACAGCCTCTTCAGGAGTGGTCTCCCAAGTAAACCCTGAAGAAATTAACTGAAAACGAAGCTCCCAGGCTGAGCAAGAAGGCGGCAAAGGCCTGTGCAGAGAACCGCGATTTTCCCGCTCTCAGCCCATGCGGCTTGGCCTGCCCCGGCAACGCAGCCGCTTCCCGTCGAAACTTGGCTTACCTCCAGCGGTGCTAACAGATGGACTGCCAGGGCCGTGTCATTCGCGCTGAACAGCTGCTTAGCCCCCTAAGCTTCTTTTTCCGAGCCGGAGCCCCAGACTGCCTGAAAAGAACCGCTGCGGCAGTACACTCAAGCTCAAAGCGCCGGCAGGCAGCTCCTCTGCACGCGCTGAGCTGAGCACTGAGCCGGTTCCTGTCCCTTCTGATTCGGGACGGTAACCAGCTGCTGGTCCTCTCCCCCAAAGTTTAAATCAGGCTCATGATCTCCCCCAGAGGTGAAGAAAGAAAGAAAGAAAGAAAATAAAGAAATAAAATAACAAGAAAAATAAAAAAGTCAAATAAAGAAAAGAGCAGAGGACCTCAGGGCACACGGAAAGCAGCTCCCCCATGAAGCTGAAGGCAGAATAGTAAACTAGCTTTCCAGATTAAGTTTGTACTTCCTCCTAGCACTCTCCGTAATCGTTTCTCCAGTGAGCCCTGAAACCCCTTGGGCTCACCCCTCTCCTAGCTGCTTTGGAGACTGATAAACTGGAGTGTGGAGGTGGTGCCAGCCCTTATATACTGATGACATCACAAGAGTGAAGTTTCTCAGTCTCCAAAGCTGCTGGAGGAGGTTGACAACCCAGAGATTCCGGGACTAGACTGGAGGGACGATCAGGAACATGAGGAAAGATCTACAAAAGCTGGAAGAATGGTCTAATGCTTGACAGTTAAGATTTAATGCAAAGAAGTGCAGTGTCATGCAGTTGGGAAGCAGAAATCCATGTGAAATGTACGCGATAGGGGGAGAGAGATTGGTGTGCACGGACCAGGAGAAGGACCTTGGTGTGATTATTTCTGCGGATCTCAAGGTGGCAAAACAGTGTGACAAGGCGGTGGCAAAAGCCAGGAGGATGTTGGGTTGCATACAAAGAGGAATTACCAGCAGAAAGGAAGAGGTACTAATGCCACTATATAAGTCACTGGTGAGGCCTCACTTGGAATACTGTGTTTAGTTTTGGAGACCATATCTTGCAAAGGATATAAAAAGACTGGAAACTGTACAGAGGAAGGCGCCAAAATGATTTGGAGCCTGCATCAGAAGCCTTATGAGAAGAGACTTGAAGACCTAAATATGTTTACTCTGGAGGAGAGGAGGGACAGGGGAGATATGATTCAGACCTTTAAATACTTAAAAGAGAAATAATGAACAAACAAACCTCTTCCAAAGACGGGGAAGCTGTAAAACTAGAAGGCATAACATGAAGCTGCAAGGGGGTAAATTGAAAGGCAATGTCAGGAAATACTTTTTCACTGAAAGGGTGGTGGATGCTTGGAATGCCCTCCTGATGGAAGTGATGGGGGCAAATACAGAATTCAAAATGGCATGGGACAGACACAGTGGATCCCTTTACAGCAACAGGATAAAATCAAAATAAACTTA
Organism: Ichthyophis bannanicus; assembly: GCA_033557465.1. Lineage (NCBI taxonomy): Eukaryota > Metazoa > Chordata > Amphibia > Gymnophiona > Ichthyophiidae > Ichthyophis > Ichthyophis bannanicus. The sequence continues at coordinate 417,358,804 of CM066036.1, read as the reverse complement.
ACTAATTTTTCAACATACAGGGGTGTCCTACACGCAGCAGTGGGTTCACCCCTAAAACAAAGACATGGGGAGGGTTCACCCCTAAAATAAAGACATGGGGAGGGGTGGCTTGCACGGAGCGGCAGGTGCACCTACTCTTGCTATCTTACTGGCCAGACTAGAAGGACCATACTGGTCTTTATCTGCCATCATTTACTATGTTACTATCTTACTAAAGGGCTAAAAGCTCTGATCAAAGAGAGCTACTTAATAATAAAAATGTTGAGGATGAGCCAGAACACATGATTTGTACCTTGACATTCTCTCATTTGTCTCATCAGATCCAAAACTTTCTGCAAGAGGAATGGCACATTTTGAGTACTATACCTCCTTGGCCGATAAGAGGCTCATTATACATATAAGAGAAACCAAAACCTGGCAAATACATTGGTACCTTCAGCGCTTACTGTTCCTTGTCCCCATAAGTAGTTTGCTGGTCATTTTAAATGTGGCAGATGCACAGCATGTGAGCATGTACTTGTTTCCAAGGGCAATGCCGAAACTCGGCCATGGAGGGTTTTGTTAATAAAGGACCCTTTCACCTTCTTGCTCTTGTGTGTTCCACCCCAGTCCTACACTCTCAAATTCTTCCAAATAAACGGGAAACCTTGGACTCAAAGAGCCCAATAAACCCCATACAATCAGGACCAAAAGACACATGGTCATTCCAATGAGCGGTCAGATAATATATCACCACAAACAACACATTAGACTTTTGTAAAGATGACTAATCTGCCTAGGCTCAGCATCCAGCAACTGGGCCCTTTAACCATAGCCATGCCTTTCTAAACTCAATGTTGTTCTACATCCTGCAGCTTTCACCAAGCTCTCTCAAACCATCTACAATCCTGTTTTATTCCTTTAGGTTTGGCTATATACCAGGGTGAAGACCTATGTTTATCACCTGGTCATTTAATTTTCTTCATTGGGGCCAACAAATCATACAACTCAAGATATCTCTCCATTCCATTCACTCATTATACTGTTTATACTCTGGACCTCTACTGACCATGAAGGCACACTCTTAATCACCTCCTCCTCATCTCACACCACCCCCTTCCATTTAATCCCTCTGAAAACAACCAGGACAACACCTTATGGTCAGACCAAGGAACTATTCTATTTTTAAGATCCCACAAGCTAAACTACAGACCACATCCTTCATTCTATTTACTAAAAAAACAAATCCAGCATATATGCTCCCTGTATGCATTTCCTTCTCTACATGTTGTTCGAAGCTGAGGCCCAATATTCCAAACTTCAAACACTGTTCAAAGGCTGCAGAGGTTCATCTAAATGTACATTAAAATCCCAAAGTATGATCAGCCTCTCAGATTCCACTATTACTTCTCCAATTGCCTGAAGCAGACTTGACATTTGTGCCAAGGAAGAATTTGAAGCCCTATAAACCAATAAGATACTCAGCCTTTCCCCCACCACTCGTTTTAGCAACAACCATCCCATCTCTGGAAGGAGAGGAGGGTCAATACAAAGGCCTGAATGTTTAAAGATAATTGTAACCCCACCCCAATGCTTAACAAAAATGTAACGTATGCAGTTAAGTCAATGCTGACTTAGGTTTTCTTGGCAAAGTGTGACCGGACATAGCTTGCCAGGACTTTTTTTTCCTGAGGCAATGGAGGGTAAAGTCACTTGCCCAAGGCCACAAGGAGTACCAGTAAGCCTTATGAAAATTCAAACAAAATAGATATTAATTTCCAAGACACTTATGATCTGTAAAATAGGATGGATGGGAGAGGAAAGGCTTCCATATGTTGGTCCCAAGAAGCCGATGGCCACACACCTTTTAGACCCAGGCCCAAATGATCTGCCAGATCAACTTCCTCCAATAGAAAATTTTTGGTCCTTCCAAATGTAGTTCAGCTGAGAGATTAAGATAGGCAGATGGGAGAGCGGTGGGGGAAAGCTGACCTTCATGAGTATTCTTGCCTACCATGCATTGAGAAACTGTTATTCACAGAAGGGTGCCGGATGTCTTGAGCAGCTTTCTGATGGAGATGCTGGATGCAGAAACATCAACAGAATTGAAGAAGAGTAAGACCTGAGATAAGCCCAGGATGAAGGAAACGCCAGTAGACAGGGCAGCTTGGATGGGCCTTCCCTCTTCATATTCACTGGGAAAGAATTATGGTTGTCGCTCATGCCTTTCTCAGGAGTAGCTCAGGCGAGTTGCATTTTCCCTGTGCCCCGAGGGCTTACACTCTGAACCCGAGGCAATGAAGGGTTAAAGATCAGAAGAAGTATCAGCGGAGACTCTACACCATGGCTTCCTGGGTTCTCAGTCCGTTGCTCTAACCGTTAGGAAACACCTCTAGTCCCACTCCCTCCGTATGCTAGTGCTCGAGCCCTCGGTCTCGGAAGTCCGGGGTGCCGGCGGGGCTTGCCCCTCCCTTAACCTCTGCCGGCCCTCTCGGCGACCCTTGCGGTCGGGCCGCGTGTGTGTGTCTGCGGAGGCTGCTCGCGCGCGGGGCGGCCCGTGGCTGCTCCTCCTCCCGCACTGGCTCGCACGCCGCCATGTTTCCTGCCCGCCCTCGGGATACGGCCGTGTAGGCCTCTAGCTGGGGACGGGGACGAACTCTGAGCGCTGACGCCTTTCGGGGCAGCGAATCGCGGGCCCCGGGTACAGGCCGGAAGCGGAGGAGCTGCGGCTCCCCGCCAGGGGACGGCTTAAGAAAAGGCGGACCAAGGCGTGCGAGGAGCCGAGGGCCCGGGACAAGCTAGAGGCCGGACACGGAGTTGGAAGCGGCCGGTGAGTCCCACGGTAGCGTACGGGCATCGGGGTTTAGTTCTGTCTTCTGCCTGCTGTGTGTAGTGACAAGCCGGGCCATGTGTGTTTGTGTCTACTTCCTCGTAGCTTTCCCTTGCTCTCATGGTCCCCCATCACACACAACCTCCCCTTTCACTGAAATATCTCCCTCTCATTAGGGGTTCCCCGGATATTGCTTTGCCCTGTCACTGTGCCCCGGCCCTCTAGGTGTCTATCACATATTCAGCTTTCTTTTCCACCAGATAGTCACAGTGTATTTCTCAGAGGAACAATTAGATGCTGCCTATTCCTTTCACATATATACAAACACATCTTCTCTCCGCAAGTGTCTTTGTCACAGATCCACTTGAGTTCCTTGGACTTTCACCTTTTTCTTCTGGTGTCCAACTTTCCCTGTCAGACCCTAACTGGCCTTGTATCATACACTGGACTTGCCAAGGCACTCACTATATCGCTTTCATGCACTGGGACCACCAAACTCTGATTTTCCTTGTCACACATACTGGCCCTTTCCTGAGTTCTGACCATCCTAGTTACACACTCTCCTGCACATAGATTCACCAGCTTGAAATGAAAAAAACATCACGTATCCTATTGCTATAGTATTTGTTTATATAATGCTTTAATGAGAGATGGTCCCTGCACCATAGAACTCATATATGATTAGAGAGAATCAGGGTTTATGTTTTAAAAGCAGCCTAAGAAAGTGTTTTTTAGGTGGAATTCGAATATGGTGAGATAGGTAATGTAACACACCTGCTCAGGAATGCTATTGCAGGTCAGATGGAAAATAAGGAATGGAGATTTTGTTACTGAGGTGAAAGGCAGAGATAAAAGCAGTATGGAATTGTATTATGAGAATAAAGGAAGATGATATATACTTCATCCTTACTTTTCATTCCCCTTTGCTTTATATTGTGTTATGTATTCCAAGCTGCGTATTTTTCTATTTTGTATGTAGTCTTGCTCATTTTGATCTTTATTTGTTTATTTTAGACTGAATATCTATTTGTGTGCCTTTTTCCTGTTGTGCATATTATACAGTTGTGCAGCATTTTCAGTGATTTCCTAACCTTATCACTTGTGTAGAGTTACATAGCATACGCAACACTGTACAGACACATGTAAGAAAGAGTCCCTGCTTATCAGAGCTTACAGTCTAGTCAAGACAGACAACGCAACTGGGGACTAGGATATGTCTAGGCGGGGAATGGTAAGGAAATACATAGGAGATGAACAGGAGGCCGAGGCGATCAAGATCTGAAAGCAGTCTCAAAAAGGTGAGTTTTTAGCCTGGATTTGAATAGGGCCAGAGTTGGAGCCTGACGTACTGACATAGGTAGTTTGTTCCAGGCATAAGGAGCAGCAAGGTGAACATAAGGTGGTACAGATTTAAATATTGCATATTTCTGCAATTAATAATGCATAATTACTATTTGTTTGCTGATTTTAACAGAGTGACAATAATAAAATGTGAATATGGCAAGTGGAAAAGTTTGGATACCCTAGTATTTCTTTGAATTTATTAGTAAGGCCCAGAAGGTTTAGCAGCAGATCATGCCATGAGCTAGGTGAAGACATTTCAATTGAACAAATATTTGGGAGGTGTCTTACCTCCTGAGCTTACAATTGCTCTAAGTTCAGCAACCATGGGCTTCTGAAAATGATGATAATTCACTTAAAGAAAATAGGATAAGGCTACAAAAATCTTGAAACATTTCCAACTAACAATGATGATCTGAACTGTGAGAAACTTTCTTAAAAAATGGAAGTTACGTGAAAATGTTGAAGATTTGGAAGATCAAGACAAATCTGAGAGAACTGCCCCCAAAACTTGTCAGATCTGCAAAACAGAACCCCCAGATGACTTCAAATGACCTATTGAAAAGTTTCCCTGATACTGGAGTAATGATTCACAGGCCCATAGTACATACTTGCTTAATACAACAATGATTTGCATGGGCGAGTTGTTAGAAGGAAATCTTTTCTATGACCTCATACTAAAACTGTGTCTAAAGTATGCAAAAGAAAACCTTGATAAGCCTGAAACCTTTTGGATCAAAGTGCGTTGACCGATAAAAGGAAAATGGAACTATTTTAGATAGAAACTCACAGGATAACATATTTTGGAAAAAGGTCAGTTAAGTATTTGAAGAAAGAGTACCTTGCCAGCTGTGGATTTAGTATATTGGGGTTGTGTGGTAGCCAATGGCACAAAAAATATTGTGTGGTTGGAATGAAGAGTGGATTTGATAAAATATTAACATCTCCTAAAAGTTAGTGGAGGAGTGGCCTAGTGGTTAGAGCAACAACATAGGTTCAATTCCACTGGCACACCTTGGGCAAATCCCTTTTCCCTCCATTGCCTCAGAAGAAAAGACCTGGCAATCTACTTCTGGTCATATATCACCAAGAAAACGCAGAGGCTTCTGGGTAGCCAGAATTTAGCAAAAAAACCCAAAAGCTAATGCCCCACTGTCCGTTAAGAAATTGAAGTTGAAAATAGGGTTAGATATTTCAGCAAGACAAACTTAAAATTCAATCATTCTTCATCTTTCTTTCCTGCAAGTACTGGTTTTGTAAGTCCCCAAACTTGAGTAATACCAAATATCTGTGGGGAGAGCTCACAAGTACATTCAGAGATTCCTATAAGTTAGAGTTCTGCAGTTCTGCAAGGAACAGTGGGAAAATTGCATATGCAAGAATAGAAAGACTCGTTAGAGAAATTTATTTATTTAGTAATATTTGGTTTACTCTCATTCAGCTAAAAATAACCTCAAAACAATTTACAAAATTTATAATAAACAGTGGATAATGCAGGATCAGGGAGCAAATAGCACAATTAAATTCCATGGATGAAACATTTAAGCAGAAGAACAAAGGGAATGTCCCAAAAGTGATGTCCTCTGACTAAAAAATAAAACTACCTTAAATCAAATCGTCACCAAATGTTTTCTAGAGAAGCCAATTTTGAACACCTAATTTAAATTTTTTGGTGGAACTCTCTGGATGTAATTCAAAGGGACAGCATTCTATAAAGATGGAACTAGATTGTTTGTTTGTTTGTTTGTTTGTTTGGAAGCTGTAATTTCTGCCACAGGAGGTGTTTAAAAAGTACTGATAGAAATGCTGTACACATTTTTCACCTGCTATATTCACTTTTTATTATTTTAAATTTAACATTGGCAACTGAATCGTATTTATGCATTAAAATTTGCAGAAAGATGGCATGTTTAACTTTGTACCATGTAGAGATTGTGTGCCTACAGCTTTGCACACAACTGTATATGGACTGTATTCAGTGAATAGTTTTCATATAGATACAAAATTATATATTTTTTAATAAGTCCCATAGGAATGATTTTCAGTGGTGAAATAGGTCTAGTTGGCTATAAAGGTAGCCAACTAAGTGAATTTTCTGTCAGTTAAGTTGTGGTTGAAAATTTCTCTAAGCTAAGCTGTTTATAATACAACAGACTAAAGTTATATCTGCTATTAGTGTAGCTGGATTTAAAAGAGGTTTGGATGAGATCCTGGAGGAAAAGTCCATAAATCATTATTAAAGTGGACTTGGGAAATCTACTACTTACCTTGTGATAAGCATCATGGAATCTGTCAACCTTTGGGAACCCGATAAGTACATGTGACCTAGATTGTCCACTTTTGGAAACGGATACTGGGCTCAATGGACCATAGGTCTGATCCAGAATGGCATAGCTTATTAGTGCACTCAGACACAGCAGGCTGAACTCGGCTATCTGAGGGCTAGATTTACTAAATGCACTATTGTGCACTAACACATTATCTCAGGTTCCGTTTTTTGCGATGGGCCTATTTGTTAATTACTTGTGTTAGTGCAGTAGTGTACTTTAGTAAATTTAACCTTAAGTTTATCTCTCTGCCATCGCTGCAGCCACCATTAAAACACTCCTGCCTGAACATCTGCTTTTAATGTTGCTAAATATAGCTACCTAACTAAAGGTAGATATCTTTGGCTGCTCTTTGAGGACATTTTTTATCATGCGGGTCTACTGGCTTGACTCTGAATTTAAGCTGCTAGATCCTTTTGAAACTTAACCCCAAAGTCTCTGCTTTTAATGTTCTCTAGTTCAGAGTTTCTATCTTTCTTTATTTAGGAGGGAGATTCCTTCATTTTCAGTGAAGTATGCTGCATTTTCCCTGTTTCTCTTGAAATTTCTCTTTCTTCAGTACACCACAGTTTGGAATTAAGACATCCCATTCACACCCAGTCTCCCTTGGGAAGGCATCCAAATGTTGATAGTATACTTATTTTTTGTTTGATTGTATTAGAGAGAGAAACACTCAGGCCTGCAAGTTAAAGTTGTGGTCAACATTATTTGTACCTTTCTATTTTAGATATATTGTGTACAATATCTTGAGAAATAATTAGAAATATTCCAACTGTATGTCATCATAACATTTTAAAAGTATGTGCAAAAGGTATACAATAGAAAAACGTGCAACTTAGACATAGTCATTTCTGAGAGAAAAAAAATATGACCTGGTCAGGATTAATGGCACCCTTCACCGACACTTGATTGCACTACCCTTGGCAATTATGACAGCCTTCTAACGTTTCTTGTAGCCATCTATACTTTTCGTACATCTGTCTGCTGGTGGTTTCTCCCACTTTTCAACTGTAATTTGTTCCAGCTCATGAATGTTTCTAGGATTCCTTTTACCAATGCCAAATTTCAGCTCTTTTCAAAGGTTCTTGATTGGATTGAGATCAGGAGTCATTGCTGGCTACTTTAGAACAGTCCATTCTAACCAACCATTCTTTTGTACTTTTGGATGTATGTTTTGGGTCACTGTCCTGCGGGAGGACCCATGACCTTCGACTCAAACCTAGCTTTCTGATACTAGCTAGCACATTTTGCTCCAAAATACCTTGGTAGTCCTTTGATGTCATGATTCCTTCAATATATTCCAATCACAAAACGGCAAAAAACCAACCCTTTGGGCCTCCAGTTCCTGAGGCAGCAAAACAGCCCCATAATATTATGGAACCTCCACATATTTAACTGTAGGAAGGGTGTGTTTTCCTTTATAAGCTTAATTTCTTTGCCTGTGAATGTATCACAGGTGTGCATTGCCAAAGAGCTCAAGTTTGGTTTACTCTGTCCACAGAACATTTTCTTAGAAGGATTGTGGTTTCTCAAGATGGGTTTGGGCAAAGATAAGGCATTCCTTTTTAGGTCTGTCTTCAAGCAGTGAAGTTCTCCTTGGCTTTAGCCCATGAAGTCCTCCTTTGGTTATTGCGCAGCATTTGGTGTGGATTGAAACCACCACCAGATTGCTCCAGGTCAACCTTAAGCTCTTTGGATGTTGTAAGTGGTGGTTTTCCAACAGTTCGCACTAACCTTTGAAGACTTCGTGGATTAATTTCCTCTTCCCACCACATCCTGAGATATTCTTGACAGTTCCATGTGCAGAAAAGTTATCAGTAACATTGTGAACTGTAGACACAGAAACCCAAAGGTTTTTGGAGATGGTCTTGTACCTCTTTGAAGTTTGATGATAATGGCGTTTCTGATGGTCTTAGGCAGCTCTCTTGTCTTCACCATTCTGAAAATGGAACAGGAAGTGAATGTGGCCATTTTGGACATTAGGTGCGTCTAATTTTACTGCAATGGGAATGTGGTTCTTCTGTTCAAACCAATTTGAATTGTTTATAAGAGTGCCAATAATAATGTCCTATAACCTATTAAGTCAGCCACACATTTTCAGGCTCACAGCAGCTGGCATTGAATACCTTCCCTCCTCTGGAGGCTGCAGTAGTGCATATGCTCCAGAGGTAGGTTTACAAGTGCGAGGGGGGGGGGCTGATTCTGCACCCATGCTTTACAGGAGTTTCTTCTGAAAAGGACTCACCCTCCGAGGCTCCAGCTTCAGCTCCCTCTGTTTCAGTGGCAGCTAGCAAAACAAACAGCCGGTAGGAACTGAGAATAGCTACCACACGATGGCCACATCGATCTGCGCTCCACAGATCTGCACGATCGGTGCATCCGCTGCCTCGGACCATTGCATGATGTCAACTGCCCTCCCTGCACCAGCAAGTCCGGAGGACACTCACTTCAGGACCACCACGCTGCCTCGACGAGCTCAGCCACTGCCTCCACGGCCCAGGATGTGCCCCTTAGGGCCTCCATCCCCGGCCTGGCTGTCGGAACCCCAGCGCTGCCTGTTACGGGCCCTGTCTTGGAGTTTCTCATGCTTGGGTCCGCTTCAGACCACGCGGCAGTCTCCGGCCATGCGACCCAATACACGGCTTCAAAAGATGGCGCCGCAGGTGAGTCCCTCCCACCTCCTTTTCTCCCGGACTCCAGAGTGCCCGCCACTGCCAGCTCTGCCCCTCTTCCTCCGACGAACCCGGGCTCTAATCTGACTGTCGCTGCCAGCCCCGCCCATGGACGTCATCTCCCGTTGACGCCTGGCGTCCCACATCATCAGCTACCGACCCTAGAAAGTCTGCCCGGCACAGGAATCAGCGCGGTAGAGCCCCGGCTGCCTCAAAGAGTTGCTTACACGGAGACAAACTACCGGAGCACAAAGGGAGGCGCGGTAGCTCACCATGCAGGCTCGAGGGACTCCCACAAAGGGAGGAAACGCAGGAGGGAGTGCTCGAACAGCTCTAGTGACTCCAGCTTGGGCTCTCGGCATCGTAGGAGGCACGGCTCTAGGCGACACTCTTCCAGGCGCAGAGCACGTTCCCGCAGAAGCTCCTCCATCTTGGTGTCCTATAACCTATTATTTATTTATTTATTTCTAACACTGTGATGCGGAGTGGCTGTCCGCTTTCTTGGGAAGAGACTGGTCACTGGAAGTTCCTGCTTGTTATCTGTTGTCCCCATCCTTTTATGGGGGTGTTGAGTATAGGTTCAACCATGCTTGTCAGTGGTTGAGTATGGGCCAAACCATACTTGTAAGGTTGGGAGGCATTCCTAACGGGGAAGGGTTGGTCATATTCCAACCGACCCAGATCAGCGCAGGGCAGTGGCCACCTTAAGTAACCTTTCTTCCAACATTACGCACTGCGATGCCAGAACTTCCAGCTGCAGTAGTTGTGGGAGCACGGGTGCAATACGAGTGGGGGCCTGTGGATCCCTGCCCTTTTTCTGCGAGACCTATTCACCCTGCCTCTTGATAGGCACGCTGTCATAGTGGGCCTAGTCAAAGAGCAGAGGTCTGGAGGGGCTCTGGTGGAATAAAGTCCTGGTAATGGCAGCCGTACCAGACTTGTCAATTTTAACTTCAAGAGTTGAAGGTTGGACTAGGACTCCACCTTAGGCTTCCCTAGCATCCGAGAGAATCCGTAGGTGTCGGGAGCCTGGTGCCGTTTGGGGGTCCAGATACCACTGTGTGCCCACGGCCATCCTTTTAGCGCTGTATAAAGGTTCGGTGTTGCTGGACTAGTGGTGCTGAAAGCAGCCAGCCATGAGCCTTTTCCAACTCCAGAGGGGGCTGCATCCACAGCTGAGAATCTCCTCAGCATGTGTCTCTTGCAGATAGGCCTCATCTGGCTCCATGTTTGCTGGGAACTCATTCTATTGCTAGGCCAGCAATTTAGAATGACCTTATGACCTGTTAGCGCTGCCACATTCATTATTCAAAGCATTTGATAAAGCGCCTGTTACCAAAGTATTAAGGCAGTGTACATTAGTGATATTTCAAGATTCCACCTCCCTTATCCCACCTGAGGGGATGCAGAAGGAAATGTGAGGCAGATTGATCATAATCAAGGTGCATCTGTATCCCGTGAAGCCTGAAGTGGTTTCATGCTGATGAAGTAGCGTTCCGGTGGCCCTGTTCCCCATATTGCTTTATAATCACTTCAGGTACAGCAGTGTTCATTGTCCACTAAGGCAATGGTGTGGCCGAGCCCCTTAGAGTTTTGTCTCCAGGCAAAGTAAACATACATTTGGTCTTTGATGCTGTTCCCGGCTACCATGGCGTTCGGGGCGGAGAAGAGCTGACATCACTTCCTGCCTCATATGTCACTTCCTGCCATGACCGGAGGCAGAAGGATCTCAGTGCCGCGGCTCCTGTTGTTGGTGCAGGGAGGCCTCTCGGTGCCGACGCTGCTACGGAGTCACCATCCATATACGGGTGCCGAAGCTGCCACAGCTGTTGCGGAGTCAGAGGGCGTCATCCAATGGCCTGTCGCCGAGTCAGTGGCGCCATCCAATGTCCTGTGAAGGGTGGGCTGGCTTGATAAGACGCCAGCCAAAGGAGCAGTGCCTTCAATTCTGAGGCTTGTGACGCTGTCTAATCATGCAGAGGGGTGTGGCTTGCAGAGCATCATGGCTGGATCGAGATGGCCACCCCCATGGTCCACACGTGCGAGGAGGTCCCGGGGGCGTCAGAGCCCAGGGACGGAGGCCACACATGTAAGGAGTGCCGGGACGGAGGCCGCCTTAGGCATGTTCTGGGCTGCCGCGAGGGTTTCCTTCGTCAAACCCATTCTCTGGGATCCTTCGCTTCTGCCGTTGGAGAGGAGAGAGAGAGAGAGGTAAGAGGCTGGCTGGCCGGGGATGGAGGCCTTATTAGGCACATCCTGGGCTGCTGCGTGGGCTACTGCCGGCTGGGAGCTTCCTCTTCCAGCCCCATTTCCCTTGGAATTCTCCGCTTCTCTGGAGGTCGGAGGATCTCAAATAGCATAGGCTGTGGTCCCAGCCTAGCTCTCGCTCGGGAAGCAGTCAGCGGCACATGCAAGGGCAGAGGAACGCTGAGCACAAGTGCATAGGGAGATAGGCTGGTAGCACATCTCTTCTCAGAGAAGTTGCCTTTGTTCAGGAATCTGAAAGAAAAGGAAGAACATCCGAAACACAGAGTTAGATACATTTTAAATTCATATAGGTAGATTTTGTGTGGAGAGTAGAAAATTCTGACTTGGTGGCAAGGCGGAAGAACAGAAACTGGCTAGCTAGGGGCGGGCCGGGGGTGCGGCCAGTTGGCTCATGCTCAGAAGGGCAAAAGCCCTTCTGAGCTATGGAGAGTACTTCCGTGTCTGCACCGTCGGATGACGTCACCAAGGGGCTTGTTTACAAAGCTGCGGTAGCGGTTCGTGATCGTTATCGGAGCCGTGACCCCATTGATTTCAATGGGGCCGCGGCTCCGATAACGACCGCGACCCGCTACCGCGGCTTTGTAAACAAGCCCCCAAGTGTGGCTGACTTATCCTGCTGGCCCCAGAGAACTCCTGTTACAGGTAAGTAACATCGCGGTTTGTCCCATGCTTTTTTGAATTCAGATACTGTCCTCATCTCTACTACCTCCACTGGGAGACTATTCACGGATCCACCACTCTTTCCGTAAAGAAATATTTCCGCATATCACTCCTGAAGCATTTTGCATGCTATCTGGCTGCGTTATCTGCCACATTAACAGCTAACGCTAATGCAGTTTAGTAAACAGACCCATAAGTGTAAGATATGGAGAAGGGGTTCCTTTTTGGCTGAGCTTGAGAACGTGTACAATATTTGGGGAAGGAAAGGGGAGGGGTTAACACTCTGTTACCATCCCTACTGGGGACGTGATGATCAAATGATCATTGTTTGTAAATCAGGATTGAACCTCCTTCCAAAAAAAAAAAAAGCGTGCGTGCCTTTTCGTTGTATTCACAGTTTCAGCTTTCATTTTTTTCAATATGCTGGTGTATATTTATTGTAAATTTGTGGGGGGTTTTCTTCCTTATTTTTAACACATGCGCAAAATATAGTCTCCAGCTTGTCCTGATTTTGAGATGATGTGCGTTATGTTGTTATCCCATTCATAGTATTTTTGACCAGTTTCCGATAACAGGGCAACAAGCCTTTTCTCGCGCGTTGTGCTCTAGGTTGCTGACTACATGCAGTCTTTACTGTTATATAATTTCTATGCTTCTTATATATGTGTATGGTCTAATTAATATGTGCTTGAATATTGATCAACATTCACACACTTTAAAGTGGCTTAACTTTACTTCTTCATGTTTCTTTGTGATTTATTTCCCGTTATGTTGCTTAGATCAGTAATATACTCGGGTTTTTCCTGGTCTTGTTGTAGATTCTTGCGTATTTATTGCTGAACCTTCCACTCTGTTTATGTTGTGTCATTGCTGCGATCACACCGCTCGTAGTCGTCTTTCTCCTGGGTAAATAAATGCCGCGGCTGGCGCGAGAAAACTCCCGTAAGTTAGCGCTGCGCATGCGCTGAAGTACTGGGACCCTGGGCCTGGCAGATCTTGGTCCACGGGCCGAGAGCGGGATTGGAGTTGAGCAGCAACCTGCGAGCACCTCGCCGTGTCGCTGCAGGTAACGTACAGTACGGGGTTGAATCAGCGAGTCGCGTACGGTTGGCAGAGAAAGTTACAGGCAGAGCAGAGGAGCCTGGCTGGCCTCTTTTATCTCCGATTCTTCCTGGGAAGCACGGTCATATGTGGGGACTGGGGAGGGAGTGCATATCCGCCTAAAATGTGGCTTGTAATAAAGATAGGGTCTGCAGAGAGAATCGCATAGGGTCCATTCACGAGAGAATAAAATAATGCGCTGAGCGAATCAGGCAGTAATATAAAGGTCTGTGATTAGCTTTGCTTTCAGGTGAACAGAGTAGCCGGGAGCACCGTCAATTATGGCACAAATCTGCCTTGTATTGGCGGTATAAGTACACGTTGAAATCCAATGGTATTTATCTACTCTACCTAAAGTTTTTTATAGGTGTTATTGCACATTCTTTTGAAGAGTCACAGATTCTTTTGGATTTTTTTTGCAGTTAAAGTTCTCATAGAAATTTAGCTTTTTTAAAATATATTTTATCTTTCTACCGAGGATGAAAACGTTAAGGAAAAGACTACCTGAGGGTGAATGCTAAAGGACAGCAGGTTATTCAGGATCTTGATTGGTTAGGGTTTGAAGTACTTTGGTTTCCCTAATTTGGTTCTCAAGATCTTTATTTTTTGGCATATTGAGAATAAATTCCCATGCTTTTGGGACCAAATGCACTAAAGGGATTTTTTTCATTTTGTGTCCTGGGGGGGGGGGGGGGGGGATATGCATAGTTTATCTTCTTGTTCTATAGCCACACTGTAAGATTCCACATCATAGGCATAGTTTGGAGGGGGGACACTGGGACATAGGCATAGTTTGGAGGGGGGACATTGGGGGGCGGTAGCCTTCCCACATGTTGCAGGCACTAATGGTAATGTACCCCTGCCCCCACTGTCAGTATAACTTCCTTATCCTTTGCTCCCCCTCCCCCAAATAAGAAGGCAAACTACACTGATGTTCCACATTAGGAGCAGGGCCGGCTTGTCCACCAGGCGGCCACCTAGGGCAGCAGACCTTGGGTGGCAGGCCATGCCTCTCCCCCTCGCTGCTGGTGGTAGGGTTGGCCCAGCAACAGTAGCCCATGGCACACATAGCCTGCCAATTCTGACCTCTCAAAGTTTTGTGGGTTAGAAGCGGCAGGCCATGTGTGTCAAAGCACATGGTCTACTGCTGCGCTGAGCCACCCACCGCTGCCGCTGGAATCAGCTGCAGCCGGGGGGGGGCGGCTGCACGGCTCAGCATGGGGGGTGGCAGCTTGGCTTGGGGAGGGGGGCTGGTATGGCCAGGGCTTCTGCCTAGGGCAGTAGAAATCCTTGGGCCAACCCTGATTAGGAATCACCAACTAGAAAAAGGATATGTGTCATTATGGATAATACATTGGAATTCTCTGCTCCATGTGCAGCAGTGGCCAAGAAAGCTAATAGTGCTAGTAATTATAAGGGAAGACATGGAGAATAAAACAAAAGATATCATAATGCCTTTATATTGCTCCATGATGCACCTGCACTTTGGGTATTGCTTTAAGAAGATAGACTCAGGAGTAATATGCAGAAATTTTTCTTTATGGAAAGAGTGATAGATGTATGGAATAGTCTCCCAGTGGAGGTAGTAGAGACGAGGACTATATCTGAATTCAGAAAAGCATGGGACAAACACAGAAGATCTCTAAAGTAAAAGAAGGGACTTTAGTATTTGATATGGAAGGGAAGACTATATAGGCCATGTGGACTTTTTCTGCTGTCTTGTTTCTTTGTTTCTATATTTCTAAGTTCTGGTTACTGCATCTAAAAAGAAAAAAAAGATATAGCCGAATTAGAAAAAGTACAGAAAAGAGTGGCTGACTAAAATGATGATGGAAGGGCGATCCCTACGAGGAAAGGCTTAAACGGTTAGGGTTCTTCAGCTTGGGAAAGAGAGGGCTAAGGAGAAATATGATAGAGGTCTATAAAATAATGAGTGGCATAGAGTGAGTAACATGCCCTAACCCTAACGGGTATTAATATTAGACTAAATGAGTGTGACCGGCCTCCCTGTAATGTAGGGACTAACCGTAGGGAGACAGGAATTCCCCATCACCCATAAGACCTGTGACTTGTAAGGGTTGAGTTGGAGACCAGGGTTGAGGAGGCATGTGGCTGCTGAGTTCAGGCACGTGTTAAGGGACGAGGTATTGGTTGGGTTATCAGTAAAATAGCTAACCAACTAAATGTAATCTGCATAATAGTGGCATTGTGTTCGGCAAGAAGGATTTCAGATCTTCAAGCGCTTTCATGCAGAGAGCCGTTTTTACAATTTTCTGCTGAAAAGGTGGTGTTTTTGGCCGGTGCCTGCTTTCCTGCCGAAGGTTTTTTCCCATTTTTCATTTGAATCAATCTGTTTCGCTTCTGACTTTTCAAAACCTTGGGAAAGCTGAAATGGACCGTTCGCTTCGGAGGTTAGATCTTGGAAGGGTACACCGAAGATATCTTGAACGGACGGAGTCTTTTCATAAGACAGACCGCTTGTTTGTGAATTTTAGAGGTTCACGTAAAGGAGAGGCAGCGTTCAAGGCCTCGATTGCCTGGTGGGTGAAGCGGGCTATTGGGGCAGCGTATTCGGCCCGAGGTAAGGTTCCTCCTCAGGGGCTCAGAGCTCATTTTACTCGTAGCCAAGCAACCTCTTGGGCGAAGTACGCGTTGGTGCCTCCTGTAGATATTTGTCAAGTAGCGACATGGTCTTCTCTACATACGTTTGCAAGGCACTATTGCTTAGATGTTCAGGCTAGGGGAGACGCAAAGGTTGGGGCCTCGGCTATCTTAGCGGGGCTTACGGGTCCCTCCCAGTTTTAGGTACTGCTCTGGTACATCCCTACATTTCCTGGACTGGCCTGGAGAGACGAAGAGGAAGGAGAAATTAGGCCTTGCCTGCTAATTGTCTTTCCTTGAGTCCTCTCCAGGCCAGTCCTGTTCGTTGGTGCGAGTTATCAGGGTGACTAGATCCACTTGCAGTTTTTTTTTAGAGGAGGTTGCTATTAAGTTCAGATATTGGAGTATCTGTCTGGTGCTGGTGGCTTGGCGTGGGAGCGGCCTGGCAATCAGTTTTTTTTTTGGGATGGCTCTGCCTTCTGTGCTCCCTTCTTAGAGCGGGAGGGAAGATTAAGAGTCGCCCTTGGAACGTTTGTGGAGTATATTTAAAAAAAAAAAAAAGAAGAAGAGAGAGAGAACAGAATGACAAGAAATAGTCAGTATTGGGAGATAGTTCAGGGTTGTTAAATCTTTTTGTTTTAAGGTTGATTCAAGTTTGGTGTGTTCATTTCCATAGCTAGGAGCAAGCTGCTTTGTCAATAGAAGACTGAGTCTCTGCCACTAAGGGGAGCTGGATAAGGTGTCAGCAAGACTCAGTTGTTTCAGTCCTCAGTTCCTGGAGGGGGCTGACTACCCTACATTTCCTGGACTGGCCTGGAGAGAACTCAAGGAAAGACAATTTTGTACACCATTTTCGGGGTTTGGGGAAGCGGTCTAGAAATTTCCAAATAGACATATTGCGGGTATCCGGACACTTCAGTGGACTGAGGTCACAAGACCATTTGGGAGCCACCGTGTTGGAGGATAGGTTATGGGAGCCTGCTGGTGTGTATGTAGGAGAACAGATTAAATGGGAGTCTTCTGGGATCAAAAGGGTGGAATGTGTACAGCTAAAAGGTTTATTAGGGGCATCTAATATAATGAGGCATGGCAGTGCTGCATTTCTGACTCGGATTAAACATGTCTACACTCTTCAGCTGCTCTACAGATTGTTTGATCTCAGGGGCTTCAAGGCCATGTGTCCCTGGCTCACTTAGCTATAACGATGCCCTTAGATATTATCTTTTGCAACTGTGTGCACTGTACCCTGCAAATGGGTTAAGAAAGCAGAAAGGTCCAATATGTGTTACTGATGGAGTTCATGGGTCTATTTTTAAAGAGCGACATGACTAATCACAAGAATGCTTAGGATCAATTGAGATAGAACTGGACAAACCCATTGTGAGTTGAAGAAGATGGTAACCTTGGATCTTAAAATTCTGTTAGACCTGATCCCCTGTCGCATATAATGCATGTGCAGTGCAAAGTAAATTTCTGGTGCTAGTTTCTCTCCTTTCTTTTTTTACTGCCTATTGTTAGTTACTAATGTACACATTGTAGACAGTCTTGATTAACTTTGGTTGGAAAGGTAGTATAAAAGTCTGCAAATTAAATTACTATCACAGTTTGAGTCTTAAACCAAAGATCTGGGGGGAAAGGCATGCCACTTTTCAAGGGTGCTCTGTGTATGCGTGTGTGTGCGCGCATGTTGTTGAGTCAGTGCTGACTTCTGGCAATCCAGCCCCTAGGGTTTCTTGGCAAGAAGGCTGACATAACCTTGAGAAGAACTGAGCACCTTACACTCCACAGTTTCCCTATTTACTCTCAACCTCACAATGCATTACATTACTCTGATTGCCTCTTCAAAAATGCATAATATTGAAAGCACATGAGTCAAGAACAGACTAATTGTAAATAGTTTTCTGGTATTCGAATCATGTATACATCTCTGATTGTTTGTTAGTTATGTCATAAGAACATAAGATAAGAACATAAGATATGCCATACTGGGTTAGAACAAGGTCCATCAAGCCCAGTATTCTGTTTCCAACAGTGGCCAATCTAGGTCATATGTACCTAGCAGTTTCCCCAAGGGACACAGGTTCAACAATGCTTGTATTGGTTCAAGCATTGATATCCTGGGTCCCTTCTTAATAATGGTTTATGGACCTTTCCTCCAGGAACTTGTCCAAACCTTTTTTAAACCCAGCTACACTAACAGCCTTTACTACATCCTCTGGTAACAAATTCCAGTTTGATTACACGTTGAGTGAAAAAATATTTTCTTTTATTAGTCTTAAATAGTTTACCCTGTAGCTTCATTGCATGTCCCCTAATCTTTCTATATTCTGATAAGGTAAACAATCGATCTACGTTTATCCGTTCCACTCCGTTCATTAATTTATAGACTTCTATCATATCTCCCCTCAGCCATCTCTTTTCCAGGTTAAAGAGCCCTAACCTTTTTAGCCTTTCTTCATAGGAGTATCCTTCCATCCCCTTTACCATTTTGGTGGCTCTTCTCTGAACCTTTTCTAAAATCGCTTTATCCTTTTTAAGATACGGCGACCAGAATTGCACACAATATTCAAGGTGCGGTCTCACCATGGAACGATATAGAGGCATTATAATATCTTTTGTTTTATTTTCCATTCCTTTCCTTATCATACCTAGCATTCTATTTGCTCTCTTGGCCGCCGCTGCACACTGGGCCGAGGGTTTTAACATGGTATCCACAATGACGCCTAAATCTCTTTCCTGCGTGGTGGTTTGTAATGTGGAACCTTGCATCGTGTAACCATAGTTTGGATTGTATCTCCCTAGCATGTCCTGCCGTGACACTGACCCAGTTGATACCGGGGTAGTTGAAATCACCCATTATTATTACTGTGCTGTAACGTTTGTTAGCTTCCTTGATTTCTTTGAGCATTTCATCATCCATTTGGTCATTCTGGCCAGGCGCTCGATAGTACACCCCCACTGCCATTGCCTTCCCCCTTTTACATGGAATTTCAATCCATATAGATTCTACAGCAGATTTTGTTTCCTGCAAAACTTTAATCCTTTCTGACTCAATGCCCTCTCTTAACATAGAGAGCAACCCCTCCACCAATTTGATCAGCTCTATCATTATGATATAGTTTGTACCCAGGTATCACAGTGTCCCACTGGTTGCCCTCCTTCCACCATGTCTCTGATATTCCAATCATATCTAACCTTTCATTTAGTGCTATATATTCTAACTCTCACATCTTATTTTTTAGACTTCTGGCATTTGCATACAAGCATTTTAGAGAATGTATTTTATTCATATTAATTTGGCTATTGTTAGACATGGGTAGTTTAGGATCTTTAAGCTCTGTCTGCTCCTTACTTGAGGGCATTTGGGCTACTTTACTCTTTTGTGGAACCTCTCTGCTTTTGGTAGTATCTTTCAAAGATACATTCTTCCGAACCATCCGCTCTTGGGCGACTGTCGGCTTTCCCCTAATATCTAGTTTAAAAGCTGCTCTATCTCCTTTTTAAAGGTTAATGCCAGCAGCCTGGTTCCATCCCGGTTAAGGTGAAGCCCATCCCTTCGGAAGAGCCCCTCCCTTCGGAAGAGCCCCTCCTTTCCCCAGAATGTTCCCCAGTTCCTAACAAATCCAAAACCGTCATCTCTGCACCATTGTCTCATCCACGCATTGAGACTCCGGAGCTCTGCCTGCCTTTTGGGTCCTGCGCGTGGAACAGGAAGCATTTCAGAGAATGCTACCCTGGAAGTTCTGGATTTCAACTTCCTACCTAAAAGCCTAAATTTAGCCTCCAGAACCCCCCTACCACATTTTCCTATGTCATTGGAACCGACATGTACCAAGACAGCAGACTCCTCCCCAGCACTATCTAAGACCTTATCTAGGTGGCGTGTGAGGTCCGCTACATTCGCACCAGGCAGGCATGTTACCAGGCGATCCTCACGTCCACCAGCCACCCAGCTATCTACATGCCTAATGATCGAATCACCAACTATAACGGCTGTCCTAACCCTTCCCTCATGGGCACATGGCCCTGGAGAAACTTCCTTGGTGCGAGAGGGTTTTACATCACCTGGAGGACAGGTCCTAGTTACAGGATCACTTCCTGCCACACCAGGGTGATGCTCTCCTGTCACGTGACCTCTCTCCTCCATGGCAACAGGGATGCTGCCAGACTGGAAGTGGGACTTCAGGACTATATCCCTGTAGGTCTCCTCTGTGTACCTCTCTGTCTGTCTTATGCTTTCCAAGTCTGCTACTTTAGCCTCTAGAGAACGGACTCGTTCCCTGAGAGCAAAGAGCTCCTTGCACCTAGTGCACACGTAAGACCTCTCACCAATTGGGAGAAAATCATACATGTGACACTCAATGCAAAAGACTGGAAAGCCCCCATCCTGCTGTTGGACTGCTGTCTGCATCTTAGTTTTAAGTTTGTGTTTAGATCTAAGTTCTTTACTTACTAAGGGTTGCTATGGATATTTATACTAATAAAACTGTACCTAATACGTGTAATATACCTTGTTCACCTGAAGCTTAACTAATCTCAGGTCCTTAGTGTATGACTAATTTTGGGTAATGAGCTTCACCTGAGAGCACCTCCTGTCTTGTAAGATGTGTAAGTACCTATAAAGCTACGATTATCCCAGGGGAAGGAGGGAAATAACACTTATTAAAAGAGGACTGCTACACAGTACCCTGTCTTGTGCTGCTGAGGTAAGATATATTCTGATTTGATTTAAATTATAGCTCTTAGCTGCTGCTAGGCTCTAACTTCTTATGAAATTTAAACTACAAGCTCTCTGCTGGGTTCTAAGTTTAACCAGAAAGCTCTCTTCTGTGTTTTAAATTTAAGCTAAAAGTACTTTGCTGATGCTAGGCCCTGAGTGACAATTAAATGTAAACTAGAAGCTCTCTGCTGGGTTCCAAATGTAACCAGAAAGCTCTCCTCTGTGTTTTATTTATTTATTTATTTATTTACATTCTCTTATATACCGCGCTATTCTGCATCAGTGCGGTTTACATTGAACAAACTGATATTACATTGAACAGGGCATTATAACTTGGAGATAACTATTTTACAGGGAACATGGGCTATGGAGGGTTAAGTGTCTTGCCCAAGACCACAAGGAGCACCTGTGGGACTAGAAACCCCAGTCCTTCCGGCCCAAGGTTGCTGTCCTCTAGTGGGATTTGAACCCCCGACCTTCCGGCCTGAAGTACCTTGCCCCAACCACTAGGCCACTCCTCCACTCCAGTTTAAATTTAAACTTAAACTGCTGCTACTAGGCCTTGACTGATTTAACAAAAATAGTGGGTTCACAGATTAATTAGCTTTAATACAAAGAATTCCTTTTAGAAAGTTACCAGAAGTATATACTCACAGTTGCAGCTCTCTCTCTCCAGAAGTAACAGTCCCTTTTTCTAGTCCTTACCTTGTTCAATGTAATTCTGTTTTTTTTATATAAACCGTTATGATTCTTGATATGGTGGTATAAAAATCACATACGTACATAAATAAATAAAAGATGTAGATTACCGGGCCTTTCTTCCGTGCTGTAAGTCTACAGTGCCTGGTATTCCAAGCTGATCTCCTATTCAAGTATTAGCAAGGTCTGCCCTGCTTAGTTTCTGAGATTAGCTGAGATCAGTCTAAATGAAGAAGGTGGCGAAACCATAGTATTCTCAAAAACATAAGATGAGCAGTACACTATTTTTTAATTTATTTTTTTGCAGAGGTGAATCTGAGTTTGGATGCTGTGTACAAGGTTTCATATGATTAATATACAATAATGTATTTTGACTCAAATCCATTTTTTTCCATTTGCTTTGTTCTTACGAAAGTCACTGCCTTCTACTACTTTAGTATTTGTAAACGGGCCCTCTACTTACAGCTTCTCTCTTTCATGCAACTAAGGTCTGTTTTATTTTTCAGGTTGTAGAATGTGACGACAAGAAGGCAATAATTCCCTCTGCTGTGACTGAGAGTAAATGAGTTTAACTGGAGTAGCAAACTGAAACAGTTGTCTGAAATTCATGTAGTAGTTAGGGATGTGCATAGGCAAAATCCTTTTTGGTGTACTTTAATTTTTTTCAGGCTTTTTCATGATTTTTATGGCTTCTTTTTGTTTCAGATGTCTGTAATAAACTTTTTAATGTGCTTCAGAATTTAATGTATGCTAATTTTGTATGCGTTAATTCATAGGTTAATGTGTTAAATCAATATTGTGTGCACTAAATTTTCTAAGACATGCCAACAAACAAAATGTGTGGAAATCCCTAGTAGTAACAATATATAAACATCCTTAGGGTTTTATTTTTATGAACTGCCAATTTTTTTTAATAAGAATATAAGCCAAACCAAAGTTTGTATAGATAAGCAGCCCCCTTCAATAGAGGCGAGTCCTGGTCACAAGTATCCAACAGATCCCAAAAGAGTAGATCTGTTTTTAATATTAATTTGAGTTGTATGTTGTGGTAGTTCAAGATGCATAAGGATTTCTGTTTGCATCTATCTTTTCTCCTTTATGCATCCTTTTTAGCCTTTTTCTTCTCTCTCCACTTATTTTTTTGCCTTTTTGTTTTCTTCTTTCCTTCCCTCCCTGCCATTCGCTCATTAGACATGGTAGTAAGGACGAGGAAGAGTGCTGATCAGAAAGTTTGACTGAGCAGGCCAAATGGTCTTTGCTAATACCTTCTTTGTATGTTGTTATATATGATTTTTGCAAGGGCACCTTTAATTTTCACATTAAATAATGTTTCTGTTTCTTCTTTAGATGACACATTTTGGAGTTAGATGTTTCTTTTATGTGTGTAATCAGTAAAGAGGCATACAAGGAAGTGGAAGTTCTACAGGCTGTACTTGGAACATATTTTAGTGAAACAAGTAATACTTGATTTGGTTACTTCACCCATTATCTTTTGAGATACTTCAGGGAAGATTGGCTATGAGTTAACTAGTGGTTCATAAAGAGTTTTGAATCCATTGTGCCTTTGATTGGATCTGTAGTTTGTAGGTCTATCCTAGTAGTCAAGAGTAGCTTTACAGACTATTTTCCGTATCATTCTTCTAGACATGTGATTTATGCTCCCTTGCCAGCAGGTGAAGGCAGACTTAAGCAACTTTCGGTGACGTCATCCCTTGGTATATCCACTGATGTAGCACTGAGAGAAGTCAGTATGACACTTCTCAAGAAGTAAGATTGAAAAACTAAAAAAAAGCTGAAAAATGCATGTAATTAACAAACAAAATCACTTTATAACAAAGATCTTGAACTGTCCCTTATTCAGGATGCCATAATGTCTCTGTGCATTGCAGAACCCTTTCCAAGAGAGGTTTCACAAGTGGATTCCATCCTGGAGGTTCTGAGAACAACCTTCCCACATTTTTCCTTACCCAAGCCCATGCCAAAGCTTTGTGTCATGTCAATGGGCTGCTCTGGGGCTGAGGGTAACTAAGGTCCTGACTCTGCTGTACTGTCTGTCACAAAGGGAGATGTAACAGCTTTTCGCGGTCCCAAAACTGGATTTTTCCTAATACTAGATTTGACGGGAGACAGAAGCATTACAGAATTACTACATTACCAAGCGTCCCTGCCTTGTCAGATGGTATATCTACAGGTACAGTTAAAATAGCTTCCTGTTAAAGTAGTTTAGCATCCTTGCTAGTTATGAAGCCATTTCATAATTGCTTTCTGGCAGTGAATCAGTCTGCTTTCAGTGATTTTTATTGGTGGAAAAATCAGAGTATGTCTTTAGTCTAAATTCAACTTTTTCATCAATGATGTCGATAACCAATCTTACTGTGCCACGTAGACATAATATAGAGGAGACAGTTATGACCTGTATGTAAAATATTTTCAAACCAGTGGAAGACAAAATAAACTCATCAATCATTTTGCTATACTTTCTCATCACCTTCCTTGTACTTGCCATCTGGGGCTTTTACTTGGTGCATTCTCAATATCGTGATGTTTTTTTCTGTGTCTTGGCTGACTTGCTAATTTGGCAGCCCTTTTACCCATAAATAAAATGCATAATCAAACTCTGGAATTTGTTATTGGAGGATGTAGTAAAAGCTGTCAGTGTAGCTAGGTTTAAAAAAGGTTTGGACAAGTTCCTGGAGGAAAGTCCAGAAACCATTATTAATGAGGATCCTGGAAATCTTTTCACTGCTTATCCCGGGACAAGCATTGTGGAACCTGTGTGCCTTTTTGGGAACCTGCCAGGTATTTGTTACCTGGATGGGCCACTGTTGGAAACAGGATACTGGGCTTGGTGGACCCTGTTCTGACCCAGTATGACATTTCTTATATTCTTACCCAATCAGGACACGTATCTCCAAGCAGATGGAATAAACTGAAGAGATTTCCAGTACTAGCAAAGATAAGTGGAGATTTGTGCAAAGAGCAT
Organism: Ichthyophis bannanicus; assembly: GCA_033557465.1. Lineage (NCBI taxonomy): Eukaryota > Metazoa > Chordata > Amphibia > Gymnophiona > Ichthyophiidae > Ichthyophis > Ichthyophis bannanicus. The sequence continues at coordinate 417,334,623 of CM066036.1, read as the reverse complement.
TTGTGTACAGTGAACATTTTTAGTGGACATATTTTAAACAATAGAGACATTTGAGAATTTTTCACACGGTGTACAAAAGTCACAGCTTTTAAACAAAACAATGTGGGGTGGAGCAATAATGATTGGGTGATGTATGCCAGTTTGCACATCAATTTCGGTACATCTTTGAGCTCCATTCCTCCCCCATTTGTGTTTAACTTAATAGCTGGAACTCAATAAAAACTTTATCTAAACAAACAGGACTCAAATACATCTTCTGGTATCTACAAAATAATCCACCCTGTCTCCCCTAGAGTCAACCCCTTCTCCCCCCCCTTCCTACCCACCAGGCATAGTTAACTTTGTGAACATCAGTTAGTGTACAGAAACCATCCCATGAACACTCAGCCTGATATATTAAAACTTAATGACTGTAATAATATCTCTTTATCCCACCACCACCCACCCCAAACATCGACTCTGTAAGTACCTTCTCATCTTCACAGTCTTCAAGACCATGGTTGAGTTTGATCTGAGTATGTCTTCCCACACCATACTGAGTTGGATACCCCCTTTCCTCCATGGAGGGACCAGCACATCAGTCACTCCCCTACCCCCTAGCCTGATCCTTTGCCTCCCAGTCCACGTTTGGCTTCCAAATCTGGTGAAATTGCACCACTGTTTGTGTACAGTGTGCTGTCAACTCACACATAGGGCACACTTCATCCATTCATGCTCTAACCCTACCCATGTCTGGCAACTCCAGGGACCTCAACTCCTCCACCACAGCACCCTAGGAGAACTCCACTTTTGGGCAGGTTCACCACATATGGAAACATGAGCCCACAGCCTCAACAACAAAAAGGGTCATATGCGTTTGATAGAGTACTGTATAGGCATTCTCCAGCATGTTGACTTCAATGTCCCCTGGAGGATTTCTCCCCATCTAGCATAGTCCCATTCCCCCCATGTCATGTTCCCAACTGTCAAAAAGGGGAGAGTTCCTATTGGTTTGGCAATAATAATTTTATAAAGCGTGGACAGTAGGCTCTTCATCCCCCTTGTCTTTTAATATAGTTCAGTTTCCTAGAGCCGCCACACTCCGTAGAAAGTTGACAGAGCTGCAGATAGGGAAACAAATCACAGTTAAACAGCCCCCATTCCTTATCGTCCCTCCAGGCCAGTCCCGTTACATGTGGGTTGTCAGCCCCCTCCAGCAGCTGAGGACTGATCATGACAGTCTTGTTGCATCATAATAAGAGCTCCCTCTACAGCTCCAGACTCCAGTCTATCAGTTCTCAGCAGCTGGGAAAAAGCTCCCTCTGAATAGTCTCCCTTACAGGAAGCTTAGGAAGAGTCTTTTGGGCAGTTGGGAGGCAATCTGTTCAGCCGGTGAGAGCCTTAGTGCTGGTAAGGGGAAGGCTGGAGATAACCTGTTGGGGGGGGGGGGGAAAGATATATATATATATATATATATATATATATATATATATATACAAAGAATTTGGAACTGCAGAGTGAGAGCGGGCAGAGGGGCAGGACCTGCTCCGGTACCAGGATCTACAGGGACCAAAGTCTGCCCCTCCCTCCCTAGTCACAGCAAGAGGTGAAGGTGAAGCGCTGTTGGCAGCAGTGGTTCTCTAATTCCCTTACCAGCAGGACAGCAAGAGCCCTGTTAGCTATGGGGACTCTGCTATCCTTCTGCCGCCGTTCTTCAGCTATTAGAAGAGAAAAGGTAGTTCTGCTGCTGGGGTCCCCATCTGCAGTCCCTTTCCTCATTCGGTGGAAGGGGGAAGTCCATCGCGTTGGGGTGGTGCTTACGCGAAGGCAGCAGTGTCAGGTAGAACTGGGGAGGCTGAGTTACTTTTGTTTTCACTGTCCTCCATGGTGCGGGTGCATGCTCCCAGCTCCTATTGCCTGCGGTCAGTGTGGCAGCAGCCGCGGCTTGTCAGCAGTAGACTGGTGCAGACAGTGTGTTTGACAGGGGAATCTGGTGCATCATGAGTTGACCGCGCATATTAAAGGCAGCCTGGCAGAGGCAGGCAGGAAGGAATCCTTTGAGGCTGGCGGCTCCCGCGCTTTTGGCAGGAATCACAGCCATTTCACAAATGGTGGTCATTTCCCCTCACATCCGGAGAAGCACGAGAAACATAAATTGAAGCAAAAAAGATGGCAGAGACAGTCAGCACCTAGTACTGAGAGTCCTGGAGGTAAGGAGGTGCTTGAATCCATTTTTGCTCTGGAGTTTGTTATCATTGTATAAGGCCTACTACCTCAAAAGGAAGCAGACAGAGGCCTTAGGACCATCCAGGAAGGTAACAGTTCTTAACTCTGGGGAGGCAATATGGGAAGGGAACCGAAGAGCGGTTCCTTCCACTGGCGGACAAGCCAGAGGTGAGGCAGGCATATGGCAGGGTCCTGTCTCGCCTCATATCCAGGCATCCGATGAGGCTCATCTGATTTCTGCGGTGAGCAATGGAAGCCAGAGTTGGAGGATGGCGAAATGGCACAGGGAGAGAACCCTAATGTATTTTGCGTCTTCCACAAGGACGAGCTTGCAGCGCTTATTTGCCATTCGCTCTTGGCCCTTAATATTGTTCAGGCCTCTCCTTAGGGTGGAGGAGCTGCTGAAAGATCCGCTGCTCCAGGGTTTCAAAGGGGCTCAGGCTTGCTTTCCGATTCATAGAATGATCAAAAAGATGATCAAATCAGAAAGGGAGGCTACCTTAAGGGGTTTGGGCCACACATTTATTTGTTTATTTATTTGTTACATTTTCTATACCGCCCCTTCCAGAGATCAGGAGCGGTTTGCAAGGAATTCAAGAACAGGAAACAATTTTTGAACAGGATAACATTTCACATAGAACAGTAGAATAATTTTAGGTATATTAGCTTAAAACCATAACTGTGTACAGGAGATCTTTGTATTTGTTCTGAGGATGCATGCTTTGTCATGGTTGTCTTAGGTGGGGGGCTAGTCTGGTGTTGTGTGAGTTTTTAGGTGTGAGCTGTTATTACCATAGTGTATGGTGAAGAGGTGGGTTTTGAGCTGCTTTCTGAAGTCTTTTGTTGGTCGGATGTGCAGGGGGAGGGAGTTCCAGAGGCGGGGGGCAGTGTATGATAATGCTGTGGAGCTGGTGGTTTGATTTGTTTTGCGGATAGAGGGGGGGACTGTTAAGGAATGTAGGGCATTTTCCCTACAGGATCTGGTGTATGCAGGGGTGTGGAGTAGGGTTGAGAGGAAGTAGAGAGTGCAGTATTGTTGATGAGTTTGAATGTAGTTACGAGGAGTTTGTATATTATTCGACTTTCTATTGGGAGCCAGTGTAGGTCATATAGAAGCGGTGTGACATGGTCAGTGAGCCTGGCTTTGCGGGTGATTCTAGCTGTGATATTTTGTGCTTGTTGGAGTATGTGTATGTTTGTTTTTTTTTCCAGTAGACCCTGCAGCAGGCTGTTAGAGTAGTCAAAGTGGGGGGTGATGATTGCTTGGATTACTGCTCTGAAGTCGTCTTCTTCGAGGAGGGGTCTTAGATTTTGCGTGGTCTTTAGCTTGTATAGAATCATAAGAACATACTGGGTCAGACCAAGGTCCATCAAGCCCAGTATCCTGTTTCCAACAGTGGCCAATCTAGGTCATACGTGGGACCCAGGATATCAATGCTTGACCCAGTACAAGCATTGTGGAACTTGTGTCTTTTGGGGAAACTGGTAGGTACCTTTACTCCAGGAACTTGTCCAAACATTTTTTAAACCCAGCTACACTAACAGCCTTTACTACATCCTCCGGTAACAAATTCCAGAGTTTGATTACACATTGAGTGAAAAAATATTTTCTTTTATTAGCCTTAAATAGTTTACCCTGTAGCTTCATTGCATGTCCCCTAGTCTTTCTATATTCTGATAACGTAAACAATCGGTCTACGTTTACCCGTTCCACTCCGTTCATTAATTTATAGACTTCTATCATATCTCCCCTCAGCCGTCTCTTTTCCAGGTTGAAGAGCCCTAACCTTTTTAGCCTTTCTTCATAGGAGTATCCTTCCATCCCCTTTATCATTTTGGTGGCTCTTCTCTGAACCTTTTCTAATAACGCCATATCCTTTTGAAGATAGGGTAACCAGAATTGCACACAATATTCAAGGTGCAGTCACCATGGAACGATAGAGGCATTATAATATCTCTTGTTTTATTTTCCATTCCTTTCCTTATGATACCTAGCATTCTATATGCTCTCTTAGCCGCCACTGCTGCACACTGGGCCGAGGGTTTTAACATGTTATCCACAATGATGCCTAAATCTTTTTCCTGGGTGGTGGTTCCTAATGTGGAACCTTGCATCTTGTAACAATAGTTTGGGTTGTTCTTACCTATGTGCATAACAATGCCCTTGTCCACATTAAATTTCATCTGCCATTTTGATGTCCAGTCTTCCAATTTATCAAGATCCTCTTGCAATTTTCCACAATCCTCTTGGGTTTTAACAACTTTAAATAGTTTTGTGTCATCTGCAAATTTGATAACCTCACTCGTTATTCCATTTTCCAGTTAATTTATGAATATGTCAAAAAGCAGCGAACCCAGCAAAGATCCCTGGGGTACACCACTGTTCACCTTTCTCCATTGGGAAAATTGGCCATTTAGCCCTACCCTCTGCTTTCTATCTTTAACCAGTTCCTGATCCACAATAGTACACTGCCTCCTATCCCATGACTCTTTAGTTTTGCCAAAAGTCTCTGATGAGGGATCTTGTCAAAGGCTTTCTGAAAGTCCAGATACACTATATCAACCGACTCATCTTTGTCCACCTCTTTATTCACACCTTCAAAAAAACATAACAGATTAGTAAGACAAGATCTTCCTTGTCTAAAGCCATGTTGGCTGTCTCCCATTAGGCCATGACTATCTACATGCTGAGTAATTTTATTCTTTATGATGGTTTCTAGCATTTTTCCTGGTACTGACGTGAGGCTCACCGGTCTGTAGTTTCCCGGATCACCCCTGGAACCCTTTTTAAAAATTGGTGTTACATTGGCGATCCTCCAATCTTCAGGTATTAGAGATGACTTTAATGATAGTTCACAGATTACTAATAGCAGGTCTGCAATCTCATATTTCAGTTCTTTCAACACCCTTGGATGTATACCATCCGGCCCAGGTGATTTGCTACTCTTCAGTTTACCTAATAGTTGTAATACATCTTCCCGATGTATCGATATTTCCTTCAATTCTTCCGTACCTTTAAATACCACTTCAGTCATGTGTAACATCCCTACATCTTCCTCAGTAAAGACCGAAGCAAAGAATTCATTCAGTCTCTCCGCTATCGCCTTGTCGCCTCTTAGTGCCCCTTTAACCCCTCTATCATCTAATGGACCAACTGACTCTCTCACAGGTTTTTTGCTACGGATGTACTTGAATAAGTCTTTATTTCGCGTTTTTGCTTCCGCATCAAGAGGCTTCTGAAATTTTCCCTTTGCCTGCCTTATCAATGCCTTGCATTTGATTTGCCAGTGCTTGTGCTGTTTCCAGGTTTCGTCGTTTGGCTCTTTTTTCCATTTCCTGAAAGATGCTTTTTTGGCAACAACAGCCTCTCTGACCTCACCTTTAAACCATGCTGGCAGGTTTTTGGACTTCCTTCCACTTTTCTTAAAGCGTAGAATACAGTTGGTCTGGGCTTCCAAGATAGTATTTTTCAACAACACCCAAGCTTGATGTAAGTCTTTAACCTTTGCAACTGCTCCTTTTAGTTTTTTCTTAACTGTTTTCCTCATTTTATCATAGTCTCCCTTTCGAAAGTTAAAAGGTAGTACTGTGGATTTCCTTACTATCCCTCCTCCACTAAATAAATCAAAGGCGATCATGCTATGATCACTATTGCCAAGTGGCCCCAACACCCTTATCTCTTGTTCCACTAAGGACTAGGTCTAATATGACTTCCCCTCTGGTCAGTTCATGAACCAGCTGCTCTAAGAAGCAGTCATTTATTTCATCTAGGAACTTTATCTCCCTAGCATGTCCTGCCGTGACATTGACCCAGTCGATACCGGGGTAATTGAAATCACCCATTATTATTACTGCGCTGTAACTTTTGTTAGCTTCCTTGATTTCTTTGAGCATTTCATCATCCATTTGTTCATTCTGGCCAGGTGGTCTATAGTACACCCCCACTGCCATTGCCTTCCTCTTTTTACATGGAATTTCAATCCATATAGATTCTACGGCAGATTTTGTTTCCTGCAAAACTTTAATCCTTTCTGACTCAATGCCCTCTCTAACATAGAGCGCAACCCCTCCACCAATTTGATCAGCTCTATCATTATAATATAGTTTGTACCCAGGTATCATAGTGTCCCACTTGTTCTCCTTCCACCATGTCTCTGATATTCCAATCATATCTAATCTCTCATTTAGTGCTATATATTCTTACTCTCCCATCTTATTTTTTAGACTTCTAGCATTTGCATACAAGCATTTTAGAGACTGTATTTTATTCATATTAATCTGTCTATTGGTAGACATGGGTAATTTGGATCCTTAAGCTCTGTCTGCTCCATACTCGAGGGCATTTGGGCTACTTTACTCTTTTTTGGAACCTCTCTGCTTTTGGTAGTGTCCTTCAAGGATACATTCTTCCGAACCATGCGCTCTTGGGCGACTGTCGGCTTTCCCCTATTACCTAGTTTAAAAGCTGCTCTATCTCCCTTTTAAAGGTTAATGCCAGCAACCTGGTTACATCCCAGTTAAGTTGAAGCCCCTCCTTTCCCCAGAATGTTCCCCAGCTCCTAACAAATCCAAAACCCTCATCTCTGCACCATTGTCTCATCCACGCATTGAGACTCTGGAGCTCTGCCTGCCTTTTGGGTCCTGCGCATGGAACGGGAAGCATTTCGGAGAACGCTACCCTGGAAGTTCTGGATTTCAACTTCCTACCTGAAAGCCTAAATTTAGCCTCCAGAACCTCCCTACCACATTTTCCTATGTCATTGGTACCGACATGTACCAAGACAGCAGACTCCTCCCCAGCACTATCTAATACCTTATCTAGGTGGCGCGTGAGGTCCGCGACCTTTGCACCAGGCAGGCATGTTACCAGGTGATCCTCATGTCCACCAGCCACCCAGCTATCTACATGCCTAATGATCGAATCATCTACTATAACGGCTGTCCTAACCCTTCCCTCATGGGCACATGGCCCTGAAGAAACTTCCTCAGTGCGAGAGGGTTTTTCATTACCTGGAGGACAGGTCCTAGTTACAGGATCACTTCCTGCCACACCAGGGTGATGCTCTCCTGTCATGTGATTTCTCTCCTCCATGGCAACAGGGATGCTGCCAGACTGGAGGTGGGACTTCAGGGCTATATCCCTGTAGGTCTCATGTTTTCCAAATCTGCTACTCTAGCCTCTAGAGAACGGACTTGTTCCCTGAGAGCAAAGAGCTCCTTGCACCTAGTGCACACGTAAGACCTCTCTCCAACTGGGAGAAAATCATACATGTGACACTCAATGCAAAAGACTGGAAAGCCCCCATCTCGCTGCTGGACTGCTGTCTGCATCTTAGTTTTAAGCTTGTGTTTAGATCTAAGTTCTTTACTTACTAAGGGTTGCTATGGATATGTATACTAATAAAACTGTAGCTAATATGTTTAATATACCTTGTTCACCTGAAGCTTAATTAATCTCAGGCCCTTAGTATATGACTGATTTGGATAATGAGCTTCACCTGAGAGCACCTCCTTTCCTTTAAGATGTGTAAGTACCTATAAAACTACGATTATCCCGGAGTGGGTGGGTGTTGGGGAGGGAGGAAGGGAGGGAGGGAAGTAACACTTATTAAAAGAGGGCTGCTACACAGTACCCTGTCCTGTGCTGCTGAGGTAAGCTGTGACCAACCTCCTGGGTGATTAACAGTCCTTGCTTTGGATAGAAGGAGTCTTTCAAAATGGCCTTTTGACCTGCCACCTGGTGTTAACACCTATTGAAAAAGTTTCACAGGTCTCTTGCCCCCTAGGTAGAAGGCCTCTTTGTAAGGGTCTCTAGAAGACTTTATTTGTTGCTCAAAGAGTACTGACCCTGTTTTGCCTTTTATGCTAAGTTATATTCTGATTTGATTTAAATTATAGCTCTTTGCTGCCGCTAGGCTCTAACTTATTATGAAATGTAAACTACAAGCTCTCTACTGGGTTCCAATGTTAACCAGAAAGCTCTCTTCTGTGTTTTAAATTTAAACTTAAACTGCTGCTACTAGGCCCTCACTGATTTAACAGAAAACACTGGGTTAACAGATTTAATTAGCTTTAATACAAATTAGTCCTTTCAGAAAATTCCCAGAAGTACCGTGTTTCCCAGAAAATAAGACCTAGCATGTTTTTCTGAGATTCCCATAATATAAGCCCTACCCCGAAAATAAGCCCTAGTGCACATCATGTCTGACAGATTCGGAACCTGGTGTGGGTGGGGGGTCACCGGGGAGGAGTTTTCCTCCTGCTCCTCTCCCCGATGCCGATCAGGTGCCAGTGCTGTGCTGCGGGCCTCTTCCTTCGCTCCAAGGGCGCTCTCCTTTAAGTGGTTGGTGCTGTTGTGCCTGATTGGCTTCGGCGGGTGGACCGGGGAGGAGCTTTCCTCTTGCTCCACTCCCCAACGCCGATCGGGTGCCTGTGCTGTGCTGCGGGCCACTTCCATCATCTGTGCGGGCGGGAGCTGCAGCGCCACTCATTCTGTGCTGTCAAGCTGTATATCAAAAAAAAAAAAAAAAGCCCTACCCCGAAAATAAGCCCTAGTGCATTTTTTTGGAGCAAAAATAAATATAAGACCCGGTCTTATTTTCGTGGAAACACGGTATATACTCACAGTTGCACATCTCTCTCGAGAAGTATCAGTCCCTTTCTCTAGTCCTATGTGCAGTGCTTCGGTCTTTTTTTTAGTGTAGGTTGAAATTGTTGGATTTTAGCCATGATTCAGTTTCCTTGATGCATTCGGTTAGGCTGTTGTAGATAGGGTTGTTTACATCTATTGGGAGTGATAGCATGATGTCATCCACATAGATGTACGTAGTACTGGATGTTGTGCTTTCGGAATATTTGGGTGATGGGTTGTAGATACAAGTTAAACAGGAGGACGGAGAGTGCGGATCCTTGTGGTATGCCCTGTTCTTGTGGAAAGGTGTTTAGTGATTCTTTCCCATTTGGATCTGGAGTTTGCGGTCAGTGATAATAGGATTTGAACCATTGTAGAACTGCGCCGCTTAGGCCGAGGTGGCACAGTCTTATGATGAGGGTGTATGGTTTATGTTGTCAAAGGCTTATGCGACATCTAGGAAGAGTAGGAGGGAAGGCATGGTTGGGATTGTCTATGCCTTGGATAAGGTTATCTGTTAGGGCTAATAGTAGTGTTTCAACCCCATGGAATGGGCGGAAACCATATTGGTGGGTATTCAGGGGGGGCGTTGATGTCAAGGAAATCCTGGAGTTGGTTGAGGACAGTTTTCTCAATTATTTTGGCAATTTAAGGGATGCTTGCAATTGGCCTGTAGGAGCTTGGCTCATTCCTGTTCAGAGTGCTTTTTTAGTACTGGGTGGACTGAGGATGTTTTTAGATCATTGGGCATGATCCCTTGGAGTAGGGATTGATTTACTCTATGAAGTTGATATGGGGTGGGTTCAGCTTTAGTTGCTTTGATCCATGATACAGGACATGGGTCCAGGGGGGAGGTGGTTGTATTGATGCTAGATATTAATTTTAGGAGGTGCTTTTTGTCCAGCGTGTGGAAAGTGGTCCAGATATTGGGATTTCTTCGGGGGTAAGGTGGGGAGAAGAGGGATCGTTGTTTTTTTCTTCTGAGTTTGTTGGCAAAGTGGTTGGCGAGGGTGCAGAGTTTTACGCTGCATGTGTCTGAGTCATTTTGGTTGGTTTTTGTTAGTGATCGAACAATGGCGAATAGTTCTCTAGGCCGATTCAGGGCACGGTTGATGACTCTGGTGTGGTGCTCCTTTTTAGTTTTGTTTAGTGCGTCCTTGTAGGCTGTAAGTGTGTTGTTGTATTGGAGTTTGTTCTGTTGGGGTTTGTGATGTGTGCCATTTCTTTTCGAGTTTTCTCAGGTGTCTCTTGAGTTTTAGGAATTTTGGGGTGTACCATTTTTCTGAATGTTTGGATGGACGATTTTCATGCTTAGTAGGGAGAGATGCTGCTTTTTGTATGGTGTTGTTCCATGTAGTTAGTGAGGTGGTTAGGTCAAAGGTATCCTTTGAGAGCCGGGGTATAATGTTGTGGAGGAAGGCGTCTTTGTTGAATTTGGTGAATCATTTGGTGTGAGGCTGGTTATTTTTTTGTATGTTGGTCTTGGTGCTCCTTATTGGTATCTCGAAAGTTTTATAAGGTGGTGGTCTGACCAGGGGACAGCAGATATGGACGGAGGAGTGTTGCGGGCGTGTTGTGTGTCCATGGCAGGGAGGAAGACAAGGTCTAGGGTATTTCCCTTGTTGTGAGTGGGTGTGGTTATGATTTGCTTGTAGCCAATATCAGTTATACCCAATTCCACAGGAGGAGAGGCACCTCCTGCGCATGCCAAAGGTAATGCCTTGTTGTCGGCAGTAACTAAGACGACTACGATTCCCATAGAGGGGGGTGTGACCCTGAAGATCTGAAGGATAGAAGTTGGTATCCCTTCTTAAGCAGGCTTTTGGTTTTCAGTACGTTGGCTCTATAGGCTTTCATCTGTGGGACCTATGTCTCCAGGGCATCCATTCGCTGGTTTAGCGACAATGGACACAGACGGCCAGGCGGACTCGGGAGGGGCCAAACTGGAGTCCTTCTATGACCTAGTTCGAATGATGTCCAAAATGATGGCCTCCATCATTGCGGCATGCTGGTTTCTGTAGCTCCGCAACTGCACGGTGGATGCCTCTTCCAAAGCTCGGCTCAGTAGTCTCCAGTTTAAAAGGAAATTGCTCTTTGGAGAGGTTCTGGACAAGATTGTGAAGGACTTGGGCAACTCAAAAGGGGGGCATCTGCCAGAGGATAAGTCCAAAGGGTCAAAGCCAGGGGGTCTGCAGAGAAGATGACCCAGAGATTTCCAAAGGTTTTGGGCCAGTCACTTCGCGCTCTATCAAAGGGGACGCTACGGAGTGAGAGAACAGCCCTTTCGAGGGGCCAGAGCATTTGGCTGGGGTTATTTCTCTTCTCCGTCGGCCTCAGCTAATAAAACCACAGTCAGGCCATGGAGGTCCAGATGGAAGTGGCAATGGAGGGCGTTGAAAACAGTTCTATTCCAGCTGGACCATTATGACGTCCGATCAATGGGTCCTAGAGGTAATCCACAACGGTTATGCGCTGGAGTTAGCCAGACCCCTGTCTGATGCTTTCGTTGTCTCACCCTGCCAAGCTCTGGATGACTTTCACACCACCCTCCAGTGTTTAATACAGCTGGAAGCAGTGCAGCCGGTGCTGCCAGATCAGTGCTGTACCGGTCGGTACTTCATTTATTTTGTGGTGCCCAAAAAGGAAAGGCTACTTCAGACCCATCTTCAATCTCAAGTATGTGAACAAAGTGTTGCGAGTGCCTCCTTTTTGGATGGAGACCTTGCAGTCGGTTTTCCTAGCGGTGTGGCAGGGCGAGTTCCTTTCTGCACTGGATCTAACAGAGACCTATCTGCACATTCCCATCAGGCCGGATCACCAGAGGTTTTTACGGTTCACGGTGCCCTAGGGACTCTTTCAGTTCCGAGCATTACCCTTTGGCCTCACCACAGTGCCATGCACCTTCACAAAAATTATGGTGGTGGTGGCGGCAGCGGCACTGCGACAGGAAGGCATTCTGGTACACCCGTATTTGGACGATTGGCTCATCAGGGCCAAGTTGAAAGCAGAAGCTCTTTCCGCGATGTGGAGAGAGGGGGGCTTCTTACAGCAGCTAGGCTGGGTTATCAATGCCACCAATAGCCAGTTTCAGCCAGTACGTTTGGTGTATCTAGGGGCTCAGTTCAACACTGAAAAGGGGGACAGGATACAGAAGATGGTAGTGCAGATGCGGAATTTCCTGCATAGGACCACTCTAGCAGCATGGCATTACTTTCAGCTGCTGGGTTCAATGGCAGTGACACTGGATCTGGTGCTGTGGGCCAGGGCCTGTTACAGCAGGTTCTCAGTGATCACCACAAAAGAACTCCTTGTCTCTGAGGTTGTGGTGCCCCAAAGAGGCAGCGAAGACAGCAGTCGTGTGTGCTTTGCAGCCCCGGAGACCAAACTGCAGGCACCGGCGACAAACTGTTGATGAGCTGACACTGACCTTACTCTTGTCTGACCACTCTCAAAGTAGCTGAGGAGAGGTCAACTTGTGATTAGTCAGTGAAATGCGTCATAGTGCGTGGTCCTGGCATGATGTTGATGCACGTGGACGACCTGAATGAGGCTTGTCCACCACTGAACCCATTTCTTTCTTCTTCTGTACAATCTTAACAGCGCTCTGACTGCAGCCAACTTTCCTGGCTATCTGACGGCTTGAAAATCCTTCCTCGCTCATAAAGGACACACGAACACGCTCCTCCAACATCAGGGTCCGAGTCATCTTCATGGTCGATCCAGAAAGCGTATGAAATTCAAAAATTCCGTGCGTTTCTATAGTTGGCTAGATATCTGCATTGGGATTGGCTAGTGAAACCAGCCTCCTGATTGGTCAGAAATAATTTGTGCATATTGGATAATCTCGATCCAGTTTTGACGCAGGATCCACTAAAATCGCAGTGGCTATCTCCCAGTGTCTATAAAGTATTTAAATTGGAAGCAAGGAATGTAAAAAAGTCAACTCTAATAGCCAAATGTATCCCTTTTAACGTGGTAGAAAAAAGAATATGCTGGGCTAACACAAAATTTAAAAAAAAAAGTTAGAAAGTATGAAAAACGCAAAAATCACAAGTGATTCCAGACTTTTGCACGCCACTGTACATAGTTGTGTCATTCCTTCCTGCCCTTAATACCTCCCAGAGCAAGACCCCCTAGTAATCAAACTTTTTGATAACAGTTCACAATCTCCAGTGTCCCAGGGCAGCTGGTCTTTATCTTCTAACTGCTCAATACCTTTCCATTTTCACTTTTTTTTGTCCAGTCCATATCTCCTTCCCTCTACCTGTCACTGCCTGTTTCAAGAACGCTGTCCTCTTAGTCATCCCATTCCTGGTGAAAGGAATGCCGAGTGGGTAAAACCATTTGTAACGAAGTTGCTCTTTCTGTAATATCTTTGTCAAAGGGCGAAGAGCCCTCCGGTGCTGTAATGTTCCCAAAGTTGTCCGAGAACAATTCCACTCGAATCTCAATCCAATGAAATTGCTCGCACTTCCTCATCACTGCCATCAACGTTTCAACGCCCTGTGCGCCCATGCATGCACAAAATGATATCTTGGAGTTTCTTAGAATGGGCGGGTCCCAACGCCCTATGCGCCCAATCAGTGTTAAGCTCAGTTTGGTTTGTAGTATCCTCTTGCAGCTGCAATAGTGACTGAAATATTTCTGTAGCCTCTTTTTTGCAGTCCATATACTCCGCTTGCTCCGGCACCCCTTGATTTGGATGTTTATCTTAAAGCGGTTCTCTAGGTCCTCTGTTTTCAAGAGCATTTCCTCCCGATACGATCCGCATCTGTCACATGCTGCTTTAACACTTACATGTCGTCTTAAATATTTTCCATTGTTGCCTCTGTGTTCATCACTCTTACTCGGGTCCACCAGCTCAGAGCACATTTCCTTAACCACAGCATTCAGCTCTTGCCGCATCTTATCCAACTCTTCTTTCACACCCTGGACAAAATCTTGGCGTAGGTCCTTCAGAAAGGACTGTAAGTCTTTTCCTAGTTGGCGCCTCTGCGAGCGCCTGCTCTTTTGGCATCCCCTTCTTGTCGTCATCACTGCAGTCTGAGGCCTCGGAGTCATGCACAGACCTCCCTCCTGCTGCTGCCATCTTGGCTGCATGGCCCTTCTCGTTGGCCTTACCTCCCTGGAAGGCAACTCTCTGAGGTTGGCAGTCTTGTGCGGGGGTCACCATTTTGTCACTCACTCTCTCTCTGTCCATTCACCCCTCCCAGTGTTTTTGGAGATTACCAGGAATCTGCTGCTGCTTTTACAGCTTGTTGTATTGATTCATAGACAGAGCTACTCTCTCTCCACTGGCCATCCAGCTTAGGTGATGTCTCTTCCTCCCTTCCCACATTTTTTTAAATTTAGAAATTGTTCTATGGTGTTTGAGGTGCTTAATCTTTGAGGTTCTGAACAACTGTGATTTTCATGGTGTATAGAATACAGTGGCAAATAGTTATTTGGATTTGTGTAGTAACAAGAGATGCACCGCACTGATAACAGTGTTTTGTTAGATGTTGCTTGAAGAAGTAAAGAGAAGCCAAAGAAAAGAAATTGATGGGGTTTTTTTTAATACAAGACTGTATCATATTTTGCTTACTCCGAAGTGGTCTTGTTAGCTTTGGTGATCCTTCATTCTCAGCTTCAACAAATCAGTTTTAGATAGAAAGAAAGAAATCCAGTATTACCTCTGTGTTCAACACCATCTCTTCCTCATGTTCAAATAATTCCCATGCCCAAGAGCTAACTTGCCTTCTTACATAGTTCCCAGGACTTGTTTCCAGCTTTATCAATCTCTTGTGTAAACACTTTCTTCTTTAATTAGTTATTTATCAAATAACAATTGGCCTTCCTTCTCCATCTTTTTTATCCTTTATATTTCTAGTTTTTAGGCATTATCGTTCCAATTTACATAACTTCCTTTTTGCCTACTCAAATCTGTATATCATCTCCTCTGCATAACAGGCCTAACAGAAAACACCCATACTTGGAGCTACCTCATCCAAGGCCTCTCCTATCACTCAATACCATTCTACTACTGTTCCTACTTTCCTGATTCCCAATGTCCCCACCATTAATGTGACAACTTCTTCACCTCGGCTTTTTCTTTTATCTTCCTCAGCTCCTTTCACCTTTACCTCTCCTCACCTGTCGCCTCCTGCCATCATCCTTTTATGAGAATAGTACTAAATAATGGTTGAACAAGGATATTCACCTCACCTCCCTAACACCTCCCCAATTGTCGTCTCTGTCCCAAAAATTAAACTCAGTATATGGCCATACTAATGCATTGGGCCTTGCATCACTTGTACTGCCAAGGAAGATTCTTAAAAAGTAAGTTTTCTCATCTTCTCCACAATCTACATAAGCATTAAAACTCCCTGAAACAATCATTTCTAAAACAAACAAAGAAACAAACAAACAAACAAACAAACCCACCCCACAGCCTCCTGCTTAAAACAAATTCATTCAAAGCCTTCCTGCTTCTTACTTTGACCTTAGGTAGACAATATAATAACAGTATCCTCAAAGTATTAGTCTCCCACACTTCAGTAGTACACTCTCAACACCTTGAAGAAAGAGATGAAATAAGGGGATCTATCCCAAAATAAAATAGCTACCCTTCTCCCTCTTCACCACTCTAGATTGATGAATATGTAATAATCATGGGGGGGGGGGGGAGGGGGGGACGATGACGACAAAAAAGCCTTAATTAGGCTCCCGACCTCTTTTAGCCAAGCATCAGTCGAAAACAAGGAGTCGAACTGCCCATCATCAAGCATATCATGTGTCAAATGCCATTTCCCTGACACCATCCTCACGTTCAATAAAGCACAATCCAAGTACATCGCCGCACTAGCATTCCTAAGCTGCCCCTTAGCAAGGGCAACATGCTGTACCCATCTCCTCTGACTCCTCCCCATCCTCTCCTCTCTATGCACAGATTATTTGTGTTGGAATTCTACACACAAAATTCAAAGTTCTATGTCAAAAGGTCTGAATTATACAAGCTTCTGCATGCTTTGTCAAAATAACAAAGCATATTCTGTTTGAGTGGTATTTAATTTAAAATGCAATACAGAAAAGTATTGAAAAGTTCAAAATTTTGCATTGTGTGCAGAACTCCAGCAGGAGTAATTAAAATCTCCTCGTACATGCTGCCTTTACCCCCTGCACTTTCTTTTGCCCATCCTAGAAGGTTCCTTTAAATTTTAGTGAAGCAGCAACCCACACTGTCATTGAGCAGTATTTGTTGGAGTTCTGGACACTGAGCTCTTTGATTTTGCATTTAGCTGATTTTCTCCTGATGATCCAGAGACAGAAGAAACCCAGCACCTTCAAGAAATATGGATGGTATGGCGAAGGCTGTATCTATTACTGACAGACTTAACTGTTGCCTGCTATGCCTCTGGACCAAACACAAGCTCTGCAGCTGTGTCATGTGTCAAATGATGACTGTTAGTGGTTTTCATAGCTATCAAGAGAACAAAGAGGAGTTCGACTAAGCCTGGCCTGGATTTATTGGCATTGGATACATTGATCTTAAAGATCTAAGTTCTTTGCTAGATGCTGGGGATGCATCGACCTGAAGAAGATATAGAAACACAATAACAGCATAAAGACTATATTGCTAATCCATTTTGCCCATCTTATACTAACTACTAAGCTGTACAATCCTTTCTTCTCCCCTAGAGATCCTCTGGGCTTCTCCCATGCTTTCTTGAGTTCAGATACAGTCCTATTCTCCGGGAACAAGCAGGAAGTCAGTCCTCACATATGGGTGATGTCGGCACCGACGGAACCCTTGTGGAAGCATCTTCCCAGCTTTCAAAGAAAGTCTTTGGGAGATTCTACCATGCATGCATGGTCCACTTCCCGCCCAAGGGTGCCATCTTGCTCGGTCTCCTTTTTTTCTGCAGAGCCCTTCAGACGTTTGTCTTGCTTATCCCCAGAAAAAGTTGATTTTTCTTCTCTGAGTTTCATACTTGCCTCCGGTATCACACCGGTACTCTTCCTGCCACCTGACCTCGTTGCCTCTGCGTCGAGTTTGGGTCCTCTCTTGCAGTTTTCTTTGTCTTTAATTTTCTGGCGTCTTTGAGCCTCTTTTCCCCAACTGGCAGCCCAGCGAATCTTTGACCTCGTGGGGGTACTGTTTTCCCTCATGGCTACCAGTGGCTTTAAGAAGTGTGATCGGTGCTCGAAGATCATGTCCTTAACCAACACACATGACTGCTGTCTTCGCTGCCTCGGCAGCATGCAACCTTTGCAAAAGGATGTGCAGCAAAGGCCCTCAAGAGCCTCCAGAAGCAGCACGATAAGGTGTGTTCCCCCTCCCTCCCCCCCCCCCCGAGTCCCCAGTGCCTTCGAAGGCCAGGGCCTTGTCTGAAGCCTCGACACCTCAGGTGGACCCCTCCAAACCTGAGCCCCTCAGTGGATCTTTAAAAAAGGGGATCGCCCTCAAGGGAACCCAGAAAGAAGAAGAAAGCCTTGAAGGCGGCATCCTTGGACTGATCCGACTGGCTGGGTGCTCCCCCGAGCCAGATCCCGCAATCTGAGACTCTTGTCTGAGGGATTGGAGAAGGAGCGGCCTGCAAAGGTCCCTGGAAGGACTCTAGCTTGGACTGGCCTTGGTCCCCAGATACCATCCTCGTTGAGGATTCCCCTTTGGGGGAGCCGGCATCGGGCCTGAGTCCCTCAGTGCCTACGCCAAAGGCTGCAGAGCCTTCTTGCCTGGAGTCCAGAACGGTGGCCCTGGAGCGCAGTTTGTCTGCCTTCATGGACCAGCAGCAGGTGCTGTTGTCTGGTACAACTGGTTCATCCGCCCCGACCACCGGGCCCTCGACATCAAAGATGTACCTGGAGGCCAAGCAGATCCTCGACCAAGGTCTCGATCCGCTTCCCGCTCGATGGGACTGCGATCATCCCTGGCAAATGTGCTCGGCACCGGCTGCAGAGCATCAAGAAGCCATGAGCTGGGGTCAGCTCCGAGGCCCATGGACCATCCCTCCTAAGAGTCCTCGACGTACTCCGAGTGGGAGACGGAGGATGAGGAATCCGCCGATACCCGTTGCCACCGCGACGTCTCCTCATACTTTTCTGCCTCGGTGGCAGTCCCTGCCAGAGGATATGGGCTTCCTTGATTTTGTCAAGGATATGTCTAAGGCCTTGGCGTTCCCTACAGATTCGGAGGAGGACCATCGGGCGGATGAGTTGGAAATCCTTCAGTACGAGGCTCCTCCGAGGGAATCGCTCACTGTGCCTATCCCTTCCCATCCTAGAACAGCTGATGCTCTGTATGTGGGAGACACCAGCGACTGTGCTGTGGTGAGCAAGCAGCTTGACTCAATGTTTAGAGTCCACCGGAACCTGGGCTTCCAGAAATCGCAGCTGCTGCATAACTCCATGGCGGTGGAGTCGGCTAAGCGTCGGCTGAAAAGCCAGAAGACACACTTCTCTGTGCCCTCCGGCAAGGAGGCCCGCACCTTGGATGCCCTCAACAGAAAGTGTTACCAGGACTTGATGCTCATCGGCCGCATCCAGGCCTACCAGCTGTACATGGGCTTGTTCCTGAGAGACCTGGTGAAGGAACTCGCTGGATTCACAGCTGGTCTCTCTGAGGAACCCTTGCAGCAGTTCAGGAACCTGGCCAAGGCCATCCGTGAGTGCTCCAAGTTTGTCTCAGGCAGCCTATGATGGGCTCGAGTTGGCAGCTCGAGTAGCAGCAGCGGGCATCAGTGCACGACGTCAGGCTTGGCTACAGTCGCCCGACCTCGAGCAGTGGATTCAGGAAAAATTGGTTGATGTCCCGTGCCAAGGAGAGAACCTCTTTGGCAAACCCATGACCGATAAGGCTGCCGAGCTGGAGACTGAGTTCATGACGAGGACCAGGCTCGATAAAAAGACCGCTGTCCTTCCCTGATGGAAGGGCTCAGGTAAAAAGTCCTTCTACCTGAGGAAAGGGGCTGCTTACAGAAACTACCCACCTTTTCAGGCCTCCCTGGCTCCCCAACAGGGTCAGCAGGCCAAGGGACATGGGCATGGCCCTCGTAAGCAGAAGGCTCCAAATCCCCAGGCACCGGCTCCGGCCCCGGCCCAGACAGGGGAGGAGTCTTTGACTTCTTGGGCATAGCTTCTCTGCCCCAAGGAGGTCAGCAGCCCAAAGGGGGACATCTGGCCCACTATGCCCAGACGTGGTTGACCATCACCACTGACTCCTGGGCACTTTGGGTGATCAGAGAGGGTTACCTCCTCCACCTGACTCGGACACCACCCCCATATTTTCCGGAAGAGACCCTCATGTCTCCTCTCCACTGGGACCTTCTACTGAAGTAGTTAGCAGGTCTTCTCGAGGACAAAGCGGTGGAACCAGTTCCCCACCATCTCAAGGGCAAGGGGTTCTACTCCAGGTACTTCCTCGTGCCAAAAAGGACAGGGGCCTAAGGCCCATCCTCGATCTGTGCAACCTCAACAAATTCCTGGTGTGGGAGAAGTTCAAGATGCTCTCCCTTGGAACATTGCTGCACTACAGGATGGAGATTGGCTATACTCTTTAGTCATGAAGGATGCCTATACCCACATCCTCATTCACCCCAACCACAGGGCAGTACCTGTGGTTCATAGTGGGGGGCGGGCACTATCAGTACAGGGTACTGCCTTTCGGCTTGGCCTCTGCCCCAAGGGTTTTCACAAAATGCCTGGCAGTCGTGGCCACCTTCCTCCACCTTCAAGGGATCTTTGTCTTCCCCTACCTGGACGACTGGCTCATAAAGGGAGGCACGGCCTCAGAGGTATAGCAGGCCACCGCACACACCATCCAGGTTCTGCAGCAGTTGGGCTTTGTCATAAACTACCCCAAGTCTCATCTCCTCCTGACACAATATCTGGAGTTCATTGAGGCAAAACTGGACACTCTCTGCAGTCAAAGGCCTTCCTGCCCAGGGATATTCAGTACTCTAGCATGTGATATACAGCACCATCCCTCCGTGCCCACTGGGCTCCTTCAGTGCCTTCTCGGACACATGGCCTCCACAGTCCACGTCACCTCAGACGCCCGCCTCCACATAAGGGCTGCGCTGTGGTGTCTGAGACCAGTGGACTCAGGACATGGGGCACCTCCGAGACAGAGTTTCCGTAACCAGTCAACTGGCGGACTCTGACCTGGTGGCAGACTCCCCAATATCTCGAGGTGGGCATGCCCTTTCAGACCCCAAGCCCCTTTAAAGATCTTTACCATGGACGCCTCCCTGCTCCGCTGGGGATCCCATTGTGAGGAACTCTGCACCCAGGGCAGCTGGTCACCAGACGAGTGTGCCCAGAAGATCAACTTCCTGGAACTATGGGCGATATACTTAGCCCTTTGAGCCTTTTGTCACCACCTGCATCACCAGCCTGTGCTGGTCCAGACGGACAACCAGGTGGCGATGTTCTGTGTGAACAAACAAGGGGGCAACGGGGTCTTGTGCCCTCTGCCAGGAGGCATTGTTCCTCCTGCTCCAATGCAGTCCAACAGGATATTCTCCGACAGGCGGTATACCTACCAGGCCAGAACAACCTGCTGGCCGACAGGTTGAGCAAAGTCCTCCAGCCGCACGAGTGGCAGCTGGAACTCAGTATGACCAACTGGCTCTTCCGGATCTGAGGGAAACCTGAAATGGACCTGTTCGCCAGTCCGTACAACTTCCAGTTGCCCCGCTTCTATTCCCATCAAACAAAAACCACCCTATATCCTTCATGATCAAAACAATATACCAAAGCTACAAGATCCAAAGGAAGACCATAAGAATTACAAAATTATGTTTGTCGGGTACACTGTCCCAGGAGAGGGAGATGGATTTCTCTCCCGCCCTGCTGCAGTGAACCCTTTTTAATAAGGTGGTGAATAAAAACAAAACAAAACGCTACTTAGCACTTTGAGATCCCTCCTGAGAGAGAACCACGTTTCGGGTTATGACATAAACCCTGCTTCAGGCAATACAGGACCAATCCGTGATGAGGACACCAGCAGTCGTGCTAATAAATGTGCGGATTCAGAAGCCTTTGAAGTGTTGGAAAAAATGGCATCTGACGTCAAAAGGTAGAAATAGCCAATGAGGGAGCAGTAAATAGGAGCCCTACTAAACAGGGAACTCCAAAGATGATTGGAAAACATCAGAGCAAACTGGATGGCAGTGGACGCATTCCTCCTCTCATGGTCGGAGGGCCTCATGTATGCCTTACCTCCCACGCCGCCGATTGCCAAAAGCTTGTTCAGGACCCTCCGCGACAGGGCCTCGCTCATCCTGATAGCTCCTCGGTGGCCCAGGCAACCATGGTTCCCACTGCTCCTCCGATGAACAGTGGAGACCCCCATCCCATTGGGAAACTATCTGGGACTCCTCTCTCAGGAAGGGGGCTCTCTTCTGCACCCCAACCTGGGGTCCCTGTTTCTGACTGCATGGCTGCTGAAAGGGTGTCCTTAGCCCCTTTCAACCTCCCCGGTGAGGTAGAGGAGATCCTGCTGACCTTTCGCAAGGCCTTTAATAGGAAAGCTTACGCTCTCATATGGCGCAGGTTTGCAGCCTGGTGTACCCAGCATGGGACTGACCTATTCTCCTGCCCAGTAGGACTGGTCTTACAGTATCTTCTCCACCTTTTGCAATCCAGGCTTAAATTTAACTCCTGTCTGGGTGCATCTCATTGCCCTGGCAGCGTACCACCACCTAATGGATAGCAAGCCCCTCTTGGTCCAGCTGCTGGTGACCCACTTTCTTAGGGGTCTGCTCTTATCGAAGCCATCGGTTTGTCCTCCGGTGATCGAATTGAACCTCAATGTGGTATGGGGGCAGCTCACTCGCCTGCCCTTTGAGCCTCTGGCTACTTGCCACCTACAATACCTCTCATGGAAACATAGAAATAGGCCATGTGGTCTTTTTCTGTTGTCATATCTAGTCTGTCTTTCCATATCAACAACTACAACAGTCCCCTTTTTACCTTTAGAGATCCTCTGTGTTCCATGCTTTTTTGAATTCAGTTACTGTCCTCATCTCTACCACCTCCACTGGGAGACTATTCCATGGATCCACTACTCTTTCCGTAAAGAAATATTTCCGCATATCACTCCTGAATCTATCTGCCTTCACCCTCATCCCATGTCCCCTCGTAGCAGAACTTGCTTTCAATTGAAAGAGGCTCTCTCCTTGAACATTTATGCCACGGAGGTATTTAAACATCTCAATCATATCACCTCTATCCCGCCTTTCCTCTAAGGTGTACATATTAAGATCCTGCAGTCTGTCCTCATATGCTTTATGATGAAGGCCACTAATCATTTTAGTAGCCACCCTCTGCACCGACTCCATCCTGTTCACATTCTTATGAAGGTGCGGTCTCCAGAATTGCACACTATACTCCAAATGAGGTCGCACCAAAGACTTATACAGAGGCATTATCACCTCCTTTTTTCTGCTAGCCATTCCTCTCCGTATGTACCCAAGCATCCTTCTAGCTTTTGCCGTCGCCTTTTCTACCTGTTTAGCTTCTTTAAGATCATCAGACACAACCATGCCTAGGTCCCGCTCTTTTTAAGTGGACAAAAGTACTTCACCCGCTATACTATATTGCTCCCTTGGATTGCTGCAGCCCAAATGCATGACCTTACATTTTTTTAACATTAAATCCCAGCTGCCAAATTCTAGACCATTCTTCAAGCTGAGCAAGATCCCTCCTCATGTTATCTACACCTTCCTGGGTGTTTACTCTATTGCAGATTTTGGTATTATCCGCAAAGAGGGCAAACCTTACCCGACAGCCCTTCCGCTATATCACTAACAAAGATGTTAAAAAGAATCGGACCAAGGACTGATCCCTGGGGCACACCACTGGTAACATCCTTCTCAGAGTGAGCTCCATTTACCTGTACTCTTTGTCGCATCCCACCCAACCAATTTCTAACCCAAGCAGTAATTTTAGGGTCCATCCCTAGGTTGCTCCGTTTGTTTATAAGTCGCCTGTGAGGAACAGTGTCAAAGGCTTTACTGAAATCTAAATACACCACATCCAGGGCTCTCCCTCGGTCCAACTTCCTGGTCACTCAGTCAAAGAAATCAATCAGATTTGTCTGACAAGACCTGCCTCTGGTGAATCCATGCTGCTTCGGATCCTGTAATCCGCTGGACTCCAAAAACCTCACTATTTTCTCTTTCAGCAGCGTTTCCAATAATTTACTCACCACCGAAGTTAAACTAACCGGCCTGTAGTTTTCAACCACATCCTTACTTCCGCTTTTGTGTAAAGGTACGACATGAGCCTCTCTCCAGTCCTTTGGCACCACTCCCGACTTCAGCGAGGCATTGAAAAGGTCAGTCAGTGGAGCTGCTAGAACGTCCTCAAGTTCTCTCAGTATTCTAGGGTGTATCCCATCCAGTCCCATTGCTTTCTCTACTTTAAGTTGAGCTAGTTTCTCATGAACACAGTCTTCTGAAAATTGTTGAAGATGTCCCTCGCTTCTGTTCCTGTTTGTGGGTGTTTTCTGAGGTCCTGCTCCTGGTTCTTTATCTGTGAACACAGAACAGAAATATTTGTTAAGCAATTCCGCTTTATTCTTATCAGCTTCTACATATTCCTCCCCTTCACCCTTGAGTCTGACAATACCACTTTTGCCCTTCCTCTTCTCACTCATATATCTGAAAAATGTCTTATCACCCCATTTTATTGCATTGGCTATTTCCTCCTCCTTTTGAATCTTTGCCTCCCTGACTACTTTGCTAGCTTCTCTAAGTTTTTCCAAATACAGATGCCTGTCTTCCTCTCTCTGTGATCTCTTGTATTTCATGAAGGCCTCCCTCTTTTTCTTCACTTTTTCAGCTACTTCTTTCGAAAACCATAGCGGTCTCCTTTTCCTTTTACCTTTATTTACCATTTTAACAAAAAGGTTGGTTGCCCTTAAAATATCCCTTTCAGTTTTGCCCACTGTTTTTCTACATCCCCCAGCTGTTCTCATCCCACCAACGACTCCCTGAGGTATTAGCCCATCTTGGCAAAGTTAGTCTTCCTAAAGTCTAAGATCCTCACCTTTGAATGGATTCTAACAGTCCTAGTCCTAATACTGAACCACACCATCTGGTGATCACTGGATGCAAAATGATCTCCCACTACAACATCAGAAACACTTTCACCATTGGTAAGCACCAAGTCCAGTATGGCCCCTTCACGTGTGGGGTCTGTTACCAATTGCCTGAATAGTTCTCCCTGTAGAGAATCCAGGATCTCCTTACTTCTAGATGATACTGCAGCAGGAATGTGCCAGTCAACATCTGGCATATTGAAATCTCCTATCAGTAGCACTTCCCCTTTCCTAGCAATGCTGCATATGTCTTCAATTAACTCTCTGTCCACCTCTTGTGAGGGAGGTCTGTATATCTCACCAATGTAAACAGATTTCTCTTTCCCTCTTTCTAGTTTAACCCACAATGCCTCCTCTCTCCCTTTTAAGCTCTGTAATGTCAAAGCTTTAATAGTAGTTTTTACATATAGTGCCACTCCTCCTCCCCTTCTTCCTACCCTGTCCTTTCTGAATAAAGTATAGTCAGGTATAGTTACATCCCAGTCATGGTTTTCTGTGAACCATGTTTCTGTAACTTCCACTAAATCCAAGTCAGCCACTCCCACCAAAGCTTCAACATCAGGGATCTTATTTCCCATGCTACAGTCATTTATACACACTGCTTTCCATATGTTACCCATTTCCATAAAGGTATTTAATGTAACAGGGGTATCACCTACGTGGGGGCTTTCACCTACCTGGGGGCTTTCTTCACCCATCCCCAACTAATCTAGTTTAAAGCCCTCTTCAGTAGATTAGCCAGTCTCCAGGAATAAGCAGGAATGTAGTCTTCACATATGGGTATCGCCGGTACCGACGGAGCCTCCGTGATAGACCAGAGATTCTTGGCTATTGAACACAGTCTGGCGGCTCTTCTCACGGCCTCGATGCACCTGAAACCGCTTCAGACAATTCAACTGGTACTGGCACCGACTCCGGTGCCAGCACCGACTGCATCGACATTGGCAGGTATTCTACCCGGACCGAGTCATGCGTGTCTATCCGGCATTGACAAGTCGGTACCGGACCACTCCGATGCCGACTTCGATCTGTACCGGTATCGTACCTTGCACAATCACCTGGATCGGAGATACTTCGAATCCTCGGATGAGTCTGAAGACTCTGAAAGCTCTGCCGATACCTGAGTACTTCTTCCTGAGGATTCCTCTTCTCCTCAGCGTAGGATGTCTCCACCAGAGGATATGTCCTTTCAGGATTTTATCCGAGATGTGACCCGAGGTCTTTCCATCACAGTGGCTCCTGAAAAAGAGCCTAGGGCAAAGGAATTAGAAATCCTGCAATACCCTAAAGCTCCCAAGGAGGCAGCTACCTTACCTATTCATGAGATCTTGCATGATCTCATGTTAAAGATGTGGGAAACACCTCTAACCACATCTCCTCACACTCGAAGACTCGACACCATGTATCGAGTTCCTCCTTGTCCTGGGTTTCAGAAGACTCAATTACCACACCATTCCATGGTGGTGGAATCGGCTATGAGAAGGATAAAGAGTGCAAAAAGGTATGCATTTAATCCTCCAGGACTTGAGTGTAGGACTCTTGTCGCCTTTGGATGTCAAACCTTCCAGGCTTCCATGCTTTCTGCTAGGATCAGTTCCTATATCTTGTATATGGGAATGTTATTTAAGGAGGTCACAGGAGATTTAGAGCTTATGAGCCCTCTCCTTCCTGATGATAAGAGGCAAGATTACCTCGCCTTGTCAAACATGCTCAGGATGTTTCCAAGTTTGTGAATCGTGCAGCTTTTGTCTGTTTTTAGTGCATAAGCAGAATCTCTGCCATTGCCATAGGTGCACGTAGGATTGCCTGGCCCCAGGCATCTGATTTACACTGTTTTTTGTATATAGTTTTACTGTGTGTACATAGTTATAGTTTTATTACCCCTTTTCCAAGTTTAAGTTACCTGTTATAATGTAAGCACACCAGTGTTTTCTGATTGTGCAGTTCTGTTACTTGTAAACCGCACTGAAAACAAATAGCGCGGTATATAAAAGATGTTAAATAAATAAATTTGGAAATTTGGGTACAGGATAAACTAGGGAATATTCCTTGCACAGGAGAGAATCTCTTTGGCAAGAATTGGTAGGAAAAGGTTAATGAGATAGATGCTGACAATATCACTTTGGATAGGTTGTCAAAATCTACAGCTGATCCTGCGAGGAAAAAATCCTCTAAGAAGCCATTCTTCAGTAAGAAGAAGAAGTTTTATCCCTCCTATACCCAGCAGGGGCATCATTTAGGTCAGTCTGCCCAAAAGGGAGAGCAGCAACAACCTAGGCAAAGAAAGACAAAAGCAGCTAAGCCTCAACCGGCTCAGCAAACTGAACCTCCACAGGGGCTTTGACTCCTATCTAGAGAACTTTGCCTTCCTGACCCTGAAGGTCCCAGAACCCTTCACCATCCCAGGAAGGTTATGTCATTTTGTCCACAGATGGGGTCAGATAACAGCAGAAAATTGGACTCTGTCTATTGTAAGAGAGGGGTACAAGCTTCATTTCCTCAGCATGGCCCCTCCTACAGTGGTAAGACAGTTTAATTCTCAGACCTCTCTCAATGAACAGTTAGCTCAAGAAGTCACTGTGCTTGCTCTAGGGACAATAGAAGAGGTACCCATTCTCCAACGGGGTACAGGGTTTTACTCCCCCTATTTCCTTATTCCAAAGAAAACAGGAGGACACAGACTCATTTTAGACCTCAGAGAATTGAACAAATTCCTGTTCAAAGAGAAGTTCAAAATGATTTCTCTAGGAACTCTGCTGCCATACCTTCAGAGTCAAGATTGGCTTTGTTCTCTAGATTTCAAGGATGCGTACACTCATGTTCTTATCCATCCATCTCATCGAAAGTTCCTTCGCTTTCTGTTTCAAGGGAAGCACTACCAATACTGGGTTCTTCCCTTTGGCCTGGCCTCTGCACCAAGGGTGTTCACAAAATGTATGGCTGTGGTGGCAGCATTTCTCTGCACTCTGGGAATATTCGTCTTCCCTTACTTAGACAACTGACCCATTCGAGTCCCTTCAGAGCCAGAGGCCAGGGTTGCTCTCTCTCGCACAAAGCGCATCCTTCAGTATTTGGAACTTGTCATAAACTTCGCAAAATCCAACCTTGCTCCCACTCAGTCCCTAGAGTTTATAGGAGCTCTGCTGGATACCAGACAGACAAGGACCTACCTTCCACAGCCCCGCTGCCTTCGCATTGTGCAGTTAGCTTCCCAAGCAGTGCTATAACCTCACCTCACTGCTTAGGAAATGTTACAGTTGCTAGGCCACATGGCATCCACCATGCATGTGGTTCCTTATGCTCCCCTTCATATGAGGGTAGCCCAGTGGACTTTATCCACTCAGTGGACTTTATCCACTCAGTGGACTTTATCCACTCAGTGGACTTTATCCACTCAGTGGACTCGGGCGTCAGGTTGCCTGTCAGACAAAATAGCAAATTCAGATTGCCTTATTTTGTTCCTTCAATGGTGGCAGTCAACCCAAAACCTTTTGGTGGGGTCTCCTTTTCAGCAACCCCCACCCCAAGCCACTCTAACAACAGATGCTTCACAGGTGGGTTGGGGAGCCCACCTGCAAGGCCTCTCTACCCAGGGTACCTTGACTCCAGAGGAGGCCTATCTACTGATCAATCTCTTGGAACTCAGAGCAATCTTCCTTGCTCTTCGAGTATTCCACACCCAGCTCAGCTACAAGACAGTCCTAGTTCAAAGGGACAATCAAGTAGCCATGTTCTATGTGAACAAGCAGGGCGGAACAGGCTCTCTGTCGCTCTGCTAATGAAGCTTTGTGACTATGAGCCCTCGCCGGAGAGCATCAGATTCATCTCCTTGCGGTGTATCTTCCAGGCATTCAAAACTCTTGGGCAGAGAGACTCAGTCGAGTTCTGCTTCCACACAAATGGTCTCTCCATGCAGACCAGGTGGCCAAACTTTTTCAAATTTGGGGAACCCCAGACATAGACCTCTTTGCAAGTCCGCTGAATGCCAAACTTCCCCGGTTCTGTTGCAGAATTCCGGCTCAGGGTTGTCAGGCCAGGGATGCTTTCCATCTCCATTGGGGTCAGGATTTCCTGTATGCTTTTCCACCCATTCCCCTAATTCCCTAAACCCTGTTCAAACTTCAGAGAGACAGAGGTCATATGATTCTCATAGCTCCACGTTGGCCACGGCAAATGTGGAACCCTCTGCTCCTACATCTCTCTCAAGCTCCGCCTCTGGAGTTAGGATCTGCTCCAAATCTCCTTTCTCAAGAGGACGGGATGCTGTGGCATACCATTCCCCAGTCTCTGCATCTCATGGCCTGGTTGCTGAAAGCCTAGAACTTCAGGGTCTTAGCTTTCCCAGCAGGTAAAGGATATCCTTTATGCTTCGAGGAAACCCTCCACAAGACGCTCTTATGCATTTAAGTGGAAGAGGTTTACCATATGGTGCTCGCAGAAGAGTCTTAACCCTCTTGCGATACCTCTGGAATCATTATTGGCGTATCTCCTTCATTTATCAAATGCAGGGCTTAAGACCAATTCATTGAGAGTCCATTTGAGTGCTATTGCAGCTTCCTTCAAGCCTCTAAATGGACAACCTATTTCCCCTCATCCTCTCATAGCGAGATTTATGAGAGGCCTTCTTTTAACAAAGCCTCCCATTAAGCCGCCACAGGTGGCATTGGACTTTTACTTTGTTCTTGGGCAGCTCATGAAACCGCCCTTTGAACCATTAGCCACTACCTCTTTGAAATTCCTTTCCTGGAAAGTTATCTTCCTCATTGCAATCACATCAGCACGTCGCATCAGTGAATTGCAAATGTTGGTGGCTAATCCTCCTTATACAAGATTCCATCATAAGGTAGTCCTTAGGACTCATCCACACTTTATGCCAAAGGTGGTGTCACCTTTTCATTTAAACCAAGCGGTTTACCTTCCTGTATTCTTCCCAAGGCCTCTTGCCTCAAATGCAGAAAGGAATCTTTATACTTTGGATTGTAAAAGGGCTTTGGCCTTTTACTTGCAAAGGACACAGCAACATAGAAAGTCCTCTCAACTCTTTGTTGCTTTTGATCCTAGTCATTTGGGACTTCCAGTCTTCAAAAGAACACTGTCCAGCTGGATTGCACAGTGTATATCTTTTGCCTATGAGAGTAAAAACCTTCCTCTTGAAGGTCATGTCACAACTCACAATGTGAGAGCCATGGCAGCCTCAATGGCTCATCTTCACTCCGTGTCTATCGACGACATCTGTCGAGCAGCTACTTGGGCTCCGTTTCATACCTTCACAGCCCATTACTGCTTAGAAAAGGACTCCCGCCGGGATGCCTTGTTTGGTCAGGCTGTTCTTCAACACCTGTTCCATACTTAATCAACTCCTACCCACCATCCCTTGTAGGATGCCAGAGATCCATGGGGGGAAGTGGAGTCCTTTCACAGGGGCACACAACTTCTGGGGCCTTCTCCCTGGCATCTGCAGCTAGGGAGTCCCCATATGTGAAGACTACATTCCTGCTTGTTCCTGGAGATAGCATAGTTACTCACGTGTAACAGTTCATCTCCGGGAACAGCAGGAATTTAGTCTTCACAACCCACCCACCTCCCCTAAGAGTTGTATCTCTCTCTCTCTCTTTCTCTCTTTCCCTCTTTCCCTCTCTCTTTGTCTCAGCTTTAAACTCAACTGGAGAGGGACAGTTGGGAAAGGTGGGAAGGCAACACGCAGGCACTGTGGGATGATCCCAGAAGCTTTCCTACTGGACACTGGGGAGCGTTCCCGCACAGTCTCTGTCGGTACCGACAATACCCATATGTGAAGACTACATTCCTGCAGTTCCCGGAAATCACCTGTTACAGGTGAGTAACTATGCTGTCTACTACCGAAGACGCATTGACCTTTCTTGGACAAATGGATGCCATCACTGCGCTCCAACCCTTGTAAGAGCATCCCATGGTCTAGGAAAGCAAAACGCTCTCGATGACTCCATCCACGCAGCCATGCATTCATCTCCAGGATGCGAGCCTCTTTGCCTTGGCCTTTATCCTCATCAGGGAGGACTGAAGAGAACACCACCTGTGCACCTATCTGTTTCACCCTCTGTCCCAGAGCCATGAAATCACTTTTGATAATCCTAGAGGGATACCTGGCAGTATCATTTGTTCCAACATGGATTAGCAACATTGGGTAATAGTCTTTGGGCTTGATGAGTCTCGGCAAACTCTCCGTAACATCTTGGATTTTGGCACCAGGCAGACAGCATACCTCTCTGGACATCAAGTCTGGTCGGCAGATGGATGCCTCAGTACCCGTCGGAAGAGATTTTCCAGCCACCACTACCCTTCGTTTCGTTGTGGTCACTGATTCTGCAACTTTGGGTTACTTGAGCTCTGGTTTTTCCCTTTCCAGGGATGCTTTCACCTCCTGCACTTCCAGGGCTGCATAATGGTTCTTCAATTCAAGGGCTGGAGAAGTTGGATTGGTGGTTTTGCAGGTCCTGGTGACTTGTGTCCAACCATCGACATTCTCTTGGCACCCATCTTCTCCTCTGCTGAAGATCTTGGTTGCTGCCAGAAGCAGTTCACCAATGTACTTCTCACTGTCTTGAATGCTCCTCAGCCTCGCCACCTCCTCTCTGAGTTCCTCCACTTGTTTCCTCAGAGCTTCAGGATGCAGGCACCCTGCACATGGAACCGGTCCTTCAACTGACATTAGGACCTCTGTCTGGACCGAAGCAGAAGCTGTAACGGGGGCATCAGCTTTAGCGATACAATTTTTCTCAGCCATTGTTCTTTTCATGGAGCTTAGGTATCTTTTAAAGCAAAAGAGAGAGATCTACCAAGTACCAGCCGGTTTCCCAGCTGTCCTTTCAGAAAAAAAACAGTTAAATATCTTTAATTATATTCAAAATGTGCTGTTCCAAGTCTCTGTGCTTTGTTAAATGCGGTGGTGCCCTATAAAGCAAGACTGCTCACTAGGGGTGGGTGGGAGATTAGGTGGGGAGGGAACTAACACCTGATTAGGTGTTAGCAGTTCCCAAAGCTGAGGAAGTTACTAGAGTTCAACAACCTCCTCTGCTCAAGGAAATTTCCACTAAAGCACCAAAAAGAAAGTAACCTTGCTTTAAAAATATACAAAAACCCTTTTAAGAGCTCCCAGTCAGAGAGCTAGCAATTTAATAAAAAATAAACCCTCAAATCCTTACTGTTGGTTGACCTGTAGAGCCCCTGTTAGGAATGCCTCAACAGGGCAGGGCACTGGAGCCTTTTATGCAGGCCTCAGCTGCTCTCAGGTAATCGGGCCCACTAACTCCTGATTAGGTGTCAGCAGCTCCCAAAGCTGAGGAGGTTACTAGAGTTCAGCAACCTACTTTGCTCAAGGAAATTTCTACTAAAGCACCAAAAAGAAAGTAACCTTGCTTTAAAAATATACAAAAACCTTTTAAGAGCTTACTGTTGGTTGACCTGTAGAGCCCCTTTTAGGAAAGCCTCAACAGTGCAGGGCGTTCTTGGTTGCACTCACTTCCACTCACAGAGTTAGCGAGCTTCAAGTCTTAGTAGTGGAGGCGCCTTATACCAGGTTCTACAAAAGCAGGGTGGTGCGCCGCACGCATCCTAAATTTCTTCCGATGGTGATATCGTCCTTCCATCTCAACCAGGCAGTGGTACTTCCTTCCTTCTTTCCGAGACCTCACTCCATTCGGGCGGAGACAGTCCTTCACACCTTGTACTCTGAGGGCTTTGTCCTTCTATATCCAGTGCACTCAGTGCCACCACAAAGCCGCTCAGCTTTTCATCTCCTACTACCCCAGTAGGCTAGGGGAGGCGGTGACCAGGCGTATGCTGTCCCCCTGGGTGGCGGACTGTATCACCCTCACCTATGAGCAGGCAGGGCTCCTGCTGGAAGGCCGTGTCATGGCACACCGTGTCAGGGCCATGACGGCCTCAGTGGCAAACTTGGGCTCTGTCCCAGTGGTGGACATCTGCCGGGATACCAACTGGTCTTCGGTCCATACCTTCTCAGCTCATTACTGCCTGGAAAGGGAGTGCTGACAGGATAGTGCCTTCGGCCAGACCGTGCTCCGTAATCTTTTCAAGGTTTAGGCAACTCCTACCCTCCGACCTTTCTGTGTTCAGGCTACCGGAGGGCTGGTTTTGATCGGACACAGGGGTCCTGCTGTAGTCTGTGGACACGGACCCAATTGCTGCTGCTTCCGGTTCTCCTTGAGGGAGTCTGTGCTTTTTTCGCTATGGGCTTTCGGTAGCCTGTAGCTAGGGAGTCCCATATGTGATGCTGGCTTCCTGCTTGTTCCCGGAAAAAGTGTAGTTACTCACCTGTAGCAGGTGTTTTCCAGGGACAGCAGGAATCAGTCCTCACAACCCTCCCTCCTCCCCTTGGAGTTGCTCCTTTATCATCTTTTATTTTGCCGTCTTTTAGCTATGTCATCTGACTGAGCAAGATGGCACCCTTGGGCGGGAAGGGGACCACGCATGCATGGTGGCATCTATCAAAGGTTTACTTTGAAAGCTGGGGGGATGCTTCCACGAGGGCTCCGTTGGTGCCAACATCACCCATATGTGAGAACTGATTGCTGCTATCCCTGGAGAACAGCTGTTACAGGTGAGTAACTATGCTGTCTGCAGCACCTCCACTGTGCAGCCATCTCACACGTCCATCACCCTTTCAGTAAAAAAATATTTCCTTAGGTTACTCCGGAATCAATGTTTACTTTCATCCTATGCCGCCTTCCAGATTTTCCTTTCAATTGAAAGAAGCCCGCCTCCTGTGCAGTTATACCGCAAAGGTACTTTTACTTAAATATGTCTGTCTTATCCCTCCTTTTTTGCCCTTCTTCTAATATATATATATATATTGCCCTTCTATCTATCTATCTATATACTATATACACAGCTTAAAGGCTGTCTCCATATGATTTATACCATAAATAAACAACTCCAATTAATCCTCAAGCTTATAAGACCCAAACTACATAGAGTTAAAGTGATAAACTCAACTAATTATACATCCCTAACCCGGGGCTGCACATCTACATTACATTTATATAAAACTAAAATGAAAGTACGAATCAGGGATGGGATATTAAGAAGCCTCATTAGGAGGGCACAAGGCACAGACCACGTAAGTTCTTAACCACTCACATGCCTATACGTTATTGCCCAATTTTCATTCATTGGCCCCAAAGTGTGTTATTTTTTTTTAATCATTTCTAAATGCAAAGATTAAAAAAATGACTTAGCTTTTTGATGTCAACGAATCCCACACCTCAGAATGTAACAAAGCTGAAAGATCCTAAGTCGATTTGAGTTCCACCCATAACTTAAGGGGCTGCGTCAGGACATGTCTGACAGCAAGAAGGAAGCCTTGTTTTTAAGTGCTGTCGAGTTGGTGTTGACTCCTGGTGACCATCTGGATAGTTTACCTAAACTTTGTTCTGTCTTCAGCCAAGCGACTCATAGTAACATAGTATATGATGGCAGATAAAGACCAGTATGGCCCATCTAGTCTGCCCAGCAAGAGTAGGTGCACCTGCAGCTCCATGCAGGTCACCCCTCTCCATGCCTTTGTTTAGGGGTATACCCACGCCTCCGTGTAGGGCACCCCTGTTTGTTGAGATATAAGAGATAGTTACGTTTATTTTGATTTTATCCTGTTGCTATAAAGGGATCCACTGTGTCTGTCCTATACCGTTTTGAATTCCATCACTGTATTTGCCCCCACCACTTCCATCGGGAGGGCATTCCAAGCATCCCCCATCCTTTCAGTGAAAAAGTATTTCCTGACATTGCCTTTCAGTTTAGCCCCTTGCAGCTTCATGTTATGCCCTCTAGTTTTACAGCTTCCCCGTATTTGTAAGAGGTTTGTTCATTAATACTCTTTAAGTATTTAAAGGTCTGAATCATATCTCCCCTGTCCCTCCTGTCCTCTAGAGTGTACATATTTAGGTATTCAAGTCTCTTCTCAAAAGTCTTCTGACACAGTCTCCAAATCATTTTGGTCGCCTTCCTCTGAACCGTTTCCAGTCTTTTTTTATATCCTTTGCGAGATATGGTCTCCAAAACGGAACACAGTATTCCAAGTGAGGCCTCACCAGTGACTTGTACAGTGGCATTAGTACCTCTTCCTTTCTGCTGGTAGTTCCTCTTCGTATGCAACCCAGCATCCTCCTGGCTTTTGCCACCGCCTTGTCACACTGTTTCACCATCTTGAGATCCTCAGAAATAATCACACCAAGGTCCTTCTCCTGGTCAGTGCAAACCAACCTCTCGCCCCCTATCGCATCCATTTCCTTGGGATTTCTGCTTCCCAAGTGCATGACACTGCACTTCTTCACATTAAATCTTAACTGCCAAGCATTAGACCATTCTTCCAGCTTTTGTAGATCTTTTCTCATGTTCTCCACTCCCTCAGGGGAGTCCGCTCTGTTGCAAATTTTTGTGTCATCTGCAAAAAGATAGACTTTTCTCCAGGACCAAGCAGGAAGTCAGTCCTCACATATGGGTGACATCGACGTCGATGGAGCCCCCGTGCAGAGCATTTCCCCAGCTTTCTAAGAAAGCCTTTGGGAATACTGCACGCATGCATGGTCCCCTTCCCGCCCAAAGGTGCCATCTTGCTCAGTCTTTCTTTTTCCGTGGAGCCCAACGGACATCTGTCCATGTCACCCGGAAAAGTTGACTTTTTTCTTGCGATTTCTTCGTCGTTCTTCTCCGGTTCGACGCTGGTTCCCCTTCCCACCGGGTTCGGTACACCGGTATTGAGCCCGTCTTCTATTTTTCGGTTTTTGCCCTTCGTGGCTGGCATTCGCGCCCTTTTTTGTTTTTCCCTGGAAGGCCGGTCCTTTGACCTCGCGGGGGTTCTTTTTTCCCCGATGGCTTCCAGTGGTTTCAAAAAGTGTGATCGGTGTAAAACTGATGTCTCTCTCCGACACACACGACTGCTGCCTTCGATGCCTCGGACCGGATCATGATCCTAAGGTCTGTGTCCCGTGTGGCAAAATGTCCACCAAGGCACTCCGAAGCCGCCAGCATCAGAAAGAACAGATTTTTTCTGACTCTGCCTCCAGCCGGGCCTGGACCTCGTCTGAGGCCTCGACGTCTCGGGAGTCTGACCCCGAGCATCGCTGGGGTTCCTCGGACAGGGGGTCCCCCAATCGGGAATGTAAGAGGAAGAAGCGGCTCGTGAGGGCGGCGTCGGAGGAGATCCCTGGTTCCTCGGGGGCCAGGTCTCGGACCCCCGACCGCCGCCCCCGGCCCTTGGAGCAGGAGAAGCCGTCCAAGATACCTCGCGTGGAGCTGGAGTCCGCCAGGCATGTAAGTCCTATTGTCCTCGAGGACTCTTCTCCTAGGGAGCCGACGTCGGGCCCGGCGCCACCGGGGCCCGAGTCGGTAGCTGCTGAATCTCCTGAGCTTGGACTCAGGTTGACAGCCTTGGAGTGCAGATTGACTGCCTTCATGGATTAGCAACGGGTGCTGATGTCCAGCCTCGCTGGTGCATCTGCCCCGACCACCGGGACATCGACGTCTAAGTCGACCCTGGAGACCGAGCCGATACTCGAGACCATGAAGGTTCAAAGTCGTCCTCGGTCATGGTCACCTTTGACCTCCCGCTTGGGACCGAGGGCGTCGACGCCGGTGCCTTCGGCATTGGGGCGGGTGCCACTGAGACCCGTGCGGTTGGAGCCCCCAGACTCCTCTTCGGATGAGTCTGCATGGGAGACGTAGGACGAGGAGTCCCCCGATACTTTTCGGAATTGGTGCGTTCCTTCGGACGCACCGCAGTCCATGCCCCGGAGTAGGTCCCCGCCGGAGGACACTGGGTTCTCGGAGTTCGTCAGGGACATGGCCAAGGCTTTGGCGATTCCCGTGGACCCCGAGGAGGAGCCTTGAGCCAAAGAGCTCGAGGCCCTCCAGTATGACTCTCCTCCGAAGGAGGCCTTTACTGTGCCTGTTCCTCTGATGCTGGAACGGCTGCTCTTCCAAATGTGGGAGGCACCGGCCTCGGCACCGGTTTTGAGCAAGCGGGTCGATTCCATTTATCGACTCCGTAAGAGCCCTGGATTCCAGAAGGCGCAGCTGCCGCACCATTCCATGGTGGTGGAATCGGCCATGCATCGTCTGAAGAGCCAGAAGATGCACTCTGCGGTGCCTCCCGGCAGGGAGGCCTGGAACCTGGATGCGCTCGGCAGAAAGTGCTTCCAGGGCTCGATGCTTGCTTGCCATGTCCAGTCCTACCAGCTGTACATGGGCATGTACTTATGAGACCTGGCGAAGGAAATTGCCGGGTTCTCTGCTGGCCTCTCTGGGGAACCTTTGCAGAGGTTCAAGACATTGTCCTCGGGAATCCGGGAGTGCTCAAAGTTCATGTCCCGAGCGGCCTACGATGGCTTCGAGGCTTCGGCCTGTGTAGCGGCAGCCGGCATCGGGGCCCAACGCCAGGCATGGCTGCAGTCATCGGACCTCGAGCCCTGGGTGCAGGACAAGTTGGTTGATGTCCCTTGCCGAGGTGAAAACCTTTTTGGCAAGCCCATGGCCGAGAAGGCTGCTGAGCTCTCAACCGAGCACCTGACTAGGACAAGGCTGTCCAGAAAAACGTCTGCCCCTTCTCATAAGAAGAAGGGCTCGGGTAAAAAGTTCTTTTACCCGAGGAAGGCAGCTGCCTACAAACCTTTCCCTCAGTACCAGGCCTCCCCAGCAGGGTCAGCAGGCCAAGGGGCAGGGACATGGGCCCCGTAGGAAGAAGACCCCCAAGCCTCCGGCTCCTGCTCCCACTCAGCAGGGAGAGGGTTTTTGACTCCCACAGCATAGCCTTTCCACCTCTGCTGCCCCATCCCTGCACAGGAAGTCATCTAGCCATTACAGGAGATGCTTGGGTATTGAGCATAGTCCACAAGGGCTATATGCTCCATTTCCAGCAGTTGCCTCCTCCCTACTTCCCAGGAGAGCCTCCAAGACCTCCTCCGCACCCAGACCTCCTCCTTCAAGAACTTCAAGGTCTGCTTCTAGACAAGGCGGTGGAGCCTGTACATCCCCGCCTGCAAGGTCACGGTTTCTACTCCAGGTACTTCCTCGTACCAAAGAGAACCGGTGGCCTCAGGCCTATTCTCGACCTCAGGAATCTCAACAAGTTCTTGGAGAAAGCAAAGTTCAAGATGCTTACTCTTGGAACACTTCTGCCCTACCTCCAGCAGGGAGATTGGCTATGCTCCTTAGATCTAAAGGATGCGTACACTCACATCCTCATTCATCCATACCACAGAAAGTACCTCAGGTTCATTGTGGGAAGAAACCATTACCAGTACAGAGTACTGCCCTTTGGCCTAACCTCCACCCCAAGGGTCTTTACAAAGTGCCTGGCAGTGGTGGCGGCCTACTTGAGGAATCAAGGTGTTTTTGTCTTCCCCTACCTGGACAGGGGTCAGACTTACCAGGAGGCCAGGCAAGCCACCCTCCGAACTGTCTCTCTCCTTCAACACCTAGGCTTTGTCATAAACTTCGCAAAGTCCACTTTGCTCCCCTCCTAGAACCTGGAGTTCATAGGGGCGCGGCTGGACTCCCTGCAAGCAAAGGCTTACTTGCCAGAAGGCAGGGCACAAAGGCTCATAGACTTGGCAAACCAGTTTCTAAGCATGCCATGGGTTTCCGCCAGACTGTCTAAAGCTCCTAGGCCACATGGCATCGACAGTGCATGTGACCCCCGATGCACGCCTCCACATGAGACCTGCACAGTGGTGCCTCAGAACTCAGTGGAAGCAAGCCACAGGAAGCCTCACAGACAAAGTACGGGTGTCCAAACCATTCCTGAACTCCCTACAGTGGTGGCTACCCTCCCCCCCCCCAACTTACTACAGGGGGTGCCTTTTCAGGTACCTGCTTCCACAGTGGTGTTGACGACCGATGCCTCCTTGCAGGGCTGGGGTGCACATTGTTTGGACAGGTGCACCCAGGGCCTGTGGTCTCCATGGGAGGCCACGCAACAGATCAACCTACTGGAACTCCGGGCTATTCGCTTAGCCCTCAAAACCTTCTCTCACACCTTGGCTCACCAGTCTGTTCTGGTATAGACGGACAATCAAGTGGCCATGTTCTATGTGAACAAACAGGGAGGCACTGGGTCCAGGCTCCTGTGTCAGGAGGCACAGGCCCTTTGCTCTTTTGCGCTCAGGCACAACATGTTTCTCAAGGCTGTTTATCTCCCTGGCCAGGAGAACTTCCTGGCAGACAGGTTGAGCAGGGTTCTGCAGCCCCACGAGTGGCAACTGCACCCATTAGTGGTTCAAAATATTTTCCTGAAATGGGGACTTCATCCATAGATCTCTTTGCCAGTCCCCTGAACCGGCAGCTACCCAGGTTCTGTTCCAGGCAGCCTCATCCCCTGAGGTTAGCAGCAGATGCCTTCCTGATTTCTTGGTCCCAGGGCCTCCTGTATGCGTTTCCTCCCATGCCTCTGGTGGCCCGAACCTTGTTCAAGATTCTAAGGGACAAGGCCTCAGTACTTCTGGTAGCCCCCAGGTGGCCGAGGCAGCCCTGGTTCCCACTTCTGCTTCAACTAGCAGTGGAAACCCCACTACCTCTGGGGTTGCAACCTGATCTTCTCTCTCAGGATCAGGGTTCCCTTCTGCACCCCAATCTCAAATCTCTCAATTTGATGGTCTAGAGGCTGCAAGGATAGTGTTGGCTCCCTGGGGCCTGCCTCAGGAAGTGGAAGAGGTGGTCTTGGCCTCTAGAAAGCAATCCATCAGGAAAACCTATGCCCTTAAGTGGAGAAGGTTCTCCTTGTGGTGTCAGCAACGCAAGGAAGATCCTTTCTCCTGCACTGTGCCAGTAGTGCTTCAGTACCTGCTGCACTTATCCAATCAGGGCCTTAAGTCCAATTCTGTTCAGGTCCACCTCTGTGCTCTGGCAGCTCACCACTCACTGGTGAAGGGACACTCTCTTTGTCGGTTCATCCCTTGGTGTTCAGGTTTCTCAGAGGCTTGCTCTTGCTCAAGCCTCTTCTCCGTCCACCGTCCCCTGAGTGGGAGTTGAATGTGGTCTTGCAGCAACTGACTCGCCCACCTTTTGAGCCGATGGCTACATGTCCTCTCCGCTTCTTTTCATGGAAGACTCTATTCCTAGTGGCCCTGACCTCGGCCAGGCGAGTGAGTGAGCTTCAAGCTCTGGTCTGTGACAGGCCATACACTCGCTTCTATAGGAACAGGGTAGTCCTTAGGATGAGTCCTAAGTTCCTCGCAAAGGTTGTCTCCTCTTTCCATCTCAACCAGGAGGTGGTTCTTCCAACGTTCTTCCCTAGGCCCCATGCCAGCCGGGCTGAGACAGTCCTGCATTCCCTGGACTGTAGAAGGGCCTTATCCTTCTACATTGAACATACGCAGGGGCATAGGAGGGCTACTCAGCTCTTCGTATCTTTTGACCCTAATAACTTGGGGTTACCTGTCTCCAAGCGTACTTTGTCCATCTGGGTGGCTGACTGTATCACCTTGGCTTACAGGGCAGCTGACCTTCCCTTGCAGGGTCGGGTCACGGCCCACCGTGTCCGGACAATGGCTGCCTCAGTAGTTCATCTCCGCTCTGTACCGTTGGCAGATATCTGTAGGGCTGCAACTTGGTCCTCAAGCCAGACGTTTGCGGCCCATTACTGCCTGAAGAGGGAGTTCCGTAGGGACAGTGCTTTCGGTCAGGCAGTGCTCCGGAATCTCTTCGAGGTTTAGGCAACTCCTACCCTCCAGCCCTCTGGTTGGGCTACCGGTGGAAGTATGTTTCAGTGAAATTCTTTCTCTGATGCTGCGGCTTGAGGGAGCTCATTTTTCAGTTCTGGGTCCCCGGTAGCCTGAAGCTGGGGAGTCCCATATGTGAGGACTGACTTCCTGCTTGGTCCTGGAGAAAGAGTAGTTACTCACCTGTAACAGGTGTTCTCCAGGAGCAGCAAGAATCAGTCCTCACAACCCTCCCTCCTCCCCTGGGAGTTGCAGTTGTACATAGTTTATTTTTACATTTTTTTTGTGCTGTCTTTTAGCTATGTCATCAGACTGAGCAAGATGGCACCTTTTGGCGGGAAGGGGACCGCGCATGCATGCAGTATTCCCAAAGGCTTTCTTAGAAAGCTGGGGAAAGGCTCCGCACGGGGGCTCCATCGACGTCGATGTCACCCATATGTGAGGACTGATTCCTGCTGCTCCTGGAGAACACCTGTTACAGGTGAGTAACTACTCTTTCCATTCAGTCCTTCAGTAATATCACTCACACATACATTGAACAGTACCGGTACCGCTTATCATCTTCCTTTCATTTGAGTGAGTTCCGTTTACCATTGCCTTCTGTCGTCTGTCAGTCAACCAATTTCTGATCCAGTTCACCACCTTGGGACCCATATCCAAATTATTGAGTTTATTGATAAGTCTCCTATGAGGAACAGTATCAAAGGCTTTGCTGAAATCCAGATAGATGACATCCATTCCATGCCCCTGATCTAGTTCTCTGGTCATTCAGTCAAAGAACTCAATCAGATTTGTTTGGCAAGACAGTCCTTTGGTAAAACCATATTGCCTCGGATCATGCAACGTGTTGGCTTTGAGAAAGTCCACTATTTGCTCTTTCAGGAGCGCCTCCATTACTTTTCCAGTCACCGAGGTAAGGCTTACCGGCCTGTAGTTTGTCACTTCTTCCCTGTTGCCAGTTTTGTGAAAAGGTAACATATCAGCCCTTCTCCAATCCTTAGGAACTTCTCCTGTCTCCAAGTATTTGTTAAAAGCATCCTATAACTGCCCTGCAAGAACCTCTCTGAGCTCTTTCAGTATCCTGGGATGTATCCCACCCGGTCCCATGGCCTTGTCCACTTTCAGTTTTGCAAGTTGTTCTAACACATCATCTTCTGTGAATGATGTGGTATCTACTCCATTCCCATTTTTATATTTGGGAGTCACAGGTGGTCCTTCTCCAGGATTTTCTTTAGTAAAAACAGACCAGAAGTATTTGTTTAGCAATTTCGTTTTTTCAGTGTCACTTTCCATGAGTCCGTTTCCAGCACTTCTGAGTCCTGCAAGTTCACCTTCTGATTTTCCTCCTCTCCCGAATATACCTGAAGAAAGTTTTGTTGCCACGCTTCACATCTTTAGCCATCTTTTCCTCTGCCTTTGATTTTGATTTCCTTATTTCTTTGTCTCTTTTGGTTTGATGCTGTATTCTTTTCTGTGTTCCTCTGTTTGTTTGCAAGCTTTTGAATTTTGTGAAAGCTGTGTTTTTTGCCTTTGAGCGGCCACTTCTTTGTTGATAGAGTGGTTTCCATAGCTGCTGTTATTGTACTGATCCATCTCATTGCCAGCCTTCCTCTTTTATGATGACCTACTTTGCCAAGCATTATGTTTTTCTACAATGATTCCCCTCTTTGCATGATGTGTCAAAAGTATGAAAGTCAAAGGGCTTGTCAACTGAGCTTCTAATGAAAGCTTAGGTTTGATCTTCTCTAGTACTAACTGGTTTGTTCTTCGGGCAATCTATGATATACACAGTATTTGTCACCAGTACCATAATTCAAAGGCATCAATTTTCTTCCTGTTTAGCATATTCACTGTCCAACGTTGCATCCATATGATGTTATTGAAAATACCATGGCCTGGACGAGTCAAATCTTTGTATGGAGAGAGACATCTCTGCTCTTGAATCTTGTCTAGGTCCTTCATAGTCATTCTACCAAGAGCAAACTGTCATCGGCTTTCTTGACTGCTAGTCCTTTCTTTATTGATTGTTGAATCAAGTAGGTTAAAGTTGTCAACTATTTCAATTTCTTATCCATCAATGATGAACTTATTGATTTTGCCAGTTGTCAGGATCTTTGCCTTCTTAATGTTAAGGTGTTCTTTGATCTTGAGAAGCAAATGTTTCAGATCATCTTCACTTTCAGCCAAAAATGGGGTATCATCAGCATAGTGAAGGTTGTTGATGAGTCCCACCAATCTTCACACCTCTGTTGTCTTCATGTAGTCCTTCTCTGATGATTTGTTCTGCATATAAATTAAAGAGGTAGGGGGAAAGTATGTAGCTTTGTCATACACCTTTGCTGATTTTAAGCCATTCTGTTTCTCCTAGTTCCATTCAAACTGTTGCTTCTTGATCAATGTATCAATGTAAAGGTTGTGTAAGAGAACTATCAGGTGTTCTGGTATACCCATGCTTCTTAATGTGGCCCAGAGTTTCTAATAGTTTGCACAGTCAAAAGCCTTGCTGTAGTCAATAAAACACACATGGATATCCTTTTGGTATTCTTTTGTCTTTTCAAGGATACATCTCACATCCACAATGATATCTCTCATTCCTTGCCCTTTCCTGAACCCTACTTGCACTTCAGGCAGTTCTCGTTCCAGATATGGTTGTATTCTCTGCTGAATGAGCTTGAGTAGAATCTTGCTGGCATGTGGGATCAGAGCAATTGTGCGATAATTTCCACAGTCATTCGGGTCACCTTTCTTTAGTTTTGGCATAAACACATCTTTTCCAGTGAGTTGGCCATGAATTTGTCTTTCAAATTTCCTTGCAGAGCCTTATAGGTATGGTAACAGCTTCATCTGATTGCTGTAATACTTCAATGGGAATGCCATCAGTGCCTGGTGCTTTGTTCTTTGATTAGGCTTGCAATGCTGCTTCGGCTTCTTTAATCACAAATGATTCCCGATCATAAGGTTGAAATGGCTATTGGTCCATTTGATCTTTATGGTATAATGACTCTATATATTCTTTCCACCTTTTCTTGATCTTCTCAGTGTCATTCAACATGGATCTTTGAGCATCTTGTAGCATTCCAATTTGAGGCTGGAATATTTTCTTTAACTCTCGTAGCTTTAGAAAAGCCGATCTTATTCTTCCTCATAGTTTTTTATTCTATTTCCTTGCATGCATCATTGTTGTGCTTCTCCTTGTCTTGTATGGCTGCACGTTGGAAATCTCTGAGTTCTGCGATTGCCTCTTCTCTGACTAACTTCTCTGCGTTTCTGTACAATTTTCAGAGTTTCTTCAGTCATCCATTTTGGTCATTTTTGCCTTTTCACCTTATATAGAGACTTCTCGCTTTCTTCTAACACATCTTTCTTGATGTCATCCCATAACTCTTCTGGAACTCTGTCATTTGGATCTAAAGCAGCAAATCAATTTTTCAGACAGTCTTTAAATTCCAGTGGTATATTCTCAAGGTCATATTTTGCTACGTTCATGAGTGGCATGCTCTTTTTGAATTTTAGCTTGAGTTTGCATACTAGTA
Source organism: Ichthyophis bannanicus (assembly GCA_033557465.1). Taxonomy (NCBI): domain Eukaryota; kingdom Metazoa; phylum Chordata; class Amphibia; order Gymnophiona; family Ichthyophiidae; genus Ichthyophis; species Ichthyophis bannanicus. Next base: position 417,291,459 of record CM066036.1, on the reverse strand, counting down.
GTTGGTGATCTGTACCACAGTCGGCTCCAGGTTTTGTCTTTTTTGATGTTTATAGAGCTTTTCCATCATCGTCTTCCACAGATGTAGTCACTTTGATTCTGTACAATTCATTGGGTGACGTCCACGTTTAGTCAGCGCTTGTGTTGCTGGAAAAAGGTGTTTCAGATGAATAGATCATTAGTTTTGCAGAATTCTATCAGTCTTTCTCCAGCTTCATTTCTGTTGCCAAGTTCATATTTTCCAACCACTTTGCTGCCTCCTTTGTCTTTGCGTTCCAGTCACCCATGACTAGCAGGATATCCTGTTTGCGTGTTCTGTCAGTTTCAGCTGTACTTGTTCATAAAACTCATCAATGTCTTCATCTTCTGCAGCTGTGGTTGGGGTATATACCTGAATTATAGTTCTGTTGATGGGCTTTCCTCATAGACGAATAGAAATTAAGCGTTCACTGACTGCATTATATTTCATTCATTACTTACAGGTTACTTCTGAACTGTAAATGCAACACCATTTCTTCTTTGTCTTTCATTTCCAGCACAGTAAACCATATGATCATCAGAGGCAAAGTGCCTAAAGCCTGTCCATTTCAGTTCACTGACACTCAACAGATCAAGATGTACACATTCCATTTCATTCTTGACCACTTCCAGCTTCCCTTGATTCATGCTTCATATGTTCCAGTGAAATACGAGAATACGAGATTGCAGACCTGCTATTAGTAATCTGTGAACTATCATTAAAATCCTCTCTAATACCTGAAGATTGGAGGATCGCCAATGTAACACCAATTTTTAAAAAGGGTTCCAGGGGTGATCCGGGAAACTAAAGACCGGTGAGCCTGACATCAGTACCGGGAAAAATGGTAGAAACCATCATAAAGAATAAAATTACTCAGCATGTAGATAGTCATGACCTAATGGGAGACAGCCAACATGCCTTTAGACAAGGAAGATCTTGTCTTACTAATCTGTAATGTGTTTTTGAAGGAGTGAATAATCAGGTGGACAAAGGTGAGTCGGTTGATATTGTGTATCTGGACTTTCAGAAAGCCTTTGACAAGGTCCCTCATCAGAGACTTTTGGCAAAACTAAAGAGTCATGGGATAGGAGGCAGTGTACTATTGTGGATCAGGAACTGGTTAAAAGATAGAAAGCAGAGGGTAGGGCTAAATGGTCATTTTTCCCAAAGGAGAAAGGTGAATAGTGGTGTACCCCAGGGATCTGTGCTGGGTCCGCTGCTTTTTGACATATTCATAAATGACCTGGAAAGTGGAATAACGAGTGAGGTTATCAAATTTGCAGATGACACAAAACTATTTAAAGTTGTTAAAACCCAAGAGGATTGTGGAAAATTGCAAGAGGATCTTGATAAATTGGAAGACTGGGCATCAAAATGGCAGATGAAATTTAATGTGGACAAGTGCAAGGTTATGCACCTAGGGAAGAACAACCCAAACTATGGTTACACGATGCAAGGTTCCACATTAGGAACCACCACCCAGGAAAAAGATTTAGGCGTCATTGTGGATACCATGTTAAAACCCTCGGCCCAGTGTGCAGCAGCGGCCAAGAGAGCAAATAGAATGCTAGGTGTGATAAGGAAAGGAATGGAAAATAAAACAAAAGATATTATAATGCCTCTATATCGTTCCATGGTGAGACCGCACCTTGAATATTGTGTGCAGTGCTGGTCGCCGTATCTTAAAAAGGATATAGCGATTTTAGAAATGTTCAGAGAAGAGCCACCAAAATGGTAAAGGGGATGGAAGGATAGTCCTATGAAGAAAGGCTAAAAAGGTTAGGGCTCTTTAACCTGGAAAAGAGACGGCTGAGGGGAGATATGATAGAAGTCTATAAATTGATGAACGGAGTGGAACGGGTAAACGTAGATCGATTGTTTACCTTATCAGAATATAGAAAGACTAGGGGACATGCAATGAAGCTACAGGGTAAACTATTTAAGACTAATAAAATAAAATATTTTTTCACTCAACGTGTAATCAAACTCTGGAATTTGTTACCGGAGGCTGTTAATGTCGCTGGGTTTAAAAAAGGTTTGGACGAGTTCCTGGAGGAAAGGTCCATAAACCATTATTAAGAAGGGACCCAGGATATCAATGCTTGAACCAATACAAGCATTGTGGAACCTCTGTCCCTTGGGGAAACTGCTAGGTACATATGACCTAGATTGGCCACTGTTGGAAACAGAATACTGGGCTTGATGGACCTTGGTCTGACCCAGTATGGCATATCTTATGTTCTTATGTTCCATGTCCCAATATGTAAGACATCTTTGCAACTCTTACTCTGAGAAATATGATCCTCTGCTTACAACATCATCCCATTCTGCTGCTGCCCAGATGGGTGGTTTGTCTTAGACATATCTCAGTTGAGTTGCTAATCTTGGGAGACCCTGCCAGTAGCTAAGCTACTGATAGCTTAGCTCTCATCATCACTGATGCACACAAGCCCTCACAGCACAACAAGCTGCAAACCAAGTGAGGGAAGGAAGCCTTATGGGAATGAAAAATCTTATTGATATGGAGACGTTTAAACTGGAGGCAGGCAGCAGAACAAGCTGACTACAACCAATCTGATGATTTATGACCAGACCACTGATTATTTTTAGAAGCTGCCCTCTGAATTGACTCCTTTCTGTTTATCTTTTTGAAAGTACGGCCTTCAGAGCTGTCCACAGTACTTAAATGACGTCTCCCCAGAGACTTACATAGAGGCAATATCACCTCATTTTTCCTGTTGCCAGTCCTGTCCCTATGCTCTTAAGAATCCTTCTGGCTTTTGCTGGCACCTTTTTCTGTCTGTCCACTTTAAGATCATCAGATACAATCATAATCACCTTGCCCAGATCCCACTCTTCTTTTGTTCACCAAAATACTTTACTTGCTATACCATTTCCTTGAGTTTCTGCAGGCCAGGTGTATGACTCTGGATATTTTAGCATTAAATCTTAGCTGTCAAATTCTAAACCATTCTTTAAGCAATTCTAGACTTCTCTTTATTTTATCTACACCTTCCATGGTATCTACCCAATTGCAGAACTTGATATTCTCAAAGAGGCAAACCTTACCTGACAGCCCTACCACAATATCTCTTACAAAAATGTAAAGAAAAGAAAACTGGTTCAATTACAGAGCCCTGTGTCACACTGTTGGTAATGTCCTTATCCTCGGAGTGATTGCCATTTACCACTACCTTTTCTTGTCTTTCCAATCCAGGCAGTCAATTTAGAACCGATCCTAAGGATTCTCAGCCTTTAAGTCATATATGTGGAACTGTCTGAAAGGCTTTGCTGAAATCCTAAGTATTGTAGGAGATATTTACAGTAGCAGATAAATGCACATGTATAAATATTCAGTATGTCTAGGGAAAACTGCTACTCTCCTTTTTCCCAGGATTCTTTAGGACTACCTGGCAAACAAATCACGTGATAAAACAAGAGTCAACTCTGTGTTTGTATATAAATTATACTTTATTACTGATAGCAAAAATAGTGTAAATACTAGCATAAATTAGTTTTCTGAGGTAGTCTGTTATGCAGCCCTATGTTACAAATACCAAGAAACCTAATCTCTGTTTTAGGAACCAACGTTACTGATTATCTCCAGGAACAAGCAGGAATGTAGTCTTCACATATGGGTATCGTCTGTACCGACAGAGCCTGCGCGGGAACGCTCCCTAGCATCCAATAGGAACGCTTTTGGGAGCATCCCTCAGCACATGCGCGCTGCCTTCCCGCCTTTCCAACTGTCCCTCTTCAGTTCTTCATTTTCCGTGGAGCCGGCAGGATCCATACCCTGTCACCGCAGAAAATTCCGTCTTTAAAATTGTTTTCTTGTGGTCACGTTTGCCTCCGCACGACGCTTAACGGTACCGCCGGTTCTATTCTTTTCTTTTCAAAAAACCCCCCAAACAAACGTATACTTTGAACTGTTTCTCTTCAGAAACTTTTCTTTTTTGGTGCTAGGCGCCATTTTGGGCACTAGGCCCCATATTCCTAAAACATGGAAAAAACAACTAGTGGTTTTAAAAAATGTACTAAGTGTGGCGGTACCATTTCCGTCACTGACACCCATGATTGGTGTCTTAAATGTTTAGGGCCTGAACATTCTCCATCTGTATGGGGATGACTAAAAGAGGAAGACAGAACCGGGCTGCAAAGCTCGGTACCCTCTTTTTTTCGGATGCCAGATCCATTGCATCCTGAGAGGATTGTTTCTAGTGCTTTTAAGCGGGCGTCATTTAGCAATAGATCTCTATTGTTGAAACCCCGTGAAAAAGTTAATGAAGAGGAGGATAATCAAGTTAATTTAATTTCTAAATATTCTCCGTTTAGCTTTTCTATTCAGCGGATCCTAAAAAAACACCTTAAGGTGGTTAATTCTATTCCCGGTTTGGAAAAGAGGAATATTAGATGCGTTTGGAAGAGGCAACGGAATTTACGGGATTTCTGTGCCCTTCGGTCTTACGTCCCTTATGTAGCTCTGGTTTTGAAGCTGGACATGACCATGTGGGGATTGCTCGATATGTGAAATATCGATGGAGATATCTCAGTTTCAGTATAAGGATACATTTTTCCAATTAAAAAAAGAGTACTTCCTGTGATTCATGCTTTGTAGTATATGGAATATTCTGTCTGTGTGGATTGTTGTATATCGGTAAAACAAATAGACCCTTAAAGTAACATATCCTGGAGCATAAAGGTCGGATTGCTTATAAGGTTATGGAAGCTCCTGTTGTAGCTCATTGCTATGAGAAAGGTCATATTTTCACTGATCTACGCTGCTTCTGTTTAGACCAGGTGATGCTGGGCCGGGAGGGCCGAACGCGGGAACAGACTCTGGTGGTATGTGAACAGAAATGGATTTTTTTGGTATGTACGGTAACCCCTGATGGGCTTAATGCTCAGATTGAATGGGGGAGGTGTATCTAGCTGGGTTTAGTTGGACAATGGATTGTGAAGCTGTGATTGGCTCAGAGTTCTTTAAATGGAATCGTCATGATTTTTGAGACATGCGCAGTGTTATGAAGCTGATTACTGAGGTGTGCAGCTGGTTTGTTTTGCGTATGGAACATTGACTTGTTGCAGGTTGGTGAGTGGGATTTTTAACTTTGTAGGTGTGTTTTGTTTGTAGGGTTTTTTTTGTTGTTTTTGTTCTCTTTTAGGTTGCTTTACGGTTTTGGTATGTTTTTGTTTTCTAGTATTAAACACCCCCCTGAAGAAGCAAGTTGTCTTGCGAAATGCTTGTGAGCGCTTGATGTATGGCGTTGGGGTTCAGAGAGATCACGTTTTAAGATCTTCTCTTGCAAGCTAAGTGATTATTTTAGCGGTCCCTCTGCACATGTTGTGTTGGGGTCAAGGGATAAGGTCATTGATGTGAATTGGGCATAGCGATATAGGTGTTTGTGATTGAATATCACGGTTCACACCAGCCCACTGAATACTGAGACCTTTTATCCCATTAAGTGAAAGCAGCGTGTAATGTTTTATAGTAATGAGTAAGATATTACTACCTACTTTTTGTTTTAATAGAGTTTTTTTTTTTGAATTGGTGATTTTGCACTCTACTAACTGACCGGATTATATTCTTTGAAGTACAAAGCATGGAAGGTCAAACGTCATCCTAATGGAAAGATGTTTTTAGCTTTTCTAATACCCATGTCTCTGAGTTATGTAACGAAAGTACTCTGTTTGGACCTAGTGGTTCTGGGGGTGCCTCGTCTGAGGTGAACAGCTGGGAGAAATTATTGACTTTACAAAAACGAATAGTTCGCTCCGAATTGCATCGCCTTTCACTTATTGAGTATGTGCGAAGACAGCAGATCCCTCGGGGGTTGAGGGTTTATAAAGAACCTCGTTTGTTTGCCACTAATGCCTTGTTCTTGGATCGCTGGAACTGTATCCTGAATAAATGCTCTCTTGATCTAATGGTCTTGGTGATAGACACAGCTAAAACTACTCTGGCTGAATGGAATAAAGAAGTTCAAGCAATATTAACGTCTCTGAAGTTGGTGGAAACAGAGGCTCATTTTAAACAACAATTGGATGACTCTCGGAAGCAGATTGACTCTTTGAGGGATGAGGTGAGGAAATCCAAAGAGAAAAAACTACAGCGTGATTATGAAGATTACACTACTGGGTACGTGTACCCTTGGATGAATGCTACTCGTAAATTAAGACGGAAAGGGAAGAAACGCGTTGATTTTGATCTATCCTCAGTAGATTCAAATGGTTCTGGATCTAGTAAATCTTCATGTGAGGATTTTTCAGAAGAGGGTCAAAAGAAAAAAGAGAGTACGCGAGGACGTCCCAGGAATCGGGGCAGAGGCCGACAAAGAGATTAATTTCAATTATTAAAACTGCCCCGTCTCCACGCTGGTAGTTAATTTGATCAGTTTTGAATTATCATGTGATCACTTAAATGTGCTTAATAGAGGACTATCTTTTGTCCCGTCTACTTATTTTGATTCATTTCAATTCACGGTGGATTTTGAGAGCCTGATGAGGAAGCTACATTTAAAAGCTTTTTTTGCGTCTCAACAGTCTCAAGTCAGTGTGGCTGATATCTCATCACGAAGGATTAAGATACCAATAAAGTCAGGATGGACACCCCCTGGCCCTATGCCTCTAGCCTTGTTAGTATTTAAACAGCTAGTTTTGCAAGATCTACAATGTCTAGAATCATCCCATTGTTGGCAGTTTTTTCATGCTTTATCTAAGAGTGAGCAAGCAGCTTTGGATGATTTAGTTTCAAGACCTGATTTAGTTATTAAATGAGCTGACAAGGGGGGTGCCATAGTAGTTTGGGCTCGAAGATTATTTACGTGAAAGCAGCGCGCCACCTGGATGATGTTAATGTATATATGTTGCTAACAGTAGATCCTACGAGTGATTTACAGAGTAAGATTAAAGTGTTAATGAAGCAAGCCTTAGAATCTAAGTTTATTTCTAAGAGAATAATATGCATTTTTAAATGTCTCCTCCCCTGTTTTAGCGAAATTTTATCTGCTTCCCAAAATACATAAGAACGATGTGTCCCCCCCAGGTAGGCCCATTGTATCAACACGGGGTACTGTGCTTGAGCCTTTGTCAGTTTTTGATTCTTTCTTGCGTCCATTACTATTGGATATTCCTGCATGCTTACGGGATACCACTCATTTTCTTAAAATCTTGGATGATCACTCACGTTTAGCTGGAGCCTCAGGTATTTTGTTGGCCACATTGGATGTTACCTCTTTGTATACCTCAATCCCTCAAATAGGAGCTTTCAAAGTAGTAGAAGAGGGGCTTCGAGGCCGTGGTGACCTTTCAGATGATATAGAAACATAGAAATATGATGACAGAAAAAAGACCACATGGCCTATCTAGTCTGTCCTTCCATATCAACCACTACAACAGTCCCTTTTTTTCCTTTAGAGATCTTCTGTGTTTGTCCCTCAGAGTGAGCTCCATTTACCTGCACTCTTTGTCGCCTCCCACCCAACCAATTTCTAACCCAAGCAGTAACTTTAGGGTCCATCCCTAGGGTGCTCAGTTTGTTTATAAGTCACCTGTGAGGAACAGTGTCAAAGGCTTTACTGAAATCCAAATACACCACATCTACGGCTCTCCCTCGGTCCAACTCCCTGGTCACCCAGTCAAAGAAAATCAATCAGATTTGTCTGACAAGACCTGCCTCTGGTGAATCCATGCTGCCTCGGATCCTGTAATCCGCTGGACTCCAGAAACCTCACTATTTTCTCTTTCAGCAGCGTTTCCAATAATTTACTAACCACCGAAGTTAAACTAACCAGCCTGTAGTTTTCAACCACATCCTTATTTCCACTTTTGTGTAAAGGGACCACATGAGCCTCTCTCGTCCTTTGGCACCACTCCCAACTCCAACGAGGCATTGAAATGATCTGTTTTTTGCTGGGATTAGCTGAATTGGCAATTCTTCAGAATTACTTTGTTTTTGAGGATAAGATCTACCATCAAGTTGCGGGGGTAGCTATGGGGGCCACGATGGCCCCTTCTGTAGCAAATTTGTACATGGGCATGTTTGAGTCCCAATGGTTATCTGACTTTCCGTATGCCTCATATCTTAAACTTTGGTGCCTTTTCATAGACGATGTGTTCGTCATATGGGATGGCTCTAGGCTAGCGTTCCAACAGTTTCTTGGGTGGTTGAATCATCGTCACGTTAATATTCATTTTACTAGTACGGTGCATGAACATGAAATTGCATTTTTAGATGTGTTGGTATGTAAAGATCATAACAAATGGAGAACCACAATGTACCGTAAACCAACTGATAAAAAAATACATTTCTGCACTATGAAAGTGCGCACCCCCTGAAACTTCGTGATAGTCTGCCTTTTTTGCAGTTTGTGAGATATCGCCGTAATTGTTCTGATGATTCTGACTTTAAAAAACAATCTAAGAAGTTGGCTGAAGGTTTTTGATCAAGTTGGGAGTGGTGCCAAAGGACTGGAGAGAGGCTCATGTGGTGCCTTTACACAAAAGAGGAAGTAAGGATGTGGTTGAAAACTACATGCCGGTTAGTTTAACTTCGGTGGTGAGTAAATTATTGGAAACGTTGCTGAAAGAAAAAAAAATAGTGAGGTTTCTGGAGTCCAGCGGATTACAGGATCCGAGGCAGCATGGATTCACCAGAGACAGGTCTTGTCAGACAAATCTGATTGATTTCTTTGACTGGGTGACCAGGGAGTTGGACCGAGGGAGAGCCCTAGATATGGTGTATTTAGATTTCAGTAAAGACTTTGACACTGTTCCTCACAGGTGACTTATAAACAAACTGAGCACCCTAGGGATGGACCCTAAAGTTACTGCTTGGGTTAGAAATTGGTTGGGTGGGAAGCGACAAAGAGTATAGGTAAATGGAGCTCACTCCGAGGAGAAGGATGTTACTAGTGGTGGTGTGGATGTTACCAGTGGTGGTGTGCCTTGGTCCGATTCTTTTTAACATCTTTGTTAGTGATATAGGGCTGTCAGGTAAGGTTTGCCTCTTTGCGGATGATACCAAAATCTGCAATAGAGTAGACACCCAGGAAGGTGTAGATAACATGAGGAGGGATCTAGCTAATCTTGAAGAATGGTCTAGAGTTTGGCAACTGAGATTTAATGTTAAAAAATGTAAGGTCATGCATTTGGGCTGCAGCAATCCAAGGGAGCAATATAGTATAGGGGGTGAAGTACTTTTGTCCACTAAAGAAGAGCGGGACCTAGAAGTGGTTGTGTCTGATAATCTTAAAGTAGCTAAACAGGTAGAAAAGGTGAAGGCAAAAGCTAGAGGGATGCTTGGGTGCATACGGAGAGGAATGGGTAGCAGAAAAAAAGGAGGTCATAGTGCCTCTGTATAAGTCTTTGGTGCGACCTCATTTAGAGTATAGTGTGCAATTCTGGAGACCGCACCTTCAAAAGGATATAAACGGGATGGAGTCAGTACAGAGGGTGGCTACTAAAATGGTTAGTGGTCTTCATTATAAAGCATATGAGGACAGACTTAAGGATCTTAATATGTACACCTTAGAGGAATATGATTGAGATGTTTAAATACCTCCGTGGCATAAATGTACAGGGGGAGAGCCTCTTTCAATTGAAAGCAAGTTCTGCTACGAGGGTACATGGGATGAGGGTGAAGGGGGATAGATTCAGGAGTGATATGCAGAAATATTTCTTTACGGAAAGAGTGGTGGATCCGTGGAATAGTCTCCCAGTGGAGGTGGTAGAGATGAGGACAGTATCTGAATTCAAAAAATCATGGGACAAACACAGAGGATCTCTAAAGGTAAAAAGGGGACTGTTGTAGTTGTTGATATGGAAGGACCAACTAGATAGGCCATGTGGTCTTTTTCTGTCGTCATATTTCTATGTTTCTACGTTTCTATGTTTCTATTCGCCTTAAACTACCACTGGAAAGATTTGAGCTAAATTCCAAATAAAATACAAATACTTGGTATATATGAATATGTTTTGAAAAGATGATATATTATTTTTTTCTATTCCAGGTCTTATGCTGCCTTTGGATTGGGGATCTGCTGCTTCTACTTCTGAAACGGAGATCTTCCCTTCTAAACATGTATTAGCACTTGTGGCACAAGGTAATCGCTTGTGGATAAAGATCCAGGATAATGGTGATGTGATAAATCTCTTCTGAGTTTGGCAGGATATATTATAGTCTAAACATCCTAAGATAGTGCCTTGTGAAAGTATTCATCCCCTCTGTGTTTGTCCTGTTTTGTTGCATTACAACCTGGAATTAAAATGGAGACTTGGGGGTTAGCACCATGTGATTTACACACCATACCTACCACTTTGAAGACACAACATATCTTTTATTGTGACACAAACAATAAGTAAGACAAAAAAACCCCAAACAGAAATCATGAATGTGCATTCCCCTCCCCCCCAAGTCAATACTTTATAGAGCCACCTTTTGCTGCAATTACAGCTGCAAGTCTCTTGGGATATGTCGCTATTAGCTTAGCACATCTAGCCACTGGGATTTTCACCCATTCCTCAAGGCAAAACTGCTCCAACTCCTTCAAGTTGGTTGCGTTGGTGCACAGCAGTCTTTAAGTGAAGCCACAGATTCTCAATTGGATTGAGGTCTGGGCTTTGCCTAGGCCATTCCAAGACATTTAAATGTTTCCTTTTAAACCACTCCAGTGTAGCTTTAGCAGTATGATTAGGGACATTGTCCTGCTGGAAGGTGAACCTTCGCCCCAGTCTCAAATCTCTGGCAGACTGAAACAGGTTTGCCTCAAGAATTGCCTTGTATTTAGTGCCATCCATCGTTCCTTCAATCCTGACCAGTTTTCCTGTCCCTGCCGATGAAAAACATCCCACAGCATGCTGCTGGCACCACCATGTTTCACTGTGGGAATGGTGTTCTCGGGATGATAGGAAATGTTGTATTTGCGCCACACATGGCGTTTCCCATGAAGGTCATAAAGTTCAATTTTCGTCTCATCTGACCAGAGAACCACCTTCCATGTGTTTGGGGAGTCCGCCACATGCTGTTGTGCAAACTGCAAACGTGTTTTCTTATTTTTTTTCTTTAAGCAATGGCTTTTTCCATTTCGTCTCTCTGGGCCAGTCCAGGAACAGTAGGGTAGTCAACCTCATCCAGCAGCTGAAGACTGAACAGCAGAGTCTTGCTGACAGCCTATCCAGCTCCCCCTGGTGCCAGAGACTCAGTTCAGTCCTCAGCAGCTAGGAAGGACGTGTGGCTGACAGGCTCCTGTTTCAGGAAAGGCCAGAGGAGACTAATTGGAAAGGAAAAATAAATAAGTAAATAAGGAAGAGATGAGGGTCTAAGAGAAATCTGCAGAGGTCCTGGCTGGTCTTAGCAGGGCTGTAAGTCCAGGGGTATTCAGTTGAGCGGAAGGGGAACAGAGGCAGAGCCTACCTTGCTTTATGGAATCACCGTCACTGCCCGGGAGGGACAAGTGCCTGGGAGCCCCATCGCACAACCCTCTGCCTCCGACCCACTTTGGATCTCGCTAGCAGCGAGAGCGGGAGCACAATTGAGAGCAATCGTTTTTTTGGCAGCGGGCTTGTTCAGGTAGGAGCAGTGATTTGCTTGGCGTCTGATTTGCGGCCGGAAGGGTTTTGCGGGTGCTTTCTTCTCCACCCGCATGCTGCCGGTTTCGGTTGGGTGCGTGCAGTGCGGAGGTTACCAAGGGTTAGGGGGGCCGGGGCTGTGCCGTACCTGTTTTCGACACGGCAGTAGGTCTCAGCGGCTCCTGGAATCGACGATGGAGGAGAAAGCGTCATCGGGGGAGCTTTTGCATAGGCTGCAGTCTGCAGAGAAGGCGGGAACGACGGCCATGATGAAGCAGGCTGCTGTTTCTCCCATTCTACAGGATAAGCCGTAAAAAAGGAAATCGAAGTAAAAAAAGCCTGCCTTAGGCCCAGTTTCCTTTCAATCGAAGGCCTCAGAGTTTATGTTTATGTTTATGTTTATTTAAAATTTGATATACCGCCCAACACCAGAGGCACCTGGGCGGTTTACAATAAAACAATATAAAACAAGTTAAAAACAGGCTGCATGAAAAGGAAAAGAACGCCATAAAATTGATAGGACAGGGTAGAAAAGAAAGACACTAAAAGAACAGTAAACACAGTACAACATTAGAGGGGTGCAACATCATGAAACGGGGGGAGGGTGGATAGTGGAGGGGGAGGGGGAGGGGGAGACCATGGTTGGAAGGTTAAACGCTAGACTGAAGAGGTGGGTCTTAAGTTGTGACTTGAAGGATAGGTATGACTCTTCTGCGTGAAGCGGGGGGGGGGGGAAGGGAATTCCAGAGGCTTGGGGCTAAGAAGTAAAAAGCCGAAGAACGAGTGGAGACAAGGTGGGCCTGAGAGGGGGAGGGAAGGGACAGACGATTTGTGTGAATAGCACGGAGCAAACGGTGGGGAGGGCGAAAGTAGATCAGATCAGCAAGATAGGAGGGGGAACCAGTGCGAACAGCTTTGTGAGTAAGAATAAGAATTTTATACTGGATACGAAAGGGGATAGGCAACCAGTGGTGATGAAGAAGGAGTGGGGTAACGTGATCAAAACGAGAGGCGTGAGCTAGAAGACGAATAGCAGAATTCTGAACACGTTGAAGACGGGACAATTGGGAGAGGGGCAGACCAGCAAGGGAAACATTACAATAGTCGAGACGGGACATCACAAGAGAGAACAAAGAAGAGTGGCCAGGGCAGAAGGGGAGAGGAAAGGACGGACCGAACGAAGTTGCCGAAGGGAGAAAAAAGAGCGCTGAACAAGAGAAGAAATGTGATCCTTAAAGGAAAGAGAGGAGTCAAGAGTAACACCCAAGTAACGGAGAGAAGAAACAAGAGGAATAGGCTGTGAAGAGAAGGAGGGGGCAGAGGTGGGGGAAGGAGCTCCAAACGTAAACCAGATAGTGTGGGATTTAGAAGGGTTCACGTGAAGGAAATTAGAGGAGAACCAGGAAGCAATAGCAGCAAGACAGTGATTAAGGGGGGTAATATCGGAGAGAGGGAATCAGTGTGAAGGAGAAGAAAGATGTCATCCGCGTAGTAGTACGCGGAGATACTAAACTGTTGGATCTGGAGGGCAAGAGGGGCTAAGAAGACATTGAAGAGAAGTGGTGCAAGAACAGACCCTTGGGGAACCCTGCAGGTAAGAGGAGTAGGGGCAGAGGAAGAGGAACCGGAAACGACAGAGAAGGAACGACCGGAGAGAAAAGAATGAAACCACCGAAGAACTACACCAGAGAGACCCGCTTCCCTAAGGCGAGTGAGAAGGGTGCGATGATCCACCAGATCGAAAGCGGCCGAAAGGTCAAGAGAAACAGCCAAGGTGAAAAGACCACGATCGTGAGCAGCGTGAAGTTCATTTAGAAGGGAAAGGAGGACAGTTTCCGTGCTGTGAGTAGGACGAAAGCCAGATTGACGAGGGTGGAGAGTGAGAGAAGCCTCAAGGTGAGAAGAGAGTTGAGTAAAGACCAGTTTTTCAAGGAATTTAGAGAGAAAAGAAAGATTAGATACCGGACGCCAACTAGAGAGAGCAGATGGATCAGAGGACCGGGACTTTAGAATGGGACGGACAGTAGCATGCTTCCAGCTAGAGGGGAGGAAAGTGCCAGAGGACAAACTAGAATTAAACAGGAGGAGGATATATGGAGAGAGTGCCAGAGAGGGTTCTAGGAGCCAAGAGGAGGGGATGGGATCAGCTGAACAGGTAGTTTTACGGATAGAAAGAAAAGTCTGTTGGAGAGCAGTGGGAGTAATCAATTCAAAAGAAGACCAGGAATGGGATAACACAGGAACAGGGTGGGAGGGGGATGCAAAGGAAGGAGGGGGGAGCGCAACAGGGGGAGAGAGGGGAGAGGGACAAGAGGGAAAAGATTGTCGGAGAGTGTCCACTATAGTAACAAAGAAAGTAGCAAGAGAAGAAGGGTCAGGAAGAGAAGATATAGGCGGGGAAAAAGAGGAGGAGGCAGAATGAGATGCAGTAAGAGAGTGCAAAATCGAGTACAAGCGACGTGAGGAATTTGAGGAGGAGGAGATAAGAGTGGAATAATAGTCACGCTTCGCGGAGCGGAGTAGAGAACGGTATTGATGGTGACAAAGGCGGAAGGCTGACAGATTGGCGGGGGAAGGATGATTTTGCCAGAGACGTTCCGACCGGCGGAGGTGTCTGCGATGTAGGAAAAGGCCAGGATGAAACCAGGGATGGTGTGAGCTATGGCGGGGGTGAGGGTGGGGACGAAGGGGAGCAACAGAATCCAAGGCAGTTGAGAGGGTGGAGTTCCAACAGTGGGCCTGGGCATCAACAGAGAGGGATTCGAATTCTGTGGGGAACAGACTGGCAGGAGATGGAAACTGGCTAAGAGTGTTTGCAGTGATCTTACGGGTGAGTGATGGAGTGAGACTAGAGTTTAAAGATGAAAGTGGGGCTGGAGGGGGGGCAGGGATAGAAAACAGAAGGCAATGATGGTCGGACCAGGGACGAGGAAGAGGGAAAGACGACAGTGAGGAAAAGGGAAAAGGGAAGGAGGACAGAAGTAATAAGGAGGTCAAGGGAATGACCGGCTGTATGAGTAGGAAAGGAAACTGATTGACGAAGAGAAAGATCAGACAAAAGGGAGAGGAAAGAGGAGTCTCTTGCCGAAGAGGGAGACTCAGCATGAACATTAAAATCACCTAAAATTAGAAGGCGGGGATAGAGCAAGGAAACCTCAGATATAGTGGCCAAGAGTGAGTCCCAGGAGGAGTTAGGAAGGGAGGGCGGAGCATAAGCTAATAGGAAGTAATACGGAGTAGTGGAAGGGGCCAACTGCACAAGCAGAGTCTCTGGATAGAGCAGAGAGGGGGAGGAAACAAGCTCAGAAAGAGAGAGAGAGGAGCGATAGATAATAGCCACGCCCCCGCCACTTCTACCCCGGCGGGACGTGGAGAAAAAGGAATAGCCTGGCGGGAGGCAACGATTCAAGATGGGTTCTTCTCCTTCCTTTAGCCAGGTTTCAGTCAGGAAAAGAATGTCCAAATTGTGAAGCGTGATTAAGTCTTGAACCAGAGAAGATTTAGAAGGAATAGATCGACAATTCAAGAGTGCAAATTGTAAAAACACAAGGGGTGGAGAAAGAGAAGAAGAAAGAGGAGGGGGGGGCGAGACCCGTGAACAATAAACAAGGTGTGACAGTTGACGAGTGAGTAATCCAGAAGGAGCGGCGGCCGGTGCCACAGGGCGCCAGCCCCAGTGAACAGGGATAGTAGCCATGACTAGAGGTAGAAGCAGTAGCAGAGAGCCGAGGAGCACAGAGAGACAAACACCGGAGGGGGAAACCTTGGAGCCGTCGCCCCGGACCTCGCCCCAAGGAGCTCGCACAAGGAGCACGTCGTGCTCCTTGTGCGCGCTCCTTCGGCGCGCGCACGCGGCGCGCACAGGGCGCCACAATGGACCCGATGTTAAAGGGTGCAGGCCCCAGCGTCACTTCCGGGAGGCGGGACAACGGTACCTGAGAGACAGCAAACAGTCAGGGATGCGATTAGGCACAAGCACAGCAGGATGGCAAAATAAGCAGCAGTACGGGCAGCGGGCAGCAGGCAAGTAAGCAGCAGGCACAACAGGACACAATTCAGCAGCGGGGCGCCGCAATGGACCCGATGTTAAAGGGTGCAGGCCCCAGCGTCACTTCCGGGAGGCGGGACAACGGTACCGGCTGGATGAAACTGACTTAAATTTGTTGTGTTGGGGGGCTCGATGGGGTCTTTATTTTCAGCGGATTTTATCCTGGAGTTGCATAAAGCGTATTGCTTAAAGTTGGAGCAGTCTCATGGCAAAAGTGAGCCCTCTCAGGGGATGAGCTCTGAGGGCAGGTTTTGGGTTGGAGGATCCGGGTGAGGGATCCTCTACGCAGGCCTTGGACTTGGGAGAGGGTTCTGACCCTTTCAGTCAGCAGGCAGTGGAGCCCAGAGGGACAGAGGAGTTTGACGCTCTGTCAGATTCGGTGTTGGATCCCTGGGCCGTGGAGTTGGAGGAAGGGGAGCTGCTGCCAGGCGACGACCCGAATGTCTTCAGGGTGTTTCGGAAGGAGGAGCTGGGGGCTCTCATTGCCCAGTCTTTGGTGGCTCTTAATATCACCCTTCCAGCGGCTCCGGAAGAGCCGCTGGAGGATCCTCTGCTCCAGGGGTTTAAGGCGGAGCAGAAGTGTTTTCCAGTCCACAGAGTGATCAAACAGATGGTGGAGTCCGAATGGGAGTGCCCAGAGGCTACTTTGAGGGGTAGCCGGGCTATAGGACGTCTTTACCCGGTGCCGAAGACGGAGAAGGACCTGCTGCGGATGCCCAAGGTCGATGCTTTGGTTTCGGCTGTGACTAAAAAGACTACGATCCCAGTGGGAGGGGGGAGTGGCCCTCAAAGATCTCCAGGACTGTAAGTTGGAAGTGATTCTTAAGCAAGCCTTTGATTCTTGTGCGCTATCTCTGCAGGCTTCGATCTGTGGGGCCTTTGTGTCTAGAGCTTCCATTCATTGGCTCCAGGGAGACAGTTCGCAGGAAAGCGAAGAGAGCTCTTTGCCGGAGGGAGCGAAATTGGCGTCTGCATATTTGGCTGATGCCTTTTATGATTTGGTGAGAATTTCCGCTAAGTCCATGGCGTCTATTGTTGCTGCTCAGCGCTTGCTCTGGCTGAGGAATTGGGCAGTGGACGCATCTTCAAAGGCTCGTCTAAGTAGGCTCCCCTATAAGGGCAAGCTCCTTTTTGGAGATGCTTTGGAGAAAATTGTGAAGGACTTGGGGGATTCCAAAGGCGGTTGACTGCCTGAGGATTGCCCGAAGGCTCCCAGGCCGGGGGGGGGGGGGGGCTTGCAGAGAGGACATGGCAGAGATTTTCTTAGATTTAGAGCGACTCGCTTTGCTCCCTATCAGAGAGGGCGCTTTCAGGCCAGGGGGCAGCCCTTTCGAGGGGCGCGGGGATTCGGTAGGGGGTATTTTTCCCCTCAGCAGAATCCCTCCAAGAAGCCACAATGAAGGACAGACGGCCCAGGCGGAGGTGCCCGTAGGGGGGCATTTGCAGGAGTTTTTCTCCGTCTGGGCCACAGTGACAATGGACCGCTGGGTGCTTGAGATCATCTGCGAAAGTTATGCGCTAGAGTTCTCTCAGCCACTGAGGGAGGCTTTTGTGAGGTCTCCTTGCGGATCCCAGACAAAGAGAAAGGTGGTAAACAACACCTTGCACCGGTTGCTGGCCTTGCAAGCCGTGGTTCCAGTGCCGCACAGGCAGTGCGGGTTAGGTCGATACTCAATTTATTTTGTGGTTCCCAAAAAGGAGGGGACTTTTTGGCCCATTCTAGATTTAAAGCATGTGAATTGCTGCTTCCGGGTGCCGCATTTCTGGATGGAGACATTGAAGTCAGTCATAAGAGCGATGAAGCCGGGAGAATTGCTTTCTTCCATAGATCTCACAGAGGCTTATCTGCATATCCCTGTCAGGCCAGAGCATCAGCGGTTTCTGCGCTTTGCGGTTACCATGGGACACTTTCAGTTCAGAGCGACGCCGTTTGGGCTGGCCATGGCACCGCGCACATTCACAAAGATGATGGCGGTGGTAGTGGCAGCGTTGCGCAAGGAAGGAATTCAAGTACATCCCTACCTCATTGACTGGTTGATAAGGGCAGGGTCCGAGGAGGAGTCGAGCAGGGCTACGGGGCGAATGGTGGAGTTCTTGGAAGGTCTTGGTTGGGTAGTAAACCAGGCCAAGAGTCAGTTGTGGCCGGTAACCCGTTTGGTGTACCTCGGAGCCTTGTTCGATACGGTAACCGGGATGGTATTCCTCCCTGAGGAAAGAGTACAGAAGATCGTAGGACAGGTACGAGCGTTCTTGCACATAAGGGCCCCAACGGCGTGACGTTACTTGCAGCTGCTGGGTTCCATGGCGGCGGCGTTGGAGCTGGGGCTGTGGGCGTGAGCTCATATGCGGTCACTTCAACGGGCTCTGCTGTCCAGGTGGTCGCCACAAGAGCACCCTTTGTCTCGTCGGCTTGTATGTCCAGAGGAAGTCAGAGACAGCTTGGAGTGGTGGCTGGAGCCTAGTCTTCTTCAGGCTGGCATTCCGCTGGAACAGCTGGATTGGGTGTTGGTCACCACAGATGCCAGCCTGTCGAGGAGCTCATTGCCTTGCCCAAGTAACACAGGGTTGCTGATTTGCGGAGGAGGCGCAATGGTCAATCAATCGCTTAGAGCTGTGGGCGGTGCGCTTAGCTCTGCAAGCCTTTCAAGCCCTGGTGTTCGGAAAGGCGGTTTGAGTTTTCTCTGACAATGCCTTGGCGGTATCATATATCAACCGGCAGGGAGGCACAGGCAATGCGGCCCTGCTGGACGAGAGTCAACAGTTGTTTCGTTGGGTGGAGAGTCAGTTGGTAGCCCTATCGGCGGCGCACGTAGCAGGAAAGGACAATGTGCAGGCCGATTTCCTCAGTCGCCATATCTTGGATCTGGGAGAGTGGGAGCTGAACGCGGCGGTCTTTCACGACATTACGGTGCGATGGGGACAGCTGGTCATGGATTTGATGGCCACTCTCGCCAATACCAAGGCAGCGCGGTTTTTCAGCAGGTGCAGGGAACATATGTCCGAGGGTCTAGATGGGCTGGTGCAACTGTGGCCGTCGGAAGGGCTGCTATATGTGTTTCTGTCTTGGCCGATGCTCGGTCGGGTCATCCAGAGGATAGCCCTTCATGAAGGACAGGTGATGCTGATAGCGCCGGATTGGCCAAGGAGGCCTTGGTATGCGGACCTGGTTCGACTTCTCGTGGATTGGCCTTGGAGGCTGCTGGATCGGCTCAATCTGCTGTCAGGGTCCCGTATTAATGCCGCAGGTGGATTGGTTCTCGCTTACGGCTTGGCTCTTGAAAGGGCGAAGTTGCGGCGTAAGGGTTACTCAGCATCCGTAATAGACACCATGTTACATTCTTAGAAGAAGTCAACTGCTTTGGCTTACGTGCGGGTGTATGGCGCATATTTGAAGGTTGGTGTGTAGACAGGGGCGTTAAGCCTTTTTTGGCATCCTTGCCGGAAGTATTGCTCTTTCTGCAGGGAGGGCTAGAGAAGGGGCTGGCCCTCAGTTCGCTTAAAGTTCAGCTGGCGGCTCTAGCTTGCTATAGGGATCCGGTGCAAGGGGCGGTCTTAACCACGCATCCGGATGTTCTGAGGTTCCTCAGGGCGGTGAAGAATGTAAGGCCACCGTGGAGACCGGTGGTGCCGGCCTGGGACTTAAATTTGGTTTTGGAGGCGTTAGCGAAGTATCCCTTTGAGCCCACAGGATTGGTAAGTTTGAGGGAGCTGTCTTGGAAGACGGCTTTTTTGGTAATGCTGTGTTCAGCGAGGCGCATTTCGGATCTACAAGCGCTCTTGTGTCGAGAGCCATACATTCAGTTTTCGGCAGAGAAGGTGGTGCTTCAGCTGGTGCCTTCGTTTCTACCAAAGGTGGTGTCTGGTTCTCATCTAAATCAGCCAATTTCTCTTCCGACATTTCCTAGTTTGGGAAAGTCGGACAAGGATCGGTCTCTAAAGAAGTTGGATCTGGCTAGGGTGCTCAGTAGATACCTCAGGAGGACCGAGTCATTCCAAAGAACAGACAGGCTGTTTGTGATTTTTGGGTGACCGCGCAAGGGGGAGGTGGCTTCCAAGGCGTCGATTGCCCATTGGGTAAAACAGGCTATTGCAGCGGCGTATACAGCGCAGGGGAAGTCTCCTCCCTATGGTATCAATGCTCATTCTACTCGGGCTCAGGTGACCTCGTGGGTGGAACTTGCCTTAGTTCCGCCGGTGGATATCTGTAGAGCGGCAACTTGGTTGTCTCTTCATACCTTTGCAAGGTATTATCGGTTGGATGTTCAGGCTAGGCGGGACGCAAATGTTGGGGCCTCGGCCGTATTGGCGTGGCTTGCTGGTCCCTCCCGGTGTTAGGTACTGCTCTGGTACTTCCCTACCGTTCCTGGACTGTCCCGGAGAGATGAAATGGAAGGAGAAATTAGGTCTTACCTGCTAATTGTCTTTCCTTGAGTTCTCTCCGTGCCAGTCCAGGGCCCTCCGCGTTCATTTGTGAGCTGAAGAGATTAAGGGAGGAGTGGCTCAGTGGTTGGGACAGGTTACCTCAGGCCGGAAGGCCGGCGGTTCAATTCCCACATTGGGGACAAGCAACCTCAGGCCGGAGGGACTGTGGTCTCTAGTCCCTTGGCCACTCCTTGTGGCCTTGGGCAAGCCACTTAACCCTCCATTGCCTCAGGTACACTTCGGGGACAGGGAATAAAAAGTACCTGTTAGTATACATGTAAACCGCACTGATTCTAAAGAGTGCGGTATAAAAAAAAATTAATAAAATAAATAAATAAATAAATAAATTGTTGTGGGGGGGGGACGTTTTTGGGAGTAAACAATGTTCTTTTTTTCTGGAGTAGTTACCAGGCTTGGTTCCGTGAAATGGTCAAGGACGGCTCTGCCTTAGCTTCTCCCTTCCTGGAGAGGTTGGAGGGGGGGGGGGGGGTGGAGTTCGTTCCAATTTCAGGAAAAAAGAAAAAAAGGAAAAGAAAAGAGAGAGAGTTGGAACCTCAAGAGGCTCGAAGTTGGTTTAGATAGATAGCTGCTTTGTCAAAAGAAGACTGAGTCTCTGGCACCAGGGGGAGCTGGATAGGCTGTCAGCAAGACTCTGTTCAGTCCTCAGCTGCTGGAGGAGGTTGACTACCCTACTGTTCCTGGACTGGCCCGGAGAGAACTCAAGGAAAGACAATTAGCAGGTAAGGCCTAATTTCTCCTTTCTGGCCACTCTTCCATTAAGCCCCACTCTGTGGAGTATACGACCTAAAATGGTCTTATGGACAGATGTTCCCATCTCCACTGTGGATCTTTGCAGCTCCTTCAGTGTTATCCTTGGTGTCTTTGTGGCATCTCTGATTAATGCCCTCCTTGCCCGGTCTGTACGTTTTTTGGTGGGCGGCCTTCTCTTGTCAGGTTTGTAGTGGTGCCATATTCTTTCCATTTTGTTATAATGGATTTAATAGTATTCCATGGGATATTCAGAATTTGGGATATTTTTTTATAACCCAACCCTGATCTATACTTCTCCACAACTTTTTCTCTGACCCGTTTGGAATGCTCCTTGGTCTTCATGTTGCTTGCTTAGTGGTGTTGCAGAGTCAGGGGCCTTTCAGAATATGTATATTTATACAGGCATCATGTGACAGATCATGTGACACTGATTGCACACAGGTGGATCCTAATCAATTATGTGTCTTCTGAGGTTAAATTGGTTGGCCAAATCTTATCTAGGGGTTTCATAGCAAAAGCGATGAATACGTATACACTTAAAACTTTTCAGTTTTTATTGTCATTCAACTTCACCAATTTGGACTATATTGTTAGTCCATTACCTAACATCCAAATGAACCCCCATTTTCATGCCAGGTTGTAATGCTACACAACAGGACAAAAACCGAGAGGATGAATGCTTTCACAAGGTACTGTAAACAGAGTTTTTCAGACCTCAGATAATGAGAAACTAGGTGGGCAGTGAAATCCATGGAGAAAGTTGTATGAAGAAACAGAAAGATAAATCAGGGCATTATAAACTTGACCAGCTTGGCTAACTTTAAACTGTCTCTACCTTCTCTCTTTGAGTCTATAGTAGTATATACAAAATGATATTTTGTAAGAAAAGGCTTTAAGTATATATGCCCTGAGAAATCATACAGCAGTTTCTCAAGGGACAGATACTTTATATCTGTATAAAAGCCACAAAATGAAATAAGCCAGAACAGCATAAGTGATATTTTTACAGGAAAGAAGTATTAAAATGGGTTCTTAAATGCCAAAAAATTCTTGCCTAGAGATAATCCAACATCCAGTCTAATCTATTTGTAGCTACAAACCCCAGTACAGTATAGTTTTCTGATAGAGGTCAGAGAGCAGCCTGAAGGTATATAATCTGAAGAAAGCTTCTAGATATGAAGAACATTTTTAATTTGGATTTTATATCCTCTTATGTAGAATGTAGCCTCTATGCTTTCAAGTAATCTTTCAATTCAGCACACCTTGGAATTAGCCAATTTAAATGGGTCTTTAAAAGTCAATATTATGTTTGGGGCAAAGAGATCTCCCTGTGGCGATTTATAGACAAAGCAATGCTGAGTTCATTATGAGAGGCCCCCTAGCAGGAGGTTTCTTGAGAAGTATACTTGCAGGGTATAACTTGCACATTGTTTAGTCATGCTCTGCTGATTATGGAATGGTTAGCAAGCTCCACTGGAAGCAGTCCTGTCTACCATCTTTTTTTGTAACCTGCTTTATAGGACTAAGGTAACATAAGAACATAAGATATGCCATACTTATCAAGCCCAGTATCCTGTTTCCAACAGTGGCCAATCTAGGTCATACGTACCTAGCAGTTTCCCCAAAAGACACAGGTTCCGCAATGCTTGTAATGGATCAAGCATTGATATCCTGAGTCCCTTCTTAATATTGGTTTATGGACCTTTCCTCCAGGAACTTGTCCAAACCTTTTTTAAACCTAGCTACACTAACAGCCTTTACTGCATCCTCTGGTAACAAATTCCAGAGTTTGATTACACGTTGAGTGAAAATATATTTTCTTTTATTAGTCTTAAATAGTTTACCCTGTAGCTTCATTGCATGTCCCCTAGTCTTTCTATATTCTGATAACAATCGATCTACGTTTACCTGTTCCACTCCGTTCATTAATTTATAGACTTCTATCATATCTCCCCTCAGCCGTCTCTCTTCCAGGTTAAAGAGCCCTAACCTTTTTAGCCTTTCTTCATAGGAGTATCCTTCCATCCCCTTTACCATTTTGGTGGCTCTTCTCTGAACAGGAATAAAAATGTGTGCTAAAATGTATTCTCCATGGATAAACACGATAAGTCCTTACTTTGAGTGATGCCACTGACGGAATCCTGCACGGAAACCTTTTCAGCTCCTTCTAATAGCTTTAGAATGTATTTTGCACATATACGTTCATTCTTGCTTGCTGTCGCCGCTCCTGAGCACTTAGGTCTCTTCTTTTTTTTCCCCACAGAGCAGACCATGCGTTTTTTAATATCAGTCTGTTTATTGATTAGAAAGGTACTCTTACAATCATCATAATTATATTGAGAACTAAACACAATGTAGATTACGAACATTGAACCAACCATATTCTTGTCATTATTATTATTAATATTCATTATTTATTTATTTATTTTATCTTTACACACCCCCCCCAACACCCCTTGCCTTCTTTTGACCAGAACCCGGCAGGAAGCGTTCTCAAATTCCGGGTAGCGGTGGTTACTTTTACACCACTCCCCATTGCCTCACTGTGCCAAGGCCAACTATATCCTTCATCTGCCTTACTATGCTAATATAGGCTGAAAACTAGGTAATCAAATAGTCACATAGCTGGATAGGGACCTCCCCATCCCCTTGGACGAAATCACACCCACCTTCTGTACCACTCTGCCTACCCTATATTGAAAGCAATTCGTTACGAGCCCTGCGAGTCAAATTGTCAATGTATGGTCCCCAAATAGACAAAAATTCCTCCCACTTTTTGGCTCTGCCCCTGGCCTTTAGGCGTTTCATAATCATAAGGCGGTTAAAAATGGCCTGCCACTCCCAATATGTGGGGGCATCAGCTTTTCTCTAGTGTCGCATCAGACATGGTTTCCCTATCATGCAAGCTTTGCGGACCAACAACCTTGCACCCACCCCCTTAGGTTTAGCTGCAGAAAGCTCATCAAGTAAAATGAGTGTCGCTGTCCATTGTATGGTTTGGCCCAGCAATATCTCTAAATATTGATGCATCTGAGACCAGTAATGGGACACCCCTTGACAAGTCCACTACATATGGCCCAAATCAGTCATAGGTATGTGGCTTCGCGGGCAAGCGCTGCTCATACTTATTCCACTATGAAATGCCCTACGGGGGGGGGGGGGGGGAATTGAGCCCTATATATGATCCTGTATTGTAAGCCTTGCAAGCTGGCTTCTCTGATTAATGACAGAATTCACCCCACCATCCGTATCAAATCTCCAGGTTGTATTCGGACCTCAATTTCAACACCCAGATTCTCTCCAACCCGGAAAGGTCTCGCACCCCACTCCATTTCTGCAGTTCTCAAACAAACTTCGAAATAGATATACGTCCCTCACTGCCCAAGTCAAAAAATTGTATCACCTTTGCCGAGGCTTCGGCCTGCAAAGCCGGAGTGGGTATAGAATTAACATAATGCCAGTCTTGTGAAAAACTGAACACATGGCCGGGTTTTAATTCAAATTCCTCTCAAAGTGCTGCAAAGGTTTTAGGATGTCCCATATCATCTACCAAATGTCCTAAACTATGCAGTCCTTGATCTACCCACTCCCTAAATATCCCATTCTCATTCCCCAGGGAAAACCACGGATTCCCTTGCAGAGATAGAAAGCTTGTGTGGGCTGATGAGATCTGCCATTTAACACATAGGAGTCTCCAGACCTTCCTGAGGGGACTAATCGTTAAGTTTTATGTGATGTGTGGGGGTAGTTCCAGACCATCTGCATGCAGCACAGTCATCACTGAATAAGGTGCCACAAACTCTTCCTCCAACTCCTGTGGTGTAAAGAATTAAGTGCATCCCAGCCAGTCCCTTAGTGCATGTCATCTACGGCACTTAACATATATCACAACATCTGGTATCCCCACACCGCCCCTTTGCCAAGGACATCTCATCCATTTTAACGCTACCTCTGCTCGGCCGCCTCCGCCACAAAAGCCCTCGCATAGCCCGATCTAACTGATGCATCTCCCGTTGCAGCAAGCAAAGTGGCAGTAATTGTATTGTATAAAGGAGCTTGGGGAATAGAACCATCAGAAAGGCTGTTATACGACCCATCATGGATAAGGGCAGGTACATCTAGTCACACATCTTAGTTTGTATATGACGAAGAATTGCCTTATGATTTAACTTATACAATAGCCTTGGATCCCGAGGTAACGAAACGCTTGTTCTGCCCATTGAAAAGGGAAAGCTGTATTCCACTGTGCCTGTAGGCATCCCAGCACATCCAAAGTCTCTGTTTTGGCCCTGTTTATCTGAAGTCCTGAAATCTGACTAAAACGGGCAAATTCAGCTAACAACTTTGTCAATGAAGTCTGTGGACGGGTGACGTGCACCCAGACCACACGTTTTTAAGTCCATGCATGCTATGATTGTATGCCATTGTTTTTTTCTTTGTCTGTAGTACATTTTATTATTCTCTTTTAACTGCCAGCCGCTTTAGTCAGCTTTTTCAGCTGTTTATACATTTCCTTTTTTTTTTCCTTCAGAGCCACATTTAGGTTTGAGGTGCGCCCTGTCTGGTTCATATTTTTTTTCCTTTATACTCCTAAAAAAAAATGAGCCTCCTGATTTCATTGTGGCTGTTTTTCTGTACAATACGCCCGAGTAACGTGCCAGTGAGTTTAAGAAGTTAATGCGGTGCTGCTGGATCATGTCCACTAAGGACACTGACAAATGGTGCCTGCAATATCTGTGGCCCTGTAAGAAAGATTGTCAGTAGCAGATAAATACACATGTATAAATACTCAGTATATCTAGGGGAAACTGCCATCCTCCCTTTTCCCAGGATTCCATAAGACTGCCTGGCAAACAAACTACGTGATTAAACAAGAACCAGCCTTATGTTTGTATGTAAATTAGACTTTATTACTGATAGCAAAAATAGTGTAAAAATTAGCATAAATTAGTTTTCTGAGGTAGTATGTTATGCAGCCCTGTGTTACAATTACCAAGAAACCTAATCTCTGTTTTAGGAACCAACGTCACTAATTCGCTCTGCACTCAATGTACAGTACATTATTTGTCTGTCTAAGCTTCAGTATGCATCAGTATGCATCTTCAGTATGCATCAGTTCTTGTGGATGTCGAGACTGTAGATCAAGGACTGCATAGTTTAGGATATTTGGTAGATGATACGGGACATCCTAAAACCTGCAGATATTGGGGCTGATGGTGGCAGCTCTCGATCTGGTGCCCTGGACCAAAGCTCATATGACGCCACTTCAGAAGGCGCTGCTTTCCTGATGGTCACCTCAGACGCACTCCCTGTCCTGCTGACTTCAGTGTCTGGTGGACACCAAGACTGTCTTGAAATGGTGGTTGAACAGACACAGTCTCGAGAAAGGTGTGTCGCTGGAACCGCCAGACTTGAGTGGTAGTGACCACAGTTGCCAGCCTCTCTGTATGGGGGGGCATTGTTGCTCTCAAGTGGCCCAAGGACGGTGACGGAGGAGGAGAGTGCATGGTCTATCAATCAGCTGGAGCTCAGAGAGGTCTGGAAGGCATTTGTTCACTCTGTGCCCATCTTGAGAAACCAGGCGGTGGGAGTCTTCTCAGACAGCACCTCAACGATGGCCTACATCATAAGAACATAAGAACATAAGATATGCCATACTGGGTCAGACCAAGTCAACAGACAAGGAAGCACAGGAAGTGCCATTTTGGTGACGAGTTGGAGCCGCTTCTGCAGTGGGTTAAGCAGCACCTGGTGGTGCTCTCAGCCGCCCACTTAGCCGGAAAGGACAACATACAGGTGGATTATTGGAGCAGGCTTGGCTGGATGCAGCGGAGTGGTCGCGGGGGAATCTTGCATTTGTGGACATAGTATACCGCTGGGGGCCACCGGTGATGGATCTCATGGCATCAGCGAGTAACGCCAAAGTCAGTCGTTTCTTCAGCAGGGGGGGAGAGCCGATGTCAGAGGGGCTGGATGTCCTGGTGCTACCGTGGCCACGAGAAGGACTGCTATATGTGTTCTCTCTGTGGGCCCTCATCGGTCTTCTCCTGCAGAGGATTGCAGGGCACCCCGGTCGCGTGATATTAGCAGCCCTGGATTGGCTTCGTCATCCATGATACGCGGATCTGATCAGGTTAAGAACGTAAGATATGCCATACTGGGTCAGACCAAGGTCTATCAAGCCCAGTATCCTGTTTCCAACAGTGGCCAATCTAGGTCACAAGTACCTAGCAGTTTCCTCAAAAGGCACAGGTTCCACAATGCTTATATTGGGGCAAGCAGTGGATATCCTGAGTCCCCTTTAATAATAGTTTATGGACCTTTCCTTCAGGAACTTGTCCAAACCTTTTTTAAACCCGGCTACACTAACAGCCTTTTACTGTATCCTCCAGTAACGAATTCCAGAGTTTGATTACATGTTGAGTGAAAAAATATTTCCTCTTATTAGTCTTAAATAGGTTACCCTGTAGCTTCATTGCATGTCCCCTAGTCTTTCTATATTTTGATGTTGGTGGTGGGCCAGCCTTGGTGGCTTCCAGTGTCGGACAACCTGCTTGCACAGAGGCCTGTGTTCATGTCTCAAGTGGATCACTTCTCGCTTACGGCCTAGCCCTTGAGCGGGCAAGGTTATTGAAGTGGGACTATGCACCAACAGTGATCTCCACTCTCTTAAAAGTAAGGAAGAAATCTACCTCTTTGTCATATGTCCATGTGTGACGCATCTTTGAGGGCTGGTATGAGAGTTCTGGGGTGCGACCTTTGGGAGTGTCGGTGGTAAATGTCCTGGCTTTTTGAAGGCGTGATTGGACAAGGGGCTTGCGCTGACTTCCCTAAGGGTTCAGGTGGCTGCCTTATCTTGTTACCGGGGTAAGATACAAGGTGTCTCCCTGGCAAGCTGTTCGGATTGTAGGGTATATTTGTAGCACAAAAATAAGTTAGACTCTCTGTTGTCTAGGGGAATATGGCTACTATCCCAGCCCAAAGTTCTGTGAATTATTCTGGCAATGAGCCACGAAAGAATTCTGGTCTGCAGATATATATTAGACTTTATTATAGGCAACCAAATAGAAAAATATACACACACATATATGGCTAATTAGAAACATAAAGTAACAATTGGTTATGGTACAGATGTACACTTGGACAACGTAATAAATCAGATTAGGAACCAGACGTCACTGATTCGCTCTGCACTGAGGAAAAGCAAGAAATATATTGCTAACCCCTTTGCCCATCCAGGAGAGGAGAGATAAGCCAGTACCTTAGCTCCGTCGGCACTCAGAAGCAGCTTCTAGCTAGTGCGGGCTCTAGCCTCGTCAGGCGAGCCGCAGTAAGTCCGAACCGGAGGTATCTGTGAAAGTCTTATCTCAGACCTGTGGAGGACGGCCTAGCCCACACGTAGGGGCCGTCTGGCGGAAGGCTCAGGGCGCAGGAATCAGGTACGCAGTGCACAGCAGCAGGACCGGTGCAGAAGTCTGTATGTCCAGGTGGGGAAAAGCCCCAACTCATTCTTACTCTCCAACTTACAACTACTTCCAGCGCAGAATGCAGAATTCTGTGTGAGAATCCTCCGTCATAGGTCCGATGATTGGTTGGCAGCAGGCAGTCTGAGGTGTTCTCAGCGAATCAGGAGGTCGATGATGAGCAGCTTCTTGCAAACAAAGGAGCCATGGTAAAAAGTCAGGCAGAAGCAACAGTATGTAACTTCTGGGCATGTACAAGTGTCCAAGGCCAGCCACGGACAATAGCCTCTGTATGCATGCTTAGAAACGCTGATCCAGCAGTTGCTTGAAGGACAGGCTTATAGCTGAACACAGCAAAAGTGAAGTGAAGAATCCATCTTGGCTGTGCAGTTTGGTTCATTTTTGGTTCAGGCCTGAGTTGCTGAGCAGGCCGGAGATTTGCATGTAGAATTGCAGGGGTACCAGCCCTACAGGATATTTCCCATTTCTTGTGAGCCGTGAAACAGATTTGACCCCTTGGCAGGTTCATTTTCCCTCCCTGCGACCTTAACCATTGTGCTGTAGTTCCTGACAGAGCTGCCGTTCGAGCCCCTTGGTCATTCAGCGCTGTGATGGGAAACGTGTATCTGAGCCTATGGAACTGGAAGAAAAACAGGCTTTTACCTTTAAGGAGAGAGACAGGCCAGAAAGCAGTGGTTTTAAGACTGCAGGCAAAGAGAAAAAAAACACACGTAGTTGCTGGGTACAGACCACGCCCAAGCTCTGAGGCAAGCTGTGAGGTTAATGAGAGGCACCTGGGGGAGGAGCACAGCCCAATAGTTCAGGCACACTCATATAAGCCCAGGGGACTAGAAGAGTGGGGAGAGACCACCAGGGAATTGGAAGGAGAGAGGACCACCAGGGGTGCAGAAGGAGAAAGAAACTTCAGGGGAGCTGAAGGACAAAGAGTTACCAGGGTCAGCATCAGAGAGGATTCCAAAGGAAACCAGCACAGAGGGAGCCACGTTCCAGAAGAAAGTCAGTACTGCAGGGGAACTGCAGCTGATTCTGGAGGCAGGAGGGTTTTGCCTGGGAGAGTTACTGACAAGGAGCAAGGTACGATAGCAGCAGCTCATGAACCTGCTGGAAAACTGCCATCTCCCAAAAGGTGTGTGAATAGAACTGTAAATAAAAGTAATGTGAGCCAGTTAGAGGCTCTGTGCCAGTTAATGAAAGAAAAGAATCTCCATGTGCCTGCTAAGAACCCTGAGCATAAAGAGAAGTCTCACTGGAGAAAGGTCTTAGAGCTGTTAGAAGAGATTAAGCCTGGGTTTGTGCAAGCTGATTTAAACACCGATATAACGGACACAGGTTATAAAGAAATGCAAACGGAGGGTTATGATTCTGACCAGGAGTCTGTAGAATCATTAATGAATTGCTCTCTATGTAAGAAAACAGCGTAAAAGTGCTAGGTTTTGAAAGGAGAAAAACCTAGAAACAAATTGTCCTGGTAAAACTGACAGAAGCAGTTAAAGGTTTATTTTGAATGCTGGAAGCTTTGAAAGAAACAGCTACATATGCTTAAAGCTGACAGAAGCACTTAAAGCTTTATTTTTGAATGCTGGAAGCTTAAAAGGAAACAGCTATCTGTGCTTAAAGTTAATAGAAGCAGTTGTAGTGTTCTGTTCCAGTGAAAAGGTTCTTTTTGTTAGAATTTTGTGTGGAGAAGAATCCCATTTATTTTGCCATGCGTTGAGTTTGAATGCTCTTGTGGAAAGGAAAATAAAAATTCCTGTGTTTGCCTAAAACCCTTCAGTCACAACTTTATTGTTTAAGACCTCACAACTACAACTCCCAGAAGCCTCGGCTCTGGATTCCTTATTTAAGGACAATAAAAAGGCACGTCCCGGCCTATAGGCGACCGCCTGGGCACGGGGCGCGACAGCGCTCAAAGATCTAACACTGAAAGTGGTTTTCCTGGTGGCCATCAGTTCAGCTCAACGCATTTCCGAGCTGCAGGCTTTGTCCTGCAGAGCCGTTTCTGATTCTAGCCAAGGAGAGAGTGGTTTTGCGCACGGTACCATCGTTTCTGCCAGAGGTGGTCTTGCCTTTTCACATCAACCAGACGGTGGCGTTGCCAGTCTTTCCCAAGGCGGAGGTGGGCGCCGCTGATGGGGGACTGCGCAAGTTGGATGTTTCGCAGAGCATTGAAATGCTGCCTGAAGCGCACCCAGCCCTTCCATAAATCGGAGTGTCTTTGTGCTCTTTGGAGGGCCGCATAAAGGTGAGGCAGCCTCTAAAGTCTCCATCTCTCTCTTGGTGAAGGAGGCTATTGCCTTGGCCTACCTGCTTAAAGAGCGGCCAGCCCTAGCATGCTCATGCCACAAGGGCCCAGATGGCATCTTGGGCCGAGTTCAGCCTCATGCCTCCAGGAAATATCTGCAGGGCAGCGACTTGGTCATCATTGCATACCTTTGCCAAGCATTACCGTCTCAATGTGCAGGTGATGCAGAAAGCGCATTTTGGAGATAAGGTCTTGAGGGTGGGGCTTCCGGGTCCCTCCCATCGTTGAGTACTGCTGTGGTACATCCCTTTTGGTCCGGACTGGACCGGAGGGACGTGGATGAAGGTGAAATTAGACCTTACTTGCTAATTTACTTTCATGGAGTCCCTCCGGACCAGTCTAGGACCCATCCTATTCTGTGATCGTTGAGGAGGCGTGAGCCCGGAATATTGGTTGGATGGATTCTGGAAAGCATAAGGGTTCATCAGCTTACTGGCGGGGGCTCGGAGGTGGCCAGACTTCTTTCTGTTCGCACAATCTGGGGTGCGATTTAAAAAAAAAACAAAACAAAAAAACTAAGAAAGCGAGACTCACCCAGTTGTCTCTAGTGTAGTGTGCGGGGCCAAGTTACATGGCTCGGAATATGCGGAGGGTTCTGTTCTGCGAGTTAGTTATTGCAGTTGAAGTGAGTTGTTTCTGCTTTGTCAGTAGTGTACTGAGGTAGAGAAGGGAACCTTAGAGGATATAGCGTGACATCTCAAGAAAAATTTACATATCGGTCTCCAGCTACTGGTGGACAAACACTACCCATTGGTCAGGACTGGACCGGAGGGACACCATGAAAGTAAATTAGCAGATAAGGGCTAATTTTTTGTTCCGCCATAACGGAAAAACACATTAGCAGCTTCAAAAAATGTACCAAGTGTTCTGGTACAATATCGGTCGCCGATAGACATGACTGGTGTTTAAAATATTTGGGTCCAGGACTTCCGGTGACGTCAGGGAGCATGGTGGTTGCTCTCTGAGGGAGCTCCGGGGCGCTGGTGAAATTTAGCTAAAATAAGAGCGACCCTACCCTACCCTACCCGAAGAGCCCGCAATAAGAGCTCGTTATTCCCGATCTCAGAGGGGATGTCGGTGCAAACGCGCTTGTCAGCGTATCGCTCCACATACGCCATGGCGGCGGAGCGGGGTGAGGAGGACCATGTGGCCAACATGGCGGATGAAGGAGAGGAAAGGCCTGATTCCGATGGGGGCTCCGATGGCGGCCCGGACTCGATGGAGAGCCTGAAGGAGTGGCTGACGGCTTTCAAAGAAGAGTGGAAGACCGAGATGGGCTCCTTTAAGAAGGATCTGAAGGAGACGTTGGCCACGTTAACACAAGATATGAAGGAGTTAGGGGCACGAATGGAGGTCACGGAGGAGCGCTTGGAGCACCAAGAGGAGATGGTAAATGACCTGCGGAGCAGTTGGGCGGAGCTGAGGCAGGCCCAGGATGAGCTCAAGGGGAAAACGGAGGACCTCGAAGACAGGTCTCGCAGGAGCAATGTGCGGGTGTGGGGCCTCCCGGAGGAACAGCGCTTTCAGGACTGTGAGGCGACGCTGGCGCGGCTGTTTGCCGCTATTTTGCAGGAGGCAGACCCTGAAGGAGAGTGGGAGGGTAAGCCGATGCCTATGGAAAGGGCCCATCGGAGCTTGGGTCCCCCGAGGGAGAATAAACCCCGGGATGTGATAGCGTGCATGAGCTCATATAAATTGAAGGAGAAGCTCCTCACCGTGGCACGGAAGCTTGGCCCGTACAAGTGGGAGAGGGCGAAGATTGAGCTATACCACGACCTCTCGGCGGGCACGCTGCAACGGAGGTGGGAGCTGAGAGGGGCCACCTCAGTGCTGCGCAGAGAAGGCTGGCGTTATAAATGGCTCTACCCCTTTGGACTGCTGGTGACGGTAAAGGGTGTTACCCGCCGAATCCAGAGCGCTGAGGGAGCCTGGCATACCTTGCGGGACCTGGGAGTGGAAAATTATTATGGAGGCTCAACTGCGAGGCCCGACTAAGGAGCCGCGCTCTCCTCTGCCGACGACGGGGATGAAGTGGCAGAGAGTAGACAGCAAGAGTCGGCGGCTGACAAGGCTATCCAAAGGAAAAGAACGAGTGCCGACGGCGGAGGTGACTGGGGACTGAACCACTCCATCTCCGCAGGTGCGCAGCATATGCAGGGGCAGTTCTCTGCATTCGGGGAGGCCAAATTATTGGGACCATGAGACTGTCATATCAACATTACAGTCTTATGGGCTTGGAGACCTTTACAAGCTACGATGAACAATAGGGAATATTAAGATGAGCATGTCCATGTGGCGGATACTTGATGGATGACCATGAACTGTAATAAGTATAATTCATCAGATCAAGCGGCAGCAGCACTGGAAAGCAAACTTTAGGATGATTTTGCCTTTTATGTTAAAACGCTGTTGGCACAATCCTAAAGGAATAGCTTGTGGGAGTCAGATTGGCAAAAAATTTATATAGCCATCCCAATTACCTAACAATGCTGACAGTCTCAGGTGCCTTGTCTTAGAAGGAAGTATTGCTGGGCAAATTTAGAAGAGGATGAGCTCGGCGCTGCTGGACCTGGCTCAGCCGGGAGGACATTGGCTAGCTTTGGACTTGCATGGTGGTAAATTATTGATGCATAGGGGGATATTTGTCCTTTTGGTTTCTTAAGTGTATTAAGGGGGAGGTGGGATGGTACTAAATATCATACCTAAGACTGTATGTGGAAGGTATGGGGGGGGGCTCGGGCGGGAGGAGGGCGGACATCTAAGTGGGGGATTTGAGGGGGAGCAGGGGTGGAAGGGGGAGGTGGGGGGAGGTGGGGGGCGGGAGGGAGGAGGCTCAGGGGTGGGGTGGATGGAGAGATGGGGGTAGCAGTGATGGGTATTTGAGGGGAGAAGGGGAAGGGCACATCAAAAGGGTTGACAAGGGGGGTAGGGGGAGCAGTGGAGGCGCCCGGGGAGGGTCACTGGGGGGTCAGGAAACTCCGGAGGGAGTAGTAATGCAGGGGGGAGTGAGGGGGAGGGTGGGGGAAGGGGGAGGAGGGAGAGGGGGGAGGGAGGGGGCGAGGGGTGGGGGGGGAAGTAGACGAAGGGGGTGTGATGGGAATGGAGGGGGATGGTTTGGGGTGCCTGACTGGTCCCTATGGGGAGGATAGGATCTTTGAACGTGAAAGGGCTGAATAATCCTCGGAAGCGGCAGCAGCTGTATAGAGAGGCCACAAGGCTAGACTGGGAAATAGTGCTGATACAGGAGACCCATTTGCGGAAGAAAAATGAGGGGCTGATGCGGAATGCGAAATTCCCGCAACAGTACTTTGGAGGTTTGAGGGGTAAGGAAGCGGGCAAGAAGGGGGGGTGGCGGTTTTGCTACGGCGGGATAGTACGTTTCGGGTGAGCAGGGTACAGAGGGATGACGAGGGTAGGGTGCTACTATTGGGTGGGGAATGGCAGGGCGAACCGGTGACTCTGGTCAACATCTATGCCCCGAACGAGCGGCAGGGGCAATTCTGGAGAGGGGTGCAATCTTTGCTAGCCAGGCATGTCCAAGGGAAGCTCATTCTGGGGAGAGATTTTAATTTGGCCCTACACCCCAGATGGGACCGCCAAGCGGGGGGGGGACGATGGGAAACACAATATTCGAAAGATTCTGGCGAGTATTATGGACACTTACCAGTTGAGTGATGTATGGAGGCAATTGCATGAGGGGAGTAGGGAATACACTTTTTACTCCGCACCTCATGATAGCTACAGTCGGATCGATTATCTTCTGACGAATTCTGGGTGGGGCCCCAGGATCCAGGAAGCGGCCATAGGGAATATTACGTGGTCTGACCATGCCCCAACGTGGGTGAGCATTGGGGGCCCTAGAGATGGGGGGGAGTGAGATTTTGGAGGCTCAATGAAAGTTTGCTTAGGAGGGAGGAGGTAGTGCAGGATGTCAAGAGATGTCTGAGGGAGTACTGGGACCTCAATGACATGGGGGAGGTGGGATTGTGGGAGGGTATGAAGGCGGTAGTGAGGGGGCGGCTAGTGATGTGGTCCTCTAGATTTAAGAAGCAGAGGTTGGTGAGGGAGGAGGAATTGCAAGCAGAGATAAAGCAGGTGGCTGAGCGATATCAAGGCCGGGGGAACAAGCGTGACTTTAAGCGCCTCAATCAGCTGAGGGATGGAGCTTAATAAATTGCAGGTGGACGAGATTGGGTTCCAGTTGGCTAGGTTGAAACAGTGTTATTACGAATGGGGGGATAGAGCTGGGAAATTGTTGGCCAATAAATTACGGCAGCGGGAGGCCCAGACCACTATAGTGGGGTTGGTAGGGGATAGTGGGGAGCAGCTGAGGACGGAGAAGCAAATTGGGGATCGTTTTCGCCAATTCTATAGAGAATTATATAAGAAACCGGAGGGGGGGACCCTGGGGGCAGGAGAGGCCTACTTAAAGGGCATTGAGCTGCAGGGTTTGGGGGAAGGGGAGGTACAGGCCTTGGAGGCCGATATTACCCGGGAGGAAGTGGCGCTGGCCCTGCGGGTGCTGCCGGCGGGAAAGGCCCCGGGCTTGGATGGTCTGAGCATGTAGGAAGTAATCCTAGAAGTGAGCATGCATGCCTGAAAGCATCCGCAAAGAGGCAAACCTTACCCGACAGCCCTTCCGCTATATCACTAACAAAATGTTAAAAAGAATTGAACCAAGGACAGATCCCTGGGGCACACCACTGGTAACATCCTTCTCCTCAGAGTGAGCTCCATTTACTTGTACTCTTTGTCGCCTCCCACCCAACCAATTTCTAACCCAACAGTAAGAAGAGATATTATCCTTCTTATCCACTTGCAGCTGCTTACCAACCTCAGCAGTGATAGCAGGGCCCCCGCCAGCCCAAAAAGCCTAAGATGGCTAAGCCACAGCCAGCTGCACAGCCACAGCCAGCACCTAGTTATTGACTCCTTCCTAGAGAGCATAGCTACTCTGCCTCTGCAGGGATCCCCACCCCTACATTTAGCAGACAGACTCTGTTCCTTTGCCCACAGGTTGGACCTCATCACATCAGAGCAGTGGACTCTCAATATCCATCTAAAGGGGCTATCTGCATCTCCATAAGGGATTATCTTGCAAACCCCTTGCAGACAAATCTCCTATCAGTTAAGGTGTCCATCCTGTTAGCTCAGGGGGCTGTAGAAAGAGTTCCACCCTCCCAAGAGGGCAGGGGCTTCTATTCCCCTTACTTTCTTATCCCCAAGAAGGCAGGTGGTTTCAGGCTCTTTCTATATCTAAGGGACCTAAACAAATTCCTCGTTTGAGAAAAATTCAAAATGATTTCCCTCAGTACACTTCTGCCATACCTTCAGAGGAATGACTGGCAATGTTCTCTAGACCTCAGAGGCATACGCACATTTGCTGATCCACTCTCAACACAGACCGTATCTGCGTTTTTGATTCCAGCAAACCCACTACCAATATCAGGTGCTCCCCTTCGGAATAGCTTCCGCACCCCGAGTGTTCACGAAATGCATGGCAGTGGTTGCTGCCTACTTTCATACTTTGGGGTATAGCCTTCCCCTACTTAGACAACTGGCTAATTGGGGAAGAATCTTCATCGCACCATTACTATGCTCCAAGATCTAAGTCTTTCCGATATAGCACCTGGTCCCATCCCAGCAGCTCAAATTCATTGGACCACTTCTAGATACTCATTAGGCCTGAGCTTTCCTTCTAGAAGACTGCTCTGCCAGTCTCATCAAGCTGGCCAACAGTATAAGGGGTTACAGTGCTCTGACAGCTCGAAAAATGCTGTGCCTTCTGGGGCACATGGCCTCCACAGTCCATGTTGTCTTCTATGCCTGCCTGATCATGCGGCAAGCCCAGTGGACTCTGTCAGCTCAAAGGACCCAAGCAACCGGGCGTGTCTCAGACAAGATCTGCATCACCCCTCCACTTGTCAACTCCTTTCAGTGATAATGCTCCCCTCAAAACCTACTCAGAGGGTCACCTTTTCAGATGCCTCCACCTCAGTGCACCCTGACAACAGATACTTCCAAACTTGGGTGGGGAGCACATCTGGAC
Source organism: Ichthyophis bannanicus (assembly GCA_033557465.1). NCBI lineage: Eukaryota > Metazoa > Chordata > Amphibia > Gymnophiona > Ichthyophiidae > Ichthyophis > Ichthyophis bannanicus. Next base: position 417,254,797 of record CM066036.1, on the reverse strand, counting down.
AGTCTTATCACACAGGGGCAATGGACACATCAGGAATCTCAGTTGCAGATCAACCTCCTGGAGCTGTGTGATCTCATGAATGTCCTTCAGGTTTTTCAACCCCAACTTTCGGGTAAACGGGTCTTAGTCCAAACGGACAACCAGGTGGCCATGTTCTGTGTGAACAAGCAGGGGGAAACTGGTTCCTATTCCTTCTGCCAGGAAACCCTTCATCTCTGGTTCTTCCCCATTGCACATCGCATCCATCTCAGGGCAGTGTATCTCCTGGGCAAACTCAATCTCCTTGCGGACAGACTCAGCTGTATCCTACATTCACACGAGTGGACTTTAAATCAGGAAACGGCATCTTGGATCTTCCACATGTGGGAGACTTCCGGAATAGATCTGTTCACCACCCAGGAGAATACACATCTTTCGCTGTTTTATTCAAGGCTTCCTTCCCAGCAGAGCCTTCTCCATTGGGGAAAGGGCCTACTTTATGCATTCCCGCCTATCCCCTTAATACCCAAGACCCTGTTCAAGCTGCAGGCTGACAGGGGCTTCATGATCCTAATAGCCCCTTACTGGCCCGTCAGGCACGGTTTCCTCTGCTGATTCGTCTGGCGCAGACTCCACCTCTCAGCCTGGGACATGAGTCCAACCTTCTCTCTCAGAGTCATGGGGCGCTTTTCCATCCCAATCCACAAGCCCTCAGTCTCATGGTGTGCCTGCTGAAAGCATAATCTTTGCTGACCTCGTCCATTCACAACAGTTCAAGGATATCCTATTTGTATCGCACAAGCCATCTACCAAACGTTCTTATGCTTTCAAATGGCGAAGGTTCACTCTCTGGTGTACCCCAAAACATATTGACCCCTCTGCCTACCTGATGGAATTCCTTTTACAATATTTCCTCCACTCGTCCTCAGCAGGCCTCAAGACTAACTCACTCAGAGTTCATCTCAGCGCTATCTCAACCTATCATAGGCCAGTGAACAGGAATCCTGTTTCTTCGCACCTCTTGGTGCAACAATTTATTCATGGTCTCCTGCTGTTCAAGCCACTGATCAAACCACCAAAACTGGCCTGGGACCTTAACGTGATTCTAATGCAACTTCCAAAGCCTCCTTTTGAGCCTTTAACCACTACGTCCCGATTTTTGAAGGCAGTTATATGGGTAACAACCCATGTTACCCATGTAAATATCTTAACTGGGATTTTCCAAAGGCCACAAGGGGGAAGTGATCATATTGGGTAACTTTAAGCTACCCGATGTGGATTTATAGGTGACTGGAGAAACAGATGGACCAACAAGAGACTACTGTACTGATGGACTACATCTCTCTGTCGCAGGGAAAAGAATCCTAAGTGAAAAATTCAGGCAGTATGTGGATATGCATTTAAATTGGAAAAAGAGGGCGACGGATGGGGAAGGACAAGTTCAGGACGTCACTCCCCGCAAAAGCAGAATAACATCTGAAACAGCCACGCTTTTAAACCACACATCAACGACAAGTGGGAAGAAGTGGGCAGAACAAAACCAATGCAAAATACATACAAGCCAGTTAAATGCTGGAAAGCAATGAGCACAAATGCTCAAAACTTAGCCAACAAAGTTCCTGACCTGGAAGTCCTAATGGTGGAAATGGACTTGGACATTGTGGCCATTAAAGAAACATGGTTTAATGAACCACATGAATGGGATATAGACATAGCTGGCTTTAATCTATTCAGAACAGACAGAGAAAGCGGAAAAGGAGGAGGAGTAGCCTTATACAGTCAAACCTCGGTTTTCATGATTAATCCGTTCAAAAAAGTCTGACTAAAACCGAAACGGACTAAAACCGAAGCAAGATTTCCCATAAGAAATAATGTAAATTCAATTAATCCGTTCCAGACACCCAAAAATATTGACAAAAAATACATTTTATAGAGAATAACTCAGCCAGCAGTAGAACAGCTCCTGTCACTTCTCTCAGCTGCCCGATCGTCCACAGCACAGCAAACACACAGATACTGTAGGACACTAATCTGATCGCTGACTCCGTCTCAACAGCGTACCCCGCAAGAGAAAGAACTGCCTGCCACATTCATTCAACATCTCCTGCTTACCCATTCAACATCTCCTGCTACCCTGCTACCTCCGAGCCTGAGGGGGCGCTCCAGAGAACAGGCAGGCGGTGGAGAGATCGGGGCCTTCCTCTCTGCAATCCTTGCATCTCTGACTCTGGCTCGAGGATGTTGCTCACCTGACTTTCGCATCTCAACACGCGATCGGTGAGTCCGGGGAGGGTAGTGCTGCCGGGACTGGGCAGGCAGTGTATGCAGACCAGCGGAAGGTGTATGTACACTATTGCAGTACTGTTGCTTTTCAGATCTGGCACACGCGATCGGTGAGTCCGGGGGGGGGGGGGGGGGGGGTAGTGCTGCCGGGACTGGGCAGGCAGTGTATGCAGACCAGCGTGTATTGCAGTACGAAAACCGAGGCGATAGACTAAAACCGAGACAAGATCTCAGTCTGAAAAGACGTCGAAAACCGAAACCGACGAAAACCGGGGCAACCGAAAACCGAGGTTTGACTGTATGTCAAAAGCAATATTAAAGCTACTGAAATGCGAGGGGTATGGGGAAAAGAAGAAGCGCTCTGGATTGTGTTGGAAAGAGGAGATGGCATTGTCATCCATACTGGTGTAGTCTACAGACCTTAGACTCAAATCGAAGAAATAGATAACGAATAGATTATAGATATTGCCAAGATAGCCACAAAGGGGGAAGTGATCATATTGGGTGACTTTAATTTACCCGATGTGGATTGTATTACTCCTTCTACGAATCTGGAAAGAAGCAAAAAAAATTGTGGATGCTTTCCAAGATGCGTTATTTAGACAAATGGTGGTGGAACCAACCAGGGAAAACTCAATACTGAATTTAGTGCTCACCAACAGTGATAGCGTGTCGAAAGTCCAGGTGGGTGCCCCTGTGAGCAGCAGCGATCATCATACGGTGTGGTTTGAGATAAAAGCCAAGGTGCAGTCCAATCATAGCAAGCTCAAAGTCCTAGACTTCAAAAACACTGACTTCAGCAAAATGATCAAGTACCTGAAGGAGGAGTTGGCAGGGTGGGAGGGGATAAGGGAAGTGGAAATGCAATGGGCTAAACTAAAGGTGGCAAGAAAAGGGGCAACAGATAAATATGTAAGGAAAGTAAATAAAAGCAAGAGGAGAAGGAAACCTATTTGGTTCTCCAAAGAAGTGGCTGCTCAGATAAAAGCAAAAAACACAGCTTTCACAAAATTCAAAAGCTTGCAAACAGAGGAACACAGAAAGGAATACAGGATCAAACTAAAAGAGTCAAAAAGAGAAATAAGGAAAGCAACATCAAAGGTGGAGGAAAAGATGACTAAAGATGTGAAGTGAGCCGACAAAACTTTAATCAGGTATATTCGGTAGAAGAAGAAAATCAGAGATGCAATTGCAGGACTCAGAAGTGCTGGGAATGGACTTGTGGAAAGTGACATTTAAAAAGCGAAATTGCTAAACAAATTCTTCGGCTCTGTTTTTACTAAAGAAAATCCTGGAGAAGGACCACCTGTGGCTCCCAAATATAAAAATGGGAATGAAGTAGATACCACGCCATTCACAGAAGATGATGTGTTAGAACAGCTTGCAAAACTGAAAGTGGACAAGGCCATAGGACCAGATGGGATACATCCCAGGATACTGAAAGAGCTCAGAGAGGTTCTTGCAGGACCATTAAAGGATGTTTTCAGTTGAAACAGGAGAAGTTCCTCAGGACCGGGGAAGGGCTGATGTGGTATCTCTTCACAAAAGTGGTGACAGGGAAGAAGTGACAAACTACAGGCCCGTGAGCCTTACCTCGGTGGCGGGAAAAGTAATGGAGGCACTCCTGAAAGAGCAAATAGTGGACTTAATCAAAACCAACACGTTGCATGATCCGAGGCAACATGGTTTTACCAAAGGACGATTTTGCCAAACAAATCTGATTCAGTTCTTTGACTGGGTGACCAGTGAACTAGATCAGAGGCATGAAATGGATGTCATCTACCTGGATTTCAGCAAAGCTTTTAATACTGTTCCTCATAGGAGGCTTATCAGTAAACTCAATAGCTTGGGGATGGGTCCCAAGGTGGTGAACTGGGTCAGAAATTAGTTGACTGACAGACGTCAGAAGGTGATGGTAAATATAGCTCACTCGGATGAAAGGAGGGTGATTAGCGGGGTGCCCCAGGGTTTGGTCCTGGGCCCCAGCACTGTTCAATGTATTTGTGAGTGATATTGCTGAAGGACTGAATGGAAAAGTCTGTCTTTTTGCAGATGACACGAAAATTTGTAACAGAGTGGTCTCCCCTGAGGGGAGTGGATAACATGAGGAAAGATCTACAAAAGCTGGAAGAATGGTCTAATGCTTGGCAGTTAAGATTTAATGCGAAGAAGTGCAGTGTCATGCACTTGGGAAGCAAAAATCCAAGGGAAATGTACGCGATTGGGGTTTGAGAGGTTGGTGTGCACGGACCAGGAGAAGGACTTTGGTGTGAGTATTTCTGAGGATCTCAAGGTGGCAAAACAGTGCGACAAGGCGGTGGCAAAAGCCAGGAGGATGTTGGGTTGCACTTCAAAGAGGAATTTCCAGCAGAAAGGAAGAGGTACTAATGCCACTGTATAAGTCACCGGTGAGGCCTCACTTGGAATATTGTGTTCAGGTTTGGAGACCATATCTCGCAAAGGATATAAAAAGACTGGAAACGGTTTAGAGAAAGGCGACCAAAATAATTTGGAGCCTGCGTCAGAAGCCTTATGAGAAGAGACTTGAAGACCTAAATATGTACACTCTGGAGGAGAGGAGGGACAGTGGAGGTATGATTCAGACCTTTAAATACTTAAAGAGAATTAATGAACAAACAAACCTATTCCAAAGACGGGGAAGCTGTAAAAGTAGAGTGCATAACATGAAGCTGCAAGGGGGTAAATTGAAAGGCAATGTCAGGAAATACTTTATCTCCAGGAACACCTCTAAGGTGTACATATTAAGATCCTTCAGTCTGTCCTCATATGCTTTATAATGAATCCCATTAATCATTTTAGTAGCAACCCTCTGCACCGACTCCATCCTGTTCACATCCTTTTGAAGGTGTGGTCTCCAGAATTGCACACCATACTCCAAATGAGGTAGCACCAAAGACGTATACAGAGGCATTATCACCTCCTTTTTTCTGCTGGCCATTCCTCTCCGTATGCACCCAAGCATCCTTCTAGCTTTTGCCGTCGCCTTTTCTACCTGTTGAGCTACTTTAAGATCATCAGACACAACCACGCCTAGGTCCCGCTCTTCTTTAGTGGACAAAAGTACTTCACCTCCTATACTGTATTGCTCCCTTGGATTGCTGCAGCCCAAATGCATGACCTTACATTTTTTAACATTAAATCCCAGCTGCCAAATTCTAGACCATTCTTCAAGCTTAGCTAGATCCCTCCTCATGTTATCTACACCTTCCTGGGTATCTACTCTATTGCAGATTTTGGTATCATCTGCAAAGAGGCAAACCTTACCCGACAGCCCTTCCGCTATATCACTAACAAAGATGTTAAAAAGAATCGGACCAAGGACAGATCCCTGGGGCACACCACTGGTAACATCCTTCTCCTCAGAGTGAGCTCCATTTACTTGTACTCTTTGTCGCCTCCCACCCAACCAATTTCTAACCCAAGCAGTAACTTTAGGGTTCATCCCTAGGGTGCTCAGTTTGTTTATAAGTCGCCTGTGAGGAACAGTGTCAAAGGCTTTACTGAAATCTAAATACACCACATCTAGAGCTCTCCCTCGGTCCAACTCCCTGGTCACCCAGTCAAAGAAATCAATCAGATTTGTCTGACAAGTTCTGCTACAAGGGAACATGGGATGAGGGTGAAGGGAGATAGATTCAGGAGTGATATGCGGAAATATTTCTTTACGGAAAGAGTAGTGGATCCATGGAATAGTCTCCCAGTGGAGGTGGTAGAGATGAGGACAGTAACTGAATTCAAAAAAGCATAGGACAAACACAGAGGATCTCTAAAGGTAAAAAGTGGACTGTTGTAGTTGTTATGGAAGGACAGACTAGATAGGCCATGTGGTCTTTTTCTGTCATCATGTTTCTATGTAACAAGCAGGAATGAGTCTTCACATATGGTACGTCGGTACCGACGGAGCCTGTGCGGGAACGCTCCCCAGCATCAAATCAGAAAGCTTTTGGGAGCATCCCACAGCGCCTGCGTGCTGCCTTCCCGCCTTTCCAACTGTCTCTCCTCAGTTGTTCTTTTTCCGCGGAGCCAGCAGGTCGTGTTCCTGTCACCGCAGAAGAATTTTCTTATTTTTTCATATTTCTTTTGTGTCGCGTCTGCCTTCTTCGACGCTGTACCGGTATCGCCGGTCTTTCTTTTTATTTTTTCTTCTTGTAAAAAAAAACAAAAAACAAAAAACTTTTTTCCGTTCTTTTTCTTCAGGTGCACTTCAGTTTTGGGCCTTAGACCTATAACGTTTTTCCTCAAATATGGAAAAGCCTGCCTCAGGATTTAAGAAGTGCACAAAATGTGGTGGTACTATTTCCGTCACCGACACCCATCACTGGTGTCTAAAATGTTTAGGTCCTGACCATTCCATTACAGATTGTGTGTCCTGTTCCATGATGTCTAAGAGAGGTCGGCAGAACCGAGCTGCCAAGCTCAGTACCCTGTTTCCCTCTGATGCTGCTTCGGTGGCAGGCATCGACGTCTTCCAGGACTTCTTCTTCCTCACATGAATCTCAGGTAACTAAACATAAATCCAGCCGGTCCTCGAAGGGTAGATCTCCTTCTAAGCATCGAGATGCCTCTGGCCTTGCCCTCGAGGATTCTGCACCGGCAAAGTTACCCCGGCGGGAGGCTTCGGCCTCTAAAGCATCATCATCGGGGTTCCAGGATGATCTCGATGGCGTGGCCTCGACAGATCTCCTGGTGCCATGCTCTGGGGTACCAGTGGCTTCCACCGGTACCGAATTCTAGGCATTGGCGACGTCGATGGATCAGAGGATTCTGTCCATCGAACGCAGTCTGGCGGCTTTCCTTGTGGCATCGATGCCCGTGGTACCGCAACAGACTACTCCGCCGGTACCGGCTCTAGCATCGCCATCGGCACCGATCCCGGTACCGGTGGCATAGACATCGGCATCGGTGTCCACTATGCCGGTACTCTGCCCTCTGAAGCCCTCTGGTACCGATATCCCGGTACCGGTGATTCCCGATACCGATCCCAGTCGGTACGGGTATCGGGCTTTGCAAGAGCATCCGGACAGACGATACTTCGATTCCTCTGAGGATTCTGAAGAGTCTGTCGATGCAGTGATGCTTCTTCCACAGGAGGAGTCCTCTCCTAAACGAAGGATGTCTCCTCCAGAGGACTTGTCTTTTCAAGACTTTATCAGAGAGGTGGCTCGGGGCCTCTCTATTACAGTGGCCCCAGAGTCAGAGCCTAGAGCCAAGGAGTTAGATATTTTACAATATCCTAAAACTCCTAAGGAGGCAGCTACCTTACCTATTCATGAGATTATGTATGATCTCATGTTAAGGATGTGGGAAGCACCTCTAACCACCTCTCCTCATTCTCGCAGGTTGGACACCATGTATCGTGTCCCTCCTTGTCCTGGTTTCCATAAAACTCAGGTTCCTCACCACTCTATTGTGGTTGAGTCTGCAATGAGAAAGATTAGAAGTGCCAAGAGACATGCTTCTAATCCTGCAGGACGTGAATGTAGAACCCTGGATGCTTTTGGTAGAAGAGTCTTCCAAGCTTCCATGCTTGCTGCGAGAATTAATTCTTATAGTCTCTACATGGGAATGTTCTTAAAAGAAGTCACGGACCATTTGCAGACTTTAAGTACTTTTACGTCTGAAGATAAAAGGCAAGAATTTCTCACTGGGCTCAAACATGCCCAGGATATCTCCAAATTCTCCAACCGTGCAGCTTTCGACTCCTTTGAATGCGTAAGCAGAGCCTCAGCTATTGCCATAGGTGCACGTAGGATTGCTTGGCTTCAAGCATCTGATTTGGAGATCTGGGTTCAAGATGAATTGGGAAATATCCCTTGTACAGGTGAGAACTTGTTTGGCTTTTGCTTGCCGATCCTTACCAATCAGATGGATGCTGAAAATTCTGCTTTGGATAGACTATCCAAATCCACAGCTGCTCCTGCTAAGAAAAGGTTGTTCAAGAAAACACCTTTTTCTAAAAAGGGAAGATTTTATCCTGCTTATAGTGAGCGGGCATCTTCTGCAGCTCAGTTCCCTTCCAAACGTCAGCAATCCTCCAAACAGAGCAAAGCAAAGGCGGCGAGGCCTGCTCCAACCCAGCAATCTCAGCCCCCTCAGGGCCTTTGACTTTCTGCTAGAGATAGTAGCCTTCCTGGCTCTAGAAGGACCGGAGCCCTCCACCATTCCAGGAAGGTTATGTCACTTTGCTCCCAGGTGGGGGCAAATTACAGCAGAGCATTGGACACTCTCCATCATAAGAGAGGGGTACAAACTTCATTTTTCAAACTTGCCCCCTCTCACAAGAGTGCACCATTTCAATTCTCCAACCTCCCTCCTCAGCCTGTTGGATCAGGAGGTTGCCACTCTTCTAGCCCAGGGCACAGGGTTCTACTCCCCCTATTTTCTTATTCCAAAGAAAACAGGGGCTTCAGACCCATCTTAGATCTCAGAGAGTTGAACAGATTCCTAGTCAAAGAAAAATTCAAGATGGTTTCTCTAGGAACTCTGCTGCCATACCTTCAGAGTCAGGATTGGCTTTGTTCTCTACATCTCAAGGATGCGTATACTCATGTTCTCATCCATCCAACTCACAGAAGGTTCCTTCGGTTCCTTTTTCAGGACAAGCACTATCAATCAGAGTGCTCCCCTTTGGTCTGGCCTCTGCACCAAGGGTGTTCACAAAATGCATGGCAGTGGTTGCTGCTTTTCTGCGCACCCTGGGAATATTTGTCTTCCCTTACCTGGACGACTGGCTCATTCGAGCTCCCACTCAATCAGAGGCCAAGACTTCTCTAACCCGCACAATGCGTATCCTTCAGTATTTAGGGCTGGTGATAAACATCCCAAAATCCAATTTGATCTCTACTCAGTCCCTGGAGTTTATAGGGGCGTTGCTGGATACCACAAGGGTCCCTTGGTCAGACCACTACCTGATTAAATTTAACCTCACCTATGCTGGAATAAACAAAAATAACAACCTACATAAAAACCCTCAACCCAGATTCACAAAATTTAACGCTGATGAATTCCTCGATTTAACTATTCCACATCTTACCCTTTTACCAGCTGACTTAGATGAAGCTGTTGCAAATTGGCATAATACAATTAATAATGCAGCGACATACAAACAATCATCCAAGAAGAAAAACCGCCAAACTGCCAGAGATGCCCCCTGGTTTAACAACACCTTAAAATTAATGAAGAGAGAATTAAGGAACATAGAATCAAGATGGCGCAAAACTAAATCTACCTTTTATTTTGACACTTACCATAGCAACCTTAAAAAGTATAAAGAAGCATCAGACAGGGCAAAGAAAGACTACCACTCTACAATGCTGACTAAATCCATGAATAGGCCAAGAGAACTCTTCAGCATCGTCCAAAACCTAACCAATAACACATATGGACCTTGCAATGAAATTACTGATATCTCTGCCCAGTCATTAGCCAATTACTACATAAATAAATCAAAAGCCCTTTCATTTACACCAAATACCCTATCCCTTTCACACCAACATCAATTAGAAAAATGGTCTGACTTTTACCCTATAACTAAAGATACACTTAAGAACACCATTTCAAACCTAAACACTACGACATCTCAACTGGACCCCTGTCCGGTAAACTGGATTAAACTTACTCTCCCTACACTTTCTCCCTTTCTCCTTCCTATAATCAATCTCTCACTACTCCAAGGTTACCTCTCTCCCTCCCTCAAACATGCACAAATCCGACCGATAATTAAAAATAACACTCTTGACAAAACATTACCTACCTCGTACAGACCTATTTCAAGCATTCCATTTATGGCAAAGCTAATCGAAAAGGTGGTCCACTCCAAACCCAAACACAGGAACACATAGAAAATTCAGCCCCTCTCGATGACCAACAGTATGGTTTTCGTCCCTACCATGGTGTTGACACACTTTTAACAGTACTCCTCGATACCCTTATAAGGGGCATTGACAATCCGAAACAAGCATTTATCCTACTCTTTCTGGATATCTCTGCGGCGTTCGATAGTGTACACCATGCTGTACTGCTTAACAGATTAAAACAAATAGGAATACAATCAACGGTACATAATTGGTTCACATCATATCTAACTGATAGAACTCAAACAGTCAGAATTTGCACTCAAACTTCTAAAACCTACAAACAAGTAATCGGTCTCCCCCAAGGTTCCGCACTATCCGCCCTCCTATTTAATATTTATATTCAACCAGTCTGCAACATCTTCAAAAATTTAAAGTCCACTATCACATATACGCAGACGATATGATGATGTACATCCCATTTACAATCCCAACACTTCCACTGCAACTTTTAACAGAATGCTTCGACGAATTAACAAAATGGCTAGCAGATCACAATCTCCACATCAATCATGCTAAAACTGATATCTTAATAGTAACAAAACATCAATCATACATCCCGCCAACACACATCACACTCCAAAATCACAACATTAATATAAAAAATGAAGTAAAATACTTAGGTGTGACCCTTGACACACACCTTAGTATGAACACCCATATCAGAAACATAACCAAAAAAATCTACTTTAAACTCAAAATATTAAAACAATTACGCCCTCTTGTACACCTACACGATTTTTTGAGCATTATCCAGGCTGTCATCACACCACACTTTGATTTCGCCAATCTCATCCTACTAGGTACAACAAAGCAAAACATTAAGAGACTCCAACTTACCCAGAATGCAGCAGCTAGAACTACATTGAAGCTGCCCCCTTTTGAACACATAACACCTATACTTGCCAACTTACATTGGCTCCCAATACAATCCAGAATAAATTACAAATTGATAATTACCACATTCAAGGCGTTAAACAATATCGCCCCAGCCTCATTAACTGAACTTATCTCCAGAGACACGTCCCAATCTTCACTACGGAGTGGCCACATGAATAAACTAAAGATTCCAAAAGAATTCACAAATGCTAAAAAAATAACCAATAAAAAAGCATTTTCACATGCTGCCCCTATTCTATGGAACTCCCTCCCTGATGAAATAAGAGCATTAAATGAAATTAAGGAACTCCGCAAGGAATTGAAAACATTCCTCTTCACCTCCCACTTTGGTACACTAGTAAATCCATTACCCCTAACAGGAAATGGATAATAGCAAAATTGGTTCAGGCAATCTAATCACAGTTAAAGGATTAATCATAAACTTTTAGTAAATCGGTAAACAGAGTTATGTAAAGAGTTGTAAAAATTATATAACAAATTTATTCTGTATATAGTCCAATCATGTTTAAAGCATTAACAAAATTGTACATAGTTTCTAATGTTCCATGTAATAGCAAATTTGTATATAGTTGCTAATGTTCCATGTAAAACAGATATGTTACTCTGTCATTTCGTTCATTGTAAACCGCACCTGATCTGTGGAAGGTAGCGGTATATAAGCGACTGTTAAATAAATAAATAAATAAATAAATAAGGGCAAGGGCCTATCTTCCCCAGGCCCGTTGCCTTCGCTTGATGCAGTTAGCTTCTCAAGCAGAGTTGAAACCCCTACTAACTGCTCGAGAGATGTTACAGTTGCTAGGCCACATGGCATCCACCGTTCATGTGGTACCATATGCTCGCCTTCACATGAGAGCAGCTCAGTGGACTTTATCCACCCAATGGACCCAGGCAGTAGGCTGCCTGTCAGACAAAATAGCAAACACAAGTCGCCTCATTTTGTCCCTCCAGTGGTGGAAGTCCCCTCAAAACCTGTTGCTGGGGTCCCCCTTTCAACAGCCTCTACCCCAGGCAACTCTTACAACAGATGAGCTCCCCAGCCCATTGGAGAAGCATCTTAAGGACCTCTCCACCCAGGGCATCTGGTCCCCACAGGAGACTTGTCTACATATCAATCTCTTGGAACTCAGAGCAATCTTCCTTGCTCTGCGAGTTTTCCACACCCTGCTCAGCCACAAGACTGTCCTTATCCACACGGACAATCAGGTAGCCATGTTCTATATAAACAAGCAGGGAGGAACTGGCTCTCTGTCGCTTTGCAACGAAGCTCTGCGACTGTGGGCCCTCGCCAGAGAGCATCACATTCATCTTCTGGCAGTCTATCTTCCAGGTGTTCAAAACTCTTGGGCAGACAGACTCAGTCGAGTTCTGCTTCCACACGAGTGGTCCCTACATATGGACCAGGTATTCCAAGATTTTTCAAATTTGGGGAACCCCGGACATAGACCTCTTTGCAAGTCCGTGGAATGCCAAACTTTCCCGGTTCTGTTCCAGAACTCCGGCTCAGGGGGCTCAGGCAAGGGATGCTTTCCTTCTTCATTGGGGTCAAGACTTCCTGTATGCCTTTCCACCCATTCCCCTAATTCCCAAAACTCTGTTCAAGCTTCAGAGAGACCGAGGCCACATGATTCTCATAGCTCCACATTGGCCACGGCAAGTGTGGTACCCTCTGCTTCTACATCTCTCTCAAGCTCCCTTCCTAGAGATAGGGTCTGCTCCAGACCTCCTCTCTCAAGAGGACGGAAAGTTGTGGCATCCCAATCCCCAGTCTCTGCATCTCAGGGCTTGGTTGCTGAAGGCCTAGATCTCCAGGATCTTCATCTTTCTCAACAAGTGAAAGATGTTCTTTATGCTTCCAGAAAACCTTCTACTAGACGTTCTTACGCTTTCAAGTGGAAAAGGTTTACCATCTGGTGTTCTGAGAAGGGTCTTAACCCCAGTGCCATACCTCTGGAATAGTTGCTGGAGTATCTCCTTCATCTGTCTAATGCAGGCCTTAAGAGAAATTCAGTAAGAGTCCATTTGAGTGCTATTGCAGCTTCCCTCAAGCCTCTAAATGGACAACCTGTTTCCTCTCCTCCTCTTGTAGCAAGGTTCATGAGAGGCCTCCTTTTAACAAAGCCTCCCATTAGACCACCCCCCGTGGCATGGGACTTAAATTTGGTTCTTGGTCAGCTTATGAAGCCGCCTTTCGAACCTTTAGCTACCACCACCTTGAAATACCTTTCTTGGAAGGTTATTTTTCTCATTGCAATCACATAAGCACGCTGCATCAGTGAATTGCAAGCACTAATAGCTAATCCACCTTATACAAGGTTCCATCATGACAAGGTGGTCCTTAGGACTACTCCACACTTTATGCCTAAGGTGGTCTCGCCTTTTCACCTCAACCAAGAGGTCTACCTATCTGTCTTTTTTCCAGGACCTCATGCATCAAGTGCAGAGAGGAATCTTCATACCCTGGACTGTAAAAGAGCTCTGTCTTTTTACTTACAAAGGACACAGCAACATAGAAAGTCTTCCCAACTCTTTGTTGCCTTTGATTCTTCTCATTTGGGACAACCAGTCTCCAAGAGAACACTTTCTAACTGGATTGCCCAATGTATTTCTTTCGCCTATCAGAGCAACAACCTTTCTCTGGAGGGCCATGTCACAGCTATCAATGTGAGAGCCATGGCAGCCTCAATGGCTCATCTGAACTCTGTGTCTATCGACCACATCTGTCGAGCAGCCACTTGGGCCTCGGTTCATACCTTTCACAGGCCATTACTACTTCGACAAGGACTCCCGCCGGGATGCCTTGTTTGGTCAGGCTGTTCTCAAACACCTGTTCCATACTTAATCAACTCCTACCCACCATCCCTCATGGGATGCCAGAGATCCAGGTGGGGAAGTGCAGCCCTGTCCCAGGGACACACAACTTATGGGCTCTCTCCCTGGCATCTAAAGCTAGGGAGTCCCCATATGTGAAGACTCATTCCTGCTTGTTCCTGGAGATAGCACAGTTACTTACCTGTAACAGGTGATCTCTGGGAACAGCAGGAATATGTCTTCACAACCCACCCACCTCCCCTAGGAGTTGTCTCTCCCTCTCTCTCCCTCTTTGTCTCAGCTATAAAACTCAACTGAGGAGAGACAGTTGGAAAGGTGGGAAGGCAGCACGCAGGCGCTGTGGGATGCTCCCAAAAGCTTTCTGATTGGACGCTGGGGAGCGTTCCCGCACAGGCTCCGTCGGTACCGACGTACCATATGTGAAAACTTATTCCTGCTGTTCCCAGAGATCACCTGTTACAGGTAAGTAACTGTGCTTTCACTGAAAGGGTGGTGGATGCTTGGAATGCCCTCCTGATGGAAGTGGTGGGGGCAAATACAGTGACAGAATGGCATGGGACAGACACAGTAGATCCCTTTTACAATAACAGGATAAAATCAAAATAAACTTAGCTGTCTAATTTCTCAACAAACAAGGGTGTCCTACACGGAGCGGTGGGTTCACCCCTAAACAAAGACATAGGAAGGAGTGACCTGCACGGAGTGGCAGGTGCATCTACTCTTGTCATCTTAGTGGGCAGACTAGACGGACCATACTGGTCTATCTCCAGGAACAAGCAGGAATGAGTCTTCACATATGGGTACGTCGGTACCGACGGAGCCTGCACGGGAACGCTGCTCAGCTTCCAATCAGAAAGCTTTTGGCAGCATCCCTCGCGCCTGCGCGCTGACTTCCCGCCTTCTCCAGAGCCTCTCTTCAGTTTTGTTTTGTCCTCGGAGCCGGCAGGACGTCCTCCTGTCACCGCAGAAACTTTTCTTTTTACTTACTTTAATTACTTTAGTTTTTGTTTTCTTGTGGTCGCGGCTGTATTTCCCGCCGCCACCGGTACCGCCGGTGGATTTTTGATTAAATTCTGAGAAACTTTTTCTTCAGTTTTTTGCCGTAACTTGTTGGGCCTACCAGGCCTCTTCCTCATGGACCCTTCTTTTCCTAAGAAGTGCATTCGATGTGGAAACACCTGTTTCCTTTTAGACTCCAATAGTTGGTGTCTCAATTGTGTGGGTCCTGACCCTTTTTCCCCTGTCTTGTCAGGGGATACTTTTGTGAGGAAACCTTCAGTTTTTAGAGTTTCCCTCGATACCGTTTTTTATTCGGCAGTGAGGGAACCCGGGTTCTCCTCTTCACAGGATCAGGTAACCCACAAACAGTCTGTTAAGACTAGTCAATGCTTGAGTGGTATGTCCCATGCCCAGCATGGTGACGGCTTCGGCCTTACCCTCAAGAATCCATTGGCATTACCCCTGCAGGAGTCTGTGGGCTCCAAAGCATTAAAGGGGTTTCAGGTTGTTCCTGGGGCTCACCCCTCACAGAGCAAACCTGAGCCATGTCCGGGGGTGGCATCTGCTTCGAGCGGTACCGATCCCCCGGCATCGGCACCGGTGTCGAGTGTTCCACTCTTCACCAGGGATCGTCATCAGGCATCCTCGGTACCTTCGGGACCGATCGATACTCTCCGAATTGACTTCCCTCGATCCCAGCCTTGTACGGTGCGGGTATCCGCTTCGAGCGGTACTGATGCATCGGCTTCGGTGTCGAGTGTTTCACTTTTCACCAGGAATCGTCCTCTAGCATCCTCGGCACTTTTGGGGCCGGGCGATACGATACCGATGGACATTTCCATATCTCAGCCATGCTCCGGGACGGTACCGGCTTCGATCGGTTCCGATACCCCGGCATCGGCACCAGTGTGGAATAACGTTCTCCCGGCGAGAGGTTGTCATCGGGCATCCTCGGTACCTTTGGGACCGATCGATGTAACCCAGGCTGCTTTACCGGTATCGACATCGCCGATACTACCACCGACGTCGGTACCCTCGAGACATGCATCGATAGACTCGCTTCCTTCGATGCCGAGTCTTGAATCGATATCTAGTCTCGAGGACTGGGTACCAACGCGTCCCGAACCGACTCCCGTCGTTTCCAGATAAGCAGTTCCGAGGATCCTAGCCATAACTCTCTCATGATCTCGGTACCATTGCAGCAGTTCCCGATGACAACTTCAACTGCTGGCCCTGTGTCAGTATCGATGTCGATGCCTGTTCTTGCACCGATGCCTAGTTTGGAACCGATACCTGGGGTTGCTGATGCAGTCCTCACTGCCTCTAAGTTACCATACCAGTATCCTTGTCCATCTACTAGATTTCTCTCCTCACACCACGGTACGTCCTCTGGTGCTCAGCCTCTTTCTTTAGCCTTACCAGGGAAGGTTCCCATAGGAGATCAGTCTTTTCAGGCTTTTCTCCTGGATATGGCAACCTTTCTTAATATCTCTATCCCTGGTTGTGATGCTATTCATGGTTCACCGGCACAAATGGAAAATATGATGCTTCCTTTACATCCTGCTCTGCAGGATCTCCTTCTGAGGGTCTGGAAATCACCCTTACGGCTTCCTCTACCTTCTACAGCCACTGAGGTTCGGTACCGGGTGCCTCCCTCCCCAGGATTTCAGAAGCCTGAACTTCCTCATCGTTCCCTTGTAGTGGAATCAGCACTGAGGAAGGTTAAGAGCAAGAAGAAGCATTCTTCTTATCCGCCAGGTCGTTCTTCAAGAACACTCGATGCGTTTGGTCGTCAAGCCTTCCAAACATCTATGCTGGCCTCCAGAATTCTTTCATATATTTTCCACATGAGTCTCACACTCCAGGAGGTCACGGAGAGATTGTCTCTTTTGACCCCTTTTATGCCAGAGCCCAAGGCTACTAATTATTCCTTGCTACTCAATCATAGCCGGAATATATCTTGGTTCCTTTCTCGTGCTTCTATAGACTCTTGAGTCTGTTAGCAGATCCTCTGCTATTGCCATTGCAGCACGTCGCAGAGCCTGGCTCGAAGCTTCAGACTTGAGCAGATGGGCACAAACTATATTGGCTCATTCTCCTTGTACAGGAGAAGGTCTCTTCAATAAGGAAGCTTTACGTCAGGTTGCTCAATGCTCCGCTGACTCTCCTTCCACTAAGGACCATTCTAAGCCGCCTCCTTCTTCGAAAGGTAGGAAATGTCCTACCAAACCTTCTTTCCCTAGGAAAAGAAAGTTTCATTCATCTCCTGCCCATCATTCGGCTGTACCTAAACAAGGGACACCCCAGCCTAGTCTGAAGTCCTTCAGCTCTGGCCAGTCTCAGCATTCCCAGCAACCATAGGGGCTGGGAATTATACTCTACAGTTCACTTCTACCCATTAGAAGTTTATTCACTAGGCTTTTCTTTTTCAGTGTACTAAGCTGTCGGAAAATTTTTGTTCAGGGACTACAGACTTCTCCTCTTCTTACTCTCTAGAAGAGCAGTTGCAACTATCCCCTGATAGTTCTGTCCCAACTGAACATTTTTTCCTTCAGTTGACTTACCCTATGGGTACGTCACCCTCCAATAACTTGCTCTACCCTCTCAACCGGGCTTTTTCCCTAACTGAGGGGTACCATACTGAAAGGCTTCTCTAGCAAGCTCGTTCCTCAGACAGAGAGAAGGGATATCTCCTCTCCTTTCTTGTCTGTTTTTCTTTATTAGGCACAGGACAATCTCTCTGCTGTTTCCGTCAGCAGCTGTGCCTGTAGGAGTTACAGTGATTGTATTACTGGTACTTTTTACAAGTTCCGGTCCCTTGTTCAAAATTTTGTCTAGCCTCAGTAGTGATTCCAAGCTACTCGTCAGCTATCTTGGATCCTCCTACTCTTTTAGGCTTTCTCACATTACTCTATCCATCTCCTCTCCTAGGATATGGCAACGCACCTGACTTCAGTCAGTTTATCTCATATCTCTCCTGCACAATGCTCTCTGCAGTCTTCAGAGAAGCTTTCTACTATGAGGGCCTTGCTATAGAGCATTGACCTTGTCTCTAAAGCTTCTCTATTAGTAGGGAAAAGCTTATAATCCCTTCCCATGTCTGTGAGGGTTCTCCACACCCTCAGGCCTGGGGTGTTAACATGAAATATAAGTTCTTCTGCGTGAAAATCCAACGCTGATGTTTACGCATGCTACCTCTGGGTCCCTCCAGTAGGTCCCTCTGGTATCTTCTTCTGCGTTTCTGCACATCTGCCATGTCAGTGTTCTGTGGAACTCCCGCCTTGTTCCTTACAGATTCATATGGTCATCTCTTCTCATGCAAACATCACGGTTATCTTGTTGGATTGCCTTCTTGCATCCCTCAATCCACGGAAATAGATTCTCTATACATATCCCAAGTGGGTTCACCCTCTTGTAGAGCGAAGAATCTTTTTCTTTTATATTCCCCATGTACAATTATGGGGCTGGGTGGTAGACATGTATCTTCAACTTGTTATCTTGTATGTAGCATCTCCATATATGTCTACATACCTATATCATTACTCTGGTGGTGCAAAACCATGCCCCACGAATGTATGTATATTTCGGTATATCTAATCTATCTAATCTATCTACATTTCTCCACCCATATCCTAATATACACACACACATATATATATATATATATATATATATATATATATATATATATATATATATATATATATATATATATATAATATTAATATTCCATCCACATATATATATATATATATCTGTCTATATATGTGTCTGTAGGGGGGCTTCTTAAAGGTTGATATGTCTTACACACTATCACCCTTACTGTCTATACTAAATGTTTTACCTTCTAGAGGTTTTAGACAGTCTATCGCCCTACTTCGCATATCATATTACGATACAGAAACTGTCATGCACCTATAACTACTGTGGTGCTAACATCTTCCATTTTTTTCTTTAAGTCCTTGAAGCATCAAGCTTCAATATTTTTCCTACCTCTCGCCAGCTAGGAAAAATAGTGTACATCTTTATCTTTGAGTACACAGCTGTTCTCCTTGGGAATAGGGGTTTTTCCAGTCCCCCTCTCCCCGCCAGGACTGGGCTAGTTCTCCAACTCCATCAGTCTTCGTCCTTTAGTCCTCAATGTTAATGACTTTATGCCTAAAGGAGTTTTCAGCTTTTTCCCATAAAGCTTCCATTGAAGACCTGACGTCTAATCCTACCCAGTTGACACCTGGATCGTCTGCTACCTCCAGGTCTGGACCTTCATTCTCACTGCTGGGAGGTCACCTTGAAGATTCCGCCACTACTTATCCAGTAGACTCCATCATGCTCTCTACTTCCTACAATACAGTAGGTAAGCTGCATATTTTAAGTGTACATTAAAGGTGTTTTAATGCTACTCATCATATATACCAAGGACTCCTGTAGTCTGTAGGGCCCTGTAGTCCTTGGCTATGCTGTTTCTTTCCTCACAGCTCCTTTATTGTCAACTCCTACCCTCCATCCCACTTTGGATGCCGGGGATTCCTGGAGACAAAATGCACCCCTGGTCCAGGCTCCTGCATTTTTATGGGATCTCCCCCTGGCATCTCCAGCTAGGGAGTCACCATATGTGAAGACTCATTCCTGCTTGTTCCTGGAGATAGCACAGTTACTTACCTGTAACAGGTGATCTCTGGGAACAGCAGGAATTAGTCTTCACAACCCTCCCACCTCCCCTAGGAGTTGCATCTCTTATCTTCTTCTTCCTTTCCTCTCCTCGCCTTTGTCTCAGCTTTGAAACTCAACTGAAGAGAGGCTCTGGAGAAGGCGGGAAGTCAGCGCGCAGGCGCGAGGGATGCTGCCAAAAGTTTTCTGATTGGAAGCTGGGCAGCGTTCCCGTGCAGGCTCTGTCGGTACCGACGTACCCATTTGTGAAGACTAATTCCTGCTGTTCCCAGAGATCACCTGTTACAGGTAAGTAACTGTGTTTTATCTGCCGTCATTTACTATGTTACCTACATAGGTAGAAACATAGAAACATAGAAATATCATGACAGAAAAAGACCACGTGGCCTATCTAGTCTGTCCTACCATATCAACTACTACAACAGTCCCCTTTTTTCCTTTAAAGATCCTTTGTGTTTGTCCCATACTTTTTTGAAATCAGTTACTGTCCTCATCTCTACCACCTCCACTGGGAGACTATGCCATGGATCCACCACTCTTTCCGTAAAGAAATATCTCTGCATATCACTCCTGAATCTATCCCCCTTCACCCTCATCCCATGTCCCCTCTTAGCAGAACTTGCTTTCAATTGAAAGAGGCTCTCCCCCTGTATATTTGTGCCATGGAGGTATTTAGACATCTCAATCATATCACCTCTATCCCGCCTTTCCTCTATTGTATTTATTTATTTGGTCACAACACAATTGGGGGATACATTTAACACGAGGGAATATGAGACACATACACTAATACTTACAGGGAACATAGGCAATGGAGGGTTAAGTGGCTTGCCCAAGACCACAAGGAGCACCTGTGGGACTAGAAACCCCAATCCTTCCGGCCCAAGTTTGCTGTCCTCTAGTGGGATTTGAGCCCCCGACCTTCCGGCCTGAGGTAACTTGTCCTAACCATTAGGCCACTCCTCCCTCTAAGGTGTACATACTAAGATCCTCATATGCTTTATAATGAACACCACTAAGCATTTTTGTAGCCACCCTCTGTACTGATTCCATCCTGTTTGTCTTTTTGAAGGTGTGGTCTCCAGAATTGCACACTATACTCTAAATGAGGTCGTACCAAAGACTTATACAGAGGCACTATCACCTCCTTTTTTCTGCTAGCCATTCCTCTCCGTATGCACCCAAGCATCCCTCTAGTTTCTGCCTTCTCCTTTGCTACCTGTTTAGCTATTTTAAGATCATCAGACACAACCACGCCTTGGTCCCGCTCTTCTTTAGTGGACAAAAGTACTTCACCCCCTATACTATATTGCTGCAGCCCAAATACATGACCTTACATTTTTTAACATTAAATCCCAGCTGCCAAATTCTAGACCATTCTTCAAGCTTAGCTAGATCCCTCCTCATGTTATCTAAACCTTCCTGGGTGTCTACTCTATTGCAGATTTTGGTATCATGCGCAAAGAGGTAAACCTTACCCGACAGCCCTTCCGCTATATCACTAACAAAGATGTTAAAAAGAATCGGACCAAGGACAGATCCCTGGGATACACCACTGGTAACACCTTCTCCTCAGAGTGAGCTCCATTTACCTGTACTCTTTGTCGCCTCCCACCCAACCAATTTCTAACCCAAGCAGTAACTTTAGGGTCCATCCCTAGGGTGCTCAGTTTGTTTATAAGTTGCCTGTGAGGAACAGTGTCAAAGGCTTTACTGAAATCTAAATACACCACATCTAGGGCTCTCCCTCGGTCCACTCCCTGGTCACCCAATCAAAGAAATCAATCAGATTTGTCTGACAAGACCTGCCTCTGGTGAATCCATGCTGCCTCGGATCCTGTAATCCACTGGACTCCAGAAACCTGACTATTTTCTCTTTCAGCAGCGTTTCCAATAATATCTCCAGGAACAAGCAGGAATACGTCATCACATATGGGGTACGTCGGTACCGACGGAGCCCGCGCGGGAAAGCTCCCCAGCTTTTCAGATTAAAAGCTTTTTGGGCCTCCCACTGCACATGCGCTCCGCCTTCCCGCCTTCCTGACCAGCTCTCGTCAGTTTCTTTTTTTCCGCGGAGCCAGCAGGTCGTGTTCCTGTCACCGCTGAAGAAATTGTTAATTTTATTGTTTTCTTTAGACCGCGTACCTGCCTTCCCCATTCTGAAACCGGTACTGCCGGTCTCTCTTTCTTTCTTTTAAAAAAAAATAAAAAAAAATTTTCTTTTCTTCAGCACAGCTTGGTACTTTGTTAGGCCTTCAGGCCTACACAAATTCTCCTCATGGAGAAGCCAGTTCCTGGTTTTAAAAAGTGTACCAAGTGCAGTGCTGTCATTCCTCTTACAGACACCCATGAATGGTGTCTTAAATGTTTAGGACCTGACCATTCCATACCGGACTGCCCATCCTGCTCCCAGATGTCGAAACGTGGATTGCAGAACCGGGCCAACAAGTTCCATGTGCTGTTTCCTTCAGAAGCATCACAGTCATCCAGGTCTTCCTCTCCGGATGGATCTCAGGTAACCAAAACTCCAGTGGGCAAATCCTCTAAAAGCAAATCTCTTTCTAAAGATCGAGAGGCTCTCAATTCTGAGTTCGAGGATTCTGCCCAGGCCAAAAAACCCCGGCGGGAGGCTCCGGCCTCCAAAGCAATCATGGGGTCACAGGTTGACATCGATGGCGCGGCCTCGACAGATCACCTGTTGTACTGCTCTGGGGTACCGGCCCATACCGGTACCGACATCCAGGCAGCAGTGGCGTCTATGGGCAATACTGTCCAAGTCATGCAGCAGGCCATTCTGGCTTTTATTAATGCTGCTACGCCCTCGGTACCGCAGCCAGCGGTACCGGGTCCGGTTCCGGTAATGGCTTCCATACCGGAACCGAGGCCATCGTCTTCCAAACGCAGATCGGTTCCGCATGCCGGATCCGGGCTTTTGCCCGGTACCGATCCCATACCCGGTACGCCCGATGTCGATACCGAACGGTATGCGTATCGTGCGTTGGAAGCACATAGAGGATACTCTGCTTCTTCAGAGGATTTTAACTCCTCTGATGATTCTGATGAGTTCTCCCTTGATCTTCCTGAGGAGCCTTCTTCTCCTAACAGGAGAATGTCTCCACCAGAGGATTTGTCCTTTCAGGACTTCATCATAGAAATGGCTAAAGGTCTTTCTATTGCTTCATCCTCTGAAAAGGAACCCAGATCAAAGAAACTGGATATTTTAGGATACTCTAAGTCTCCTAAAGAGGCAGTCACCCTGCCTATCCATGAAATCCTTCAAGAACACTTGATGGACTTATGGGAGGCTCCTCTAACATTGTCTCCTTCTTCTCGCAGGTTGGACACCATGTACCGTGTCCCCCCTTCTCCTGGTTTCCAAAAAACCCAGTTGCCTCACCATTCTATTGTGGTGAAGTCTGCAATGAAGAAGATAAAGAGTACCAAAAGGCACTCTTCTACTCCTCCAGGGCGAGAATGTAAGACTCTAGACTCTTTTGGCAGGAAAATTTTCCAGGCTACTATGCTTATAGCCAGGATTAATTCCTATAGTCTTTACATGGGCATGTTTCTCAGTGAAATCGCTCTAAAAGTTCGGCATTTTGCCCCCTTTATCCCTGAGGATAAGAGGGAGCAGTTCATTTCCTTAGTGAAACACCTTTTGGATATTTCAAAGTTCTCCAACAGGGCAGCTTTTGATTCCTTTGAGGGTGCTGGTAGGGCTTCGGGCATTGCTATAGCAGCCCGACGTCTTGCTTGGCTCCAGGCTTCTGATCTAGAACCTTGGGTCCTAGATGGCTTACGAAATCTGCCCTGTACAGGTGAGAACTTATTTGGTGAGGAGTGGCAAATTAAGGCCACTTAAATGGATGCAGAAAATGCCACCTTAGATAGACTTTCTAAGTCTACCTCCACTCCTGCCAAGAAGAAGTCTTTTAAGAGGCCTTATTACAAGAAGTCCAGATTTTCTACAAATACTGGCCAACAATCCTCTCAGCCTCGTTTTGCTGCTAAACGTCAGCAACCTAAACAGGCAAGGTCAAAGCCTGCGGCGTCTGCTACGCCTCAGCAGGCTCCACCCCCTCAGGGGTTTTGACTTGCCCCTAGAGAACTTAACTTTTCTGGCTCTAGAACAACCAGAGCCCCTCACCATACCCAGAAGGTTAGCTCACTTTGCTCCCAGATGGGAGCAAATTACATCAGAGCAATGGACCCTCTCTATCATCAGAGAGGGTTACAAACTCCATTTTTCCGACCTTCCTCCTTATACTATGGTGAGGCAGTTCAATTCTCCCCCATCTCTCCTGGCCCTCTTGGGTCAGGAAGTCTCCTCCCTCCTTGCCCAGGGGGCAATAGAGGAGGTCCCTCTTCTTCAACAGGGGACGGGATTCTACTCCCCTTATTTTCTAATACCAAAGAAGACAGAGGGCTTCAGACCAATTCTGGATCTGAGAGAATTGAACAAATTTCTTTTCAAGGAGAAATTCAAAATGCTTTCTCTGGGCATTCTCCTTCCATACCTTCAGAGTCAGGATTGGCTTTGTTCTCTAGATCTAAAGGATGCGTATACACACATACTCATCCACCCATCCCACAGAAAATACCTTCGATTTCTGTTTCAGGGAAAACATTTCCAGTACAGAGTACTCCCCTTCGGTCTAGCCTCTGCTCCAAGAGTGTTCACCAAATGCATGGCAGTCGTAGCTGCCTTTCTAAGAGGCCTGGGAATTTTCATATTCCCATACCTGGACGACTGGCTCATCCGAGCTCCCTCTCAGTCCCAGGCCCAAATTTCCCTGGACCGCACAAGGCGTCTTCTGCAATATCTAGGACTGGTAGTAAACCTTCCCAAGTCTCAGCTAATCCCTACTCAGTCTCTCGAGTTCATAGGGGCCCAGTTAGACACCATCACTGCAAGGGCCTACCTGCCTCAGGTCAGGGCCCAACGCCTGCTGAGTTTGGCCTCCCAAGCTCAGTCCAGCAGTCATTTGACAGCCCGGGAAATGCTGCGACTTCTGGGCCACATGGCCTCCACGGTACATGTGGTGCCCTACGCTCGTCTGCATATGAGAGCAGCTCAATGGACCTTGGCCACCCAGTGGACTCAAGCATCTGGAGCGCTCTCCGACCAAATACTCACCTCAAGCCGTCTATTTTGGTCCCTCCAATGGTGGACATCCACCAAGAATCTGTTGTTGGGGGCCCCCTTCCAACCTTTGTTGCCCCAAGCAACCCTCACAACAGATGCCTCCCAGACAGGGTGGGGAGCTCATCTTCAGAACCTCTCCACTCAGGGCACTTGGTCTCCACAGGAGGCCACCCTTCATATCAACCTCCTGGAACTGCGAGCAATTTACCTTGCCCTCAAGGTCTTCTATACCCTCCTTGTCAACCTGACTGTCCTAGTTCAGACAGACAATCAGGTAGCCATGTTCTATATAAACAAACAAGGAGGGACAGGCTCTCTGTCGCTTTGCAACGAAGCTCTCAGAATATGGGCCTTCGCCAGAGAGCATCAAATTCACCTTCTTGCAGTGTATCTTCCAGGAGTTCAAAACTCTCGTGCAGACAGACTCAGTCGAGTTCTGCTTCCACACGAATGGTCCCTACATATGGACCAGATACGCAGAATCTTTCAGGAATGGGGGACCCCGGACATAGACCTCTTTGCAAGTCCGTGGAATGCCAAACTTCCCCGGTTCTGTTCCAGAACTCAGTGTCAGGGAGCTCAGGCCCACGATGCCTTCCTCCTGCATTGGGGTCAGGAATTCCTCTATGCCTTTCCACCCATTCCTCTAATATCCAAGACTCTGTTCAAGCTCCAGAGGGATCACGGGACTATGCTCCTCATAGCTCCCCGCTGGCCACGCCAGGTGTGGTTCCCTCTACTTCTGCATCTCTCCCAGGGATCCTCCCTGGACCTGGGAGCTGCGCCAGACCTCCTGTCTCAGGAGGAGGGGACTTTGTGGCACCCAAACCCCAAATCCCTACATCTCAGAGCTTGGTTACTGAAGGCCTAAGTCTTCAAGACTTTAATCTTTCTCAACCTGTGACAGATATCCTTCATGCCTCTAGGAAACCTTCCACGAGGCGTTCTTATGCTTTCAAATGGAAACGTTTTTCCATTTGGTGTGCTCAGCATGGTCTTGACCCTCTAGCACTTCCTTTGAATTCCCTCTTGGACTATCTCCTGCATCTTTCAAATGCAGGCCTTAAGACGAATTCAGTAAGGGTCCATTTGAGTGCTATTGCAGCATCCTTAAAACCTATAAATGGACAACCTGTCTCCTCTCATCCTCTTGTTTCACGTTTCATGAGAGGCCTGACTCTAACTAAACCTCCCATCCGACCTCCTCCGGTAGCATGGGATTTGAACCTAGTTCTAGGTCAGCTTATGAAGCCACCTTTTGAGCCTTTGGACTCTACCTCCTTCAAATTTCTTTCCTGGAAGGTTGTTTTCCTTATTGCAGTCACTTCGGCTCGCCGCATCAGTGAACTGCAGGCTTTAGTGGCTCATCCACCTTATACTAGGTTTCATCATGATAAGGTGGTCCTTAGGACGAATCCCCACTTTATGCCCAAAGTGGTCTCGCCTTTTCATCTTAATCAAGAGGTATATCTACCTGTCTTTTTCCCGGCTCCTCATGCATCCAGTGCAGAGAGGAACCTTCATACTCTGGATTGTAAAAGAGCTCTTGCCTTTTACCTCAACAGGACTCAACCACATCGAAAGTCTTCCCAACTTTTCGTGGCTTTTGATCCTTCTCATTTGGGACTTCCAGTCACCAAGCGTACACTTTCCAATTGGATCGCTCAGTGTATTTCTTTTGCTTACCAGAGTAAGAACATTTCTATGGAGGGCCATGTCACAGCTCACAATGTGAGGGCCATGGCCACTTCTATGGCTCATCTTCACTCTGTGTCCATAGATCAGATCTGTCGAGCAGCCACTTGGGCCTCGGTTCATACCTTCACAGCCCATTACTGCTTGGACAAGGACTCCCGCCGGGATGCCTTGTTTGGTCAGGCTGTCCTCAAACACCTGTTCCATACTTAAACAACTCCTGCCCACCTTCCCTGGATGGATGCCTGAGATCCATGCGAAGATGGTTTACCCTTGGAGGGGGATCTCCCAGGCATCTTAGCTAGGGAGTCCCCATATGTGATGACGTATTCCTGCTTATTCCTGGAGATAGCACAGTTACTTACCTGTAACAGGTGATCTCTGGGAACAGCAGGAATTAGTCATCACAACCCACCCACCTCCCCTAGGAGTTGTATCTCTATCTATCTATCTTCCTGTCCTCTCTCTCTATTGTCTCAGCTTTAAACTCGAACTGACGAGAGCTGGTCAGGAAGGCGGGAAGGCAGCGCGCATGTGCAGTGGGAGGCCCCAAAAGCTTTTAATCTGAAAAGCTGGGGAGCTTTCCCGCGCGGGCTCCGTCGGTACCGACGTACCCCATATGTGATGACTAATTCCTGCTGTTCCCAGAGATCACCTGTTACAGGTAAGTAACTGTGCTTTACTCACCACCGAAGTTAAACTAACCGGCCTGTCGTTTTTAACCACATCCTTACTTCCACTTTTGTGTAAAGGCACCACATGAGCCTCTCTCCAGTTCTTTGGCACCACTCCCGATTCCAACGAGGCATTGAAAGGTTCAGTCAGTGGAGCTGCTAGAACTTCCCCAAGTTCCCTCAGTATTCTAGGGTGTATCCCATCCGGTCCCTTCGCTTTGTCTACTTTAAGTTGAGCTAGTTTCTCACGAACACGGTCTTCTGAAAATTGTTCAAGATGTCCCTCGCTTCTGTTCCTATTTGTGGGTGTTTTCTGAGGTCCTGCTCCTGGTTCTTAATTTGTGAACACAGAACAGAAATAGTTGTTAAGCAATTCCGCTTTATCAGCTTCTACATATTCCTCCCCTTCACCCTTGAGTCTGACAATACCACTTTTGCCCTTCCTCTTCTCACTAACATATCTGAAAAATGTCTTATACCCCCCATTTTATTGCTTTAGCTATTTCCTCCTCTTTTTGAATCTTTGCTTTCCTGACTACTTTGCTAGCTTCTCTAAGTTTTTCCAAATATAGATGCCTGTCTTCCTCTCTCTGTGATCTCTTGTATTTCATGAAGGCTTCCCTCTTTTTCTTTACCTTTTCAGCTACTTCTTTTGAAAGCCATAGTGGTCTCCTTTTCCTTTAACCTTTATTTACCATTTTGACAAAAAGGTTGGTTGCCCTTAAAATATCCCCTTTCAGTTTTGACCACTGTTTTTCTACATACCTCAGGGAGTCGTTAGCGGGATGGCTGGGGTATCGACTCATCTTGGTAATGTTAGTCTTCCCAAAGTCTAAGACCCTCACCTTTGAATGGATTCTAACACCCCTAGTCCTAATACTGAACCACACCATCTGGTGATCACTGGATGCAAAATGATCTCCCACTACAACATCAGAAACACTTTCACCATTGGTAAGCACCAAGTCCAGCATGGCCCCTTCATGTGTGGGGTCTGTTACCAATTGCCTGAATAGTTCTCCCTGTAGAGAATCCAGGATCTCTGTACTTCTAGATGATACTGCAGCAGGAATGTGCCAATTAACATCTGGCATATTGAAATCCCCTATCAGTAGCACTTCCCCTTTCCTAGCAATGCTGCGTATGTCTTCAATTAACTCCCTGTTCACCTCTTCCTCTTGTGAGGGAGGTCTGTATATCACGCCAATGCAAATAGATTTCTCTTTCCCTCTTTCTAGTTTAACCCACAATTCCTCCTCTCTCCCTTTTAAGCTCTGTAATTCCAAAGCTTTAATAGTATTTTTTACATATAGTGCCACTCCTCCTCCCCTTCTTCCTACCCTGTCCTTTCTGAATAAAGTATAGCCAGGTATAGTTACATCCCAGTCATGGTTTTCTGTGAACCATGTATCTCCAGGAACAAGCAGGAATGTAGTTTTCAGATATGGGTATCGTTGGTACCGACAGAGCCTGCGCGGGAACGCTCCCCAGCATCCAATAGGAAAGTTTTTGGGAGCAACCCACAGTGCCTGCTTACTGCCTTCCCGCCTTTCCAACTGTCCCTCTCCAGTTCTTGGTTTTCTGCAGAGCCGACAGGTCGCATACCCTATCACCACAGAAAATTTTGTCTTTAATCTTTGTTTTTGTGGTCGCGTCTGCCTTCCCTCGTCGTTATACCGGTACCGCCGGTTCTTTCTTTCTTCTAAAAAAGAAAAAAAAACTGTATAGTTTCTGAAGTGGTTTACTTCAGAAACTTTTTTTTTTTATGCTAGGTGCC
This sequence comes from Ichthyophis bannanicus, assembly GCA_033557465.1. NCBI lineage: Eukaryota > Metazoa > Chordata > Amphibia > Gymnophiona > Ichthyophiidae > Ichthyophis > Ichthyophis bannanicus. The sequence goes on along the minus strand of CM066036.1, from coordinate 417,225,970 downwards.
ATTTTGGGCACTAGGCCCAATTTTTCCTGAAAAATGGAAAAACCTGCTTCAGCTTTTAAGAAATGTTCTAAATGTGGCGGTGCCATTTTCGTCACCGACACTCATGATTGGTGTCTCAAATGTTTAGGTCCTGACCACTCTATTTCTGAGTGCCTCTCCTGTGGAATGATGTCAAAAAGGGCCCGGCAGAACCGAGCTGCTAAACTTAGCACCCTTTTTCTCTCAGACGTGGCGTCTGTTGCATCGACATCCTCCCGGGCTTCATCTTCCTCCCATGGATCTCAGGTAAGTAAACATAAATCTAGCCGGTCCTCAAAGGGTAGATCTCCTAATAAGTATCAATATGCCCCTGGCGTTGCCATTTAGGAATTTTCACCGGCAAAACTGCCCCGGCAGGAGGCTTCGGCTTCCAAAGCATTAATGGGGCTCTAGGATGTTCTGGAGGCCTCAACCTCGGCAGAACTACTGGCGCCATGTTCTGGGGTTCCGGCCTCTAATACCGGTACCGACACCCAAGCATTGGCAGCGTCGATAGACCAGAGATTCCTTGCTATTTAATGCGGTTTAGCTGCTCTTCTCACGGCTTCGGTACCGTTGAAACTGCTTCAGACACCTCTACCGGTACCGACTGCATCGACATCGGCGGGTATGCCACCCGTACTGAGTCATGCGTCTCTCTCCAGCATCGACAGATCGGTATCGGAACAACCTGATACCGACTTCGATCGATACCGGTACCGTGCTTTGCACGATCGCTGGGATCGGAGATATTTTGAATCTTCGGATGAGTCTGAAGACTCCGAAGACTCTGCCGATACCAAAGTACTTCTCCCCGAGGATTCCTCTTCTCCTCAGCGCAGAATGTCTCCGCCAGAGGATATGTCCTTTCAGGACTTTATCCGTGATGTGGCCCGAGGCCTTCCCATTACAGTAGCTCCTGAAAAAGAGCCTAGGGCAAAGGAGTTGGAAATCCTCCAATACCCTAAAACTCCCAAAGAGGCAACTACTCTGCCTATTCATGAGATCTTACATGATCTTATGCTAAGGATTTGGGAAAGACCTTTAACCATATCTCCTCATTCTCGAAGACTTGATACCATGTATCGAGTTCTTCCTTGTCCTGGCTTTCAAAAAACTCAGTTACCACACCATTCAATGGTGGTGGAATCAGCCATGAGAAGGATGAAAAGTGCAAAGAGACATGCATCCAGTCCTCCAGGTCGTGAATGCAGGACTCTCAATGCCTTTGGGCGTCGATGCTTCCAAGCTTCAATGCTCTCAGCTAGGATCAGTTCCTGTATCTTATATATGGGAATGTTCCTTAAAGAGTTCACAGGAAACTTGGAACTTATGAGCCCCCTTCTTCCTGATGACAAAAGACAAGAATATCTCATTCTTGTCAAACATGCTCAGGATGTTTCCAAGTTTGTTAATCGTGCAGCCTTTGACTATTTTGCGTGCAAAAGCAGAACCTCTGCTATTGCCATTGGTGCACTTCGGATTGCCTGGCTTCAGGCATCTGACTTGGAAATTTGGGTACAGGATAAATTAGAAAACATTCCTTGCACAGGAGAAAATCTCTTTGGCAAGATTTGGCAGGAGAAGGCTAACGAAATAGATACTGACAATATCACACTGGATAGATTGTCCAAATCTACAGCCGATGATGCAAAGAAAAGATCCTCTAAGAAACCATTTTTCAATAAGAAAAAGGTTTTATCCTTCCTATACCCAAAAGGGACACCGTCCAGGTCAGACTGCCCAAAAGGGACAGCAGCACAACCTAGACAACAAAAGAAGCCAAAAACTGCAAAACCTCAGCCAGCTCAGCAGGCTCAGTCTCCTCAGGGGCTTTGACTTCTTTCTAGAGAACTTCGTCTTCTTGCCCCTGAAGGGTCCAGAACCCCTAACCATCCCAGGCAGCTTATGTCATTTTGCCCACAGATGGTACCAGATAACAGCAGAAAATTGGACTCTGTCCATTATACGAGAGGAGTACACGCTTCATTTTCACAGCCTGCCCCCTCCTACAATTATAAGACAGTTCAATTCTCAGACCTCTCTCGACAATCTCTTAGGTCAAGAAGTCACAATGCTCCTTGCTCAAGGAGCAATAGAGGAAGTACTCATTCCCCATCAGGGTACAGGGTTCTTCTCCCCCTATTTCCTTATTCCAAAGAAAACAGCAGTACACAGACCCATTTTAGACCTCAGAGAATTGAACAAATATCTGTTCCGAGAGAAGATCAAAATGGTCTCTCTAGGAACTCTGCTCCATACCTTCAAAGTCAGGATTGGCTTTGTTCTCTAGATCTCAAGGATGCGTATACTCATATTCTCATCCATCCAAATCACAGGAGATTCCTCCCATTCCTGTTTCAAGGAAAGCACTACCTATACAAGGTTCTTCCTTTGGCCTGGCATCTGTGCCAAGGGTGTTCACAAAATGCATGGCTGTGGTAGCAGCATTTCTCCGCACTCTGGGAATATTCATCTTCCCTTATTTAGACAACTGGCTCATTCAAGGCCCTACAGTGCCAAATGCCAGCTCTGCTCTATCTCGCACAATGCGAATCCTTCAGTATTTGGGACTGGTCATAAACCTCCCAAAATCCAGTCTTGCTCCCACTCAATCCTTAGAGTTCATAGGTGCTGCGGCGACCCTGCCCGGCTCAAGGGGTTAAGGACATGAGCAGCCGCTGTACTTCGTGAGGGAAGGAGGAAACCTTTGCCCCCAGGAATGCTGGGAGTTGTAGTTCCAGTTCTTCTCACTCCGAATTAAAGAAACTGTAGTTGTGGTTTCTTTATAATAAGTATTTTATTAAAGCAAAAGGTAAATGTTCCATCACATGGCATATAATAATGCAAACAAGGGTGCTTCAAAAGGCAAACAGAAACTTCAGGTTAAATGCAACTCAAAATACAAATGCTGCTTTTTCACTTTCCAGCAAATTGCTCTCTTTTGCCTCCAGAGGTCAGTTGGCTTCACTGCACCTCTTACAGCCACAGTTACTTTCACTATGCTGAGAATCAGGTGGAGGTAATTAGAACTTCCATTTTCACGGCAATACAACAGCTTTACAGAACTCAGCTCACCCACGATAAAGGCAGTTCCCTTCAGCTTGGCTTTCCTATACAACAAAATGTACAGTCCATTTGTTCACACTCAGGTATGCTTGTATTTCCCTGGGTTACTCCTTCAAGCTGTGCTGAATTATTTGCCTCTTGTGGTACTAGCTGTTTTCTAGCCTGTAAGTCTAAAAACTGTTGGAAGCTCTGAAGTAGCAATTCAGCCTGTTCCTTATGAGAGAGGGCACTACTATCTGCTATAGCTTTTCCCTTCTGCTCAAGGCTGTTTGTCTTCTCTTCCTTTAAGATAAAGGTATTAGGATAATTGCTAGTTTCTTTAGCAATTGACTCATAGGAGGAAGAATTATCTCTATATTCAGCTTGGCAGCCGGGTGGCCAATTACTCACTGTTTGTGCAGCACTTCTGCCTGCAGACGGCTCCCAGGCTCTCCAGCTGATCTGTTTGTTGCTCTCCGGCACAAATGACGTTTCAGGGAATGATTGCTCTTTCACCTGTGCTTGTCCTGAAGTCTTTCTCCCCCAAGGCGATGCCTTCCAAGGGCTATCCACTTCAAGGTTAAATCCTCTCTGCGTGGGACTTCTGCTTATTTCCCTGGAATAGGATTGTGCAGGTTTTCTTCTTATGCCAGGTTCCAAAGTATCATTAATCACTCCACTGGCTTTCCAACCATCCCCTTGTTTCTTCTTCCAATATTCCTTCCTTCCTTTACCTCCTGTATTCCTTGTACTTCTTGTACTCCTTGTACCACCTCCACTCGAGCTTCCTCTACTCGGGTCTCTCGTCCTTCCCTTACTCGGGTCTCTTATCCGTCCTCCACTCGGGTCTCTTATCCGTCCTCTACTCGGGTCTCTTATCCGTCCTCTACTCGGGTCTCTTATCCGTCCTCCCTCTTCAGAGCCATGCTCTGGTTTAAATGTACATTCTCTTTTGGACACGCCCCTTCCTAGGGCTGGGTGTGCCCAATCAGAACTGCAGGGCTCCTCCCCTGGGCTGGTCTCCCTACTCAGCTCTGAGGAATAGAGTCTCTCTTTTTTCCTTGCCCTGTCATTTTGGTATAAATCCTGCTGACCCTCAGGATTTTCTACTATCTCCATAGGCTCAGGAGGGCGCTGTTCACCACAGATCCCCCCCCTTAAGATATCACGGGCTGGCTTCTGACCAGAGGCACAGCACGTGATTCTACTCCGGGGTCTGGCGTTGACCTGTGCGTTCTTCATCCTTTTCCTGTCTTGCACTACGGTAGCTACTTGAGCTAGGGCTGTTCTATCGTGCCAAGGCTTCAGAAGGTTAATATGATACACTTGTGTGCGTCCTGTCTGATTCTTCACAAGATAGGACACTGGACCGACTGGCCGGACCACGGTACATGGGCCTTTCCACCGGCTCTCGAATTTCGGATCAGGGCCCGACACCATCACAATAACCCTGTCTCCCACGGCTAACTGGCGTGGCCGTGTGCCTTGGTCATAGTAGTCTTTCTGTCGTCGCTGATTATGTCTTAAGTTGACTTCCGCCACTTGCGTGGTACGGCGTAAGCGACCTTTCAGATCTTTAAGAAAGTCTGGTACTCCCACTTCATGTACGTCGGGCTCAACCCATTGTTCCTTCAGGATATCTAATACCCCTCGGGGTGATCGACCATACATAAGTTCATATGGCGCTGCCCCCAGGGATGACTGCTTCCTTTCCCTGCAAGCATAGAGGACGAAGGGTAGCATCGTATCCCAGTTGGACATATTTCCTTCTAAGCTGCGGCGCAGCATCCTTTTGATCGTCTGATTCTGTCTCTCCACTAGCCCATTGCTCTGTGGATGATAGGCCGAGGTCTTGACGTGGCGGATATCAAACGCTTCCCACACTTGGGCTAGGTACTTGGAAAGGAAATTGCTTCCTCTTTCCGTCAGAACTTCACGAGGGAAACCCACCTCGCAAAACAGTTTGATCAGTTCCGCTGCCACGGCCTTAGCAGATATAGTACGTAGTGGCATGGCCCAAGGGAATCGTGTCGCTTGATCGATAACCACTAATATGTACTGGAATCCCCTCGGTGTCTTAATCAATGGTCCCACAATGTCCATCGCCAGTCTATGGATGGGTTCCGTAATGACCGGGGTTGATACCATTGGCACTTCTTTCGGGTGGATGGCAGAGACGCGCTGGCATGTCGGACAGGCCTCACAGAACCTCGCTGTTTCTTTAAAGATGCCTGGCCAATAGAATCTCGCGAGGATCTGATCCAGCGTACTTCGGATGCCTTTATGTCCTCCGACCGGATGGTCGTGGGCCAGCCTCAGAACCAAGTTCTTGAAAGTTGCAGGCACCACTACCTGTTTACGCGTGTCGCCAGTATAGGGATCCTTGCTTTCTCTGTACAAAATGTTAGTGTCTAGAAAAAACCTCGGTAGGGTATCCCTATCACTCTGTGCCCACTTAAATGCCTGACTTAAGGCAGGGTCGTCTCGTTGTTCATTGGGAAAGGTTGGAAACTTCCCAACCAGCTCTTCGGGCACCCAGGGCAATTCCTGGCCAGCCTGGGTTTCTGCCCTATGCTGAGAACGTTCTTGCCTCTCCTGGCGCTTCTGCGCTCTTGGTTTCTTCACCTTCTCTTCAGGTGTCTCTATTAGGTCTTCATGGGAAGGAAGACTTCTAAATGCCTCATCTATAGGATCCTCTCCCTTCTCTGAGTCCTTAGTTTGGGCTCTGGTCGCTACCATGGCTCCCTTAGGGGTTAGGCCTTGCCTCATTTCTCTATAAAAATGAGGCCAATCCCTTCCTAGAACCATAGGATTTGGAAGCCTAGGTATTACTGCAATGGGAATTTTCTTCAGCATACCTAATGCTTTCACCTGCAGATTGTATACAGGGTATAGTGACATGCATCCATGTACACAGCGTATCTTCACATTTCGAACAGGCTGAATCGCTATCCCTGTTGCCTGGATTTGCCGCCACAGCGCCTTGGAGAGCATCGTTTGCTCTGCGCCAGAATCAAGTATCGCAGTGGTGGCAATCCCCTGCACCTCGACCTCTATAAGAAACCCTTCACGAGCTTTATGCGCACTCTCTGCTACTAAGGCAGTCTTAAAGCAATTTCTCTGTATATGCCCTTCTCGGCCACATTTAAAACATTTGCCAGGCTGAAACCTAGCCTTTACAGTCGGCATACACATTCTGCTTGCACCATATTGAAATTTCCCCTTCCTTTCTGATTCCGTGATTGCTGCCCCCTTTAACTCCCTATTGCTTTCAAGAGGCATTGCTTTGGCCTGCAAGAAGCGTTCCGTGAGGTCCACTGCCTCATGTGGGGTTCTGCAGCTTTGCAGAATCAGGAAGGTCTTTATTTCATCTGGTATAGCGTTCATATATTGCTCTAGCACTAAGCTTTCTAGTATGGACTCTTTAGTCCTATGCTCCGGATTAAGCCATTTATTCAACAATGTGCTTATCCTATACACTAGGGCTTTTGGTGACTCACCCTGTTTTAACCTCACCGCTCGCAAGAGATTATGGTAGGCTAGCGGCGTAAGGCCTAGCCTTTCCCGGACCGCTTTCTTCACCTCCCCATAATTTCCGGCAAGGTCAGGTGGCATGCTCCTGTAGGCCGCCATTGCTTCTCCTGTGAGGGAAGCTGCGAACCTGATGGCCCAATATTCCTCTGGCCATGCACTCAACTGTGCTACCCTTTCAAAACTTTCAATAAAATTGTCAATGTCATCATTGTCCTTTAACTGACCAAAGTTAAACATAGTCTCTGCGCCTAAACCATGCGCAACTATAGGAGCTAAACCTGGAGGTACGGTCGGTTTCTCCTTTGGCATCTTCTGCTCAGCTACCCAGTTTTTCAGCATGTCCAGGAGGGGTTGCTGCTGAGCCTGTATGGCAGCGGCAGTCTGCTCTTGAAACTCTAGACTCAGGTCTCGCTGTCTTTCAAGTTGGGTTGCCATCCACTTGAATATCTCCGCTGCTTCCAGCGACATCTTTGCTATCTGTGAATGCAAACAGAGAGAAAAAAAAACCAAGTGCGATTCCTCACACACACCAAAAAAACAAAACAAAACACTTTTCCCTTTTTTTTTTTTTTTTTTTTTTTCACTAGCTGGCCAACACCCTCAGCCCTGTATCCTTTCCCTTTCCCAGGTGGATACCTATTACCTGGCTCAGGTGTTGCGTCACGCTTTCACAGCCTTCGTTGCAGCTGGCACACCGATGCTGGGACTGTCTCCTTCCTCTCAGGATGGTCTGCAATCGGTTCCTTCTTATAGTTGCTCCTTTGAAGTTTCTTTCTCTGCGCGGCACCTTGCGCATGCGTGGAAGATATCCTGCCAACGTAGCCAACTTGCGGCGACCCTGCCCGGCTCAAGGGGTTAAGGACATGAGCAGCCGCTGTACTTCGTGAGGGAAGGAGGAAACCTTTGCCCCCAGGAATGCTGGGAGTTGTAGTTCCAGTTCTTCTCACTCCGAATTAAAGAAACTGTAGTTGTGGTTTCTTTATAATAAGTATTTTATTAAAGCAAAAGGTAAATGTTCCATCACATGGCATATAATAATGCAAACAAGGGTGCTTCAAAAGGCAAACAGAAACTTCAGGTTAAATGCAACTCAAAATACAAATGCTGCTTTTTCACTTTCCAGCAAATTGCTCTCTTTTGCCTCCAGAGGTCAGTTGGCTTCACTGCACCTCTTACAGCCACAGTTACTTTCACTATGCTGAGAATCAGGTGGAGGTAATTAGAACTTCCATTTTCACGGCAATACAACAGCTTTACAGAACTCGGCTCACCCACGATAAAGGCAGTTCCCTTCAGCTTGGCTTTCCTATACAACAAAATGTACAGTCCATTTGTTCACACTCAGGTATGCTTGTATTTCCCTGGGTTACTCCTTCAAGCTGTGCTGAATTATTTGCCTCTTGTGGTACTAGCTGTTTTCTAGCCTGTAAGTCTAAAAACTGTTGGAAGCTCTGAAGTAGCAATTCAGCCTGTTCCTTATGAGAGAGGGCACTACTATCTGCTATAGCTTTTCCCTTCTGCTCAAGGCTGTTTGTCTTCTCTTCCTTTAAGATAAAGGTATTAGGATAATTGCTAGTTTCTTTAGCAATTGACTCATAGGAGGAAGAATTATCTCTATATTCAGCTTGGCAGCCGGGTGGCCAATTACTCACTGTTTGTGCAGCACTTCTGCCTGCAGACGGCTCCCAGGCTCTCCAGCTGATCTGTTTGTTGCTCTCCGGCACAAATGACGTTTCAGGGAATGATTGCTCTTTCACCTGTGCTTGTCCTGAAGTCTTTCTCCCCCAAGGCGATGCCTTCCAAGGGCTATCCACTTCAGTCTTTACGCACCCAAATGTTGGAATGCACTTCCACCAGACATTCGAGCTATTGCAGACCTGACCCAATTCAGGAAGGCAATCAAATATCACCTCTTCCTCCAATACTACCCAACCAGCGATGAATCTAGATAGCACCACCTAAGAAACACCGTCTTTTTGCAACCCATACTCACAATGTCTCAAATATTCGAAACTGACTCACTATTTATTGTACAATTCAACCCTGTTATAGGAATTTTACCACATGTATATAGCCTACTTCATGTAAATAGTTCATGTATATAGTTCAGCCCCCTGTTATCCAAGTTTATACCCCTGTTCGATGTAAAACCAAACAAAATGTGTGTTTTGGTCAGTTTGTTATATTGTAAACCGCGCTGATGCCGAATAGTGCGGTATATAAGCAACTGTAATAAATAAATAAATAAATAAGGTTAAATCCTCTCTGCGTGGGACTTCTGCTTATTTCCCTGGAATAGGATTGTGCAGGTTTTCTTCTTATGCCAGGTTCCAAAGTATCATTAATCACTCCACTGGCTTTCCAACCATCCCCTTGTTTCTTCTTCCAATATTCCTTCCTTCCTTTACCTCCTGTATTCCTTGTACTTCTTGTACTCCTTGTACCACCTCCACTCGAGCTTCCTCTACTCGGGTCTCTCGTCCTTCCCTTACTCGGGTCTCTTATCCGTCCTCCACTCGGGTCTCTTATCCGTCCTCTACTCGGGTCTCTTATCCGTCCTCTACTCGGGTCTCTTATCCGTCCTCTACTCGGGTCTCTTATCCGTCCTCCCTCTTCAGAGCCGTGCTCTGGTTTAAATGTACATTCTCTTTTGGACACGCCCCTTCCTAGGGCTGGGTGTGCCCAATCAGAACTGCAGGGCTCCTCCCCTGGGCTGGTCTCCCTACTCAGCTCTGAGGAATAGAGTCTCTCTTTTTTCCTTGCCCTGTCATTTTGGTATAAATCCTGCTGACCCTCAGGATTTTCTACTATCTCCATAGGCTCAGGAGGGCGCTGTTCACCACAGTGCTCATCTGGATACCAGACAGACAAGGGCTTTCCTTCTGCAACCCCGCTGTCTTCGCATAGTACAAATAGCTTCCCAAGCAGTGCTCAGGCCTTGTCTCACTGCTCGGGAAATGCTACAATTGCTAGGCCATATGGCATCCACCGTTCATGTGGTTCCTTATGCTCGCCTCCATATGCGAGTGGCCCAGTGGACTTTATCCACTCAGTGGACACAGGCCTCAGGTTGCCTGTCGGACAAAATAACAAACTCAGACCGTCTTATTTCGTCCCTCCAATGGTGGCAATCACCCAGAAACCTTCTGGTGGGGTCTCCTTTCCAGCAACCCCTATCCCAAGCCACCCTAAGAACAGATGCTTCACAGTTAGGATGGGGAGCACACCTGCACGATCTCTCTACCCAGGGTACCTGGACTCCACAGGAGCCCCGTCTTCACATCAACCTCCTGGAGCTTAGAGCAATCTTCCTTGCTCTTCGAGTATTTCACGCCCATCTCAGCTACAAGACAGTCCTAGTTCAAACGGACAATCAGATAGCCATGTTCTATGTGAACAAGCAGGGCGGAACAGGCTCTCTGTTGCTATGCAACAAAGCTTTGTGACTATGGGCCCTCGCCAGAGAGCATCAGATTCATCTCCTTGCGGTGTATCTTCTAGGCATTCAAAATTCATGGGGAGACAAACTCAGTCGAGTTCTGCTTCCACACAAATGGTCTCTCCATGCAGACCAGGTTGCCCAAATATTTCAGATTTGGGGAACCCCGGACATAGACCTCTTTGCAAGTCCGCTAAATGCCAAACTTCCCCGGTACAGTTCCAGAATTCTGGCTCGATGTTGTCACGCAAGGGACACCTTCCTCCTCCACTGGGGTCAGGACTTCCTATGTGCCTTCCCACCCATTCCCCTCATCCCCAAAACCCTATTCAAGCTTCAGAGAGACAGAGGTCATATGATCCTCATAGCTCCACGTTGGCCACGGTTAACGTACTACCCTCTGCTCCTACATCTCTCTCAAGCTCCGCCTCTGGAGTAGGGATCCGCTCCAGATCTTCTCTCCCAAGACGACGGGATGCTGTGGCTTCCCAATCCCCAGTCTCTGCATCTCAGGGCCTGGTTGCTGAAAGCCTAGAACTTCAGGATCTTAATCTAGGATATCCTTCATGCTTCTAGGAAACCCTCCACAAGATGCTCGTATGCTTTTAAGTGGAAAAGGTTTACCACATGGTGCTCGCAGAAGGGTCTTAACCCTCTTGCGATACCTCTAGAATCGATACTGGAGTATCTCCTTCATTTGTCAAATGCGGGTCTCAAGACAAATTCAGTAAGAGTCCATCTTAGTGCTATTGCAGCTTCAATCTGTTTCCTCTCATCCTCTCATAGCGAGATTTATGAGAGGCCTTCTTGTAACAAACCCTCCCATTAAGCCACCACCGGTGGCATGGGACTTAAATCTGGTGCTCGGGCAGCTCATGAAACCGCTCTTTGAACCATTAGCCACTACATCTTTGAAATTCCTTTCCTGGAAAGTCATCTTTCTCATTGCAATCACTGCATCAGTGAATTGCAAGCGTTAGTGACTGATCCTTCCACTATGATTAGGTAGTTCTTAGGACTCATCCACACTTTATGCCAAAGGTGGTTTTGCCTTTCCATTCAAACCAAGTGGTTTACCTTCCTGTATTCTTTCCGAGGCCTCATGCCTCCAGAGCTGAAAGGAACCTTCATACCTTGGACTGTAAAAGAGCTTTGGCCTTTTACTTGCAAAGGATACAGCAACATAGAAAATCTTCTCTACTCTTTGTTGCTTTTGATCCTAGTCATTTGGGACTTCCAGTTTCCAAAAGAACACTGTCCAACTGGATTGCACAGTGCATATCCTTTGCCTATAAGAGTAAGAACCTTCTCCTTGAAGGCTATGTCACTGCTCACTATGTGAGAGCCATGGCAGCCTCAATGGCTCATCTTCACTCTCTGTCTATCGACAACATCTGTTGAGCAGCTACGTGGACTTTGGTACATACCTTCACAGCCCACTACTGCTTAGACAAGGACTCCCGCCGTGATGCCTTGTTTGGCTAGGCTGTTCTTCAACACCTTTTTCAGACTTATTCAACTCCTACCCACCATCCCTGGTAGGATGCCAGAGATCCGTGGGGTGAAATGGGGCCCTTTCGCAAGGGCTGACAATTTCCTGGGGCCATATCCCTGGCATCTGCAGCTAGGGAGTCCCCATATGTGAAGACTACATTCCTGCTTGTTCCTGGAGATAGCGTAGTTACTCACCTGTAAGAGGTGATCTCCGGGGACAGCAGGAATTTAGTTTTCACAACCCGCCCACCTCCCCTAGTAGTTGTATCTCTCTCTCTCTCGTCTCAGCTATAAACTCAACTGGGGAGGGACAGTTGGAAAGGTGGGAAGGCAGCATGCAGGCGCTGTGGGATTCTCCCAAAAGCTGTCCTATTGGACTCTGGGGAGCGTTCCCGCGCAGGCTCTGTCGGTACCGACGATACCCATATGTGAAGACTAAATTCCTGCTGTTCCCGGAGATCACCTGTTACAGGTGAGTAGCTATGCTTTCCGTAACTGCCACTAAATCCAGTTCGATCACTTCCACCAAAGCTTCCACATCAGGGATCTTATTTCCCATGCTACGGGCATTTATACACACTGCTTTCCATATGTTACCCCTGTTACCTATTTCCTTAAAGGTATTTAATGTATCACTTACCTGGGGGCTTTCTTCACCCATCCCCAACGAATCTAGTTTAAAGCCCTCTTCAGTAGATTAGCCAGTCTACTGCTGAAGACGCGTCGACCTTTCTTGGACAGATGGATGCCATCTCTGCTCTGCAACCCTTGAACAGCATCCTATGGTCTAGGAAACCAAAACGCTCTCAATGACACCATCCACGCAGCCATGTATTCATCTCCAGGATGCTAGCCTCTCTGCCTTGGCCTTTACCCTCAACAGGGAGGATTGAAGAGAACACCACCTGTGCACCTAACTGTTTCACCCACTGTCCGAGAGCCATGAAGTCACTTTTGATAATCTTAGAGGGATACCTGGCAGTATCATTTGTTCCAACATGGATTAGCAACATTGGGTAATAGTCAGTGGGCTTGATGAGTCTCGGCAAACTCTCCGTAACATCTTGGATTTTGGCACCAGGCAGACAGCATACCTCTCTGGACATCAAGTCTGTTCGGCAGATGGACGCCTCAGTACCCCTCAGAAGAGAGTGACCAACCACCACTACCCTTCGCTTCCTTGTGGTCACTGATTCTGCAACTTTGGGTTACTTAAGCTCTGGTTCTTCCCTTTCCAGGGATGCTTTCACCTCCTCCACTTCCAGGGCTGCATAATGGTTCCTCAATTCATGGGCTGGAGAAGTTGGCTTGGTGATTCTGCAGCCCTAGTGACTTGTGTCCAACCTTCGTCATTCTGTCTGCACCTATCTTCTCCTCTGCTGGAGAGCTTGGTTGCTGCAAGAAGCATCTCATCAATGTACTTCTCACTGTCTTGAATGCTCCTCAGCCTCGCCACCTCCTCTCTGAGTTCCTCCACTTGTTTCCTCAGAGCTTCAGCATGCAGGCTCCCTGCACATGGAACCAGACCTTCAACTGGCATTGGGACCTCTGGACAGAGGCAGAAGCTGTAATGGGGGCAACAACTTTAGCGATACGATTCTTCCCAGCCATTGTTCTGTTCGTGGAGCTTAGGTATCTGTTAAAGCAAAAGAGAGAGAGATCTACCAAAGTACCAGCCGGTTTCCCAGCTGTCCTTTCGGAGAAAAAGCAGTTAAATCTCTTTAATTACATTCAAAATGTGCTGTTACAAGTCCCTGTGTTTTGTTAAATGGGGAGGTTCCCTATAAAGCAAGACTGCTCACTAGGGGTGGCTGGGAGTTGGGGGTTTGTAGGGAGAGAACTAACACCTAATCAGGTGTCAGCAGTTCCGAAGAGCTGAGAAAGTTACCAAGACAGAGTTTTAAACCTACCCCACTAAAGAAAGTATTTCTACTAAAGCACCAAAAAGAATGTAACTTTGTTTTAAAAAAGCTCAGCTCTTGGGAACTGCTGACACCTAATCAGGAGTTAGTGGGCCTGATTAGCCTGTGAATGAACTGAGAGCAGCTGAGGTTTAAAGGTAGTGCCGTTGGAAAACACAGTTAAATCCCTAATGCGCCCAGATACTATTTCCTTAGCACTGGGACATGTTGGGGGCATTCCGGGGCGGAGCGGAGACAAGGAATGGCACTAAGCGGGTAGCAGCGATTTTCGATGCTGCCTATTTAGGGCTTTGTGCCTTAGAGATAGGTGAGGGTGTTCCTGGCCTATCTTTAAGGCCCTTAACCCTGCCCAGTTGAAAATCGGGCCCTATTTCTTTAAAATTCTTGTCTTGGAAGGTAATCATCCTCATCGTTCTCACCTCAGCTTGCCTCAGGTTTTAGTGTCTGATCCTCCGTACACTCGGTTCTTCATATTCAGCCACACTTCCTTTTGAAGGTGGTCTCACCTTCCACCTCACTCAATCGGTATTGTTACCGATCTTCTTCCCCAGTAGCATTCCTCTAGGGCTGAAGCAGCACTACACACTTTAGATTGCAAGTATGCACTGGCTTTCTACTTGGATTGAACCAAGAATCACAATAAATCTTCTCAATTATTCATTTCCTTTGATCCAAGTCACCATGGATTGCCAGTGATGAAGCACACCCTATCCAACTGGATTGCAGACTGCTTTTCTTTTGCGTACAGTCAATTGGGGCACTCCCTCAAGGGTCACGTCGCCGTTCACATTGTGTGAGCCATGGCAACCTCAGTTGTCAACCTTCGTTCCATCTCCATTGAAGAAATCTGTCGAGCAGCTACCTGGTCCTCCATTCATACCTTCACTGCACACTACTGCCTAGATAAGGACTCTCATCGGGATGCTGTCTTTGGCCAGGCTGTCCTCCAGCACCTTTTTGGGACTTAATTGCAACTCCTACCCTCCCTCTCGGGCTTCTCCTGGCACCAGACTTACCTGGCGATGCTTTTGCCAACTGCAATTGAGTCCAATGGGGCCACTTTGTATCCACACCTTCTTGACTCTATCCTTTAACCTCAGGGATACCACTGCTACCACTTCCAGTCTGGGAATTAGTGAGTCCCATATGTGAAGACTACATTTCTGTTTATTCCTGGAGATGGCATTGTTACTCAATTGTAGTAGGTGATCTTCGGGAACAGCAGGAGTCAGTTTTCACAACCCATTCTCCTCCCCTAGGAGTTGTAGAGTATTCTTTTTTTTTTCTTCTATCTCTCAGCCACACACTCAACTGAGGAGAGGACTTGGGAAGGCAGATGAGCAGGCACAGTGGATTGCCTCCCAAAAGCTTTCCAATGGGACGTTGGGGAGCATTCCTGCATGGGCTCTGTTGGTGTCGACGATACGCCATATGTGAAGACTGATTCCTGCTGTTCCTTACAGGTGAGTAATTGTTCGAGCAATTGGACTTAACACCACAATGGCTTACAGGAAGAACGTTTCTCTTTCCGAAGAGAGACCCGAGTAACAGTCCTAAAATTTATAGACCGATAGCCTGTTTATCTACAATCTATAAGTTGTTTACTGCAATAGACGCAGACAGAATATGCGATCACATCGAGCTCAATAACATCATGGCGATAGAGCAAAAGGGCGATAAAAGCAGATGAAACCAAAGACCAGTTAATGCTGAATAAGGCCATTGTGGCCAGTGCTAAGAAAGGCAGAAATCTCAGTATAGCATGGATTGATTATAAGAAAGCTTTTGACAGCATCCCACACTCTTGGATAATACGGTGCCATGGCGTGGGACCTGAACATCGTGTTGATACAGCTTACGCGATCACCCTTTGAGCCGCTCACTTCGGCATCTCTCCTGGAAGGTGGTCTTCCTGGTGGTTTTGACTTCGGCTTGCTGAGTCAGCAAACCTCAGGCCCTCATGGCTAAGGCTCCATACACCAGGTTCTACGGAAACGGGGTGGTCCTCTGCACCCACCCCAAGTTCCTACCGAAGGTGCTCTTGGATTTTCATCTCAATCGGAAGATAATCTTGCCAACCTTCTTCCCAAGACCGCATGCCGACCAGGCATCGATGGTATTGCATGCACTCGACTGCAAGAGAGCTCTTGCCTTCTACCTGCAGCGTACCCAGGTTCATCGCAAGTCCGACCGGCTCTTGTCGCCTGTGATCCTAATCTCCTGGGGCAAGCGGTCACCAAACACACCATCTCCTGGGTGGTGGACTGCCTTGCCTTCGCCCAAGCAATGGTGGGCGCCCCACTGGATTGACGGGTCACCGCGCATGGCGTCCGAGCCAAGGCGGCTACGGTGGCTTCGCTGCGCTCAGTGTCTCTGACGGACATGTGCCGGGCTGCGACCTGGTCTTCAGCAAACACTTTTCGCTGTGCACTACTGCCTGGAGAGGGAGTCCCGCCGGGACAGCGCTTTTGGCCAGGCTGTACTCCGTAATCTGTTCGGGGTATAAGCAACTCCTGCCCTCCGACCCTTCTTCGACGGCTACTGAGAGCATCGCCCTGCGGACCCAAAGACTCTGGCTCCTTTGGGCATCGACTTCTGCTCATGGCCTCGCTGAAGTGTTTTTGGGTTACAGGCTCGGTGGCCTGTAGCTGGGGAGTCCCATAAGTGAGGACTGACTTCCTGCTTGTTCCTGGAGAAAGCGTAGTTACTCACCTGTAATAGGTGTTCTCCAGGGACAGCAGGAATCAGTCCTCACTACCCTCCCACCTTCCCTGAAGAGTTGCTATTTTTATTCTTCCCTTGCCATCTGTTTAGTATGGCTCTAGCTATGGGACCTGACTGAGCAAGATGGCACCCTTGGGCGGGAAGAGGACCACGCATGTATGGCAGCAGTCCCAAAGGCTTTCTTTGAAAGTTGGGGAATTGCTCCACACGGGCTCCGTCAGTGCCGACGTCACCCATAAGTGAGGACTGATTCCTGCTGTCCCTGGAGACCACCTGTTACAGGTGAGTAACTATGCTTTCTGGTTTTCTAGAGTAGATTAAGTTCACTATGACAATGTGGCAATTCACACTCTCTTTGAGATATGAAGATGGTCAGTAATTCATTCTTAACATTAAGATCCAGCGAGGAGTATTTCAGGGAGATTCCCTGTCGCTACCTCTGTTTTGTTTGGCGCTTAATCCAGCGAGTGCTCTTATCAATTCTTTGGGATATGAATTTAGCCTGAATTCTAAAGATGGTACCAACCCAGAAGCAACTTCTCATCTGCTATTTATAGATGATCTGAAGCTGTACAGTTCCAGCGACTAACAATTGGCAGAGCAACTTTACTGATGAAAAGCTTTTCTGATGACATCAGGATAACGTTTGGCCTTGACAAGTGTGCTAAGGCAACCTTTTTCGGAAGAAAATTGAGTAAAACCAAAAATATCTCCCTTGCTGAGAGCTGTGACATCAAGGACCTTGAACAGGAAGACTTATGTAAGTATCTCAGAATAGAAGAAGGAATGACACTCAAGCAGAAACTATTGAGAGAGAAGATCGGTAAAGGAGATTAAAACTATTATTGAAAGACCTACTTGGGAGAGGAGAGCAAGCGTGTTGGGAACTACTTCTGTAATGACCTGCAAGAATTCATCCCTGAGCCAAATTGCTATGATGTGATATGGATCCAATGGGTGATAGGACACTTAACAGACAAGCACTTGGTAGATTTCTTAAAACGATGTAAGACTGCCCTACAAGCTAACGGGATGATTATTATCAAGGACAACATGGCTCACGAAGGTGTTGTCATGGATGATGTGGACAGCAGCCTCTGCAGGGACCTGGATCTAGTCAGGAAGCTCATCAAACAGGCTGGACGTGGTCTTCTGAGCCAAGAAAGACAAGAGCATTTCCCTGATGAAATTTACCATGTCTACACTTTTGCCATGAGATAAGCCCCAGGCTCAGGAGAGCTTATAGTGACGCTAGAAGAGACTCCTGCCAAGCCCAACTCGAGTGCCATTTTCGGAACATGCACGGAGAGGGTGTGCTTAAAGTGAATATTTAGACTTAAAAGCTGCTGCCGTTTGATGATGAGGATGTACCACGTATAATCACAAAATAAGATACAAGCCATCAATCAGCTGGCAATTTCTGTACTATCATACAGTTTTGTGATTGTGGACTGGCCTCATAAAGATCTTGAAAAACTGGATGTGCGAAGAGGAAAACTCCTCCATGCTCATGAAGTAATTTACAAGAATCAGTGTATGCCAAGATTGTGCATTCCTAGAACTGAAGAAGGGCTAGGACTTATAGATTGACTACACCTACAGAGCTACTATGGTGGGCTTCCAAACTTTTCTGACAGACTCATCAGATTGAAATATGCAAAAAGTGATGAAATATGGAAGTAAACGTCCAGAATCTGTCTCCATCATCAAACTTGGCCAAGCGTTCCGACGATTAGAAGGAATGAGTGAGAATCCACAGGTGTGCATGGGAAAGGAAGTAACAGAATTTTCAAAACAAGAGAAAAAACTCCTCAAAGAATTAGATCAGCAGGCGAGGGAAAAGCAAGTGGCAAATGCACAAATATAGTACAGTGGAAAATACAGTGTGTTACTCCAAGAACCTTTTGTTGATCAAGAATGGACACATGAATGGTTGAGGAGAGGTGAACCGAAACCAAAGGATGAAAGATGCAGCCCAGGACAGCGGATTAGGCGAGTTGGTTTACGGCGAGTATTGAAAAACTGGCACAAGAGACATATGCCGATTCTGTAAGAAAGAGCTGGAAACAGTGACTCACCTAATAGCAGGCTGTGAAATTCTGATGGCGGAAAATTTCTGTACAGAAAGGCACAACATAGTAGCACACCACCTCCACTGGAAACTCTGTGAACACTACAGCATCACTGTCCTTGAAAAGCACTCGGATCATGACCCTAAGAGAATAACAGAGAATGAAGAGGTTATGATCATCTGCGACATTTTCATTCCAATGGATAAGAAACTGGATACCAGGAAACCTGACATAGTGGTAAAGGAGAAGAATAGCAGAACGGCATTGATAATGGAAGTGTTGGTACCGAGTGATTATTTTGTGAATTGCGTGGAGAGGCAGAAGATCCTGAGTACCAAGAAATGCAGTCAGAGACCACGAAAATGTGACAGAAAGATACGTATATATTTCCCATTGTACTGGGAGTCACAGGCATGATAAAGAAGAATTTCCAAGCACATCTTGACAAACTACCCATACATGTTACATCTTATGAACTCCAGCAAGCGGCTCTCTCTGGTATGATGCAAGTATTACGCTGAGCATTAGCAGTCCATTTGAGAGACTAAGATCATACTCCACATACCCTGGTTTAGAATTGAGGTTCACAACTGCCATAGTATGAGCAAAACTAACCCATTTGGAGAAACTACCCCATGAGTAATAACGCTTTCTAAGGCCTACTGCAATATTTATGGTGCTTCTCTTTTCTATGTAGGCTTCTTATGGTGTTAATTTTAGAGGCTAGTGTTTTTATAGTATGGTAGATTTGCTTTATAGGTCATTAGTGATTTTTTTAGGGTTTTGTGTGTGTTCACAATTTGCCTGGTGCTGAGAGGCTGTTAATGAGATGACACCGGAATCAGATTTTTTTTTTCTTATATGTTGTCTTCTATGATAAATGTCTTAGTTCTGCTCTGCACCTACTTTTGGATGAGAGGTTTTGTTGGACGCAGAATAGATGCTGAAAAAGAAAAAGAGAGAACCATAGCACAGTTTCTAACACCAAAATAAAATTAGTTACATTATAACTAATTTTATTTTGCTGTTAGAAACTGTGTTGTGGTTCTCTTTCACTTTTTGTCCCTTGGCATGTGAGCATCTTACATCTCTTTTTTTTTTGCAGAATATGTATCTATAGGTGCCAGGTTAAATAAACAGCAATAATCTTTGCTGCATTTTAATTATATAGCCACTGAATGAGAACCTCTACTCCCTCTTTGAGTATCTTGGGCATCAACTGATCCCTTGCCTGTTGAATATACTGGCTTCCTATCCATCTAGTAGTGTGTTTTTTAAAAAGATAACCATAATTAATATGCAGATGGATATGCAAATATGTCGTGCACACACACCACCAAATGAAGTAGTCAAACTGCTCATGAGCACCAGTAGGGAGTCTTGGGATCGGTACCCTACTGATTCTTCCCAGAGGAAGATTCATCCTCAACATTGAAGGCATTGACAACCTTCAGTGTTAAGCATCAGGCAGAAGCTTCGTTGCATTGGCATCAGGATTCAGGAGCACCGAGGAATCGAGCAATGCATGACCCCCCCCCCAAGCAAACTTGATGTAAGGGCAGTTCATCCTCCATGCCATTGGAGAGATTACACCAAATTCCAAGGGTCCATAACTAACCCGCCAATACTCCTCGATGATTTCCAATGACATTGACTGAGACTGCTGACACCCTATGTCTTTGCTCATGGTAGCCCTTGAGGAGCATTTGGCTAAGAGAATGAAGGAGAAGCTCATGATGATGCTTTCTCTACTGGAGCCGAAAGCTTTGATGAGCCCATATCAGCTGCACCAAGCAAATTCTTGAAACTCTGTGCCTACCTGTGGGAGATAAGTGAACATCAGGACCTTGAAGGGCCTCTACACTAACCCATGCCCGATCATTATCAGTATCCAGTGAAATGAGCGCCACAGCATCAGAGGCTATCAATGTGCTGATACTTCCAGAGGAGCTCTGACACCTGTGTGTTGTGGAAGTCTGTCCAGGTAGAGACTTTGACATCCATGGAGTACCTCTTTAAGTCCGAGTCCAAGTGCTTTTGAGTGACAGACTACAATTCTGAATACTTCCTGGAGGAGAGCTTGCCCAAATTCCCATCAGACCCCTCTCCACTCCATGAGCAATGGAAGTGTCTTCCTGAGGATATTTTTATGAGTTTTTTAGACAAATGACTGACACCATTCCATTTAAGTTGGACATGGAAAAGGAACCCAAGGCATAAGAACATAAGATATGCCATACTGGGTCAGACCAAGGTCCATCAAGCCCAGTATTCTGTTTCCAACAGTGGCCAATCTAGGTCATATGTACCTAGCAGTTTCCCCAAAAGACACAGGTTCCGTAATGCTTGTACTGGGTCAAGCATTGATATCCTGGGTCCCTTCTTAATAATGGTTTATGGACCTTTCTTCCAGGAACTTGTCCAAACCTTTTTTAAACCCAGCTACACTAACAGCCTTTACTACATCGTCCAGTAACAAATTCCAGAGTTTGATTACACATTGAGAGAAAACATATTTTCTTTTATTAGTCTTAAATAGTTTACCCTGTAGCTTCATTGCATGTCCCCTAGTCTTTCTATATTCTGATAACGTAAACAATTGATCTACGTTTACCCGTTCCACTCCGTTCATTAATTTATAGACTTCTATCATATCTCCCCTCAGCCGTCTCTTTTCCAGGTTAAAGAGCCCTAACCTTTTTAGCCTTTCTTCATAGGAGTATCCTTCCATCCCCTTTATCATTTTGGTGGCTCTTCTCTGAACCTTTTCTAATAACGCTATATCCTTTTTAAGATACGGCGACCAGAATTGCACACAATATTCAAGGTGCGGTCTCACCATGGAACGGTATAGAGGCATTATAATATTCTTTGTTTTATTTTCCATTCCTTTCCTTATGATACCTAGCATTCTGTTTGCTCTCTTGGCTGCCGCTGCACACTGGGCCGAGGGTTTTAACATGTTATCCACAATGACGCTTAAATCTTATTCCTGGGTGGTGGTTCCTAATGTGGAACCTTGCATCGTGTAACCATAGTTTGGGTTGTTCTTCCCTAGGTGCATAACTTTGCACTTGTCCACATTAAATTTCATCTGCTATTTTGATGCCCAGTCTTCCAATTTATCAAGATCCTCTTGCAATTTTCCACAATCCTCTTGGGTTTTAACAACTTTAAATAGTTTTGTGTCATCTGCAAATTTGATAACCTCACTCGTTATTCCACTTTCCAGGTCATTTATGAATATGTCAAAAAGCAGCGGACCCAGCACAGATCCCTGGGGTACACCACTACTCACCTTTCTCCACTGGGAAAATTGGCCATTTGACCCAACCCTCTGTTTTCTATCTTTCAACCAGTTCTTGATCCACAGTAGTACACTGCCTCCTATCCCATGACTCTTTAGTTTTGCCAAAAGTCTCTGATGAGGGACCTTATCAAAGGCTTTCTGAAAGTCCAGATACACTATATCAACCGACTCACCTTTGTCCACCTGTTTATTCACACTTTCAAAAAAACATAACAGATTAGTAAGACAAGATTTTCCTTGTCTAAAGCCATGTTGGCTGTCTCCCATTAGGCCATGACTATCTACATGCTGAGTAATTTTATTCTTTATGATGGTTTCTACCATTTTTCCCGGTACTGACGTGAGGCTCACCGGTCTGTAGTTTCCCAGATCACCCCTGGAACCCTTTTTAAAAATTGGTGTTACATTGGCGATCCTCCATTCTTCAGGTATTAGAGATGATTTTAATGATAGTTCACAGATTACTAATAGCAGGTCTGCTATCTCATATTTCAGTTCTTTCAACACCCTTGGATGTATACCATCCGGCCCAGGTGATTTGCTACTCTTCAGTTTATCTAATAGTTGTAATACATCTTCCCGATGTATCGGTATTTCCTTCAATTCTTCCGCACCTTTAAATACCACTTCAGTCATGGGTAGCATCCCTACATCTTCCTCATTAAAGACAGAAGCAAAGAATTCATTCAGTCTCTTCACTATCGCCTTGTTGCCTCTTAGTGCCCCTTTAACTCCTCTACAATCTAATGGACCAACTGACTCTCTCACAGGATTTTTTCTGCGAATGTACTTGAAAAAATCTTTATTTCGCGTTTTTGCTTCCGCAGCAAGCTTCTTCTCAAATTCTCCCTTTGCCTGCTTTATCAGTGCCTTGCATTTGACTTGCCAGTGCTTGTACTGTTTCCAGGTTTCGTCGTTTGGCTCTTTTTTCCATTTCCTGAAAGATGCTTTTTTGGCAACAACAGCCTCTGACCTCACCTTTGAACCATGCTGGCAGTTTTTTGGACTTCCTTCCACTTTTCTTAAAGCGTGGAATACAGCTGGTCTGGGCTTCCAAGATAGTATTTTTCAACAACACCCAAGCTTGATGTAAGTCTTTAACCTTTGCAACTGCTCCTTTTAGTTTTTTCTTAACTATTTTCCTCATTTTATCATAGTCTCCCTTTCAAAAGTTAAAAGGTAGTACTGTGGATTTCCTTACTATCCCTCCTCCACTAATTAAATCAAAGGCGATCATGCTATGATCACTATTGCCAAGTGGCCCCAACACCCTTATCTCTTGCACTAGATCTAGTGTTCCACTAAGGACTAGGTCTAATATGGCTTCCCCTCTGGTCGGTTCATGAACCAGCTGCTCCAAGAAGCAGTCATTTATGTCATCTAGGAACTTTATCTCCCTAGCATGTCCTGCCGTGACACTGACCCAGTCGATACCGGGGTAATTGAAATCACCCATTATTATTACTGCGCTGTAACTTTTGTTAGCTTCCTTGATTTCTTTGAGCATTTCATCATCCATTTGTTCATTCTGGCCAGGCGGTCGATAGTACACCCCCACTGCCATCGCCTTCCCCTTTTTACATGGAATTTCAATCCATAGAGATTCTACAGCAAAATTTGTTTCCTGCAAAACTTTAATCCTTTCTGACTCAATGCCCTTTCTAACATAGAGCGCAACCCCTCCACCAATTTGATCAGCTCTATCATTACGATATAGTTTGTACCCAGGTATCACAGTGTCCCACTGGTTGTCCTCCTTCCACCATGTCTCTGATATTCCAATCATATCTAACCTCTCATTTAGTGCTATATATTCTAACTCTCCCATCTTATTTTTTAGACTTCTAGCATTTGCATATAAGCATTTT
Source organism: Ichthyophis bannanicus (assembly GCA_033557465.1). Lineage (NCBI taxonomy): Eukaryota > Metazoa > Chordata > Amphibia > Gymnophiona > Ichthyophiidae > Ichthyophis > Ichthyophis bannanicus. The sequence continues at coordinate 417,202,541 of CM066036.1, read as the reverse complement.
AGAGACTGTATTTTATTCATATTAATTTGGCTATTGGTAGACATGGGTAATTTGGGATCTTTAAGCTCTGTCTGCTCCATACTCGAGGGCATTTGGGCTACTTTACTCTTTTTTGGAAACTCTGCTTTTGGTAGTATCCTTCAAGGCTGAATAGTTGGAAATCCTCTAGTATCTGAATTCCCCAGGGAAGCGGCAATAGTGCATGTGACAGCATCCTTCAGAGGCTACAGTTGAAAATGTGGGAGACCTCCCTCTTTGTAAGAAGTTCAACTCTATGTATAGAGTTCAAAAGGCCCCCAGATTCATGAAACTACAGCTTCTGTACCACTCTGATTATTGAATCCATTCTCAAAAACGCCAGATGTTCTAAATCTCATTCTTTTGCACCCCTGAGGAGAGAGGCTAGGATCCTGGATTCTTTTGGGAGGTACCTTTGTCAGAACGCGATGCTTATGTTCTGCGTGGTATCCTAATAGCTCTTCATGGGCATCCATTTGGGAATCACCATGCACAGCCTAGCAAATGCAATGCAGTGTGTGCCTTCGAGTCAGTCCTGACTCCTGGCGACCCAGAAGCTCCTGGGTTTTCTTGGCAGTGTCACTGGAAGTAGATTGCCAGGCCTTTCTTCCGAGGCAGTGGAGGATTAAGTGACTTTTTCCAAGGCCACAAGGAGTGCTAGTGGGAATCGAACCCTGGTTGCTTGGTTATCAAACCAGTGTTCTAACCACTAGGCTGCTCCTCCACTGCACAGCCTAGAGGAGTTGCAAAAGTTCTCACTTCACAGAAGGTCTCGCAATTCTGCTCCATAATGGGACAAGGGAAGGAGTGTGGAAAATTCAAGGGCCGAGCGACCTGATGGCCCTAGCGAGTGATACTTTTGATATAGCATCAAGAGCTTCTGCAGTGAGTATTGGCATCTGGAGACTCTCATGGCCTAGACTTACCTATGCCATGGAGAAAATCTCTTTGGAGACAAAGTTCAGGAAACTGCTGATATAATCAAGCAACATAGTTATAACTTGCGAACCGTCTCCAGGCCCACTACCGATCTGGCCTCCTTTTCCATGTGGTTTCAGAATGGAGGACAGAGGAGGTCCTGCAACTCACATATGCATAGGTATCCTTCTCCTCCACATACTTCCCATTTAAAGCAGACCTCTTGCTTCCATCCCAGGCAGCACAGACTTCAGAAGGGCCATCCCACTCCTAAAGCTGAAATTGGGGATGGGATTTTGACTGGCTCCTTGAACATAGCCAGTCAACCAGTGCCTTTCCTTTCAAAGAGAGGCTCACCATCTTTGCAGACTACTGGCTCCTAGTAACCTCTGAGAATTGGGTACTCAAAATAATCCACTTTGGCTACCAATTACATCTATTCAGACTTCCTCGAAATTCTCCTCAAGACATAACTTCTTTGTCTCTCAGCTCCAGGAGCTACGTCTACAGGAAATCTCCTCCTTTCGCATGGCAAATGCCATTAAGCTCGTGCCACCAGAGCTGGAAGGGCAGGAGTTTCACTCCGAGTACTTATGGTGCCATAGAAAATAGGGGGAGTCCACTCTATACTAGATCTGAGAGATATGAAAATGTCTCTTTTATGGGAAGAGTTCAGAATGCTTTTGTTCAACACTCTGCTCCCCCTCTTCTACAAAAAAAGAGAATGGCTATGTTCTCTGGACCTACAAGATGCCGGTATCCACCTGCAGATACATCCCAGTCACAGAAAGTATCTCAGATTCATTGTAGAGAAACATTACTTCCAGTACCGCATTCTTTCCTTTGGCCTCATGTCTGCTCCTCTAATTTTCACCAAATGTTTTGCGGTCATCATAGTGTATCTACACAGACTTGAGGGTGTGCACATGTTTCCGTATTTGAGCGGTTGGTTCATTAAGAGCACTACTTGAGGGAATTCAAGAATCCATATGTGCTACCATCTGGGTGCTGAAACTACTAGAGTTCATCATCAACTGTCCTGTTCAATTTAACCCTTTCATGTTGTTTGGAATTCATTGGAACCCTGCTAGACATGACTCTGGCGAGAGCCTTTCTTCCATGTGACTGACTAACCCATGTGGTGCATTAAATAGGGGAAGTTCAGTGATGTATCAGCAAGGACATTGTTGAGAATGTTGGACCACATGGCTTTCATGGTTCATGTCCCTCCCATGGCACATTTCCATTTAAGGCAATCTGTTCAAATGTCAGCTGCACAGCTTATCGTCCGCCAGTATTGCTGTGCTCATGTAACCTCTCTTCTCAAGCCACATCACTGGCTCCCCATCCATTTCCGCATCCAATTCAAACTTCTCCTGCTGACCTATAAGTATATTCGTTTTGCGGCTCCTCACTACCTTCTTATTCCACTCTATACCCTTTCTTGGGAACTCTGCTCGTCTGGTAGATCCCTCTTATCTGTGCCTTTCTCTGCCACTGCCAACTCCAGATTTCATCCATTCCAGCTTGCTGCTCCATATTTCTGGAGCAAACTACCTGAGTTTGTGCATTGGGCTCCTTCTCTAGCCTATTCAAATCCAGACTAAAACCCCACCTCTTTGAATCCGCTTTTGGATCTTGATGTTCCTCACTCTCTTCTCCATTACTTATGTGTATCTTACCATACTCTAATCCCCAGTTTCACTATGTGTTTTGTTTTGATTAGATTGTAAGCTCAGATGAGCAGGGACTGTGTCTTACATCTATATGTACAGCTCTACGTACGCCTTGTAGCACTGAATAAATGATTAGTAGTAGTTGGAGGGTGTCTGATTGGCTTCCTGGATGGCAAGAGCTAGCTGAGGGGTGGAGGATATAGTGGAATGGCAGTCCAAGAAGTAGGCAGTACTCACGTTAATAGCACAGACATAGTCCAAGACGTGAGGATTGTGGAAGACAAATTTATTTACTCACAAACCTAGGCAACCCGACACAGGCCGTGTTTCGTAACCTTCGTCAGGGGTTGTAAGGCAAAATTACTATAAACATAGAAACATAATATATTAAAAGTGAAGGAACAAACAAATTCATCTAACAAATACATAAAAGACATAATAAAAACATGATAAAAATAATAATAATAATAATAAATAGAACAAATCATATAATGATATATAATATAATAATAAATACATAGTGTAATAGTGTTGGAACGCTATAGATCTAAACATATTGTAATAAAATAATAGAAATTAATAAAATTAAATTAAAATACTGGGTACATATAAACACATCAAATAAGTGTGACAAGCAAAAACACACCTATAAAATTAAAGAGTGGACCTCTATATATACTAATTATAGTATAATAATAACATTGTTAACATATAAATATACATAAAAAAGATAATATTAATAATAAATATTTAATAATAATCATAGTAAAATTGTATAATAATAATTGTCTTAAAACTGTACTATCAAGAAATATCTAATTATGTATATATCGCCACAAGGAGATGATTAAAAAGAGAGAGAGCGCAGCAGGAGCGAACAAATCCTAGTTAATTTGATACAAATATCCAATTGAGGAGGAAGGTATTTCTAAAAACAATTACAAATCATCAGCAGATTCAAAATTTATATCATAAAATAATCATAGTCAATTGAGTTAAAAAATAAAAAGAAAAAAAAATAAAATAAAATTAAATAAAAATAAAAATATAAATATAAATATAAAAATAAAATGAAAATATTAATGGAGACCATTAAAATATATTCAAAATGATCTAAAATTATTATCAAAGTATAAAATTATGTTACATAAAACTAAACTTAATTATAAATGAATTAAAATTAAATAAATAAATTAAGATCATGAATTAAATAAACACCATAAATTTGTAAAAAATATAAATTAAATAATTTTATATTTATAAACAAATAAAATAAAATAAAATGAGCAATTATATATAAACCTCATACAGAATCTTCTTCTATTGTAAAACAAACCTGTCTAATATTCTTAATAGATTTAAGTAAAATTACAGGATAAAAAAATGTTTCTTAAAAAATATATTATAGAATTATTTAAAAAATATTTTTATGTATATTTATAAGAGATATATGTTTTAAATGATTTGAACCTTATAAATATACATCGTAACTGCTTTGGATTTGATGTGTTTATATGTACCCAGTATTTTAATTTAATTTTATTAATTTCTATTATTTTATTACAATATGTTTAGATCTATAGCGTTCCAACACTATTACACTATGTATTTATAGTAAATAAATTTGTCTTCCACAATCCTCACGTCTTGGACTGTGTCTATAGTGGAATGGCAGACAGAGACTGGTAGGAAAGAGGGGGATAAAAGAGAGAGAAAGTGGATGATGGCAGGGTGGAGGGATGAGAGAGAAGATGGGTGATATGTGTATTTTTGCCAGTGATGCAGTAAGAACTAGATTTACTAAGCCTTCTTTTCCCTTAAACATGGCATAGGAAAACAGTCTTAACAAATCAAGCCCTAAAGAACCTGTGGTAGAGAAGGGATCTCTCCCCTTCCCCCAGCCTCCACTTCAAATTTGGTGGAGACAGTGGAGGGGGGAGTCTGTGTTTGGTAGACTGTCTCAACTGCTGGCTCCTAAATTCAAAGAAAATTTGTCAAGCCCCGGTATGTAGCATGAGAATGTGGAAAGGAAAATATAGAATCTCTGGTACCTGGGATAGCTTAGCTTAGTTTGAAGTCATTGGTGACAGACTGAGCCTGACATGGTTTTACCGCAGATTTAACTTTAGTGCTACTGAATATCTGCGGATGCTACCGCTGCATGCCCTGATGGTAACCAGCTAGCATTGGGGTCTTCCGGGGGTACACCCACAGATAACCGTGCAGCAGTCGCTGCCCAGTAATCCCTCGGTGATGAAAATTAAGCACATTAAAGGCTGGCTTAACTTTTGCCACAGAAGCTACCTGTCAAAAAGAAAACCCCAAAGTTGGGGAAGTCCGAACAAGATATATCAAAGTCAAAGAAGGACCCCTACTAGTAATACAAGGTAGTGAGTAAAAATGTTGAAACGTGGTCTAAACAAAGGTATATCAGTAATGTTGGAGCTACTTAGTAAAGGGTGAAACATATCCACACTCTATATGTAAGTCTCCATTTTAATTGCGGTCACTATCCCCGGCAGGGTTGAACTCTAAAATTGATTGGCCCAGTCTCTTTTAATGTTCAGCATATCATAGGAGGGGTTTTCCTTTTCATGGCACTCCTCTGCTTTGTGATTGGTTGACATGTGCATTGACATCGGACACCTTTCTCTCTTAAGGTGTAGGTTTTTTCTCTAATATGTTCAAAGCGCTGATTTTGATTTTCAGTTGATGACAAGGAGTTTCCTGAAACCTGAAGCAGATTACTTTAATGGGCTCGAAACGTGCCACGTTGTGCCGGAGCTTCCACTGCCATATAGTTCTTCTCTGCACTTTCTATTGAGATTAGCTTCTGTTTTAAAAATATTTTTAGTACTATCTGGGCAGCGGCTGAATATTGCTGCTACCCAGATAACTTCAGCGCTATCTGGCTGACCCATATAGTCAATGCCAGTGGCCGGATATGGCCGCAGCATTGAATGTCTGAGTCTCTGTTTCAACAGTGACAGCTAGCTGTTGTAAAGCTGCTAGTTGCCGCCACTGAATATCAGGCCCGCTATATTTAAATCCAAATTTTAGAAAGTATGTGAGGATCAGAATTCAGAAGACGAGGTTGGGACATACGCAATTCTGTTGGCATTTTAAAAAACGCTCTGCCAAACTTGGAGCCTTATCTAATGGATGTATAAGAACATGCAGGAGTGCAAGTGCTGACACGTTGAGCCAAAGGAGTCATTGTACAAATCTATACATCAGAAAGATGAAAGGAGGAAACTCAGCAACTTACTCATGTAAGTTGGCATTCTACATTTTACACATGTAATTGGAATTTTGCAAACCTAGATATATAAATGCTGCCAATTAACTACTAAGATCGCAATCTTTCATTTTAATTTGGAGGGAAAATAAACAACAGGGGAATAAGGACGATAGCCTCCTCAATCCCTTCTGTAAAGGACTGGCTGAACAAACACTCTTTAAAAAAAAAAATCTATACATGCCAGGGAGCAACTATAAATCCTGACGTAGACAGCTTTGGTTCATACTATAGCCTCAAACACCCCCCTTGTAATTTCTACATATTATGGACATCAACATGTAAATTTAGCCCTTTCTAAAATCGCCTTTTATACCTGGATACAATTTCTACGTGTAAATGTTGAATTTTCCAAGTGGAAATTGCGAATGAAGCTTCTAAAATAATGCCCTTATTTTATTTAAAACTTTATAAACCAGATCTGTAATCCAAACATAGTTGCTTGAAGCAGTGTACAGTAACAAAAAGCTAAACAACTAGAACACAAATAATACAATATAATTATGACTGTGCAGTAGAAAGCTGCATTAATTCTTACTCATTGGCTTAAACTTAAATATTATAGCAATTGAATGCTTGATAACTTAACTTAAAAGTGGAAGCAAGAGCTAGCATTGATTGATTTTCATTAAATTCAAGTTAGTATACATTTAAAATGTGCAGAAAACTGCTTTTCTGATCAAGGTAATCATATGGGGTAATGTCTCCAAGTGGATTAGTTTTGCACATACCACTATAGGGCTGGAAGATGAGACTCCCAGATTGGAAGGCACTCAACTGGCTACTGGGGAGATGCTGAAGACTTTTCAGAGTAAAGCCAGCATTTATGATATGGATCAAAGCCCTCAGGACATCTGATTGCTGATGTAGCTGCACATGAAATGAGTCAGAAGCTGCAAAGATGTCTTGCATATTGGGACATGGAACGTTCGAAGCATGAACCAAGGGAAGTTGGAGGTGGTCAAGAATGAAATGGAACATGTACATCTTGATCTGTTGAATGTCATCAAAGTGAAAATTCCAGCCTCAAATTGGAATGTTACAAGATGCTCAAGGATCTATGTTGAATTATGCTGAGAAGACAAAGAAAAGGTGGAAAGAATATACAGAGTTTTTATATGATAAAGATCAAGCGGACCAACAGCCGTTTCAACCTTTACCTTATGATCCAGAGCCATTGGTGATGAAAGAAGAAGTCAAAGCAGCATTGAAAGTCTTATCAAAGAACAAAGCACCAGGCATTGATGACATTCCCGTAGAAGTATTACAGCAATCTGAGGCAGCTGTTACCATACTTACAAGGCTCTGCCAGGAAATTTGGAAGACATCATCATGGCCAACTGACTGGGAAAGATCTGTGTTTATACCAATACTAAAGAAAGGTGATCCAACTGACTGGAAATTATTGCACAATCACTCTGATCCCTCATGCAAGCAAGAATCTACTTAAGATTATTCAACAGAGACTACAACCATACCTGGAACGAGAACTACCTGAAGTGCAAACAGGGTTCAGAAAAGGGTGAGGAATGAGAGACATCATTGTGGATGTGAGATGGATCCTTGAAACGACTAAAGAATACCAAAAGGATATCTATTTGTGCTTTGTTGACTACAGCAAGGCTTTTGACTGTGTAAAGTAAACCATGAGAAACTCTGGGCCACATTAAGAAGCATGGTATTACCAGAATACCTGATCGTTCTCTTGCTCAACTTTTACATTGATCAAGAAGCAACAGTTTGAACGAAACTAGGAGAAACAGAATGGTTTAAAATCAGCAAAGGTGTATGACAAGGCTGCATACTTTCCACCTATCTGTTTAATTTATATGCAGAACAAATCATCAGAGAATCAGGATTGCATGAAGAAAACAGAGGTAACAGTAAATGACGGCAGATAAAGACCAGCATGGTCCATCTAGTCTGCCCAGCAAGATGACAAGAGTAGGTGCACCTGTCGCTCTGTGCAGGCCACCCTTCCCCATGTCTTTGATTAGGGGTGTACCCACCACTCCATGTAGGACACCCCTATTTGTTGAGACATTAGATGGTTCAGAAGTTAGATGGTACAGTTTGTTTTGTTTTAATCCTGTTGCTGTAAAGGGATCCACTGTGTTTGTCCCATGCTGTTTTGAATTCCGTCAGGTGTGAAGATTGATGGAAGACTCATCAACAACCTTTGCTATGCTGCTGATTCCACATTACTGACTGACAGTGAAAACAATCTGAAACATTTACTTCTCAAGATCAAGGAGCATAGGGCCTGCACCTATGAAGACAAAGATTCTTGTCTTTGGGTTCTACTCCCCCTATTTTCTTATCCCAAAGAAAACAGGGGACACAGACCCATTCTAGACCTCAGAGAATTGAACAAATACCTGTTTCAAGAAAAATTCAAGATGATTTGGGAACTCTTCTGCCATACCTTCAAAGCCAGGACTGGCTTTGCTCTCTAGACTTAAAGGATGCATACACTCACATTCGTATCCATACAGATCACAGGAAATTTTTACATCTCCAGTACAGGGTTCTTCCTTTTGGTCTGGCTTCAGCACCAAGGGTATTCACGAAATGCATGGCAGTAGTAGCTGCATTTCTACGAACCCTGGGGATCTTTGTCGTCCCCTACTTATACGACTGGGTCATTCGAGCCTCCACAGTGACAGAGGCCAGCACTGCACTGTCTCGTACAATGCAAATCCTCCAATACTTGGGATTGGTAATCAACTTCCCGAAATCTCAACTAGTTCCTTCCCAATGCCTAGAATTCATAGGAGCCTGTCTGGATACCAGACAGGCAAGGGCTTTCCTTCCACAAGCCCGGTGTCTTCGCATAATGCAGTTAGCTTCCCTAGCAGCAGGCAAATCCTCCCTCACTGCTCGGGAGCTACTGCAGTTACTGGGACACATGGCATCCACAGTTCATGTAGTCCCATATGCTCGCCTCCACATGCGAGCAGCTCAGTGGACCCTCTCCACATCGTGGACACAGGCCACAGGTCATTTGTCGGACAAAATAACAGTCTCTCAACGACTAATTTTGTCCCTCCAATGGTGGCAATCATTAGAAAATCTGACAGTAGGGCCTCCTTTCCATCAACCCCTCTTTCAGGCCACCCTAACAACAGATGCATCACAGGTGGGTTGGGGAGCACACCTGAATCATCTCTCTACCCAGGGCACCTGGACTCCACAGGAGGTTGGTTTACACATAAACCTCCTGGAGTTAAGAGCAATCTATTTAGCTCTTCGAGTGTTCCATGCCTAGCTCAGCTACAAGACAGTCCTAGTCCAGACGGACAATCAGGTAGCCATGTTCTATGTGAACAAGCAGGGCGGGACAGGCTCTCTGTCATTATGCAACGAAGCTTTACAACTATGGGCCCTTGCCAGAGAGCATCAAATTCACCTTGTAGTGGTATATCTTCCAGGTATTCAAAACCTTTGGGCAGACAAACTCAGTCGAGTACTGCTGCCTCACGAGTGGTCACTCCACCTAGACCAGGTGACAAAGATATTTCATCTCTGGGGCACTCCAGACATAGACCTCTTTGCAAGTCCACTGAATGCCAAACTTCCCCGGTTCTGTTCCAGGATTCTGGTGCACAACTGTCGGGCAAGGGATGCCTTCCTCCTTCACTGGGGTCAGGACTTCCTTTATGCCTTCCCACCCATTCCCCTCATCCCTAAGACACTCTTCAAACTTCAGAGAGACAGGGGTCGCATGATTCTCATAGCACCACGATGGCCACGCCAAACGTGGTATTCCCTGCTTCTGCATCTCTCTCAAGCACCACCTCTGGAGTTGGGGCATACTCCAGATATCCTTTCCCAGGAGAACGGGATGCTATAGCACCCGAATCCCCAGTCCCTGCACCTCACGGCCTGGTTGTTGAAGGCTTAGACCTCCAGGATTTCAACCTGTCCCAGCAGGTAAAAGATATCCTTCAGGCTTCTAGGAAACTTTCCACAAGACGATCTTATGCCTTCAAGTGGAAACTTTTTACTATATGGTGCTCCAAGAAGGGATTAAACCCCCTGGTCATACCCTTAGAATCGATATTAGAGTATCTCCTTCACTTATCGAATTCTGGCTTAAAGACCAATTCGGTAAGAGTCCATCTTAGTGCAATTGCAGCTTCTTATAAGCCTCTAAATGGACAACCAATTTCCTCTCATCCACTCCTATCAAGATTTATGAGAGGCCTTTTATTAACTAAACCTCCCATCAAGCCACCACCGGTAGCATGGGATCTAAATCTAGTTCTTGGGCAGCTCATGAGGCCGCCTTTTGAACCTTTAGCCACTACAGCCCTTAAGTTTTTGACCTGGAAGGTCATTTTCCTAATTGCAATCACCTCTGCCCGCCGCATTAGTGAATTGCAAGCTTTAGTGGCTGATCCTCCTTATACTAGATTTCATCATGATAAGGTTGTTCTTCGAACTCACCCACACTTTATGCCAAAGTTGATTTCGCCTTTTCATTTAAACCAATCAATTTATCTTCCTGTATTTCTCCGAGGCCTCATGCCTCTAATGCAGAAAGAAACCTTCATACTTTGGATTGTAAGAAAGCCTTAGCCTTTTACATTCAAAGAACACAGCAACATAGAAAGTCCTCGCAACTTTTTGTAGCTTTTGACCCTAGTCATTTGGGACTTCCAGTCTCCAAAAGAACTTTATCTAAATGGATTGCCCAATGCATATCCTTTACTTATGAGAGTAAGGGTCTTCCTCTACAGGACCGTGTCACAGCTCACAATGTGAGAGCCATGGCTAATCTCCACTCTGTGTCTATCGATGACATTTGTCGAGCAGCCACCTGGGCTTCGGTACACACCTTCACAGCCCACTACTGCCTAGATAAAGCCTCCCGTCGAGATGCCGCCTTTGGCCAAGCTGTTCTTCAAAATCTCTTTCAAACTTAAATCAACTCCTACCCACCAACCCTGGTGGTATGCCAGAGATCCATGGGAGGAAGGATTCTCACCTTCGACGGTGGCACCTTCCTGGGGATATCTCCCTGGCATCTTCAGCTAGGGAGTCCCCATATGTGAGGACTACATTCTTGCTTGTTCCTGGAGATAGCGTAGTTACTCACCTGTAATAGGTGATCTCCGGGAACAGCAGGAATTTAGTCCTCATAACCCACCCACCTCCCCTAGGAGTTGTCTCTCTCTCTCTCTTTGTCTCTTTCCTCTCTCCCTCTATCCTTTCACTCAGCTACAAACTTAACTGAAGAGGGACAGTTGGAAAGGTGGGAAGGCAGCACGCATGTGCTGAGGGATGCTCCAAAAAGCGTTCCTATTGGACGCTGGGGAGCGTTCCCGCGCAGGCTCCATCGGTACCGACGATACCCATATGTGAGGACTAAATTCCTGCTGTTCCCGGAGATCACCTGTTACAGGTGAGTAACTACGCTTTCAAGCCATGGTATTTTGGATGCGAAAGTTGGACATTTTAAAAGATAGACAGGAAGAAAATTGATGCCTTTGAATTATGGTGCTGGGACAAATACTGTGTATACCATGGACTGCCCAAAGTCTCCACTAGAGGAGATCAAACCTAAGCTTTCTTTGGAAGCTCAAATTACAAGACTTTGACTTTCATACTTTGGGCACATCATGCGAACAAGAGATTGTTAGAGAAAAGCACCATGCTTGGCAAGGTAGAAGGTCAACGCAAAAGAGGAAGGCCAGCAATGAGATGGATTGATAAAATAACAGCAGCTACGGGTGCAAGTTTGTCAACTATGAGCCACCTGACTGAAGACCGAACACAATTTAGGACAACTATCCAGAGGGTCGCCATGAGTTGACACCAACTCAACGGCACATAACAACAATAACAACATCAGACAAACTGCTCACCTAGTGAGATCACTCCCAACTGCAAACCAAACAGAAAACAAAAAAGAAAAGAAAAACTACAGAAATGTATATTTTGACCTTCTGCCTACATAAGAAAGAGGAACCCGCCGACCGAAGCCACCTCACAGCTATCCTTACAACCTCAGATCGTTCGTTATAAATTTCTCCAACATGCTCTCCAGTCGATAAAGTCATTAATTCCTCCAGTTAGCCTGATTGTAATTTGTTGATAGTGTGCTGTTCTTTATTTGTATCTCTACTGCTGATTTTCTATACATAAAGCTAGGTTTTCTTTGTTGATTGCTATATTCAACTAGCTTTTTTGAGGTTTATTTTTTGTAAGTGGATGACATCCATGTGATCTGAGTAACAGCAACATAAATCTCCATTTCCATACACATTGTGAAATAATACAAAAGCTGGAAAAATCCCCGCAGAACACACATGTAGCAAACCTGTGATTGAAACAGCAAGATCCTAACTATGAATAGGCAGCTCTAATAAACCTTATATTGGGCCTTAGAAGACCAATACACCTACTACTGGTAAAACAGAACAAGTGGGGCTACTACATATTTTTACACTGAAATGACAGTAATACCACACCTCTGTCGCATGTCAGAGACTCAACAAATACAGAAGAAAGGACTACAAATTAGAAATATAAAGACAAAAATTAAACTGGGTACTCCAAGAATGATGGAGCAATTAAAAAAAAGCAAATGCATTTCCTCTTGCAATGAATAAAATAAACATCCATGATCCTATTTCCCAAAGCAATCATATTCTAATTAATAAATTCAAAATAAAATATTTTGTATCTTTGGGCATTTTAGTTTCCAAGTCGTGTTGGTCCCAATCCTTGTTTTTTGCTTTCCTCATCTGACTTCTAGCTCTTTCCAGTGTCTGTTGTCCATTTGTTGTTTCCTCTCGCTCTTCCTGTCTTTTTCTATTCCCTCCCTACATCTGTCTCTGACATATTGATCTTTCCCTTTTAGCCCTTTCCTCCATTTCTCTTTTTTTTTTTTTTTGCCCCTCGGTCTACTCAAACTTCAGCTCTATTGCCTTCTTTTTAATTTTCACCTACCTATCAACTTTCCGGAGTGGAGGAGTAGCATAGTGGTTAGAGCACTGACTTAGTAACCAAGAGACCAGAGTATGATTCCCACTAGCACTCCTTGTGACCTTGGACAAGTCACTTAAATCTCCATTTGCTTGGAAGGAAAGCCTGCAATCTACTTCCGACTACACTACCATGAAAACCCATGAACAGCTTGGTCACCAGGAGTCAGAACTGACTTGACGGCACACACACACTTATCAACTTTCCATCTCCTATCTGGCTCATCTCCCCTAGCTCTTCCATTTTCCCTGCTTCACCCCTTTCCCATTCTCTTATACCCTTCTTTTCTTCAGTCTCTCTACATTACTGCATTTCTATCCTTTGTACTCAACATCCTCTCTCACTTATCTCCTTGACACACTCCAGTGGCTTCTCCCACCTAGTTCCACCATGCTCAGCACCACATCTTCCCCTCATCCCACACTTTTAGCCCATAATCTCGGCCCCTTTCTCCTTCCTGCAACAGTACGGCATCTTCTCTTTCCTCTCTCACGTCCATCCTACCCCCAACAATACAGTTTCCATATCATCCTGCTAGATCAGTCCAGACAAATGGATTGTGTTCCCCTACCAGCAGATTGGTGGCCATGGGACTAGAGACCCCAGTCCCTCCGGCCTGAGATTACTTGTCCCTATGTGGGAATTGAACCCCTGGCCCTCCAGCCTGAGGTAACCTGTCCCAACCACTGAGCCAGTCCTCCCCATCTCCTAATCCCAAGTGCAGCATCATCCTTTTCCTCTTCCCCCTCCCCAAGTACAGCATCTGCCCTCTCCCCTTCCTTCCCCAAATACAACAATGCAGTATCTGCCTTCTCCTAAGCAGCAACAGAGGTGGCTGTAGAAGCCACAGCATTCTTTAATTTGCTCAAAGATGTGCTCCTTCCCTGGGTTGCAACAGCAGGAGGCACTTGCTATGCTGTAGCTTGTATGGCCACATCTCCTGTCACTGGACTCTGTTGTGTTGCTGTGCTTCCCATCGCCGCTGTTGCTGCAGGCCCTGCAACACATCGGTTGAGAACCATTGGTCTACATGAATCTGTTGGCTACTCAGCTCTGCAAATATATGTGGTTTCTTTTAGAGTAATGGTGTCCAATGTCTGTGTCAGTGCTGAATATTTTCATACTAAACTTGGAAGGTGACAGAAACTCCAGGCCTTCTCAGTTCTCTCCATCTCCTTGATCCTAGCTTTACATATAGCATCATTAGCCAACTTTTTTTTATTTCCGAACTTTGCAAGTAGGCAAGCAGTCAATCAGTATCTTGAATTCAATTCTCAGTATATACAGTAATTACCTGGGGGTTGTGTGTGACATTGAAACATGATGGCAGCAAAAGACTGCATGGCCTATCTAGTCTGCCCTTCCATATCAACTACAATAGTCCTCTTTTTTACATTTAGAGATCCTTTGTTTGTCCCATGCTTTTTTGAATTCAGAAACTGTCCTTGTGTCCACCACCTCCACTGGGAGACTATTCCACGCATCTACCACTCTTTCCATAAAGAAATATTTCCGCATATTACTCCCGAGTCTAACCACTGTTGGTCACTGCCAGTTCCACTGAAATTTACCATTTGGCAGAGATTTGTGGACAGTTGTTGATGGTTTTTATGTTCTTTGGATGATCTTAGATTTGCTACTAACTTTTGATTATGGCATTGTATGTTGAGGGAGATGCTAATGTTTGAAGCTTAGAAGTTTTGAGGGATTACCACATTTCCCGCAGGACAGGGTGGTGACCTAGCAGTGCACATTGCTTACCTTAAATGGATGCTGGATGCCCACAGTGCATCTTCCCAGAGCATACCATGGGCAACATTGTACTCACCAAGCAGTATGGAGGAAGAAGTAACCAAGTACTGGTTGATGCATATTGACAAACTGACTTCACGGTCACAGTGGGCCAGCTGGAGTGAGCTAGATGAAGAGAAGTTGTGACACAAAGGCTCATTGTGTGCTGCAGCATGAGTCTGTATGCGGACCAGCGTGTATATATGTGGAAGACAGTGGTGTGTGGGAGGGAGAATGTGTAAAAGCAAGTGTGTAACAGTACAGTCACAGAGAGAAGGGTTTACATGGCAAAGACTGGACTTCTGCAATCTGATATACCTTGGACTCCCGAAACAAGCCCTCAAACCACTCCAGCTAGCACAAAACACTGCAGCACGAATAATATCCGGTACTGCAAGACAGGAGCACATCACACCTACCTTAAAGGACTTACACTGGCTCCCAATCGGGGCACGCATCAGATACAAAACTATCATAAACCTATTCAAGATAAATCAGCACACATCAGCCAACAGCCTGCACACCCTCATACAACCAGAAACCAGCACACGTCCTAGAAGAAAACAAACACACAACCGAGTCAGTACCCCAAGTGAATTCAAACACACACGCAAGGACACAACAGACAGAGCACTCTCCATGGCTGCTCCAACAATATGGAACAAACTACCAGACGTGTTGAGGGCAACTACAGACCTCAAAGACTTTAGAAAACAGCTAAAAACCATGCTGTTCATAGAACACTATGGACACATCACGTAACCTCAGAGAATGTATAACAACACATGATACCGCCTAAAACACTGTATGTATAGAAAATGTTTTTTGCATCACTGTATATAGCCCATATTGTACATAGCTCAAACCACTCTAGCACACAATACAACACACATTGTACATAGCTCAAACCAATCTAGCACACAATACAACACACACTCAACTAAATATCACCCTCACTGCATGTTTAACACTCTCACTTTACCCGATTGTTTGCTGTGATACCACCTTGATTAATAAGATAAGGCGGTTTAGAAATACTGTTAAATAAATAAATAAAGAGAGAGACTTTGCATAACTGTCCCATTAGCCTTCCATTTTTGATAGGCCCTTTTATCTAGCAGTACATTTAATTAGGCTAGAAGTTAAAGGAACTGGGATTTTTAGCTACTTGCAATCAAGAAAAGGTAGGGACTACTGATCCTAGTGATAAGATTTTCTGTCAGTGGAGCTGGCCAGTCAGTTTCTTAGGATTGTTATCTTGTGTTTATTATTTGTAATCAATTTTTTTTTTTTGTAGGTTTTGCCAAACTTCCAAACATGGGTGACATGAAAACCCCAGATTTTGATGATCTTTTGGCAGCTTTTGATATTCCTGATACAACAAGCCTTGACGCCAAGGAGGCGATCCAATCAACTAGTGATGAAACAGAAGGCCATCTTAAATCAACAGGAATGTGTATGGATGAAAACTTGTCCTTGTCTCACACTGCCCCTGCACCAGATGTTCCAGTTGTGAGTGTCATTGTAAAAAACACTAGTCGCCAAGAGTCCTTTGAGTCAGAAAAAGAGAGCAATCACCTTGGCCCTGGCCTCCTACAAAATGGATTCCGTGGCTCTGATGTGCCATGTGATCCTCATAACATAGGACATAATTATGGAAAATTTGATTCTACTTTTATAAATGGAGATAGCTCAAGAAGCTATGTTGAAAAAATAGAGCCAAACAAGACCGAACCCTTACCAACATTCAGTCAATTCAGTCCAATTTCTAGTCCAGAACCGGATGACTCTGTAAAGGATAATGGTATTACAGATAAGCAAAGTGAAGCAGAAAGCCCATATTTTCCACATCCTCCATTATATGTTCCTCCTGAGACTTGCTCTTTAGATACTCCCCAGAAACCATTGGAACCAGAATTGAGTATGTTTGATCAGTATTGTAAAAAAGAACAAAAGTCTGACATTCAGAACCCCCCCAAAAATACTCTGGAAACAACAACAATGGAACAGGACAGAACTTTGGAGAAAATGGGAGAATTAAATAAAGATACCGTTAAAGCCAACAACTTGGTTGGTTCAACCTTACCTTTCAGTAACATCCAGAGCAACAACACAGAGGAATCCAAAAGCCTTTTGGCAGATATGAACACCTCTTCTTCTGTTCCTCCCCGCCAGCGCATAAAGCCATCCCATTCAAAACTCTCATCTTGTGTAGCTGCATTGGTAGCTCTACAAGCCAAGAAGGTTGCTGGCATTTCCAAGGAAGAGCAACCAAGTATTGCAAAAGAAGTTTCTGTTCCTTTAAAGGAAGCAATAAAAGGCAGCCCTAAGATGCCAAGGTCACCAAAGAGTCCAAGGAGCCCATTGGAGGTAGTAAAAAGGATAAACAAACAGCCGGATAGTCCCATGAGTGTCTGTAGTGACACCAGTAGCAAGGGCTCACCATCTGTGGGAGCTGGGTCTCCTCCAGCCATACCAAAAGTTAGGATTAAAACCATCAAGACTTCCTCAGGGGAAATTAAAAGGACAGTAACAAGAATCCTGCCAGATGTGGAAGCAGATGAGTTGGTAAAATCTCCTGACGAATTCTCTGCAGACAACCCTACCTATGAAGAGTCTGTCGTGAAACCTTTAACTCCTGATTTAGAATCTACAACAGAAAGTGAACAAACCAAGATTCCCACTAAAAGTTCAGCTTCTGCCGCCGCCATTTCAGTATGCAATGTAATCAGTGTTAAAATGGAGAATAATGTAAACAAAAGTACAAGTTTAGCTTCCTCTCCACTTCAGAACGCCAGTAGTGGCATTGTAAAAGTTAATGTGGCACAACTGCAGAACAAGAAGCAACAGCAGCAGACCATGACAAAGCCAGTATCTAATCTAACTAATCATCTTCCCAAGGCTGTACACCTGGCAAACCTCAATCTTGTCCCTCATAGCGTTGCTGCTTCTGTAGCTGCCAAATCTTCTGTCCAGAGGCGTAGCCAGTCACAGCCAACACAGATGTCTGTGCCTTTAGTGCACCAGGTAAAGAAAGCTGCACCAGTTATTGTCGAAGCATTTAATAAATTGCTAAATAGTGCCAATCCTGTGCCACTGTACATGCCAAATCTTAACCCACCACCAGAGAGCAATATACGTATTCCTTCATCTGGCTACTGCTGCCTGGAATGTGGAGATTCTTTTGCATTAGAAAAGAGTCTTACACAGCATTGCAACAGGCGCAGTGTCCACATTGAAGTACTTTGTACCCAGTGTTCCAAAGTGCTACTCTTTTATAACAAGTGTAGCTTGCTTGGACATGCCAGAGAACACAAGAGCAATGGTTTCATCATGCAGTGCTCCCAGCTGTTAATGAAACCCATCTCTTCTGACCAAATGTTTGTATCCTCTGCTTCAGCAACCTCATTGACTTTAGCTGCTCAGTCTTCAACTCTGATACCTTCTTTACAAACTCCTATGTCACGGACTTCCACATCAAGCGGGACTGGAAGCTCCAGTAATGTTCAGCCAGCCATGCCTTTGTATGCTGATCCCTTGAGGTTAAGTCGCCATGGGCCTAAGTGTCTTGAATGTAACAAGCATGTGCAGGATTATTGCTCTCTGGCGGGACATTTTCAGAGGACAGTGGAAGAGAATGATGGATTGGTAAGGAAGATGTTAAATTCTTTATTGGCTTTCTGGAATTTTTTCTTTTACACAGTCTCACCCAGTGAGATTATTCTTTAAGTCTATAGGCTCTCTTCATCCTTAGTTCTCAAAAGGTTTCATCGGTTTGATTCAGGTGGACCTCACTAGCTCAATAAAATGTTGTTTCAGAGCAGGTATAGTGATAATTCATCAAATGGAAGGCAAATGCAGCTCATATTAAAATATTCAAGAAGAAGCAAATGCTTCCTTATTTTTGTCTTTCCCAAACTTATGTGAGGGAAGAATATTTCATCACAGTAAAGCTTCCATTTCATTGGTTCTTAAACCTGTCAGCACTTTGCAGCTAGTTGGATTTTTGGAATATTTGGAGCATACGTGCATAACATATATTGCCATACACTGGTGTATTCCAGTTTATCTCATGCATGTGGATAGTGGATATTTTTAAATGATGATGTTGTTTTATCTATTTTATGAAATTTTTAATGTAAATCCTTCCTCTGCCGCCTTCCCCACTCACCAGTAATGAAATAAATGAAATTCATATCTTGAAAACACGACAAGATTGGTTATATAATACCTTGATAGTTGTTCCCAATCTTCCTTCTGCATGCATGTCTTTTCCCTGTTGCTCGAGCAGTCATTTTGAAATTGTATAATACGGTCAATTTTGTTTTAGTCCTATTTGAGATCATATTTTCCATACAGTACTGAAATCTTTAGAATATTATTTTCTCCTTAGTAACTGTATCCACCTGATGAGAATAGAATTACATTCTTTTTCAATGGATATCAAATCTGCTGTAATGCTATTGTGCACCCTTTTCAGTGTTTTCCTTAGACGAGAGAGAGACACCTTTGGGCACTGCAAAAGTACTAGATAGATTGATACAGCCGTGAGCTCTTCTGTGAGGGGATAAGTACAGTCACTGGCTAGTTCTAAGGAGATCAGTGTTTATGGCCACTCAGATAAAAGTCCTTATACCATGAAATGTTCCAAATAAAGCAAAGTTTACTGTTGTCAAACGTGATAGTGAATGACAAAATCATCTTTTTTTTCAGAAATGGTTCAAAATATCAGGGTTTATAGTCATTCATAAAACTCTTTTGCAGTTTTCAGGGTCATGCCACATCTTCATAACTGGATCGACGTTTCAGCCACTGTATTGTGGCTTTCTTCAGGGCAAAGTGGTTAAGCAGTGGATAGCTTTCTTTTATATAGTAGTCCTCAAACCAGATTTGTGGGATTGAGGTGGGAAATTTGAATTTTGGTGGGAAAGGCTGGAGACCTCTCTCTCTTGCACCACCTAAAGCTCCTAAGTTCCTTTTGTTCTTCATTGTCTCCAAAAACTACTTCAGGAGCAACGATGTGATTCTCTTTTTATACTCGCCGTGTAATACTTGCACATCCTGCAGCATCTTGGGCTGGGTCTCTGTAATAAATATTTCCATCTGGATGCAGTGGCAGACTTTCGGTAAAATGTGATACCAGATTTCTCCTGTATCGCAACATACATGGACCCTTGTCCTGTTCCCCAACTAGAGAAGGAATGGGATCTCCCCTTCATCTCAGATTATCTTTAGTGAACAGGCCAGTAAACACAAGCCTTCTCCCTCTCAAAACTCCTTTGATACCCTCTATCACATAACTGTTATTAGATAGATCCTTTCCTCCGAGGGTGGCTTATGTAAATGAGCCCCATACCTTAATAACCCATTCCAGAACATATCACATTGGTAAGGCTCTAGTAGGCCTTATACCGTTTTGCAAATTAATAGTTGTTTTGGCAATAAGAGGATTGTAAGAACTGCTGTACTGGGGAGTCCAAAATGGGGCACTCGCAGACAAACACAAGGCAGCAGCAGGAGCAAGGTGGCGAAAAACTCAACTCTTAGGTAATGGTGAACCATCTTTTATTAAACCACTCTACACTGGCAGTGTTTCGACAAGACTGCCTTCCTCGGGGGGGTAAAATCTTTAACACACAAAACCATTAAAATCAAATTCATAAACCATAACTCATAAGTCAACTAATTAATGAAAGGACCTAAATAGAACATTAAAACATCATGATAAAAACAGCCATAATAATGACATAATATTATCTTGGGTAGAATAAAAGTTAAGAATCTAGTAAATCAGAAGTAAAAATAATAGTAACACATACAGACGTATTCAAAGACACTATTTTTGTGGGAGGATTACAGGAAGGTATGTTAGAACTAGTCACGAGTAGAAAATTATAATAACACATTGCCAGACAACTGGTTCCAGAAGTGCATTTATAACAAAACTAGGGAGTCTTTATCTAATATCAACATATAAAGTATTTGCAATTAAAAGAACAAATAAATAAAGCAATGAATGCAACATAAAATAAATAAATGTAGCAGGTATGGAGGTGTTATATTATAATTCACTAAGTCAGCAAAATGATCAGGCAGGACGTTGTACTAGAGGGGACAGGGGAGAGAAGAAAAGCAGTTACTTTGCTGTGTGCCCAGATGTTCACAAACAGTACGAAAATACTGTAAGAGTAAAACCACACAGAGCAGACATAAGCTGCAACGAATACACAATGTAAATACAGAATTGAGTGAATAGTGTGGCATGATCGGATTATTAGCTCATTTGGAAACGCTATTGGGAATGAGGAAACATTTAAAGTAAGGTTATATATTGGCTAGGCAAGTGTAAAAAAGGGGATACCGCACTTCGATTATGCCAACATAGTTCTACATGGTCTCCCAAAGAGGAGTACCCTCAACCCTCTGCAGCTAGCCATGAATGCAGCAGCCCGTGTGCTCTACGGAGCCGCAAGGTCCGAACACATCTCCCCCATTCTAAAGGAGCTCCACTGGCTTCCCATAAGCTGTAGGATCCTATACAAAACCCTCCTCATTACCTACAAGGCCTTCAACAAGATATCTCCAGCTTCCATCTCTGACCTCATCAAACACTCTCCAAACAACAGATCCAGGAGATCACTGGCAGCTGACATGCTACTAATACCAATTGAATCCACAAAGCTCAACCAGATCACCATTAATAGGGCATTCTCAAACTACGCCCCTGCGTGCTGGAACAAACTCCCCCCTTGCATTAGAGCAATCAGGGACCTTAGTCAGTTCAGAAAAGCTCTCAAACACAACCTTTTTCTCTTACATTATACTCATCCCGATATCCCTCCCCGTATTTCTCCCACACCCTCGCTACATCAAACAACCACTATATGATGCAAAACTATACTGTGTAATCATCTCGAACATGTAATGTATTTGAAGTGTATATAGTTTCCCCAAGTTTATGTATATGGACTTGGAATGTATATAATTTTCCCAAGTTTACCTCCATGTTAAATCCCTGTTCTATGTAAACGACGGCCAAAATGTATCTGACCAAGTGTATAATGTTTTAATGTAAACCGCACTGATGTCAAATAGCGCGGTATATAAGAAATGTTAAATAAATAAATAAAATAAATTATTAAATAACATCAAAACCCAACAAGAATTATCGATAAAAATAGGTATGGGGTACCCCAAATGTGGGGAGGGGAGTAATGAACATATGGAGGGAGGAGTGACCTAGTGGTTGGGACAAGTTACCTCGGGCCAGGGGTTTAATTCTTGCTCAGGGGCAGCAACCTCTGGCCGGAG
The DNA here is from genome assembly GCA_033557465.1 of Ichthyophis bannanicus. NCBI lineage: Eukaryota > Metazoa > Chordata > Amphibia > Gymnophiona > Ichthyophiidae > Ichthyophis > Ichthyophis bannanicus. The sequence goes on along the minus strand of CM066036.1, from coordinate 417,180,536 downwards.
GGACTGGGGTATCTAGTCCTATAGGTGCTCTTTGTGGCCTTGGGCAAGCCACTTAACCCTCCGTTGCCTAAGGTACACATGTAGATTGTGAGCCCTTTGGGAATGAGGAAATGTATACAGTACCTGATTTGTAAACTGCCTAGATTGCGGTTTTCCAGATGGGTGGTAAATCAATGAAGCATATGAGGACAGACTTAAAGATCTTAATATGTATACTTTAGAGGAAAAGCGGGATAGAGGCAATATGATAGAGACCCTTAAATGCCTCTGTGGCATAAATGCACAGGAAGGTCTCTTTCAACTGAAAGCAGGCTCTACTACAAGGGGACATAGCACGAGAGTGAAAGGGGATACTCAGGAGTAATATGCGGAAATATTTCTTTACGGAAAGAGTGGTAGATATGTGGAATAGTCTCCCAGTGGAGGTGGTAGACACAGGGACAGTATCTGAATTCAAAAAAGCATGGGACAAACACAAAGGATCTGTAAAGGTAAAAGGGGGCTATTGTAGTTGATATGGAAGGGCAGACTAGATAGGCCATGTGGTCTTTTTCTGCCGTCATGTTTCTGTGTTTCTAAATAAAATGCAAACGTATAAGTTCAACTGACTAAAACAACGAAACCACTTTACCTGGTGTGTGCAATCTGTCATTGGTGTTAAGAGTAAAAATGCCGGCAATGCTTGACCACCATTTAAATCAAAAGCTTTGGAACTAAAATTGGTCACCAAGTGGTTACTATGGAAACCAAATGTTAAAATGTTTTTCGTTAAAATATACTATTTAAAAAACACTTATACATTTGACAGAAACTAAAAATGAACTTAAATGAAAAAGGAGAGATGATTTATGCCAAATTCAGAAATGAACCATGGATATGTAAACAAAAGATCATAGGTTAAGCACAGTGCAGCAAATTGCAGTCTGAAATTAGATCGGTGAGCCATAAAAAGGACGCCAGATCAGTATTTTTGAAAGATGATAGTCTTGCCCAAAATCAATCAGGGTACCTTTTTCTTCTTCTCGGGTGCACAAGGTTTTTCTCGCATCCTCTTTAACCAGGACCTTGGAGATTGATCGTGCGGGTTCAGTTTTCCCCACTATGTTCTCGGTTAGTGGATTTAAGCAGTGTGACCATTGCAGGCACATCATGTCCCGCACGGATCCCCATGGCTGCTCCTGTGGTGCCTCTCAGACGATCACGATGCCTCTGCTTGCTCACTTTGTCTACAGATGATGAGCAAGAGTTGTAGGAATCGTGAAAGGCAGCGGGAGACACTGGCCACAAGATCTCCTCATTGGCCCCAACTTCAAGCACAGAATCAACGCCCTCGAGGCCTCGCCTAGTGGCTGTGGCCACTCAAAGGCCCGAGGTCACGGAGTATCAGACTTGGGGATGGTCCGCAGAGGGCCGTACTCGAAGGATCACACTTCACCTGTGGCGGCGTCAAAGGCCAATGCCAGAACCTGGGGAAAGCCCTTGCCCACATGCATCAGAGTCCTCGGCGCGATGCCAAGGGTGGTGGTCAGGAGTGGCCTTCAAAGCTGCCCCTGCGGGAGGAGAATCGTTTCGCATTGGGGGATCGACACTGGTCCTCCAAGGCCATTGTCTTCAAGGAAACCCCTTCAACAGAGCCGGAGTCGGGACCCGATACCCTTGGTACCCAAGCCAGTGGCTGCAGAGCCTCTGGCCTTGAAGTCAAGTTGGCAGCCTTGGAATGCAGTCTCGTTGCCTTCCTGGCCCAGCAGCAGGGCCCAATGCTCAGTTCCTCTGGGTCCTCAGGCCCGGCGATTGGTCCCTCCACCACAAGGGCATCACCCGAGGTGATCCAGCCGGTGCTGGAGCAACATTGTCTTTGGGCTAATCCCTGGCATATATGTCCCGATCCCACTTGAGACCCTGGGACCCCATGCACGCCTCTTTTTGGTCATGCGCATGAGACCTATTATCTCATCCGATTCTGATTTGGAGTGGAGACCATTGACGAGTCCCCAGACAACAGGCGATACCGAGATGCCCCCTCAGACCTGTCTCCGCCATAAGAGCGTCAGCGGGCCCTGCCCAAGGACCTCTCTTTCCTGCATTTTGGCGTAAACCACAGAACCACGGAGTCCAAGGAAGAGCCTCCGGCAGAGGATCTCGAGATCCTACAGTATTATGCCCCTGCCTAAGAGGCGCTCACAGTGCCCCCCCTCCCCCATTTTGGAATGCTTATTGTTCACTATATGGGCATTGCCCGTTACGGTTCCCATTGTGAGCAAGCAGCTCAGTTCCATGTATCAAGTCCGCAAGGGCCCTGGATTCCAGAAAACACAGCTACACACAATTCCATGTGGTGGAGTCAGCCATGTGTAGGATCAAGAGTCAGAAGATGCACTTCTTGCACCATAGATGACTTTGGTAAGAAGTGTTAATAGGGCTCGATGCTTGTGGCCTTTATCCAGGTATACCAGCCGTACATGGGCATGTACCCGAGGGACCTGTCAAAGGAACTTGCTTGGTTCTCAGCTGGTCTGTCCGAGGAACCTCTTCAGCTGTTCCAGACCCTGGTGTCAACAGTCAAGGAGTGCTTCATATATGCTACCCGAGTGGCCTATGACGGCTTCAAGTCTGTGGCTAGAGTAGCTGTGGTGGGCATTGATTCCCGCCGCCTGTCATAGCTACAGTGATTGGACCTGGAGCAGTGGGTTCAGGACAAGTTGGTCGATGTCCAGTGCTGGGTTGAGAATCTTTTTGGCAAGCCCATGATGGACAAGGCTGCAGAGCTGGAGGTTGAGTATATGACCAGAACTAGGATCTCCTGGAAAACTGCGGACCCTTCCTGGAGGAAGGCTGCAGAGAAAAAGCCCTTTTACCTGAAGAACAGGAAGGCTTATGAAATTTACACTCGGTATCCAGCCTACCCAGCTCCCCAAAGGGTCAGCAGGCCAAGGGCCAGGGGCACAGCCCTAGTAAGCCTAAGGCCCCCAAATCCCAGCTTGCACTCCAACCGCAACCTGGGAGGAGAGGTTGACTCCTTGAGCATGCCCTCTCTCCCCCACCACAAGATCAAGGGCCTCAGCATACAGGATAGCATCTGACATTCTTTGCTGATCGGTATTCCACCATAACCACCACCGTCTGGGCCATTCAGGTGGTTACCTCCTCCACTTTGAACAGACGCACCCTCAATTCTTCCTCAAAGAACTTCTCATAACTCCACTGAGAACTCCTGCAGCAGGAACTCAAAGGCCTCCTCGCAGCCAGTGCAGTCGAGGCTGTCCTGCCACCTCTAAGGGGCAAGGGGTTCTACTCCTGCTACATCCTGGTTCCCAAAAAGATGGGTGGTTTTCAGCCCATTCTGGATCTGCGGTGTCTCAACTGGCTCTTGGTGAAAGAGAAGTTGAAAATGCTCTCCTTGGAATGTTGCTGCTCTACCTCCAGCGAGGAGATTGGCTGTGCTCCTTGGATCTCAAAGATGCTTATACCCACATCCTGATCCATCCTTGCCACCAGCAGTACCTCTGCTTCACCATCGGGGGTCACCATTACCAGTACAGGGTCTTACCCTTTGGACTGGCTTCCGCACCAAGAGAGAGTACAGAATACCTGGCGGTGGTCACCGCCTACTTCCGGCTGCAGAGAGTGTTTGTCTTCCCCTTCCTGGACGACTGGTTCGTCAAGGGTGCCTCTGTTGACGAGGTCTGTCATGCTGTGTGTTACACCATTCTGATTCTCGAGCATTTGGGCTTCAACTACCCCAAGTCTCATCTACAGCTGATGCAGTATCCGGAGTTGATAGGGGCCCTCCTAGACACCATTCAGGCCAGAGCCTTTCTTCCTCTGGAATGGCCTTGGCGTCTAGCAGCCCTCACCGCAGAAGTGCAGGGTCGCCCGACGGCCTTAGCCCATCTCCTGTTGTGCCTCCTGGGACACATGGCCTTGATAGTGCATGTCACACCCAACACTCGCTTCCGCATGTGTCAGGCCCAGTGGACTCTCTGTACCTGGTGGACTCGGGCAACGGGGCGCCTAAAGGACAGGATCCGTGTAACCGCTTCTCTCTGAAATCTTCATCTGGTGGCAGCAGCCACTGCACCTCACAGTGGGGATGTTTTTCAGGCCCTGATGCATCAGAAGATCCTCACCACGGATGCCTCCAAACTGGGTTGAGGTGCCCATTACAATGGCCTGCAGACCAAGGGTGTCTGGTCAATGGGGGAAAGGCTCCACCAAATCAACTTCCTCGAGCTTCGAGCAGTTGCGAATGCCTTCCGGGTGTTTCCCCCACCACTTAGAGAACCAGGTTGTTCTGGTCCAGACAGACAACCAAGTAGCGATATTTTGTGTCAGCAAACAAAGGGGTACTGGGTTGTACCTTCTTTGCTGGGAAGCTGTTTTCCTCCGCACCTTCGCATTCGCAGTTGGGACATTTTCCTGATGGACCAGCTCAGCAGGATCCTTAAACTGCATGAATGGCGACTGAACCCGCAGGTAACCTCCTATGGGGCTTTCCTTCAATGAATCTCTTCGCCAGCCCCAGCAACACCCAGTTGCCCTGCTTCTGTTCCAGGATGCCGACTTCCCCTCCCCACTCCTCTCAAGTGACAGCTGATGCGTTCCTCAAGGTTCAGTTCGACTGTACCACTGTAATCCTCATTGCTCCCAGGTGGCCTCGGCAGCCATGGTTCCCCCGGCTTCTCTGCCTTTTTCAAGTGCACCCGGTTTCCCTGGGCTGTGATCCGGACTTGATCTCACAGGAAGATGGAGTTCTCCTGCACCCCAACCTCAGAGCCCTTGCCCTGATGGTGTGGGTGCTGAAAGGGTGACCCTGGTACAGTTCCACTTGCCTAGGGATGTGGAAGATGTCTTGCTAGCATCCTGCAAGGATTCCACTAAGCGGGCCAATGACTTCGTGGCGCAGGTTCTCTGCCTGGTGTACTGAGAAGGGTTTCAACCCTTTCTTCTGCTCCGTGCTAGCAGTTTTGTAGTATTTGCTACACCTTTCCAATGCTGGCCTAAAGTCTAACTCCCTCAGGATACACCTCAGTGCGCTGGCAGCACATGTCATCTTATTGATGAGCAACCCCTGTCTGCCCATTCTCTTGTGGCCCGCTTCATGAGAGGTCTTTTGTTCATTTGGCCTCCCATTCGCCCACTGGCGGCGGCATGGGATCTGAATGTGGTTCTTGGGAAGCTCATGGCGCCACTCTTCGAACTCTTGCTTCTTGCCATCTCAAGTAACTTCCCTGGAAAATGATCTTCCTTGTGGCATTCACATCAGCGAGCTGAGTCAGTGAGCTGCAGGCGTTGGTGGCTCATGCCTCCTATACCAGTTTCTCTGCACTCCCCCAAGTTTCTCCCTAAGGTGGTCATTGTCTTTCATCTCAATCAGGTGGTGGTTCTCCCCACCTTCTTTCCTCGACCTCACATGAGCAGGGCAGAGGCCATTCTCCACACCTTAGATTGCAAGAGGGTGCTGGCCTTCTTCCTAGAGTGGATTAAGGCCTATTGCCGCTCCTCGCAGTTCTTCATCTCCTATGACCTGAACCAGCTTTGCATTGTGGTCACTAAACATATCCTGTCTACCTGGGTAGTGGACCGCACTTCCTTTGGCTATGAATAAGCTGGTCTCTCTCAAGCACCACATTATATCCCAAAATGTGCAGGCTATGGCAGCCTCTGTAGCGAACCTGCATTGCGTCTCCATGCTGGAGATCTTCTGAGCCACCTCCTGCTCCTTGGTTCACACCTTCGCAGCTCATTACTGCCTGGAGGAGGACTCCCGGTGTAAAAGCGCCTTTGGCCAGGTGGTACTCTGTCATCTGTTTGGGGAATAATACAATCCCTACCTTCTGGCCCTTCTGTGTGTGCAGTCTGCTGGAGAATTGATTCCCTTGTCAAAGCTGTGGTCATCTGTGAGGTCTTGCAGCCACTTGGGGCTCTCTGCTATCATTCACGGTTTGATTTTTTTTCAGTCGCCTGTAACGTTTTACAGGTTTTTTGGTAGCCTGTAGCTGGGGAGTCCCATAGGTGAGGATTGACTTCTTCACAATCCTTCCTCCTCCCCGTGGAGTTGTTGTCATAATTAAGCTATGTCATCATACTGAGGTAAGATGACACCCTTGGGCGGGAAGGTGACCTTTGGGCATATGCGTAGTCTAACTTCCAAAGGCTTTCTGTAAAAAATGGGAAGTGTTCACCATGCAGGCTTAGTCTGTGCCAATGTCACCCATATGTGAGGATTGATTCCTACTGTCCCCGGAGTATACCTCTTATAGGTGAGTATGCTTTTTTTTTTTGGCTTTTTTGGCCACCACACACTGAACAGATGATTTCAATGTATTGTCTGTGATCACACCTGGATCCTTTCCTTGGGTGGCATCTCCGAACTTGGAACCTTAGCATTTAGTACCCATAGTTTGGGTTATTCTCCGGGTACAAGCAGGAAGTCAGTCCTCACATATGGGGGACCTTGACGCCGATAGAGTCTTGCGTGGAAGTTTCTCCCTAGCTTTCAAAGAAAGCCTTGGGGAGATGCACCACGCATGCTTGGTCCACTTCCTGCCCAAGGGTGCCATCTTGCTTCAGTCTGCTTTATTCCGCGGAACCCACCTGATTTCCCTGGAAAAAGTCAGTTTTTTTCTCTTGGAAGCTTTCTTCCCCAGTTGCACTGGTTTCCTTTCCCGCCCCCGAGCTCGCTTGCCTCAGCATTGCATCTCTAAGTTCATTTTTTTCCTTACTTTTTTTGACCAGTGCGGTTTTGCGCCCTTTTCACTGGCAGAGCCCTGGGGCCCTTTTTCCTCCCCCCCCCCCCCATGGCCTCTGCCAGCGGCTTCAAGAAGTGTGATCTGTGCTCGTGGACCATGTCTGTTGTCTCGGGGCAGACCACGACCCCTTGGATTGTGGCCTCGGTAAAAAAAGATGATCTCCAGGAACAAGCAGGAATGAGTCTTCACATATGGGTACATCAGTACCGACGGAGCCTGCGCGGGAACGCTTCCCAGCGTCTAATCAGAAAGCTTTTGGAAGCATCTCACCACGCCTGCGTGCTGCCTTCCCGCCTTTCCCAACTGCCTCTCCTCAGTTTTCGTTTTTCCGCGGAGCTGGCAGGACGTCCTCCGGTCACCGCAGAAAATTCTTCTTTTAATCCTTTAGTTTTCTTGTGGTCGCGGCTGTCTCGCCGACGCCACCGGTACCGCCGGTGTTTCTTTCTCTTTTCTTGTAACATTTTTCCTTTTAGGGAATATTTTTTTCTTCTCAGTGTCTTACGGTTTTTCAGGCCTTCCAGGCCTCTCCATGTCCTTCATGGAAGCGCCAGCCACTTTCTCCAAGAAATGTTCAAACTGTGGTGGTACAACTTTATTTCTAGACTCCCATAATTGGTGTCTAAGCTGTTTGGGTCCTGACCTTTTTCCTCCGGAGCCCTCGGGCAACACTGTTGTGAGAAGAGGTTTTCAACATCGAGTTTCCCTCGATATGAGGTTCCCTTCCAACTTCAGGGCACCGACCATTTCTTCTTCTACACAGCATTAGGTAACCCACAAACAGTCTGTTAAGACTAGCCAACCCTCGAGTGGTAGGTCTCATGCACAGCATGTAGACGGCTCCGGCCTTGCCCTCGAGGGCCCATTGGCTTCAAAACCCCGGCGGGAGTCTTTGGCCTCCAAAGCCTATGTGGGGTTTCAGGTTGTTCCTGGGGTTCACCCCCCACAGAACATTCCTGAGCCGTGTCCGGTGGTGGCATCCGCTTCGAGCGGTACCGATACCCCGGCATTGGCACTGGTGTTGGACGAAACACTCCTCACCAGGGATCGTCGTCTGCCGTCCTCGGTACATACGGGACCGGTGTATATGTTCCAGACTGACTTTCCACTATCGGTACCGGCACCGATACTACCTCCAATGTCGGTACCCTCCAAACATGCATCGATAAACTCGCTTCCTTCCATGCCGAGTCTGGAATCGATCTCCAGTCTGGAGGACTGGGTACCGACTCGCCTTGGTATCGGCTCCCGTCGGTACCGAAGGCTCGGTTCCGATGGTTTGGATCCACAACTCTCGGTTCCTCCGATGCCGTTTGGATTGCCACCAGCTGGGTTTCATCCATCAGTATCAGACACGGTACCGAAGTCGGTACCAATGTCTACATTATCCTCAATGCTGAGTTTGGAATCGATCTCTAGTCTGGAAGACGCGGTTCCGACACGCCTTGGTACCGTGACCTGTCGATACCGGAGGCTCGGTGCCGAGGGTGACTGCCGAAGGTTTTCGGTTACCTCGGTACCGATTGAGCTGTCACCGATGGCTGTTCCGATGTCTGTGTCTGGTTCGGTTCCGACATCGGTACCGGTATCGGTACCAGTATCCACTGTAGCATCGTGGCCAGCTCCTTCCATGCTTCTTTCAACAGGATCGCTCCCTTCTATACCAAGTTTGGAATCGATACCCTGGCATGGACGATCTGCTACTGACTGTTGCTGGTCCTGACCTCCAGTACCAGTGTCCATCCGTTAAGGATCCCATATTTCACCGTGCAGATACATCCTTCGGTGCCCAGGCTAGTTCCTCAGAACTAACCTGTCCAAGGGAGGTTCTCTTTGGAGATCCTTCTTTTCAGAGTTTCCTCTGGGATATGGCAAGATCACTTGCCATCTCTATCCCTGGACATGATCCTACACAAGGCTCTGTTTCTACCGAAGCAAAGGAAAACATAATGCTTCCTTTGCATCATTGCTTGCAGGATCTTCTTCTAGGAATGTGGGAAGCACCTTTAAGGGTACCCCCACCTTCCAGAGCAACTGATCTCCTATATCAGGTGCCCCCCCTCTCCAGGGTTTCAAAAGACTCAACTTCCTCATCATTCCATTGTAGTGGAATCAGCAATGAGGCGGGTGAAGAGTAAGAAAAAGCACTCTTCTTATCCGCCAGGTCGTGAGTCTAAGACGCTAGCTGCCTTTGGACGTCAAACCTTCCAGACATCCATGCTTTCAGCAAGAATTCTCTCATATATTTTTTATGAGTCTATCTCTTGAGGAGGTCACAAAGAAATTGCATCTTTTGACTCCCTTTCTTTTAGAACCCAAGACTGCAGACTATTCCTCACTGCTTAGTCATATTCAAAATATCTCTTGGTTTCTTACTCGTGCTTCCCTAGACTCATTTGAGTCTGTTAGCAGGACCTCTGCCATAGCTATACGGGCACGACGTAGAGCCTGGCTCCAGGCTCCAGACGTAGACAAATGGGCACAACAAAGACTGGGTAACACTCCTTGCACTGGAGAAAATCTCTTCAATAAGGAATCTTTGTCAGGTTACTCAGTGGTTCACTGACTTGCCTGTTTCTAAGGGCTGTCCTACGCCCTCTTCTTTCCCAGTAGGTAGGAAATGTCCTACCAAACTTTCTTCCCCTAGGGGGAGAAGGTTTTATTCATCTTCTGCCCATCACACAGATGTTCCCAAACAGGGGAAACATCGCCCTGGTCTGAAGAATCCAAACTCTCACCAGGCTCACCAAACCCAGCATCTGCAGGGTTTCTGATTAATCACATTTTTTTTGTGTCTCTTGGGGTTTAGAGCCTGCAGCGAGCGGGGACAGCTGGAGCCGGTGGTGGAATTAGCGGCAGGAGGAGCGTTGTAGCCCCGCCCCCCAGGACCTTTAAAAACCTGGTCCCCCGCTGGAGTACCGGAGCGAGCGGGGACAGCTGGAGCCGGTGGTGGAATTAGCGGCAGGAGGAGCGTTGTAGCCCCGCCCCCAGGACCTTTAAAAACCTGGTCCCCCGCTGGAGTACCGGAGCGAGCGGGGACAGCTGGAGCCGGTGGTGGAATTAGCGGCAGGAGGAGCGTTGTAGCCCCGCCCCCCAGGACCTTTAAAAACCTGGTCCCCCGCTGGAGTACCGGAGCGAGCGGGGACAGCTGGAGCCGGTGGTGGAATTAGCGGCAGGAGGAGCGTTGTAGCCCCGCCCCCCAGGACCTTTAAAAACTTGGTCCCCCGCTGGAGTACCGGAGCGAGCGGGGACAGCTGGAGCCGGTGGTGGAATTAGCGGCAGGAGGAGCGTTGTAGTCACGCCCCCCAGGACCTTTAAAAACCTGGTCCCCCGCGGTACGCACTCGTGGTCGTGTGACCGAAGGGGCGTGACCAAAGGGGCAGGACACGCCCCTTTGGAGCCCCTTCGGAGCAACGAGGAGTTACAGAAAGGTCTTGCGTGTCCATGGGCAAACGACGGAAGAAGGTGTTCCCTGCGACGAACACCTAAAAGGCCCCTAAGATCGTGGGCCCGATGGATGTGCATTTGCAAAAAGCTCAGGGAGAGCGTGAGCTGCCGGACTTGACCCTAGGGTCCGTGAGTACTGTTTCTGACTCTTCTTTAATTGCGCAGGGTGTTTCCCTACCCAGTCAGGAAGTTGAGACTTTAAAGGAGTTCTCCCCCAGAAGAGTTAGTCTGGGGATGGGATCTTTATTAGATAATACTAATGTTGCTGCTATTTCGGTTGTTCAGGAGGATAAAGAATTATTGTCTCCACTGCTTCATTCTAAACTCTAGGCATGGATCTCTTTTCACAAGACATCCATTTTTCTCTGTTATACGAGCTCTTAGGATGTTCATGCCTATAGGTCACAGCTTCTCCTCTTCTTCCTGCTAGGGAAAGAGGTTTAACAACTATCAAACGATAGTTTTCTGTACCAGCATGAATTTTTCCTTTCTATAGACTTACCACATTGTAAGTCTCCATTCAGCTCCATCTTCTCTACATTTCCCCTGTAAGAGTGGTATTATTACACTGGAGGGCTTCTCTTCAGCCCTTCTAGTTTTGTCACTATTCCAGTGTGGAGTTTTCCTCTCTGAGTTAACTCCTTCTTCTTTTTTGCTTGGGGCAGCTTTCAGACAGGTCCAGAGTTTTCTTACTCATGTTCTGTCTGTTCTTTCTGTTTTTTAACAGGAAGTTTCTTTCTGATGTCTTACTAGCAGCTGCCCATGCAGGAGCCCTAGTGATTGGACCACTGGTTCTTCCCCACAAGCATCCAGAGTTGTCCTCCACTATATTCTTTCTGGCCTTAGTAGTGACTCCAAGACGGTGCATTCATCTTTCTTAGCAAATCTTATCACTACAGGCTTCTCAGATTGTTTTCTATTCTTGCCAGCTCCAGTTCCCTTGGGTTTGGCAGCATAGTCGAACTAGGTGCTGGGCAGCCAGTTCTATCTCCTAATTCTCCTGCATTATGCTCTCTGCAATCTTACAGAGAAGCTTTCCACTATGGGCCCTTGCTAGAGAGCATTAGGATTTCCTCAAACAGCTGTCCTAGATGGTTGGAAAAGGCTCCCTCAGTCATGGGGGAGGAGTAGCCTAGTGGTTGGGGCAAGGTACTTCAGGCCGGAAGGTCGGAGGTTCAAATCCCACTAGAGGACAGCAACCTTGGACCGGAAGGACTGGGGTTTCTAGTCCCACAGATGCTCCTTGTGGTCTTGGGCAAGCCACTTAACCCTCCACTGCCCATGTTCCCTGTAAGTATTAGTGTATGTGTCTCATATCCCCACGTGTTAAATGTATCCCCCAATTGTGTTGTGACCGCTTTGATTGAAGGATAAGGCGGTATACAAAACTGTCTAAATAAAATAAAATAAATAAATAAATGCCCCTCATGACTGGAAGGGTTCTTCCTACCCTACTATCTCCTTTCTAAAGCAAAGGACATGGGCCTTCTCTTACGTGAAAGCTTAAAGAGTTGTTCAATTCCCTCGTTTGGTCCTTAGGATTCCCACCGGGAATATGCTCTCTTTTTCCTTGCAGCTTGTCCTCATGGTATCCTAATCCTTCATGGACAGCGCATATTTAGCTAAAGAACGCATGATACCCTTTGCCCCTCAAGTAGGTCAACATGGTATCTCATTCCTTTGCATCTTCTGTCCATTTACCATGCCAGAGTTCTGAGGGACTTGGGACTTGCTGCCTGCAGACTGATATTATCCTCTGCTTTTCACGTAACCATCCTGGTTATTTCACTGGCTAGCATTCTTGCAGTAATCTAGTCTGTTCATTGTCAGGGAGATTTTTTCCCTGACTCCTTCCATCATAACCAGGGGGAATAGATTTTCTATATATCTTCTCAAGTAGGTTCCACCTTCTTGTTATTAGATGAATCTTTCCTCTTCACATCTCCTATGTGAATATACTTTCTTTAGGCATATCTCTGTCTGCTTAATTGCAGACACTTATATGTAGGCCTATATATTCATATCTATCTATCTATCTATCTATCTATCTATCTATCTATCTATCTATAGATATAGATATAGATATAGATATATATGTCTGTCATTTGTGTGTTGTTATAGGTAGATATGTATTTACATACTTATCTGTCGGACTGTCTATGCTCATATAGATATATATATCTCTATATGATTCTGACAGTTGGGCTCTACCCATACCATGCTGTTCCAGCATGTTTGGGGTGCTACACACACCACCATTCCAGTAGTAGTTAACAACTTTTCTACCATAACCTTAAAGGTTAGGTACCCATGAAGCTCTCCATGTTCCAGTATCTTTCCTACCTGACATCAGTTAGGAAAGACATTGCAGATCTTCAGTCATTCTGAGGCTAACGCCTCGGGCATCTGTCCTTTCTTTTGGGATATAAGAGTTTTCCATACCCCTTCTTCCCACAAGGATTAGGCCTGTTTGTCCAAATCAGTCAGCCTTTTCCTCTTTTTGCTCCTATCAGTGAGTCACTCTGTAGCCAAAAGAAGTTTGGGCTTTTTTCATAAAGCCTTCCGCTGACGGCTTACAGTTTTGGTACTACCCCAGTTTACCCCTGGGGTTACCTCTTACCTTTCAGAATTCCTGACCACCATTATGTTTTCCTACAGGTTTATTACCTCTATTTTTGCAGTGAGGTCCTCCTTGAGGTTCCTCTACTGGATCCCCAGTAGATCCCATGAACCTCCATACTTTTGTACAATCCTGTTAGGGGAGGTCCATATTGCAATATTTCATTTTCAATATATTTGATGATAATTGTCATCCACACAGGGACTTCTTATCTGCAGTCCTATGTTAGGTTAGCTGTCTTTTACAGCACCTTTCTGTTTCAACTCCTTCCCACCATCCTGGGATGCCTGGCCATATGAGGTGTAGCATGTTCCAATCCATAACATGCTGGGACTCCAGGCATCTTAGCTTGGGAGTCTCCATATGTAAAGACTCATTCCTGCTTGTTCCTGGAGATAGCACAGTTACTTACCTGTAACAGGTGATCTCTGGGAACAGCAGGAATAAGTCTTCACAACCCTCCCACCTCCCCTAGGAGTTGTATCTCTCTATCTATCTTTCCTTTCCTCTCTCTCTTTGTCTCAGCTTTAAAACTTAACTGAGGAGAGGCAGTTGGGAAAGGCGGGAAGGCAGCATGCAGGCGTGGTGGGATGCTTCCAAAAGCTTTCTGATTGGACGCTGGGAAGCGTTCCCGCGCAGGCTCCGTCTGTACCGACGTATCCATATGTGAAGACTTATTCCTGCTGTTCCCAGAGATCACCTGTTACAGGTAAGTAACTGTGCTTTCTCCAGGAACAAGCAGGAAGTCAGTCCTCGCATATGGGTGACATCTGTGCCAACCAAGCCCATGCGGAAGCATCTCTCCAGCTTTCAAAGAAAGCCTTTGGGAGATGCCACCACGCATGCATAGTCCCCTTCAAGCCCGAGGGTGCCATCTTGCTCAGTCTCCTTTTTCCCAAGGAGCCCAATGTACGTATATCCTGTTTCCCCAGAAAAATCTTTGACAAAACTGTTCCTATAAGTTAGTTTTCCAGTAGGCATACTGGTTCCTCTTCCCGCCTCGAATTGGCACGTGCCATTCTCGGCTCCTTTTTTTCTCAAGGAATCTCTTGTCTGGCATTCATGCCTGTTTTTTCCCGGGGGTTGTCTATCCCATCATGGTGTTCCCCACCATATCTCTCAGTGGCTTCAAAAGTGTGACCACTGCAGTTAGACCATGTTCATTACTGATACCTATGACTGCTGCTTAAGAACATAAGATATTTCATACTGGGTCAGACCAAAGTCCATCAAGCCCGGTATCCTGTTTCCAACAGTGGCCAATCTAGGTCACAAGTACCTAGCAGTTTCCACAAAAGACACAGGTTCCACAATGCTTGTATTGGGGCAAGCAGTGGCTTTCCTGGGTCCCCTTTAATAATGGTTTATGGACCTTTCCTCCAGGAACTTGTCCAAACCTTTTTTTAAACAGCTTTTACATCATCCTCCGGTAGAGGATTCCAGAGTTGGATTACACGTTGAGTGAAAAAATATTATCTCCAGGAACAAGCAGGAATGAGTCTTCACATATGGGTACGTCGGTACCGACAGAGCCTGCGCGGGAACGCTCCCCAGCTTCCCAAAAAGGAAAGCTTTTGGGAGCATCCCACAGCGCCTGCGCGCTGCCTTCCCGCCTTTCCTAACCAACTCTCCTCAGTTCTTCTTTGCCGCGGAGCCAGCAGGTCAAGCCCTGTCACCGCTGAAGAAGTTCTTTATTTTATTTTATTTCTTTGGTCGCGTGTCTGCCTTCCCCGACTCCGGACTGGTACCGCCGGTCTTTTCTTTCTTTCTTTAAAAAAAAAAAAAAAGATATTTTTCCTCACTTGGTGTATTTTTCTTCTTAAGGCATCAGGGCCCACAAGAAAAATTCCCCCATGGAAAAACCAACCTCCGGGTTCAAAAAATGCACTAAGTGTAGCGGTACTATTTCTGTTACAGATACCCATGAATGGTGTCTTAAATGTTTGGGTCCTGAACACTCCATTCCGGATTGTCCGTCCTGCTCCCTAATGTCTAAACGGGGGTTACAGAACCGAGCAGCTAAGCTCCATGTGCTGTTTCCCGCTGAGGCACCGGCAGTAGCATCGACATCTTCCAGGTCTTCTTCTCCTGAAGGATCTTAGGTAACCAAACATAAACCTAGCAGGTCCTCGAAGGGTAGGTCTCCCTCTAAGCATCGAGATGCCTCCGGGCTTGCCCTCGAGGATCCTGCACCAGCCAAACAACCCCGGCGGGAAGCTCCGGCTTCCAAAGCTCCTCCTATGGGGTTACAGGTTGACATCGATGGCACGGCCTCGACTGATCACCTGTTAGAATGCTCTGGGGTACCGGCACAATCTACCGATACCGATCTCCAGGCATTCATGGCGTCGATGGATCAGAATGTTCTGTCCATGCAGCAGGCTATTTCAGCCTTCATTCAAGCTGCGACGCCGGCGGTACTGCAACGAGCTCCGTTGTTGGTATCGGCTCCGGTACCGGCACCAGCGCCGATGCCGGTACCGACTGCATCAACATCGACCAGGATACCGACTGCTGCGGTTCCTTGTCCAGGGCTACTTCTCGGTACCGATCCGGTACCGGGGACGCCTGATGTCGATACCGCTCGATACGTGTATTGGGCGTTGGAAGAGCACCCTGACAGGCGATACTTCGATTCCTCTGATGATTCTGATACATCAGATGAGTCTCCTGAAGTATCCATAGCCCTTCCTGAGGAGCCTTCTTCTCCAAAAAGAAGAATGTCTCCTCCAGAGGACTTGTCCTTTCAAGACTTCATAAGAGAAGTAGCTAAAGGACTCTCTATTTCAGTAACCTCTGAATCAGAGCCTAGAGCAAAAAAAATTGATATTTTAGGATACTCTAAGGCTCCTAAAGAGGCAGTCACCTTACCAATTCATGAGATTCTTCATGAACACATGATTGATTTATGGGAGACTCCTCTCACTCTCTCTCCTCATTCTCGCAGGTTGGACACTATGTATCGTGTCCCTCCTTGTCCTGGGTTCCAGAAAACTCAGCTTCCTTACCATTCCATTGTGGTGCAGTCGGCTATGAAGAGGATAAAGAGTACAAAGAGACACTCTTCTGCTCCTCCAGGAAGAGAATGCAGGACCTTGGATGCTTTTGGTAGGAAAATCTTCCAGGCCAGTATGCTTATTGCCAGAATCAACTCATATAGCCTTTATATGGGTATGTTTCTGAAAGAAGTGGCAGAAAAGCTGCACACTTTCCTCCCTTTTATTCCAGAAGATAAAAGGGAAGAATTCCGCATGTGGCTTAAGCATACTCAAGACATCTCCAAGTTTTCAAACAGGGCAGCCTTTGACTCCTTTGAAGGTGCCAGTAGAGCCTCAGGCATTGCCATTGCTGCTCGCAGAATTGCTTGGCTCCAGGCTTCTGATTTAGAACCCTGGGTTCAAGATGGCTTAGGAAATCTGCCCTGTACAGGTGAAAATCTATTTGGCAAAGAGTGGCAAATTAAAGCCACTTAAATGGATGCAGAGAATTCTGCTCTGGATAGACTTTCAAGGTCTACCTCCATTCCTGCCAAGAAAAAGACTTTTAAAAAGTCATTTTTCAAAAAGGGCAGGTTTCCTTCCACTTCTGGCCAACAATCTTCTACAGGTCGCTTTACCGCTAAGCGTCAGCAACCTAAGCAGGCCAGGCCTAAGTCTACAGGGGCTGCTGTAACTCAGCAGTCCCATCCCCCTCAGGGCTTTTGACTCGATGCTAGAGAACTTAGCCTTTCTGGCTTTAACACAGCCAGAACCTCTCACCATTCCGGGAAGGTTAGCTCATTTTGCTCCCAGATGGGAGCAAATCACCTCAGAGCAGTGGACCCTCTCCATCATAAGAGAGGGCTACAAACTTCATTTCTCAGACCTTCCTCCCCACACCATGGTGAGACACTTCAATTCTCCCACATCTCTTCTCGACCTTTTAGGTCAGGAGATAGCTACCCTTCTTGCCCAAGGGTCAATAGAAGAAGTTCCTCTTCTTCAACAAGGGTCAGGGTTCTACTCCCCCTATTTTCTCATTCCAAAGAAGACAGGGGGATACAGACCCATTCTAGATCTCAGAGAATTGAACAAATTTCTATGCAAGGAGAAGTTCAAGATGCTTTCTCTGGGCACTCTCCTTCCATACCTTCAAAGTCAGGATTGGCTTTGTTCTCTAGATCTCAAGGATGCGTACACACATGTTCTCATCCATCCATCTCACAGAAGATTCCTGCGTTTTCTTTTCCAAGGAAAACATTACCAATACAGAGTGCTTCCTTTCGGTCTGGCCTCTGCTCCAAGAGTGTTCACCAAATGCATGGCAGTAGTAGCTGCATTTCTACGCACTCTGGGAATATTTGTCTTCCCATACCTGGACGACTGGCTCATCCGAGCTCCATCTCAGTCAGAGGCCCAGATTTCCCTGGACCGCACAAGACGCATTCTGCAGTATCTGGGACTGGTGGTAAACCTCCCAAAGTCCCAGCTCATCCCTACTCAGTCCCTGGAATTCATAGGGGCCTGGTTGGATACCAGCACTGCAAGGGCCTACCTTCCTCAGGCCCCTTGCCAACGTCTAATGCAGCTAGCCTCCCAGATTC
This sequence comes from Ichthyophis bannanicus, assembly GCA_033557465.1. Taxonomy (NCBI): domain Eukaryota; kingdom Metazoa; phylum Chordata; class Amphibia; order Gymnophiona; family Ichthyophiidae; genus Ichthyophis; species Ichthyophis bannanicus. The sequence goes on along the minus strand of CM066036.1, from coordinate 417,163,141 downwards.
AGTCAAAGAGCCACTTAACTGCCAGGGAGATGCTACAACTGCTGGGCCACATGGCTTTCACAGTACATGTGGTACCCTATGCTCGCCTACACATGAGAGCAGCTCAATGGACTTTGTCCACCCAGTGGACTCAAGCTTCAGGAGCTCTCTCAGACCAAATAGCAACCTCCAAACGTCTCTTTTGGTCTCTCCAATGGTGGATGTCCACTCAAAATCTGTTGCTGGGGTCCCCCTTCCAACAGTTGTTGCCACAAGCAACCCTCACAACAGATGTCTCCCAAACAGGTTGGGGAGCTCATCTACAGGACCTCTCCACTCAAGGCACTTGGTCCCCTCAGGAGACCTCTCTTCATATCAACCACTTGGAGCTTCGAGCAGTTTTTCTAGCTCTCAAGGTCTTCCATACCCTCCTCAGCTACAAGACAGTCCTCATCCATACGGACAATCAAGTAGCTATGTTTTATATAAACAAGCAAGGAGGAACTGGCTCTCTGTCGCTTTGCAACGAAGCTCTAAGATTGTGGGCCTTCGCCAGAGAGCATCAAATCAATCTCCTGGCAGTATATCTCCCAGGAATCCAAAACTCTTGGGCAGACAGACTCAGTCGAGTTCTGCTTCCACACTAATGGTCCCTGTACATGGATCAGGTACTCAGAATCTTTCAAGAATGGGGAACCCCGGACATAGACCTCTTTGCAAGTCCGTGGAATGCCAAACTTCCCCGGTTCTGTTCCAGAATTCCGTGTCAGGGGGTTCAGGCCAAGGATGCCTTCCTCCTTCATTGGGGTCAGGGCTTCCTGTATGCCTTTCCACCCATTCCCTTGATTCCCAAGACTCTGTTCAAACTCCAGAGGGATCAAGGATCTATGATCCTCATAGCTCCACGTTGGCCACGCCAAGTGTGGTACCCTCTACTTCTGCATCTCTCCCAAGCCCCGTCCCTGGACTTTGGAGCTGCTCCAGACCTTCTGTCTCAGGAGGAAGGGACTTTGTGGCACCCAAACCCCAAGTCCCTTCACCTCAGAGCTTGGTTACTGAAGGCCTAGACCTTCAAGACTTGAATCTTTCTCAGCAGGTGAAGGATATCCTCCATGCTTCCAGGAAACCTTCCACCAGGCGTTCCTATGCTTTTAAGTGGAAAAGATTTTCCATTTGGTGTGCTGAAAAGGGTCTTGACCCTCTGGCACTACCTTTAACTTCTTTGTTAGACTATCTCCTGCATCTCTCCAATGCAGGACTTAAGAAAAATTCAGTACGAGTCCATTTCAGTGCTATTGCAGCATCCCTTAAGCCCATCAATGGACAACCTATCTCCTCTCATCCTCTTATTTCAAGATTCATGAGAGGCCTAACTTTAACTAAACCTCCCATTAGGCCTCCTCTGGTAGCATGGGACTTAAATTTGGTTCTTGGTCAGCTTATGAAGCCACCTTTTGAACCCTTAGCCACTACCTCCTTGAAATTTCTTTCCTGGAAGGTTATTTTCCTCATTGCAGTCACTTCTGCTCGCCGCATCAGTGAACTGCAGGCCTTAGTGGCTAATCCACCTTATACAAGGTTCCATCATGACAAGGTAGTCCTTAGGACAAATCCATACTTTATGCCTAAAGTGGTCTCACCTTTTCATCTTAATCAAGAGGTATATCTACCTGTCTTCTTTCCAGCTCCTCATGCATCCAGTGCAGAGAGGAATCTTCATACTCTGGATTGTAAAAGAGCTCTTGCTTTTTACTTACATAGGACACAGCAACATAGAAAGTCTTCCCAGCTTTTTGTTGCTTTTGATCCTTCTCATTTGGGACTTACGGTCTCTAAGAGAACACTGTCGAATTGGATTGACCAGTGTATTTCTTTCGCCTACCAGAGTAAGAACCTTTCTCTGGAGAGCCATGTCACAGCTCATAATGTGAGGGCCATGGCCACCTCTATGGCTCATCTAAATTCTGTGTCCATTGACCAGATCTGTCGAGCAGCCACCTGGGCCTCTGTTCATACCTTCACAGCCCATTACTGCTTGGACAAGGATTCCCGCCGGGATGCCTTGTTTGGTCAGGCTGTCCTCAGACACCTGTTCCATTCTTAAACAACTCCTGCCCTCCTTCCCTGGATGGATGCCTGAGATCCATAGGAGGACGCAGACCCCTTTCAGGGTCTCATATCCTTGGGGATCTCCCAGGCATCTCAGCTAGGGAGTCCCCATATGTGAAGACTCATTCCTGCTTGTTCCTGGAGATAGCACAGTTACTTACCTGTAACAGGTGATCTCTGGGAACAGCAGGAATAAGTCTTCACAACCCACCCACCTCCCCTAGGAGTTGTATCTCTTTCCTATCTTTCCTTTCCTCTCTCTCTCTATTGTCTCAGCTTTAAACTCGAACTGAGGAGAGTTGGATAGGAAAGGCGGGAAGGCAGCGCGCAGACGCTGTGGGATGCTCCCAAAAGCTTTCCTTTTTGGGAAGCTGGGGAGCGTTCCCGCGCAGGCTCCGTCGGTACCGACGTACCCATATGTGAAGACTTATTCCTGCTTTTCCCAGAGATCACCTGTTACAGGTAAGTAACTGTGCTTTTTCTTATTAGTCTGAAATAAGTTACAGTGTAGCTTCATTGCATGTCCCCTTGTCTTTCTATATTTTGATGGCGTAAACAATCAATCTGTGTTTACCCATTCCACTCCATTCATTAATTTATAGACCTCTATCATATTTCCCCTCAGCCATCTCTTTTCCTCCTTGAAGAGCCCTAACCTTTTTAACCTCTCTTCATAGGTATATTTTTCCATCCCCTTTACCATTTTGGTGGCTCTTCCCTGTACGTTTTCTAATAACTATATCCTTTTTAAGATACAGCAACCAGAATTGCACACAATATTCAAGATGCGGTCGCACCATGGAATGATACAGAGGCATTATAATATCCTTTGTTTTATTCTCCATCCTTTCCTTGTGATTCCTAGCATTCTACTTGCTTTTTTGGCTGCCGCTGCACTCTAGGCAGAGGGTTTCAATATGTTATCCACGATGATGCCTAAATCTTTTTCCTTGGTGGTGGCTCGTAATGTGGAACCTTGCATCGTGTAACCATAGTTTGGGTTGTTCTTTTCTAGGTGCATAACTTTGCACTTTTCCACATTAAATTTCTTCTGCCATTTGGATGCTCAGTCTTCCAATTTATCAGGGTCCTCTTGCAATTTTTCACAATCCTCATGGGTTTTAAAAACTTTGAATAATTTTGTGTCATCTGCAAATTTGATTACCTCACCTGTTGTTTGCATTTTCAGGTCATTTACGAATATGTTAAAAAGCAGTGAAACCAGCACAGATCCCTGGGCTACTCCACTATTCAGTTTTCTCCAGTGGGAAAATTAGCCATTTAGCCCTACCCTCTTTTTCTGTCTTTTAACCAGTTCCAGATCCACAATAGTACACTGCCTCCTATCCCATGTCTTTTTAATTTTGCCAAGAGTCTCTCATGAGGGACCTTGTCAAAGACTTTCTGAAAATCCAGATACAGTGCATCAACCAATGCACCTTTGTCTATCTGTTTATTCACACCTTCAAAAAAACATAACAGATTAGTAAGACAAGACCTTCCTTGGCTAAAGCCATATTGGCTGTCTACCATTAAGCCATGACTATCTTCATGTTCAGTAATTTTTTTCTTTATGATGGTTTCTACCATTTTTCCCGGTACTGACGTCTGGTTTACCAGTCTGTAGTTTCCTGGATTACCCCTTGAACCCTTTTTAAAAATTGACCTTACATTGGCCATCCTCCAATCTTCAGGTATTACAGATGATTTTAATGATAGTTCACAGATTACTAATAACAGGTCTGCAATCTTATATTTCAGTTCTTTCAACACCCTTAGATGTATACCATCCGGTCCAGGTGATTTTGTACTCTTGAGTTTATCAAATAGTTGTAATACATTTTCTCGGTGTATTGATAATTTCTTTCAATTCTTCTGCGGCATCACCTTTAAATACCATTTCAGTCATGGGTAACATCCCTGCATCTGCCTCAGTAAAGACCGAAGCTCTACCCTCTGTTTGAAGGACTACAAATGGGGACTGCTACTTCTGGAGAGAGAACTGCAATTGTAAGTATTTACTTCTGGGAATTTTTCTAAATCTTGGGGAAAAGGGAATTCTTTAGGTTAAAGCTGATTAATCTGTGAACCCAGTGTATTTGTTAAATCAGTCATGGCCTAGTAGCAGCAAAAAGCTTTCAGTTTAAATTTAAAACACAGCAGAGAGATTTCTGGTTAAATCTAGAACCCAAGACTCCCTCTATCCAAGCAAGGGCTGTGGGACGACTCCTGGAAATTGGTCAGAGATTACCTTAGAAGCACAGGACAGAGTACTGTGTAGGAGCCAGCTTTTAATAAGTATTTTACCCTCCCTCCCTCCCCAACACCCACCCACCCCTGGGATAATTGTAGTTTTATAGGTGCATAAACCTCTCAAAGGAAAGGAGGTACCATATTTACTCTCAGGTGCAGCTGTTTGTCCTCATCAGGCATACATTAAGAACCTAAGATTAATTAAGCTTTAGGTGAAGAAAGTGCATTAAATGTATTAGGTGTCGTTTTATTAGTTTACGTATCCCTACCAACCCTTAGTAAGTAAAGAATTTAAATACCTAAATACAGCCTTAAAACTAAGATGCAGACAGCAGTCCAGCAGCAAGATGGGGGTTTTCCAGTCTTTTGCTTTGAGTGTCACGTGTATGATTTTCTCCCAGTTGGTGAGGGGTCTTATGTGTGTGCACTAAATGCAAGGAGCTCTTTGCTCTCATGGAACGAGTCTGATCTCTGGAGGCTAGAGTAGCGGACTTAGAGAACATAAGGAAGACAGAGAGGTACATAAACGAGACCTACAGGGATATAGTCCTGAAGTCCCACCTCCAGTCTGGCAGCATCCCTGTTGCCATGGAGGAGAGTGGTTACGTGACAGGAGAGCCATCACCCTAGTGTGGTAGAAAGTGATCCTGTAGCTAGGACCTGTCCTCCAGGTGATGTAAAACCCTCTCGCACCGAGGAGGTTTCTCCAGGGCCAAGTGCCCATGAGGGAAGGGTTAGGACAGCCGTTATAGTTGGTGGTTCGATCATTAGGCATGTAGATAACTGGGTGGCTGGTGGACGTGAGGATCACGTGGTAACATGCCTGCCAGGTGCGAAGGTAGCAGACCTCACGCGCCACCTAGACAAGGTCTTAGATAGTGCTGGGGAGGAGTCTGCTGTCTTGGTACATGTCGATACTATTGACATAGGAAAATGTGGTAGGTAGGTTCTGGAGGCTAAATTTAGACTTTTAGGTAGGAAGTTGAAATCCAGAACTTCTAGGGTAGCATTCTTCAAAATATTTCCTGTTCCATGCGCAGGACCCAAAAGGCAGGCAGAGCTTCGGAGTCTCAATGCATGGATGAGACGATGGTGCAAGGATGAGGGTTTTGGATTTGTTAGGAACTGGGGAGCATTCTGGGGAAAGTAGGGGCTCTTCCGAAGGGATGGGCTTCACCTTAACTGTGATGGAACTAGGCTGCTGGCATTAACCTTTAAAAAGGAGATAGAGCAGCTTTTAAACTAAATAATAGGGGAGAGCTGACAGTTGCCCAAGAGTGCATGGTTAGGAACAATGTATCCTTGAAAGATACTACCAAAGAAATGAAGTTATGGTATATTAGCTGAGAGGTTCCAATAACGACAAAAGTAACCCAAATGTCCTTGAGTATGGAGCAGACAGAGCTTAAAGATTTCAAATTACCCCGGCCTACCGATAGCCAGGTTAATATGAATAAAATACAGTCTCTAAAGTACTTGTATGCAAATGCTAAAAGTCTAAAAATTAAGATGGGAGAGTTAGAATATATAGCACTAAATGAGAGGTTAGCTATGACTGGTATCTCAGAGACATGGTGGAAGGAGGACAACCAGAGGGACACTGTGATACCTGGGTACAAACTATATCGGAATGATAGAACCGATCAAATTGGTGGAGGGGTTGCGCGCTGTATGTTAGAGAGGGCATTGAGTCACAAAAGTTTAAAGTTTTGCAGGAAACAAAATTTGCTGAGAATCTCTATGGATTGAAATTCCATGTAAAAAGGGGAAGGTGATGGCTGTGGGGGTGTACTGTCGACTGCCTGTCCAGAATGAAGAAATGGATGATGAAATGCTCAAAGAAATCAGGGAAGCTAACAAAAGTTACAGCACAATAATAATGGGTGATTTCCTTTACCCTAGTATTGACTAGGTCAGTGTCACGGCAGGATATGCTAGGGAGATAAAGTTTCTAGACAAAATAAATGACTGCTTGTTAGAGCAGCTGGTTCATGAACCAACCAGAGGGGAAGCCATTTTGGACCTATTCCTTAGTGGAACACCAGATCTGGTGCAAGAGATAAGAGTGTTGGGGCCACTTGGCAGTAGTGATCATAGCATGGTTGGTTCATGAACCAGCTGTTCCAATCATAACTAACTTCTCTTTTAGAGTGATATATTCTAACTCTCCCTTCTTATTTTTAAGATTTCTAGTATTTGCATACACGTATTTTAGAGATTGTATTTTATTCATATTAATCTGGTTATCGGTAGGCAGGGGTAATTTGGAATCTTTAAGCTCTTTCAGCTCTGTAAATTAGGGCATTTTGGTTACTTTTGTCTTTATTGGAATCTCACTGTCGATATGCCCTAATTTCAGTCTTTTGCTAGTATGCTTCAAGGATACATTGTTCCGAACCATGCGCTCTTGGGCAACTGTCGGCTTTCCCCTGTTATCTAGTTTAAAAGCTGCTCTGTCACCTTTTTAAAGGTTAATGCCAGCAGCCTGGTTTTGTCCGGCTTATGATGGAGCCCATCCCTTTGGAAAAGCCCCTCCTTTCCCCAGATTCTTCCCCAGTTCCTAATTTATTTATTTTATTTATTTATTTATTTTATTTAACACTCATTTATATACCGCATCTTCCAAAGCGCAGTTTGTTTTACATAGAACGTTATAAAATCTTACATAGAACATCATAAATTAAACAAAGCACAGTGTAATAAACAAATAGTATATTTAAGCTAGAACAGTGTGAGTAACAATTAACTAACATAGTGTAGTGTCCAACAGAGTAAGATAGAACATAACATATGCAACTATATACATGTGGAGGTATTTGGGCATAAGAGCTTGGGTCGTCATTTCGTTTAAGTTATATGTGTTGTCTAGTTAGAATGTTAGGTTTGTACTAGATGTGATCAGGTGGCTGTTTAGCCTTTGTCTAGGGTTTCCGTTGTATTATAGTGTTTAGTGAATAGATACGTTTTCAATTTTTTACGGAATTCCACGATCTCTGTTAGTGATCGTAGATCCTCTGGTAGTGAATTCCAAATGGTTGGAGATATGTGAGAAAAGGCTCTATTATTTGTTAATTTATGTGCTTTTATGAAGTCTTTTGGAATCTTTAGTTTATTTAATTGTCCTTTTCTGTGAGTAGTCTTAGATGGTTCTTTGCATATTAGATTACATAGAGTAGTCGGGGCCATGTCATTTAAGGCTTTGAATGATGTTATTATTGTTTTGTATATTCTGCTTTGTATAGGTAACCAGTGAAGGGATGCTAGGATTGGTGTTGTGTTGGAGTGAGTTTATTTTTAATATAATTCTAGCTGTTGCATTTTGAGCTAGTTGAATTCTTTTAATGTTTTGTTTTGAAATGCCCATTAGTATTAGGTTGGCGAAATCAAAGTGAGGGGTTATGGTAGCCTGTATTATATTAATAAAATCCTCTATAAATACTAGAGGGCGTAGTTGTTTGAGGATTTTAAGTTTGAAATAGATTTTCTTTATAGTATTTCTAATGTGGGTTTCCATTGTAAGGTGTGTATCTATGATTACGCCTAGATATCTTATTTCGTTTTTTATTTTAATTCCTTGATCTTGTAGTGTTATGTGGGTTGGAGGGATAAATGATTGATTTTTTGTTACGATTAGGGTTTCTGTTTTGGCATGGTTTATGTTGAGATTTTGAGTTTTTAGCCAAATTGTGATTTCATTATAGCAGTCCTAACAAAGGAGGAGTGACCTAGTGGTTGGGACAAGGTACCTCAGGCCGGAAGGTTGGGGTTTCTAGTCCCATAGGTGCTCCTTGTGGTCTTGGGCAAGCCACTTAACCCTCCATTGCCCATGTTCCCTGTAAAATAGTTATCTCAAAGTTATAATGCCCTGTTCACTTTAATTTCAGTTTGTTCAATGTAAACCACCTTGATATCATGAAAGGCGGTATATAAGACATGTTAAATAAATAAATAATTTAAATAAATAAATAAATAAATCCAAAACCCTCTTCCTTGCATCATTGTTTCATCCACACATTGAGACTCCGGAGCTTTGCCTGCCTTTTGGGTCCTGCACGTGGAGCAGGAAGCATTTCAGAGAACACTACCCTGGAAGTTCTGGATTTCAACTTCCTACCTAAAAACCTAGGTTTGACCTCCAGAACTTCCCTACCCCACTTTCCTATGTCATTGTTACCGATATGTACCAAGACAGCAAACTTCTCCCCAGCACTATTTAAGACCTTGTCTAGATGGCTCATGAGGTCCACTACCTTCGCACTAGGCAGGCATATTACCAGGCAATCCTCAAGTCTACCAGCCACCCAGCTATCAGCTATCTACATGCTTAATGATTGAATCACCAGCTATAACAGCTGTCCTAACCCTTCCCTCGTGGGCACATGGCCTTGGAGAAACCTCTTTGGTGCGAGAGAGTTTTACATCACCTGGAGGACAGATCCTAGCTACAGGATCACTTCCTGCCACAGCAGGGTGATGATTTCCTGTCTCATGACCTCTCTCCTCCATGGCTACAGAGATGCTGCCAGGCTGGAGGTGGGACTTCAGTACTGTATTCCTGTAGGGCTCGTCTATGTTCCTCTCTGTCTTCTTTATCTCCTCCAAGTCTGCTACTGTTGCGCTGCCTGGGCCTCTAGCATGACAGCACCTCCTGCGACCTGTGCCAGGCCATGTCGGCCAAAGCCAATGAAAAAGGTCGGAGTTGCAGAAGTTGTTCCCTGGATCCGATTTGGCATGCACCTCCCCGACATCAAGCTCCAAGCTTGGCCTATCCCGTGACACCCAGTTGTCCTCTGAGTTCTGCAGCTGCCGTCCCTCCAACAAGACCCCAGAGCCAGAGAAGTAGTCATCGAAGTACGCTGAGCTTGCACCGGAGAAACCCAGTAAAACCCCACAGAGGGACTCGGGCAACTCCGAGAAGCACCCCACGAAGATACTCAAGAAGGATTCCTCTGCCGGCGGGTTCTGTACGAGGTTCCTCGAGACCTTAGTCCTTGTTGAGGATGCACTTCCTAGAATGCTGGTGCTGGGCCCCAAATCCGCAGTCCCCGCACCAAAGGCTGCGGAACCTTCTGGCTTGGAAAACAGAATGGTGGTCCTGGAGCAGAACATCACTGCTGGCCAGTGTCTGTGACTTGGACCCTAGGTCCTCACAGGCCATTGGCCGTTCGGCACCAGCCTCGACACAAGGAGCCTCAGGGCCTAAGATTCTTAGTCATTGCTCCACTCCGAGTGGGAAACGGAGGACGATGCGTTCCCAGACAGCAGAAGGCACCGAGATATTCCTTCAGACCTGTCTCCCTTGATGCTTCTATGCCATTCTCCTCTCGAGGACGTAGCCTTCCATTACTTCGTTAGGGATATGGCCAGGGCCCTCTCGGTACAAACCAAAGCGGAGCATGAGCCACGCACCGAGGAGTTGGAGATTTTCCAGTATGAGACTCCACCTAGAGAAACCCTCACGGTGCCCATACAGCTGATCCTCGAGAGGCTGCTCCTCCGAATTTGGGAGACTCCGGCATCTGTGCCTATGGTCAGCCGTCAGCTCGACGCTCTGTAACATGTCTGGAAAGGGCCGTGGTTTCACAAACCTCATCTCCTGCATAACTCCATGGTCATTGAGTCGACCATGGAGAAGCACAAGAGCCAGAAGACAGATTCCTTCAACTCTCCTGGTACGGTGTCCTGGGCCTTCGACACCATCGGGTGCAAATGCTATCGGGGCTCAATGCTGAGTTTCCAGATCCAGACCTATGAACTCTACATAGGCATGTACCTAAAGGCACAGGCCAAAGAGCTGTCAGGTTTTGCAGCAGGCCTTGTTGGGGAACCCCTCTAACGGTTCCTGACCCTATCCTTGGGAGTAAGGGACTGGCCCATGTTCTTCTCCCTGGCTGCCTATGATTGCTTCGAGTCGGCAGCTCGAGTTGCGGTAGCTGGCATCGGGGCCCGGAGCCAAGTCTGGCTGCAGTTCTCTGACCTCGAGCAGTGGGTGCAGGACAAACTGCTCGATGTCCCCTGTACCGGGGAGGACCTCTTCAGCAACCAATGGCCAACAAAGATGCTGAGATTAGGGCTCCAGCTCCCACCCAGAAGACCACCACCCAGCTCATAGGGGTGCGCCTGGCGCTCTTCGCCCACAGATTGGCTTCAATCACTTCAGACCTTTGGGTACTGCAGGTGGTCAGGGAGGGATAGCTCCTCCACCTGCTTCAGATTCCACGCAGGTTCTTCCCCGGAGAGCCGGTATGACCCCTCCTTCACCAGACTCTGCTTCTCACAGAGCTTGAAGGTCTTCTCAGGGACAAAGCAGTAGAACCTGTACCCAGGCACCTATTTGGCAAAGGCTTCTACTTCAGGTACTTCCTTGTCCCAAAGAGGGCTGGGGACCTCAGGCCCATTCTAGACCTGAGAAACCTAAACAGATTTCTGGTGAGGGAGAAGTTCAAGATGCTCTCCCTTGGAACACTGCTGCCCTACCTCCACCAGGGAGACTGACTTTGCTCCTTGGATCTAAAGGATGCTTACACACACATCCTAATCCATCCCTCCCACATGCAGTACCTAAGGTTCATGGTAGGAGGAAGGCACTACCAATACAGGGGGCTATCCTTTGGCTTGGCCTCTTCACCAAGGTCTTCACAAAGTGCCTAGCAGTGGTCACTGCCCACCTACGGCTGCAAGGGGCCTTTATCTTTTTATACCTAGACAACTGGCTTATCAAGGACAGGACAGCTACAGGGTGTGCCACCCTACTGCTGCAGCACCTAGGGTTTACCATCAATTACCCCAATCTCATTTCACGCCAGCCCAGAGCCTGGAATTCATAGGCGCTCAGCTGGACACCCTGCAGGCCAAGGCCTTCCTTCCTAGGGAAAGGGCAGACCGCCTCTGTGGGCTTGCTGCGGAGGTGCAGCGCCGCCGCTTGGGGCCAGCCCACTTCCTTCTCCGCCTCCTGGGCCACATGGCCTTCACAGTCCACTTGACCCCGCTAGCCTGCCTACACATATGGGTCATGGGGTTGTACTCCCTCTGCCAGGAGGTGGTGGTCCTCCTTTCCTTTGCAGCTTGCAACAACATGCTCCTGCTGGCAGTCTACCTCCCTGACCAGGACAACCTCCTGGTGGACAGATTGAGCAGGGTCCTCCAACCGCACGAGTGGTGCCTGAATCCCAGAGTGGCCTCACGGCTCTTCCGTCTCTGGGGCATGCCTGTGATGGACCTCTTTGCCACCCCAGACAATGCACATCTGCCCCGCTTATGCTCGCAGCAGTTGCACTCAGCGAGGGCAGCGGCGGTTGCCTTCCTGATCCCATGCACGGAAGGCCTCCTCTGTGCTTTTCCACCAACCCCTCTGGTCACCAAGACTGTCTTCAAGGTCCAGCGTGAGGGCAACATCACTGATACTAATTGCCCCCAGGTTACCCAGACAACCTTGGTTTCCATTGCTGCTCTCCCTGTCTGTGGCACTCCTGATCCTGCTGGGCCGTGCCCCGGACCTCTGTCTGAAGAGGCGGGCTACCCCCCAATCTTCTGCACCTCAATCTGGGATCTCTAACGCTAACAGCGTGGCTGCTGAAAGGGTTGCTTTGGACCCTTTCAGCTTCCAAAGAGAAGTCGAGAACATCCTGTTGGCCTCTCGTAAGCCCTCCCCGAGGTGAGCGTACACCTTTTATGTGGCGAAGATTCTCAGTATGGGGTGGTAAGAGGTGAGAGAACCCTTCTCCTGCCAGGTGCAACTAGTGCTCCAGTACCTACTGCATCTGTCACACACTGGGCTAAAGTCGAATTCTCTGAGGGTGCACCTGAGTGCGATTGCCGTACAGCACCACCCTATTGAGGGGAAGCCCCTCTTGAGTCAGCCCCTAGTCTCTCCGTTCCTCTGGGGCCTTATGTTGTCTAAGCCCCCATCCGTCCCCCAGCGGCAGAATAGGGCCTTAACGTGGTGTTCCTGATCGTGTAACCAGTCTAGTCCCGGACCTCTGGGTTCCCTATCTCATCCAGCAGCTTGGAGACTGAGAAAACTCCTCCTTTTTATGATGTCACCGGTATATCCACTCAGAATCCGCCTCCTGCCATCAGTTACCTCAGTCTCCAAGCAGCTGGATAGATAGGAGCCCGGAGGGCCGGGCTCACTGGAGAAGCAATTAAGACTGGTTGACCTACTTGATTAAGTGATTTGGTATATTTAGTTTAGTTTAAGGGGGAGAGTTATCTCAAAGGACTGTGCCTTTAAGTTTGCCTGCAGGCACCTCTATCTTCCCCCCCTACCCCTCCTCCTCCCTCTGTTGATTTACCTGCATCGGGCTGCGTAGGAAACTTAGGCGGGATCTTGTTTAGTAGATTGCTGCCGGTACAGTCAGCCACTTTTTTAGAGGGAGAACTCCGGAGGACAGCCTTGCCAGCGCCACACAGAGGTCTGCCTGCTTGCACGCTGGCAGGCTTGGGAACATCACGCTCAGGCTTCCTCAGTGCAAGTGTGTCCCTGGTGGTAGCAGTCGCTCACCGGGACCAGCGAGACACGAGCCCGGTGAATTTGAAGCTGGCGGTTTTGCCCCGGCGACGTTTTCATTAAGGGGCCTTATTTTCTTGAAGCAGGGATAGCGCTGGGTGATTTGGCGCGAAACGGAAGATCAGCGGGCCTAGCCGTGTGGCGGCACCGCGCGGGAACGCCGATGCTGGCTACAATTATTCACTGCTCCTCACTGATGCTGAGAGTTCTCTACAAGCCTTGCTAACTATTTCCCTAGCCAGGGGGGTTACTTTTTTTTTTTGGGAAGCTTTTGGTTTTAGTTTGGTCTTTTACAAAAAAAAAAAAAAAAGAAACGGTAAGCTTCTAGGCCCGCGGCGCTGAGGGTGTGCGTGAGTAAACAGCTTCAGTGCTTGCAATTATTTTTCAAGGGGGCCATGCCATCTAAGCCACTTTGTTTGGTCTGTGGCATGAAAAAAGGCTCTGCTTCAGGTGTTTGCAAAACCTGTGCTAGAGAGACAGTAGCCATGGATTCTGGAGAAGAGCAGGGAGTAGTGCAGGTGGCAGAGTCAGAGCCCTCAGGATCACAGTTACAGGAGGGGGCCCTGGGGGAGCCGGTGGCAGGTCCTTCTTCGGCGCCTCCCACTCCTCTCCCACAGGCTTCTTTACCAAAAGAATTGGCAGCAATTTTCTCAAAGGATTTTGTTACATTGCTCCAACACACTTTCTTTGCTGCTGCTTAGCAGGGGAAAGGACCTGGGACAGCTAGCGGAGTAAAGAGACCCGCGCCGTCCCTGCAGGCAGAGGACCCTTTCAGCGGAGCCAAGAGGCCGCGTTCGGAGGGGGTACCGGCGGAGTATTCTGTAGCCTCAGAGGGGCCCTTTCCAGAGGATGAGGCTCACGGTGTAGAGATGGAAGAAGAGCTGGAGGAAGGTGAACTGTCCGAGAGAGAGGAGCAGGCAAGGGTGGTACGCGTCTTCAGGAAGGAAGAGTTACCGGCGTTAATTGTAGAGGCATTAAAGGTTTTAAATATGCCAGCCCCGGGGCCAGCCATGGACGAGACCCTGGAAGACCCCTTGTTGCAGGTTTTCAGGAAGAATCAACGAGCGTTCCTGGTGCATAGGGTGTTTCGAGAGATGATTCAGGAGGAGTGGAACGTGCCAGAAACTCCTCTGAAGGGATCCAGGGTCATGGGCCGCCTTTATCCTTTGCTGGATCAGGATAGGGAGGTTTTTAAGTCACTCAAGGTAGATGCAGCCATTTCGGCGGTTACCAAGAAGACGACCTTCCCGGTGGAGGGTAGTGCAGCCCTTAAAGATTCCCAGGATAGGAAGTTGGATGTGTTGTTGCGTCAGGTGTTTGATGTGAATGCCCTCTCACTGCAAGCGGCTATTTGCGGAGCGTGGGTGGCTAGAGCCTGTCTTATGTGGTCTCAGCGAGTGCAGGAAAGCCGAGAGGCTGAAGAGTCTGGAGAGACAGCTAGGTTAGAATCTGGCGTGGCCTACCTGGCAGACATTCAGTATGATCTTATGCGTGGTTTGGCAAAGAGCATGGCGTCGGCAGTGGCGGCTCGAAAGTACCTGTGGCTGCGCAACTGGGCGGCGGATAGTTCCTCCAAGGCTAGATTGAGCAAGCTTCCCTTTAAAGGGTGCCTTTTGTTCGGGGAGGACTTAGAGAAATTGGTAAAGGACTTGGGGGAATCCAAGGGAGGTAAGTTACCCGAGGACAAGCCCAAGTCAAGCCGGCAGTTTCCGGCTGGCAGGGGACAGCAGCGAGATTTTCGCCGGTTTCGGTTCCAGAGATTTAATCCTGGTCAGAGAGGGCGTTCTTCCTCTCGAAGTCAAAGCTTCTGGAGGTTTCGTGGGGCCGGACGGGGGTTTGGTCCCTCGTCCTCCTCGTCCTTCACTGTCAAAAAGCAACAATGAGATACGGGGGACCCGGGCACCCTTGCTGCCGGTAGGAGGGCGGTTGCAGGAGTTTTATTCTGCCTGGGTCCGAGTAACGTCCGATCAGTGGGTAGTAGAAGTTATTCGAGAAGGGTACGCACTGGAGTTCCTCAAGCCAGTGAGGGAGGCCTTCGTTCAGTCCCCCGGCAAGTCGCCCGCCAATGTGCGGCTCTGTGGGAGACGGTCCGAAGGCTACTGGAGCTCAAAGCGATAGTACCTGTCCCGTCAGACCAACTCGGAGGCGGTCGCTACTCCATCTACTTCGTTGTTCCAAAGAAAGATGGGGGCGTTCGACCGATTCAGGAACTCAGGGGTGTGAATCGTTGCCTTCGGGTGTCGCATTTCCACATGGAGACGCTGCAGTCGGTCGTTGTGGCGGTCCAAAAGGGAGAATTCCTCATATCGCTGGACTTATCGGAGGCCTATCTCCACATTCCACAGGAGTGGAGGAGTGGCCTAGTGGTTGGGGCAAGGTACTTCAGGCCGGAAGGTCGGCGGTTCAAATCCCACTAGAGGACAGCAACCTTGGGCCGGAAGGACTGGGGTTTCTGGTCCCACAGGTGCTCCTTGTGGTCTTGGGCAAGCCACTTAACCCTCCATAGCCCATGTTCCCTGTAATGTTATGTAATGTTATGTAAAGTTATAATGCCCTGTTCAATGTAGTTTCAGTTTGTTCAATGTAAACCGCACTGATGCAGAATAGCGCAGTATATAAGAGAATGTAAGTAAATAAATAAATTCCAATACGGCAGGAGCATCACAAGTTTCTCAGGTTCGCAGTCCCGTTCGGCCACTTTCAGTTCCAGGCGTTGCGGTTCAGCTTGGCGACGGCGCCGCGAACCTTCACCAAGGTCATGGTGGTGGTGGCGGCGGCTCTAAGGAAGGAAGGCATCTTAGTGCATCCGTATCTGGACGACTGGTTGATTCGAGCGAAGTCATGGTCTGAGAGCGCATCGGCCACGGTGTGGGTAGTGGCGTTTCTGGAAGAGCTTGGTTGGGTTGTCAATATGTCCAAGAGTCACTTGGTGCCCTCTCAAAATCTGGAATATCTGGGAGCTCGCTTCGACACGCACTGTCATGCAGCAGGGGCTAATGAAAGCAAAAATGCAGGAGAAGAAGCTGTTTTTCATGAAGAAAAAGATGTGCACAAG
The DNA here is from genome assembly GCA_033557465.1 of Ichthyophis bannanicus. Taxonomy (NCBI): domain Eukaryota; kingdom Metazoa; phylum Chordata; class Amphibia; order Gymnophiona; family Ichthyophiidae; genus Ichthyophis; species Ichthyophis bannanicus. The sequence continues at coordinate 417,147,236 of CM066036.1, read as the reverse complement.
ATGCAATATCCGCACAGAACAGCTAGAGGGAGCAGGCGTGCACTCACAGAGCCTGAGTGGACACACTTAGCTAATCGAGAGCACCTGACAGTCAGCCCGGGAAGCTCAAACACAGGAGAGCTTTATAAACGGAAGACTGGAGACTGGAGAGGGCAGAGCAGTGCTTGCAGGTGTGGAGCTGGAGGTAAAGCTGAAGGTTTACGAGAGAAGCACCACAAGCAAGGACCAAGCAGAAAGAAGCACTTGGGAAACTAGTGCTGGGCAAAGGAACAATCACCTTTGGAGGCAAAGCAGAGTGAAGGAAAGAAGCCTGTTTGTACCAGATGAACCTGGGGCTAAACCGAAAGGTAACAGAAGCTTTCAGAGAGGAGATTGGCACAGGGATTGTGTTCCTGAAGAACTGCGGGAAGGAGGAAATCCCAGTTCTCTATGCTACTGGAAGCCAAGGTATGCTGACTCTGTTTCTATGAAGAAAATCTTATCTTATAAAAAGCCTTTTGAAAGTAATGCTAAACCGGTGAGAAAGGAAAGCAAAGCTACCTCTCATAATCCAAGTGGCCAACGCCCAAGGGTAGGCCATGCTCATTGGCAAACACTAGAGGAACTCTTTAAACATCCAGATAACAGGACTAGGGCCTGGCCAGAAATTATAGCCAGTGAAACCACTGATACAGACAGAGATAATTCTGAGCCGATGCAAGTGGAACTTGTAGAGCCAAGCCTTTTATCTCAGGAAGAGATGGACTGTTCTTTGTGTATTTCAGGCAGTGCAGAGTCACTGTTAAACCTGTGAATGATATATGTTATCTTCAGAATGTTATTCATTTGCTAAATGGAAGAAGAGTGCTGAAACATTTGTTTTACTCTGGAAAGCTTAACTAAGCATTGTTACAACTGTGAAGCATAACAGTTTTTCCGTTAACCTGAGTTGATTTCATTCCTGAAGTTAAGGACTTTTTCTTTAGGTTGTAACCCAGTTGAATCTTATGCGTAAAGGGAAATAAATGCCTTGTTAACCCTCTACTCTGCATTCACAATTTTTCTTAGTTAGGAGCTGAACTGCTAAGACCAGGTTACACCTGGCTCTTAAAAGACCCTTCTCTCATAATAAAATAATTTTTGTGTCCCACCTACCCTTACGACCACTGGCCACTAGGGCGGTGCACGATAGCACGCAGGAAAGGTGTTCCTAACAGTGGAAAGAGCACAGCGCCTTCAGAAGTTGATAAACCGGTTTCTTCAATACAAGGCGCCATCAGCGTGGCATTATCTGCAATTACTGGGAACGATGGCAGCGGCCATAGAGACGGTTCCGTGGGCGAGAGCTCACATGAGGCCCTTGCAGAGGGCTTTGCTTCGTCGAAGGTCGCATCAACAGGATCCCCTCTCCCGGAAGTTGCCCTGTCCGGAGGAGGCGCGGCGGTCTCTGCGTTGGTGGTTGCGCCCCACGTCCTTGGAGTGCGGCACGGCGCTAGACACTCTGGCCTGGATATCAATAATGACAGACACCAGTCTCTCGGGCTGGGGTGCTCACTGTCAAGGCAGGTTCACGCAGGGACAGTGGACGGTCCAGGAACAAAGGTGGTCAATCAACAGGTTGGAGTTAAGAGCGGTGGCTCTAGCGTTGCAGTCGTTCCAGAGGCTACTCTACGGCAAGGCTGTCCGAGTGTTCTCCGACAATGCCACAGCAGTGTCCTATGTCAACAAGCAAGGAGGCACCAGCAGCGCAGTGCTGGAAGTCGAGGCTGGAGCCCTGTGCGATTGGGCAGAGGCGAATCTTCTGGATCTGTCCGCAGCACATGTCGCAGGGCTGGACAATGTGCAGGCCTATTTTCTCAGTCGGGTATGGATAGACCCAGGGGAATGGGTCCTTCATCCCGAGGTCTTCGAGATGATAGTGCGCAGGTGGGGTGCGCCGGTTATGGATCTCATGGCCACCTTCACCTCGGCGAAGATCGGCAGACTCTTCAGCAGAAGACGAGAAAGGATGTCGGAGGGCTTGGATGCTCTCACTCAGGAGTGGCCAGTAGGGCACCTGCTGTATGTGTTCCCGCCGTGGGTCCTGATCGGAAGAGTGCTGCAGCGGATCGAGCTGTTCCGAGGTCGCGTAATTCTCATAGCACCAGATTGACCTCGCAGACCTTGGTACGGGGATCTGGTGAGGTTGGTAGTGGCGAAACCTTGGCGGCTTCCTCTTCGGCCGGATCTTCTGGCGCAGGGGCCTCTGTTCATGCCTCACGTGGATCGATTCTCACTTACGGCCTGGCTCTTGAAAGGGCACGGTTGACGGCAAGGGGGGTACTCAGCGGCGGTCATTTCTACCCTTTTGAAGTCAAGGAAGAGGTCCACCTCCCTTGCATATGTCCGCGTCTGGTTGGTCTTCGAGGCTTGGTGTGTGGACAGAAACTGCGAGGCTTTAAAGTCTTCCGTCTTTCAGATCTTAGATTTTCTTCAGGACGGTTTGGACAAAGGGCTGGCAGTGGCGTCATTGCGGGTGCAGGTGGCGGCGTTGTCCTGCTATAGAGGCAAGATAGGAGGTCAGGCACTCGGGGGTCATTGGGATATTAAACGTTTTCTGCGGGCAGGGTCGCTGCTGCGGCCTCCGGCCAGGCAGATCATTCTGAAGTGGCATTTGCCATGTGTTCTGGACGCGCTAGAGCATGCGCCATTCGAACCTCTGTCCCGAGCATCCATCAAGGACCTCATTTTGAAGGTAGTGTTTCTGGTGGCCATTTGTTCGGCGAGAATGGTCTCGGAATTGCAGGTGCTCTCCTGCAGAGAGCCCTATCTGTCGTTCTTTCTTTCGAAGGTAGTTTTAAGGACGGTGCTGCCTTCCTTCCAAAGGTGGTTTCCCCTTTTCATGTGAATCAGGAAATTTCTTTGCCTGTCTTCTCGAAGGATGCTGGAGCGTCTGGTTCGAGGGAGTTGCACCGGTTGGATGTCCGTAGGGTGATAAAAAAGTATCTTCATCGGACGGCCAGCTTTCGCAAGTCAGACAAGCTGTTTATCCTCTTCGCGGGGCCCAGAAAGGGTGAAGCGGCGTCAAAGGCGTCCATCGCGAGGTGGATTAAGAAGGCCATTGCGTCAGCTTACATGTTGAAAGGTAAGTCAGTACCGGAAGGGCTTAGGGCTCATTCTACTAGAGCGCAAGCCTCGTCTTGGGCGAGGTACGTTTGGTGCCTTCGGTGGAAATTTGCAAAGCAGCGTCTTGGTGGTCGCTGAATTCCTTTGTGTGGCATTACCGTCTTGATGTCCAGAGGGCGGAAGAGACCTCTTTTGCCTCTGCAGTACTGCAGGCGGGTCTTCCGGGGCCCTCCCAGGTTTGAAGATTCACTGCTCTGGTACGTACCCAGAGGTCCGGGACTAGGCTGGTTACATGATCAGGAAGGTGAAATTAGACTTACTTGCTAATTGTTGTTCCTGGAGTGTAGCCAGTCTAGTCCCGTGTCCCCCCTCCCCAGGATTTTGTAGTTCTAGATTGGCCTGAAGTGATTGTATCAATCACAGGGTAAGAGTGTTTTTTACTGTTCAAAGTGGTAGGAATTGCAGGTGGAATTACATGACGGATAAAAAAAAAAAAAAGAGAAAAAGGGGAGATACAGGAGTAGGTCTGCTGTTGCGGGTTGTCCCTTCCTTGGGAAGAGAAAGTAGCCTGCGTTTGTTGAAGTCACAGTCTGGAGCAGGAATTTTTCTGTTCTGCAGGTTGATGGTTTTAAAGTTTAGTTAAGGGTTGCTTAATACTTTTATAGATAAGGTAGTAGTTTCTCCAGTCATTCTCTTACTTGTGTCTCCGGTGAGTCTGCTTTGTCAATAGGTTACTGATGGCAGGAGGCGGATTCCGAGTGGATATACCGGTGACATCATAAAAAGGAGGCGTTTTCTCAGTCTCCAAGCTGCTGGATGAGATAGGGAACCCAGAGGTCTGGGACTAAACTGGCTACACTCCAGGAACAACAATTAGCAGGTAAGTCTAATTTCACCTTCTCACAGCTCACCAGGCCGCCATTTGAGCTTATAGCCACTTGCCATCTGCGGTATCTTTCATGGAAGGTTGCCTTCCTGGTGGCTCTCTCATCCACTCACAGAGTAAGCAAACTTCAGGCCCTATACAAGATCCTACAAAAACACGGAGGTGCTCTGCACTCACCCCAAAGTCCTCCCCAAGATGGTATCTCCTTTTTCCCACGGCATCATATACTGGATTGGAAACAAGCCCTGTCCTCCTACATACAGCGGACATGGGGCCATTGAAAAGCTCCTCAGCTTTTCATTTCCTATGACCCCAGCAGGCTGGGGCTTCCTGTGACTAAGCAAACTCTGTCCACTTGGGTGGCGGATTGCATTGCCCTTGCCTATGAGCGAGCTGGGCTATCCCTGGAACACTGCATCACAAGGCATCGAGTGAGAGCGATGGCCACATCGGTGACGAACCTGCGCTCAGTGCCGGTGATGGAGATCTGCAAGGCCACCACATGGTCTTCAGTTCATACATTCGCAGCTCACTACTGCCTGGAGAGCGAGTTCCATTGGGACAGTGCCTTTGGCCAGGCAGTACTCCATAATTTATTTATTTATTTTATTTAACAGGTTTTATATACTGCTTTATCCTTTAATCAAAGCGGTTTACAAAGAAACTAAGTATTACGTGTAAACATGAGCTATATCAAACACTTAATTGCAATAAACATAAGATTGCATTGTAAGACAGTTCAATTCTCAGACCTCTCTCGACAGTCTCCTAGGTCAAGAAGTCACAATGCTTCTTGCTCAAGGAGCAATAGAGGATGTATCCATTCCTCATCAGGGTGCTGGGTTCTACTCCTCCTATTTCCTTATTCCAAAGAAAACAGGGGGACACAGACCCATTTTAGACCTCAAATATTTGTTCTGAGAGAAGTTCAAAATGGTCTGTCTAGGAACTCTGCTGCCATACCTTCAAAGTCAGGATTGTCTTTGTTCTCTAGATCTCCAGGATGCGTATCCTCATATTCTCATCCATCCAAATCACAGGAGATTCCTCCAATTCCTGTTTGAAGGAAAGCACTACCAATGCAGGGTTCTTCCTTTTGGTCTGGCTTCACAAAATGCATGTCTGTGGTAGCATTTCTCTGCACTCTGGGAATATTCGTCTTTCCTTACTTAGACGACTGGCTCATTCAAGCCCCTACAGTGCCAGAAGCCTGCTCTGCTCTGTTTCGCACAATGTGAATCCTTCAGTATTTGGGACTGGTCATAAACCTCCCAAAATCCAATCTTGCTCCCACTCAGTCCCTAGAGTTCATAGGAGCTCATCTGGATACCAGACAGACAAGGGCTTTCCTTCCGCAGCCCTGCTGTCTTCGCATAGTACAACTAGCTTCTCAAGCAGTGCTCAAACCTTGTCTCACTGCTCAGGAAATGCTACAATTGCTAGGCCACATGGCATCCACCATGCATGTGGTTCCTTATGCTTGCCTCCATATGCGAGCAGCCCAGTGGACTTTATCCACTCAGTGGATACAGGCCTCAGGCTGCCTGTCGGACAAAGTAACAAACTCAAATCGTCTTATTTTATTTTATTTATTTATTTAGTGTACACTTGTATCCCGCTGCTTCCAGCGATCAGCAGCGGTATTCTATACATAATGGAGTGGCTGTACAGGCCGGAATTTGAACATACATTGATTTCAGAGGGGGTGGGAGGCACAACAAACAATTACAATTTTTACATTGATTGTATAAGAGGAGACTTTACATATCTACATTGGATCGTACGAGAGGAGGCTTTTCATGTATCCATATACACGTATATTCCATACTCTGACTAGGTCAGGTTGAAGTGAGTCCTAAAGAGGTGAGTCTTCAGCTTCTTCCTGAAGTCCTTCAAGTCTTTGTTCGCTCTTAGCTCATAGGGCAGTTGGTTCCAGAGTGTTGGTGCAGTAAATGAGAACGCTTTGTTGGTGGTGTTTGCGTTACAATTTCTCATGCTGCTCGGGACATGAAGGGTGTTGCTATTTACTGTTCTTCTGTTTCTGGTGATTGGTTGCTCGGATATTAAGGTGTTTAGGTATGAGGGTGCTATGTTGTAAACGAGTTTGAATGTGGTTACTAAGAGCTTGTATTGGATGCGGGCTTTGATGGGGAGCCAGTGAAGTTCGATTAGTACTGGAGTGATGCGTTCGGTTAGGCCTTTTTTCATGATAACTCTACCCGCCACGTTTTGTGCTAGTTGCAGAATGTTAAGAGTTTTTTTGGGCAGACCTGTAAGATGGCGTTGCAGTAGTCCAGGTGGGGGATGATGAGGGCTTGTGCCACTGTCCTGAAGTCGGCGTGGTCGATAATGCTCCGAAGCGGTTGCAGGATTCTTAATTTGCGGAAGATGGCCCGATTGGTGATGCGGAGGTGCTTTTCCATATTTAAGTTGCTGTCTAGCATTACACCCAGGTATTTTATTTCAGGTTTTGTGGTATATACATTATTATTCATGGTAACCGTTGGAGGTGGGTTGAAGTCAGGTTTTCTTGATATGCACATCACTTCAGTTTTTTTGTGGTTGATGGACATATTATTCTGTTGCAGCCAGTTTTGTAGTTCACTTAGGCATTTTTCAAGCTGATTGAGGTTGGGGTTGTTGATGTCGAGATGAGTGTAGAGCATCAAGTCGTCTGCGTAGATATGGTAACTGATCTTGTGTTTTTGTAGGATTTCACAAATGGGCCGTAGATATAGGTTGAACAGGAGTGAAGATAAGGCAGAGCCTTGTGGTATGCCTTGAGTCTTATTTTGTCCCTCTAATGGTGGCAATCACCCAGAAACCTTCTGGTGGGGTCTCCTTTCCAGCAACCTCCATCCCAAGCCACCCTAACAACAGATGCATCAAAGGTGGGATGGGGAGCCCACCTGCATGATCTCTCTACCCAGGGTACCTGGACTCCAAAGGAGGCCTGTCTTCACATCAACCTCCTGGAGCTCAGAGCAATCTTCTTTGCACTTTGAGTATTTCACGCCCAGCTCAGCTACAAGACAGTCCTAGTTCAAACGAACAATCAGGTAGCTATGTTCTATGTGAACAAGCAGGGGAGAACAGGCTATCTGTCGTTATGCAACGAAGCTTTGCGACTATGGGCCCTCGCCAGAGAGCATCAGATTCATCTCCTTGCGGTGTATCTTCCAGGCATCCAAAACTCTTGGGCAGACAAACTCAGTCGAGTTCGGCTTCCACACGAATGGTCTCTTCATGCAGACCAGATTGCCCAAATATTTCAGATTTGGGGAACCCCGGACATAGACCTCTTTGCAAGTCCTCTGAATGCCAAACTTCCCCAGTTCTGTTCCAGAATTCTGGCTCGATATTGTCAGGCAAGGGACGCCTTCCTCCTCCACTGGGGTCAGGACTTCCTATATGCCTTCCCACCCATTCCCCTCATCCCCAAAACCCTATTCAAGCTTCAGAGAGACAGGTCATATGATCCTCATAGCTCCACGTTGGCCACGGCTAATGTGGTACCCTCTGCTCCTACATCTCTCTCAAGCTCTGCCTCTGGAGTTGGGATCCGCTCCAGATCTCTCCCAAGAGGACGGGATGCTCTGGCATCCGAATCCCCATTCTCTGCATCTTGGGGCCTGGTTGCTGAAAGCCTAGAACTTCAGGATCTTAACCTTTCCCAACAGGTAGAAGATATCCTTCATGCTTCTAGGAAACCCTCCACAAGACGCTCATATGCCTTTAAGTGGAAAAGGTTTACCATATGGTGCTTGCAGAAGGCTCTTAACCCTCTTGCGATACCTCTGGAATCAATACTGGAGTATATCCTTCATTTGTCAAATGCGGGTCTCAAGACAAATTCAGTAAGAGTCCATCTTAGTGCTATTGCAGCTTCTTACAAGCCTCTAAGTGGACAACCTATTTCCTCTCATCCTCTCAGCGAGATTTATGAGAGGCCTTTTAACAAAGCCTCCCATTAAGCCACCACCGGTGGCATGGGACTTAAATCTGGTGCTCAGGCAGCTCATTTATTTATTTATTTAACAGTATTTCTATACCGCCTTATCTTACAATCAAGGCGGTATCACAGCAAAACAATCAAAAGGAGTGATCGTGTTTTTCATGCAGTGAAGGTTATATGAAGGTTATAAGCTCATGAAACCGCCCTTTGAACCATTAGCCATTACATCTTTGAAATTCCTTTCCTGGAAAGTCATCTTCCTCATTGCAATCACATCGGCACGTTGCATCAGTGAATTGCAAGCGTTAGTGGCTGATCCTCCTTATACAAGGTTCCACCATGATAAGATAGTTCTTAGGACTCATCCACACTTTATGCCAAAGGTGGTTTCGCCTTTCCATTTAAACCAAGCAGTTTACCTTCCTGTATTCTTTTCAAGGCCTCATGCCTCCAGTGCCGAAAGGAACCTTCATACCTTGGACTGTAAAAGAGCTTTGGCCTTTTACTTGCAAAGGACACAGCAACATAGAAAATCTTCTCAGCTCTTTGCTGCTTTTGATCCTAGTCATTTGGGACTTCCAGTTTCCAAAAGAACTCTATCTAACTGGATTGCTCAGTGCATATCCTTTGCCTATGAGAGTAAGAACCTTCCTCTTGAAGGCCATGTCACAGCTCACAATGTGAGAGCCATTGCAGCCTCAATGGCTCATCTTCACTGTGTCTATTGACGACATCTGTCGAGCAGCTACTTGGGCTTCGGTACATACCTTCACAGCCATCTACTGCTTAGACAAGGACTCCCGCCAGGATGCCTTGTTTGGCCAAGCTGTTCTTCAACACCTTTTTCAGACTTAATCAACTCCTACCCACCGTCCCTGGTAGGCTGCCAGAGATCCAAGGGGGGAAGTATGGCCCTTTCACAAGGCCTAACAACTTCCTGGGGCCATCTCCCTGGCATCTGCAGCTAGGGAGTCCCCATTTGTGAAGATTACATTCCTGCTTGTTCCTGGAGATAGTGTAATTACTCACCTGTAACAGGTGATCCCTGGGAACAGCAGGAATTTAGTCTTCACAAACCGCCCACCTCCCCTAGGAGTTGTATCTCTCTCTCTCTCTCTTTCCCTTGTCTCAGCTATAAACTCAACTGGAGAGGGACAGTTGGAAAGGCGGGAAGGCAGCATGCAGGCACTGTGGGATGCTCCCAAATCCTTCCTATTGGACGCTGGGGAGTGTTCTCGTGCAGGCTCCGTCGGTACCGACGATACCCATATGTGAAGACTAAATTCCTGCTGTTCCTGGAGATCACTTGTTACAGGTGAGTAACTACGCTTTATTCTCCATACTTCCTCATTCCAAAGAATACAGGAGGATACAGGCCCATTTTGGACCTTAGAGAACTAAACAAGCACCACTTACGAGAGAAATTCAAAATGATCTCCCTAGGGTCCCTTCTCCCTTATCTCCAGAGTCAGGATTGGCTCTGTTCTCTAGATCTAAAAGAAGCATGCACTCACATTTTTATTCATCCAGAGCACACAAGGTTCTCCAGGACCAAGCAGGAAGTCAGTCCTCACATATGGGTGACGTCGGCGCCGACGGAGCCCCCGCGCAGAGCATTTCCCCAGCTTTCAAAGAAAGCCTTTGGGAATTGCAGTGCGCATGCGCAGTCCCCTTCCCGCCCAAGGGTGCCATCTTGCTCAGTCTTCTTTTTTCCGCGGAGCCCGACGGACGTAGTTCGTTTTTCGCCGAGGAAAAAGTTGCTTTCCCTGTTTTTACTTTTTCTCCTTCGGTTCGACGCCAGATCCTTTTCCCGCCTGGGCCCGATACGCCGGTATCGAGCCCACTCTCTCTTTTTCGTTTTTTGTCCTTTGTGACTAGCGTTTGCGCCATTTTTCTTTTTTCACTGGCAGCTTTGTCTTTTGACCTCGCAGGGGCCCTTTTTCCCCCGATGGCTGCCAGCGGGTTTAAAAAGTGTGATCGGTGTAAGAAATTTATGTCTCTTACCGACACACATGACTGCTGCCTCCGCTGCCTCGGACCCTATCATGACCCGATGATCTGTGGTCTGTGTGGCAAAATATCCTCGAAGGCGTTGAGGAGTCGGCAGCACCAGAAGGATAGGATCTTCTCTGACTCTGCGTCCGGACGGGCCCGGACCTCGTCAGAGGCCTCGACGTCTCGGGACTCCGGCCCCGAGCAGCGTCGGGGTTCCTCTGAGCGGGGTTCTCCTTCGCAGGAACAGCGCAGGAAGAAGAAACCGACGAGGGCGGCGTCGGTGGACGCTCCTTGTTCCTCGAGGGCCAGGTCGCATAGCCCCGATAGCCGTCCCGGGTCTTCAGAGTCGGAGAGGCCTGCCAAGCATCCTCGTATCGAGATGGAGTCTCCTGGACACGTGAGTGCTGTAGTCCTCGTGGACTCTCCTCCAGGGGAGCCGACGTCGGGCCCGACGCCGTCGGGGCTCGAGTCAGGGGCTGCTGGATCTCCTGAGCTCGGACTCAGGTTGACGGCCTTGGCGAGCAGCCTCGATACCTTCATGGAACAGCAGCGGGCACTGATCGCTGGTCTCACCGGTGCATCTGCCCCGACCACTGGGACATCGACGTCCAAGTAGACCCCGGAGGCCGAGCCGATCCTCGGCCACGGTCTCCCTCGGCCTCCCGTTTGGGACCGAGGTCGTCGACGCCGGTACCCTCAGCGTCGGGGCGGATGGCATCGGTGCCTGCCCGACCGGAGCCGCTCGATTCCTCCTCCGAGGAGTCGGGCTGGGAGACGGAGGACGAAGAGTCACCCGACACTTATCGGACTCGGTGTGTCCCATCGGACTCGCCGGAGTCCGAACCTCGGAGACGATCCCCACCGGAGGATACCCGGTTCTCAGACTTCGTGCGGGATATGGCCAAGGCCTTGGCCTTCCCCGCGGATCTCGAGGAGGAGCCTCGAGCCGAGGAGCTCGAGGCCCTCCAGTATGACTCTCCCCTGAAGGAGGCTTTTACTGTACCAGTTCCTCCGATGCTGGAGCGGCTGCTCTTCTGCATGTGGGAGACCCCGGCCTCGACGCTGGTGTTAAGCAAGCGGGTCGATTCCATCTATCGAGTCTGCAAGAGCCCCGGGTTCCAAAAGGCACAATTACCGCACCACTCCATGGTTGTGGAATCGGCCATGCATCGACTGAAAAGTCAGAAGATGCACTCCTCGTTGCCTCCTGACTGGGAGGCTCGGAACCTGGATGCCCTCGGTAAGAAGTGCTTCCAGGGCTCTATGCTTGCTTGCCGTGTCCAGACATACCAGCTCTACATGGCATGTATCTCCGAGACCTGGCAAAGGAGATTGCCGGGTTCTCTGCTGGTCTCTCCGAGGAACCTTTGCAGCGGTTCCAAGCCTTGTCCACTGGTATTCGAGAGTGCTCGAAGTTTATCTCTCGAGCAGCCTACGATGGCTTTGAGGCTTCGGCCCGAGTAGCCGGGGCCGGCATCGGTGCCCGCCGACAGGCTTGGCTACAGTCATCTGACCTCGAGCCATGGGTGCAGGACAAGTTGATCGATGTCCCCTGCCGAGGTGAAAACCTCTTTGGCAAGCCCATGGCTGAGAAGGCTGCAGAACTCGAGACCGAGACTCTGACCCGTACTAGGCTGTCCAGAAAAACCTCTGCCCCTTCTCAGAAAAAGAAGGGCTCGGGAAAAAAGACCTTTTACCCGAGAAAGTCATCTGCCTATAAACAATACCCTCATTATCAGGCCTCTGCAGCTCCCCAACAGGGTCAGCAGGCCAAGGGGCAGGGTCATGGGCCCCGTAGGCAGAAGGCCCCCAAACCACCAACACCGGCCCCTGCTCAGCAGGGTGGGGGTTTTTGACTCAGTAGGCATAGCCTCTTCTCCTCAGCTGGCTCACATCAGCACAGGAGGCCGGCTGGCCCACTTTGCCCACAGGTGGTCAGCCGTCACATCAGATACCTGGGTGCTCCATATAGTCCACAAGGGCTATCTTCTCCATTTTCACCAGGTACCTCCCTCCTATTTTCCAGGGGAGCCTCCAAGACTCCCTCTGCACAGGGACCTACTCCTTCAGGAGTTAGCAAGTCTGCTAAAGGACCAGGCTGTGGAACCGGTGCTCCACCACCTGAGAGATCACGGCTTTTATTCCAGGTACTTTCTGGTACCAAAAAGAACAGGAGGCCTCAGACCCATCCTAGACTTGCGCAACCTCAACAAGTTTCACCTTGGCAGGGGACATCGACCAACTTGTCCTGCACCCATGGCTCGAGGTCGGATGACTGTAGCCAAGCCTGTCGGCGGGCACCGATGCCGGCCCCGGCTACTCTAGCCGAAGCCTCAAAGCCATCGTAGGCTGCTCGAGAGATAAACTTCGAGCACTCTCGAATACCAGTGGACAAGGCTTGGAACCGCTGCAAAGGTTCCTCGGAGAGACCAGCAGAGAACCCGGCAATCTCCTTTGCCAGGTCTCGGACATACATGCCCATGTAGAGCTGGTATATCTGGACACGGCAAGCAAGCATAGAGCCCTGGAAGCACTTCTTACCGAGGGCATCCAGGTTCCGGGCCTCCCGGCCGGGAGGCACCAAGGAGTGCATCTTCTGACTTTTCAGTCAATGCATGGCCGATTCCACAACCATGGAGTGGTGCAGTAATTGTGCCTTTTGGAACCCGGGGCTCTTGCGGACTCGATAGATGGAATCGACCCGCTTGCTTAACACCGGCGTTGAGGCCGGGGTCTCCCACATGCGGAAGAGCAGCCGCTCCAGCATCGGAGGAACCGGTACAGTAAAGTCCTCCTTCGGGGGAGAGTCATACTGGAGGGCCTCGAGCTCCTCGGCTTGAGGCTCCTCCTCGGGATCCGCGGGGAAGGCCAAGGCCTTGGCCATATCCCGCACGAAGTCCGAGAACCAGGTATCCTCCGGTGGGGATCGTCTCCGAGGTTCGGACTCCGGCGAGTCCGATGGGACACACCGAGTCCGATAAGTGTCAGGTGACTTCGTCCTCCGTCTCCCAGCCCGACTCCTCGGAGGAGGAATCGAGCGGCTCCGGTCGGGCAGGCACCGATGCCATCCGCCCCGACGCCGAGGGTACCGGCGTCGAAGACCTCGGTCCCGAACGGGAGGCCGAGAGAGACCGTGGCCAAGGATCGACTCGAGCCCGCATGGACTCGAGGATCGGCTCGGCCTCCAGGGTCGACTTGGACGTCGATGTCCCGGTGGTTGGGGCAGATGCACCGGTGAGACCGGCGATCAATGCCCGCTGCTGTTCCATGAAGGCAGCGAGGCTGCTCTCCAAGGCTGTCAACCTGAGTCCGAACTCAGGAGACCCAGCAGCCCCCGACTCGGGCCCCGACGGCGTCGGGCCTGACGTCGGCTCCCCTGGAGGAGAGTCCACGAGGACTACAGCACTCACGTGTCCAGGAGACTCCATCTCGATACAAGGATGCTTGGCAGGCCTCTCCGACTCCGAAGACCCGGGACGGCTATCAGTGCTATGCGACCTGGCCCTCGAGGAACCAGGAGCGTCCACCGACGCCACCCTCGCGGGTTTCTTCTTCCTGCGCTGTTCCCGCGAAGGAGACCCCCGCTCAGAGGAACCCCGATGCTGCTCGGGGCCGGAGTCCCGAGACGTCGAGGCCTCTGACGAGGTCCGGGCCTTTCCGGACGCGGAGTCAGAGAAGATCCTATCCTCCTGGTGCTGCCGACTCCTCAACGCCTTCGAGGACATTTTGCCACACGGACCACAGATCATCGGGTCATGATCAGGTCCGAGGCAGCGGAGGCAGCAGTCATGTGTGTCGGTAAGAGACATAAGTTTCTTACACCGACCACACTTTTTAAACCCGCTGGCAGCCTCGGGGGAAAAAGGGCCCCTGCGAGGTCAAAAGACAGGGCTGCCAGTGAAAAAAGAAAAATGGCGCGAACGCTAGTCACAAAGGACAAAAAACGAAAAAGAGAGAGTGGGCTCGATACCGGCATATCGGGCCCAGGCTAGAAAAGGATCCGGCATCGAACCGAAGGAGAAAAAGAAAAAACAGGGAAATCAACTTTTTCCTCGGCGAAAAACGAACTACGTCCGTCGGGCTCCGGAAAAAAGAAGACTGAGCAAGATGGCACCCTTGGGCGGGAAGGGGACCGCGCATGCGCGCTGCAATTCCCAAAGGCTTTCTTTGAAAGCTGGGGAAATGCTCCGCACGGGGGGCTCTGTCAGCGCCGACGTCACCCATATGCGAGGACTGATTCCTGCTGCTCCTGGAGAACACCTGTTACAGGTGAGTAACTACTCTTTCCTGCACTTCATGTTCCAAGGAAGATATTATCAATACAGTCCTGCCTTTCGGCCTCGCCTCTGCCCAAAGAGTCTTCACAAAATGCATAGCGGTAGTAGCTGCATTTCTAAGGACTCTAGGGATATTTGTCTTCCTTTACTTAGACAACTGGCTCATAGGGGCAAGCACCTCTCCAGAAGCCAGCCTATCCCTCTCACGCACTATGCAGGTATTACAAACTTGGGATTTGTCATAAATCTTCCAAAGTCCCAACTCTTCCCCTCTCAAACTCTAGAGTTTATAGGGGCCCTCCTAAACACTCAGCATTCAAAGGCATTTCTGTCCCAGCTCCACTGTACTCAACTCAATCAGTTAGCATCTCAAGCATGCCTCAAGAACTTTCTTACTGCTCAAGAAATGCTACAGCTTCTGGGTCATATGGCATTAACAGTGCATATTCCATATGCCCACTTACACATGCGCAAGCCCAATGGACACTGGCATCCCAGTGATCTCAGGCATAAGGTCGCCAGGGAGACAAGATAACAGTCTCTACCCTTCTGATCTCTTCTTTCCAATGGTGGTGATTTCTAGAAAACCTCCTTGTAGGGTCATCTTTTCAGATGCCAGCATATCAATGTACCCTGACGACGGATGCATCCAGTTTGGGCTAGAATCTGGAATCTCTCTCCACTCAGGGTCTCTGGTCTCAGCATACCTGCTGTTCCTTTTCTTTCTCCTCCTCTTATCTTTTTGACTGTTTCTGTCCTATCTCATAAATGGCGTTCTTTTCATATTTTCTCAAATGATATAGTATTGTAAACCGCTCTGATGCTTCGGCTTTTCAGCGGTACCGACAACTATCTTTCAAAGATAATTCGATGCTTCACCCACCAGATCTTCTATTCTACAGAATCTGAATGAACCGGTGGATGCTAGAACTAGTTCTTCAACAGATCTAGTTCTTCCTCCTCTTCCTCGAGGACTCCCCTCTGGGGAGATTTCTTTTCAAGCTTTCCTGCTTGATATGGCCAAGTCACTTGCCATTTCCATACCTGGTCAAGACCCTGCACCAGGGGATCCACAACCTATACAGATCCCCTGTAATCCACAGGAAGTCATTATGTTTCCTTTGCATCAAACCTTGCAGGATCTGTTATTTAGAACGTGGGAAACTCCTCTAACGGTATCCCCACCTTCTAGGGCAACTGATCTTCTATACAAGGTGCCCCCTTCTCCAGATTTTCAAAAGCCTCAGCTCCCTCATCATTCTCTTGTTGTAGAATCAGCAATGAGGTGTGTTAAGAGTACTAAGAAGCACTCTTCTTATCCGCCAGGTCGTGAAGCTAGGACTTTAGATGCCTTTGGACGTCAAACTTTCCAGACATCCATGTTGTCAGCAAGAATCCTTTCATATATTATTCTATATGGGATTATCTCTGGAGGAGGTCACAAAAGATCTACTACTTTTGACCCCTTTCCTCCAAGAGCCTAAAAGGGCAGATTTTTCTATGCTAGTCAATCATGCTCAAAATATTTCTAAGTTCCTTACTCGTGATTCCCTGCACTCTTTCGAGTCTGTTAGCAGAACTTCTGCTATAGCCATAGGGGCACGACGTAGACCCTGGCTCCAAGCTTCAGACTTGGACAAATGCATACAAGATAAACTGGGAAATGCTCCTTGCACTGGAGAGAATCTCTTTAATAAAGAGACTACTCCAGGCTACTCAGTTAACCACTGACACTATTGCTTTCAGAGGCTTGTCTATGCCTTCCTCTATCCCAGTTTGTAGAAAGTCTACTAATAAGCTTTGTTCCCTTAATGGGAGAAGGTTTTATCCATCTTCTACCCATCATACAGATGCTCCCAGGCAAGGGAAACAATCAACCAGGCTCAGGAAATCACAACCTCAACGGGTTCAGCAAACCCAGCAGCCGCAGGGTTGCTGATAGACTCTTCCCTGAATCCTTTTCCTGTTTGAGGTTTGGATCCTGTAGTTTGCTTCCTACCATTAAAAGCATCTACATCAATTCCATCCTAAACTTTACATATGTCCCTCTTAAGGAGACATCCTGACTATCAGCTCCAAGAGCTTCTTAAGTTGATTATGCTTTACAGGTTATACAGTTACTCCTCGTCCTCTGAACTACACAGAGGAGTAACAACTGTCAATAAGGTTGCCATGCCTTTACCTTTGACTTTTTCTCCTGTATCAGCATCTCTCATATTACTTCAAAGATTTACTCCACCGTAAGTCTTCTTTTCAACTCTGCCACTCTTACTAGGACATTTTGTCTGTAAGAGTGATACCACTTTACTGAGGGCTTCTCCTTAAGCCCCTAGGTTTTCTTTCAGAGTTGTTTCCCCCATGCATTCTTAGTTTTTCTGGCAGCTCTCAGACAATAGTGGAGTCTTACCACTCCTACTTATGTCTGTATTCCTTTCCCAATCTTGGAACATAAGATTTCCACTGCTGCCCTATCAATAGTTAGAACTGCAGGGGCTCTTACTGGTTAGACCACTGACTTGCTGACCAAGCCACCAGGGCTTGTTCTCCAATTTCAATGGTTCTGGCCTTACCTCTAAGTCCCAGAAGGTTTTAAAACTTTTTCTGGCTATTGTTGCAGACACATCACCTTATCTTCTATCCTTAGCCTTCCCCAATCCTTGGGCTTGGCGGAGTAGTTCATGATACCTACTGGCTCTTAAACATCAGTTTTTCTTCTAATTAACCTGCAACATGCTCTCTGCATCTCTACGGAGCAGCTCTACACTATGGGGCCTTGTTAGAGAGCACATGATGTCAGATGGTTAGAAAGGGCTTTACCTAGTCATGCCTGCTGGGTTCTCCCTACCCTTACCATTTTTCCATTAAAGGCTTCTTAAACAAAGGACACAGGCCTTTAATTAAAAGAATACCTAAAGAATTATCCAATTCCCTGGGTTGCTTCACTTCTCCAGGGGGACCCCTTCACCAGGGATGGGTTTTTCTATCAGTATAGACAATCCTTGTCTTCTCTTTTCCTTCCATCCTCAACTCTTCATGGTGTAATCCATGTTGAGCACAAGAATGCACCATACCCTTTTTACCCTCATTAGGGGTACATATGGTATTTTTATTGCATCTTTTCTCCAGCTACCTGCTGGAGCTATGGAAGGATTCAGACTTACTATCTGCAGATTTATAACATCCTCTGCATTTTCCAGGTAGGTCTCTATTCCTGGTTACGCCTGGACTAGAGTTTTTAGAGGACTCTAGACTTCTCTTGCCAGTGAGAGAACTCCCTGGGCTTCCTATCCATACCCAGGAAGTACAGATTCTCTAACTATCTTCTCAAGCAGGTACCTCCCTTGTGGTTAGATGAATCTTTCTCTCTCCACATACCCTATATGCGGACATGGGTATGTATACATATATACACACATATATATACACATATATACACACACACACACACATATATATGAGGGATATATCTGTATTTATACATATATATATATATATTCCCCTACGGACTCGACAGATACTCTGTCCCTTTCCATGCTGTCCCAGCATACTTAGGGTTCTCCATAATCAACCACTTCCTTTAGTAGTTGAGGGTTTTTTTGTACCATGACTTTCAGTTAGGTACACCTGAAGCCCTCCATATACTTTCCTTTCCAATTAGGAGGGACTTTCTGACTCTTCAGAAGATGAGAGGCTACAATGCCTCATTACTCTTATCCTTCTTTGTTATCGGATATAGGGATCTTTGAAGCTCCCTTCTCCTATAAGAACTTTGTCCCTTAAAGTCAAAAGAGCTTCGGTTTTATCTAATAGGGACTTCAGCGTTTTCCACAAAGTCCTACCTCATTGAACTACCCCAGTTCCACTGGGATTATTTCCTCTCACCCTAAGGGTTCTAACCTCATCCTGTTTTTTGTGCAGTTATCTACCTCTCCTTACATTGAGGTACTCCCTGGGGATATTCTGTTGGTTCATATCCACTAATCCACATGAACCTCCATATACCCCTTTACAATATCACCAGGTGAGGTCCATGTTGGTTTATTGCTCTCAATATTACCACTAAATATCACCTGCACAGAGACTCCTATCTAGGCATCCTGTTTGGTCCTGCTGTTCCACAGCACATCTTTTTAGTTCAACTCCTACCCTCCATCCCTAGGAAGCCTGGGGTTTCGGCAAAATAGCATGGCTCTGAGATTCGCAAAATGCTGGGACTCCTCCAGGCACCTTAGCTTGGGAGTCCCCATATGTGAAGACTCATTCCTGCTTGTTCCTGGAGATAGCACAGATCTCCAGGAACAAGCAGGAATGAGTCTTAACATATGGGTATCGTCGGTACCGACGGAGCCTGCGCGGGAGCGCTCCCCAGCGTCCAGTAAGAAAGCTTTTGGGAGCATCCCACAGAGCCTGCGCGCTGCCTTCCCGCCTTTTCCAACCGCCTCTTTCCAGTTCTTCTTTTCCGCGGAGCCAGCAGGTCGTGTTCCTGTCACCGCAGAAGAATTCTTTATTTTTTTCTTTATTTTTCTGTGTCGCGTCTGCCTTCTTCGAAGTCAGACCGGTACCGCCGGTCTTTTCTTTTCTTTCTTAAAAAAACCCCCCAAAAACTTTTCTTTCTTCAACTGTGCATTTTCGGTTTGGGCCTTAGGCCTGAACATATTTTCTCCTCATGGAGAAGCCCGCTTCCGGGTTCAAAAAGTGCACGAAGTGTGGCGGTACTATTTCTGTCACCGACACCCATGACTGGTGTCTAAAATGTTTGGGTCCTGACCATTCCATCACGGATTGTGTCTCCTGTACCATGATGTCTAAAAGAGATCGACAGAACCGAGCAGCCAAGCTCAGTACCCTGTTTCCCTCTGATGCAGCCTCGGTGGCATCGACGTCTTCCAGGGCTTCTTCTTCCTCCCATGGATCTCAGGTAGCCAAACATAAATCTAGCTGGTCCCCGAAGGGCAAATCTCCCTCTAAGAATCGAGATGCCTCCGGGCTTGTCCTCAAGGATTCCGCACCGGCAAAATTACCCCGATGGGAAGTTCCGGCTTCCAAAGCATTGTCTTTGGCAGGGGTCTCAAACTCAAATTGCTTTGAGGGCCGAATGAGGACTTGTAAAGTAACCCGGGGGCCGCATAAGACACGGGCCTCATTTGCATAAGGGGCCTCATTTGCATAAATATTTGCATAATGTTGCATAATGAGTGCATGGATAAAGAAAGACTAGAAAATTTCTATATTACTATAATCCAGTGCCAACCGCCAGGCACATTAGGAACTACTACTAACACTGCCCATTTGGAACCCATAGCAAACCCCCCGTATCATAACTGCACTACCAGGACTCACAAAGCACCAGACCCTACCTATCAAAAGGCAACACTGCAAATATTAAATCAATACATTTCAGAGAACAATACATGACCTACTGGGAAAAGAGAACAAGTAGCAATGTCAAATAGGAATTACACAGAATACCTCAGCACTGTAGAAATAAAACTATAAATAATTTCTTGTACCAAAGCACAGACATTAATGATGCACATTTCCCAGAGCTGACATATTCCAGTTAATAAATTCAAAATAAAGAGATATTTTTCTACCTTTTGTGCATTTTTTTTCAGTTGCAATTGCTCCAGCCACTTCTGGTTTCTTCGTGTCTTCTGCTATCTCCATCGTCTGCTGTCCATTTGTCCTTTCTTCTCTCTTCTAGTTTTTTTCCATTCTCTCTCTCTCTACATCTGCTTTAACATACTAATCTTTCTCCTTTTGCTCTTTCCTCATTCCTATTTCATCCACTCAAATTTTACCCCTCCATCCTCAATCCCCACTTACTCTCCCAATACCTGGCCAATTGTAGATTTGTCTTCTCTTCCAGACAAAATATTTTTCCCCTCTCCATTTCACTTTCCCAGCTCCATCCCATTCTAATCCTCCCCCAACATCAGCTCCCTTCTAGTTCCAGCCCCACCCAGCATCTGCTCCTTTCTAGTCCCTGCATCAGTCCATTTCCAGTCCTATCCTAGCCTCACCATCAGCCCATTTCCAATCCTAGCCCCCCATCAGCCCATTTCCAATCCTAGCTCCCTCCCCTCACAGCCCATTTCCATTCCAAGCCCCCCTCCCCATCAGCCATTTGCAGTTCAAGCCCCCCTTCCACTCAGCCCATTTCCAGTCCTAGCAACCCCCCCAGCCCATTACCAGTCCTAGACCCCCCATAGCCCATAACCAGTCCTAACCTCCCCATAGCGCACTTCCAGTCTTACCCCCCCATCACCCCATTTTCAGTCTTACCCCCCCATAGCCCATTACCAGTCCTAGTCCCCCCCATAGCCCACTTGCAGTCGTATCCCCCATCACCCCATTTTCAGTCCTAGCCCCCACCATAGCCCATTACCAGTCATAACCCCCCCCTGCCGATAGCCCACTTCCAGTCCTAACCCCCATCTGCCCATTTCCAGTCCTAGCCCCCACCATAGCCCATTACTAGTTATAACCCCCCCAGCCCATTACCAGTCATAACCCCCCCTGCCAATAGCCCACTTCCAGTCCTAACCCCCATCTGCCCATTTCCAGTCCTAGCCCCCACCATAGCCCTTTATTATTTTTAACCCCCCCAGCCCATTACCAGTCATAACCCCCCCCCTCTGCCAATAGCCCACTTCCAGTTCAGTCAGCCCCTCCATAGCTCATTACCGGCCAACAAAAAAACCCCCAAAACCCTGGCTTCTGCTGCTGCCGTTGCCGCCGTGGCAGCAGCAGAATCAATTGTTAAATTAAAAAAAAAACTGACTTCTGCTGCTCAAGCAGCTGTCCTGCGGCCCCTTTCCCTCTGCCCGGAGATCCGACTCTGCTCTCAGCGGCGTGCTTTTCAAGCCGCGACGAGAGTATTCCCCTCTCGCGCGGTTTTTCAAGCCGCGCGAGAGGGGAATACTCTCTTCGCGGCTTGAAAAGCACGCCGCTGAGAGCAGAGTCGGATCTCCGGGCAGAGGGAAAGGGGCCGCAGGACAGCTGCTTGAGCAGCAGAAGTCAGTTGTTTTTTTAAATTTAACAATTGATTCTGCTGCTGCCACGGCGGCAACGGCAGCAGCAGAAGCCAGGGTTTTGGGGGATTTTTGGTTTTCCGCCGTCGCGGGCCGCACAAAGGTGTCTCGCGGGCCGCATGCGGCCCGCGGGCCGCGTGTTTGAGACCCCTGGTCTATGGGGTCACAGGTTGACATTGATGGCTCGGCCTCGACTGATCACCTGTTGCCGTGTTCTGGGGTACCGGTGGCCTCCACTGGTACTGACATCCAGACTCTGGTGGCGTCGATGGATCAGAAGATTCTGTCCATGCAGCGTACCCTAACAGCGTTTATGCAGGCTTCGACGCCTCCGGTACCGCAACAGTCTCCGTTGCTGGTACCGACTCCGGCACAGGAATCGTTCCCGGTGCCGGTACCAATTGCATCGACATCGGCTTCGGTGTCGACTGCAACGGTACCCTGTCCTATGATGCCCATCGGTACCGAACCAGTACCGCTTACTCCCGATGTCGTTCCCACTCGGTACGCGTATCGGGCTTTACAGGAGCATCCAGACAGGCGATACTTCAATTCCTCCGAAGACTCTGATGAGTCGGAGGTTTCTGTCGATGCACCGGTACTTCTTCCTCAGGAGTCTGATTCTCCAAAACGAAGAATGTCTCCTCCAGAAGACCTGTCTTTTCAGGACTTCATTAGGGAAGTGGCTAGGGGCCTCTCCATTACAGTGGCCCCTGAGTCAGAGCCTAGAGCCAAGCAACTAGATATTTTGCAATATCCTAAGGCTCCTAAAGAAGCAGCTACTTTACCCATTCGTGAGATTTTTTTTTTTTTTACATTCTCTTATATACTGCGCTATTCTGCATCAGTGCGGTTTACATTGAACAAACTGAAATTACATTGAACAGGGCATTATAACTTGGAGATAACTATTTTACAGGGAACATGGGCTATGGAGGGTTAAGTGGCTTGCCCAAGACCACAAGGAGCACCTGTGGGACTAGAAACCCCAGTCCTTCCGGCCCAAGGTTGCTGTCCTCTAGTGGGATTTGAACCCCCGACCTTCCGGCCTGAAGTACCTTGCCCCAACCACTAGGCCACTCCTCCACTCCTCCACTCCACTCCTCCACATAGATTCTCTATGATCTCATGTTGAGCATGTGGGAGACTCCTCTTACCACCTCTCATTCTCCTAGATTAGACACCATGTACCGTGTCCCTTCTTGTCCTGGCTTTCATAAGTCTCAGCTTCCTCACCACTCTATTGTGGTAGAGTCTGCCATGAGGAAAATAAAGAGTGCAAAGAGACACTCATCTAATCCTCCAGGACGTGAATGCAGGACCCTTGATGCTTTTGGCCGAAGGGTTTTCTAAGCTAATATGCTTGCTGCCAGAATCAACTCCTATAGTCTCTATATGGGGATGTTTCTAAAAGAAGTCACAGATCATCTGCAGACTTTAGTCCCTTTTATTTCAGAAGATAAAAGGCAGGAATTTCTCACTTGGCTTAAACATGCCCAAGATGTTTCCAAATTTTCCAGCCGTGCAGCCTTTGACTCTTTTGAGTGTGTAAGCAGAGCCTCGGCTATTGCCATAGGTGCACGCAGAATTGCTTGGTTACAAGCCTCTGATTTGGAACTTTGGGTCCAAGATGAACTGGGAAATCTTCCTTGTACAGGTGAAAACCTTTTTGGCAGGGATTGGAAAGCAAAGGCCACTCAGATGGATGCTGAGAACTCTGCTTTGGATCGACTTTCAAAGTCTACCTTTGCTCCTGCTAAGAAAAGGTTGTTCAAAAAGACAACTTTTTCTAGAAAGGGAAGATACTATCCTGCTTATGGTCAGCAGGCATCATCTGCAGACCGTTTTGCTGCAAAGCGTCAGCAACCACCTTAACAGGCCAAGTCAAAGGCTTCCAGGCCTCCCACGACTCAGCAGCCTCAGCCTCCCCAGGGCCTTTGACTTGCAACTAGAGAACTTAGCCTTTCTGGCTCTGGAAGAACCAGAGCCCCTCACCATTCCAAGAAGGTTGGCTTACTTTGCTCCCAGATGGGAGCAAATTACAGCAGAGCAATGGACCCTCTCCATTGTAAGGGAAGGGTACCAGCTTTATTTCTTGAACCTTCCTCCCCACACCATGGTGAGACAGTTCAATTCTCCAACATCTCTCCTCAACCTTCTAGGTCAGGAGATTGCTACCCTTCTTGCCCAAGGGGCAATAGAAGAAGTACCCCTTCTTCAACAGGGCTCAGGGTTCTACTCCCCTTATTTTCTTATTCCAAAGAAAACAGGGGGCTGCAGACCCATATTAGATCTCAGAGAAATGAACAAGTTTCTATTCAAAGAGAAATTCAAGATGATTTCTCTCGGTTCTCTTCTGCCATACCTTCAGAGTCAGGACTGGCTTTGTTCTCTAGATCTCAAGGATGCGTACACCCATGTCCTCATCCACCCAACACACAGAAGGTTCCTTCGGTTCCTTTTTCAAGGAAAGCACTACCAATACAGGATGCTTCCTTTCGGTCTGGCCTCTGCACCAAGGGTGTTCACAAAATGCATGGCAGTAATAGCTGCATTTCTACGCACTCTAGGAATATTCGTTTTCCCATATCTGGACGACTGGCTCATTCGAGCTTCATCCCAGTCAGAGGCCCAGATTTCTCTAACCTGCACAATGCGTGTCCTTCAGTATTTGGGACTGGTAATAAACATCCCAAAATCCCATCTCACCCCTACTCAGTCTCTGGAGTTTATAGGGGCCTTGCTGGATACCACAACTGCAAGGGCCTATCTTCCTCAGGCCCGTTGCCTACGCTTGGTGCAGTTAGCCTCCCAGATACAGTTAAAGTCCCATTTAACTGCTCGAGAGATGTTACAACTATTAGGCCACATGGCATCCACCGTGCATGTGGTTCCATATGCTCGCCTTCACATGAGGGCAGCTCAATGGACTTTGTCCACCCAATGGACTCAGGCATCAGGTTGCCTGTCAGACAAAATAGCAAACTCCAGTCGCCTATTTTGGTCTCTCCAGTGGTGGAAGTCCCCTCCAAATCTGTTGCTGGGGTCCCCTTTTCAGCACTCGCTACCCCAAGCAACTCTGACAACAGATGCTTCTCCAATGGATTGGGGAGCTCATCTGCAGGATCTCTCCACCCAGGGCATCTGGTCTCCACAGGAGACCTCTATGCATATCAATCTCTTGGAACTCAGAGCAATATTCTTAGCTCTCAGAGTGTTCCATTCCCTGCTCAGCTACAGGACAGTCCTCATCCATACGGACAACCAAGTAGCCATGTTCTATGTAAACAAGCAGGGCGGGACTGGCTCTCTGTCGCTTTGCAACGAAGCTTTGCGACTGTGGGCCTTCGCCAGAGAGCATCACATCCATCTTCTGGCAGTATATCTTCCAGGCGTTCAAAACTCTTGGGCGGACAGACTCAGTTGAGTTCTGCTTCCACATGAGTGGTCCCTCCACATGGACCAGGTAGCCAGGATTTCTCCAGGACCAAGCAGGAAGTCAGTCCTCACTTATGGGTGACGTCGGCGCCGACGGAGCCCTCGCGGAGCAATTTTCCCCAGCTTTCAAAGAAAGCCTTTGGGAATTGCAGCGCGCATACGCGGTCCTCTTCCCGCCCAAGGGTGCCATCTTAGCCAGTCTTCTTTTTTCTGCGGAGCCCTACAGACGTACCCGTCGTGTCCCCGCGAAAAAGTTGATATTTCTTCATCACGAGTCCTCTTCTTCTTTTTCGGTTTTTCTGACTTAGTCAGTTTTCGTTTTCGGTTTTTCCCTGGCAGCCCGGTCCTTTGACCTCGCCGGGGCCCTTTTTCCCCCGATGGCTGCCAGTGGTTTCAAGCGGTGTGGTCAGTGTGACCGAAATATGTCACTGACTGACACACACGACCATTGCCTCCGCTGCCTGGGCCCGGATCATGAAGAAATGATCTGTGGGCCCTGCGGCAAACTGTCCTCCAAAGCGTTGAGAAGTCGGCGGCATCAGCGGGATAGGATCTTCGCTGACCCCAGCCGTACCCGGACCTCGTCGGAGGCCTCCGCGTCCAGGGGTTCCAGCTCGGACCGTCGCCGGAGTTCCTCCGACAGGGGTTCTCCCTCCGGGGACCATCGACGGAAGGTGAAACCCGCGAGGGCGGCGTCGGTGGACGCTCCTGGCTCCGCGAGGGCCAGGTCGCATAGCCCCGATAGCCGTCCCGGGTCCTTGGAGAAGGAGCACCTCACGAAGCGACCTCGCCTGGAGTCGGAGCTGCCTGCTCGGGTAAGTCCCGTGGTCCTCCTGGACTCGCCTCCGCGACAGCCGACGTCGGACCCGACGCCGTCGGGGCCCGAGTCGGGGGCTGCTGGGTCACCTGAGCTCGGACTCAGGTTGACGGCCTTGGAGAGCAGACTGTCTGCCTTCATGGACCAGAAGCGGGCACTGCTCGCTGGCTTCGCTGGCGCCGCTGCCCCGACCGCCGGGACGTCGACGTCTAAGTCGACCCCGGAGACCGAGCCGATCCTCGAGTCGATGCGAACTCGAGTCGATCCTCGGTCGAGGTCACCCTCGGCCTCCCATTCGGGACCGAGGTCGCCGACGCCGACTCCCTCGGCGTCGGGGCGGCAGGCGCCGTGCCCTGCCCGGGCCGACCCCACCGAGTCCTCGTCGGAGTCGGTCTGGGAGTCTGAAGAGGAAGAGTCGCCTGATTCTTTTCGGACTCGGTGTGTCCCCTCGGACTCACCTGAGTCCGAACCATGGAAGCAGTCCCCCCCGGAGGATGCCCGGTTCTCGGACTTCGTCAGGGATATGGCCAAGGCTTTGGCCTTCCCTGCGGACCCCGAGGAGGAGCCTCGAGCCGAAGAGCTCGACGCCCTCCAGTATGACTCTCCCGCCAGGGAACACTTTACTGTACCGGTTCCTCCCATGCTGGAACGACTACTCTTCCGCATGTGGGAGAGTCCGGCCACCTCGCCGG
Source organism: Ichthyophis bannanicus (assembly GCA_033557465.1). NCBI lineage: Eukaryota > Metazoa > Chordata > Amphibia > Gymnophiona > Ichthyophiidae > Ichthyophis > Ichthyophis bannanicus. The sequence continues at coordinate 417,121,058 of CM066036.1, read as the reverse complement.
TCCTGAGCAAGCGGGTCGATTCTATCTATCGAGTCCGCAAGAGCCCTGGCTTCCAAAAAGCACAGCTACCACACCATTCCATGGTAGTGGAATCGGCCATGCATCGTCTTAAGAGCCAGAAGATGCACTCCTCGGTGCCTCCTGGCAGGGAGGCCCGTAACCTGGATGGCCTTGGTAAGAAGTGTTTCCAGGGCTCTATGCTTGCGTGTCGTGTCCAGACCTACCAGCTATACATGGGCATGCATCTCCGAGACCTGGCTAAAGAGCTAGCCGGATTCTCCGCTGGTTTGTCCGAGGAACCCTTGCGGAGGTTCCTGGCCTTGTCCACTGGCATTCGGGAATGCTCAAAATTCATATCCCGAGCAGCCTATGATGGCTTTGAAGCATCGGCTCGAGTGGCCGCAGCCGGCATCGGTGCCCGCCGACAGGCTTGGCTTCAGTCGTCTGACCTTGAGCCCTGGGTGCAGGACAAGTTGGTCGATGTCCCCTGCCGAGGCGAAAACCTCTTTGGCAAGCCCATGGCTGAAAAGGCTGCACAAATTGAGACGGAGACTCTCACCAGGACTAGGCTTTCTAGGAAGACCTCCGCCCCTTCCCAGAAAAAGAAGGGCTCGGGAAAGAAGTCCTTTTACCCGAGGAAGGCGGCTGACTACAAACAATACCCCCAATATCAGGCCCCTGCAGCTCCCCAGCAGGCCAAGGGACGGGGTAACGGGTCCCGTAGGCAGCAAGCCCCCAAGCCTGCACCACCAGCCCCTGCTCAGCAGGGTGGGGGTTTTTGACTCCGTAAGCATAGCCTCTCCCCCCCCGCTGGTTCCTCCCAGCACCGGAGGCCGGCTGGTTCACTTCGCCCACAGGTGGTCCAGCATCACCTCAGATGCCTGGGTGCTTCAAGTCGTGCGAGAAGGCTATCTTCTCCACTTCCACCAGGTCCCTCCCTCCTACTTTCCGGGAGAACCTCCACGACCCCCTCTGCACAGGGAATTACTCCTTCAGGAGTTAGCAGGTCTTCTACAGGAATAGGCGGTGGAACCGGTGCCCCACCATCTGAAAGGTCAAGGCTTTTATTCCAGGTATTTTCTAGTACCAAAAAGGACAGGAGGCCTCAGACCCATCCTGGACTTGCGCAACCTCAACAAGTTCCTCGTGCGGGAGAAGTTCAAGATGCTTACCCTTGGAATCCTTCTGCCCTACCTCCAGCAGGGAGATTGGCTATGCTCCTTGGATCTAAAGGATGCCTACACGCACATCCTCATCCACCCAAGCCACCGCCAATACCTAAGGTTTGTGGTGGCAGGAAATCATTACCAGTACAGAGTACTACCCTTTGGCCTGTCCTCCGCACCGCGAGTCTTCACAAAATGTCTCGCGGTGGTGGCGGCCCATCTCCGGCTTCACGGCCTCTATGTCTTTCCGTACCTCGACGACTGGCTCATCAGAGCAGCGTCCGCTCCGGAGATCACCAACGCCACGCGCCGCACGGTGACTCTTCTGCAGTACTTGGGCTTTGTTATAAACTTCGCAAAGTCCACTTTGCTCCCCTCACAGGATCTCGAGTTCATCGGCGCAAGGCTGCACACTCCTCAGGCACGAGCGTTCCTACCGCTCGACAGGGCTCAACGGCTCATGGACCTAGCCGACCGTTTTCGCAGCCAGCCCCTGGTCTCCGCCAGGCGCTTCCTGAGACTACTCGGCCATATGGCTTCCACCGTCCATGTGACCCCCAATGCCCGCCTGAATATGCGACCTGCTCAATGGTGTCTCCGCAAGCAGTGGCAACAGGCCACAGGCGGCCTAGCAGACCTAGTGCGCGTCTCCGAGCCGCTGGCCTCGTCTCTTCAGTGGTGGCTTCATCGGCCGAATCTGGTGCTCGGCATGCCTTTTCAGCCACCTCAGCCGGCCCGGGTGCTGACGACAGATGCATCCCTCCTGGGCTGGGGAGCACATTGCCAAGGGGCACGTACTCAGGGCCTTTGGACCACGTGGGAGTCTGCTCAGCAGATCAACTTCCTGGAGCTCAGAGCGATCCGCCTGGCTCTCAAGGCCTTCTCCCACCTGACCTCCCACCAGTCCGTCCTTGTCCAGACGGACAATCAAGTTGCCATGTTCTACGTGAACAAGCAGGGGGGCACGGGCTCCTTCCTTCTCTGCCGGGAAGCACAGAAGCTCTGCTCTTGGGCCGTCAGTCACGGCGTTCTCCTCAAGGCAGTTTATCTCCCAGGCCAAGAGAATTGCCTGGCGGACAAACTCAGCAGGATCCTCCAGCCGCACGAGTGGCGCCTGGATCCCTTGGTAGTTCAGAAGCTCTTTCTAAAGTGGGGCCTCCCCACGGTGGATCTCTTTGCCAGTCCTCACAACCGGCAACTTCCTCGCTTCTGCTCTCGTCAGCCACACCCCCTTCGAGTTGCGGCGGATGCTTTTCTACTCTCATGGTCGGGGAGCCTTTTGTACGCTTTCCCTCCCATCCCGCTAGTCTCTCGGACTCTTTTGAAGGTTCTCCGAGACAAAGCCTTCATGATCCTGGTGGCCCCTCGCTGGCCCAGACAGCCGTGGTTTCCACTCCTGCTGCAATTAGCGGTAGAGGATCCATTCCCTCTGGGGTTACAACCGGATCTCCTCACTCAGGATCAGGGGTCTCTGCTACACCCCAACCTCAGGTCTCTCAACCTAATGGCCTGGCTGCTGAGAGGGTAGTCCTTGCTCCCCTTCTCCTGCCGGCAGAGGTGGAGGAGGTCGTCTTAGCTTCGCGACGACCTTCTACCCGCAAATGCTACGCCCTTAAATGGCGTCGTTTTTCCGTTTGGTGTACCCAACAGTCTCAGGATCCCTTCTCCTCCCCGGTGTCGGTGATCTTGCAGTACTTGCTATACCTCTCTAATCTGGGACTTAAGTCCAACTCCGTCAAAGTTTTATTTTTATTTATTTAACAATCATTTATATCCCGCATCTTCCAGAGTTCAGATGCGGCTTACAATTTAACAACAGTCAACAAAGCAAGGGCTTGTTTTACATGGAACAATTTTTGACAGTAAACAATGTAATAGTTAAATACGTAACAGAACGGTGAATGGTTAAATGCATAACAGAACAATGTAATGGTTAAATACATAACAGAACAAGAACAATTTATGAACTATGTACAGATACAGGTTTGTAGGTTCCTTAGATTTAAATCATGGTTATTTACAAGAGGGTGTAAATCTGTTAATTATGAGGTTTAGCTTTACTCAGTTGGGTGTTATTTAGCCTTTTTCTGGGATGATTAGTGTATTATCAATGTTGTTGTAGTGCATGGCAAAGAGGTAGGTTTTCAGTTTTTTGCGGAATTCTATAATTTCTGTTGTGGATCTTAGGTCCTCTGGGATGGAGTTCCAAATGAAGGGGGCCGCATGTGAGAAGGCTCTGTTATTAGTTAGTTTGGTTGCTTTTATAAAATCATTTGGAGTCCTTAATTTATTTGAGTGTCCTTTTCTGTGAGTGACTTTTTGAGATTCCTTGCTTATAAGATTGCTTAATGGGATTGGAGCCATGCCATTGAGAGCTTTAAATGTGGTTATTGTGGTCTTATATATTATCCTGCTTTGTATTGGGAGCCAATGCAGGGTTGCTAATATTGGAGTAATATGCTGGAATGAGTGTGCTTTCATTACAATTCTAGCTGCTGCGTTCTGTGCTAGTTGTATTCTTTTAATGTTTTGTTTCGTTATACCTAAGAGAATTAGGTTGGAAAAATCAAAGTGTGGGGTTATGGTTGCCTGTATTATGTTAATGAAATCTTGTAAGTGAACTAAGGGGCGTAGTTGCTTGAGTATTTTGAGTTTGAAGTAGATTTTCTTTATAATGTTTCTAATGTGGGTGTTCATCGTAAGGTGTGTATCTAAAATGATTCCTAGGTATCTTATTTCGTTTTTTATTGTGATGTCATGGTTTTGTATTGTTATGTGGGTTGGAGGGACATATGAATGTTTTTTTGTTACAATTAATACCTCTGTTTTTGAATGGTTTATGTGGAGGTTTTTCGCTTTTAGCCAGGTTGCAATTTCGTTAAGACAATCTGTTAAGAGTTTTATCGGTACATCAGGGATGGTGAATGGAATGTATAACATAATATCATCTGCGTATAGATGATAGAGTACACCGAATTTTTTGAAAATGTCACAAACTGGTTTTATATATATGTTAAATAGGAGGGCTGATAGAGCTGAGCCTTGTGGGAGACCAATTTCTTGTTTATATGTGGTGGATGTCCGATTAGCTATTTTTACATTTTGCGTTCTATTATGTAGATATGAGGTGAACCATTTGTGTACCGTGGCATTTATACCTATTTGTTTTAGGTTATTAAGCATTATAGTGTGATGTACACTATCAAATGCAGCTGATATGTCAATAAATAGGAGTATGAATGCTTTTTTGTGATTATCAATCCCTTTAAGGAGTGTATCAATTAAGACTGTTAAAAGTGATTCTACTCCATGCTGAGGTCTAAAACCATATTGGTGTTCATCCAGTGGGTAGTAAGAGTCTAGGTATTCCTGTGTCTGGATCTGTACCACTTTTTCTATTATTTTAGCTAAGAAAGGGATACTTGAAATAGGTCGATACGATTTTGGGGATGTTTTGTCCATAGTACCATTTTTGAGAATTGGGCGGATTTGTGCATGTTTGAGTTTAGGAGGGAGGTAACCTTGGAGTAATGAGAGGTTAACTATAGGGAGGATGAAAGAGATTAGTATTGGAAGTGTGCTTTTTATCCATGTTACAGGGCATGGATCAAGGAAAGAGGTGGTAGTGTTGAGGTTGGAAATAATATTCTTTAGTGATTCTTTGGATGTGGGGTGAAAAACTGACCATTCATTTGCGCAATTTAAGGCTACGTTATGTTTGTCTATGGACATTATAGGTTGTGTGGATTTATTTTGATAGTAGTCAGCTAAAGTTTGTACTGATATGTCAGTAATTTCATTGTTATGTGTTTGAGGGTTATTAGTGAGATTTCTAACAATGGAGAATAGCTCTCGTGGTCTATTATAGGATTTTGATAATATTGCAGCATAGTAAGTCTTTTTTGTGCTATCTATAGTGTCTTTGTATTTTGTAAGAATGGTATTATATATTTCCTTATGTATATTTAGTTTGGTTTTGCGCCATTTGAGTTCTGATTTTCTTAGTTGTCTCTTCATTTGTTTTAGCGTGTTGTCGAACCATGGGGCTTTTTTTGAGTTAGTGGGTTTTTTGTTACTTCGGTCAGATTTAGCTGCATCGGTTATTGTGTCATGCCAATTTTTGATAGCTTCATCTAAGTCCATTGGGGGAGACACAAGGTGGGGTATTATTGTATCTAGGAATTCAGTTTCGTTAAATCTTTTGAATTTTGTGGTGGAATCACTTCTTGAGTAGTTTTTGGTGCTATTGGTATGGAATGTGAGTTTTGATTTAATGATGTAATGATCAGACCAAGGAATTTGTGTGTATTCTATAGTATCTGGGTTGAATAGTTGGAAGATTGTGTTTGGGAGGAGTATAAGGTCTAGTGTGCCTCCTTTTGTGTGTGTTGTATTGGTGATTATCTGGTGAAAATCCATGTCAGCTATGGTTTCTAGGAAAAGGTTGGCTTCCGATACTGGAAGTGAGGGGAGGTTGAAATCACCTAGCATGATTATTGGATCTTGATCGGTAGATGAGCCCAGAAATTCAATAAGTGGATCTAGGCTATCTGCTTTTTGGTCAGGGGTCTGTATATTAGGCAGATTCTAAGATTGTTAATCTTTATGATGAGGGTATCCATGTTATTGGTTATATTATGTCTTATTGATTTGGCATTTAATATCTTTCTCGTCATGATAAGTACACCTCCTCCTTTTTTGTTGGGTCTGTGGGTACAATTTATATCGTAGTCATCAGTGTTAAGCTGGTTTAAGTAGACTGTATCCGTTTCAGATAGCCACGTCTCAGTTACACATAAAATGTCAGGTTTTAGGTCTGTTATTAAATCACTAAATATGGGAAGTTTATTTTTCATTGAGCGTGCATTGATAAGGATACATGACAGTGAATTGGTGTTTTTGATGTTGTTTTCTTTTATTTGTTGTAAATCAGTTTGTTTTATTTGTATAAGTCGGTGGTAGTTTATTTTTGCCTGGTGGTATGGGTTTGTGTGGGCAATATGGTAGTTATTTCTGGTGTTGTTCGTATTATGGGGATTGCCATATGATTTTTAGTAGATAAGGTAAGTGTTAGATCGATTAGGATTGTCAATAATATGAAGTTGTAGGTTATTTTTAGAATCATAGCTTTTGTGAGTGTCATGTTCAGTGTCAAGGTGCTGCTTGGTGAGTTTTATGTAGTGGAGTGAGTTTCGTAGTTCAATGTAATAGTGTCCGATTCTATTACCGATGATGGTGATTATTTGGTTAGGGAGATTATGGAGGAATAGATCAGGCAGTAGTTTTCTGTAATTACAAGCAATAAAGATTATGCAGGAGGTAATGGAAACAGTAAAAGTCGGACAGTTGTGAATAAATCAGGCAATATAGTTATACATAAATGAGATTACTGGCTACAGTAAAACAGGCAGTAGCTATAATGGTTGAGATTACTGGCTACAGTAAAACAGGCAATAGCTATAATGGTTGAGATTACTTGCTACAGTAAAACAGGCAATAGCTATAATGGTTGGGATTACTGGCTACAGTAAAACAGGCAATAGCTATAATGGTTGGGATTACTGGCTACAGTAAAATAGGCAATAGTCATTAGTAACAGTCAAGGTAGGAAATACTTGCTGTGATCGAGACGCTGGTGGATCAGTTGAGGTACGCGAGCTCGACCGTAGGGGAGCTCCAGCAGTACCGGAGGGTGAGAGATGTAGTTGGGGTTTCGAATATGATGTTTTCGTATCACCGATACCGCTTTGGAGAGTTCCTTAAGCGCCTTTGGCTCTCTTTTTAAAGTGAGAGGACAACCCCGATTGGGTCAAGAAGCTCGGTGATGCGCTGGGTGGGTGGAGCTCGCTATCTCCTTCTCCGGTGGGCTCTTCTGTTCACCTCAGTGCTCTTTCAGCACATCATGTGCCGGTGGACGGCAGACCTCTCTCCAACGACCCTCTCATAGCGAGGTTTCTCCGAGGTCTCCTTCTACTTAAACCACCTCTGCGCCCGCCAGCGCCTGACTGGGACCTGAATGTGGTTTTACAGCGGATCACCTGTCCGCCTTTTGAACCTATGGCTACCTGTTCTCTCCGTTTTCTTTCTTGGAAAACACTGTTCTTGATAGCCCTCACTTCCGCTAGACGCGTAAGTGAATTGCAGGCCCTCGTGTCTGATCCCCCTTACACTCGGTTCTACAAAAATAGGGTAGTCCTACGGACTCACCCAAAATTTCTTCCAAAAGTGGTCTCCCCTTTTCACATCAATCAGGAGGTGGTACTTCCAACCTTTTTTCCCAGACCACACTCCAGCCGAGCTGAAACGGTCCTCCATACCCTGGACTGTAGAAGGGCATTGAACTTCTACCTTGACCGTACGCGGGAGCACCGTAAAGCTGCTCAGCTTTTTGTGTCTTTTGACCCCAATAAATTGGGGCTCCCGGTCTCCAAGCGTACTCTGTCCATCTGGGTTGCGGACTGTATCTCTTGGGCTTATGGGGCAGCCGGACTCTCCTTGGAAGGTCGAGTCACGGCTCATTGCGTTCGGGCAAAGGCTACGTCAGTGGCTTACCTCCGCTCTGTTCCGCTGGCAGACATCTGCCGGGCCGCTACTTGGTCTTCGAGCCAGACTTTTGCGGTCCATTACTGTCTCGAGAGGGAGTCCCGCAGGGACAGTGCTTTCGGACAGGCAGTCCTCCGTAATCTCTTTGAGGTCTGAGCAACTCCTACCCTCCATCCCGGATGTGGGCTACCGGTGGGTAATAATTCAGCGAAGATTCTTTCCTTCTGTGCTGCTGAGCTAGAGGGAGCTCATTTTTGTGCTTAGGGTCTCCGGTAGCCTTGAGCTTGGGAGTCCCATAAGTGAGGACTGACTTCCTGCTTGGTCCTGGAGAAAGCGTAGTTACTCACCTGTAACAGGTGTTCTCCAGGAGCAGCAGGAATCAGTCCTCACAACCCTCCCTCCTCCCCTTGGAGTTGCAATCACCTGCTTTAGTTCTTTTTGCAAATTTTTATGCTGTCTTTTTTAGCTATGTCATCTGACTGGCTAAGATGGCACCCTTGGGCGGGAAGAGGACCGCGCATGCATGCGCGCTGCAATTCCCAAAGGCTTTCTTTGAAAGCTGGGGAAAATTGCTCCGCGAGGGCTCCGTCGGCGCCGACGTCACCCATAAGTGAGGACTGATTCCTGCTGCTCCTGGAGAACACCTGTTACAGGTGAGTAACTACGCTTTTTCGAATTTGGGGAACCCCGGACATAGACCTCTTTGCAAGTCCGTGGAATGCCAAACTTCCCCGGTTCTGTTCCAGAATTCCGTGTCAGGGAGTTCAGGCCAAGGATGCCTTCCTCCTTCACTGGGGTCAAGACTTCCTTTATGCCTTTCCACCAATTCCCCTAATTCCCAAGACACTATTCAAGCTTCAGAGAGATCAAGGGACCATGATCCTCATAGCACCACATTGGCCACGCCAAGTGTGGTACCCTCTACTTCTGCATATCTCTCATGCTCCTTCCCTGGACTTGGGCTCTGCACCAGACCTTCTGTCCCAGGAAGAGGGAACTTTGTGGCACCCAAACCCCCAGTCGCTCCATCTCACGGCTTGGTTACTGAGGGCCTAGACCTTCAAGAATTTCGTCTCTCTCAGCAAGTCAGAGATGTTATTCATGCCTCTAGAAAGCCTTCTACTAGACGTTCCTATGCTTTCAAATGGAAAAGATTTACCATTTGGTGTTCAGGGAAAGGTCTAAACCCTCTTGCAATACCTCTGAATTCTCTACTAGAGTATCTCCTGCATCTGTCCCATGCAGGTCTGAAAACAAATTCAGTAAGTGTCCATTTGAGTGCTATTGCAGCGTCCCTCAAGCCTCTCAATGGACAGCCTGTTTCCTCTCATCCTCTTATAGCAAGATTCATGAGGCCTTCTTTTAACTAAACCTCCCATTAGACCACCTCCAGTGGCATGGGACTTAAACCTGGTTCTTGGCCAGCTTATGAAGCTACCCTTTGAACCTTTAGCCACCACCTCCTTGAAATTCCTTTCTTGGAAAGTTATTTTTCTCATTGCAGTCACCTCAGCATGCCGCATCAGTGAGTTGCAAGCTTTGGTGGCTAATCCTCCTTATACAAGGTTCCATCATGATAAGGTAGTCCTCAGGACCAATCCACATTTTATTCCTAAAGTGGTCTCACCTTTTCATCTGAACCAAGAGGTATATTTACCTGTCTTTTTTCCAGGACCTCATGCATCAAATGCAGAGAGGAATCTTCATACCTTGGATTGTAAGAGAGCTCTCACGTTTTACTTACAAAGAACACAGCAACATAGAAAGTCTTCTCAACTCTTTGTTGCTTTTGATCCTTCTCATTTAGGACTTCCAGTCTCTAAGAGAACACTGTCCAACTGGATTGCTCAGTGTATTTCTTTCGCCTACCAGAGTAGGAACATTTCTCTGGAGGGCCATGTCACAGCTCACAATGTGAGAGCCATGGCAGCCTCAATGGCTCATCTAAACTCCGTGTCCATCGACCAAATCTGTCGAGTGGCCACCTGGGCCTCGGCTCATACCTTCATAGCCCATTACTGTTTGGACAAGGTCTCCCGCCGGGATGCCTCGTTTGGTCAGGCTGTTCTCAAACACCTGTTCCATTCTTAATCAACTCCTACCCACCTACCCTGGTCGGATGCCAGAGATCCATGGGAGGAGGTAGAGTCCTTTTCAAGGACACACAACCTGGGGTTTCTCCCTGGCATCTACAGCTAGGGAGTCCCCATATGTGAAGACTCATTCCTGCTTGTTCCTGGAGATAGCACAGTTACTTGTAACAGATGATCTCTGGGAACAGCAGGAATAGGTCTTCACAACCCACCCAGCTCCCCTAGGAGTTGTATCTCTCTATCTTTCCTTTCCTCTCTCTCTCTCTTTGTCTCAGCTTTAATACTCGAACTGGAGAGAGACGGTTGGACAAGGCGGGAAGGCAGCGCACAGGCGCTGTGGGATGCTCCCAAAAGCTTTCTTACTGGACGCTGGGGAGCGTTCCCGCGCAGGCTCCGTCGGTACCGACGATACCCATATGTGAAGACTTATTCCTGCTGTTCCCAGAGATCACCGGTTACAGGTAAGTAACTGTGCTTTACTTACCTGTAACAGGTGATCTCTGGGAACAGCAGGAATAAGTCTTCACAACCCACCCACCTCCCCTAGGAGTTGCATTTCTAGATATCTATCTTTCCCTTTCTCTCTCTCTCTCTCTCTTTGTCTCAGCTTTAAAACTTAACTGAGGAGAGGCAGTTGGGAAAGGCGGGAAGGCAGCACGCAGGCGTGTTTGGATGCTTCCAAAAGCATTCTGATTGGACGCTGGGGAGCGTTCCCGCGCAGACTCCGTCCGTACCGACGTACCCATATGTGAAGACTTATTCCTGCTGTTCCCAGAGATCACACGTTACAGGTAAGTAACTGTGCTATCCTACCTATATATATCTCACAAATCATTTCAGTGTAACATCGCTATTCTAAGTTCAAGTTAGAAGTTTAATGTAATTGGTTTGTTAATTGTAAACCGCCCTTGATCTTTGGAATGAGCAGTATATAAAAACATATAAATTAATTAATAAATTTGCTCCACTGTTGCAGGTAGGACTGAAGTCCAACTCGGTCGGGGTCACGTGAGTGCTCTAGCAGCGCACCACCACCTTATCAAGAGAAAGCCCCTCTCTGTTCAACCTCTCGTGACCCACTTCTTGCGGAGCCTCCTGTTATCTAAGCCCCCCAACAGCCCTTCAGTGGCGGAGTGAGCCTTAATGTGGTGCTATCCAATCTCACCGGGTCACCGTTCGAGCCCCTGTGTTTCCTCTCATAGAAGGTCATCTTCTTAGCGGCTCTCACGTCGCCTTGCAGGGTCAGCGAGCTTCAGGCGTTAGTGGCTGTAAAAGAGGAAGACTGACAATGAAATGGATCAATACAATAACAGCAGCTATAGATACCACTCTATCAACTATGAGCCGTTTGGCTGAAGACCGAACAAAGTTTGGGTCAACTATCCCGAGGGTCGCCAGGAGTCGACACTGACTCAACGGCACTTAACAACAACATAAGAATAGGGTGGTGCTCCGCATGCACCCAAGTTTCTTCCTAAGGTGATGTCCAACTTCTACTTCAATCAGGAGTTGGTGCTCCTCACCTTCTTTCCGCGGCCTCATGCGAGCCTGGCGGAAACTGTACTGCATATCCTGGACTGTAAGAGGGCCCTATCCTTCTACCTTCAAAATAACCAAGGCCCCCGCAAAGCTTTTCGTGTCCTATGACCCCAGTCAGCTGGGGGAGGTGGTGACCAAGCGAACTCTGTCCATCTGGATGGCGGACTGCATTGTTTTTGCCTGTGAGCAGGCTCGGCTCTCACTGGAGTGCCAGGTCACGGTGCACAGCATCAGGGCCATGGCAGCATCTATGGCAAACCTGCGTTTTGTCCCTCTGTTGGACATCTGCTGAGCCTCTACCTGGTCTTCAGTCCACACTTTCGTAGCTCATTAATGCCTGGAGAGGGAGTCCCAACTGGACAGTGCCTTTGGCCAGGCTGTACTCAGTCATCTGTTCGGGGTGTAGGCAATTCTTGCCCTCCGACCTTTCTGTGTTCAGGCTACCGGAGTTCTGGTACTAACTGGACACTTGGGTCTCTTGAGAGTCTGTCTCCTTAAGACTCACTTGCTTCTGCTCACGGCTCATCTGTGGCATTTCTACAGGTTTTCGGTAGGCTGTAGCTAGGGAGTCCCATATGTGAGGACCGACTTCCTGCTTGTTCCCAGAGAAAGCGTAGTTACTCACCTGTAACAGGTGTTCTCCAGGGACAGCAGGAATCGGTCCTCACAACCCTCTCTCCTCCCCTTGGAGTTGCTTCTTTATCATTTTTGCTGTCTTTAGCTATGCCATTTGTCTGAGAGAAGATGGCACCCTTTGAATGCTGAGGAGACGCTTCCACATAGGGCTGTGTCGGCATCAACATCACCCATATGTGAGGGCTGAATCCTGCTGTTCCTGGAGAACACCCGTTATAGGTGAGTAACTATGCTTTCTTCCCTATATCCATCACTTTGCACTTGTCCAAATTAAATTTTATCTGTCAGTTGGATGTCCAGTCTCACAAGGTCCACATGCGATTTAACAACTCTGAATAATTTGGTGTCATCTGCAGATGTAATTACCTTGCTGCTTGTTCCCAATTCCAGATCATTTATTAATATGTTAAAAAGCATTGATCCCTGGGATACGCCACTGTTCACCTTCCTCTAGTGAACAAATTAACCATATATCCCTAGTCTCTGTTTTCTGTCTCTCATCCAATTTCCAATCCACAATAGGATATTTTCTTCATGCCATGATTTTTTTTAACTCTAGTCACTGACGTTTGCTTTTGTCAAACACTTTATGAAAATCTAAATACACTGTATCAATTGGCTTGCCTTTATTTTTATTTATTTATTTATTTTTATTTAGCTGCATTTATATCCCACTTTTCACCGGGTCAAAGTGGTGAGTTTCTTTATGCCTTCAATGAAATTAAGCAGATTAGTAAGACTAGTTTCCTTGGGTAAATCCTTGTTGAATTTGCCCCATTAAACTAAGTCTATCCAAGTGCCCAGTAATTTTGTTCTTAATAATAGTTGCCACCATTTTGCCCAGCACTGATATTAGGCTCACCTGGCTATAATTTCCCCGATCACCCTTGGAGCAATTTTAAAAATAGGCATTACGTTGGCCATCCTCCAGTCTCCTGATATTAATGAGTTTAATGATAGTTTAAAAATCACTAATAGTAGTTCTGTGATTTTATCTTTGAGTTCTCTCAGCACCCTTTGGTATATACCATCCAATCAGGGAGATTTGCTGCTATTTAGTTTATCGATTTGTTGTACTACATCTTCGAGATTCCCAAAGATTTCATTTAGCTCTTCTAACTCATCAGCATTAAATATCCTTTCTGCTTCGTAGGTACATAAAAAGGTTTGTATTGTGAGTTTTTGTCTCTATAGCGAGCTTCTTTTCAAATTCTCTTTTTGCCGTCTTTATCAGTTGCTTCCATTTAATTTATCAGTGCTTATGCTGTTTACCATTTTCTTCATTTGGTTCCTTTTTCCATTTTTTGAAAGGGTTTTTTTTGGCTTTGATAGCCTCTTTTATCTCACCTCATGTTTTTAACAAAGCTGGCTGTCATTTGGCCTTCCTTCCTCCTTTTTTAAAACCTGGGATACATCTAGTCTGGGCTTCCAAGATTGTATCTTTAGACAACATCCACACTTGATGTAAACTCTTCACCTTTGCAACTGCTCCTTTTAGTTTTTTTCTAACAATGTTCCTCATTTTATCGTAGTCTCACTTTTGATAATTAGACACTGACAAAGTTGATTTCCTTTACATACTTTCTCATTATTAAGTCAAAAATACTTTATTGGTCATTTATTTTATTTATTTAATCAGTTTTATATACCACCTTATCCTTCAATCAAAGTGGTCAACAAGACAACAGAGGGACTACATCGAGGGGGGGGAGACAACAAGATAGTACATTACAGTAAACTACAGTACATTACATTAAATTATACATAAACTACAGCAAAATTACATTTCATAATTCCTATTTACACATTTCCAGCAATCCTCACGAAGGTAGTATATAGAACTACAAAGGTTCATAGAACAATTAAAAAGTACCATGTATTAAATTAAACACGAGAAGAAGATCCTGTCTTTATGATACAATGTAGCATGGGGAAGTAATTAGGTGGGTTTGATCAAGCACATTATTTCATTTCTGTTTGCTTTTTAAAACAGTTCTGGTCAACATTGGCACCCCTGCATTTTAGGTATGTTGTGTACAATATCTTGAGAAATAATTGGGAATATTCCATCTGTATGTCGTCATATTATTTTAATAATATGTTCAAAGGTATACAACAAAAAAAGATATCTGTACAACTTAGACATAGTAATTTCTGAGAAAAAAATAAAATATGACCTGGGCTTGATTAATGGCACCCTTCACTAATATTTGGTTGCACAATCCTTGGCAGTGATGGCAGCCTCAAAACATCTCTTGTAACCATCTATAAGTTTCATACATCTATCTGCTGGTAATTTCTCCCACTCTTCAACTGCAATTTGTTCCAGTTCATGAAATGTTTCTAGGATTCCTTTTACCAATGGCAGATTTCACTCTTTCCAAAGGTTCTCCATTGGATTGAGATCAGGATTCATTGCTGGCAATTTAAAACAACTCAGTTTGTTCCTTTTTAACCATTCTTTTGTACTTTTGGATGTATGTTTTGGTTCATTGTCCTGCTGGAGAACCCATCGACCCAGACCTAGCTTTCTGACACTAGGTAGAACATTTTACTCCAAACTACCTTGGCAGTCCTCTGACTTCATGATTCCTTTAATATGTTCCAGGCCGCCAGTTCCTGAGGCAGCAAAACAACCCCACAACATTATGGAACCTCCACCATATTTAACTGTAGGAAGGGTGTTTTTTTCCTTAAAAGCTTCATTTCTTTGCCTGTAAATATATCACTGGTCTGCATTGACAAAGAGCTTGTTTGGTTTCATCTGTCCACAGAACATTTTCCCTGAAGGATTGTGGTTTCTCAAGGTGGGTTTAGACAAAGATCAGGTGTTGCCTTTTTATGTCTGTCTTTCTGCAGTGGGGTCCTTCTTTGTTTAGTATGCAGCATATGGTGCAGGTTGAAACCACCACTCCAGATTGCTCCAGGTCAGCCTTAAGCTCTTTGGATGTTGTACATGATTTTCCAACAGTTCGCACTAACTTTTGAAGACTTCTTGGATTAATTTTCCTCTTCTCACCACGTCAAGGGAGGTTCTTGATAGTTCTAGGAGCAGAAAACTTCTTAATAAAATTGTGATTTGTAGACACAGGAATCTCAAGGTCTTTGGAGATGGCTTTGTACCTCTTTGAAGTTTGATGTTTTGGTAATAATGGCTTTTCTGACGGTCTCAAGCAGCTCTCTTGTCTTCACCATTGCGAAATGGAACAGGGAGTGAATGTGGCCATTTTGAACATTAGAGCCATCATTCATTGGTTGATTCAAGTCATGTGAGTACTGACAATTGATCACTGGTGCTTCTAATTTTATTGTAATGAGAATGTGATTCTTCTATTCAAACTGATTTGAATTGTTTGTAAGGGTGCCAATAATCATGTCCCAAAAATAAGGTGAACATACAAAACAATATACTACTCCCTGTACCTATCTATCAAAATTAGTATTAAAATTATTTTTGTCGGATCACCCACCATGAGAGGGATACCTTCTCTTGTAGGATATTGTTTTGTATGTTCACCTTATTTTTGGAACAGTGGTGATATTTGTGGGGCTTTTCAGTTATTTTAATAATCATGTCCTGGCAATGTCTCAGTTTTTATACTATTTCCTTTTTTAATTAGTCCTGTTGTATTTGATTCTTTTATGTGTCAAATAGGTGTGCATATTTAGGCGAAAGTCATTTTACATGGCCACTTTTTTTTAGGAGATATTAGACATAAAGGGGTTGAATTGCAAGGGTGCCAATAATGTTGATCACAATTGTATATATGAAGGCCAATTTTAGATATGTTGTGAAGAGGAGATTTAAAAAGTTCAGGTGGAAACATGGAAAATGCTCTGTATTTTACAAAGGCTCTGTCATAAGAACATAAGATATGCCATTCTCCAGGACCAAGCAGGAAGTCAGTCCTCACATATGGGTGACGTCGGCGCCGACGGAGCCCCCGTGTAGAGCATTTCCCCAGCTTTTAAAGAAAGCCTTTGGGAATGCAGCGCGCCTGCGTGGTCCCCTTCCCGCCCAATGGTGCCATCTTGCTCAGTCTTTCTTTTTCCACGGAGCCCGACGGACGTGAGTTTGTGTCACCTGGAAAAAGTTGATTTTTTTCTGCGATTTTCGTGTGGTCTTATCCGGTTCGACGTCGGTTCCCCTTCCCGCCTGGGCTCGGTACACCGGTATCGAGTCTGGACTTGTGATTTTAGGTTTTTGTCCTTCGTGACTAGCGTTCGCGCTCTTTTTGTGTTTTCACTGGCAGCCCGGTCTTTTGACCTTGCAGGGGCCCTTTTTCCCCCGATGGCTGCCAGCGGGTTCAGAAAGTGTGATTAGTGCAAGAAACTTATGTCTCTCACCGACACACATGACTGCTGCCTCCGATGCCTCGGGCCCGACCATGACCCGCTGGCCTGTGGCCCGTGCGGCAAAATGTCGTCGAAGGCACTTCGGAGCCGTCAGCATCAACGTGAGAGAATTTTCTCTGACTCCGTGTCCGGCCGGGCCTGGACTTTGTCAGAGGCCTCGACATCTCGGGAGTCCGACTCCGAGCGCCGTCGGGGTTCCTCTGAAAGGGAGTCTCCATCCCGGGAGCACCGAAGGAAGAAAAAGCTCGCGAGGGCGGCGTCGGTGGAGGCTCCTGGTTTCTCAAGGGTCAGGTTGCGTAGCCCTGACCGCCGCCCCGGGCTCTCGGAGTCGGAGAGGCCTTCCAAGCTACCTCGTGTGGAGCCGGAGTCCCCGAGTCACGTAAGTGCAGTTGTCCTCGTAGACTCTCCTCCGGGGGAGCCGAGTCGGGGGCTGCTGAGTCTCCTGAACTTGGACTCAGGTTGACGGCCTTGGAGAGCAGCTATGCTGCCTTCATGGAACAGCAGCGTGTGCTGATCGCCGGTCTGACCGGTGCATCTGCCCCAACCACCAGGACCTCGACGTCTAAGTCGACCCCGGAGACCGAGCCGATCCTCGAGGCGATGAAGTCTCGAGTCGATCCTCGGTCAAGGTCCCCCTCAACCTCCTGTGCAGGTCCGAGGTTGTCGACACTGATACCCTCAGCATTGGGGCGGGTGGCACCGAGGCCCACAGGGCCGGAGCCGCTCGTTTCCTCCTCGGAGGAGTCGGAGTGGGAGACGGAGGACGAGGAGTCCCCGGACACCTTCCGGACCCGGTCCTTTTGGACTCAGCGGAGTCCAAGCCTCAGACGGTCCCCCCTGGAGGATACCAGATTCTCGGACTTCGTGAGGGACATGGCCAAGGCCTTGGCCTCCCCTGTGGACACTGAGGAGGAGCCTCGAGTCGAGGAACTCGATGCCCTCCAGTATGACTTTCCTCCGAAGGAAGCCTTTACTGTACCGGTTCCTCTGATGCTGGAACGGCTGCTCTTCCATATGTGGGAGGCACCGGCCTCGACGCTGGTTCTTAGCAAATGGGTCGATTTCATTTATTGAGTCCGTAAGAGCCCTGGGTTCCAAAAGGCGCAGCTACCGCACCACTCCATGGTTTTGGAATTGGCCATGCACCGTCTGAAGAGTCAGAAGATGCACTCCTCGGTGTCTCCCAGCCGGGAGGCCCGGAACCTGGATGCCCTCGGTAGAAAGTGCTTCCAGGGCTCTATGCTATCTTGCTGTGTCCAGACCTACTAGCTATACATGGGCATGTACCTACGAGACCTGGCAAAGGAGATTGCCGGGTTCTCAGCTGACCTCTCCGAGGAACCTTTGCAGAGGTTCAAGGCTTTGTCAACCGGGATTCGAGAGTGCTCGAAGTTTATCTCTCGAGCAACCTATTATGATGGCTTCGAGGCTTCGGCCCGGGTAGCTGCGGCCGGCATCGGTGCATGCCATCAGGCCTGGCTACAGTCATCAGACTTGGAGCCATGGGTGCAGGACAAGTTGGTCGATGTCCCTTGCCGAGGTGAAAACCTTTTTGATAAGCTCATGACTGAAAAGGCTGCGGAAATCGAGACTGAGACTCTCTCCAGGACAAGGCTGTCCAGGAAGACTTCTGCCCCTTCTCAGAAAAAGAAGGGCTCAGGGAAGAAGCCCTTTTTCCCGAGGAAGGGTGCTGCCTACAAATCCTACCCTCAATATCAGGCTTCTCCAGCTCCCCAACAGGGCCAACAGGCCAAGGGGCAGGGGCCTGGGCCCCATAGGCAGAAGACCCCCAAGCTGCCAGCTCTGGCTCCTGCACAGCAGGGAGCGGGGTTTTGACTCCCTCAGCATAGCCTCTTCTCCACCGCTGGCTCCACTCAGCACAGGAGGTCGGCTGACCCTGTACGCCTACAGGTGGCCAGCCATCACAGGGGATACCTGGGTCCTCAACATAGTCCAAAAGGGCTACATGCTTCACTTCCACCAGATACCCCCCTCCTACTTTGCAGGGGAGCCTCCAAGACTTCCTCTGCAAAGAAACCTCCTCCTTCAGGAGTTGGCAAGTCTTCTAAAGGAACAGGCGGTGGAACCGGTGCCTCACCACCTGACAGGGCAAAGCTTCTACTCCAGGTACTTTCTGGTACCAAAAAGGACAGGAGGCCTCCGACCTATCCTGGACTTGCGAAACCTAAACAGGTTTCTGCAGAGGGAAAATTTCAAGTTGCTTACCCTTGGGATACTGCTGCCCTACCTTCAGCAGGGAGATTGGCTATGCTCCTTAGACCTAAAGGATGCTTATACTCACATTCTCATCCATCCAGACCACAGACAAGATCTCAGATTTGTGGTGGGAGGAAACCATTTTCAGTACAGAGTACTTCCCTTTGGCCTAACTTCCGCCCCGCAGGGTTTTCACCAAATGCCTGGCGGTGGTGGCGGCCTATCTCAGAAATAAGGGAATTTTTGTCTTCCCATACCTGGATGACTGGCTCATCAGGGGTCAGTCTCACCAAGAGGCCAGACAAGCCACTCTTCACACTGTCTCTCTTCTTCAGCATCTGGGCTTTGTCATAAACTAAGCAAAATCCACTTTGCTCCCCTCACAGAACCTAGAGTTTATAGGGGCAAGATTAGACACCCTGCATGCAAGAGCTTACTTGCCTGAGGAGAGGGCCCACAGACTGATGGACTTGGCCAACCAGTTCCAAAGCAATTCTGAGGTCTCTGCCAGACACTTCCTGCGGCTCTTGGGCCACATGTGATCCTGAATGCCCATCTGCACATGCGGGCGGCTCAGTGGTGCCTTAGAGCTCAGTGGGCGCAAGCCACAGGCGACCTCCGAGACAGAGTAAAGGTGTCCAAACCACTCTTGGACTCCTTGCAGTGGTGGCTACATCTCCCAAACCTTCTCAGGGGGGTACCCTTTCAGGCCCCAGCACACACAAGGGTGCTGATGACCGATGCTTCCTTAAAGGACTGGGGTGCACATTGCCAGGGCACGTGCACTCAAGGCCTCTGGTCTCCTCAGGAGGCCACACAGCAGATCAATCTTTTGGAGCTGCAAGCAATCCGCTTGGCTCTACAGACTTTTTCTCATGCCCTCTCTCACCAGTCTGTCTTAGTTCAGACAGACAATCAGGTAGCAATGTTCTATGTGAACAAGCAAGGGGGCACAGGGTCCAGACCCCTATGTCAGGAGGTGCAGTCCCTTTGCTCCTTTGCAGTCAAACAAGGCATGTTTCTCAGAGCAGTTTATCTACCTGGTCAGGAGAACTTCTTGGCAGACAAACTAAGCAGGATTCTCCAGCCTCACGAATGGCAGTTGAATCCACTGGTGGTCCAGCAGATCTTTCTACAATGGGGACTTCCATCCATCGATCTCTTTGCAAGTCCACTGAACCGTCAGCTGCCCAGGTTTTGCTCCAGACAGCCACATCGCCTGTGTTTCTGATCTCTTGGTCTACGGGCCTCCTGTATGCGTTTCCTCCCACGCCCCTGGTGGCCGAACTCTGTTGAAGATTCTACGGGACAAGGCCTCGGTGATTCTGGTAGCCCCCAGATGGCCGAGGCAACCGTGGTTTCCACTTCTTCTGCAGTTGACAGTGGAAACTCCATTCCCTCTGGGGCTGCAACCCGATCTCCTGTCTCAGGATCAGGGTTCCCTTCTGCACCCCAATCTCATATCCCTCAATCTGATGGCCTGGCTGCTGAAAGGATAGTGCTAGCTCCCTTACTTCTACCTAGGGAAGTTGAGGAGATGGTCTTGGCCTTTAGGAGGCAGTTCACCAGAAAGTCCTTTGCCCTCAAGTGGCGTAGGTTCTCAATATGGTGTGCTCAGCGCAGTGAAGATCTTTTCTCCTGCCTTGTGCCAGTAGTACTACAATACCTACTTACCTGTCAGACCTAGGCCTTAAGTCCAACGCTGTTCGGGTCCACCTCAGTGCTCTATCAGCACACCACTCACCGGTGGAGGGACAGTCTTTGTCGGTTCACTCCTTGGTGTCCCGCTTCCTCAGAGGCCTGCTTTTGCTCAAGCCTCCGATTCGTCCACCTGCTACTGAGTGGGATTTGAACGTGGTCTTGCAACAACTTATTCACCCACCGTTTGAGCCGATGGCTACTTGCCATTTACGCTGCCTTTCTTGGAAGGCACTCTTCCTGGTAGTTCTTACCTCGGCCAGACGTGTGAGTGAACTACAAGCTCTGGTTTCTGATAGACCGTACACATGGTTCTATAGGAACAGGGTGGTCCTACGGACCCATCCGAAGTTCCTCCCAAAAGTTGTCTCCTCCTTCCATCTCAACCAAGAGGTGGTTCTTCCGACATTCTTTCCCAGGCCGCATACCAGCCAGGCTGAAACAGTCTTGCATACCCTGGACTGTAAGAGGGCGTTGTCCTTTTACATAGAACGTACACGGGGGCACCAAAGGGCTACTCAGCTCTTCGTCTCCTTTGACCCTAATAAACTGGGGTTGCCTGTCTCCAAGCGTACCTTGTCCACTTGGGTAGCAGATTGTTTCGCCTAGGCGTACAAGGCAGCCGGCCTCTCCTTGCAGGGTCGAGTCACGACCCACCGTGTCAGGTCGAAAGCCGCGTCAGTAGCTCATCTCCGCTCTGTTCCGTTGGCAGACATCTGCCGGGCCGCTACTTGGTCTTCAAGCCAGACTTTTGCAGCCCACTACTGGCTCGAGAGAGAGTCCCGAAGGGACAGTGCTTTCAGACAGGCGGTACTCCGCAATCTCTTTGAGGTTTAGGCAACTCCTAACCTCCGGGCCTTGTGTTGGGCTACCGTACGGGGGCGTTCTCAGAGGATATTCTTATCACGGATGCTGAGGCTCTTCAGAGGGAGTCATTTTTTCCGCTTTGGGTTCCCGGTAGCCTAGAGCTGGGGAGTCCCATATGTGAGGACTGACTTCCTGCTTGGTCCTGGAGAAAGAGTAGTTACTCACCTGTAGCAGGTGTTCTCCAGGAACAGCAGGAATCAGTCCTCACGGCCCTCCCTCCTCCCCTGGAGTTGCAGTCATATGCTTTATTTTGTTTTTTGCTATGTTTTAGCTATGTCATCAGACTGAGCAAGATGACACCCTTGGGTGGGAAGGGGACTGTGCAGGCGTGCTGCATTCCCAAAGGCTTTCTTTGAAAGCTGGGGAAATGCTCCGCACGGGGGCTCCGTCGGCGCCAACGTCACCCATATGTGAGGACTGATTCCTCCTGCTCCTGGAGAACACCTGTTACAGGTGAGTAACTACTCTTTCTGGGTCAGACCAAGGTCTATCAAGCCCAGTATCCTGTTTCCAACAGTGGCCAATCTAGGTGAAAGTACCTAGCAGTCTCCCCAAAAGACACAGATTCCTCAATGCTTGTATTGGGTCAAGCAGTGATATCCTGGGTCCCTTTTGGTTTATGGACCTTTTCTCCAGGAACTTGTCCAAACCTTTTTTAAACCCAGCTACACTAACAGCTTTTACTACATCCTCCGGTAACAAATTCCAGAGTTTGATTACAAATTGAGTGAAAAAATATTTTCTCTTATTAGTCTTAAATAGTTTACCCTGTAGCTTCATTGCATGTCCCCTAGTCTTTTTATATTCTGATGACGTAAACAGTCGATCTACGTTTATCCGTTCCGCTCCATTCATTAATTTATAGACCTCTATCATATCTCTCCTCAGCCATCTCTTTTTAAGGTTGAAGAGCCCTAACCTTTTTAGCCTCTCTTCATAGGAGTATCCTTCCATCCCCTTTACCATTTTGGTGGCTCTTCTCTGTACCTTTTCTAATAACGCTATATCCTTTTTAAGATACGGCGACCAGACTTGCACACAGTATTCAAAGTGCGGTCGCACCATGGAACGATACAGAGTCATTATAATATTCTTTGTTTTATTTTCCATTCCTTCCCTTATGATACCTAGCATTCTATTTGCTCTCTTTGCTGCCGCTGCAAACTGGCAGAGGGTTTTAACATGTTATCCACGATGACGCCTAAATCTTTTTCCTGGGTGGTAGTTCCCGATGTGGAATGTTGCATCGTGTAACCATAGTTTGGGTTGTTCTTTCCTAGGTGCATAACTTTGCACTTGTCCACATTAAATTTCATTTACCATTTGGATGCCCAGTCTTCCAATTTATCAAGATCCTCTTGCAATTTTCCACAATCCTCTTGGGTTTTAACAACTTTAAATAGTTTTGTGTCTTCTGCAAATTTGATAACCTCCCTCGTTATTCCCTTTTCCAGGTCATTTATGAATATGTCAAAAAGTAGCGTACCCAGCACAGATCCCTGTGGTACTCCACTATTCACCTTTTTCCATTGGGAAAATTGGCCACAGGCTAAAGCTGACAAGATGGCCACAGGCTAAAGCTGGCAAGCCCCTGAAGGACCTCTGGGGTTCCCAGAGATTTGTGCAGCAGCTCCTGAAACCAGCTCATGGGCTGTTTTTAGTCTGTGGGGGTCTGAGTCCTTGACTGCCTCTATAAGGGATTTGGGTCCCTCTGGCATTTCCCCCTTTGGCAACAGCTTGGTCTTTCATCTTTACCTGACTGTTCCCCCATAAGCCCAGTCCTATCCCCATTGGAGGAAAGCTGGGGTGAAGAGGAGGATCCTGTCTAGAGCGGGTGAGTCAGTGGAGGAAAGGGAGCTTCCCCTGGTGAAGGGAGAGAAGTATCTATCGGTAATCCATCTTTTTCACAGGAAGGACCTTTCCACCTTTATTTAAGATGCTATGAAGGCTCCACACATTACGGAGCTCCCTCTGGTAGAGGTTTCACAAGTGAACTTACCCTAGAGGGATCAAAGTGTCCCTAACTCAATGATTTCCAAACCTGGGGTCGGGACCCCAAATGGGGTTACAGAAACATGGCCATTTCCCCTTCTCTCTGGACTTCACTGTGACCTATGCCAAGTAGTGGCAATCACCAGTCAACATGTGGCCTGTGAGCCAGTGAGCATTTATAGGCCTTTGCCCCCTCCTGGGTAAGCCCATACTGAGTACTGAAGTCTGTAAGTACACACTGCACACAGACACAAGAGACCCTGTACTGACTGCTGCTACTGTTAGCACTACTGTTGCTGCTGTCTTCCTGCCTTAGATGAGTGGAGGAAAGGGAAGGAGGCTGGAGACCTGCTATTTTGATTTCATCATCAACTGGGGGTCATGTGAATTTTCAGTTGTTAAAATGGGTCATATGGGATAACGATTTGAAAAGCACTGCCCTAAATGCATCTTTCCCTTTCCTGAGCCCTTGCAAAAGCTTGTTTTCTCTCAGTGGGAGACACCATAGCTGGAGTTGAGGGGTACTAAGGTCCTGGCTCAGCTGTATCCTCTACTCCTAGGGGAGATAAAACAGCTTTTTGGGGTTCCTAAGGTCTTGGTCACAGTGGTGACAGAGTGCAGCCATTCCTGTGGAAGATGGTATTGCGCTGAAGGAGACTCATGATAGGAGGGTGGATGCCCTCAAGAATACCTTCATGGTTTTGGCCTTAGGCACTCAGGCAGCTTTTTGTGCAGTCTTGGTTGCCCAAGTACTCTTACCACTGAATCCAGCAGTTGTAAGACAGCCTGGAAATAGCAAGATTGGAATCTGGAGCATCATTTGTGGCAGTTGCCCTGTATGACTTCATCAGGATTTCTTCTAGGTCCATGGCAGTGGCTGTGATGGGCCAAAGGTGGTTCTGACTCCGGCTCTGAAATTGGACTGCTGTTGCTGTATCCTAGTTGCAGCTGAGCAAACTCCCTTTTCAACAGAGGCTCCCTGAAAGTAGGCCCAGAGGTTCCAGGGGTTCCTCACATAGATCTCAGTTGGGGTAGGGCCGGAAGAGTTTGGGCTCAGCCTTTTCCTCCTTGGGCCTGATCCATTTGGGGATCCCATTGATCTCTGGCCTCAGCAGGTACCTCCTTGGGAGCCAGTATACCCTTACAAAAAGATCTTGTGGGTCCATACAGAGGGACAGGCAGTCAAGGGGCATATACAGCTGTTATAATCATAATTGGTTCACATCACATCACAAATAGTGGGTCTTTGAGGTCCTCAAAAAGGGGTACATGCTGGAGTTTGCAGAAGCTCTTCAAGATGCCTTTGTGGAGTCTCCTTGTGGCTTCTTAACCAAGACAGTGGCAATTAAGGAAAATCTTAAGTGCTTCCTGCAGTTTCAGGCGATTATACTATGCTTTCTGCAGAACATGATCATGGGTGGTATTGCATTTACTTCATAGTGCCCAAAAGAAGCGGTTCCTTCTGACCTAGTTTGGACCTGAAGGTTGTCCATGCCAAACTAAGAGTGTCCCACTTCTGCATGGAGACTCAAGTTGGTGATTGTGGTGTTCCTGCAAGGGGAATTTCTAACCACCTTGGAACTTTTCAGAGCATATTTCTGTATTATGATCCAGGAGCAATCTCTGTGATTTCACTGCTATGGCATCCTAGGCTGCCTTTTTCAGTTTTGTGCCCTGATTTTTGGCTTGGCTATGATGCCTCGTATCTTCTTGAAAGTCATGGTGTGGGTGGTGGCCTTCCTGCACAAACAAGGAATCTTTCACCCATTCCTGGATGGACCGATTCAGTCCAACTCGATGGAGAAGTCCAGGATGGACACGACCCAGGTAATCTGAGAGTTGGAGAAGCTGGGGTGGGTAATAACTACTACAAGAGCAGCCTAGCTTCCTCCAAGACTTGGAGTATCTGGGTACCTGCTTCAACACTCACTTGGGCTGGGTTTTTCTCACCACAGAAAGACTGGAGAAGCTACAGCTCAAGGAATTTTGCTCTCAGGCAGTTTCCAGAACCTCGGACTACCTGCAGCTCCTGAAATCAATGGCATTTACCTTCGAAGTGGAATCTTGGGCCAGGGTGCACATGTGCCCCATATAGGGACATCACCTGATTTGCCGGGCTCCCTGTCCCAGTTGTTTGAACATCACTGATCTCTTTTTTTGGCAGATCATGGGGGAATTGGTCTGGCAGCTACAAACTCACCCTCTGATAGACGGGATGCCTCTGGAGGCCCCAAATTGGGTGATAGTAACCAGCGATGCCAGCCTGCTGGGCTGGGGAATGTATTGTAGGGTCAATATGTTAAGGGGCACTGGTCTCCTCAGGAAGCCACCTGTCGATCAACATACTAGAGACCAGGGTGATCTGCCTCGTTCTGGAGAGATTTCAGTCCTTCCTGGAAAGATAAAAATGGTCTCTGACATTGCCACGGCAGTGGCAGACATCAACAAACAAGGTTATGCTTGTAGCATCACAGTGGTCACAGAGGTGGTGGAGCTCTGTTAGGCAGAGGCTCATCTGGTGACTTTGTCAATGGCCTACATAGCTGAAATTGACAACATGCAGGCTAACCTTTTGAGTTAGAATATTGTGGATCCTGGTGAGTGGGAGCCAAGCCCCCTCATATGGAGATTGGGCCTGCCAGTGTAAGATCTGATGATCACCCAGGGGAATGCCAAGGTGAAAAACATTTTCAGCCACAGGATGCCCTTCTTCAGGAGTGGCCCCAGAAGGGGCTTCTGTTTGTACTTCCGCTTGTCTTTTCTAATGGTTCCAGACAGGCTGTGCAGGCCATGCTATGTAGATCTCTTGAGCCTGTTGGCGGGGTCTCTTGTATGGCTACCTAAGAGAAGGTTCTGTGGCATGGTCTCCTGTTCCCTTCTCCCATCGACCCTGACCCTTGAGAAGGGTATAAGCTGTCTAAGAAAGGATACTCTGGAGCAGTAGTCAGTACAAGGCCAGGGAGCCTCTGCATCTTTGCTTTATGTGACAGTCTGGAGGGAGTGGTGGTTCTCTTCTTGGGCTATAGATGTCAAGAAGCCAGATATAGTCGCCATTTTGTCCTTACGATCTGGGTTGGACCAGGGTTTAACTCTGAACTCTCTCAAGGTTCTGGTGATGTCCTTTGCATGCCACTGGGGATGTGTTTGGAGAGTAACCTTAATGGCGCAACCTGATGTGTCCTGCTCTGTCAAGGGGTGAAGCAGATTTGTCCTCCTGTGCATCCATTTGTACTGCAAGGAAATCTCTTTTTTCTGGTGTTGAAGACACTGAAAGGTTCCCCCTTTGAGCCACTTGAGATGTTAAGGATTTGACCAAGAAAGTGGTGTTCCTGATGGCTGTTACATCTTCCAGGCGGGTGTCAGAGCTGCAGGCCTTGACCTATAGGGAGCATTTTCAGATCATCTTGACAGCATATGTCTCTCTGAGGATGATGCCATCTTTTCTCCCAATGGTGCTATCTTCTTTTTATCTTAATCAGACCGTGATCCTGCTCTCCCTCTTAGAGGAGGACCCCTTGCTGCATCTGTTGGATGTAATGAGGGCAGTGGTGTAAAGGCTGATATTTTAAAATTTTTCATATCCACATGTATTCACCTTGTAAATTGGGGGCATACACATCAGTATTTTAGGCCCACCCAAACCAAATCCTAGCCATTATTCATTTATTTATTTTATTTATTTATTTAACAATTCTTTTATACCGCGCTATTAAAATCAGTGCGGTGTACATAGAACAATAACATACTACAATGCATACAGGCAACATTGAGTTTTACATTGAACAGGGAACGCCATACCATAACCATGCCTTCTTTGCATGATATGGATCACCATATGTAAAGAGGGACTTTCTAAAATCACTGTTTGCACGTGTAGGCTATCTACACATTTAAAAGCCACTGTTTACAAATGGGGATGGCTCTGAAATAGCCTACTTAGTTTTCCACAGTTTTGGGTGCTGTTGTATCAAAGCAAGTGCATGATTGGTTGTGATGGATTCTCCAGAAACAAGCAGGAAGTCAGTCCTCACATATGCATGCGTGGTCCCCTTCCCGCCCAAGGATGCCATCTTGCTCAGTCGTCTTTTTTCCGCGAAGCCCTTCAGACGTCTGTCTGGCTTGTCCCCGGAAAAAGTTGATTTTTCTCTCTGAATTTCATACTCATCTCTGGTATCGCACCGGTACTCTTCCTGCCTACCGACCTCGTTGCCTTGGCATCGAGTTCGGGTCTATTTTTGTAGTTTTTCTTTTCCTGACGTCTTTGTGGCTTTTTCCCCCCAAATGACAGCCAGGAGAGTCTTTGACCTTGCAGGGGTACTACTTTCCCCCATAGCTACCAGTGGCTTTAAGAAGTGTGATGTGTGCTCTAAAATTATGTCTTTGACTGACAGACACGACTGCTGTCTCTGCTGCCTTGGGCCAGACCACGGCTCAGCAGCCTGCGGCCTCTGCAAAAGGATGTCCACTAAGGCCCTCAAGAGCCGCCAGCAGCAGCACGATAAGTTTTTCCCAGTCCCTGGTGCCTCCGAAGGCCAGGGCCTCATCTGAGGCCCTGACATCTTGGGCATATCCTCCTGAACCCGTGCCTCGTCGTGGGCCCTCAGAAAAGGGGTCTCCCTCGAGGGGAACCCAGGTAGAAGGAGAAACCCTTGAAGGCGGCGTCCTTGGATGGTTCTGACCGGCCGGGTGCTCCCCAGGCTCGGTCCCATAGTCCGAGATGTTCGTCCAAGGCTTCGGAGAAGGAGTGGCCTGCAAAGGCCTCCCAGAAGGATCCGACCACGGACTGGCCTCAGTCCGCAGACACCATCCTCATCAAGGATTCCCCTTCGGGGTAGCCGTCATTGGGCCCGAGTCCCTCGGTGCCCGCATTGAGAGCTGTGGAGCCTTCTAGTCTGGAGTCCAGAATGGTGGCCCTGGAGCGCAGTTTGCCTTCGTGGACCAGCAGCGGGCACTGTTTTCCGGCACGATCAATTTATCCACCCCGACCACTGGGCCCTCTATGTCCAAGACGTCCCCAGAGGCCGAGCCGATCCTTGAGGTCTTTCGACCTCGAGTCGATCCTTGACTGAGGTTGCACTCCAAGTCCCGCTTGACGGGACAGTGGTCATCCCCGGCAACTATGCTAGGTGCTGGCCGCAGGGCATCGGAGACCTCAGGGATGCAGAGCAGCCCTCCTATGAGTCCTTCATGCACTACTCCAAATGGGAGACAGAGGACAAGGAGTCCCCCGATACCTGTCGCCACTGTGATGTCCCCTCTGACTCTCCCGTCTCGGAGCCTCGACGGCGGTCACCGCCGGAAGATATGGGCTTCCTTGATTTCGTCAAGGACATGTCGAAGGCCGAGTCGGAGGAGGACCCTTGGGTGGATGAGTTGGAAATCCTTCAGTACCAGGCTCCTCTGATGGAATTACTCAAGGTGCCCATTCCTCCCATCCTGGAATGGCTGATGCTCTGGATGTGGGAGACACCAGCTTCGATACCGTTGGTGAGCAAGCGGCTCGACTCGATGTATCAAGTCTGCTGGAGCCTGAACTTCCAAATGTCACAGCTGCCACATAACTCAATGGTGGTGGAGTTGGCCATGCGTCGGCTGAAAAGCCAGAAGATGCACTCCTTGGTGCCCCCTGGCAGGGAGGCCCACACCCTGGACGCCCTCGGCAGAAAGTGCTACCAGGGCTCAATGCTCATCGTCCGTATCCAGGCCTACCAGCTGCACATAGGCATGTACCTGAGAGACCTGGCGAAGGTACTCGCCAGGTTCTCAGCTGGTCTCTCGGAGGTACCCCTGCAGCGGTTCAAGAACCTGGCCAAGGCAATCCATGAGTGCTCCAAATTCATGTCTCAAGTGGCCTATGATGGGTTTGAGTCGGCTGCTCAAGTAGCAGCAGCGGGCATTGGTGCACGCTGCCAAGCTTGGCTACAGTCGTCTGACCTCCAGCAGTGGGTTCAGGACAAATTGGTTGATTTCCTCTGCCAAGGAGAGAACCTCTTTGGCAAACCCATGACCAACAAGGCTGCCGAGCTGGAGACCGAGTTCATGACGAGGACCAGGCTCTCCAAAAAGACTGCTGCCTCTCCTCGATGGAAGGGCTCAGGTAAAAAATCATTTTATCCGAGGAAGGGTGCTGTTTACAGAAATTCCCCACCTTTTCAGGCCTCCCTGGCTCCCCAACAGGGTCAGCGGGCCAAGGGACACGGGCATGGCCCTCGTAAGCAGAAGGCTCCAAAACCCCAGGCACCGACTGCGGCCCAGTCAGGGGGGAGATTTTGACTCCTTGAGCATAGCCTATCTACCTCAAGGAGAGCCGCAGCCCATAGGGGGACATCTGACCCTCTAGCCCAGAGGTGGTTGACCATCACCACCGACTCCTGGGCACTTAGGGTAGTCAAGGAGAGTTACCTCCTCCGCCTGACTCAGACACCTCCCCTTATTTCCTGGAGAGCCCCTCAGGTCTCCCCTCCACCGGGACCTTCTACTGAAGGAGTTGGCAGGTCTCCTCAAGGACAAAGTGGTGGAACTGGTGCCCCACCATCTCAAGGGCAAGGGGTTCTACTCCATGTACTTCCTTGTGCCAAAAAGGACAGGGGGCCTAAGACCCATCCTTGACCTGCGCAACCTCAACAAATTCCTGGTGAGGGAGAAGTTCAAGATACTCTCCCTTGGAACATTGCTACCATACCTCCAGCAGGGAGATTGGCTATGCTCCTTAGACCTCAAGGATGCTTATACTCACATCCTCATTCACCCCAAACACAGGCTGTACCTGCGGTTTGTAGTGGGGGGGGGGGGGGGCAGACGTTTTTAGTACAGGGTGCTCCCCTTCGGCTTGGCCTCGGCCCCAAGAGTCTTCACAAAATGCCTGGCAGTCATGGCTGCCTTCCTCTGCCTCCAAGGGGCCTTTGTTTTCCCCTACCTGGATGACTGGCTCATAAAGGGAGTCACAGCCTTAGAGGTGCAGCAGGCCACCGCACACACCAGTCAGGTTCTGCAACACTTGGGGTTTGTCATAAACTACCCCAAGTCTCACCTCCTCCTGCCACAGAGTCTGGAGTTCATCGGGGCAAGGCTTGACATTCTCCAGTCAAAAGCCTTCTTGCCCTACAGTACCATCCCTCGGTGCCCACCCGGCTTCTTCTGTGCCTCCTCGGGCACATGGCCTCCACGGTCCATGTCACCCCAGATGCTTGCCTCCACATGAGGGTGGCGCAGTGGTCCCTCCGGGACCAGTGGTCTCAGGCCACGGGTCACCTCCAAGACAGAGTCTCTGTAACCTGCCAGTTGGTGGACTCCCTGGTGGCAGTCTCTCCAGCATCTCGAGGCGGACATGCCTTTTCAGGCCTCGAGCCCCTCAAGGGTCCTCACCACAGACACCTCCCTGCTTGGCTGGGGAGTACACTGTGGGGAGCTCTGCACCCAGGGCAACTGGTCAGCAGACGAGAGCACCCAGCAGATCAACCTCCTGGAGCTCCAAGCCATATACTTAGCCTGCGAGTCTTCTGCCACCACCTGCGTCACCAGCGGGTGCTGGTCCAGACGGACAACCAGGTGGCGATGTTCTGTGTGAATAAACAGGAGTGTATGGGCTCTTGTACTCTGTCAGGAGGCACTGGTCCTCTGCTCATATGCAATCCATCAGGGTATCCTCCTGCGAGCAGTGTACTTGCCAGGCTAGGACAACCCTCTGGCCGACAGGTTGAGCAGAGTCCTCCAGCTGCACCAGTGGCAGTTGGACCCCAGGGTAGCCAGTTGGCTTTTCCAGCTCCTGGGGGGAACCCGTGATGGACATGTTCACAAGCCTGGACAACTTCCAATTGCCCCGCTTCTGTTCCCGGCAGACCCACTCCTCCAGGGTGGCAGCAGACGCGTTCCTTGTCTCATGGTTGGAAGACCTCTTGTACGCCTTCCCTCCCACGTTTCTGATCGCCAAGACCTTGTTCAGGACCCTCCGCGACAGGGCCTCGCTCATCATGATAGCCCTTCGGTAGCCCAGGCAACTGTGGTTCCCGCTGCTCCTCCGATTAACAGTGGAGACCCCGATCCCCTTGGGGACTGCCCCAGGACTCCTTTCTCAGGAGGGGAGCTCTCTTCTGAACCCCAATCTGGAGTCCCTGTCCCTGATAGCGTGGCTGCTGAGAGGATGACTCTGGCCCCTTTCAACCTCTCGGCTGAGGTGGAAGAGATTCTGCTGGCCTCTTGCCTCTATTAGGAAGCTTTACGCCCTCATGTGGCGCAGGTTCTTGGTTTGGTGCATCGAGCACGGGGCTGACCCATTCTCCTGCCCAGTGGGATTGGGTGTTACAGTACCTTCTCCACCTCACCCATTCCGGGCTCAAGTCTAACTCCGTCCGAGTGCACCTTAGTGCCCTGGCGGCGCACCATCACCCGGTGGATGGTAAACCCCTCTCAGTCCAACCTTTGGTGACCTGTTTTCTTTGGAGCCTGCTGTTATCGAAGCCCCCGGTTCGCCCTCTGCCAACTGAAAGGGACCTCAACGTAGTGTTGGAGCAGCTCACTCACCCACCCTTTGAGCCTCTGGCTACCTACCACCTTCACTACCTCTCTTGGAAGGTGGTTTTCCTTGTTGCACTCACCTCTGCTCGCAGGGTTAGCAAGCTTCAGGCCCTTGTGGTGGAGGCATCTTATACCAGGTTCTACAAGAACAGGGTGGTACTTCGCGGTAATTCCTGCTGAAGGTAGTATCGCCCTTCCATCTCAACCAGGAAGTAGTGCTCCCTACCTTCTTTCCAAGACCTCACTCCAGTCGGGTAGAGACAGTCCTTCACACCTTGGACTAAAGAGGGCTTTGTCTTTCTATATCCAGTGCACTCAGGGCCACCACAAAACTCCTCAGCTTTCCATCTCCTATGACCCCAATACGCTGGGGGAGGCGGTGACCAAGTGTACTCTGTCCACCTGGATGGCGGACTGTATCATTCTCGCCTATGATCAGGCAGGGCTGCCACTGGAAGGCCATGTCGGGGCCATGGCGGCCTTGGTGGCAAACTTGCACTCTGTCCCGATGGTGGACATCTGCCAGGCCCACCGCCTGGTCTTTAGTCCATACCTTCACTGCCCATTACTGCCTGAAAAGAGTCCTGACGGGACAGTGCCTTTTGGCTAGGCTGTGCTCTGTAACCTTTTCGTGGTTTAGGCAACTCCTGCCCTCCAACCCTTCTGTGTTCAGACTACCGGAGTGCTGGTTTCATCGGACACAGGGGTCCTACTGTGTCTGTGGACATGGACTCATTTGCTGCTGCTTGTAGCTCCCTGTGAGGGAGCTCCTATTTTTGCTATGGGCTTTTGGTAGCCTGTAGCTGAGGAGTCCCATATGTGAGGACTGACTTCCTGCTTGTTGCCGGAGAAAGCGTAGTTACTCGCCTATAACAGGTGTTCTCCAAGGACAGCAGGAATCAGTCCTCACAACCCTCCCTCCTCCCCTTGGAGTTGCTTCTTTACTATCTTTTATTTTTGCTGTCTTTTAGCTATGTCATCTGACTGAGCAAGATGGCACCCTTGGGCAGGAAGGGGACCATGCATGCATTGTGGCATCTCCCAAAGACTTTCTTTGAAAGCTAGGGGATGCTTCTGCGAGGGCTTCGTCGGTGCTGACGTTACCCATATGTGAGGACTGATTCCTGCTGTCCCCGGAGAACATCTGTTACAGGTGAGTAACTGCACTGTCTTCATAATAAAATAATTTGTGTTGTAAATGCTAGATGTGTTACATATCAGATATTTAAAGACCAGTGAAATTAAGAAAATCAATAAAGTTTCACTTATAACAGCAGATAGTCCATGTCATGCTTTACTTGGACTGTTGTAATGTACTATATATTGGCCTCTTAGTAAAATTCATGAAATGATTACAAATTGTCCAAAATAGGGCTGCAAGATTATTGACTGGAAGTAGTAGATAAGAAAGTGCGAGACTTTTGGCAAAACTAAAGAGTCATGGGATAGGAGGCAGTGTACTATTGTGGATCAGGAACTGGTTAAAAGATAGAAAGCAGAGGGTAGGGCTAAATGGCCAATTTTCCCAATGGAGAAAGGTGAATAGTGGTGTACCCCTAGGGATCTGTGCTGGGTCTGCTGCTTTTTGACATATTCATAAATGACCTGGAAAGTGGAATAACGAGTGAGGTGATCAAATTTGCAGATGACACAAAACTATTTAAAGTTGTTAAAACCCAAGAGGATTGTGGAAAATTGCAAGAGGATCTTGATAAATTGGAAGACTGGGCATCAAAATGGCAGATGAAATTTAATGTGGACAAGTGCAAGGTTATGCACCTAGGGAAGAACAACAAAAACTATGGTTACACGATGCAAGGTTCCACATTAGGAACCACCACCCAGGAAAAAGATTTAGGTGTCATTGTGGATACCATGTTAAAACCCTCGGCCCAGTGTGCAGCGGCAGCCAAGAGAGCAAATAGAATGCTAGGTATGATAAGGAAAGGAATGGAAAATAAAACAAAGGATATTATAATGCCTTTATATCGTGCCATGGTGAGACCGCACCTTGAATATTGTGTGCAATTCTGGTCGCCGTATCTTAAAAAGGATATAGCGATTTTAGAAAAGGTTCAGAGAAGAGCCACCAAAATGGTAAAGGGGATGGAAGGATACTCCTATGAAGAAAGGCTAAAAAGGTTAGGGCTCTTTAACCTAGAAAAGAGACGGCTGAGGGGAGATATGATAGAAGTCTATAAATTAATGAACGGAGTGGAACGGGTAAACGTAGATCGATTGTTTACCTTATCAGAATATAGAAAGACTAGGGGACATGCAATGAAGCTACAGGGTAAACTATTTAAGACTAATAAAAGAAAATATTTTTTCACTCAACGTGTAATCAAACTCTGGAATTTGTTACCGGAGGATGTAGTAAAGGCTGTTAGTGTAGCTGGGTTTAAAAAAGGTTTGGACAAGTTCCTGGAGGAAATGTCCATAAACCATTATTAAGAAGGGACCCAGGATATCAATGCTTGAAGCAATACAAGCATTGTGGAACCTGTGTCCCTTGGGGAAACTGCTAGGTACGTATGACCTAGATTGGCCACTGTTGGAAACAGAATACTGGGCTTGATGGACCTTGGTCTGACCCAGTATGGCATATCTTATGTTCTTATATGTTCTTATGTTCTTATGCGAAGACACTTCTAATGGAGTGGAGGAGTGGCCTAGTGGTTGGGGCAAGGTACTTCAGGCCGGAAGGTCGGTGGTTCAAATCCCACTAGAGGACAGCAACCTTGGGCCGGAAGGACTGGGGTTTCTAGTCCCACAGGTGCTCCTTGTGGTCTTGGGCAAGCCACTTAACCCTCCATAGCCCATGTTCCCTGTAAAATAGTTATCTCCAAGTTATTATGCCCTGTTCAATGTAATTTAAGTTTGTTCAATGTAAACTGCACTGATGCAGAATAGCGCGGTATATAAGAGAATGTAAATAAAATAAATAAATAATGAAACTCCTTTGACGCCCCCCAAAAAGGATGATGTCTGTTTAAAATGATACTTATGACTTCTAAGGCATTGAAAATAGAAGGCCTGGATGTTTATTAGATAGGTTGAAGAAATAGAAGAAGAAGACTGTTTTCTTAACAACAGCACCTATTTTTTCTTCTCAGTGGGAGATATATGGGGAAAGAAAAATGGCATAGAAGAGCATTGAAGATAGTTGCATTTAGGTTTGGAATAAATTGCCAGATGAACTTCAGGGAGACGTTACATTTTCGGAAGGGTCTGAAATTCTATTTAATTTTTCAGGGTGGTTGGAGATTATTCATTTCCATATCATCCTGCTAGACCAGTCCAGACCAAGTGGATTGTGCTCCCCTACTAGCAGATTGGTGGAGGCACAGAACCGATGAAAAGCCCAGGTTTCAATATTACCATGGCTCTATTCGCCTCAGCCACTAGAAGTCTCTTCAGTATTTCTTTGTCTCCAACAGATGGTGGATGGATTTTCCCCACTCTGAAGAGACTGAATAATTGAGAGGAAATGATTGATTTAAATGTTCATGAATGACCACCTTGAGAGTTACTGTCACTTTAGCATGACGTAGGAGACTCCATTAGACTGTGATCTTTTTGGTAGCCATAGGAGGAGGAAAAATGTGTTCAGCTCTGCGCTCTTATAAGAACCTGTTGAGTAGCCAGAAAATTGGAAGGGTTTGGAAGAATTCAGCAGCCTCACACAACCTTGTTGCCCCCTCCCTCCTCCTCTGTAGCACCCTGCTCTCTCCTGAAGATTGCAGAAGGCTCTCAGAGGAATTTGCCTGCCAGCCATCTTAAACATACTGTCTGCAAAGCCAGTGAAAGTTTCAGGAGAGTAGAGCTGAGCCCGGCATGGATTTCTGCCTTTGGCTCTTGGGGAGTGAGTACCAAGGCTTGACCTCATCACTGTCATTTTTGGAGGCTCCCTATTCCGTCCGTCTTGGGTGCAATTTGGGGTGTACCTAGTGGTGACCATTGGCAGGTTGTGGGGATTTCTCGCCCTTTCCTAGTGTTTTTTACTATTGTGCACCTGTGCAGGTCCGACCCAACCACTAGGCTAACTAGGCAGTCTCCTAGGGCAGGAACTTCTGGCGGGCAGGAAAAGCAGTCCATTCAAAGCTAAATAATAGATTTTGACAGCCAGAGGGAGTGTAAAGCTTGAGGTTTGCCTAGGGCTCCAACACTTTGGACCAACTCTAGGGCCGGCCCTGGCCTGGTGGTTGCATGGTCCTTGCACGCGATCTGCCGAAATGGCTTCAGTGTGCATTCCTACCCAAGTGCCCGTATCTTGTGTTCCTGTGTAAGCGTTGTTAACATGCACCTTTCGGGCCACCGCGGCCTTAGTGCTTGCTGTTGTGATCCTTGACTTAACTCTCTGTCTACTTCCAGGAATTGTTGTTTGGCCTGTAGCGAGCAAGGTCCTTCATCTCTGACTTCTGGACTCTACTCTTCTTGCATGGTAGCTTCTGAGCCATCCCTGGAGGGTTTGCTCTCCCTCTCTACACCGGGGGGATGAAGTTGGTTTAGCCTTGCCTGCCTTACAACAGGAGGTGGTGGATGGTGCTGTGGGTAAGGATAACCAGCTGGCTGGAGGTTCCAGTAACCATGCTGTGCACCATTCCCTGACCTCTAAGGGATCGACATTGTGTTCCCTGGTGTAGGAGGGGGTCATTTTCACGAGGAGAGCTTTTGGAGTCTGGATTGTCCTCCCCAGAATTCTTTTTCTTTTTACAAGAACCCTAGTCATTCTGGTGTGGAAATTTGGGCCCTGTGGCCTCTGGGTTCCCCTGAGTGTAGTCTCCTGAGGGGCAGGCTGAGACTGGAAGCCCTGTTTGATTGCCTATGGTTAAGTATCCCTGGCAGAGTGCGACCCCTGAAGATGAGGATCAGCTGGGATTTGTCCAAGATTTGAACTGTGGCTTGGATTCAGATGTCTGATGTGGATGAAGATGTACTCTCGCCTTCAGAGGATTGTGAGGAGGCCAATGTTATATGCCTGTTCCAGGAGGAGGGAACTGGAGGCATTGATCTCAGGGACTTACCTTAAACTTGCAGATGCTCCAGACACGGAGCAGGAACCAAAGATGCATTTAGGACCGGCCCGTCCATTGAGCGAGAATGATGTTCGCACAGGGCCCCATGCGAACCACATTCTCTCTCAGTGGATGGCTGCAGAGGGAACCGGGGAAGACCGCGCGAGGCCCCGGCTCCTCCCTCTCCCTCTCCCTCTCCCTCTCCCTCTCCCTCTCCCTCTCCCTCTCCCTCTCCCTCTCCCTCTCCCTCTCCCTCTCCCTCTCCCTCTCCCTCTCCCTCTCCCTCTAAACAGCTGCCAGTGTGAAGAGCCTTTTCCTTCATGCTGGCGGCTGTTTCAATGAAGCTGCGAATGTTGGGAGAGGTTAAAGGGCATTGCCTTTAACCTTTCCCGGCATTCGCGGCTTCATTGAAACAGCTGCCAGTGTGAAGGTAAAGGCTCTTCACGCTGGTGGCTGTTTAGAGGGAGCCGGGGCCTCGCATGGGCTTCCCTGGCTCCCTCTGCAGCCCCTTAGACGGCGCGGGGCTCTTTGGAGGGACTGGATGGGCTGTGATGGTGGGGGGGAGGGGGGTACCAACTGGAAATGGGCTGTGATGGGGGGGAAACGGACTGCAATTGGGCTGTGATGGGGGGGAGGACTGCAAGTGGGCTGTGATGGGGGGTGGACTGTAAGTGGGCTTTGATGGGAAATGGACTGCAAGTGGGCTGTGATAGGGAGGGGGAACGGACTGCAAGTGGGCTGTGATGGGGGGAACGGGCAAAATGGACTGTGATGGTGGGGGGGGGGAAACTAGGACTGGAAATGGGCTGATGGGAGGCTGGAATGGAACTGGAAAACAGCATATGGGGGGCTAGGACTGGAAATGGGCTGATGTGGAAGCTTGGGAGACTGGGACTAGAAGAGGGCAGATGCTGGGTGGGTCTAGAACTATAAGGGAGCGGATTTTGGGGGAGGACTAGAAAGGGATGGGGAATGAGAATAGAGAGGGTAAAAGATATTTTGTGTGGGAGGGAAGAAAAGTCTACGATGGGCTGGGTATTGGAAGAGTAAGTGGAGAATGAGAATGGAAGGGTGAAATTTGAGTGGATGATAAAGGAATAAGGAAAGAAATGGAGGAAAGAGCAAAAGGGGAAAGATCAGTATGTTAAAGCAGATATAGAGAAAACATTTGGGAAAATAAATCTAAAAGAGAAGAAAGGACAAATGGATAGCTCGCAGAAGACACAAAGAAACCAGAAGAAAGTGACTGGAGCAATTGCAACTGAAAAAGAAAATGCACAAACTACAAAAGGTAGAAAAATACTTTCTTATTTTGAATTTATTAACTGGAATATATCAGCTCTGGGAAATGTGCATTGTTAACGTCTTTTGTGTTTTGTTTAGTACAAGAGAAAATTAATTTATAGTTTTATTTCTCCAGTGTTGTTGTACATCCCAAGTTTGGTTTTTGGGGTTCCCAGTTTAATTATCATCTTCCTATTTCTAAATTGTGATCCCTTGTTCTTTGGTGACAGTCTATGTTCTGCATTTTAACCAAGCTGAGGTATTCTGTTCATGTAGTTTCTATTGATTTTGTGCACTTCTTAAATCCTGAGGCAGGCTTTTCCATATTTGAGGAAAAAGGTTTTGGGCCGAAGGCCCAAAACTGAAGTGCACCTGAAGAAAAAGAACGGAAAAAAGGGTTTGTTTGTTTTTTTTTTACAAGAAGAAAAGAAGAAAGACCGGTGGTACCGGTACAGCGTCGAAGAAGGCAGACGCGACACAAAAGAAATAAAGAAAAAATAAGGAAATTCTTCTGCGGTGACAGGAACACGACCTGCTGGCTCCGTGGAAAAAGAACAACTGAGGAGAGACAGTTGGGAAAGGCGGGAAGGCAGCACGCAGGCTCTGTGGGATGCTCCCAAAAGCTTTCCGATTGGACGCTGGGGAGCGTTCCCGCGCAGGCTCCGTCAGTACCGACGTACCCATATGTGAAGACTTATTCCTGCTGTTCCCAGAGATCACCTGTTACAGGTAAGTCTGTGCTTTCTCTGAGATGTATTGGTTTAATATTTGCAGTGTTGCCTTTTGATAGGTAGGGTTTGGTGCTTTGTGAATCCTGGCAGAGCTGTTATGATATGGTGTATTTGCTATGAGTTCTAAATGGTCAGTGTTTATGGTACTTCCTAATGGGTCTGGCGGTTGGCACTGGAATATAGTAACGTAGAAATCTGTTAGTCTTTCTTTATCCAGACACTCATTAAGAAGCATGTTTACTAAAACTGCATGTTAACATTATGCAAATATGTATGCAAATGAGGCTCCCTATGCAAATGGGGCCCCACAGTTAATCCCCACACGTGGCCCCGCACCCCCCTTGGGCCGTCTCTGGATGTATCCACTCCTGCAAAGGGTGTGGAAATCCACTACTGTTTTCCCATTCCCTGAGGTGCTCAAGGGCATCATCTGGTTGGAGTCGGATTCCCCTAACTCCTTGCCTAAGGGTCTAAGGATGTATAAGAAAGATGTAAGAAAGGAGGAGTGCATTGGGTGGTTTGATATTTACAAGGTTGATGCACAGCTCGCGGAGTTGCCAGATGGACTACCATTCCTGTGGAAGGCGGATTGGCTTTAAAGGATACTCTGGACCGAAAGGTGACTTCGTGTGGAAGAACCAGTTTGTTGCGGTGGCTGCTCTTCTTCAGTTGGCAGTATGTGCAGGTCTGTCACGAGTCCTGCTCCAGTGGATTCAATCTCTTCTGCCAGATGATTCTACCCTCTTTTGAAGTCGGCTGTGGCCTTCCTTTTTGATGCCATGTGCAGTGACATGGCGAACTTCCAAAGTTCGGTTAGCCATCTGGCCTTAGAGGGATGCTGCTGTCGGGTCTGATTTGGAGAAGATGGTGAAGGACCTGGGAGAGACTAAATCTTTCCGCTTTCTAGAGAGCAGGTCCAAGGGAGCCCCTTTTCCATCAGCCTCTTTTCACTGTTCGCAGGCACGCTGGATGGACTCCCGGGGGTCTTGGGACTCCTGTCGCCATTGGCCTGGAAAGCCTTTCTTCTCCTCTGCTTTTGCACTTTGGGCTTGTTCTCACTCCTTTCATGGAGCACGTAGTCCTATGGATCCGGTTTCATCTAGAGGAGGACCCTCCCGGGCTGTGCAGTGAAGGTTTGGGGGCCCATTCCTTGGTTCCTCCGGTTGGGGGCAGCCTTCACCTCTGCTTTCAGGAATAGGCCCAGTTCTCCAAGGATCGCTGGGTGCTAGTCCCCCATTCAGAACGGCTAAGTCCTGGAATGCAAAGAGCCAATTCCAGCTGCTTTCGTCTTATCCCCTTGTGGGTCTGCATACAGCAAGGCCACTGTGTGGATCACCTTGGACAATTTGCCTCTCCTGAAGGTAGTGGTGGCCGTTCCCCCGGACGATCGAGACAAAGGCAGATATACCATCTGTTCTGGGATGCCGACACAGAAGGAACATTCTGGCCCATTTTGGACCTC
The DNA here is from genome assembly GCA_033557465.1 of Ichthyophis bannanicus. Lineage (NCBI taxonomy): Eukaryota > Metazoa > Chordata > Amphibia > Gymnophiona > Ichthyophiidae > Ichthyophis > Ichthyophis bannanicus. The sequence continues at coordinate 417,080,942 of CM066036.1, read as the reverse complement.
GTGTGTCAATGAGTGTTTGCATGTCATGCACTTCTAGATGGAAGCTTTGTGACTTATGATTCTAGCGATGTGCCAAGGGGAGTTCCTGGCATCTCTGGATTTGACTGAGGTGTATTTTTGTATCCCGATCTGGGGGATCAGCAAAGTATTTATGTTGTGCTTAGTTTTCAGCTTCAGTTTGCCACCCTCCCATTTGGACTCTCCACTGCCCCAAAGATATGTTCTCCAAGGTTATGGTGATGGTGGCTGCGGCGCTATAGCACCACAAGATTTGTGTGCACCCATATCTGGACTACTGGCTCATCTAAGTCCATTCTCTTTCAGAGGCATCTCAGGTAGCTCCCTGAATGGTGTTTTTTCTGATAAACCTTGGCTGGATGATCAATTGGTAAAATAGCCAATTGTTGGATTCTCAGTTCCTGGAGTTCGTGGAAGCACATTTCAATACTTGAGCATGCAGTCTTCCTGTCAGAGGCTCCCAGAGTCCGGGTTGATCTTCAGCTCCTCGAGATGGTGCCATGGGTGCATGCTCATATTCAGCCACTCTAGCAGTCCTTACTAACTCGATAGTCCCCGAATTCTCAGCAGTTCAAGCTCTAGTTCCTGCTCCCAGTGATGGCGATGGCCAACCTGTGGTGATGGCAGCAACCTAGTCTTCTGAGGAAGCGCATGCTGCTGGATGATTACTCATGGATTCTTTTGACAACAGATGCCAGTCTTTCGGGAGCCCATTGCCAAAGCCAGATGAGCCAGGGCCATTGGAACCGCAGAGAGGCGATGTGGTCCATCAACTGCCTTGAGGCATGGGCCATTAGGTTGGCTGTTCTATTTATTTATTTATTTATTTAACAATCTCTTATATACCGCAGCTTCCTAAGATCAGCTGCGGTTCACAAATAACAACAGGCAACAAATCATGGATTTGTTTTACATATAACGTCATATAACTATAACCAATGTACAGTAAACAGAAATGTTGAACAGATAGCACTGAACAGTGCAACACTATATACATTATGTACATTAACATTATATTATTAAATACATATACAAGTTATGTGGGATATAATCATTATGAGTAGTACAGATGCAGATAGGGCAGGATTTCTTTTCTGTTATAGTGAGATGTAGATAAAACTGTTTAGCCTTTGTCTAATTCTTTTGATGGCTGTTCTATAGTGTTGTAGTGCATTGTAAAGAGGTGTGTTTTCAGTTTTTTCGGAATTCATTAATCTCTGTTAATATTCTTAGTTCAACAGGGAGGGAATTCCAGGCTGTTGGGGCTGCATGTGAGAACGCTCTGTTGTTTGTTGCTTTATTTGTTTTTATGAAATCTATGGGGGTTTTAAGTTTGTTTAGTTGATTTTTTCTTTGAGTAGGTTTTGGATGTTCTTTGGTAATTAAGTTACTTAAAGTAGATGGTGTCAAATCAAATAGTGATTTAAATACTGTTATTAGTGTTTTATATGTTATTCGGTTTTGAATTGGAAGCCAGTGAAGGGATGCTAGAATTGGTGTTATATGTTGATGAGAGTGTGTTTTTGTTATTATCCTAGCTGCTGAGTTTTGTGCGAGTTGCAGTCTTTTGATGTTTTGTTTTGATGTGCCTAATAATATAAGGTTCGCAAAATCAAAGTGGGGGGTTATAGTGGCTTGGATTATACTGATAAAATCATGTATGTAAACAAGAGGTCTAAGTTGTTTAAGTATTTTAAGTTTGTAGTAAATTTTCTTTGTGGTATTTCTGATATGGGTATCTAGAGTGAGATGTTTGTCTAAAATGACTCCTAAGTATCTCACTTCATTCTTTATTTTAATTTCTTGGTTTTGAAGTGTTATATGTGTTGGTGGGGTATAATCTTGGTTTTTGGTGACTATTAGCACTTCAGTTTTTGAATGGTTTATTAGGAGATTGTGGGCATTTAGCCATAATGTTATTTCATTAAAACAATCCGAAAGGAGTTGCAACGGTATGTTAGGGATAGTGAATGGGATGTACATCATAATATCATCTGCATATAGATGATAGAGTACACCATATTTCTTAAAGATATTGCAAACTGGTTTTATGTATATATTAAATAGTAGAGCTGAAAGCGCTGATCCTTGTGGTAATCCTGTTTCAAATTTATATGATTCAGAAGTTTGATTGCTTATTCTAACGTTTTGCGTTCTATTGCTCAGATAAGAGGTGAACCATTTGTGAACTGTAGAGTATATTCCTATGTGTCTTAAGTAGTTAAGCATTATTGAATGGTTAACACTATCGAAAGCGGCTGATATGTCAATAAATAAGAGGATAAAAGCTTTTTTGTGGTTGTCTATTCCTCTTAGTAGTGTATCGGTAAAAACAGTCAGGAGTGTTTCAACTCCATGCTTGGGGCGAAATCCATATTGTTGGTCATCTAGCGGGTAGGATGAGTCAAGAAATTCTTGTGTTTGTATTTGTACAGTTCTGCGTTTCTAGCCCCAAGCTGAGGGCCGGGCAGTTCAAGTGTTGTCAGACAATGCCATGGTGGTGACATATCAATTGGCAAGGAGTGCCGGCATAGCCTCGGAGTTGGTTCTGTTTGCCTGGGCAACGAAGAACCTGCTAGTTTGTCAGCTCTGCATATTGCCGGGTTGGATGCTGTGGAAATGGATTTTCTCAGCTGGCACTCTGTGGTTCCAGGAGAGTGGGATTTGAGTCAGGAGGCGTTTCAGTTATTTCTGTGCTGCTGGGGTAACCCTGAGAGGGATCTGATGGCGACCCACTCCAATGCTAAAGTGTGCCACTTCTTCAGTTGCTGCATGGTGACAGGGTCCAAAGGATTGACACCCTGGCACAACTTTGAGCAAGTCATCACCTGCTGTATGTGTTTGTTCCATGGCCTCTAGTGGGGTGTGTGATTCGGCATATGGAGTGCCACTCGAGAAAAGGTATTCCAGTAGTGCTGAGTTGGCCTGAGGAGAGTGTGATTTGGAGATCTGATGTGGCTCCTTGCAAGCACCACCTCTTCGTTTGCCTCCGTTTTAAGACCTATTGTGTCGGGTGCCACTTGTCTTGGAGGACCCAGCTCCCTTCTTGCTTACGGCTTGGCTCCTGAAAGGAGATGGTTAGGGCATAAGGCTATTCTCGGCTACTCTCTGACAGTGGTTTTCCACTCTGCTCAGAGCCCAGAGGAGGTCTACCAACCTGACCTAAGTGCGGCTCTGGTGCCTTGAGTGCTGGTGTGTGGCGCATGGTAGCTGGCTCCTGAGACGGCCAAAGTGCTGTCTCTGTTGGCCTTTTCTGCAGGACAGCTTGGAGAAGGGCCTTTCTCTTAGCTCCCTGAAGGTTCAGGTAGTGCTTTGGCCTGTTTCAGAGGTCCGTTAGTTGGTAAGTCTCTAGCTTTACACCTAGATGTTTCGCGCTTTCTTCAGGGGGTTCAGCATCTGTCTCCTCTGGTCTGTGGTCTCTTCCTGGAATATGTGTCTGGTGCTCGGCATCCTGATGTCTGTGCCCTTTGAGCTTTTGAAGTGCACTACACTAAAGGTTCTCCAGGACCAAGCAGGAAGTCAGTCCTCACTTATGGGTGACGTCGGCGCCGACGGAGCCCTCGCGGAGCAATTTTCCCCAGCTTTCAAAGAAAGCTTTTGGGAATTGCAGCGCGCATGCGCGGTCGTCTTCCCGCCCGAAGGTGCCATCTTAGCCAGTCTTCTTTTTTCCGCGGAGCCCTGCAGACGTCCCCGTCTTGTCCCCGCGAAAAAGTTGATTTTACTCTTATTTTATAATTTTTTCTTTCGGTTCGACGCCGATCGTTTTCCCGCCCGGACTCGCGACGCCGGTCTCGAGTCCTCTAACGTTTTTTCGGTTTTTTCTGACTTAGTCAGCTTTCGTTTTCGTTTTCCCTGGCAGCCCGGTCCTTTGACCTCGCAGGGGCCCTTTTTCCCCCGATGGCTGCCAGTGGCTTTAAGCGGTGTGGTCGGTGTGACCGAAATATGTCACTAACCGACTCACACGACCTTTGCCTCCGCTGCTTGGGCCCGAATCATGAGGAATTGATCTGTGGGCCCTGCAGCAAACTGTCCTAGAAGGCGTTGAGAAGTCGGCGGCATCAGCGCGAAAGAATCTTCGCTGACCCCAGCCGTACCCGGACCTCGTCGGAGGCCTCCGTGTCAAAGGGCTCCAGCTCGGACCGTCGCCGGAGCTCCTCCGACCGGGGTTCTCCCTCCGGGGACCATCGTCGGAAGGAAAAACCCGCGAGGGCGGCGTCGGTGGACGCTCCTGGCTCCGCGAGGGCCAGGTCGCATAGCCCCGACAGCCGCCCCGGGTCCTTGGAGAAGGAACACCTCCCGAAGCGACCTCGCCTGGAGTCGGAGATGCCTGCCCGGGTAAGTCCTGTAGTCCTTCTGGACTCGCCTCCGCGACAGCCGACGTCGGGCCCGACGCCATCGGGGCCCGAGTCGGGGGCTGCTGGGTCACCTGAGCTCGGACTCAGGTTGACGGCCTTGGAGAGCAGACTGTCTGCCTTCATGGACCAGCAGCGGGCACTGCTCGCTGGCTTCGCTGGCGTCACTGCCCCGACCGCCGGGACGTCGACGTCCAAGTCGACCCCGGAGACCGAGCCGATCCTCGAGTCGATGAGAACTCGAGTCGATCCTCGGTCGAGGTCGCCCTCGGCCTCCCGTTCGGGACCGAGGTCGCCGACGCCGACTCCCTCGGCGTCGGGGCGGCTGGCGCCGCTCCCTGCCCGGGCCGACCCCACCGAGTCCTCGTCGGAGTCGGTCTGGGAGTCTGAGGAGGAAGAGTCACCTGATTCTTTCCGGACTCGGTGTGTCCCATCGGACTCTCCGGAGTCCGAGCCTCGGAAGCAGTCCCCCCGGAGGATGCCCGGTTCTCGGACTTCGTTAGGGATATGGCCAAGGCTTTGGCCTTCCCTGCGGATCCCGAGGAGGAGCCTCGAGCCGAAGAGCTCGACGCCCTCCAGTATGACTCTCCCGCGAGGGAACACTTTACTGTGCCGGTTCCTCCTATGCTGGAACGACTACTCTTCCGCATGTGGGAGAGTCCGGCCTCCTCGCCGGTCCTGAGCAAGCGGGTCGATTCTATCTATCGAGTCCGCAAGAGCCCTGGCTTTCAAAAGGCACAGCTGCCACACCATTCCATGGTAGTGGAATCGGCCATGCATCGTCTCAAGAGCCAGAAGATGCACTCCTCGGTGCCTCCTGGAAGGGAGGCCCGTAACCTGGATGGCCTTGGCAAGAAGTGCTTCCAGGGCTCTATGCTCGCCTGTCGTGTCCAGACTTACCAGCTATACATGGGCATGTATCTCAGGGATCTGGCTAAAGAGCTAGCCGGATTCTCCGCTGGTCTCTCCGAGGAGCCCTTGCGGAGGTTCCTAGCCTTGTCCACGGGTATTCGGGAATGCTCAAAGTTCATGTCCCGAGCAGCCTATGATGGCTTTGAAGCCTCGGCTCGAGTAGCCGCAGCCGGCATCGGTGCCCGCCGACAGGCTTGGCTTCAGTCGTCCGACCTTGAGCCCTGGGTACAGGACAAGTTGGTCGATGTCCCCTGCCGAGGCGAAAACCTCTTTGGCAAGCCCATGGCGGAAAAGGCTGCACAAATTGAGACTGAGACTCTCACCAGGACCAGGCTTTCTAGGAAGACCTCCGCCCCTTCCCAGAAAAAGAAGGGCTCGGGAAAAAAGCCCTTTTACCCGAGGAAGGCAGCTGCCTACAAACCATACCCCCATTATCAGGCCCCTGCAGCTCCCCAACAGGGCCAGCAGGCCAAGGGACGGGGTAACGGGTCCCGTAGGCAGCAAGCCCCCAAGCCTGCACCACCAGCCCCTGCTCAGCAGGGTGGGGGCTTTTGACTCGCTCAGCATAGCCTCTCCCCCCCCGCTGGTCCCCCCCAGCACCGGAGGCCGGCTGGTTCACTTCGCCCACAGGTGGTCCAGCATCACCACAGATGCCTGGGTGCTTCAGGTCGTGCGAGAGGGCTACCTCCTCCACTTCCATCAGATCCCTCCCTCCTATTTTCCGGGAGAGCCTCCGCGCCCCCCTCTGCACAGGGAGTTGCTCCTTCAGGAGTTAGCAGGTCTTCTGCAGGAACAGGCGGTGGAACCGGTGCCACACCACCTGAGAGGTCAAGGCTTCTATTCAAGGTATTTTCTGATACCAAAGAGAACAGGAGGCCTCAGACCCATCCTGGACTTGCGCAACCTCAACAAGTTCCTTGTGCGGGAGAAGTTCAAAATGCTTACCCTTGGAATCCTTCTGCCCTACCTCCAGCAGGGAGATTGGCTATGCTCCTTGGATCTAAAGGATGCCTACACGCACATCCTCATCCACCCCAGCCACCGCCAATACCTAAGGTTTGTGGTGGCAGGAAATCATTACCAGTACAGAGTACTGCCCTTCGGCCTGTCCTCCGCACCGCGAGTCTTCACAAAATGTCTCGCGGTCGTGGCGGCCCATCTCCGGCTTCACGGCCTCTATGTTTTTCCGTACCTCGACGACTGGCTCATCAGAGCAGCGTCCGCTCAGGAGGTCACCAACGCCACGTCCCGCACGGTGACTCTGCTGCAGCACTTGGGCTTTGTCATAAACTTCGTAAAGTCCACTTTGCTCCCCTCACAGGATCTCGAGTTCATCGGCGCAAGACTGCGCACTCCTCAGGCGCGAGCGTACCTACCGCTCGACAGGGCTCAGCGGCTCATGGACCTAGCCGGCCGCTTTCGCAGCCAGCCCCTGGTCTCCGCCAGGCGCTTCCTGAGACTGCTCGGCCATATGGCTTCCACCGTCCATGTGACCCCCAATGCCCGCCTGAATATGCGGCCTGCTCAATGGTGTCTCCGCCGGCAGTGGCGACAAGCCACAGGCGGCCTAGCAGACCTAGTGCGCGTCTCCGAGCCGCTGGTCTCGTCTATCCGGTGGTGGCTCCGGCAGCCGAACCTGATATTAGGAATGCCTTTCCAGTCACCTCAGCCGACCCGGGTGCTGACCACCGATGCATCCCTCCTGGGCTGGGGAGCACATTGCCAAGAGGCACGTACTCAGGGCCTCTGGACCAAGTGGGAGTCTGCTCAGCAGATCAACTTCCTGGAGCTCAGGGCGATCCGCCTAGCTCTCAAAACCTTCTCCCACCTGACCTCCCAACAGTCCGTCCTTGTCCAGACGGACAATCAAGTTGCCATGTTCTACGTGAACAAGCAGGGGGGCACGGGCTCCTTCCTCCTCTGCCGGGAGGCACAGAAACTCTGCTCTTGGGCCGTCAGTCACGGCATTCTCCTCAAGGCAGTCTATCTCCCGGGCCAGGAAAATGGCCTGGCAGACAAACTCAGCAGGGTCCTCCAGCCGCACGAGTGGCGCCTGGATCCCTTGATCGTTCAGAAGCTCTTCCTCAGGTGGGGTCTCCCCACAGTGGATCTCTTTGCCAGTCCTCACAACCGGCAGCTTCCTCGCTTCTGCTCCCGTCAGCCACACCCCCTTCGGGTTGCGGCGGACGCCTTTCTGATCTCATGGTCGGGGAGCCTTCTGTACGCTTTCCCTCCCATCCCGTTAGTCTCTCGGACTCTTTTCAAGGTTCTCCGAGACAAAGCCTTCATGATCCTGGTGGCCCCTCGCTGGCCCAGGCAGCCGTGGTTTCCGCTCCTGCTGCAACTGGCGGTGGAGGATCCCTCCCCTCTGGGGGTACAACCGGATCTCCTCACTCAGGATCAGGGGTCCCTACTGCACCCCAACCTCAGGTCTCTCAACCTCATGGCCTGGCTGCTGAGAGGGTAGTCCTTGCTCCTCTTCTCTTGCCGGCGGAGGTGGAGGAGGTCGTCTTGGCTTCGCGACGGCCTTCTACCCGCAAATGCTACGCCCTTAAATGGCGTCGCTTTGCAATCTGGTGTTCCCAACAGTCTCAGGATCCCTTCTCCTGCCCGGTGTCGGTGATCTTACAGTACTTGCTACACCTCTCTAATCTGGGACTTAAGTCCAACTCCGTCAAAGTTCACCTCAGTGCTCTTTCAGCACATCATGTGCCGGTGGACGGCAGACCTCTCTCCAACGACCCTCTCGTGGCGAGGTTTCTCCGAGGTCTCCTTCTACTTAAACCACCTCTGCGCCCGCCAGCACCTGACTGGGACCTGAATGTGGTTTTACAGCGGATCACCTGTCCGCCTTTTGAACCTATGGCTACCTGTTCCCTCCGTTTTCTGTCTTGGAAAACGCTGTTCTTGATAGCCCTCACTTCCGCTAGGCGCGTGAGTGAATTGCAGGCCCTCGTGTCTGATCCCCCCTACACTCGGTTCTACAAGAATAGGGTAGTCCTACGGACTCACCCTAAGTTTCTGCCTAAAGTGGTCTCCCCTTTTCACATGAATCAGGAGGTGGTACTTCCAACCTTCTTTCCCAGACCACACTCCAGCCGAGCTGAGACGGTCCTCCATACCCTGGACTGTAGAAGGGCATTGAACTTCTACCTTGACCGTACGCGGGAGCACCGTAAAGCTGCTCAGCTTTTTGTGTCTTTTGACCCCAATAAATTGGGGCTCCCGGTCTCCAAGCGTACTCTGTCCATCTGGGTTGCGGACTGTATCTCTTGGGCTTATGGGGCAGCCGGACTCTCCTTAGAAAGTCGAGTCACGGCTCATTGTGTTCGGGCAAAGGCCACGTCAGTGGCTTACCTCCGCTCTGTTCCGCTGGCAGACATCTGCCGGGCCGCTACTTGGTCTTCGAGCCAGACTTTTGCGGTCCATTACTGTCTCGAGAGGGAGTCCCGTAGGGACAGTGCTTTCGGACAGGCAGTCCTCCGTAATCTCTTTGAGGTCTGAGCAACTCCTACCCTCCATCCCGGATGTGGGCTACCGGTGGGTGATAATTCAGCGAAGATTCTTTCCTTCTGTGCTGCTGAGCTAGAGGGAGCTCATTTTTGTGCTTAGGGTCTCCGGTAGCCTTGAGCTTGGGAGTCCCATAAGTGAGGACTGACTTCCTGCTTGGTCCTGGAGAAAGCGTAGTTACTCACCTGTAACAGGTGTTCTCCAGGAGCAGCAGGAATCAGTCCTCACTACCCTCCCTCCTCCCCTTGGAGTTGCAATCGTCTGCTTATGTTCTTTTTCCAAATTTTTATGCTGTCTTTTTTAGCTATGTCATCTGACTGGCTAAGATGGCACCTTCGGGCGGGAAGACGACCGCGCATGCGCGCTGCAATTCCCAAAAGCTTTCTTTGAAAGCTGGGGAAAATTGCTCCGCGAGGGCTCCGTCGGCGCCGACGTCACCCATAAGTGAGGACTGATTCCTGCTGCTCCTGGAGAACACCTGTTACAGGTGAGTAACTACGCTATTTGCTCAAGACGGTCATGGTTGTGATTTGTTTTGCAAGGAGGATAATGAGCTGCTGGCTCTGTCTTGCCAAGATCCGTACTTATCTTTTTCTGAGGAGGCTGTTTCCGTTTGGCTTGTCCCTTCCTTCTTCCTTGAGGTGATTTCTCCCTTTCATGTAAACCAGGTGGTTTGCCTGGCTTCCTTTTCTAAGGCACAGAGTCAGGGGAATGGTAAGGATCTTCGCCTTGTGGATGTCCAGAGAGTGCTTCTCTGGTTCTTGGAGGTTACAAATTCTTTTGTAAGTCAGACCATCTTTTTGTGCTGTTTGTTGGCCCGTGCAAGGTAATGTGGCAGCTAAGTCTGCATTGAGGTGCTGGATTAAGGAGGCCATTGCTTCGGTGATCTGTTGCAGAACCAGCTGGTTCCGGAGGATTTGCATGCTCATTCTACTCGAGCGCAAGCATCCTCATGGGTAGAGCTGAGCTGGCTCCTGCAGACATTTGTCATGCATCAACGTGGGCAACATTTTCCACTTTTGTCAAGCATTTTCGCTTGGATGTCCATGCTTGGGTGGACATGGTCTTTGGCTCTGATGTTTGTGAGTTGCTGTGTCATCTTCCCACCTAGAGGAGGAATAGCTTTGGCACATCCCACTTGTCTGGAGAGAGCAGGATGATATGGAAGATGACATTTTACTTACCAGATAATATAATTTCCTTGAGTCCTGCTAGATCAGTCCAGGGTCCGCCCCCTGGAACTATGTTTGCTCTTTTCTTCTGCGGCAGGACCCTTGGATTTGCTATGATTTATATACTTGGCTCTGGAGGTCCATCTGCTATGGATGGCCTTCGGTTTATGCTTTCCTGTACATAATTCTCTATTGTTTGGTTACTCATTGTTACCCACATTGAGGTTGTGTGAGGCTTGCCATGTGTTCCCCCATATGCTTTGGAAAGGATATTAACTAGTAAGTAAAATACGAGGTGTAATCAAAAAGTATCGAGACTTGATGTGTTGCTATATAACAATATGTCGCACTATGATGCTATTAAGTATGCAGTGACCTAGTTATGTGCTCTGCATGTGCAGAGTGTAGCGTGGCTAGAGCACACCTGTACTTTTTTAAATCACGTGATGTTTGGTATCCTGTAAAAGCAGTTTGTCAAATTTACGATGAGTGAAAAAATTGAACAGCGAATTACATTAAATTCTGCCAGGAACGTGGAGATTTGTGACAAGAGACTTATGACAGGTTACAGCAAGGGTATGGTGATGAATGCATGACTTGTGCTCGAGTTTATGACTGGTACAGACTTTTCCAAAAGGGCCACCAAAGTGTTAACAATGACGAACATTCTAGAAGGCCATCCAGGAGCAGGAATGAAGACAAAGTTAAAGCAGTGCTTGCCAAAAATACACTCAAATCGTCGATTGACTATCAGGGAGCTTGCTGAGGACATCAGTTTTGGGTCGGTAAAGTCTATTCTTACTATCGATTTGGGGATGAGATGTGTATCTGCAAAATTCGTGCTGAAACGCCTGTCCTCTGACCAAAAGAACATCCACTGCAGTCAGGGAGTTGTTGGAATGCGCTGAAAATAGCTCATCTAAAAGTTTATTACTGGTGGTGAATCATAGGTTTATGGTATGACCTGGAAACTAAGGCTCAGTCCTCAAAATGGAAGACTCCAGACTCTCCCAGACCCAAAAAAGCCCATCAGGTGAGGTGCAATGTCAAGGCCATGCTCACAGTTTTCTTTGATTATCAGGGTATTGTTCATCTTGAATATGCTCCTAAAGGCCAAACCATCAATAAAGAGTACTGCATCCAAGTTCTGACTCGTTTGAGAGATGCAGTTCGTCATAAGGCCAGAGTTGCACGGGAATGGTGAATGTTTGCTTCATCATGATAACACCCCAGCTCATGCATCACATCTTGTCTAGCAGTTCTTGTCCAAACACCAAATTGAGCAAGTCCATTAGCCTCCATAAGAACATAAGATATGCCACACTGGGTCAGACCAAGGTCCATCAAGCCCAGTATTCTGTTTCCAACAGTTGCCAATCTAGGTCATACGTACCTAGCAGTTTCCCCAAAAGACACAGGTTCCACAGTGCTTGTATTGGGTCAAGCATTGATATTCTGGGTCCCTTTTTAATAATGGTTTATGGATCTTTCCTCAAGGAACTTGTCCAAACCTTTTTTAAACCCAGTTACACTACACCTCCGATAACAAATTCTAGAGTTTGATTACACTTTGAGTGAAAAAATATTTTCTCTTATTTTTCTTAAATAGTTTACCCTGTAGCTTCATTGCATGTCCCCTAGTCTTTCTATATTCTGATAAAGTAAACAATCGATCTACGTTTACCCGTTCCACTCCATTCATTAATTTATAGACCTCTATCATATGTAAACCTCAGCCGTCTCTTTTCCAGGTTGAAGAGCCCTACCTTTGTAGACTCTCCTCATAGGAGTAGCCTTCCATCCCCTTTACCATTTTGGTGGCTCTTTTCTGTACCTTTTCTAATAACGTTATATCCTTTTTAAGATACGGCGACCAGAACTGCACACAATAGTCAAGGTGCGGTTGCACCATGGAATGATACAGAGGCATTATAATATCCTTTGTTTTATTTTCCATTCCTTTCCTTATGATACCTAGCATTCTATTTGCTCTCTTGGCTGCCGCTGCACACTGGGCGGAGGGTTTAAACATGTTATTCACGATGACGCCTAAATTTTTTTTCTGGGTGGTAGGTCCCAATGTGCAACCTTGCATCGTGTAACCATAGTTTTGGGTTGTTCTTTCCTAGGTGCATAACTTTGCACTTGTCCATATTAAATTTCATCTGCCATTTGGATGCCCAGTCTTCCAATTTATCGAGATCCTCCTGCAATTTTCCACAATCCTCTTGGGTTTTAACAACTTTAAATAGTTTTGTGTCATCTGCAAATTTGATAACTTCACTCGTTATTCCCTTTTCCAAGTCATTTATGAATATGTCAAAGAACAGCGGCCCCAGTACAGATCCCTGGGGTACTCCACTATTCACCTTTTTCCATTGGGGAAAATTGGCCATTTAGCCATACCCTCTGCTTTCTACCTTTTAACCAGTTCCTGATCCACACTAGTACACTGCCTCCTATGCCATGACTTCTTAGTTTTTCCAAAAGCCTCTGAGGGACCTTGTCAAAGGCTTTCCGAAAGTCCAGATACACTATAATCAATCGACTCACCTTTGTCTACCTGTTTATTCACACCTTCAAAAAACCATAACAGATTAGTAAGACAGTAACTTAACAAAAGAACCATCCCCTATCCAATAAAGCGAGATCCAACCCCAGGAATTTGTGGATTACTTGCAATCAAAGTTATGCCAGACCAGTAAGTCCACAACGACCACCACCACACATGAGTCACCCTATCCTACACCACTGACCACCTTCTCCACCCCCTCGAAGAAAGGCATTGAAGACACCATCGCTGCTATCAACACCACCACCGCAGAAACCGACCCCTGTCCTGCCTTCTGGATAAAGTCGCTACACAGCGAATTTAGCCCGTTCATAGCCAGAATCATGGAACTGTCGTTCTCAACAGGATCATTCCCACAAAGCCTCAAACACACATCTATCAGACCTCTGCTCAAAAACAACAAACTAGACCCCCAGAAGGTCGACTCATACAGGCCTATATCAAGCATACCACTACTCGCCAAGATAATTGAAAAAGAAGTCCAACGCCAAATACAGGGTCACATCGAGACCGCTGCTCCGCTGGACCCCTGCCAACATGGATTCAGTGATTCACATGGTGTTGAAACACTCCTCACCACCCTCTTCAATAACATAATCGTTGGAATCAACAACATCCGCCAAGGGTTTGCCCTCATCTTTTTGAATATAGCCGCTGCATTTGATTCAGTAAGCCATGAGCTCCTCCTGGTACGACTTAAGGAGAAGGGTATTCGTGACGAAGCCCTAAGCTGGTGCGAATCATACCTGTCTGACGGATGGCAGCATGTAAGATCCGGTGCCTCAACATTAGAATCATTCCACCAGTGGCAGGGTGTACCGCAGGGATCCTCCCTCTCTGCCCTGATGTTCAACATATACATGCAGCCCATCTGCACCCTTATCCAATCTTTCAATGTCAACTGCCTGATATATGCTGACGATGTACTGCTCTACATGCCATTCACAACCGACCAGCCGGACCTCTCCCTACTGACAAACTGTTTTGACGCCGTATCAAACTGGCTCCAGACTCAAAACCTTCAAATACAGCACAAGAAGACAGAAGTCCTCTTCATCACGAGGAACCAAAGTTTCACCCCTCCAGCCTCCTTAAAGGTCAAAGAAGCGGAGCTAACTACCAAATCCACAATCCGTTACCTAGGAGTCACTTTAGACCAACGCCTGGACGTGAAGGCCCACATAAGCAACACAGTGAGAGCAGTTTACCACAAGATCCGGACACTTGGGCACCTACGCTCCCTGCTTGAGCCTGATGACTTCCGGACAATCTTCCAAGCGCTGGTGATCCCGCACTTCGACTATGCAAATGCAATCCCACAATCCACTCTTAATCCACTCCAGCTAGCAATGAACTCTGCGGCCAGAGTTCTCTACGGTGCTTCCAGGAAGGAGCACGTGACACCCATCCTGAGACATCACTGGCTCCCCATCCATGGCAGACTCTTGTTTAAATCTCTACTATTGACCTTCAAGGCCATCAACAGGCTCTCCTCCACCTCCCTCGCGGAGCTTATCCAGCCTACACCCTCCAACAGATCCAGAAGGTCCACAGCAATTAACACACTGATAATCCCAAAGAAAACATACAATGCACGCAGGCATTGACAAACAGGGCTTTTAGTTTCTACGCGCTCAGATGCTGGAATGCCCTCCCACCAAACATACGGGCAATCTCCGAACTGGCCCAATTTAGTAAAACATTAAAGCACCACCTCTTCCTCAAACACTACTCAGATGACAGTGCACATACAGCCACCCCCCACCACCAGGCCCACCACACCAACATACACAGCACGCGATAAGGCATCCACACCCCCTGGCACCAGCATCATGCTTACCTGTAAATAGCACCATGTATACATCCCTACCATGGTTGATTATGCATACCTTGTAAATAGCAGCTTGTATATACCTACACCTTATAACGATATATATACCCTATAAATAGTTACCCCAGCAATGTCCAAGTTTATAGTACCTTGTTCTCTGTAAATACAGTGCAGCTCTCTGCGCTGTATAAAACCTTTGTTGTATGTAAACTGCACTGATACTAAATAGCGTGGTACAGAAGAGACATTAAATAAAAAATAATTAATAATTAATAATGAATAAAGCCATGTTGGCTGTCTCCCATTAGGCCACGACTTTCTACATGCTGAGTAATTTTGTTCTTTATGATGGTTTCTACCATTTTTCTCGGTACTGAAGTCAGGCTCATCGGTCTGTAGTTTTCCGGATCACCCCTGGAACCCTTTTTAAAAATTGGTGTTACATTGCTGATCCTCCAATCTTCGGGTATTACAGATGATTTTAATGAAAGTTCACAGATTACTAATAGCAGGTCTGAAAGCTCATATTTCAGGTCTTTCAACATCCTTGGATGTATACCATCCGGTCCGTGTGATTTGCTACTCTTCAGTTTATCAAATAGTTGTAGTACATCATCTCCAGGAACAAGCAGGAATGTAGTCTTCACATATGGGTATCGTCGGTACCGATGGAGCCTGTGCGGGAACACTCCCCAGCGTCCAATAGGAAAGCTTTTGGGAGCATCCCACAGCGCCTGCGTGCTGCCTTTCCCAACTGTCCCTCTCCAGTTCTTCGTTTTCCGCGGAGCTGACAGGTCGCACATCCTGTCACTGCAGAAAATTTCCCTTCTTATTCTTCTTTTTTGTGGTCGTATCTGCCTTCCCTCGACGCTATACCGGTACCGCTGGTTCTTCTTTTCTTTGTTCTAAAAAAACCCCAAAACTTTGTTTCTGGAGTCTTTCTCCAATAATTTTCTTTTCGGGCGTCACGCACCATTTTGGGCACTAGGCCCAATTTTTTTCCCCTCAAAATGGAAAAACCTGCTTCAGGTTTTAAAAAGTGTTCTAAGTGTGGTGGTACCATCTCCGTCACCGACACCCATGAGTGGTGCCTCAAATGTTTAGGTCCTGACCACTCTATTTCAGAGTGTGTTGCCTGTGGGATGATGTCAAAAAGGGGCCGGCAAAACCGAGCTGTTAAACTTAGCACCCTTTTTCCCTCCGATGCAGCCTCCGTGGCATCGACGTCTTCCAGGGCTTCATCTTCCTCCTATGGATCTCAGGTAACTAAACATAAATCTGGCCGGTCCTCAAAGGGTAGATCTCCTTCTAAGCATTGAGATGCCTCTGGCATTGCCCTTGAGGGACTTTCACTGGCAAAATTACCCCGGCGAGAGGCTTCGGCTTCCAAAGCACTAACGGGGCCTCAACCTCGACAGAACGACTGGTGCCATGCTCTGGGGTTCCGGCAAGTTCATCCGGCACCGATACCCAAGCATTGGCAGCGTCGATGGACCAGAAATTCTTGGCTATTGAACGTAGTCTGGCGGCTCTTCTCACGGCCTCGATGCCCCTGAAACTGCTTCAGACAATTCAACTGGTACCAGCACCGACTGCATCGACATCGGCATCGGCAGGTATTCTTCTGGGACCGAGTCATGCGTATCTATCCGGTATCGACAAGTCGGTACCGGACCACTCTGATGCCGACTTCGATCGGTACCGGTACCGGTACCGTGCCTTGCACGATCACCCGGATCAGAGATATTTCGAATCCTCGGATGAGTCTGAAGACTCTGAAAGCTCTATCGATACCAGAGTACTTCTTCCTGAGAATTCCTCTTCTCCTCAGCCTAGGATGTCTCCACCAGAGGATATGTCCTTTCAGGATTTTATCCGAGATGTGGCCCGAGGTCTTTCCATCACAGTGGCTCTTGAAAAAGAGCCTAGAGCAAAGGAATTAGAAATCCTACAATACCCTAAAGCTCCCTAGGAGGCAGCTACCTTACCTATTCATGAGATCTTGCATGATCTTATGTTAAGGATGTGGGAAACACCTCTGACCACATCTCCTCACTCTCGAAGACTCGACACCATGTATCGAGTTCCTCCTTGTGCTGGGTTTCAGAAGACTCAATTACCACACCATTCCATGGTGGTGGAATCAGCCATGAGACGGATAAAGAATGCAAAAAGGCATGCATCTAATCATCCAGGACATGCGTGTAGGACTCTTGACGCCTTTGGACGTCGATCCTTCCAGGCTTCCATGCTTTCTGGTAGGATCAGTTCCTATATCTTGTATATGGGAATGTTCCTTAAGGAGGTCACAGAAGACTTGGAGCTTATGATCCCTCTCCTTCCTGATGATAAAAGGCAAGATTATCTTGCTCTTGTTAAACATGCTCAGGATGTTTCCAAGTTTGTGAATCCTGCAGCCTTTGACTGTTTTGAATGCATAAGCAGAACCTCTGCTATTGCCATACGTGAACGTAGAATTGCCTGGCTTCAGGCATCTGACTTAGAAATCTGGGAACAGGACAAACTGGGGAATATATTTTGCACAGGAGAGAATCTCTTTGGCAAGAATTGGCAGGAGAAAGCTAATGAGATAGATGCTGACAATATCACTTTGGATAGATTGTCTAAATCTACAGCTGATACTGCGAGGAAAAGATCCTCTAAGAAACCATGCTTCAGCAAGAAGAAAAAGCTTTACCCCTCCTATACCCAGCAGGGACACCGTTTAGGTCAGTCTGCCCAAAAGGGACAGCACCAACAACCCAGGCAACAAAGGAAACCAAAAGCAGCTAAGCCTCAACCGGCTCAGCAGATTCAGCCTTTACAGGGGCTTTGACTCCTGTCTAGAGAACTTTGCCTTCCTGGCCCTGAACGGCCCAGAATCCTCCTCCATCCCAGGAAGGTTATGTCATTTTGCCCCCAGATGGGGTCAGATAACAGCAGAAAATCGGACTCTATCTATTGTAAGAGAGGGGTACAAGCTTCATTTTCTCAGCACGCCCCTGCCTACAATAGTAAGACAGTTCAATTCTCAGACCTCTCTCAAAGACCAGTTAGGTCAAGAAGTCACTATGCTCCCTTGCTCAAGGGGCAATAGAAGAGGTACCCATTCCCCAACGGGGTACAGGGTTTTACTCACCCTATTTCCTTATTCCAAAGAAAACAGGAGGAGACAGACCCATTCTAGACCTCAGAGAATTGAACAAATTCCTATTCAGAGAGAAGTTCAAAATGATTTCTCTAGGAACTCTGCTGCCATACCTTCAGAGTCAGGATTGGCTTTGTTCTCTAGATCTCAAGGATGCGTACACTCATCTTCTCATCCATCCAACTCACCGAAAGTTCCTTTGCTTCCTGTTTCAAGGGAAGGACTACCAATACAGGGTTCTTCTTTTGTCCTGGCCTCTGCACCAAGGGTGTTCACAAAATGCATGGCTGTGGTAGCAGCATTTCTCCACACCCTAGGAATATTTGTCTTCCCTTACTTAGATGACTGGCTCATTCGAGCCTCTTAAAAGCCAAAGGCCAGGGTTGCTCTGTCTCGCTCAATGCGCATCCTTCAGTATTTGGGACTTGTCATAAACTTCCCAAACTCCAATCTTGCTCCCACTCAATCCCTGGAATTTATAGGAGCTCTTCTGGATAACAGACAAATAAGGGCCTACCTTCCACAGCCCCGTTGCCTTCGCATTGTGCAGTTAGCTTCCCAAGCAGTGCTAAAACCTCACCTCACTGCTCGGAAAATGTTACAGTTGCTAGGCCACATGGCATCCACCGTGCATGTGGTTCCTTATGCTCGCCTCCATATGAGGGCAGCCCAGTGGACCTTATCCACTCAGTGGACTCATGCGTCAGGTTGCCTGTCAGACAAAATAGCAAACTCGGATCGCCTTATTTTGTCCTTCCAATGGTGGCAGTCACCCAAAAATCTTTTGGTAGGGTCTCCTTTTCAGCAACACCTACCCCAAGCCACTAACATGCTTCACAGGTGGGTTGTGAGCCCACTTGCAAGGCCTCTCCAATCAGGGTACCTGGACCCCACAGGAGACCTATCTCCATATCAATCTCCTGAAGCTCAGAGCAATCTTCTTTGCTCTTCGAGTATTTCACACCCAGCTCAGCTACAAGACAGTCCTAGTTCAAATGGACAATCAAGTAGCCATGTTCTTTGTGAACAAGCAGGGCGGAACAGACTCTCTGTCGCTCTGCAACGAAACTTTGCGACTATGGGCCCTCGCCAGAGAGCATCAGATTCATCTCGTTGTGGTGTATCTTTCAGGCATTCAAAACTCTTGGGCAGACAGACTCAGTCAAGTTCTGCTTCCACATGAATGGTCTCTCCATGCAGACCAGCTGGCCAAAATTTTTCAAATTTGGGGAACCCCGGACATAGACCTCTTTGCAAGTCCACTGAATGCCAAACTTAACCGATTCTGTTCCAGAATTCCGGCTCAGGGCTCTCAGGCCAGGGATGCTGTCCTCCTCCATTGGGGTCAGGACTTCCTGTATGCCTCTCCACCCATTCCCCTAATTCCCAAAACATGCTTCAGAGAGACAAAGGTCATATGATCCTCATAGCTCCACGTTGGCCACGGCAAATGTGGTACCCTCTGCTCCTACATCTCTCTCAAGCTCCGCCTCTGGAGTTAGGATCTGCTCCAGATCTCCTTTCTCAAGAGGATGGGATGCTGTGGCATCCCAATCCCAAGTCTCTGCATCTCAGGGCCTGCTTGCTGAAAGCCTAGAACTTCACAGTCTTAACCTTTCCCAGCAGGTAAAGGATATCCTTCATGCTTCCAGGAAACCTTCCACAAGACGCTCTTATGCATTTAAGCGGAAAAGGTTTACCATATGGTGCTCGCAAAAGAGTCTTAACCCTGTTGCGATACCTCTGGAATCATTACTGGACTACCTCTTTCATTTATCAAATGCAGGGCTTAAGACTAATTCAGTGAGAGTCCATTTGAGTGCTATTGCAGCTTCTCTCAAGCCTCTAAATGGACAACCTATTTCCTCTCATCCTCTCATAGTGAGATTTATGAGAGGCCGCCTTTTAACGAAGCCTCCCATTAAGCCACCACCGGTGGCATGGGACTTGAATCTGGTACTTGGGCAGCTCATGAAACAGCCCTTTGAACCATTAGCCACTACCTCTTTGAAATTCCTTTCCTGGAATGTCATCTTTCTCATTGCAATCACATCAGCACATCACATCAGTGAATTGCAAGCGTTGGTGGCTGATCCTCCTTATATTAGGTTCCATC
Source organism: Ichthyophis bannanicus (assembly GCA_033557465.1). NCBI lineage: Eukaryota > Metazoa > Chordata > Amphibia > Gymnophiona > Ichthyophiidae > Ichthyophis > Ichthyophis bannanicus. Next base: position 417,061,311 of record CM066036.1, on the reverse strand, counting down.
ATGATAATCATCCATACTTTATGCCAAAGGTGGTTTCGCCATTTCATTTGAACCAAGCAGTTTACCTTCCTATATTCTTTCCAAGGCCTCACACCTCAAATGCAGAAAGGAACCTTCATACTTTGGACTGTAAAAGAGCTTTGGCCTTTTACTTGCAAAGGACACAGCAACATAGAAAATCCTCTCAACTCTTTGTTGCTTTTGATCCTAGTCATTTCGGACTTCCAGTCTTCAGAAGGACACTGTCCAAATGGATTGCACAGTGTATATCTTTTGCCTATGAGAGTAAAAACCTTCCTCTTGAAGGCCATGTCACAGCTCACAATGTGAGAGCCATGGCAGCCTGAATATCTCATCTTCACTCTGTGTCTGTCGATGACATCTGTCGAGCAGCCACTTGGGCTTCGGTTCATACCTTCACAGCCCATTACTGCTTAGACAAGGACTCCCGCCGGGATGCCTTGTTTGGTCAGGCTGTTCTTCAACACCTGTTCCAGACTTAATCAACTTCTACCCACCATCCCTGGTAGGATGCCAGAGATCCATGGGGGAAGTGGAGCCCTTTCACAAGGTCACAGAACTTTCTGGGGCCATCTCCCTGGCAACTGCAGCTAGGGAGTCCCCATATGTGAAGACTACAGTCCTGCTTGTTCCTGGAGATAGCATAGTTACTCACCTGTAACAGGTGATCTCCGGGAACAGCAGGAATTTAGTCTTCACAACCCGCCCACCTCCCCTAGGAGTTGTATCTCTCTCTCTTTCTCTCTTTCCCTCTCTCTTTCTCTCGGCTATAAACTCAACTGGAGAGGGACAGTTGGGAAAGGCGGGAAGGCAGCATGCAGGCGCTGTGGGATGCTCCCAAAAGCTTTCCTATTGGACGCTGTGGAGCGTTCCCGCACAGGCTCCCTCGGTACCGACGATACCCATATGTGAAGACTAAATTCCTGCTTTTCCCGGAGATCACCTGTTACAGGTGAGTAACTATGCTTTTCCATTGTAGCGATATTTCTCTCAATTCCTCTGCAGTATCACCTTTAAATACCACTTCAGTCATGGGTAACATCCCTATATCTTCCTCTGTAAAGACCGAAGCAAAGAATTCATTCATTCTCTCCTCTATAGCCTTGTCCCCTCTTACTGCCCCTTTTATCCCTCTATCATCTAACGGTCCAATTGACTCTCTCACAGATTTTTTGCTACGAATGTACTTGAAGAAGTCTTTATTTTGTGTTTTTGCTTCCGTAGCAAGTTTCTTCTCAAGTTCTGTCTTTGCCTGCCTTATCAATGCTTTGCATTTAATTTGCCAGTGCTTGTGCTGTTTCCAGTTTTCTTTATTTGGCTCTTTTTTCCATTTCCTGAAAGATGCTTTTTTGGCAACAACAGCCTCTCTGACCTCACCTTTAAAAACCATACTGGCAGTTTTTTTGACTTCCTTCCACTTTTCTTAATGCGTGGAATACAGTTGATTTGTGCTTCCAAGATAGTATTTTTAAACAATCCCAAAGCTTGGTGTAAGTGTTTAACCTTTGCAACTGCTCCTTTTAGTTTTTTCTTAACTATTTTCCTCATTTTATCATAGTCTCCCTTTCGAAAGTTAAAAGGTAGTACTGTGGATTTCCTTACCATCCCTCCTCTACTAATTAAATCAAATGCGATCATGCTATGATCACTGTTGCAAAGTAGCCCCAACACCCTTATCTCTTGCACCAGATCTGGTGTTCCACTAAGGACTAGGTCCAATATGGCTACCCCTCTGGTCAGTTCATGAACCAGCTGCTCCAAGAAGCAGTCATTTATTTAATCTAGGAACTTTATCTCCCTGGCATGTCTTGCCGTGACACTGACCCAGTCGATACCGGGGTAATTGAAATCACCTATTCCTGATCGTTCCTCCAGTTTAGTCCACACTTCTGTGTTGTGTACCTCCTCTTGCAGCTTGGAGACTGGGCATGTAAAAAAACGTGACATCACTAGATGTAGTCTGCTGGCATCTCCCATCAACCCCAGTGTGTCCAGTCTCCATGCAGCAGGAGGACGTAGTGAGCCTTAGGTCTGGGCTCACCAGAGGAACACATAAGGAGCTTTTAGGGTAACATAGGAGTTGTTTTGGTTTAGTTTTGGGAATTCTTTAATGTTTATTTGATTTGGGGTCTGTAGCTTAAAAAAAAAAAAAAAAAAGGGAAAGAAGCTCTCTTGCTTGTGCCGCCTGCTTGTGTGTCTCTGTTTCTTTTTTCAGGTCTTACCCGGCTCAGATCTCTCTCCCTGGAGGGTACGGGAGAGAGCCTTGTAGCAAAGGAGCAGCAGTTGGTATTCGGCGCTCTGGGGCAGCCGCGATCCTGCCAACTTATATCTGCAGTTAGCGGGGAGCTCGACCGTGGCTGATCACTCGCTTGTAAGCTGAGCACGGCCACGCAATTTGGAGCACCGTGGCAGCAAGATCGCTCCGACATACTGCTCAGGTTCTGTGTGGGGTGCAGTTCACTGGAGCTGGCGGGGGCCGTAGGCCGTAGAAGCGCGAGTCCTTTCGCTGCAGTTTTGGCACCTTTTTGTTGCTTCACTCAGCGGCAGCCATTTTAACAGTGTGGGACCGCGTGGCACGCCGTGCAGCCCAGGATCACATGGGGTGACAGTTTTGGTCCGGTTTTCTTGTTTTTCTCTCCCCCGTGATTCCTGTCCTGTAGTGGTGGGGATCGATAGGAGCTAAGAGTCGTCTATTGGGGGGGAGGAGGTTTATTTCTTTTGCACTTCGGCAGCAGCTTAGTGTGGATCCCTGGGTTGGTTCTCCAAGTGCTGGAAACTTGGAATTCTTGATCTAACTCTTTAGCTGAGGGGGAGGGTCTCCCTAATCATTATATAATTTAAAAAAAAAAAAAGATTTTTGTGTGTAGGAACAAAGTTGCTCATTTTGGTTCTCTACTTGAGATCAGTAACCGGAGGAGAGACAGATGGCTTCCCGTCCACTGTGCGTCATCTGCGGGACCCACAGTGGCGCTATAGCAGATTCTGGTATCTGCCGCGGCTGTTCAACAGCCTCTGCTAGCAATAACAGCAGCTAGAGCTTAAGGCAGGGTAGGACCTTCCAGAGGTGCCTGCTGAATCAGAAGGAGACGTCCTGCTGGCCAAGCCGCTGGGGGCCGGTACAGAGGCCCAGGCGGGACCTTCGGGACTCTCTACAGCTTCAGAATCAGGATATCAGCTCGGTGATTTCTGTCCGGGTTTCGTATTAATGATGCATCAGGCTTTTTGTTTACGTAGGCAGGGGAAGCTGCCTGAACCCTTGCCATTGCCTGCGAGGCTACAGCCGCCAGGGCTGCCGATAGCAGGTAGTGGGTCTACCAGGGAAGCCAAGCGGGCCAGACCACGTGACCTATCGTCTTCGGAGGTGGATTGGCAGGAAGCAGACGAAGCTGAAGTGGACCTGAAGACCGTTTTGGAGGAGTTGGAAGAAGGTGAGATTCCAGAGCTGAGGATCAAGCAAAAATTATTTGGATCTTCCGTAGGGACGAACTGATGCCTCTTATCATGGAATCCCTTCAAACACTAAAGCTGGCCACTGAACAGCCGGTGGAGGGGGGATAATTGTTGTTCTGTTTTTTGTTTTGTTCTCTGTAAACCGCGCTGATGTCGAAGAGTGCGGTATAAAAGAAATTAAAATAAATAAATAAATAAATAAGATCCGATCATCCAGGTGGTGAGACAAACTCAGATAGTGTTTCCCGTTCACAAGGTGATAGATCGGATGATTCAGGACGAATGGGATCAGCCGGAAGCAGGGCTCAGAGGAGCTCGAATTATGAATAGGTTGTATCTTCTAGCAGATAAGGACAAGGACGGGTTTCATTCTCCACGGGTTGATGCGGCGGTGTTGGCCATAACCCAGAAGACCACTATTCTGGTGGAAGATAGTTCGGCATTGAAAGATGCGCAGGATAGAAAGATGGATGGGTTGCTGAAGCAATCCTTTGAAGCCAACGGTTTGTCATTACAAGCTTCCATCTGTGGGGCATGGGTGGCGAGAGCGTGTCTCCGCTGGTCGCAGGGCTTGCGTCAGTCAGTTCAGCTGGAGCAGGAGGGTCTACGAGAGTTAGATCGTCTGGAGTCTGGATCAGCGTATTTGGCAGATGTGCATTGATTTGATCAGGGCTCTAGCCAATAGCATGGCGTCGTTAGTGGCTGCCCGTAGGTCCTTGTGGTTAAGAAATTGGGTGGCAGACGGTTCTTCTAAGGCCCAGCTCAGTAAACTCCCGTTCCAAGGACGGCTGTTGTTCGGAAAGGATCTCAATAAACTGGTTAAGGATCTGGGGGAGTCCAAGGGGGGGGGGGGGTAGACTCCTGGAAGATAAGCCTAAGCAGGGGAAGCCCTCGTCAGCCTTTAGGGGCTCTTTCAGAGATTTTCGAAGGTTTCAGTCTTCCCGCTTAGGTGGGTTTCAAAGAGGATGATTTGCTCCTAGAGCCCAGGGGTTTCATGGAGCAGGCAGAGGTTTTGCCGTGACGTCCACAGCTACCGCTCGACGGCCACAATAGGGGGGCCCCGGTGGGAAGCTATCCGATAGACAGGCGACTTCAGAATTTTCTTCCTGCCTGGGTCCAAATAACGTCCGACCAGTGGGTCTTGGAAATAATCCGAGAGGGCTATGCTCTGGAGTTCGCAAGGCCCGTTCGCGATTCATTTGTGATGTCTCCTTGCAAAGGTCAGCAAAAGGTTCTGGCGGTTCGAGGTACCTTGAATCGGCTCTTGCAAATGGGAGCAGTCGTTCTGGTACCCAAGGAAGATTACGGCAGGGGTCGATACTCAATTTATTTTGTGGTTCCAAAGAAGGACGGGTCTATGCGTCCAATCTTAGATCTAAAAGGAGTGAACCGCTGTCTCCGAGTACCGCATTTCAGGATGGAAACTTTACTGTCCGTCATTGTGGCGGTGCTGCAGTGAGAGTTTTTGACGTTCCTCGACCTTATGGAAGCGTATTTGCATATCCTGATCAGGGCGGGGCATCAAATATTTCTGGGCTTCGCGCTGCCATGGGGACACTATCAGTTTATTTATTTATTTATACATCTTTTCTATACCGCCACTTCCAGAGATCAGTGGCGGTTTACAGGTAACATAAACTTTAATAGTAGAATACTATTATTTTACATAGAACAGATTTAGAACAAAGAACATTCAACTATTAAATGTAACTCTAATACAAAAAGATAACAGGAGAAGTAGGAACGTTTGAAACTGGGTATGCATTAGTTAATGTTTCAAAACATAATATGTCAACATTAAAGGGATTATTTACATTAGTTACAATTATTTACATTAGCGATAAGCAAATTGCATTCAAGAGTTAGATTAATCTAGGTGAGCAAGTTCCAGGCATTACCCTTCAGGCTCGCAACGGCACCGCAGACCTTCATTAAAATCATGGTTGTGGTAGCCGCAGCATTGCGAAAGGAGGGAATTTTGGTGCATCCCTATTGCGATGATTGGTTGATCCGGGCGAAGTCCAGGAACGAGAGCATAACAGTTACGGAAAAGGTGGTGAGATTTTTGGAGGGGCTTGGTTGGGTGATCATTACAGCAAAATGTCACCTGAGTCCGTCCCAGAATCTCGAGTATCTGGGAGTGCGCTTCGACACTCGATGGGGAGCGGTGTTTCTCCCAGATCGACAAATACAAATTCTTCAGCAAGTGGTGCGCCAGTTTAGGGCAGCCCCGGCGCCTACGGCATGGAGCTACCTCAGGGTGCTGGGGACAATGGCGGCGACCTTGGAAGCAGTGCCTTGGGCCAGGTTTCATATGCGTCCGCTACAGTGGGCGTTACTTTGCCGCCGATGGTCTCATCAGTCCGATTCACTGAGCAAACGACTGCCTTGTCCCCTAGGGGTCAAGCAGACGCTGAAATGGTGCCTGCGTTTGGGGTCTCTTTTGGTCGGGATGCCTCTGGAACAACCAAAATGGCTGTCATGGTTGATGGACGCAAGTCTTGCGGGTTGGGGGGCTCATTGCAGAGAGCTCTTCGCGCAAGGCCTCTGGTCAGATCAGGAAACTGGTCGATCAACAGGTTGGAGCTCCGAGCGGTGTTTTTAGCGCTGTGCACATTCGAGGCGACGGTGAAGGGTCGTGCGGTGCGGGTGCTGTCAGACAATTCCGCTACAGTGGCTTACATCAGTCGACAAGGTGGTACAGGAAGTACGGCCATGGAAAAGGAGGCGGACGAGCTGTTCACTTGGGTAGAGCAGCGTCTGCCGGCGATTTTGGCTGCACACATTGCGTGCAAGGACAATGTGATGGCACATTTCCTCAGCAGAGTTCAAGTGGATGCCGGAGAATGGGAATTTCATCCGGAGGTGTTTGCGCAGCTAGTTCACCGATGGGGCCCGCCGATCATGGATCTCATGGCAACCTTCCAGTCCGCGAAGGTGGGTCGGTTCTTCATCAGGCGACGAGAATGGATGTCAGAAGGGATCGACGCTCTACTGCAGAGTTGGCCGGTGTCAGGTCTTCTGTACGTATTCCCAATATGGGCAATGATAGGCCGTGTAGTGCAGCGTATAGAGGCTCATCCAGGGACAGTGCTGCTAGTGGCTCCGGATTGGCCGAGGCACGCCGATGTCATGCGTCTTCTCGACAGGGAGCTGTGGAGGCTTCCGGTTTCGGAGAGTCTGTTGATTTAAGGGCCTCTGAGGATGCATCAGGTGGATCGGTTCTTGCTTGCGGTCTGGCTATTGAAAAGGGCAAGGCTAAGGTGAAAAGGTTATTCTGGGGCAGTTATATCTACTCTACTTAAAGCAAGAAAGATGTCTACATCTTTGGCGTATGTTTGTATATGGCGTATCTTTGAAGATTGGTGCTCAAGGAGATAAGTGCGAGCGGCGAAGGTGTCCGTGCCGATAGTCTTAAGTTTTCTTCAAGAGGGCTTTGATAAGGGACTGGCGGCCAGTTCCTTGAGAGTTCAGTTGGCAGCACTGGCTTGCTATAGGGGCAAGATCCAGGGAGTAGCGCTCGGCGTGCATGCGAATATTCTGCGTTTTCTGAAGGCAGTCACTAGGTTGCGTCTCTCTCGTAGAGTCTTGGTGCCTCTGTGGGATCTCAATTCAGTTTTGGGAGCGCTAGTTAAGGCGCCTTTCGAACCATTGCAGCAAGCGTCCTTAAAGGATTTAACTCTGAAGACGGTGTTTTTGGTGGTGATTTGTTCAGCGAGGCAGGTTTCGGAGTTACAGGCGTTTTCTTGCAGAGAGCCATTTTTGTCATTTTCTTGGGAAAAGGTGGTGCTCTGGCCCGTTCCATCCTTTTTGCCTAAGGTGGTTTCTCCATTTCATTTAAATCAAACAGTTTCTCTGCCTGTGCTAGGTTCTCTGAGTGGGGACGCAGCTGACCGGGGGCTACGCCACTTAGATGTTAAGCGAGTGCTTAAGCATTATTTAAAGGTGTCAGAGGCCTTTCGCAAATTGGACCATTTGTTTGTTTTGTTTGGAGGTGCTCGTAAGGGCGAAGCTGCTGCGAAAGCGTCTATTTCTTGGTGGATTAGAGAAGCGATTGCGTCGGCATATCTCTTGGGTCGACAAGTTTCATCTGGGTTACGAGCTTATTCCACCAGACCGCAGGCGACTTCTTGGGTGGAGCATAGTTTGGTTCTGCCTGTGGAAATTTGTAGGGCAGCTACATGGTCGTCCTTGCATACTTTCAGTAAACATTACCGGCTAGATGTCTTGTCAGCAAGGGATGCTGTATTTGGTTCGGCGGTGTTGCAAGCAGGCTGGAGAGGTCCCTTCCAATAAGTACTGCTCTGTTACATACCAGAAGTGTGGACTAAACTGGAGGAACAATCAGGAAATGGAAATTACACTTACCTGGTAATTGATGTTCCTGGAGGAACTCCAGTTTAGTCCTCAATTCCCGCCCAGGATCGTGTGATAGTACTGACAGTTCTGTCGAAAGCAGGTTTGGATAACCGGTAGGTATCTTTGTTCTCATTTTCTGTATATTCTTGTGTTTTTATTCTGTCGCTCTGGTGAGGCGGCAGGAAGTGGCACGGGGAAGAAGTGCTGTTCTTCCGACAGGAAGTTCTCTTGTATATAGTTATAATACAGTTGTTTGGTTATATTTGGCTACTTATTTATTGCTCCTTTAAGTGTGCTTGGTCAATAGTTCACTGGGGTTGATGGGAGATGCCAGCAGACTACATCCAGTGATGTCACGTTTTTTGACATGCCCAGTCTCCAAGCTGCAGGAGGAGGTTCACAACCCAGAAGTGTGGACTAAACTGGAGTTCCTCCAGGAACATCAATTACCAGGTAAGTGTAATGTCCATTTATTATTACTGTGTTGTAACTTTTGTTAGTTTCCTTGATTTCTTTGAGCATTTCATCATCCATTTGTTCATTCTGGCCAGGCGGTCGATAGTACACCCCCACTGCCATCACCTTCTCCTTCTTACATGGAATTTTAATCCATAGAGATTCTACAGCAAATTTTGTTTCATGAAAAACTTTAATCCTTTCTGACTCAATGCCCTCTCTAACATAGAGTGCAACCCCTCCACCAATTTGATTGGTTCTATCATTACGATATAGTTTGTACCCAGGTATCACAGTGTCCCACTGGTTGTCCTCCTTCCACCTCTGAGATTGGTTGTCCTCTGAGATTCCAATCATATCTAACCTCTCATTTAGTGCTATATATTCTTTCTCCAGGAACAAGCAGGAAGTCAGTCCTCACATATAGGTGAGGTCGGCGCCGACGGAGTTCTCGTGCAGAGCAATTCCCCAGCTTTCAAAGAAAGCCTTTGGGATTGCATCGCGCATGCGTGGTCCCCTTCCCACCCAAGGGTGCCATCTTGCTCAGTTTCCCTTTTTCCACAGAGCTTAACGGACGTTGTCCCTAATTCCTTGCGGAAAAAGTGTGTCAAAACTTGTAAGAGTTTTTGGATCTTCAACCGGTTCGACGCCGGTTCCCCTTCCCCCCTTTGGCTCAGTACACCGGTATCGAGTCCAGTCAATTTTTTGCGTTTTTTCCCTTAGAGACTAGCGTTCGCGCTCTTTTTTTTATTTTCACTGGCAGCCTGGTCCTTCGACCTTGCAGAGGCCCTTTTTCCCCCGATGGCTGCCAGCAGGTTTAAAAAGTGTGATCGGTGTAAGAGGTTAATGTCCCTCACTGACACACATGACTGCTGTCTCCGATGCCTTGGACCCGACCATGACCCGAAGGTCTGTGGCCCGTGTGGGAAGATGTCCTCTAAGGCACTTCGAAGTAGGCAGCAGCAGCGTGAAAGGATTTTCTCAGAGTCCCTATCCCCCTGGATCCGGACCTCATCAGAAGCTTTGATGTCCCGGGAGCTGTCTGAACCCGAGCAGCGTTGGAGGTCTTCTGATCGGGGGTCTCCCTCCCGGGAACACCGGAGGAAGGAAGAAGCCCGTGAGGGCGTCGTCGTTGGATGCCTCCGATTGCCCTGGGTCCTTGAAAGCCAGGTCGCGGAGTCCTGACCGCCGCCCTGGGTCCTCTGAGTCGGAGCGGCCTGCAAAGGTACCTCGCACGGAGCCGTAGACGCCGAGGTGGGTAAGTGCTGTTGTCCTCGTGGACTCCTCTCTGGGGCAGCCGACGTCGGGGCCCGAGCCGGAGGCTGTGGAGTCTTCTGAGCTCAGTCTCGGGATGATGGCCCTGGAGCACAGCATGTCTGCCTTCATGGAGCAGCAGCGGGCGCTTATAGGCTGTCTCACCAGTCCATCCGCCCCGACCACTGGGACCTCGACGTCCAAGTCGACCCCGGAGGCAGAGCCGATCCTCGAGACTCTTCGGACTTGAGTTGATCCTTGACCTCCCGCTCGGGACCGAGGTCATCGATGACGGTGCTCTCTGCATCGGGGCGATCGGGGCCAAAGCCCTTGTGGCAGGAGCCCCTCGATTCCTTCTCGGAGGGATCGGCATGGGAGACGGAAGATGAGGAGTCCCCAGACACCCATCGGACCCTTAGGGTTCGGAGCCTCGGTGGAGGTCCCCTCTGGAGGATACACGGTTCTCGGACTTCATCAGGGACATGGCTAAGGCTTTGGCATTCCCGGCAGATACCGAGGAGGAGCCTCGAGCTGAAGAGCTCGATGCCCTCCAGTATTACTTTCCCCCGAGGGAAGCCCTTACTGTGCCGGTTCCTCCGATGCTGGAACAGCTGATGCTCCGCATGTGGGAGTCACCGGCCTTGATGCCGGTTCTCAGCAAGCGGGTCGATTCTATCTGGTGAGTCCGCAAGAGTCCTGGGTTCCAAAAGGCACAGCTGCCGCACAACTCTATGGTTGTGGAATTGGCCATGCATAGGCTCAAGAGCCAGAAAACGCACTCCTCAGTGCCTCCTGGCTAGGAGGCCCGGAACCTGGACGTCCTCAGCAGAAAATGCTTTCAGGGATTGATGCTTTCATGTCGTGTCCAAACTTACCAGCTGTACTTGAGGGACCTGGCAAAGCAGATTGCCGGGTTCTCAGTTGGCCTCTCTGAGGCACCCCTGCAGCGCTTCAATGCCTTGTCCACCAGGATTCGGGCGTGCTCGAAGTTCATATCTCGAGCGGCCTATGATGGCTTTGAGGCTTCGGCCCGAGTACCGCGGCCGGCATCGATGCACACCGCCAGGCCTGGCTGATGTCATCTGATCTGGAGCCATGGGTTCAGGACAAGTTGATCGCTGTCCCTTGCCGAGGTGACAACCTCTTTGGCAAACCAATGACTGAGTAGGCTGCTGAGCTCGAGTCCGAGTACTTGACCCGGATAAGACTCTCAAAGAAGACTTCTGCCCCTTCTAAGAAGAAGGGCTCAGGTAAAAAGCCCTTTTTCCCGAGGAAGGGTACTGCTTACCACAACTACCCCACTTACCAGGCCACCCCAGCTCCCCAACATGGGCATGGGACAGGGGCATGGCCTGCGTAAGCAGAAGGCCCCAAAGCCCCAGGCCCCGGCTCCTACCCAGCCAGGTGGGGGTTTTTGACTCCCAATGCATAGTCTCTCTTCCGCCAGTGGTAGGGGGCAGGCTGACCCTGTACGCTCACAGGTGGCCAGCCATCACCTCGGATATCTGGGTCCTGCAAATAGTCTAGAAGGGCTATATGCTTCACTTCAGCCAGTTACCACCCCCCTTCTTTCCAGGGGAACCTCTCGGCCCCCCTCTTCACAGGGACCTCCTCTTGCAGGAGCTGGCAGGTTTTCTGGAGGATCAGGCAGTGGAACCGGTGCCCCACCACCTGCAGGTCAAGGGCTTCTACTCCAGGTATTTTCTCATACCAAAGAGAACAGGAGGCCTCAGACCCATTCTCGACCTACGAAACTTAAACAAGTTCCTGATGAGGGAAAAGTTCAAGATGCTTTCCCTTGGAATGTTGCTGCCTTACCTCCACCAGGGAGATTGGCTATGCTCCTTAGACCTGAAGGGTGCCTACACACACATCCTCATACATCCAGACCACAGACAATATGAGATTTGTAGTGGGAGGAAAACATTTCCAATACAGGGTTCTACCCTTTGGCCTAGCCTCTGCTCCCAGAGTGTTTACAAAATGCCTGGCTGTAGTGGGGGCCTTCCTCAGAAGTCAGGGAATCTTTGTCTTCCCTTACCTGGACGACTGGCTCATCAGGGGCCAGTCGCCTCAGGAGGCCCAACAGGCCACTTCTCGCACTATCAACCTGTTGCAACGTCTAGGCTTTATCATAAACCACACAAAGTCTATTTTGCTCCCCACTCAAAAATTAGAGTTCATAGGAGCAAGATTGGACACCCTTCAGGCGAAGGCTTACCTGCCGGAGGACAGGGCACAGAGGCTGCTAGCACTGACACATCAGTTCAGGCACAGGTCTTGGGTTTCAGCGAGACACTTCTTACGCCTCCTGGGCCACATGGCCTCCACGGTACATGTGACACCAAATGCCCGTCTCCACATGAGAACAGCTCAATGGTGCCTCAGGGATCAGTGGACACAAGGCACCAACAGCCTCAGAGACAGGATAGCAGTATCCAGGCGACTGGTGAAGTCATTGCAGTGGTGGAGTCAACCACCCAATCTGCTCGAAGGTGTGTCTTTTCAGATTCCCTCGCACACAAGAGTGCTAACGACAGATGCCTCCTTGCTGGGCTGGGGAGCCCATTGCCAAGGATCATGCACTCAGGGGTTATGGTCTCCTCAGGAGTCTGCACACCAAATCAACCTCTTAGAGCTGCGGGCAATTTGCCTAGCTTTTCAAGCCTTTTGTCATGTCCTCTCACATCAGTCTGTCGTGATACAGACAGAGACAACCAGGTAGCAATGTTCTACGTGAACAAGTAGGGAGGTACGGGGTCTCATATCCTATGTCAGGAGACACTGGACCTCTGCTCCTTTGCCATCGGGCAGGGTGTGTCTTTCAAAGCAGTGTACCTGCCTGGTCAGGAGAACTGCCTAGTAGACAAACTAAGCAGAATTCTCCAATCTCACGAGTGGCAATTGGATTCGGTGGTGGCCCAGCGGATTTTCCACCGCTGGGGACATCCGTTCAAAGATCTATTTGCCAGTCCGCAAAATCACCAGCTGCCCAGATTTTGCTCCAGACAGCCACATCCCCTGAGGGTGGCTGCAGACGCTTTCCTGATCTCCTTGTCAGGGGGCCTCATGTATGCGTTTCCTCCCACGCCTCTGGTGGCCCGGACTCTGTTCAAAATTCTTCGGGACAAGGCCTCTGTCATTCTGGTAGCCCCCAGATGGCTGAGTCAGCCTTGGTTTCCACTTCTCCTTCATCTGGCAGTGGAGACCCCACTTCCACTGGGGACGCAGCCCGACCTCCTTTCACAGGAGCAGGGCTCTCTCTTGCACCCCAACCTCAGGGCCCTCAACCTGATGGCATGGCTGCTGAAGGGGTAGTGCTGGCTCCTCTCCTCCTACCTCAGAATGTCAAAGAAGTGTTACTGGCCTCCAGGAGGCAGTCCACTAGGAAATCCTATGCTTTCAAGTGGCGTAGATTTGAGGTGTGGTGTAACCAGCACAATGAGAACCCTTTCTCTTGCCTTGTACCAGTGGTACTGCAGTACCTGCTTCACCTCACAGAATTAGGTCTCAAGTCTAGCTCTGTCAGGGTCCACCTGAGTGCTTTGTCAGCAAACCACTCCCCAGTGGAGGGGCAACCTCTTTCGGCTCACCCCCTGGTGGCCAGATTCCTCAGAGGTCTGCTTCTGCTGAAACCCCCAGTTCATCCTCCGGCAACTGAGTGGGATTTGAATGTGGTCTTACAGCAGCTTACTCGCCCACCTTTTGAGCCGATGTCCTCTTGCCATCTGTGCTTCCTATCCTGGAAGGTGCTCTTCTGGTGGCACTCACATCAGCCAGACGTGTGATTGAGCTGCAAGCTCTCGTAACTGATAAACCATACACAAGGTTTTATAGGAATAGGCTGGTCCTCCGCACTCATCCAAAGTTCCTTCCAAAGGTGGTCTCGTCTTTCCATCTCAACCAGGAGGTGGTTCTTCCGACCTTCTTTCCCAGGCTACATTCAAGCCGGGCAGAGGCAGTCCTGCATACCCTGGATTGTAAGAGGGCGTTGTCCTTCTATCTGGAGCATACAAAGGAAAATTGAAGGGCTACTCAGCTCTTGTCTCGTATGACCCCAGTAAGCTGGGGTTACCTGTTTCCAAGTGTATGCTATCCACCTGGATGGCAGACTGCATTGCCTGGGCGTACAGGGCGGCCGACCTCCCGTTGCAGGGTCGAGTCACTGCCCACCATGTTAGGGCTAAGGTCGCATCAGTGGCTCACTTCCACTCTGTTCCGTTGGCAGACATCTGCTGGGCCGCTACTTGGTCTTCAAGCCAGACTTTTGCAGCCCATTACTGCCTGGAGAGGGAGTCCCGATGGGACAGTGCTTTCGGCCAGGCTTTTCTCCGTAACCTATTTATTTATTTTATTTAGCTGTATTTATATCCTGCTTTTTTTTCACCGGGTCAAAGCGGTCAATTGGGGGATACATTTAACACGAGGGGATATGAGACACATACGCTAATACTTACAGGGAACATGGGCAATGGAGGGTTAAGTGGCTTGCCCAAGACCACAAGGAGTGCCTATAGGACTAGAAATCCCAGTCCCTCCGGCCTGAGATTGCTGTCCCCAGGTGGGACTTGAACCCCCGGCCCTCCGGCCTGAAGTACCTTGTCCTAACCACTAGACCACTCCAACCCTCTGACCCTTTGGTGTCAGGCTACCGGGGGATGTTGTGTTCTCAGCTGAATTCCTATTGCAGCTGCTGCAGTTCTTCTAGATGGAGCCATTTTTTAGCGATGGGTTTTCGGTAGCCTATAGTAAGGGAGTCCCATATGTGAGGACTGACTTCCTGCTTGTTCCTGGAGAAAGTGTAGTTACTCACCTGTAACAGGTGTTCTCCAGGGACAGCAGGAATCAGTCCTCACGACCCTCCCTCCTCCCCTGGAGTTGCAGTCCTATTTTTGTTTTTATTCATTTTGCCGTCTTCTTAGCTGTGTCATTTGACTGAGAAAGATGGCACCCTTGGGCGAGAAGGGGACAGCGCATGCGTGATGCAATCCCAAAGGCTTTCTTTGAAAGCTGTGGAATTGCTCTGCACGAGGGCTCCGTCGGCGCCGACATCATCCATATGTGAGGACTGATTCCTGCTGTCCCTGGAGAACACCTGTTACAGGTGAGTAACTACGCTAACTCTCCCATCTTATTTTTTAGACTTCTAGCATTTGCATACAAGCATTTTAGAGACTGTATTTCATTAATATTAATCTGGCTATTGGTAGGCATGGGTAATTTGGAATCTTTACTCTGTCTGCATCATACTCAAGGGCATTTGGGCTACTTTACTCTTTTTTGGAACCTATCTGCTTTTGGTAGTATCCTTCAAAGATACCTTCTTCCGAACCATATGCTCTTGGGCATCTGTTGGCTTTCCCTTATTATCTAGTTTAAAAGCTGCTCTATCTATTTTTTAAAGGTTAATGCCAGCAGCCTGGTTCCATCCCGGTTAAGGTGAAGCCCATCCCTTCGGAAGAGCCCTTCCTTTCCCCAGAATGTTCCCCAGTTCCTAACAAATCCAGAACCCTCATCCTTGCATCATCGTCTCATCCACGCATTGAGACTCCGGAGCTCTGCCCGCCTTTTGGGTCCTGCGCGTGGAACGGGAAGCATTGGAGTGGAGGAGTGGCCTAGTGTTTGGGGCAAGGTACTTCAGGCCGGAAGGTCGGGGGTTCAAATCCCACTAGAGGACAGCAACCTTGGGCCGGAAGGACTGGGGTTTCTAGTCCCACAGGTGCTCCTTGTGGTCTTGGGCAAGCCACTTAACCCTCCATAGCCCATGTTCCCTGTAAAATAGTTATCTCCAAGTTATAATGCCCTGTTCAATGTAATTTCAGTTTGTTCAATGTAAACCGCACTGATGCAGAATAGCGCGGTATATAAGAGAATGTATGTAAATAAATAAATAAATTTCAGAGAATGCTACCCTGGAAGTTGTGGATTTCAACTTCCTACCTAAAAGCCTATACTCACCTGACCTTACACCCTGTGACGTTTTCTTGTTTCCAAAACTGAAGTTATCAGTGGCAGGAACACTGGAGGAAGTGCGTTTTATAGGAAGGGGATTTCTTTGAAGGAGACTGAGTGCAATAACTGTTAGTGTTATACTTCTTGTGTTATTGTACAAGTCTTGATACTTTTTGATCGCACCTTGTATCACCTTTTTCTTAAGTTTTTCATTCAGGATCTAGTTTTTATTACTTTTAGATAAATTGTGCTAACCTTCATTTTCTTTAATTATTGTTTTTTTTAAAATATTTGTAAGCATCTTGGATAGAATTGTTTAACACTAGAAGCCCCAAAAGGAATTTTACCTGCTATCACTGACCTGATATCAATTACACCCCCTAATCGAGCAAGGAGATCGACTGCCTCCAACTCTCTCGTATTACCGAAGGTAATCACGAAGTGCTCTCAAGTCACTAGATCCAGAGCCTTCTCCTACTTTGCACCATCATGTTGGAACGCCCTACCATCAGGCATCAGAACCATCAGTGACCTCTCCCAGTTCAGGAAGGCACTGAAGCATCACCTATTTCTGCAGCACTACGATGTCTCTGATACCCCCCCATACCAACCCACCACCACACTCCAGGCCAACACCTTAAACCCATGCACTTCACATTCTTAATCTGCAGAACTGTAATCTCACTTAGCACCACCTCTCACCAAGAAAAACTTACCTAGTTTCACGTAACTCTACATATAGCTGTATTTAGTTGCTTTGTACATAGTTCTCATGTTCACTGTTTCACTGTTCAAGAAACCTGTTTAATGTATATCCAAGTTTATTTTACCTGTTCATTGTAAGCACAGATCAATTATTTGAGACGTGTGGTTTTTGTTCATTGTAAACCGCACTGATGTCAAATAGTGCGGTATAAAAGAAACTGTAATAAATAAATAAAAATAAATAAAACCCCAAAGTGCATCAATTGACGCATGATCACGACGACTGTATTTAGCATGAAATGCAGATATGAATTAATGTGAAGTTACTTTTTTGTTAAATACGCGCAGTATGTGATGTCATTACATGACATCATCATGTGTTTATTGTTTGTAATGGAGTAAAACTGTAAACAGTGATTGAGATGCGCCACCTAGCGGGAACATAAATTTATACCTAGAAGCCCCAAAGTACGTCAATTGACGCATCCAAGACAATTGAGTGCGTCAGTTGACGTACTTTGGGGCTTCTAGGTATAAATTCATTTTCCCGCTAAGTGGTGCATCTGTCATTAATTTTCAATGCACGTATTTAAACATCTTGACCTTGCTAACAAAGTCATCTTTATCTTTATCTTTATTAAAACATTTGATCAACCGCTACTGCCAAAGCATAGAGCGGTGTACAATAAAAACGTTTCTACTGCAAATTATAGAAAAGAACGCCATAAAATGAAAGGAAAGTAAAAAACCACACACATATAGATAAAATTACATAATCAATTAAAGAAACCTAACATAACCTACTAAAACTAAAAAGGGTAACAACAGCAACAGACATAACACACACCAGCAACGGGGGAACAACTTCAGGGAGGGGGACTGGGAGGAAGGTCAAAAGCCTGAGTAAACAGATGTGTTTTGAGTAATGACTTGAAATGAGGGTAGGAGGATTCTAATCTGAGGGAAGGTGGTAAAGAGTTCCAGAGGAAAGGGCCGAGAAAGAAAAAAGCGGAATGACGAGTCTGCTCTAACCGGGCTTGTGACGGAGAGGGGAGCAATAAACGGTTAGTGTGAAATGACCGAAGTTGGCGGTAGGGAGTGTGAAGAAAGACCAGATCTGCTAGGTATAAAGGTTGGCCAGTATGAAGAGCACGGTGGAGCAAAATAAGAAACTTATATTGATAACGAAAATGAAGTGGAAGCCAGTGCAAACGAAAAAGGAGGGGAGTGACATGGTCAAATGACCGAGAAAAAGTGATAAGGCGAGCTGCAGTGTTTTGGATAAATTGTAATCGTTTAAGCTGATATTTAGGAAGATTAGCTAGAAAAACATTGCAATAGTCAAGCCTACTAACCACCAGAGCCAAAACCAAAGTGACCAGGGAATCAGAAGAAAAAAGGGAACGAGTAGCCCGAATCTGCCGAAGGGTCACAAAAGATCGCCGAGTGAGAGAAGCAATGTGCTCATGAAAAGAGAGTGTAGAATCAAGAATAACCCCCAGATAGCGGAAGGAAGAGACGAGTGGAATAGGAACCGAATCAATCATAGGAGAAACTGAGGGACAGGAACCGCTAAGAGATACCCACATAGCCGTAGATTTTGAAGGGTTTAAGTGAAGAAAATTGTGCGAAAGCCATGAAGCAACGTGGGACAGACAAGCATTAAGTGGGGTAATATCCAGAGTGAGAGGAGAGACATGACATAGTAAAATAATGTCATCTGCATAGATATATGGAGACACCGAAAATTGTTGAATAGCCAGAGGCAGTGGAGCAAGAAAAATATTAAATAATAGGGGTGATAGAACCGAACCTTGTGGAACACCACAGAAAAGAGGGAGAGCAGAAGAAGAGTGCTTACCCGCGTGCACAGTGAAAGAGCGGGCAGTAAGAAAAGAGCGGAACCATTGGAGAACAGAACCCCGCAACCTAATATCAAACAGACGTGAAAGAAGTGTCCGGTGGTCAATCAGATCAAAAGCTGCAGAAAGATCCAAAGAGACAAGAAGAATAAGATCACCACGATCGTGAGCAACGTGAATTTCATTAAGCAGTGCCAAAAGAATAGTTTCAGTGCTGTGCCCATGCCGAAAACCTGCCTGACGAGGATGGAGAATATGTGTAGCTTCAACGTGTGAGTTTAATTGCTCAAAAACAACGCGCTCGAGGAGTTTTGCCAGAAACGGAAGGTTAGAAACTGGCCTCCAATTAGATAAGATAGAGGGATCTAGAGTGGGCTGCTTCAGAAGGGGACGGACGACAGCAGATTTCCACAAAGACGGGAAAAGACCAAAGGACAGACTAGAATTGATAATTGTAGTAAGAATTGGGATAAGTTGTAAAGAGGGTTCAGATAAGCAAAGAGATGGAATAGGGTCCAGTATACAAGTCGTTTTGCGGGATTTCAGTAGCAACTGTAGGACCTCCGCGGATGTGACCAACTGAAAAGAAGTCCAAGTGTGAGCAAGAGCCTGGTTAGGTGAAGGAAAGGGAGAGGATGGGAAAGAATCGGTGAACAAAGTAGGAGATCCTGCCGGGGAAGCAGGTGCAGGGGATAACGGCAATGGAGGGGAAGGGTTCGAAAAAGAAGCCCGCAGCTTATGAATTTTATCTGACATGGTTCTAGCAGTGGTGCTGGTATACAACTTCGAAGATGCATTTGCATCAATTGACGCACTTTGGGGCTTCTAGTGTTAAGGAAGACTGTTTAGAAATCTTTCTAAATAAATATGTACATTCATATATATACTTGGACCCTGTACCAGTTCATCAGCTAGTCCCCAGATTATCCTTTAACCTGGCCCCATTTTTCCTCCTCTCAACTCAGTCTTCTCCAGGAGGAAGTATCCCTTCTGCTTCATTCTATAGCCATAAAGCACATTGCACCACAGGAAAGGAATTGAGGTTTCGGGGTTTGGTTTTTTTTTTAAACATTACATCATTTACAAATGAAATACCATTAAGGCATGCAAATAAGAAAAGAAATCAAAGGAAATACAATTTAAACAAAAATACTCATCATCTCGTCCACATCACAAATAAAGGAGTCAGTGTAATGGTACTTTTATGTTACACACCCTGTATTTAAATCACGAAGATATACAAAGAGAATCTGCCAAAAATTGGAAAAAAAAGGAATATTGCCACAAGAAAAACTGCAAAAAGCAATGGATGCAAATTTAAGATCTTTAATTTCACATATCAAAGTAAAGAAGTAGGTGCATAATAACATCTTGAATCAATTAAGGGCTTCTACAGAAAAAGAAATACAGAGAGGAGAAGGAGATCTAGGTGAGAATACCAAAAGAAAGGTATACACAGAGAAAGAAAGAGAAGTTGAGGTGGAGATGGAGCTTAGAAATCTGGAACTGCAGGAGGATAGGTCAAGAAATCAACTGAAGAGGAAGAAGAAAAGGAAGAGAAAGACCAAGAGGTAGAGAAATTCAAGATTGAACTCCTAGCCCATGTGGAAAAAGATGAATATGCTGGGTTCCAGGCAAAGGAAATACTACCCAAGTTAAATTTAACAACTACGGTTAAAAGTATGATAATTAAGATGAACAAGGCCATATCATCTATAAAGGAACCATTTATTGACATCACCAAAATAAATCGAATGCAATATTGTGCAGCTAAAATTATTACCGCAAGAATACTACCAGCTAAAATGCAGGACTAGAAGAAAAAGGGAGCAATAACAGTTCCTCCATGGAAAAAGTGCATCGAAGGAAAAATAAAATCATTGCATGCAGAAGTATCCCCGCTAGATGGGTATCTAAAATGATTAAGATCATCAAAGATATTGAGGAAGATCCAAGACATCAAGCTGAAGCATGCTGCATTAGCAATCCAAAACGGTTCTACAGGGAATTGGGAAAGCGCATTAATAGGGTAAACGCACCCCTAACCAAAGCTGAAACAGAAGCCTCCTCCAAGGACTCCATAGAGCACAATGAAGAAACAAAATGGTTACCCTACATACAAAAACATTTTAGAAAAAGCAAACATTAAACCTATGGAATGGCCTGCAGTAACAACAAAAGAGCTGGAAAGCAAGTCAAAACGAATCCCAAACTGAAGGAACCCTGGCTTAAATGGAATGACCAACTTTTGGCTCAAATAGTTAATATTACTTCACCAAAATCTGGCAAGCTGCCAAAACCAACCGATCAAGCAGCCAGACTTAACATCACAATGACTTATAACAGGAACAACATTTCTCCTTCCAAAGGGGGGGACTCCAAGTAACCTTCCTAAGAATTACAGATCACATAGTAACATTGTAAATGACAGCAAATAAAGACTAGTATGGTCCATCTAGTTTGCGCAATAAAATAGCTAGAATAGGTGTGCCTGCCGCTCAGTGCAGGTTACCTCCCTCTATGCCTTTGTTTAGGATGGTACCCGCCGCTTTATGCAGGCCACTCCTCTCTATTTGTCGTATAAAATTTTTTTGATTTTATACTCTTGCTACTGTATAAAGGGATCCGTTGTGTCTATCCCATGCCATTTTGAATTTCCTCACTGTATTTGCCCCCACCACCTCCACCAGGAGGGCATTCCAAGCATCCACCACCATTTCAATGAAAAAGTATTTCCTAACGTTACTTTTAAGTTTAACTCCTTGCAGCTTCATTTTATGCCCTCTAGTATCATATCTCCCCTGTCCCTCCTCTCCTCTAGGGTATACATGTTTAGTTCTTCAAGTCTCTTCTCATATATCTGGTGCAGGCTGCAAATCATTTTGGTCGCCTTCCTCTGACCCATTTCAAGTCCATTTGTATCCTTTATAGGATATGGTCTCCAAAACTGAACACAATACTCCAAGTGAGGCCTTGCTAATGACTTGTATTGGGTCATTAATACCCCCTCCTCCTTTCTGCTGGTTATTCCTCTCTGTATGCATCCCAGCATCCTTTTCACTTTGGCCATCACCTCGTCACATTGTTTTGCCACCTTGAGGTCCTCAGAAACAATCACACCGAGGCCCTCCTTCTGGTCATGCACACTAATCTCTCAATCTCTGTCTCATACAGTTTCTTTGAATTTCTATATTCGAAGTGCATGACTGTGCACTTCTTTGTATTAAATCTTAATTGCCAAGCATTAGACCGTTCTTCCAGCTTTTGTAGATCGTTCCTCATGTTGTCCACTTCCTCAGGGGAGTACACCCTTTGCAAATTTTTGTGTCATCTGCAAAAAGGAAGACTTTTCAATCCTTCAGCAATATCACTCACAAATACCGATCCCTGTGGCACACCACTACTCGCCTTCCTTTCTTCTGAGTGAGTTCCATTTACCACCACCTTCTGTTATCTGTCAGTCAACCAATTTCTGATCCAGTTCACCACCTTGGGACCCGTCCCTATGCTGCTCTGTTTATTGATGAACCTCCTATGAGGAACAGTATTAAAGACTTGGCTGAAATCTAAATAGATCACATCCATTGCATGCCCTTGATCTCTGGTCATACAGTCAATCAAATTTGTTGGGCATGATTGTACTTTGGTAAGACCATATTGCCTTGGATCATGCAATCCCTTGATTTCTAAAAAGTCCACTATTCTTTCCTGCCACTGAGGTAAGGCTTACTGGCCTACAGTTTGTCACCTCTTCCCTACTACCACTTCTGTGAAGAGGTACCACATCAGCCTTTCTCCAGTCCTGTGGAACCTCTCCCGTCTCCAAGGATCTATTAAAAACATCCATTAAAGGCCCTTCCAGAACTTCTCTGAGCTTTTTTAGTATCCTGAAGTGCTACAATTCCAGTGACCAACAATTAGCAGAGCAACTCCATGTAGTGAAAAGCTTTTCTGATGACATCAGGATGACTTTTGTCCTTGACAAATGTACTAAGGCAACTTATTTTTAGAGGAAAATTGAGCCAAACAGAAAACATATCCGTGGCTGAGGGCTGTGACATCAAGGAACTTGAACAGGAGGGCATATATAAATATCTTGGAGTAGAAGGAGTGACACTCAATGAAAGATCAATAAAGAATACTATAGGAGATTAAAATCATTATTGAAAAGTGCTTTAACATCACAGAATAAGATACAAGCCCTCACTCAGCTGGCAATTCCTGTATTCTCATATAGCTTTGGAATTGTCGACTGGCCTCTTAAATAAAGATCTTGAAAAACTGGGCAAAAAAGAAAACTCCTCCATGCCTATGAAGTAATTTACAACAATTGGTGTTTGCCAAGACTGAACATCTCTGGAGCTGAAGGAGGGCTAGGCCTCATAGAGACATACAGAGCCATAAACCGCCTTGAGAATCTGAAAGGCGGTATATAAAAAAATGTTAAATAAATAAAACTATAGTAGCTCCAGGCCTACCTAACAGCATTATTGACCCAAATACGCTGAAATATGAAAGTAAACATCCAGAATCCGTTTCCATCATCAAATTTGGAAAACTGTTCTGACCATTAGAAGGACTGAGTGAGAATTCACAAGCACATATGGGGAAGGAAGCAACATAATTTTGTAAAACAAGAAAAAAACTCTTCAAACAATTAGATAAACCAATGAGGAAAAGTAAGTGGCAAATGCACAAATATAGTAGAAAATACAAAATGTTACTCTAGAAACCCTTTGTTGATCAAGAATTGACACATGAATGGTTAAGGAGAGGTTAACTGAAACCAAAGGATGAGAGATTGATAGTTATAGCCCAGAACAGCAGATTACAGATAAGGTGGTTTACGGCGAGCATTGGAAAAACTGGCAAAATAGACATGTTAATTCTGTAAGAAAGAGCTGGAAACAGTGACTCGCCTCATAGCTGACTGTGAAGTTCTAATGGCTGAAAATTTCCATATAGAAAGCCACAATAAAGTAACATGCCTCATGCACTGGAAACTCTGTAAACACTACATCTTCACTATGCCTGAAAAGCATTAGGATGATGACCCTAAGAGAATTATAGAGAATGAAGACGTTATGATCATCTGGGATACTCCTATTCCGACTGATAAGCTGGACATAGTGGTAAAGGGGAAGAACACCAAAACAGCATTGATTATAGAGGTTTCAGTCCGAAGCAACAATTCTGTGAATCTCATTAAGAGGGAGAAGATCTTCAAGTACCAAGGAATGAGTCAGAAACTAAGAAAATGTGACAGAAAGATACCGAGTTATTTTCCATCGTATTGGGTGCCACAGGCTTGATTAAGAAGAATTTCTAAGCAATCTTGTTAAATTACCCATACATGTTACATCTTACAAACTCCAGAAGGAGGCTCTCTTTGGCATGATGCAAGTCCTATGCCGAGCATTAGCAGTAAATTTGAGAAATTGAGATCATACTCCGCATACTCTGGCTTAGAAGCGAGATTCATGACTGTCTTGGTATGCGCACAGCTAACCCATTTGGAAAAATTGCTCCCAGATAGGATAGGAGATAACTGCATATTAAATATTTAGGGCCTGATATTCAAAGGTTTACATGATTTACAGATAGAACCACTGAATATCCCCGATTAATGTTGCTACACGCCCTGATGCTAACCGTGGGCATTCCAGGGCGGCGGCACCAGTCACTAACCAGTTTTTGCTGTGCCTGTCTTTACCCGTAGGGATTAACCAAGCAAAGGCTCAATGTTGACGCTGCCTGGTTAGCTTCTGTGGGCTGTGTGGCAACCCCGGATATTCAATGCCAAGGCCACATATGACCTTGGCATTGAATATCTGGGGTTAAAGGTCGGCGGTGAAGGCTATGTGCCGTAGCAGCACATAGCCAGCCCAGAAAAGTATATGGCCCTTATTAATTAATATTTACTAGCTAGTGTTCATTGAGCACCAATAAAAAAAACCCACACACATACAGAGTCTTAATTATTTTTTTAGGTTGAATAATTTTAAAAAGGTATCACAATTTTTTACTTTAATAAAATCCTCTAATTGAGCTACATCAAAGAAGGTATAGCAGTTGCCCTGAAAAGACACCAGCAAAGCCGGTCCATCCACCAGGTGGGCTAGACAGCAGTGCTCTGTGGGCGGCATGGTGTCTTTGGCAGGTCATGTGCTCTGTCACTCTACAGCCTACCGTAGGCTGTTGCTGCCACCACCACCACACCAAGCCATGTCTTTTCCTCTCCACTGACCCCCTTTGACAGAATAGGGAGTGGATGGATGGCGGCTCGGAAGGGGGGGGGGGGGGCGGCATGGCTGGGGCTTCTGCCTGGGTTGGCAGAAACCCTTGGGCCGGCCCCAAACACCAGGCACTTACAAGGAAATTTCAAGAAAAACATTGCCCTTAAGGCCAAAACATGAGTTTTTAATGCTAAAAAGGTTTTGTCTCATTTGTGTAAGCCTGGAAACATTTGGAAAAATGCTAAGCTTTTGACTACAGAACATTTCAAATTTTTTTAAAATACAGTTTCAAAATAATATTCTTATCCAACTCAGAATAAAAAAACCCTAACATTTTAGCCCATGTTGGAATCTCCTCTTTAGGTAATTCTAAAAAAGCTAAAGTAGCCACAGATGAGATTTGATCTATCCCCTCTACTTTCCTGCCTGTTGGTATAAAACATCGAGGCAAATTGGACAAAACCATCGTAAGGTACTTTTGAACCAAAATTAAAGGGGACAAATATTGAGTAACAGGAAAATTTAAACAATGCAAATTTTTTGCTTTTTGAGGCTTTTTCCAACATTTCCATCTGGCGATGTAACAAAAGACTGTCGTTCACTGAAGTCATAACAGCTTGAATTGTGAATTCTTGAGACTCATTCTTACCAAGACGAGAATCCACGGATGCCAACTGTGACTCATGCAAGGAGAACTTAGCCACTGATTTCTTTGTAAACTTACAATTGATGCAAGAGGGAAGCCTCAGTTCGAGAAACAATGTACCAAATATCCTTTAATGACATTTCACCTCCCTGTGCCGACAGTGCTGCTCTGGAATGATCTCAGGCATAGTCTCCCCAAGGAGAAATTGTCAATTCTAGGCAAAGGAACTTCAACCCGCTGACATTATTGCACTAAGGAACTCACTTTTCCCAGAGGCTCAAAAGATCCCGATGGTCCCCTCTTCTCAGGAGAGCAAATATTAGTCTCCAACACACAACTAAATTAGGTTGAGGGGGTAGGGTCACATCCACAGCAAGCTAGAGAAACTCACATAGGAGTCAGTATGGACACTGGAGACTCTCCTTCCTTTGATCCCATCACAACATGTCTATCCATAGACCCAGCTACTTTGACTGCTTTGCTATTCACTCCAGAGTTTTTCTTCCTTTTCCTCATTTCTGGAATACCATACACTTAGTGAAGCTCCTCATTGCTCTGAAGGGACATCCAGAGATGCATGACATAGTAACATAGTAAATGACGGCAGATAAGGACCAGTATGGGCCATCTAGTCTGCCCAGTAAGATGGCAAGAGTAGGTGCACCTGCCGCTCTGTGCTGGCCACCCCTCCCCCTGTCTTTGTTTAGGGGTGAACCTACCGCTCCGTGTAGGACACCCCTATTTGTTGAGAAATTAGATAGTTAAGTTTATTTTGATTTTATTCTATTGCTGTAAAGGGATCCACTGTGTCTGTCCCATGCCATTTTGAATTCTGTCACTGTATTTGCCCCCACCACTTCCATCGGGAGGGCATTCCAAATATCCATCACCTTTTCAGTGAAAAAGTATTTCCTGACATTGCTTTCAGTTTACTCCCTTGCAGCTTCATGTTATGCCGTCTAGTTTTACACCTTCCCCGTCTTTGGAAGAGGTTTCTTTGTTCATTATTTCTCTTTAAGTATTTAAAAGTCTGAATCATATCTCCCCTATCCCTCCTCTCCTCCAGAGTGTACATATTTAGGTCTTCAAGTCTCTTCTCATAAGGCTTCCCACGCAAGCTCCAAATCATTTTGGTTGCCTTCCTCTGAACAGTTTTGAGTCTTTTTACATCCTTTGCAAGATATAGTCTCCAAAACTGAACACAGTATTCCAAGTGAGGCCTCACCAGTGACTTATACAGTGGCGTTAGTACCTCTTCCTTTCTGCTGGTAATTCCTCTTTGTATACAACCCAACATCCTCCTGGCTTTTGCCACTGCCTTGTCGCATTTTTTGCCACCTTGAGATCCTCAGAAATAATCACACCAAGGTCCTTCTCCTGGTCCGTGCACACCAACCTCTCGCTCCCTATCGTGTACATTTCCCTTGGATTTCTTCTTCCCAAGTGCATGACACTGCACTTCTTCGGATTAAATCTTAACTGCCAGGCATTAGACCATTCTTCCAGCTTTTGTAGATCTTTCCTCATGTTATCCACTCCCTCAGGGGAGTCCACTCTGTTGCAAATTTTCATGTCATCTGCAAAAAGACAGACTTTTCCATTCAGTCCTTCAGCAATATCACTCACAAATACATTGAAAAGGGCCGGGCCTAGGACCGAACCCTGGGGCACTCCACTAATCACCCTCCTTTCATCCGAGCGAGCTGCATTTATCATCACCTTCTGTCGTCTGTCAGTCATCCAATTTCTGATCCAGTTCACCACCTTGGGACCCATCTCCAAACTATTGAGTTTATTGATAAGCCTCCTATGAGGAACAGTATCAAAGGCTTTGCTGAAATCCAGGTAGATGACATCAATTCCATGCCCCCCTGATCTAGTTCTCTGGTCACCCAGTCAAAGAACTCAATCAGATTTGTTTAGCAAGATAGTCCTTTAGTAAAACCATATTGCCTCAGATAATGCAACATGTTGGTTTTGAGAAAGTTCACTATTCGCTCTTTCAGGAGTGCCTCCATTACTTTTCCTGCCACCGAGGTAAGGCTTACCAACCTGTAGTTTGTCATTTCTTCCCTGTTATCACTTTTGCAAAGAGGTACCATATCAGCCCTTCTCCAGTCCTGAGGAACTTCTCCTGTTTCCAAGGATCTGTTGAAAACATCCCTTTGAATGCCTACTTTAAATTTTTATTCCACATTCTGCAGCCGGGTTAATTTTTGCATATTTCAGGAAAATTGTAGCCATCTTATTCAATATGTTTTAATAGTGATTTTCCTTCTGCTATGGTCATGTATTATATACCATTTGATAGGAATATTTAGTCAGAATTTTGGATCCCGAGAGTTTTGGGCTAGGTCTGGAAAGGGTTAACGGCCCTGCAAGAACCTCTCTGAACTATTTCAGTATCCTGGGATGTATCCCATCCGGTCCCATGACCTTGTCCACTTTCAGTTTTGCAAATTGTTCTAACACATCATTTTCTGTGAATGGTGTGGTATCTACTTCATTCCCATTTTTATATTTGGGAGTCACAGGTGGTCCTTCTCCAGGATTTTCTTTAGTAAATACAGAGCAGAAGTATTTGTTTAGCAGTTTTGCCTTTTCAATGTCACTTTCCATGAGTCTGTTTCATAGAAACATAGAAATATGACGACAGAAAAAGACCACATGGTCTATCTAGTCTGTCCTTCCATAACAACTACAACAGTCCCCTTTTTACCTTTAGAGATCCTCTGTGTTTGTCCCATGCTTTTTTGAATTCAGTACTGTCCTCATCTCTACCACCTCCACTGGAGACTATTCCATGGATCCACTACTCTTTCCGTAAAGAAATATTTCCGCATATCACTCCTGAATCTATCTCCCTTCACCCTCATCCCATGTCCCCTTGTAGCAGAACTTGCTTTCAATTGAAAGAGGCTCTCTCCCTGAACATTTATGCCACGGAGGTATTTAAACATCTCAATCATATCACCTCTATCCCGCCTTTCCTCTAAGGTGTACATATTAAGATCCTTCAGTCTGTCCTCATATGCTTTATAATGAAGACCACTAATCATTTTAGTAGCCA
This sequence comes from Ichthyophis bannanicus, assembly GCA_033557465.1. Classification (NCBI taxonomy): domain Eukaryota; kingdom Metazoa; phylum Chordata; class Amphibia; order Gymnophiona; family Ichthyophiidae; genus Ichthyophis; species Ichthyophis bannanicus. Next base: position 417,033,300 of record CM066036.1, on the reverse strand, counting down.
CCCTCTGCACCGACTCCATCCTGTTCACATCCTTTTGAAGGTGCGGTCTCCAGAATTGCACACTATACTCCAAATGAGGTCGCACCAAAGACTTATACAGAGGCATTATCACCTCCTTTTTTCTGCTAACCATTCCTCTCCGTATGCACCCAAGCATCCTTCTAGCTTTTGCTGTCGCCTTTTCTACCTGTTTAGCTACTTTAAGATCATCAGACACAACCACGCCTAGGTCCCGCTCTTCTTTAGTGGACAAAAGTACTTCACCCCCTATATTATATTGCTCCCTTGGATTGCTGCAGCCCAAATGCATGACCTTACATTTTTTAACATCAAATTCCAGCTGCCAAATTCTAGATCATTCTTCAAGCTTAGCTAGATCCCTCCTCATGTTATCTACCCCTTCCTGGGTGTCTATTCTATTGCAGATTTTGGTATCATCCGCAAAGAGGCAAACCTTACCTGAAAGCCCTTCCGCTATATCACTAACAAAGATGTTAAAAAGAATCGGACCAAGGACAGATCCCTGGGGCACACCACTGATAACATCCTTCTCCTCAGAGTGAGTTCCATTTACTTGTACTCTTTGTCGCCTCCCACCCAACCAATTTCTAACCCAAGCAGTAACTTTAGGGTCCATCCCTAGGGTGCTCAGTTTGTTTATAAGTCGCCTGTGAGGAACAGTGTCAAAGGCATTACTGAAATCTAAATACACCACATCTAGGGCTCTCCCTCGGTCCAACTCCCTGGTTACCCAGTCAAAGAAATCAATCAGATTTGTCTGACAAGACCTGCCTCTGGTGAATCCATGCTGCCTCGGATCCTGTAATCCGCTGGACTCCAGAAACCTCACTATTTTCTCTTTCAGCAGCGTTTCCAATAATTTACTCACCACCGAAGTTAAACTAACCGGCCTGTAGTTTTCAACCACATCCTTACTTCCACTTTTGTGTAAAGGCACCACATGAGCCTCTCTCCAGTCCTTTGGCACCACTCCTGACTCCAACGAGGCATTGAAAAGGTCAGTCAGTGGAGCTGCTAGAACGTCCCCAAGTTCCCTCAGTATTCTCGGGTGTATCCCATCCGGTCCCATTGCTTTTTCTACTTTAAGTTGAGCTAGTTTCTCACGAACACAGTCTTCTGAAAATTGTTCATGATTTCCCTTGCTTTTGTTCCTATTTGTGGGTGTTTTCTGAGGTCCTGCTCCTGGTTCTTCATCTGTGAACACAGAACAAAAATATTTGTTAAGCAATTCCGCTTTATCCTTATCAGCTTCTACATATTCCCCCCTGCACCCTTGAGTCTGACAATACCACTTTTGCCCTTCCTCTTCTCACTAATATATCTGAAAAATGTCTTATCCCCCCATTTTATTGCATTGGCTATTTCCTCCTCCTTTTGAATCTTTGCCTTCTTGACTACTTTGCTAGCTTCTCTAAGTTTTTCCAAATACAGATGCCTGTCTTCCTCTCTCTGTGATCTCTTGTATTTCATGAAGGCCTCCCTCTTTTTCTTCACTTTTTCAGCTACTTCCTTAGAAAACCATAGCGGTCTCCTTTTCCTTTTGCCTTTATTTACCATTTTAACAAAAAGGTTGGTTGCCCTTAAAATATCCCCTTTCAGTTTTGCCCACTGTTTTTCTACATCCCCCAGCTGTTCCCATCCCACTAACGACTCCCTGAGGTATTGGCCCATCTTGGCAAAGTTAGTCTTCCTAAAGTCTAAGATCCTCACCTTGGAATGGATTATAACAGCCCTAGTCCTAATACTGAACCACACCATCTGGTGATCACTGGATGCAAAATGATCTCCCACTACAACATCAGATTCACTTTCACCATTGGTAAGCACCAAGTCCAGTATGGCCCCTTCACGTGTGGGGTCTGTTACCAATTGCCTGTATAGTTCTCCCTGTAGAGAATCCAGGATCTCCTTACTTCTAGATGATACTGCAGCAGGAATGTGCCAATCAACATCTGGCATATTGAAATCTCCTATCAGTAGCACTTCCCCTTTCCTAGCAATGCTGCGTGTGTCTTCAATTAACTCTGTCCACCTCTTCCTCTTGTGAGGGAGGTCTGTATATCACACCAATGCAAATAGATTTCTCTTTCCCTCTTTCTAGTTTAACCCACAGTGCCTCCTCTCTCCCTTTTAAGCTCTGTAATTCCAAAGCTTTAATAGTAGTTTTTTACATATAGTGCCACTCCTCCTCCCCTTCTTCCTACCCTGTCCTTTCTGAATAAAGTATAGCCAGGTATAGTTACATCCCAATCATGGTTTTCTGTGAACCATGTTTCTGTAACTGCCACTAAATCCAAGTCAGCCACTCCCACCAAAGCTTCAACATCAGGGATCTTATTTCCCATGCTATGGGCATTTATACACACTGCTTTCCATATGTTACCCCTATTACCATTTCCATAAAGGTATTTAATGTATCACCTACCTGGGGCCTTTCACTTACCTGGGGGCTTTCTTCACCCATCCCCAACGAATCTAGTTTAAAGCCCTCTTCAGTAGATTAGCCAGTCTACTACCGAAGACGCATTGACCTTTCTTGGACAGATGGATGCCATCTCTGCTCTGTAACCTTTGGAACAGCATCCCATGGTCTAGGAAACCAAAACGCTCTCGATGACACCATCCACGCAGCCATGCATTCATCTCCAGGATGCGAGCCTCTCTGCCTTGGCCTTTACCCTCAACAGGGAGGATTGAAGAGAACACCACCTGTGCACCTAACTGCTTCACCTTCTGTCCCAGAGCCATGAAGTCACTTTTGATACGTTCTGAGGTATACCTGGCAGTATCATTTGTTCCAACATGGATTAGCAACATTGGGTAATAGTCAGTGGGCTTGATGAGTCTCGGCAAACTCTCCGTAACATCTTGGATTTTGGCACCAGGCAGACAGCATACCTCTCTGGACATCAAGTCTGGTCGGCAGATGGACGCCTCAGTACCCCTCAGAAGAGAGTCTCCAACCACCACTACCCTTCGTTTCCTTTTGGTCACTGATTCTGCAACTTTGGGGTACTTGAACTCTGGTTCTTCCCTTTCCAGGGATGCTTTCACCTCCTCCACTTCCAGGGCTGCATAATGGTTCTTCAATTCAAGGGCTGGAGAAGTTGGATTGGTGATTTTGCAGGCCCTGGTGACTTGTGTCCAACCATCGACATTCTGTTGGCACCCATCTTCTCCTGTGCTGGAGAGCTTGGTTGCTGCAAGAAGCATCTCATCAATGTACTTCTCACTGTCTTGAATGCTCCTCAGCCTTGCCATCTCCTCTCTGAGTTCCTCCACTTGTTTCCTCAGAGCTTCAGCATGCAGGCACCCTGCGCATGGAACTGGTCCTTCAACTGGCATTAGGACCTCTGTCTGTACCGAGGCAGAAGCTGTAACGGGGGCAACAGCTTTAGCAATACGATTTTTCCCAGCCATTGTTCTGTTCGTGGAGCTTAGGTATATGTTAAAGCAAAAGAGAGAGAGATACCAAGTACCAGCCAGTTTCCCAACTGTCCTTTCAGAGAAAAAGCAGTTAAATCTCTTTAATTATATTCAAAATGTGCTGGTCCAATTCTCTGTGATTTGTTAAAGGGGGAGGTGCCCTATAAAGCAAGACTGCTCACTAGGGGTGGGTGGGAGTCGGGGTGGGTAGGGAGGGAACTAACACCTGATTAGGTGTTAGCAGTTTCTAAACCTGAGGAGGTTACTAGAGTTCAGCAACCTACTGTGCTCAAGGGAAGTTCCCCTAAAGCACCAAAAAGAAAGTAACCTTGTTTTAAAAAATATACAAAAAACCCTTTTAAGAGCTCCCAGTCAGAGAGCTAGCAATATACTATAATAAAAACAAATAAACAAACCCTCAAATCCTTACTGTTTGTTGATCTGTAGAGCCCTGGTTAGGAAAGCCTCAACAGGGCAGGGCACTGGAGCCTTTTAAGCACTTCTGAGCCCTTCAGTTCCACCTCTGATGTTCCTCCTCTCCCGAATATACCTGAAGAAAGTTTTGTCGCCACACTTCACATCTTTAGCCATCTTTTCCTCTGCCTTTGATTTTGCTTTCCTTATTTCTCTTTTTGTCTCTTTTAGTTTGATCCTGTATTCCTTTCTCTGTTCCTCTGTTTGCAAGCTTTTGAATTTTGTGAAAGCTGTGTCTTTTGCCTTTATTTGAGCAGCCACGTCTTTGGAAAACCAAATAGGTTTCCTTCTCCTCTTGTTTTTATTTACTTTCCTTACATATTTATCTGTTGCCCCTTTTATTGCCACCTTTAATTTAGCCCATTGCAATTCCACTTCCCTTATCCCCTCCCACCCTGCCAACTCCTCCTTCAGGTACTTGGCCATTTTACTGAAGTCCGTGTTTTTGAAGTTTAGGACTTTGAGCTTGCTATGAATGGACTGCACCTTGGCTGTTATCTCAAACCACACCGTGTGATGAGCGCTGCTGCCCACCAGGGCACCCACCTGGACATTCGACACACTATTACCATTGGTGAGCACTAAATCCAGCATTGAGCTTTCCCTGGTTGGTTCCATCACCATTTGTCTAAGTAACGCGTCTTGGAAAGCATCCACAAAATTTTTTCTTCTTTCCAGATTTGCAGAAGGAGTAATCCAATCCACATCGGTTAGATTAAAGTCACCCAATATGATCACTTCCCCCTTTGTGGCTATCTTGGTAATATCTATAATCAATTTGTTATCTATTTCTTTGATTTGAGTCGGAGGTCTGTAGACTACAGCAGTATGGATGACAGTGCCATCTTCTCTTTCCAACACAATCCAGAGCGCTTCTTCTTTTCCCCATGCTCCCTGCATTTCAGTAGCTTTAATATTGCTTTTGACATACAAGGCACTTTCTCTGTCTCTTCTGAATATATCATAGCCAATTATGGCTATATCACAATGACCTGTCTCTTTGGGCAGTACCTGTGGGCCTGTGCCCGCTGCCCGTCCTACGGCATGGATCACAGTCTTATAGGCCCCCACAGATGATGTCACTCACTTGTGCCAAAGTGCTTGCAGGTCTGGAGAGCCCAGCAATACACCAGTATATTTTAAAAAATTATCAGTCCTTCCAGTTTCATTACAGTGGGGGCTGTGTTCTTATAGGTCCCTTCCGATTACATCAGTCACTTCTGCCGAATCATCTGCAGGCTCAGAGAGCCCAGCAACACACCAGTATAGTTCAGGAAATCACAAGTCCTCCCGCAGAATTGAGGTTTCTGTTCCAGGTACTTTCTCGATCTCAAAGACCTTAACACATTTCTTCTCAAAGAAATGTACCACTCTCCCGTCCATTATTCCTCTTTTCAACAAGGGAGATCAGTTATGTACTCTGGCTCTCAAAGATGCGTATACTGACATCTCATTCCATTCATGCTACAAGTACCACCTCAGGTTTATGCTTCAATTCAACCAGTACCAATACAAGGTGTTAACGTTTGGCCTGGCATCAGCTACCAAGGTATTTCCAAAATGCATCTGCCCACCCTCACCAACAGCGTCATCTGGTATTTTCTTATTTGAACCACTGGCTTCTGGTGGCCTTGTCTGAGGCACAGGCTTTGCTTTTGTACACATTGCGGTTACTCTTCTCCAGTCTCTGGGTTTTGTAATAAAGTTTGAGAAGTCTATGCTGTGCCCGATGAATATAATCTCATTTGTAGGGTTTGTATTATAGACTCTTCAAACCAAGGCTTTTTTACCAGAGGATAGAAACCAGACACTCATTATATATGTTTGTCTTATAAAATCCAGACAATACCTGCAGTGCATGTAGTACCTTTCACCCATCTAAAAATGAAGCTCCTTCAGTGGGATCTCAAATTCCAATGGGATCAATGTTCCCAGCCTTTATTGTTAGTTCTTTACCTACCTCCTCGTCTGAGGAGTGGTGGACTTACAAACCCAACTTTTTGATAGACACCCACTTTGCACCATAGCAGTACCAATACATCCTAACCACAGATGTTTCATAAATAGTTTGGGGATCTCACCTTGACAATGACCATTCCCAGAGCCAATGGCTAAGATACAAGACAACACCTCACATCGACTATTTAGAGCTCAGAGTGATTTACTGTGCTCTGTGACTATTCCTTCATCTTAAAGGCTCTTCAGTCCCAATGCGGACAAACAACCAGGTAGCAGTGTTTTATATAAACAAGTAAGAGGTCATGGGCTCTCCTTACCTTTGCCGCTACTACTTCACTTCCCAAAGCTAATAACCCAACATCAGGGCCAACTTAATCATCTAATCTCTATTCCTCATAGTGCGGAAATTGAGCAACAGTTAATATCTACTCTTGTCTTAACCAGAGCCTGTTTAACATATTCTCACCTCTGCTAGGAAAACATCTACTAGGTCACATGCTTTTAAGTGGAAAAGGCTTTCTCTCTGGTGCTTCTCATATGGACACAATCCAGTCATTTGCCTGCTCACTACCACCGACCATTTATACCATCTAGATCTTCAGACATCCTGCATTTGAGTACACCTGAACGTTCTGACTGCTTATCATGCTATATTGGATAGTCTTCCAGCCTCTCAGTGCAATATATTTGTTTGCTTCATGAAAGGTCATCTTCTTGTTAGACCTCTGTTTCAAAAACCTGTTCCTTGGGATCTTAATTTGCTATCTTCACCTATGACGTTTCCCTTTAGGAAGTCAATGCAACGTTGTTTCCTTTGATCTCAATTATCCTGACTTGACAGTCACAAAAAAAGAAGTTTGGCCAACTGGCTGGCATCCAGCTGCAAAGTCAAGTCTCATCAAATTGGAGCTACTGCGTCAACAGTACCGCACCTGAAATATGCCTCGCTAGATAACCTGTGCGAGTCAGCAACATGATCTTCTCTTCATACCTTTACCACCCAATATTGTTTGAACTAAGCCTCAGCAAAAGATAGTACCTTTGGTCAAGCTATGTGCTGGTCTACATCTCCAGCTAAACAAGCAACTATTGCACTGTCTTATGTGGACTGCACTAAGGACTGAGACAGTATATAAGCATGAGCAGTCACCCACTTATGGGCCTGTCTCAATTTTGCTGGTTGATGGAAAAAACAATGTTGATCATCTGTAAAGGTGTTTTCCGTAGACAGCAGGAGCAATAAGGCACATAATCTTTCCCACCTTTCCAAGAATTGCTCCTTGGCTTGAGCTTTGAAACAAACTGAGTAGCTGAGGAGACTGCTGCATGCGGGAAGGGCCATGCATGCTCAGAACTTTACACAAAATTTCTGAGCAGTGGAAGAGCAGTTTCGTTCTGGTGCCATAGATGATGTCATCCACTTATCAGTCCTGCCGTCTCTGGAATACATCTGATCTACAGGAACAAGCAGGAATGTAGTCTTCACATATGGGTATCGTCGGTACCGACGGAGCCTGCGCGGGAACGCTCCCCAGCGTCCAATTAGAAAGCTTTTGGGAGCATCCCACAGTGCCTGCGTGCTGCCTTCCCGCCTTTCCCGACTGCCTCTTTCCAGTTCTTCGTTTTCCGCGGAGCCAGCAGGTCGTTTTTCCTGTCACCACAGAAATTATCCCACCTTTTTCATTATTTTTTGTGGTAGCGTCTGCCTTCCTCGACGCTATACCGGTACCGCCGGTTCTTTCTTTCTTTCTTAAAAAAAAAACAAAAAAACATTTGTAATCTTTTTTTCCAGTCTTTTTTCTGTCAGGTGCCACGTGCCATTTTGGGCACTAGGCCCAACTTTTCCTTCAGAATGGAAAAACCCGCCTCGGGTTTTAAAAAGTGTTCCAAGTGTGGTGGTACCATCTCCGTCACCGACACTCACAAGTGGTGCCTTAAATGTTTAGGTCCTGACCACTCCATCTCGGAGTGTGTTGCCTGTGGGATGATGTCCAAGAGGGGTCGGCAAAACCGAGCTGCTAAGCTTAGCACCCTTTTTCCCTCCGATGCAGCCTCTGTGGCATCAACGTCTTCCAGGGCTTCGTCTACCTCCCATGGATCTCAGGTAACCAAACATAAATCTGGCCAGTCCTCAAAGGGTAGATCTCCTTCCAAGCATCGAGATGCCTCTGGCATTGCCCTTGAGGGACTTGTACCGGCAAAATTGCCCCGGTGGGAGGCTTCGGCTTCCCAAGCACTATCGGGGCTCCAGGATGTTCTCGAGGCCTCAACCTCGGCAGAACTACTTGTGCCGTGCTCTGGGGCACCGGCCGCTTCGTCCAGTACTGATACCCAGGCATCGGCAGCGTCAATAGACCAGAGGTTCTTGGCTATTGAACGCAGTCTGGCGGCTCTCCTTGCGGCTTCGGTGCCTTCGGGACCGCTTCAGACAGTTCAACCGTTATCGACACCAGTTCCGGCACCGATATTGGTACCAGTACCGACAGCATCAACATCGGTGACTGTGTTACCGACACCAAGTCATGCTGTTTCCTCCGGTATCGACAGGCCGGTACCGGACCCCTCCGGTCCCGACTTCGATCGGTACCAGTATCGTGCTTTGCAAGAGCATCCGGACAGAAGATATTTTGAATCCTCCGATGAGTCTGAGGATTCTGACAGCTCTGTCGGTACCGGAGTACTTCTCTCTGAGGAGCCTTCCTCTCCTAAACGTAGGATGTCTCCTCCTGAAGATATATCCTTTGAGGATTTCATTCGGGAGGTGGCTAGAGGTCTTTCCATCACAGTGGATCCTGAAACAGAGCCCAGAGCAAAGGAATTGGAGATTTTGCAATATCCTAAAGCTCCCAAGGAGGCAGCTACTTTGCCTGTTCATGAGATCTTGCATGATCTCATGCTAAGAATGTGGGAAACACCTCTTACCACCTCTCCTCGTTCTCGTAGGCTTGATACCATGTATCGAGTACCTCCTTGTCCTGGATTTCAAAAAACCCAGTTACCACACCACACCACTCCATGGTAGTGGAATCAGCTATGAGAAGGATCAAGAGTGCAAAAAGACATGCATCTAATCCACCAGGACGTGAATGTAAGACTCTTGATGCCTTTGGGCGTCAAACTTTCCAGGCCTCCATGCTTTCTGCCAGGATTAGTTCCTACATTTTATATATGGGAATGTTCCTTAAAGAGGTTACAGGAGATCTAGAGCTTATGAGCCCTCTCCTTCCTGATGATAAGAGGCAAGATTATCTTACACTTACAGTCTAACATGCCCAAGATGTTTCCAAGTTTGTTAATCGTGCAGCTTTTGACTGCTTTGAGTGCATAAGCAGAACCTCTGCCATTGCCATAGGTGCTCGTAGGATTGCCTGGCTCCAGGCATCTGACTTAGAACTCTGGGTACAGGACAAACTGGGGAATATCCCTTGCACAGGCAAAAAACTCTTTGGCAAAAATTGGCAAGAGAAAGCTAATGAACTGGATGCTGATAACACCACTTTGGATAGACTATCCAAAGCTACAGCTGATCCTGCAAGGAGAAAATCCTACAAGAAACCATTCTTCTCTAAAAAGAAGAGGTTTTACCCCTCCTATACCCAGCAGGGGCATTCTACAGGTCAATCTGCCTGAAAGGGACAGCAGCCACCAAAACAAAGAAAAACAAAGTCTGCTAAGCCTCAACCGGCCCAGCAGACTCAGCCTCCACAGGGGCTTTGACTCCCATCTGGAGAACTTGGCTTTCCTGGCTCTCAATGGGCCAGAGCCCTCCACCATTCCAGGAAGGTTGTGTCATTTTGCCCCCAGATGGGAGCAGATAACAGCAGAAGAATGGACTCTCTCCATTGTAAAGGAGGGGGTACAAGCTTCATTTCCTCAACATGCCCCCTCCTACAGTTATAAGGGTTCAATTCTCAGACTTCACTCGAAAATCAGTTGGGTCAAGAGGTCAATTTACTTCTTGCCCAAGGGGCAATAGAAGATGTACCCATTTCCCAACAGGGTACAGGGTTTTACTCCCCCTATTTCCTTATTCCAAAGAAAACAGGGGGACACAGACCCATTTTAGACCTCAGAGAATTGAACAAATTCCTGATCTCCAGGAACAAGCAGGAATGAGTCTTCACATATGGGTACGTCGGTACTGACGGAGCCTGCGCGGGAACGCTCCCCAGCGTCCAATCAGAAAGCTTTTGGGAGCATCCCTCAGCGCCTTCATGCTGCCTTCCCGCCTTTCCAACTGTCTCTCCTCAGTTTTCGTTTTTCCGCGGAGCCGGCAGGACGTCCTCCTGTCACCGCAGAAAATTTTTTCTTTAATTCTTGTTTTTCTTGTGGTCGCGGCTGTTCCCCCGACTCCACCGGTACAGCCGGTGTTTTTTCCTTTTCTTTTTCTTCAACTCAGGGAATTTTTTTCCCTCAGTTTCTGTCTTAAACTTTTTGGGCCTTTAAGGCCTCTCCATTATGGAGCCAGTTTTCTTTTTAGACTCCAATAACTGGTGTCTAACCTGTTTGGGTCCTGACCTTTTTCCTCCGGAGCCATTAGGCTACAATATTATGAGAAGAGATTTTCCATTTCAAGTTTCCCTTGATACCGAGTTCCCTTCCAGTGTTAGGGCACCGACCATTTCTTCTCTACAGGATCAGGTAACCCACAAACAGTCTGTTAAGACTAGCCAATCCTTGTGTGGTAGGTCTCATGCCAAGCATGATGACGGCTCCGGCCTTGCCCTCAAGACTCTATTGGCTTCAGAACCCCGGCGGGAGTCCTCGGTCTCCAAAGCCTTTCAGGGGTTTTAGGTTGTTCCTGGGGCTCACCCCTCACAGAACATACCTGAGCCATGCTCGGTGGTGGCATCTGCTCTAGCGGTACCGATACCCCGGCATCGGCACTGGTGTTGAGCGATTTACTCCTCACCAGGGATCATCATCTGGCGTTCTCGGTACCTTCGGGACCGATCGATACGTCCCAGATTGACTTTCCAGTATCGGCAGCACCGCCGATACGACCTCCGACGTCGGTACCCTCTAGACATGCATCGATAGACTCGCTTCCTTCGATGCCGAGTCTGGAATCGATATCTAGTCTGGAAGACTGGGTACCGACACGTCTCGGAACCGACGCTTACCGATTCCAGATGCGTGGTACCGAGGGTAATCACCAAGGATTTTCGGTTACCTCTGTACCGCTTGAGCAGCCTCCGATGACTACTTCGATGTCGGTATCGTCTTCAATTCCGGCACAGCTACCGGTATCGGTATCGGTGCCGGTACCTGCAGTAACATCGGGACCAGCTCCTTCCATGCTTTTTTCACCAGGGTTGCTCCTTTCTATACCTAGTTTGGAGTCGATACCTGGCATGGACGATGCAGTACTGACTGTCTCAGCTCATAACCGCCAGTACCAGTATCCATCCATTAGGGATCCTTTTCTGCACCGGACAAGTACATCCTCCAGTGCCCAGGCTAGTTCTTCAACTCTAGCCTGTCCAGGGATAGTTCCCATTGGAGATCCTTCTTTTCAGAATTTTCTCCTTGACATGGCAACATTCCTTGCTATTCCTATCCCTGGCTATGATCCTACACAAGGCTCTTCTGGAAAAAAGGAAAATGTAATGCTTCCTTTACATCATTCTTTGCAGGATCTTCTTCTGAGAATATGGGAAACACCTTTAAGGGTTTCCTCATCTTCTACAGCAGCTGATCTTTTGTATCAGGTGCCCCCCTCTCCAGGGTTTCAAAAGACTCAACTTCCCCATCATTCTATTGTGGTGGAATCAGCAATGAGGAAGGTGAAAAGTAAGAAGAAGCACTCTTCTTACCCATCAGGTCGTGAGTCTAGAACACTAGATGCCTTTGGACGTCAAACCTTCCAGACATCTATGCTGTCAACAAGGATTCTCTCATATATTTTTTATATGACTCTATCCCTTCAGGAGGTCACAAAGAAGTTGTCTCTTCTAACTCCCTTTCTTTCAGAGCCCAAGACTGCAGACTATTCCTTACTACTTAGTCATAGTCAAAATATCTCTTGGTTTCTTACTCGTGCTTCACTAGATTCTTTTGAGTCTGTTAGCAGAACCTCTGCTATAGCCATAGGAGCACGACGTAGAGCCTGGCTCCAAGCTTCAGACTTGAACAGATGGGCACAACAAAGACTGGGTAATACTCCTTGTACTGGAGAAAATCTCTTCAATAAGGAGTCTTTACGTCAGGTTGCTCAGTGCTCCACTGACTTCCCTGTTTCTGAGGCTAAGCCGTCTCCTTCCCCAGTAGGTAGGAAATGCCCTACCAAACCTTCTTTTCCTAAACGAAGAAGGTTTTATTCTTCTCCTGCCCATCATACAGATGTTCCCAAGCAGGGGAAACCTCGCCCTGGTCTGAAGAATCCAAATTCAAGCCAGGAAAATTAACCCTGCATATAGGGTTCTAATTAATCTCTTTATAACCTACAGTTCACTTCTTCTCAGCAGAAGTTTTTTCAGTGTTTTTTCATTTAAAACTCTACACATGGATTCCTGTTTCCAGGACATCCACTTGCTCTTAGGTATGCTGGGCTGTCAGGATATTCATGTCTATGGGTCACAGGGTTTTCCTCCTCTTCCTGCCATGAAGAGAGGTTTACCAACTATCCTATGATAGTTTTTCTGTACCAACATGAATTATTTTCCTTCTACAGACTTCCATATGGCAAGTCACCCTTCAGCTCCTATTTTTCTTTACCCTCTTTCCAGGGTTTCCCCTGTAGGAGTGGTACCATACCACTGGAAGGCTTTCTTAGCCTTTCTAGTCTTCCTTTCCTTTCCAGTGTGGAGTTTTTTCTCTAGAGTAACCTCCCTTCTTTCATTTGGGCAGTTCATTGGACAGGAACAGGATTCTCTCCTCTTGTTCTGTCTTGTCTCTCTGTTAAAAACAGAAAGATTCTCTCTGCTGTTCTATTCAGCAGCTGCCCATGCAGGAGTTACAGTGATTGGACTATTGGTACTTTTCTTCAAGTTCCAGTCTTGTCTTCCACTACTTTTTGTCTAGCCTTAGTAGTGCTTCCAAGATAGTGCTTCATCTATCTTGGATAATCCTTATCACTTCTTTTCTGCCATCTCCAAGTCCCTGGAGTTGGCAGCATAGTTGAAGTGGCAGCTGGTTTTCTCCAACAGCCAGTTTTATTTCCCAATTCTCCTGCATAATGCTCTCTGCAATCCTACAGAGAAGCTTTCCACTATGGGCCCTTGCTAGAGAGCATGGGGATTTTTTCTCTAATTACTATCCTATATGGTTGAAAAAGGCTTCCTCAGTCATTCCTCATGACTGTGAGGGTTCTTACACCCTTCTTTTTCCTTTTAATAAAGGACATAAGCCTTCCTTACGTGACAGTCTAAAGAGTTACCCAATTCCTACATGAAATATGCTCTTTTTCCTTGCAGCTTGTCCTCATGGTATCCTAATCCTTCATGGACAGCACATATTTAACTAAACAACGCATGATACCCCCCCCCCCCCCTTGTCCCTCAAGTGGGTCAACCTGGTGTCTCATCCTATGCATTTTCTTTCCATTCACCATGTTAGAGTTCTATCGAACTCAGGACTTGCTGTTCACAGACTGATATTATCCTCTGTTTTTTCACGCAACCATCCTGGTTATTTCACTGGATAGCATTCCTGCTCCATCTTAACCAGAGGGAACAGACTCTCTATATCTTCTCAAGTAGGTTCCACCTTCTTGTTATTAGATGAATCGTTCCTCTTCACATCTCCCATGTGAAGGTTCGTATAGACATATCTCTGTCTGCTTAATTGCAGACATTTATCTTTAGACCTATATTTTCATATATGTACATATGTCTGTATACATTCTTTAGATACATATGTCTGTCAGCCATGTGTGCATATGTTATGCTCCCTGGATCTCGCCATAAACATATGTATATATATACCCCTATATATATATATATATATATACACATATATATTGTCGCCCACTCACCCTCCCAGAGGCCTTAGTGTGAGTAAGGTGAGCGGGGAAGTGTTCTTCTTGAGGCTGTGAACCACTATTTTGAGGCTTGGTAAAGCCTTCTGGGTATTGTAGTTCAGTAGCTTATGAAGTAAATAGTTGTGCACGAGATAGTAAGGTAAAAATAGGATTTATTCCCTTCCCAGGGTTGGATTTTAACCTTGAAAATACAGCAACATAAAGTCCACATTTCTGGTACAATGAAACAAAAGGATAACCAAACTTAGGCAGTGCTTGTCTTCAGCTTCTTAAGGTAACACAAAAAGGCACAGAAAACAGTTTAACTTCCAAACACTCTTTGGACTGTTTTCCTTCTTATAATAATGTAGCAATACTAGCATAGAGAGTGTATGCTGTCTGACAGCGTGTACGTACAGTCCATCAACATCTCCGTGTCTGGAGCTTGGTAAAAATCACACTGCATACCATCAACGTCCTCCTCAGCTTCCTGTGGGGTGAACTCTTTTCCCTGCTTAATCACTTCCTCTGCAAAGGGTAAAGGGTTCCCTTCCCCCAACAGCCTAGAGGAGCCTGGGTGTTTACCATAATTACTGTTGGCTCTTTCACACAGCTCCTGGTATGTACAAGGAACTGGGTTAGATTCCTCTGCTCTGCTATTAGGTGGTATTTTCCTACCTTCCAGCAAACTCCTTTCCAGGAACCTCCCTTGGCTGCAACACGGCTCAAGGTAAAACTTTTCCTTTCTGCTTTGCCTGGGTTTTCTCACAGGCAGAAGCTCAGCTTCAGGGAAATAAACTTTTCCTTCAGAGTACTTAGCATTATAAGGCTGAGACTGCCTTGCCCGGGTTTTAAAACAATGTTCCTTGCTTTCTGGGGAATAGAGTTCCTCAGTGCACTGACCAGCCGTGCACTGCTTCCTACAGCGTGGAACTGCCTGTCTCTTTGGGTCAGCGTGCCTCCCACGGCTCCCTTCTTCAGAGGAGCTTTCCTGGGTGAGATTGGGACTCCCTTCCCTTCTCCTGTCCTTCCACTCTGTTCCCAAGACAGTTCTCCTTTGGCTGGGTCCTTGGTTAATTCTTCTCCTCCCTCTCTCCTCACTACTCCCTGCTAGGGGATTTTTAAATGTGTTGCCTTTCCCGTTTGCTTGGGCTCCGCCCCTCATCAGCTGCCTCCCCGCTCCTAATGAGTCATGGGTTAGCTCCTGGCTTGGGCGTTCCCTAGTACTGTGTGACATAGTTTGTTTGGGGTTTCTATGCCAACCTTCCTCCATGTTTTCCTTTGACCTGTCAAAAGTGGATTCATTCTGAAGTACATTCTCTGTCTCCATAGGCTCTGATCCTTGTGCCTCATGACAATATATATTCATAAATATATGTTTGTATCTGTCGAGATACTTCCCTATAGGTAGATATGTCTTTACATACTTATCTCTCTGTCTGTGCTCATAAAGGTTTTTTCCTTCCTGTATGTTCCAGACAGTGGGCTTGCACATGTTCATTCTATTCCACAGTATGTTTAGACTATTATGCACACAACCACTGCTGTGGTACTGACAGCTCTTACCATAACCCTAGGTTCAGGTATCCCTGAAGCTCCATACTCCAATATCTTCCTACCTCTCATCAGTTAGGAAAGACATGGTGGATCTTCAGTAGATCTGAGGTTTCAACTCCTCAGACATCTGTCCTTTCTTGGGAATACGGGGTTTCTCCCATACCCCTTCTTCCCTCAAGGACTAGGCCAGTTGTCCATATCGGTCAGTCTTCCTCTTTTGCTCCTAACTATGACTAACTCCGTAGCCAAAAGAGTTTTCAGCTTTTTCCATAAAGCTTCCCACTAAAGACCTGCCGTTTTTGTACTACCCCAGTTGAATCCTGGGGTCACCTGTTACTCCAGATTTTGACCTTCACCTTCACTTCAGTGAGGTCACCTTGAAGATTCCTCTACTGGATCCTCAGTAGATTCCATCAGGCTCTCTACTTCCTGCAATCCAGTAGGTGACATCCATGTTGTGATTGTTCATTTCAATATATTTCATGATGATTTTCATACATACAAGGACTCCTTGCCTGTAGTCCTCTTAGGTCAGCTGTTTCCTACAGCTCATCTCTTTTCAACTCCTACCCTCCATCCTCAGGATGCCTGGCCATACGAGGTGTAACATGTTTCAATCTCCAACATGCTAGGGCTCCAGGCATCTTAGCTTGGGAGTCCCCATATGTGAAGACTCATTCCTGCTTGTTCCTGGAGATAGCACAGTTACTTACCTGTAACAGGTGATCTCTGGGAACAGCAGGAATAAGTCTTCACAACCCACCCACCTCCCCTAGGAGTTGTATCTCTCTATCTATCTTTCCTTTCCTCTCTCTCTCTCTTTGTCTCAGCTATAAAACTCAACTGAGGAGAGACAGTTGGAAAGGCGGGAAGGCAGCACGCAGGCGCTGAGGGATGCTCCCAAAAGCTTTCTGATTGGACACTGGGGAGCGTTCCCGCGCAGGCTCCGTCGGTATCGACGTACCCATATGTGAAGACTTAATCTCCAGGAAAGAAGCAGGAATAAGTCCTCACATATGGGTACGTCGGTACCGACGGAGCCTGAGCGGGAAAGCTCCCCAGCTTCCCAAAAGGAAAGCTTTTGGGGACTCCCACTGCGCATGCGCGCTGCCTTCCCGCCTTCCTGACCAACTCTCCTCAGTTCTTTTTCCGCGGAGCCAGCAGGTCGTGTTCCTGTCACCGCTGAAGAAGTTGTTATTTTAATTTATTTCTTTGGCCGCGTGTCTGCCTTCCCCGATTCCAGACCGGTACCGCCGGTCTTTTTTCCTTTATTTAAAAACAAAAAATAAAAAAAATCTTTTTTTCCCTTACTTGGTGTGTTAGTTCTGTGAGGCCTTTAGGCCTTCACTAATTCTCCCTCATGGAGAAACAAGCCTCTGGGTTTAAAAAATGCACCAAGTGCAGCGGTACTATTTCAGTCACAGACACCCATGAATGGTGTCTTAAATGTTTGGGGCCTGACTATTCCATTCCGGATTGCCCATCCTGTTCTTTGATGTCTAAACGTGGCTTACAGAACCGGGCAGCCAAGTTTCACATGCTGTTTTCTACAGATACTCCAGCATCGACATCTTCCAGGTCTTCCTCTCCTGATGGATCTCAGGTAACCAAACATTCCTCTGGCAGGTCCTCAAAGGGCAAATCTCCCTCTAAGTATCAAGATACCCCTGGGCTTGACCCTGAGGACCCTGCCCCAGCCAAACAACCCCGGCAGGAAGCTCCGGCTTCCAAAGCTCCTCCTATGGGGTTACAGGTTGACATCGATGGCACGGCTTCGACCGATCACCTGTTAGACTGTTCTGGGGTACCGGCTCAATCATCCGGTACCGAGATCCAGACAGTCGTGGCGTCGATGGATCATACAGTTCAATCCATGCAGCAGGCCATTTTGGCTTTTATTAAGGCTGCGACGTCCTCGGTACCGCACCCTGCGGTACCGACTCCGGTTCCGGTACCACAACCGATACCAGTACCCATGCCTTCCACATCGACCAGGATACCGATTCCGGTTCCGGGGTTTTTCCCGATACCGATCCGGTTCCGGGTACCCCCGATGTCGATACCGGTCGATACGCTTATCGATCCCTGGAAGCAAACAGACGATACTTTGAGTCTTCTGATGATTCTGATTCATCAGGTGACTCTTCTGAAGTATCCCTTACTCTACCTGAGGAGCCCTCTTCTCCAAAGAGGAGAATGTCTCCTCCAGAGGATTTATCCTTTCAAGACTTCATCATTGAAGTAGCTAAAGGTCTTTCTATTTCTGTATCCTCTGAAAAAGAACCTAGAGCGAAAAAGTTAGACATTTTAGGATACTCTAAGGTTCCCAAAGAGGCAGTCACCTTGCCCATCCGTGAAATTCTTCAAGAACACATGATGGACTTATGGGAGACTCCTCTCACCCTATCTCCACATTCTCGTCGTCTGGACACCATGTATCGTGTCCCCCCTTCTCCTGGGTTTCAAAAAACTCAGCTCCTGCACCACTCCATCGTGGTGCAGTCAGCTATGAAAAGGATCAAGAGTACTAAAAGACACTCTTCTACTCCCCCAGGAAGAGAATGTAGGACTCTGGATGCTTTTGGAAGAAAAATCTTCCAAGCAAGTATGCTTATTGCCAGAATCAACTCATACAGCCTCTATATGGGCATGTTTCTGAAGGAAATTGCATTAAAAATACGCCATTTCCTCCCCTTTATCCCAGAGGATAGAAAGGAGGAGTTCCTTCTTCTGCTGAAGCATACCCAAGATATTTCAAAGTTCTCTAACAGAGCAGCCTTTGACTCCTTTGAGGGTGCTAGCAGAGCCTCAGGTATTGCCATAGCGGCTCGCAGAATTGCTTGGCTCCAGGCCTCTAATCTTGAACCCTGGGTCCAGGATGGGTTGGGAAATTTGCCCTGTACAGGTGAGAATCTGTTTGGTAAGGAGTGGCAAATCAAAGCCACTCAAATGGATGCAGAAAATGCTGCTTTAGATAGACTTTCTAAGTCTACCTCTACCCCTGTCAAGAAGAAATCTTTCAAAAAGCCTTTCTACAAGAAGGCCAGATTTGCCACAAATACTGGCCAACAATCTTCTGCAGCTCGCTTTCCTCCTAAGCGTCAGCAGCCTAAACAGGCCAGGGCAAAACCTGCAGGGGCTGTTACAGCCCAACAGTCCCAACCCCCTCAGGGTTTTTGACTTAAAACTAGAGAACTTAACCTTTCTGGCTCTAAAACATCCAGAATCTCTCACCATTCCAGGAAGGTTAACTCATTTTGCTCCCAGATGGGAGCAAATCACATCAGAGCAATGGACCCTCTCTATCATCAGAGAGGGCTACAAACTGCATTTCTCCAACCTTCCTCCCCATACCATGGTGAGAAGTTTCAATTCTCCCCCATCTCTCCTAGACCTGTTGGGTCAGGAGGTGACCACTCTTCTCACCCAAAAGGCAATAGAAGAGATTCCTCTTCCTCAACAAGGGTCAGGTTTTTACTCCCCTTATTTTCTCATTCCCAAGAAAACAAGGGGGTACAGACCCATTCTGGATCTCAGAGAATTGAACAAATTTCTATACAGGGAGAAATTCAAGATGCTTTCTCTAGGCACTCTCCTTCCATACCTACAGAGTCAGGACTGGCTTTGTTCTCTAGATCTCAAGGATGCGTACACACATATACTCATCCATCCATCCCACAGAAAATTCCTACGGTTTCTGTTCCAGGGAAAACATTTCCAATACAGAGTACTTCCCTTCAGTCTAGCCTCGGCTCCAAGGGTATTTACCAAATGCATGGCAATAGTAGCTGCATTCCTACACGCCCTGGGAATTTTTGTCTTCCCATACCTGGACGACTGGCTCATCCGAGCTCCGTCTCAGTCCGAGGCTCAGACTTCCCTGGATCGCACCAGGCGAATTCTACAGTGTCTGGGACTTGTGATCAATCTGCCAAAGTCCCAACTCACCCCTACTCAATCCCTAGAATTCATAGGGGCCTGGTTGGATACCACCACCGCAAGGGCCTATCTACCTCAGGCCCGTTGCCAACGTCTAGTGCACTTAGCCTCTCAGACTCAGTCCAGAAGCCACTTGACTGCCAGAGAGATGCTACAACTATTAGGCCACATGGCCTCCACAGTGCATGTGGTGCCTTATGCTCGCCTGCATATGAGAGCAGCTCAATGGACTTTATCCACCCAGTGGACTCAAGCATCAGGAGCTCTCTCAGACCAAATAGCAAACTCCAATCATCTCTTTTGGTCTCTCCAATGGTGGATATCCACTCAAAATCTGTTGTTGGGGGGCCCCCTTTCAACCATTCTTGCCCCAAGCAACCCTCACAACAGATGCCTCCCAAACAGGTTGGGGGGGCTCATCTCCAAGATCTCTCCACTCGGGGCACTTGGTCTCCACAGGAGACCACCCTTCATATCAACCACTTGGAACTTCGAGCAATCTTTCTAGCTCTCAAAGTTTTTCATACCCTCCTCAGCAACATGACAGTCCTTATTCACACGGACAATCAAGTAGCCATGTTTTACATAAACAAACAAGGAGGGACTGGCTCTCTGTCGCTTTGCAACGAAGCTCTAAGATTATGGGCCTTCGCCAGAGAGCATCAAATCCATCTCCTGGCAGTATATCTTCCAGGAATCCAAAACTCTTGGGCAGACAGACTCAGTCGAGTTCTGCTTCCACACGAATGGTCCCTGTACATGGATCAGGTACTCAGAATCTTCCAGAAATGGGGAACCCCGGACATAGACCTCTTTGCAAGTCCGTGGAATGCCAAACTTCCCCGGTTCTGTTCCAGAATTCCGTGTCAGGGAGTTCAGACCAAGGATGCCTTCCTCCTGCATTGGGGTCAGGGTTTCCTGTATGCCTTTCCACCCATTCCTTTGATTCCCAAGACTCTGTTCAAACTTCAAAGGGATCAAGGGTCCATGATCCCTCATAGCTCCACGCTGGCCACGCCAAGTGTGGTACCCTCTACTTCTGCATCTCTCCCAAGCCCCCTCCCTGGACTTGGGAGTGGCTCCAGACCTTCTGTCTCAAGAGGAGGGGACTTTGTGGCACCCAAACCCCAAGTCCCTTCACCTCAGAGCTTGGTTACTGAAGGCCTAGACCTTCAACACTTCAATCTTTCGCAGCAAGTGAAGGATATCCTACATGCCTCTAGGAAACCTTCCACTAGGCGTTCTTACGCTTTTAAATGGAAAAGATTTTCCATTTGGTGTGCTCAAAAGGGTCTTAACCCTCTGGCACTCCCATTGAATTCTCTTTTGGAATATCTCCTGCATCTCTCCAATGCAGGACTCAAAACGAATTCAGTAAGAGTCCATTTGAGTGCTATTGCGGCATCACTTAAGTCCATCAATGGACAACCTGTTTCCTCTCATCCTCTTATTGCAAGATTCATGAGAGGCTTAACTTTAACTAAACCTCCCATTCGACCTCCTCCGGTGGCATGGGACTTAAACTTGGTTCTTGGTCAGCTTATGAAGCCACCTTTTGAACCCTTAGCCACTACCTCCTTGAAATTTCTTTCCTGGAAGGTTATTTTCCTCATTGCAGTCACTTCAGCTCGCCGCATCAGTGAACTGCAGGCCTTAGTGCAGGGGTTCTCAACCCTGTCCTCGGGACCCCACTAGCCAGTCGGGTTTTCAGGCTATCCACAATGAATATGAATGAGATATATATGCATTAGAAATAGCCTGCCAAACTGACTGGTTTGTGGCCCTCCCGTGCTGGATTTGGGGACCCCTGCCATACACCTCTGTCAAGTACGATTGTGAGTGGGCAAGGTACAGATGTCCTCGACATCAAAAGGGTAGATAGAATGTGTCACATCCCTCCTAGTTTCTCACCACCACCAAAAAGTTGTCTAATAGACAATATTTTGGTGGTGGTGAGAGGCGAGGAGGTATGTGACATATTCCATCTAATCTTTTTGATGTCTTGGACATCTGTACCTTGCCCACTCACAATCTTAAATGACAGAGGTGTAAGGCCGGGGTCCCCAAATCCAGCATTGGAGGGCCACAAGCCAGTCAGTTTGGCAGGCTATTTCTAATGCATATATATCTCATTCATATTCATTGTGGATAGCCTGAAAACCCGACTGGCTAGTGGGGTCCCGAGGACAGGGTTGAGAACCACTGCCTTAGTGGCTAATCCGCCTTATACAAGGTTCCATCATGATAAGGTAGTCCTTAGGACAAATCCTCACTTTATCCCTAAAGTGGTCTCACCTTTTCATCTTAATCAAGAGGTATATTTACCTGTCTTTTTTCCAGCTTCTCATGCATCCAATGCAGAGAGGAACCTTCATACTCTAGACTGTAAAAGAGCTCTTGCCTTTTACCTCCACAGGACACAGCAACATCGAAAGTCTTCTCAGCTTTTTGTTGCTTTCGATCCTTCTCATTTAGGACTTCCAGTCTCCAAAAAAACACTCTCCAATTGGATTGCTCAGTGTATCTCTTTTGCTTACCAGAGTAAGAACCTTTCTCTGGAGGGCCATGTCACCGCTCACAACGTGAGGGCCATGGCCACCTCTATGGCTCATCTAAACTCTGTGTCCATTGACCAGATCTGTCGAGCAGCCACCTGGGCCTCGGTTCATACCTTTACAGCCCATTACTGTTTGGACAAGGACTCCCGCCGGAATGCCTTGTTTGGTCAGGCTGTCCTCAGACACCTGTTCCATTCTTGAACAACTCCAGCCCACCTTCCCTGAATGGATGCCTGAGATCCATAGGAAGATGAAGAACCTTTCAGGGTCTCATACCCTTCAGGGGATCTCCCGGGCATCTTAGCTAGGGAGTCCCCATATATGAGGACTTATTCCTGCTTGTTCCTGGAGATAGCACAGTTACTTACCTGTAACAGGTGATCTCTGGGAACAGCAGGAATTAGTCCTCACAACCCGCCCACCATCTCCTAGGAGTTGTATCTCTCTCTCTCTTACTTTCCTCTCTCTATATTGTCTCAGCTATAAACTCGAACTGAGGAGAGTTGGTCAGGAAGGCGGGAAGGCAGCGCGCATGCGCAGTGGGAGGCCCCAAAAGCTTTCCTTCTGGGAAGCTGGGGAGCTTTCCCGCTCAGGCTCCGTCGGTACCGACGTACCCATATGTGAGGACTAATTCCTGCTGTTCCCAGAGATCACCTGTTACAGGTAAGTAACTGTGCTTTCCTGCTGTTCCCAGGGATCACCTGTTACAGGTAAGTAACTGTGCTTTCAAGGAGAAGTTCATGATGATTTCTCTAGGAACTCTTCTGCCATACCTTCAGAGTTAGGATTGGCTTTGTTCTCTAGATCTCAAGGATGCGTACACCCATGTTCTCATCCATCCAACTCACTGAAGATTCCTTCGGTTTCTATTTCAGGGGAAGCACTACCAGTACAGGGTTCTTCCTTTTGGCCTGGCCTCAGCACCAAGGGTGTTTACGAAATGCATGGCTGTAGTGGCAGCATTTCTTCGCACTCTAGGAATATTCGTCTTCCCCTATTTAGACGACTGGCTCATTCGAGCCCCATCAGAATCAGAGGCCAGAATTTCCCTATCTTGCACAATGCGTATACTTCAGTATTTGGGGCTGGTCATAAACATCCCAAAATCCAACCTAACTCCCACTCAGTCTCTAGAGTTTATAGGAGCTATGCTGGATACCAGGAAAGGAAGGGCCTATCTTCCACAGCCCCGCTGCCTTCGCATTGTGCAGTTAGCTTCCCAAGCAGTGTTAAAAACTCATCTCACTGCTCGGGAAATGTTACAATTGCTAGGCCACATGGCATCTACCGTGCATGTGGTTCCCTATGCTCGCCTCCATATGAGAGCAGCCCAATGGACTCTGTCCACTCAGTGGAATCAAGCATCAGGCTGCCTATCAGACAAAATAGCAAACTCAAGTCGCCTTATTTTGTCCCTACAATGGTGGCAATCAACCCAAAACCTGTTGGTGGGGTCCCCTTTCCAACAGCCCCCACCCCAGGTCACTCTAACAACAGACGCCTCACAGGTGGGTTGGGGAGCTCACCTGCAAGATCTCTTTACTCAAGGCACCTGGACTCCACAGGAGACCATCTACACATCAATCTCTTGGAACTCAGAGCAATCTTCCTTGCTCTTCGAGTGTTCCACACCCAGCTGAGCTGCAAGACGGTCCTAATTCAGACGGACAATCAAGTAGCTATGTTCTATCTGAACAAGCAGGGAGGAACAGGCTCTCTGTCGCTTTGCAACGAAGCTTTGTGACTATGGGCCCTCGCCAGAGAGCAGCAGATTCATCTCCTTGCGGTGTATCTGCCAGGCACTCAAAACTCCTGGGCAGACAGACTCAGTCGAGTTCTGCTTCCACACGAGTGGTCTCTTCGTGCAGACCAGGTAGCAAAAAGTTTTCAAATTTGGGGAACTCCGGACATAGACCTCTTTGCAAGTCCGTTGAATGCCAAACTTCCCCGATTCTGTTCCAGAATTCCAGCTCAGGGTTCTCAGGCCAGGGATGCTTTCCTCCTCCATTGGGGTCAGGACTTCGTATATGCCTTTCCACCCATTCCCCTAATTCCCAAAACCCTATTCAAGCTTCAGGGAGTCAGAGGCCATATGATTCTCATAGCTCCACATTGGCCATGGCAGGCGTGGTACCCTCTGCTCCTACATCTCTCTCAAGCTCCATCTCTGGAGTTAGGATCTGCTCCAGATCTCCTGTCTCAGGAGGATGGGATGTTGTGGCATCCCGATCCCCACTCTCTGCATCTCAGGGCCTGGTTGCTGAGGGCCTAGACCTTCATGGTCTTAACCTGTCTCAACAAGTAAAGGATATCCTTTATGCTTCTAGAAAGCCTTCCACAAGACGCTCTTATGCTTTCAAGTGGAAAAGGTTTTCCATATGGTGTTCGCAGAAGGGTCTTGACCCCCTGGCGATACCTCTGGAATCATTATTGGAGTATCTCCTTCATTTATCTAATACAGGGCTTAAGACTAACTTAGTATGAGTCCATTTAAGTGCTATTTCAGCTTCTTTCAAGTCTATAAATGGGCAACCTATTTCCTCTCATCCTCTCATAGCGAGATTTGTGAGGGGCCTCCTTCTAACTAAGCCTCCAATTAGGCCACCACCGGTAGCATGGGACCTAAATCTGGTTCTTGGACAGCTCATGAAGCCGCCTTTTGAACCTCTAGCTACTACCTCCTTGAAATTCCTTTCCTGGAAGGTTGTCTTTCTCATTGCAACCACATCAGCACGTTGCATTAGTGAGTTGCAAGCATTAGTGGCTGATCCTCCTTATACAAGGTTCCATCATGATAAGGTAGTCCTTAGGACTCATCCACACTTTATGCCAAAGGTGGTCTCACCTTTTCATTTAAACCAAGCAGTTTACCTGCCTGTATTTTTTCCAAGGCCTCATGCTTCAAATGCAGAAAGGAGTCTTCATACTTTGGACTGTACAAGAGCACTTGCTTTTTACTTGCAAAGGACACAGCAGCATAGAAAGTCCTCTCAACTCTTTGTTGCTTTTGATCCTTCTCATTTGGGACTTCCAGTCTCCAAGAAAACATTGTCCAATTGGATTGCACAGTGTATTTTTTTTACCTATCAGAGTAAAAACCTTTCTCTGGAAGGCCATGTCACAGCTCACAATGTGAGAGCCATGGCAGCCTCAATGGCTCATCTACACTCTGTGTCTATTGACGACATCTGTCGAGCAGTTACTTGGGCCTCGGTTCATACCTTCACAGCCCATTACTGCTTGGACAAGGACTCCCGCCGGGATGCCTTGTTTGGTCAGGCTGTTCTATGACACCTGTTCCATACTTAATCAACTCCTACCCACCATTCCCGGTAGGATGCCAGAGATCCATGGGGGGAAGTGGAGCCCTTTCACAGGGGCACACAACGTCTGGGGTCTCTCTCTGGCATCTGTAGCTAGGGAGTCCCCATATGTGAAGACTACATTCCTGCTTGTTCCTGGAGATCACCTGTTACAGGTGAGTAACTATGCTTAGTTACTCACCTGTAACAGGTGATCTCCGGGAACAGCAGGAATTTAGTCTTCACAACCCACCCACCTCCCCTAGGAGTTGTATCTCTCTTTTCTTTTCTTTCCCTCTCTCTCTCTCTCTTTGTCTCAGCTTTAAAACTCAACTGGAGAGAGGCAGTTGGGAAAGGCGGGAAGGCAGCACGCAGGCACTGTGGGATGCTCCCAAAAGCTTTCTAATTGGACGCTGGGGAGCGTTCCCGCGCAGTCTCCGTCGGTACCAATGATACCCATATGTGAAGACTAAATTCCTGCTGTTCCCGGAGATCACCTGTTACAGGTGAGTAACTAACTATGCTTTACAGGTAAGCAACATTGTTTTTTCATAAAGAGCCTTGTGCTGTGAATGCCACTTTGGGCACTATCACAGGTTTACAGTCCACCTTAAAACCTAGATATTTGCAAAAGCTTTCCAACAGAAGTGTAAGCTGTTTTGAATATTCACATTTGTTTTGCACTATTTTTCTAAGTTATTGTGTGACAGCTTAGATAAAAGATAAGGAACAGAAAGAAGTTAGCAGTTGGGCCAGAGAAAAATAGCAAAGAAATGCAAGCAGCCTTTTGGGATGGAAGAAAATTGATGTAGCCGTGAATGCAATGACTGAAACAATTCAGTTCATAGAAACCATGGAGAGCATTTTTTGTTTTGTTTTCTTGTGGGCAGGTTCTGTTGAATTTGGTATGAATTCCTACAGTCTTGAGGAGATGGATTACTAATAATTTGGATCCTTCATGATACTTTTATTGCTAGAAAGGTAGATGCAATTTTTGTAACTTTGATTTTATTCATCTTTATTGAGTCTGAACTGTTTTCTTGATTTGGTTGTAGGAAGTGACAGCTCTTGCTGACTAGATTAATAATGTACCTGAGTGTTTATCATCACTGTACACTGCATATGCCCAGGAGCGCTATAAAAATAAGTACTTTAGTTATTATGATAATATTGGATCAGGATTGTTTGTCAAGCTCTGGCTGTTTACAAAGTTTGTCATATAATTGTGCTAAGTAATAATATACTAAAGTTGGAGAACATAGCATAGGAAAAGATCCCAGACATGATCTTAATGATTGATCATTTATTTTGGACACATCCCTAACAGCTTTTGTGTAAAACATTATATTTTATTCCTGCCTTGTGTTTTGGGGGCACACGTATATTTGGCATTAGACCTCTCATTTCAAGGTTAACACTTTACTAGTGATAAACTTTATTTTTAAAGCAGTGCTTGCCAAATTGTTCAGAATATTAAATTGCCACTTCTAAAAATGTTAATTTTTTGGGCTTTTTACTTTTAATGTTTATTGTAGATGTATTTTAATTTTGTTTTATTTTTGTAGCATTTATGAGGCATAGAATGTTTTTGTAGGAAAGTGGTTGTTTTCTACCTGTGCCTTTGTCCCTGCAATGCCTCCTTGGCAGCTTTTGTTTGCTTTCATCATTGTATTGGGAAGTGGCACCTAATTTTTCTTTAAATGGAAATTATAGAGGGAGAGAAACAAAATGTATGTGGGAGAAAAATTTAGCAGCTTTTCAATATTGTTATCCATATATGAAAAATTGTGAATATGTGCATAGCTTAGACTAGCAACACTTTCGAATGATTCTTTAATCATAATAGCCACAGATATGACCAGTCCTGTTGGCTCAAATATCATGTCCAGGCTGTCCTCTCTGAAGTTGTGCTTTTTCTTCAGAAAGAATCTAGCAGGCTAAATGATCTGCAAAACTTTACGTTTTGTCGTTTTCTTAAATTTCATTATTGTAATTATCTTTTTTTTATCTTGCTTTTGTCTGAGGAATGTTAGATATGATGCTCTGCTTTTTTGACATAAAGTGTTGCTTTTTTTCTTTTCTCTCACTCTTTCACTCTTGAGCAGACATGTCAAATATGTCAGATGATGCTTCCAAACAAGTGCAGCTACAGTGCCCACCAGAGAATCCACACGCACAAATCGCCCTACTGCTGTCCAGAATGTGGGACTGTATGTCGTTCTGCATATTTCCAAACACATGTCAAGGAGAACTGCCTCCACTATGCACGCAAAGTAGGATTCAGGTCTGTTCCAGGGATGGCTTTTTAATTCAGTTTGTAAAGCAACAATTTAATATAGCTCACCCAAATTTCATATTTTATAAGATCATTGTTTCAGAAGAAACAATTCAATGTAGCTGAGCAGAAGTTCACTGATTGTCCAGATTACCAGCTGGGCACAATTGCTTTGGTAAATTACATATTCTTTGAAGTAAAAATTAAGTCTGATATAATTAGTACTGCAAGTTTTTGACTCTCTTCCTTGCTTTTGATTGAGTTCAGAGAATCACGATTCCTTTGTGTGCTAATTAGCATTTCATTTAATTAAACACGCGATTGACATAATTTTGAGAATACTTTAATAAAATTAGTTTGTTCTTCTGTTAGTTTTGCAATGTTTTTTATTCCAGTTCTCTCTCTTCACAGATGCATCCATTGTGGAGTTGTTTGCATCACTTTAGGTATGCTGAAACTTCATCTTCAGGACAAACACTGCGAAATCTTCCACAAGTGTTCCTTTTGTCCCATGGCCTTCAAGTCAGCAGAAAGTACCACTGCCCACATCACTGCTCATCACCCAACTGCACCGCACAAGACAACTCAGTAAGTGGCTGGTGATATTCTAGACAATGATACACACATGTCAGGAAATTCTGCATAGAACTGTACTTCACAAGGTCTCTCTGTGCTAAGTGCTGCTTCAGTCTATACAGCCTCTCTCAAAATATCTACCTGGGATTGTAAAAGGCCACTTACAGGTAAATGCTGCATGCAATTGTAGTTGACAGCTCTAAAAACAAGCAGGGGTAATCATGTAGTTCTTGCATGTGCCTTATGTCACCGATTGAAGCTGGGCTGGAGCAGTGACTGCAGTTTCTAGAGATTTCTACCATATTCCACTGAGCATGTGGGGGATGTCCTCTGTGTTATGTCCTGTGTGATAATAGTCATGTGAGGCTCCCATCAGTATGGCTGTTTTTATTGGATCCAATGGTTGCTATTTTTCTTAGTCACATTCATGGGTATGTTCTTGGTTCAGCTGCTTTTCTTCTTGTTTGTTTGCTTAGCTACAGTTCTACATTTCTTTTTACATTTCCACATCAAGTGGCATCAATTAGTCTTATTTTTCCAAAAAATGGTTTGATTGATTTTGCTTCTTCCATGTTTTGTCACTAAAAGAGAAAGGGAAAAAGGCCTCTGGCTTCAAGATGTGAATCCACTGCGGCTGTGTAAAACTGGAGACTGACACCTAGAATTTTATGTATGCTGTGTTTGGGTGCTAGGTGTGATATTATTGCTTGTGGCATCTATCAGAAGTTGTCTTCCAGAGGTCTTTGTAAAAGATAATGCATGAATACATTTTTCTTATGAGAAGTTTGATCTGGCTGTGCGGACATCAGCCACATTGACACTGAAGGATCTTTTATTTGTGCTGAACACTTGTGATCACTGTTCCCTCTAAGCTGTGCGCGTGTGCACGCGCACACACCTTGCCGAGCGAACGCACATACTTTACAACAGAGCGCACAAAAATTACGGCTCTGATTCTGATAGAAAACAACACAGACATCTTAAAATTTAAAAGTTATGATTGTAATTACTAGAAATTTCCCGCTTCATTTAGTAATCGTCTATTTTCATTTATTTTGATTAAAATCAATGTGGTGTACATACTGTATTCTGACGTGTAGTCAAATTTTAAAGTATATAACTCAGAGTGTCATTATGTGGCGCACAAAAATGTAACCTTCCTTCAAAAGCTGCACACAGCTGATATTTTATGTGCACACAGCCTACAGAAAATTAGAGGGAACATTGCTTGTGATGCATGGTTTTTCTCTTTGAAGTTGAGTACTGATAGAGGCCAGGGATACAGAACATCCTCTAGCTCCTCCAAATGGAAGCAAAAGGTCCCCCTTCATCGGAGTCAGCAATAGCAGACATTGATTTGGCACAACGTATGAAAGCTAAGAAACACTGACTTTAGTTCTAATCACAGTACTGCAAGCAAGAAGACATTGGTGGTTGTATATCATCCCAAGTATTCTCACACAGAGAATCACTTGGCCTCAAGAGAACCTGGGATATCACATCAGTCTGCAAAGCCCCAGGTCACCACTGTCAGTACTCCTTCACATACAATTTTGGCATCAGCAGTGTTTGAGGAGGAATTAAATAGAATAATCCATGGGTACAGCAATGCAGACAGAGATTCAACTGATCATGGAGACTCTGCTTGCATCTGGTGAAAGGCACATTGTGAAGATCGAGTGCATCATGGGAGAAAAAGCTTTCTGGTTCCTCATGTTGCATTAGAGCTTAGGCCTTCCCAGCCCTAGCAAGCTGAGTGTATTACTAAGGGTTTGGCTGCTAGACAGGTCAAAACTTGTGTTACATCACCGGTCTATGAGACAAATGAAGCGTTTGAACATTTCGGGGGTTATGATTATGGATCTGAGGATTCTCCAGGACCAAGCAGGAAGTCAGTCCTCACATATGGGTGACGTCGGTGCCGACGGAGCCCTTGTGCGGATCATTTCCCCAGCTTTAAAAGAAAGCCTTTGGGAATGCAGTGCGCATGCGCGGTCCCCTTCCCGCCAAAGAGTGCCATCTTGCTCAGTCTTCTTTTTTCCGCGGAGCCCGACAGACATGTGTCGTTGTCACCCGGTAAAAAGTTGATTTTTTCCTGCGTGGATTCGTGTTTTTGCCTGGTTCGCCGCTGGTTCCCCTTCCCGCCTGGGCCCGGTACACCGGTATCAAGCCCGGAGCAAAGTTTTTTTCGTTTTTTGTCCTTTGTGACTAGCGTTCCCGCTTTTTTTCTCTTTTTCACTGGCAGTCCGGTCTTTTAACCTTGCAGGGGTCCTTTTTCCCCCTGCCAGCGGGTTCAAGAAGTGTGATTGGTGTAAGAAGCTGATGTCTATCACTGACACACATGACTGCTGCCTCCGGTGCCTCGGGCCCGACCATGACCCGGTGGTCTGTGTCCCGTGCGGAAAAGTGTCCTCTAAGGCGCTGAGGAGCCGTCAACATCAGCGTGAGAGACTTTTTTCTGACTCCGCGTCCGGCCGGGCCCGGACTTCGTCAGAGGCCTCGACATCTCGGGAGTCCGACCCCGAGCACCGTCGAGGCTCCTCTGAAAGGGGGTCTCCTTCGAGGGAACACAGAAGGAAGAAGAAACCCACGAGGGCAGCGTCGGACGCTCTTGGCTCCTCGAGGGCCAGGTCGCATAGCCCAGACCACCGTCCCGGGTCCTCGGAGTCGGAGAGGCCTGCCAAGTTGCCTCGAGTGGAACCGGAGTCCTCGAGTCACGTGAGTGCTGTTGTCCTCGTACATTCCTCTCCAGGGGAGCCGACGTCGGGCCCGAGTCGGGGGCTGCTGAGTCTCCTGAGCTGAGTCTCAGGTTGACGGCCTTGGAGAGCAGCTTGGCTGCCTTCATGGAGCAGCAGCGGGTACTGATCGCCGGTTTGACCAGTGCATCTGCCCCGACCACCGGGACCTCGACGTCCAAGTCGACCCCGGAGGCCAAGCCTATCCTCGAGTCGATGCGGTCTCGAGTCGATCCTCGGCCAAGGTCCCCCTCGGCCTCCCGTTTGGGGCCAAGGTTGTCGACGCCGGTGCCCTCGGCTTCGGGGCGGATGGCATCGGTGCCTGCCCGGCGGAGCCACTCGATTCCTCCTCGGAGGGTTCAGAGTTGGAGACGGAGAACGAGAAGTCCCCGGATACTTTTCAGACCTGGTGCGTCCCATCGGACTCATCGGAGTCCGAGCCTCGGAGAAGGTCCCCACCAGAGGATACCCGGTTCTCGGACTTCGTGCGGGACATGGCCAAGGCCTTGGCCTTCCCTGCGGATCCCGAGGAGGAGCCGAAAAGCTCGAGGCCCTCCAGTATGACTCTCCGCCTAAGGAGTATAGTCCAACCAAGGAGCACAAATCCACGTACAAACACCGCACCCAATATAAGACCGTGGATAGCAAAGGAAGGAATCTTTATTAATGAACACTTATGAGCCAAGGCCCGACACAGGCCGTGTTTCGCTATGCCTTCATCAGGGGCTGTTATTGGCTGTCTGTTCAGTGTTTTGTTCCTTGCAATCTTGATCTTGTCCCGTCTCAGTCTATAGTCTATTAGGTGCTTCGCACTTGGTGGTGCAGAGTACGCAAAAGTACAAGGTGTCTATTTTAATTTTTGTATGGTCAACTGTCAGACGGGACAAGGAACAAAACATTGAACAGACAGCCAATAACAGCCCCTGATGAAGGCATAGCAAAACACGGCCTGTGTCGGGCCTTGGCTCATAAGTGTTCATTAATAAAGATTTCTCCGCCTAAGGAGGCCTTTACTGTACCGGTTCCTCCGATGCTGGAACGGCTGCTCTTCCGCATGTGGTGCCGGTTCTCAGAGACGGATCGATTCCATTTATCGAGTCCATAAGAGCCCTGCGTTCCAGAAGGCACAGCTACCGCACCACTCCATGGTTGTGGAATCGGCCATGCATCATCTGAAGAGCCAGAAGATGCACTCCTCGGTGCCCCCCGGCCGGGAGGCCAGGAACCTGGATGCCCTCGGTAGAAAGTGCTTCCAGGGCTCTATGCTGGCGTGCCGTGTCCAGATTTACCAGTTGTACATGGGCATGTACCTTCGGGACCTGGCAAAGGAGATTGCCGGGATCTCCAGGAACAAGCAGGAATGAGTCTTCACATATGGGTACGTCGGTACCGACGGAGCCTGCATGGGAATGCTCCCCAGCATCCAATCAGAAAGCTTTTGGGAGCATCCCTCGCACCTGCGTGGTGACTTCCCGCCTTTCCCACTGCCTCTCCTCAGTTTTCGTTTTTCCGCGGAGCCAACAGGATGTCCTCCTGTCACCGCAGAAATTTTTTACTTTAAAATCCTTATTTTCTTGTTTTCTTGTGGTCGCGGCTGTATTTCCCGCCGATACCGGTACCGCCGGTGCTTTATTCTTTTCCTTTTCAAACTTAGAGAAATATTTCTCCTCCGTTTTTTTGTTTTAACTTTTTGGGCCTACCAGGCCTTTCCAAGATGGAGCCGCCTTCCCCTAAGAAGTGCCTTCACTGTGGAAACTTAGTTTTCTTTTTAGACTCCAATGCTTGGTGTCTAACCTGTTTTGGTCCTGACCATTTTTCTCCTGATACTTCAGGCTACATGGTTGGGAGAAGACCTTCCCTTTTTCGAATTTCCCTCGATACCGTTTTTCCGCCTAAGGTGAGGACACCGGTTTATTCTTCTCTCCAGGATCAGGTAACCCACAAACAGTCTGTTAAGACTAGCCAATTCTTGAAGGGTAAGTCTCATGCACAGCATGATGACGGCTCCGGCCTTGCCCTCAAGTTCCCATTGGCAATGAAACCCCGGCGGGAGTCTTCGGGCTCCAAAGCATTCACGGGGTTTCAGGTTGTTCCTGGGGCTCACCCTTCACAGAACATACCTGAGCCGTGCCAGGGGGTGGTATCCGCTTCGAGCGGTACCGATAACCCGGCACCGGCATCGGTGTCGAGTGCTGCACTCTTCACCTGGGATAGTCATCTGGTGTCCTCGGTACCTTCGGGGCCGATCGATACGACCCAGATTGGCTTTCCTGTATCCCAGCCATGCTCGGGGTTGGTACCGGCTTCGAGCGGTACCGATACCCCGGTATCGGCATCGGTATCGAGTGTTCCACTTTTTACCTGGGATCGTCATCTGGAATCCTCGGTATCTTCGGGGCCAATTGATACAACCCAGAGTGACTTTCCTATATCTTCACCGTGCTCGGGGTTGGTACCGGCTTCGAGCGGTACCGATACCCTGACATCGGTGCCGGTGTCGAGTGTCCCTCTCGTCGCCGGGCATCGTCTTCGAACGTCATCGGTACCTTTGGTGCCGTTCCATGAGATTCCAGTTGACTTTCATGTATCGGCATCGCTGATACCACCACCAACGTCGGTACCTTCTAGACATGCATCGATAGACTCGCTCGCTTCGATGCCGAGTCTAGAATCGATATCCAGTCTAGATGACTTGGTACCGACGCGTTTCAGAACCGATCCCTATCGTTTCCGGCTACGCAGTACCGAGGATATTCACCAAGGCTCTCTGGTTACCTCGGTACCGCTTCAGCAGCCCTCGATTACTGCTTCGATGACATTATCTCCAATACCGGTACCAGTGTCGGGGTCGATTCCTGCAGTTCCATCGGTGCCATCGATCCTTTCTGTGCCTAGTTTGGAATCGATACCAGGCACTGCCGATGCAGTACTAACTGCCTCAAATCAGAACTGTCAGTATCACAGTCCATCGAGCAGGATTCTTTTTCTGCACCAGTCCAGTATTTCTTCTGGTGCTCAAGCTGCTCCTTCAACCTCAGCTTGCCCAGGATTAGTTCCTATTGGAAATCCTTCTTTTCAGAAGTTTCTCCTTGACATGGCAGCCTTCCTTGCCATTCCTATTCCTGGTTTTTTCTCTTGACAAAGATCCTGCAGAAAAGGAAAATATAATGCTTCCTTTACATCATTCTTTACAGGATCTTCTTCTGAGGATATGGGAATCACCCTTAAAGGTTCCTTTGCCTTCTACAGCCATTAATGTTCTGTATCAGGTACCTCCCTCTCCAGGGTTTCAGAAAAACCAACTTCCACATCATTCCATTGTAGTGGAATCAGCATTGAGGAAGGTAAGAAGCAAGAAGAAGCATTCTTCTTATCCGCCAGATCGTGCATCTAAAGCACTTGATGCCTTTGGACGTCAAACCTTCCAAACTTCTATGCTGGCTTCAAGAATTATTTCATATATTTTTTATATGAGTCTGACACTTCAGGAGGTCACAGAGAAATTATCTCTTTTGTCTCCTTTTTTGTCAGAACCTAAGGCCTCTGACTATTCCTTGCTTCTTTTTTTTTTTAAACTTTATTTAGGACCACCATAAAATCCAAACAATACATCAACAAACGGCGCCACGGGGAGGGTTTGTTCTTCTCCCCCCCGGTAGCCAACAGAGAGATAATACAATAGGTGGTCATTTTACATTATATCCCAACCCCCCTGCTCCCACCCCTCTCCCCTCACCCACCAACCCACCCTCACTCCATTACCAACTTTGTACACCAATTATCGCCTGGGACTATAAGGCAGCTCCCTCCCACCCATTCCTCAAGCCCATATATAGTCAACTCCCCCCTTGGAGAGTTGCATTGCGGCTGTGGGGCCCCAACTGCTGAATATATGGCTCCCATATTGACAGAAAAACTGTCCAACGCTTGGCACTGCCCCGCGCCAACCAACGCTCCGTCAACATTAATTGATGAAAGTTATTCCGCCATTCACTAAAAGTGGGCGGTTGGCGTTCCCTCCATAATCTGAGAATCGGCCCTTTACCCACCAGACAGGCCTTCCGCACAAGCAAACTCTCACCAGCTTTCACTGGTCCAGGGGTCGGCAACTGGTCAAGTGTTACAAATAGGCCCGTCCAACGAATCCTTCGCTGAAGCAGTGTGCCGAGGAAGCTACATATCCGTGCCCAATACGCCCGTACTCCTCGACAGCCCCACCACATATGCAGGAGAGTCGCCGAGGGCCCCGAACAGCGCGGGCAGGAGCCATCAGTGTCCAGACGGCTACGCAGTGCTCGCCTCGGCGAGAAATGAGCCCTAGTCACGCATTTAAATTGGATTTCACGCCAGCGCACTCCTTGTACCAGTCGTCTGATCCGTTTCAATGCCATCAGTACCGAACCCGGCTGTACGTCTTCTCCCAATTCAGTCGCCCAAGCTCTTTCAACCCCACTATAATCAGGGAGGGGGCGGTAAGGCTCCAAACTACGTTTCAAACTGGAAATTGACGGCGTGCGCTCCTCTCCCAACTGGAAAAATTCTATAATACGGGCTGAGCGCTCAGCCTGCAGCGCATTGCGCGGCAGTGCAGCCACATAGTGGGAGATTTGTATATAAGCAAAACAATGCGTGTCGGGAAGCTCATACTCCCGACTGAGCGTTCGAAATGATTTACAGCTTCCCGCTTGGTCTACTAAGTGCCCTACCATCCGGATGCCACGTGCCCACCAGTCCCGAAACACCACAGTCTCGGACCCTGGAGTAAATTGGGCATTGCCCTGCAATGGTAACCAACAAGACACCTTCCACGTTTCCTGCCAATATTTGTTAAGTTGTTGCCATGTGCGTCGGACAGAGTCCACTAATGGACTCTGCCGACTAGAATCTGTGAGGACCTTGTGAGTGCCGTGCAAAGTCCCCAGGAGAGTCGCTGGAGCCACCAGACACTCCTCTAAAGACCTAGGCGTGTACACTTCTGTCCCCCCCAGCCAATCGCCCAGGTGTCTGGCTTGACAGGCCAATGCGTAAGTCCTCAAGTCTGGTAGGCCCATACCTCCCTCTCGCCATTTCCCGAGCAGTCGATCCCACGGGACCCGCGCTCGCTGCCCCCGCCAAAGAAAGCGCTTAAGCAAAGCCTCTATTCTATTTAGGTCACGTCGAAGCAACCAGACTGGTAGGGTCTGCAGCCAATACAAGATTCTGGGTAAAACTATCATCTGTATTGCTGCGATCCTCCCTGCCAGAGACAGCGGGAGAGGCCCCCATGCACTTAGCTGCACTGCCAATTGCCGCAGTATCCGGTCTAGGTTACGCCGGTATAAATCCTGGGATTTCCAGTCAATGTTATGCCCAAATAGATGAATTCTTTATCGGCCCACCGTAAAGGGAAGGGTCCCCTCCAAGAACTGCGGACGTGCCCCAGAACATCCACTACTTCAGACTTGTCTTTATTAATACGCAAGCCGGCAATTGCTCCGAACCGCTGGAATTCGTCTAATAATGGTTGTAAGGAGGTGGCCGGTGTCGTCAGATGGACTAACAAGTCGTCGGCAAAAGCCGATATAAGGAAAGTTTGCGACCGTAGCCGTACTCCCTGTATTCTCCCCGAATTTACGATGGTACGAATCAACGGGTCCAAGGAGAGCACAAAGAGCAAGGGCGAGAGAGGACAGCCCTGCCTTGTACCCCTTCCCAACGTGAAATCATCTGAGATAAGGCCATTGCACAGTATGCCTGCTGTCGGTGAAACGTACAAACTTTGCACCATTTTACAAAAACCCTCCCCCATGCCGTAGCGCGGTAGCAGCCTCCAAAGATAGTGCCAGTCCACCCTATCAAAGGCCTTCTCCGCATCGAAGCTAATCAATAGCGACGGAATATTGTGAGCATGCACGCACTCCAAAGAGGCCAGAGTCTTCCGAAGGTTTCGTACGGCGTGGCGGCCCTTCACAAAGCCCACTTGTGCATCATGAATTAAGTAGTCTAATACCCCTGCTAGGCGGTCAGCTAGTACTTTCGCCAGAAGTTTAAGATCAAAGTTTAGTAGGGAGATAGGTGGATATGAAGCTGCCTGCAGCGGGTCTTTACCCGGCTTCGGGATCAGGGTGATATACGCGTGGTTGCGCCCCCAGCGGAACGCCCCTTGCTCCGTTCTGGTGACAAAGACCTCTCGTAGTAGAGGACTCACCCCATCCCCTAGGATCTTGTAAATCTCGGCCCCGAATCCATCGGGCCCTGGCGTTTTATAACACTGGGCCGCAGATATTGCGGATTGTATTTCCTGTATAGTAATGGGTAGATCCAGAGCCTCCCGCTGGGCTGAAGTGAGTTGAGGCAACTCCAAGTCCTCAAGATAGTCCTGCAGCCCCTCGGGGGAAACAACCGTGTTTCTGTATAAGTTTTGAAAAAAGGTACGAAAAATCTCTGCGATTTCCTTGTTCTCCTTATGCACCCGTCCCGGGCCTCCATTCAATGCCGCTACGTGGGCAGGACCCCGTCGGGCCCGCAGACAGCGCGCCAGCAACTTGCCAGGTTTGTCACCATAGCAGTGCAAACGAAACCGATAATACAGAACCGATTTCTTTGCTCGCTGATGTAATAGCTCGTTAAGCTCAGTCTGGGTTTCCCATAGCAACTTTTTATTGGGCAATGTTGGCATGTGAGCACATCTCCGCCGTAGGGTGGTAACTCGACGCTCAAGTAGTACAATATGTTCTGCCATCAGCCGGCGTCGTCTCGCGGCGTATCCTATGATGTCCCCTCGAAGGACCACCTTTGCCGTTTCCCAGACTAATTCGGGGTCGTCTGTATGGACCCGGTGGTGGCCAAGAAATTCCGCCCATCTCTGGCGTATAAACTGGCGAAATTGCTCATCAGAATAAAGCTCTAGGGGAAATCTCCACAAGCGTGACTGATTCGTGTCTCGCCCCCAATGTAAATCCAGCCACACCATTGCGTGGTCTGAGA
This sequence comes from Ichthyophis bannanicus, assembly GCA_033557465.1. Lineage (NCBI taxonomy): Eukaryota > Metazoa > Chordata > Amphibia > Gymnophiona > Ichthyophiidae > Ichthyophis > Ichthyophis bannanicus. The sequence goes on along the minus strand of CM066036.1, from coordinate 416,995,552 downwards.
TTTCGGAGGGACCAATCTGTGCATCCTCAGTGTGCGTAAACAAAGTCCCCGAGATCATTACGTAATCGATTCGGGCGCTAGTACCATGTGCTCGAGATTGATGGGTATAGTCTCTTTCGGAGGGGTGCAGTACCCGCCAAGGGTCAATTATACCTAGTCTCCGGCAGAACCGCAACAGTAGTTGGGAGGGCGCTACCCTCTCCCAGCCACCTCCTCTCCTGGAAGTATCCAGATCCACATCCAGGACTCCATTAAAGTCCCCACCCAAAATCACCGGGCACTCTGGGAGCTGTTCCACCCTTGATGCCAGACCATTATAAAAACCCGGGTCAGCCACGTTGGGACCATAGAAATTTCCCAGAATCACCGGTTTTCCATCTAATTGACCATATAGCAACAGGGATCTACCAATATTATCAGCCAGGACCGTCTCCTCCACGAAACGTATGCGTTTATGGATTAGAATCGCTACACCTCCCTTATGCCCCTGGGCGGGGGATCCCCACACTTGGCCCACCCAGTTCCGACAGAGTTTGCTATGCTCGACAGCCGTCTGGTGGGTTTCTTGGAGAAAAGCAATGTCACATTTATGTCGAGCCAGTGCTTGCAATACCTTATGCCTCTTAATGGGGTTTCCCAGCCCACAGACATTCCAAGTGATTACTTTCAAAGCGCCAGGGCAGTGCCAAGATGCCACCCCAGGATCATTACTGAATACTTCAGAGGGACACCCCCAGCCTGGTATCCCCCCCCCGTCTACAAGTAGGCAATTATCCCATCCACTTACATTCAATGGAGTGTACCCCCTCCCCTCCCCCTGCCCCTCCCTCCTCCTCTCCCCCTGCCCCTCCCTCCTCCTCTCCCCCTGCCCCTCCCTCCCCTCCCCTCCCCCCCATCTCCCCTCTTCTCCAAGCTCTCCCGTCCAGCCATAGCCGGATCTACTTCCTACGGCAATCGGGCTCACCCCTCCAATATTCCCCCCTCCCTGGCAATTAACTTAAAGAAAAGAAAAAAGAAAAAAGGGAAAGCACAAAATCTCCGTTACGAACCGCTACGGTGTGTCCCCCACAGTTGGCGCTATCGCCCTCCACCCGTCTATTCTTGTGTTATCTCTACCCACAACCACCCAGGTTACCTCCCATCTCCTCTGTCCTCCTCCCTTGTCAAGTACAATAACCCCTGCGTTCCCCCAAATTAATCTCCGCCTACCCCCCATGTATCACGTCTAAGCCCCACCTGTAATGGGATAAGGAGAGGGAGGGAAGGGAAGGAGTTAAGCAGGAATACAGGGGCAGAAACAAGGCAAGGAGGGAGATAGTCAGGGAACCAGCAGAGCAGCAACAATTAAAACAAAATAACAAATGTAACAGAATAACAAGGATACTATGTCCCCTTTGGCATTATAAATGTTACCAATTCAATGAGACGGTGTATCTCAGCCTAGTACTCCACATAAAGGCAAAACCCAGAGTTCTCCTATGACAGTGGAAACTGCTGAGAGTCTGTCAGGAAGTGCTCTGCCCCTGGGGGCTCCAGATCTCCATACTGCACCCGGGGAGGTGCACCCCACTTCCAGGAGGTCATTTAGCAATTAAGAGGCCAATTGGGCAGGCAGGGAGTCCAGAAAGGTAGTCGCCTCTTCCAGGGTCGCTAGTATGCGAGTGTGGCCTTGATGATCAATCCGCAGCCGAGCCGGGTAGAGAAGTGAGAAACGAATGCCGCGGTTATACAACTGGGTACAAATCCCTGAAAAAGCCCTGCGTTGCTGGCTTACGATCACCGAATAGTCCTGGAATACTAAGATCGGCTCCTCTTTCTGCCTATAATCGAGAAAGCGGGCGATTACTGCACGTGGAGTCCTGGCCTGCTCTCTTCTTTGGCCCAGCCGATGTACCCGCTCTATTTTGATAGATTCTTCTCTCAGGTTTGGCAGGAGGTTCCCAACCCAAGATTGTAAATATTCAAGTAGGGCACTGTCAGCGACACTTTCAGGAATGCCGATGAAACGCAGGTTTTTCCTCCGACCTCGGTTCTCCAGTTCATCGAGCTTATCCCCTTGTTGTTTCACCAAAGTCTCTAGGGCGGCCACTTTGGCCACTACTGATTGTTGCGTGTCTTCCACATCGGACACCCTTGTCTCAACTTGCTCCATCCTCTCCTCCACCGCCGTGAAACGTTGTCCAAGCGTTTGAATCTGCTCCACCAGGTCCTGGAAACGTGTGCTGAGCGCCTGCACCACTGCGGCGCTGACCTCGGCCACTAAATCAGGCGGGCTACCTGGTTTCGGGCTAGATGGTGAGCCTTCCGCCGCCCTTCCCTCCGCAACTCGGGGTCGCTCTTTTCTCGGTGCTTTAGAGGCCATCGGGTTATCGGAGTTGTGTATACTACGTCCCACTCAAGGCACTATTCTCGTGGGATAGCAGAGGTAGAATTATGCAGGTAGAAACCCCAACTGCAAGGGTTGGAAGCCGCTGTAGAGGGGTGTAGCTGCACAGGCCAGGCAGGAACAGCCGCGGAGCTATAAGCTCAATACCCCGGGAGAGACTGGAGAGATGGGGCGATCAAAAGGTTATCCAACCACAACTTGGCGCTCTTTCTCTCGTACACCAGTGTCTGCTGTTGTCAGGCAGGAAAGGCCGCAGTTCCCCTCATCTCCTAAGGCCCTTCAACAACTGTAGAAAGCGCTGTTGCCTCGATGGGAAAGGTGTCTGATCTCTCCTATTGTTATCAGCGGCTGCTCTCCCCTCAACGAACAGGGGGAGTCGCGGGCCCCCGCTCCTCTGGGGAAGCAGCACCCCTCTAGAGAATCAGCCGTGGCAGCGGGGGAGAAGGTGTACCGATGCTTTTCCCCCCTAGTCCTAGCCGGACCAAACAGTCACTGCTCTCCTTGTTCTTAAGGGTTCAGCCCTCCGTGACTGTAACACTGCTAGCAATAGCAGGGGGATATTCGGGCGCGCCGCGTCCCGCTTCTCGGTGCAGGAAGTTGCCCGCTGAGTTCGTGTGAGGGGGCCGCTCTCCCCTTCCCGCCGGGTCTATGCCACCACGTGCCGATAGCACGGAGGCTGACAATGGCAGCACCGCCCGATCGTGCGCCCGACTTACTTGAGGGAGAGCCGACGGTCCTCTCCGTCGGGTAAGAGCAGCCGCAGGTTTCGTTGTGTCTTCAGGCACCGTGTCCCGCAGAAGGGGAGCTAATAATGGCGGTGGGGGAAGTGTCCGATTGGCCTCTGCACTGTCTCGGTTTCGGTGAACAATCCGCCTCAGTTGTGCAGGGATAGCCGCGAATCGCTTCAGCGGCGGAGGATCAAGGCCCCATCAGGGGAGAGTCAATGCAGGTGAGATCGAGGACGTTTTTAAGCAGTTTTGTAGCCGTTTTGTGGGGCGATTACCCGGAGCTGATCGTGAGCCGTCCGATCAGCTCATTGCCCAAACCGGAAGTCTCTATTCCTTGCTTCTTAATCATAGCAGGAATATCTCTTGGTTCCTTTCTCGTGCTTCTCTAGACTCTTTTGAGTCTGTTAGCAGATCCTCTGCTATTGCCATTGGAGCACGTCGTACAGCCTGGCTGCAGGCTTCAGACTTGAACAGATGGGCACAACATATACTGGGTAATTCTCCTTGTACTGGAGAAAATCTCTTCAATAGAGAGACTTTACGTCAGGTTGCTCATTGCTCCACTGACTTTCCTAGTTCTGGAAACCGTCCTAAGCCTTCTTTTTCCCCAGGACGTAGGAAATGTCCTACCAAACCTTCTTTCCCTAAGAAAAGAAAGTTTCTCCCTTCTTCTGCCCATCCTCCAGATGTACCCAAGCAAGGGACATCTCATCCTCGTCCGAAGTCTCCAGACTCTAACCAGGCTAATCATAGCCAGCAACCATAGGTTCCTGTATGTTGCAATCTACAGTTAACTTCTTTTAAACAGAAGTTATTCTTCAAACTCTACACTGGTTTTTCTTTTCAGTATGCTAAGCTGTTAGGATATTTTTGTCCATGGGTTACAGAATTCTCCTTTTCTTTTTATCATAAAGGGAGATTATAATTATCCCATGATACTTTCTGTCCCCACATGGACATTTTTTCCTTCAGCTGACTTACCATATGGTACGTCACCTTCCAACTCTCTCTCTTCCAGAGGTTCCCCTGCTTGAGTTGGTACCATACTGAAACACTTCTCTTTCTTTCCAGTGTAGATTTTTTGTTATCCTTCAATGCATGCTCTGAACAACTCATCAGACAAGGACGGGAATATTTCTGCTCCCTTTGTCTGTTTTCTCTCTGTTTTCATACAGGAGACTCCCCTCTGTTCTTTTGTCCAGTTGCTGTGCATGCAGAAGTTCCAGTGCTTACTTTAATGCTTCTTGCAAGCTACTTTCAACTATCTTGCATGATACTACTCACTACAGGTTATCTTCTTCTAGCCATATCCTTACCTGGGATGTGGCAACACATCTGACTACTGTCAGTTTTATCTCATAATTCTCCTGCACAATGCTCTCTGCAATCTTCAGAGAAGCTTTCTACTATGGGCCCTTGCTATAGAGCATTGAACTTTGTCTCTGAGGGTTTTCCATATGATAGGAAAAGCTTATATAGTCATCCATGGCTATATAGGTTCTTTATACCCTCTTGTCTCCTATTGTGATACAGAAGACAAGCTTTTTCTGGCAAGAATCTACCCCTTTTTTTTCTTACAGCTTGGCATTATCTTTTCTACTCCACTTGGACAACGCATACTCTTTTACTGTACATGATACCTCTGAGTCCGTTGACTAGGTTCTCCTGGTGTCTTAGTCTATGCGTTTTCTTGTCCTTTGGACATGTCAGAGTCCTAAAGTACTCCTGACGTACTCTTACCAGACTGCTCTTATCCTCTGTTTTTCACGCAACCATACTGGTTATTCCACTGAACTACATTCCTGCACCACAGAAATAGATTCTCTATATATCTTCAGGTGGTTTTCACCCCCTTATTATTAGATGAATCTTTTCCCATCACATTCCCCATGTGAATGTTTTTCTGTGGTTCAGTTGCAGGCATGTATTCTCAGAGTCATATTCCTGTATGTATATGTCCTATACATACATATTTTTGTAATCTGTATGGGCATCAGCCATGCCCATCTATATCTATATATATATCTATATATCTATATATACCTCTATATCTATATCTATATATCTATCTATATCTATCTATATATATATATATATATATATATATATAAACACATATCTGGACATATATGCACATATATATAGACATGTATGTATCTCCACACACATATATATATATATATATATATATATATATATATGCCATTTGGGAGATGTCCATAGGACACTAGGTATTACCTACTATCTCCCTAACTGTCTGTGCTATAACGTTTTTACCTTCTTAAGGGGTCCAGACAGTCAACTTGCCTATTCTCATACGGCTCAGTAAGTGGGAGCGGTTATACACACAATTACTGCTGTGACGTCAACAGCTTCTATTTTTCTTATAGATCTCCCTATCCATGAAGTATCAAACTTCATTGTCTTCCTATCTCTTACCAGCTAGGAATGACAGTGTACATCTTCAGTATTTCTGAGTACACTTCTGTTCTCCTTGGGAATAGGGGCTTTTTTCCATACCCCCTTTTCCCTTCCGGACTGGGCTAATTCTCCAGATCGGTCAGTCTTCTTCTTTTAGTCCTCAATGTTAATAACTCTGTACCTAAAAGAGTTTTCAGCTTTTTCCCATAAAGCTTTCCATTGAAGACCTGCCGTTCTTCTCCTGCCCCAGTTGACACCTGGGTCACCTGCCCATTCCTGGTTTGGAACTTCATCCTCACTGCTGTGAAGGTACCTTGAAGATTCCGCTACTGCATCTACAGTACACTCCATCACAGTTCTACTTCCTACAATCCAGTAGGTAAGCTCTATATTGTACTAGTTCATTAAATATTTAATGATACTTGACATACTTTCTAAAGACTCCTCTCTCCTGTAGTCTTTAGATTTGCTGTTCCTTGCAGCTCTTCTCTATTCAACTCCTACCCCCCATCCCTCAGGGGATGCCGGGGATCCAGGTTTGGGAAATGCCGTCCTGTCCCAGGAATACGCATTTTATGGGATCTCCCCTGGCATCCACAGCTAGGGAGTCACCATATGTGAAGACTCATTCCTGCTTGTTCCTGGAGATAGCACAGTTACTTACCTGTAACAGGTGATCTCTGGGAACAGCAGGAATTAGTCTTCACAACTCACCCACCTCCCCTAGGAGTTGTATCTATCTATCTCCTTTCCTCTTTCTCTCCTTCTGTCTCAGCTATGAAACTCAACTGAGGAGAGGCAGTGGGAAAGGCGGGAAGTCACCGCGCAGGCGCGAGGGATGCTCCCAAAAGCTTTCTGATTGGATGCTGGGGAGCATTCCCGTGCAGGCTCCGTCGGTACCGACGTACCCATATGTGAAGACTAATTCCTGCTGTTCCCAGAGATCACCTGTTACAGGTAAGTAACTGTGCTTTCTCAACTGGCCTCTCCGAGGAACCTTTGCAGAGGTTTAAGTCTTTGTCATCGGGGATTTGAGAGTGCTCAAAGTTTATCTCTCGAGCAGCCTATGATGGCTTCGAGACTTCGGCCCGAGTAGCCGTGGCCGGCATCAGTGCACGCCGTCAGGCCTGGCTACAGTCATTGGACCTCGAGCCATGGGTACGGACAAGTTGGTTGATGTTCCCTGCCGAGGTGAGAACCTTTTTGGCAAACCCATGGCTGAAAAGGCTGCAGAACTCGAGTCTGAGACTCTCACCAGGGCAAGGCTGTCCAGAAAAACTTTTGCCACTTCTCAGAAGAAGGGCTTGGGGAAAAAGCCCTTTTACCCGAGGAAGGCTACTGCTTACAAATCCTACCCTCATTTTCAGGCCTCTGTAGCTCCCCATCAGGGTCAGCAGGCTAAGGGGCAGGGACATGGGCCCTGTAGGCAGAAAAACCCCAAGCCATCAGCTCCTGCTCCTGCACAGCAGGGAGCGGGGTTTTGACTCCCATTGCATAGCCTCTCCTCCTCAGCTGGCTCCTCTCAGCACAGGAGGCCAGCTGACACTGTATGCCCACAGGTGGTCAACCATAACAGGGGATACCTGGGTGCCGAGCATAGTCCAAAATGGCTATTTGCTCCACTTCAACCAGTTACCCCCCTGCTATTTTCCAGGGGAGCCTCCAAGACTCCCTCTTCACAGGAACCAGGAGTTGGCAAGTCTTCTAAAGGAGCAGGCAGTGGAACCGGTGCCTCACCACCTGAGAGGCCAAGGCTTCTATTCAAGGTACTTTCTGGTACCAAAAAGAACAGGAGGCCTCAGGTCCATCTTAGACTTGCGGAATCTCAACAAGTTCCTGGAGAGGGAAAAGTTCAAGATGCTTACCCTTGGGATACTGCTGCCCTACCTCCAGCAGGGAGATTGGCTATGCTCCTTAGACCTAAAGGATGCTTATACTCACATCCTCATTCATCCAGACCACAGACAATATCTCAGATTTCTAGTGGGAGGAAATTATTTTCAATACAGGGTACTTCCCTTTGGCCTAACCTCCGCTCCCAGGGTTTTCACCAAGTGCCTGGCGGTGGTGGCGGCCTATCTCAGAAACCAGGACATCTTTGTCTTCCCATACCTGGATGACTGGCTTATCAGGGGTCAGTCTCCACAGGAGACCAGACAAGCCACCCTTCGCACTGTATCTCTTCTCCAGCATCTAGGCTTTGTCATAAACTTCGCAAAGTCCACTTTGCTCCCCTCACAGAACATAGAATTCATAGGGGGCAAGACTAGATACCCTTCAGGCAAAGGCTTATTTGCCCGAGGACAGGGCCCACAGACTGATAGCGTTGGCCAATCAGTTCCAGAGCGGTTATCTGGTCTCCACCAGAAACTTCCTAAAGCTCTTGGGCCACATGGCATCCACGGTCCATGTAACTCCGAATGCCTGCCTGCACCTGCGACCTGCTCAGTGGGTGCAAGCCACAGGCGACTTGAAAGACAAGATAAGGGTGTCCAAACTGCTGACAGCCTCCCTACGGTGGTGGCTGCATCTCCCAAACCTGGTCCAGGGGGTGCCTTTTCAGGCCCCTCCCCACACACAGGTGCTGACAACCGATGCTTCCCTTCACGGCTGGGGTGCACATTGCAGGGGGCATGCACTCAGGGCCTCTGGTCTCCTGGGTAGTCCACACAGCAGATCAATCTATTGGAGTTGCAAGCTATCCGCTTAGCTCTACAAACGTTCTCTCATGTCCTCTCTCACCAGTCTGTCTTAGTTCAGACAGACAATCAAGTGGCAATGTTCTACGTGAACAAGCAAGGGGGCACAGGCTCCAAGCTTCTGTGTCAGGAGGCACAGGCCCTGTGCTCCTTGGCAATCAAACACAACATGTTTCTCAAGGCAGTTTACCTTTGCCTGCAGACAGATTGAGCACGATTCTACAGCCTCACGAATGGCAGTTGAATCCTCTGGTGGTCCAAGGGATCTTTCTAAGATGGGCTCTTCCAACCATCGATCTCTTTGCGAGTCCACTGAACCGTCAGCTACCCAGGTTCTGTTCCAGACAACCGCATCCTCTGCGGATAGCAGCAGATGCGTTTCTAATCTCTTGGTCTACGGGCCTACTGTATGCGTTTCCTCCCACGCCTCTAGTGGCCTGAACCTTGTTCAAGGTTCTTCAGGACAGGGCCTCGGTGATTCTGGTAGCCCCCAGATGGCCGAGGCAGCCGTGGTTTCCATTCCTTCTGCAGTTGGCGGTGGACACTCCACTCCCTCTGGGGGTGCATCACGACCTCCTGTCTCAGGACCAGGGATCTATCCTGCACCCCAACCTCAGATCCCTCAACCTGATGGCCTGGCTGCTGAAAGGGTAGTTCTAGCAACCTTACGTCTGCCTAAGGAGGTGGAAGAGGTGATTTTGGCCTCTAGGAGGCAATCCACCCGGAAATCTTATGCCCTCAAGTGGCGTAGGTTCTCCACCTGGTGTGCGCAGCGCCAGGAGGATCCTTTTTCGTGCCTGGTTCCAGTGGTGCTGCAGTACCTGCTCCACCTCTCGGACCTAGGCCTTAAATCCAACTCTGTTCGGGTCCACCTCAGTGCTCTATCGGCACACCACTCACAGGTAGAGGGCCAATCTCTGTTGGGCCACCCCTTGGTGTCCCGTTTCCTCAGAGGCCTGCTTCTGCTCAAGCCTCCGATCCGTCCACCAGCCCCTGAGTGGGATTTAAATGTGGTCTTGCAACAACTTACTTGCCCACCGTTTGAGCCGATGGCTAGCTGTCCTTTATGTGTCCTTTCCTGGAAGGCCTTGTTCTTGGTGGCTGTTACCTCGGCCAGGTGTGTGAGTGAACTACAAGCTCTGGTTTCTGATAGACCGTACACACTGTTCTATAAGAACAGGGTGGTCTTGCGGACTCACCCTAAATTCCTTCCAAAGGTTGTCTCCTCCTTCCACCTCAATCAGGAGGTGGTTCTTCCAACATTCTTCCCCAGACCGCACGCCAGTTGGGCAGAAACTGTCTTGCATACCCTGGATTGTAGAAGGGCGCTGTCCTTTTACCTAGAACGTACGCAGGGGCATAGAAGGGCTTCTCAGCTCTTCATTTCCTTTGACCCTAATAGATTGGGGTTGCCTGTAACTAAGCGTACGTTGTCCCTCTGGGTAGCGGATGGTATCGCCTGGGTGTACAGGGCAGCCGGCCTCTCCTTGCAGGGTCGAGTCACGGCCCACCGTGTCAGGGCGAAGGCCGCGTCAGAAGCCCACCTCCGCTCTGTTCCGTTGGCAGACATCTGCCGGGCCGCTACCTGGTCTTCAAGCCAGACTTTTGCGGCTCACTACTGCCTCGAGAGGGAGTCCCGTAGGGACAGTGCTTTCAGACAGGCGGTACTCCGTAATCTCTTTGAGGTTTAGGCAACTCCTACACTCCGGCCCTTGTGTTGGGCTCCCATACAGGGGCGTTCTCGGAAAGGATTCTTTCACGAATGCTGACGCTCTAGAGGGAGCTTATTTTTCAGCTTGGGTTCCTGGTAGCCTTTAGCTGGGGAGTCCCATATGTGAGGACTGACTACCTGCTTGGTCCTGGAGAAAGAGTAGTTATTCACCTGTAACAGGTGTTCTCCAAGAGCAGCAGGAATCAGTCCTCACGACCCTCCCTCCTCCCCTTGGAGTTGCAGTCATATGATTCATTTTGTTATTTTTGCTGTCTTTTAGCTATGTCATCAGATTGAGCAAGATGGCACCCTTGGGCGGGAAGGGGACGGCGCATGCGCGCTGCATTCCCAAAGGCTTTCTTTGAAAGCTGGGAAAATACTCCGCACGAGGGCTCTGTCGGCGCCGACGTCACCCATATGTGAGGACTGATTCCTGCTGCTCCTGGATAACACCTGTTACAGGTGAGTAACTACTCTTTACTTTCATCAGTCAGCATTAATAGATCTCCACTTAGACTCTTCTCCTCTGCATGAAAGGAGAAAGTCCCTAGTAGAGGACATATCTTTTACTGGTTTTGGGAAAAAAATAAAAGTCAGAAGATATTCTATTTTAGTTGAAAGAGACAGAGCACAAGGTAAAATTATTGGACAGTCTCCTTAAAGCGATTGTGATAGTTCCCATCCATGTTGTCCTTCCAGAGATGCGCATAAGAATGTGGAAGTCTCCCTTCTCTATACCTTCTGTTAATAGGAAGGCAGATACAATATATTTTCTCTAGAAGGCTTCTAGATGCCAACAAGCATCAGCTGTCTTGTGGTAGTTCAACCTGCTTTCAAAAGAACTAAGTGGGAAGGAGTTACTTTTTGGTATTCCCAAGGGCAGAGTCTTTAACATTTCTTCTTGCTGAGAGGAAGTTTATCAGACTGCTATGCTCAGTTCTCTATAGCTTCTTACTAGATCTTCAGTATATACATAGTAACATAGTGGATGATCGCGGTTTGCCATGTAATGACCTCATGGGTGAGGAAGCCCAATCTAGTCTCGTGAGCTATAATTGGCCTGACTTCACGCAATCAAATTTGTCACTGGGCACTAAGGCCCCACTTCCACTGTGCAGGCGAGTGGTGGCCAAGGGTCATGCCACCTTATCTTGAAATTTTGCATCTTGATCACCTGAGCAATGCCTAGGGAGCGTGTCCTTACTGTATAAGTGCTTGAGCAAACTGCTCCAGCGATATGTCATTCCATATTGTCCTGCTAGACCATCGAAACAAATGGGTTATATTCGCTACTAGCAGATTGGTGGAGACAAAGGACCAATGAAAAGCCCAGGTTTCAATGACATCCCTCCCATGCTTCTATTTGCCTCAGCCACCAGAGGTCTATTCAGTATTTCTTTGTCTCCAGCAGATGGTGCATGGATTTTCTCCTCTCTGAAGAAAATCTGAAGCTTGAGAGGAAAAGATTGATTAAATGCTCATAAACTACCACCTTGAAGGTGAGACTGTCTGTCAGTTGAGCGCGATGTGGTAGGCTCCACTAGACGAAATTGTCTCAGCTCCATGCGCTTATAATGATAAGAGCCTGTTAAGTAGCCAAAAATTGGAAAGGTCTGGAAGAGTGCAGCAGCCTCACACATCCTCAGCGCCCCTCCCTCCTCCTCTGTCACCCCTGCTCTCTCCTGAATATTGCGGAAGGCTCTCAGAGGGATCTGCCTGTCGGCTACCTTAAACGCAGTGCTGCAAAGCCAGTAAAACAATTTCAGGGGAGTAGAGCTGAACCCAGCATGGCGTCTCTGCCTGGGGATCTCGGAGGGTGACTATGAAGGTGTGACCCTGTCATTGTCCTTGTTGGGGGCTCCTAATTCCGTCTTGCTGGGACACAATTCAGGGTGGACTGCTGGTAACCGTTGCAGAGTTGTGGGGATTTCCTGCCATTTTATACACGCAATAGTTCTGTTTTCTCCTATTGTGCACCCGCCAGTTGCACAGTCTGTATGTGTGTTCCGCCCAATGACTCCTACGCACACTCCTATCCTAATGTCTGTAACCCGCATCATAGTAAAAGCATATTTAGCTAACCCCTTCAGACCTGCATAGACTTAGCACACGCTATTGTGATACTTGCCTTAAATTCTATATGTCGTCTTCCAGGAAATGTTATTTGACCTGTGGCAAACAAGGTGTCTCACCTCCAGATTCTGGATTCTGCTCTTCTTGCATAGCGGCTTCTGACTCATCCCTGGAGGGCCCACTCCCCATCTCTCCATTAGGGGATGCAGTTAGTCCTGCCTTGCTGTCCTAAGGGAAGGAGGTGATGGATAGCGCTATGGATAGGAATATTCAGCTGGCTAGAGGGTCTGGTGACTGTGCTGTGAGCCGCCCCTCGTTCTCTAGGAAGTCTGTGGTAGCTGTACTCCCTGGTGTTGGGGTGTCATTACCAAGAGGAGAACTTATGGACTCCGGATTGCCCTCTCCAGAATTCTTTTCTTTTTGCAGCATGGAACTTCAGACCCTGCACCTCTGGGTACTCCCAGGCACAGTCTCATGAGGGACAGGATGAGAGTGTAAGCCCTGTTTGATTGCCTTTGGCTAAGTGTTCCCGACAAGGAGTGCCCTCTGGAGATGGGGAACAGCTGGGAGCTATTGGAGATTTTGACTTAGATTCAGATGGCTGAGTACTGGGCTCTGACATGGATCAAGAAGTATTATTGCCTTCAGAAGATTGTGAAGAGTCTGGAGCGGTTTGCGTATTTCAGAAGGAGGAGCTCGCAGCATTTCCAGGGTCTCCACTAATGTCTTCCCATTCCCAAAGATGGTCAAGGATATGATTTGGTTGGTTAAGGGTGTGTGTTATATTGCAAAAGGGGAATTTATTGTGGTGTTGGGCAAAACCTTTTCTGAAGGTAGAGTTTTTCGGGAACAAACAGGAAATCAGCCCTCACATATGTGTGGTGTCGGCGCTGATGGAACCCACACAGAAGCATCTCCCCAGCTTTTAAAGAAAGCCTTTGGGAGATGCACCATGTATGCGTGATTCACTTCCCGCCCAAGGGTGCCATCTGGCCTCAGTCTTCTTTTTCCTCAGAACCCTTCAGACATTGTCCTTTTTTCCCCCGGAAAAAGTCAGATTTTTTTCAAAGTTAAATTTTGTCTGGTTTGCGTACCAGTTCCTTCCCACTCCCGATTCAGCTCGACTTGGCGTCGCTCCTTGGGTTCATCTATCCATTTTCCACTTTTTTCAGCGAGGTCCGCCTCGACTGGCATTCTCGCCCTTTTTTAGCCAAAGGTCTCGGACCCCTGCCCGGAGGCAGGGACCCCCTTTTTCCGATGGCCTCAAGTGGCTTCAAAAAGTGTGGCCGGTGTGGCAAAGTTATGTCACTTACCGATCCACATGACTGCTGCCTCCGGTGCCTTGGCCCAGAGCATGACGACTCCGACTGTGAGCTCTGCAGAACAATGATCCCAAAGGCCCTAAAGAGTTGCTATCAGCAGCAGGAAAAAATTTTTCATAGGTCCGACTCCGCCCCAGAGTCTGTGGTAACACCACGCTCCAGGGCCCCCTCTGATACCTCAGTGCCCAGCGAAGCCAGGGCCTTCTCAGAATCCCATGGCCTTCTCAGAATCCCATGGCCGCGGTTCCTCTGAGCAGACATCCTAGGAGGTTGAACAGAAGAAGAAGAAATCCTCGAAGACTGCCTCTGAGGACGGATCAGGGAAGAAGGTGAAATCCCACCTTAGGTCCCGTAGCCCCAGGCGTGAGTCAGTTGGGGCAGGAGCGGCCCTCCAAGTTGCCCCACAAAGAGTCGTCGGCCATCCTCATCGAGGACTCTCCCTCAACAGTACCAATGCCGGGTCTGAAGTCCTCAATGCCCAAGTCGAAGGCTGCAGAGTCAACTGGCATGGAGACTAGAATGTCAGCCCTAGAGAACAGCATATCTGCCCTAGTGGCTATGCAGCAGGTGTTTGTCCGGCTTGTGCAGTTAATCTGCCCAGACGGGACCCTCAACATCGAGGGCTTCCCTGGACATCAAGCCGGTCCTCAAGCACCATCAACCTCAAGAGAGCCCTCGGCCCCGGTCGAGGTCTCAGTCCCCCTCCTCGAGGCACCAGTCCTCCCCAGCGAGCACTAACAGCTCAAACTAAAGACCCTCCAGGAATCCTGCACCACGGAGTGTGGCTCTCGATCAAAGTGATTATGTGGCGTCAGACTTGTACCCCGACTTCAAATGGGAAACTGAATACGAAGAGTCCCCTGACACGAGGTGACACCGTGATGTGCCCTTGGACCCATCTCTCCTGGTAACTCAACACCTCTCCCCATCCAAGGACATTGCATTCCTCAGTTTTGTGAGGGATATGGCCAAGGCTCTCGCGATCGAGACAGAGGCTGTGGAGGACCCGCGAACCAAGGAATTGCAGATACTCCAATATGAAGCACCCCCGAAGGAAACCTTTATGGTCCCAGTGCCCCCGACCCTCGTCTGCCTCCTCCTTTGGATGTGGGAAACGCCGGTGTCGCTACCAGTTATTAGGAGGTGCCTCAGTCGGCATTCATGACCTTTTTTAGCACGATGTATCAGGAATGCTGGAGCTCTGAGTTCCAAAAGACCCAGCTACCCCACAACTCAATGGTCGTGGAGTCAGCCATGCGCCGTTTTAAGAGCCAAAAGACACACTCGTTAGTACCACCTGGCAGGGAGGCCCGAACCCTTGATGCCCTCGGTCTAAAGGCCTTTCAGGGCTCGATGCTAACATACAAAATCCACCCGTACCAACTCTAGATCGGCATGTACCAGAAGGAACTATCGAGGGATCTCGGGGGATTCTCGGCAGACCTCGATGGAGAACCTCTACAGAGCTTCAAAACCCTAACCTCAGTGGTAAAAGAATGTTCAAAGTTCCTGTCCCAAGCAGCCTATTGTGGCTTTGAGTCATTGGCTAGGGTAGCTGCCGCAGGCATCGGGGCACGATGCCAACATGGCTGTGGTTGTCTGACCCGGAACAGGACAATTTGATCGCTGTCCCCTGCACAGGTGAAAACCTGTTCGGGAAAACTCATAGCAGACAAAGCAGCAGAGATGAAGACCGGTTATGTGACAAGAACCAGGCTTTCGAAGTAGACTTCCGTGCAATCCCGAAAGAAAACCCTGAGGAAAAAGCTCTTCTTTCCAAGGGGACCTCAGCAAGCCCAGCAACAAAAAGGCCAGGGACATGGTCCTAGAAAGCATAAAGCCCCAGGCACCGTCTCAGGCCCAGCCCGGGGAAGACTTTTGACCGCCTGGATTTGACCTCCCCACCCCCAGGGGGTCTTTTGCTGCCCACAGGGAGGCGCTTAACCTTGTTTGCTTACATGTGGACGGCCATCACCACTGATGCCTGGGTGTTACAGGTGGTCAAGGAGGGTTACCTCTTCCACCTACATCAGACACTGCCCCCGTTCTTCCCAGGAGAGCCCACAAGGCCTGTCCTTCACCAGACCCTGCTCCTCACCAAGCTAGCAGGACTACTCTGGGACAAAGCAGTAAAGCCAGTCCCAAAATACCTCTGGGGCACTGGCTTTTACTCCAGGTACTTCCTCGTCCCCAAGAGGACTGGAGGCCTCAGGCCCATCCTGGACCTGCGAGAGCTCAACAAGTTTCTGGTCAGGGAGAAGTTCAAGACGCTCTCCCTTGGAACACTGCTGCCATTCCTCCAGCAGGGAGACTGTCTTTGCTCTTTAGATTTAAAGGATGCTTATACTCACATCCTTATCCTCCCCAGCCACAAAAAAATACCTCTGGTTCGTGGTGGGGAGACATTATCAATACAGGGTACTGTCCTTTGAGCTAGCCTCATTTTC
This sequence comes from Ichthyophis bannanicus, assembly GCA_033557465.1. Lineage (NCBI taxonomy): Eukaryota > Metazoa > Chordata > Amphibia > Gymnophiona > Ichthyophiidae > Ichthyophis > Ichthyophis bannanicus. The sequence continues at coordinate 416,979,765 of CM066036.1, read as the reverse complement.
AAGGGTCTTTACAAAGTGCCTCGCGGTGGTCACAGCCCACCTCAGGCTTCAAGGGGCCTTCATCATCCCCTACCTGGATAACTGGCTCATAAAGGGGGCCACAACTGCAGAAGCACAATGCGCCACCGGACGCACCATAAACACTGTACAGCACCTGGGGTTTGTCATAAGCTACCCCAAGTCCCACCTCACTCCTGCTCAGAGCCTAGAGTTCATAGGGGTGCAGCTGGACACCTTTCAAGCAAAAGCCTTTCTTCCTCAGGAGAAGTGAGCACGCCTCAAGAAACTAGCTGCAGAAATGTTACGGCGCAGGACAATTCCTGCCTGGCTTCTCCTCTGCCTACTGGAATACATGGCCTCCACAGTCCATGTGATACCAAATGCCTGCCTGCACATGAGGGCAGCACAGTGGTACCTCCGCTCTCAGTGGACCCAAGCTACAGGCAGGCTCCGGGACAGAGTGCATGTGACTTGCCAGCTGACGGACTCCCTCAGATGGTGGCAGAATCCAGGTCACCTTCAGGCCGGGATGCCCTTCCAGGCACCCACCCTCTGAAAGTCCTCACCACGGACGCCTCTCTGATGGGCTGGGGAGCGCATTGCGAGAGCCTCCAGAGACGTGGCTATTGGTCCCAGAGGAAATCTGAAACGGAGACCAACCTGCTGGGAATCAGAGCCTTAAGCTATCAGCTGCAGCACCAAGCAGTGCTGATCCAGACCGACAATCATGTCACGATGTTCTTTGTGAACAAACAGGGGGGAACAGGGTTGTACCCCCTCTGCCTGGTGGCGGTAGCCCTCTGCTCTTATGCTCCTGAGGGCGGTCCTCTTGGGCCAGGACAATGTCTTGGCAGACAAACTGAGCAGGGTACTCCAACTGCAGGACTGCTGCCTGGACCCATCCTTGGCCTCATGGCTGTTCTGGCTCTGGGGTATCCCAGTGATGGACCTGTTCGCCAGCCTGGACAATGCGCATTTGCTCTGTTTCTGCTCCTGCTGTCCGCACCCGTCTCGGGTAGCGGTGGATGCAGTCCTCATCCCATGGTCGGAAGGCCTCCTGTACACCTTCCCTCGAACACCACTGATTGCCAAGACCCCATTCAAGGCTTAGCATAACAGAGAATCGCTAGTGCTGATAGCCCCTCGGTGGCCCAGACAGCCCTGGTTTCCGTTGCTCCTCTCTCTATTGACGGTACCATTGATCCCCTGGGCTGAGCCCCAGTCTACTCTTGCAAGAGCAGGGCTCTCTCCTACACCCCAACTTGGGGTTCCTCTCACTCATGGCTTGGCTGCTGAAAAGGTAGCACTAGCTCCCTTCAACTTTCCACGGGATGTGGAAGACATCCTCCTGGCATCTCAGAAGGTCTCCATGAGAAGAGCATACCCTCCAAGGGGCGACATTTCTCACTGTGGTGCACAGAGAAGTAGACAAACCTGTTCTCCTGCTCAGCGCACGTGATACTCCAATACCTGCTCCACCTATCACAGGCGGGACTGAAGTCCAACTCAGAGTACACCTGAGCACTATTACAGTGCATCACTACTCCATCGAGGGGAAGCCTTTCTCAGCTCAACCCCTCATGTCTCAGTTCCTACAGCGCCTCATGTTGTCCAAACCTCCCGTACACCCTGCAGCGGCGGAATGGGATCTTAATGAGGTGCTCTCACAAATCACTAAGCCTCCGTTCAAGCCTCTAGCTACCTGCCACTTGCGGTACCCCTCCTGGAATGTCGCCTTCCCGGTAGCACTCACATCAACTCGCAGTCAGTGACCTCCAGGCTCTGATGGCAGAGCCTCCCTACACCAAGTTCTACGAGAACAGGATGGTGCACCACACACACACCAAGTTTCTGCTAAAGGTTGTGTCCTCATTCCCCCTCAATCCGGAGATGGTACTCCCCACCTTCTTTCCCAGAGCTCATGCCAGAAGGGCAGAGACCATTCTCCATACTCTGAATTGCAAGAGAGCCCTGTCTTTCTACCTGCATTGGGCTCAAGGCCACCGCAAAGCTCAACAGCTCTTCATATCCTATGACTCCAGCCATCTGGGGCTCCCAGTGACTACACAGCTCTGTCCACTTGGGTGGTGGACTGCATTACCCTTGCCTATGAGCAAGTGGGAATCCCACTGGACCAGAGAGTCATGGCGCACTACATCAGCGCCATGGTTTCTTCTGTGGCCAATCTGCTTTCCATCCCCATAATGGAAATTTGCCGGGCCACCACCTGGTCTTCGGTCCATACCTTCACAGCTCACTGTTGCCTGGGAGAGGAAGTCCCAATGGGACATCGCCTTTGACCAGGCCGTACTCCGTAATCTTTTCAGGGTGTAGGCAACTCCTGCCCTCTGACCCTTCTGTGTTCAGGCTACCAGAGTGCTGGTTTTCTGCCGGACACCTGGGTCTTGCGAGAGTCTCTCTTAAGGATTCAACTGCTGCTGATCACGGCTCACCTTTGCAGGTCGCTGCAACATTTTTGTACAGGTTCCCGGTAGCCTGTAGCTGGGGAGTCCCATATGTGAGGACTGACTTCCTGCTTTTTCCTAGAGAAAGCGTAGTTACTCACCTGTTACAGGCGTTCTCTGGGGACAGCAGGAAATCAGTCCTCACAACCCTCCCTCCTCCCCTTGGAGTTGCTTCTTTACCTTATTTTTTTTTGCCGTCTTAGCTATCTCATTGGACTGAGGCAAGATTTTATTTATTTATTTATTTTATTTAACAAGCTTTTATATACCGCAACCTTCCAGTGATCAGGTGCGGTTTACATATAACAGTCAAGGAAACAGGATAACATTTCTGTTTTTACATTGAACATTGCATAAATTATGTACATTAACCATTGAACTTTTAAACTTTGGAGAACTATGTACAATTAACTACAGTTAGTAAAAGTGAGTTCAACAGTAAAGGTAGATATGTATAAGCATCGTAGACAGTGTAATGGTCATAATATCATGAGACATTGAGGTGTTAGTTCAATGTGTTATATAGTTATCCCTTTTCATTTTGGTGTTGGGAATTTGCCAGTGGACCGTAGTGGGAGATAAAGAGGTAAGTTTTTAAGGTTTTACGTAGGTCTTTAAGGTCGGTTAAGGCTCTGATTTCATCAGGTAGTGAGTTTCAGAGTATAGGGGCTACATGTGAGAATGCTTTTTTATTGGTTGTTTTTTTGGTCTTTGTGAATTCTTTTGGAATCCTTATTTTATTGGCATTGCCTCTTCTAAGTGTGGGTTGGGGTGTGTCTTTAGTAAGTAGTTTATTTAGGGTAGCTGGGGCAGTGTTATTTAATGCTTTAAAGGTGGATATTATTAACTTATAGTTTATTCTACATTGAATAGGGAGCCAGTGTAGTTTGGCTAGATAGGGTGATATGTGCTCGAAAGGGTGTATCTTCATTATGGTTCTGGCTGCAGCATTTTGGGCCAATTGGAGCCTTTTGATGTTTTGGTTAGTTGTGCCTAGTAGAGAGAGGTTGGCAAAGTCAAAATGTGGTGTGATAATGGCTTGAATGATACTCAGGAAGTCTTGCAGGTGGACTAGTGGGCGTAATTGTTTTAAAACTTTGAGTTTAAAGTATATTTTCTTGGTTGTATTTCTTATGTGGGTATTCATACTAAGGTGTGTATCTAGTATAACCCCTAGATATTTTATTTCATTTTTTATGTGGATGTCATGTTTCTGAAGTGTATTGTGGGTAGGGCGGGTGTAAGATTTGTTTTTTGTTACAATCAGTATGTCAGTTTTGGCATGGTTAATATAGAGGTTGTGGGCCTCTAGCCAAGTTGCTAGTTCCTTGAAACAATCTGTTAATAGTTGAAGTGGAAGCGTAGGGATTGTGAAAGGAATGTACAACATGATGTCATCCGCGTATATGTGAATCTCCAGGAACAAGCAGGAATAAGTCCTCACATATGGGTACGTCGGTACCGACGGAGCCTGCGCGGGAATGCTCCCCAGCTTCCCAGAATGAAAGCTTTTGGGACATCCCACAGTGCATGCGCGCTGCCTTCCCGCCTTTCCTACCAACTCTCCTCAGTTCTTCTTTTCCGCGGAGCCAGCAGGTCGTGTTCCTGTCACCGCTGAAGAAGTTCTTTATTTTAATTTATTTCTTTGGTAGCGTGTCTGCCTTCCCCGACGCCGGACCGGTACCGCCGGTCTTTTCTCTTCTTTTCTTTAAAAAAAAACAACTATCTATTTTCCTCATTTGCTGTATTTTCTTTTTAGGCCTCCAGGCCCACAAGAAACTTTCCCTCATGGAAAAACCAGCCTCCGGCTTAAAAAAATGCACTAAGTGTAGCGGTACAATTTCTGTTACAGATACCCATGAATGGTGTCTTAAATGTTTGGGGCCTGAACACTCCATCCCGGATTGCCAGTCCTGTTCTCTAATGTCTAAACGAGGGTTACAGAACCGGGCAGCCAAGCTCCATGTGCTGTTTCCCACGGATGCACCGCCGGTAGCATCGACATCTTCCAGGTCTTCCTCTCCTGATGGATCTCAGGTAACCAAACATACTTTTAGCAGGTCCTCGAAGGGCAAATCTCCCTCTAAGCATCGAGATGCCTCCGGGCTTGCCCTTGAGGATCCTGCCCCAGCCAAACAACCCCGGCGGGAAGCTCCGGCTTCCAAAGCTCCTCCTATGGGGTTACAGGTTGACATCGATGGCATGGACTCGACCGACCACCTGTTAGACTGCTCTGGGGTACCGGCACAATCTCCCGGTACCGACATCCAGGCAGTCGTGGCGTCCATGGATCACACTGTGCAATCCATGCAGCAGGCTATACTGGCTTTCATCAAGGCTGCGACGCCGTCGGTACCGGTACCAACTTCGATACTGGTACCGGCTGTATCAACATCGGCCAGGATACCGATTCCGGCTCCCTGTCCTGGGCTCTTTCTCGGTACCGACCCGGTACCCGGGGACACCCAATGTCGGTACCGATCGATACGCCTATCGATCTTTAGAATCGAGCAGACGATACTTCGATTCTTCTGATGATTCTGAGTCATCGGATGAGTCCCCTGAAGTATCTGTCACCCTGCCTGAAGAGCCTTCTTCTCCAAAAAGGAGAATGTCTCCTCCAGAGGATTTGTCCTTTCAAGACTTCATAATAGAAGTAGCTAAAGGACTTTCTATTTCAGTAACCTCTGAAAAAGAACTTAGAGCAAAAAAATTAGATATTTTGGGATACTCTAAGGTTCCCAGAGAGGCAGTCACCTTGCCACTTCATGAAATTCTTCAGGAACATTTGATTGAATTATGGGAGACTCCTCTCACCCTTTCTCCTCATTCTCGTAGATTGGACACTATGTACCGTGTCCCTCCCTCCTCCTGGATTTCAAAAAACTCAGCTTCCTCACCACTCCATTGTGGTGCAGTCAGCTATGAAGAGGATAAAGAGTACCAAAAGACACTCTTCTACTCCCCCAGGAAGAGAATGCAGGACTTTGGATGCTTTTGGTAGGAAAATCTTCCAAGCTAGCATGCTTATTGCCAGAATCAATTCATACAGCCTTTATATGGGTATGTTTCTGAAGGAAGTTGCAGAAAAACTGCACAACTTTCTCCCTTTTATTCCAGAGGATAAAAGGGATGAGTTCCTTCTTTGACTTAAGCATACTCAAGACATTTCAAAGTTTTCTAACAGGGCAGCCTTTGATTCTTTTGAAGTTGCCAGCAGAGCTTCAGGCATTGCTATAGCTGCTCGTAGAATTGCTTGGCTCCAGGCTTCTGATCTAGAACCCTGGGTTCAAGATGGTTTAGGAAATCTGCCCTGTACAGGTGAAAATCTATTTGGCAAAGAGTGGCAAATTAAAGCCACTCAAATGGACGCAGAAAATGCTGCTCTGGATAGACTTTCTAAGTCTACCTCCACTCCGGCCAGAAGAAATCTTTTAAAAAGTCTTTTTACAAGAAGGGCAGATTTCCTTCCACTTCTGGTCAACAATCTTCTACAGGTCGCTTTGCTACTAAGCGTCAGCAACCTAAACAGGCCAGGCCTAAACCTGCAGGGGCTGCTGCAACCCAGCAGTCCCAAGCCCCTCAGGGTTTTTGACTTGATACTAGAGAACTTAATCTTTCTGGCTCTACAACAGCCAGAACCTCTCACCATTCCAGGAAGGTTAGCTAATTTTGCTCCCAGATGGGAGCAAATCACATCAGAGCAGTGGACCCTCTCCATCATCAGAGAGGGCTACAAACTTCATTTCTCAGATCTTCCTCCCTTCACCATGGTGAGACATTTCAATTCTCCCACATCTCTCCTCGACCTTCTGGATCAGGAGGTAACCACCCTTCTGGCCCAGAGGGCCATAGAAGAAGTTCCTCTTCTTCAACAGGGGTCAGGGTTTTACTCCCCCTACTTTCTCATTCTAAAGAAAACAGGGGGATACAGACCCATTCTAGATCTCAGAGAATTGAACAAATTTCTATGCAAGGAGAAGTTCAAGATGCTTTCTCTAGGCACTCTCCTTCCATACCTACAGAGTCAGGATTGGCTTTGTTCTCTAGATCTCAAGGATGCGTACAATCATGTCCTCATCCATCCATCTCACAGAAAATTCCTACGTTTTCTGTTCCAGGGAAAACATTACCAATACAGAGTGCTTCCTTTCGGTCTAGCCTCTGCTCCAAGAGTGTTCACCAAATGCATGGCAATAGTTGCTGCATTTCTATGCACTCTGGGAATATTTGTCTTCCCATACCTGGACGACTGGCTCATCCGAGCTCCAACCCAGTCAGAGGCACAGATTTCCCTAGACCGCACCAGGCGCATTCTGCAATACCTGGGACTTGTGATAAACCTCCCAAAGTCTCAACTCACCCCTACTCAGTCCCTAGAATTCATAGGGGCCTGGTTGCCAACGTCTAGTGCAGTTAGCCTCCCAGATTCAGTCAAAGAGCCACTTAACTGCCCGGGAGATGCTACAACTACTAGGCCACATGGCTTCCACAGTACATGTGGTGCCCTATGCTCGCCTACACATGAGAGCAGCTCAATGGACTTTGTCCACCCAGTGGACTCAAGCTTCAGGAGCTCTCTCAGACCAAATAGCAAACTCCAAATGTCTCTTTTGGTCTCTCCAATGGTGGATGTCCACTCAAAATCTGTTGCTGGGGTCCCCCTTTCAACCTTTGTTGCCCCAGGCAACCCTCACAACAGATGCCTCCCAAACAGGTTGGGGAGCTCATCTACAAGACCTCTCCACCCAAGGCACTTGGTCCCCACAGGAGACCTCTCTTCATATTCAATCACTTGGAACTTTGAGCAATATTTCTAGCTCTCAAGGTCTTTCATACCCTCCTCAGCTACAAGACAGTCCTCATTCATACGGACAATCAAGTAGCCATGTTTTACATAAACAAGCAAGGAGGAACTGGCTCTATCGCTTTGCAACAAAGCTCTAAGATTGTGGGCCTTCGCCAGAGAGCATCAAATCCATCTCCTGGCAGTATACCTCCCAGGAATCCAAAACTCTTGGGCAGACAGACTCAGTCGAGTTCTGCTTCCACACGAATGGTCCCTGCACATGGATCAGGTACTCAGAATTTTCCAGGAATGGGGAACCCCGGACATAGACCTCTTTGCAAGTCCGTGGAATGCCAAACTTCCCCAGTTCTGTTCCAGAATTCCGTGTCAGGGAGCTCAGGCCAAGGGATGCCTTCCTCCTTCATTGGGGTCAGGACTTCCTGTATGCCTTTCCACCCATTCCTTTAATTCCCAAGACTCTGTTCAAACTCCAGAGGGATCAAGGATCTATGATCCTCATAGCTCCACGCTGGCCACGCCAAGTGTGGTACCCTCTACTTCTGCATCTCTTCCAAGCCCCCTCCCTGGACTTGGGAGCTGCACCAGACCTTCTGTCCCAGGAGGAAGGGACTTTGTGGCATCCAAATCCCAAGTCCCTTCACCTCAGAGCTTGGTTACTGAAGGCCTAGACCTTCAAGACTTCAATCTTTCTCAGCAAGTGAAAGATATCCTCCATGCTTCCAGGAAACCTTCCACTAGGCGTTCCTATGCTTTTAAATGGAAAAGATTTTCCATTTGGTGTGCTCAAAGGGTCTTGACCCTCTGGCACTTCCTGTGAATTCTCTGTTGGAATATCTCCTGCATCTCTCTAATGCAGGCCTTAAAACTAATTCAGTAAGGGTCCATTTGAGTGCTATTGCAGCATCCCTTAAGCCTATCAATGGACAACCTATTTCCTCTCATCCTCTTATTGCAAGATTTATGAGAGGCCTAACTTTAACTAAACCTCCCATTCGACCTCCTCCGGTGGCATGGGACTTTAAATTTGGTTCTTGGTCAGCTTATGAAGCCACCTTTTGAACCCTTAGCCACTACCTCCTTGAAATTTCTTTCCTGGAAGGTTATTTTCCTTATTGCAATCGCTTCTGCTCGCCGCATCAGTGAACTGCAAGCCTTAGTGGCTAATCCACCTTATACAAGGTTCCATCATGATAAGGTAGTCCTTAGGACAAATCCTCACTTTATGCCTAAAGTGGTCTCACCTTTTCATCTTAATCAAGAGGTATATTTACCTGTATTTTTTCCAGCTCCTCATGCATCCACTGCAGAGAGGAACCTTCATACTCTAGATTGTAAAAGAGCTCTTGCTTTTTACTTACACAGGACACAGCAACATAGAAAGTCTTCCCAACCTTTTGTTGCTTTTGATCCTTCTCATTTAGGACTTCCAGTCTCTAAAAGAACACTGTCCAATTGGATTGCTCAGTGTATTTCTTTTGCTTACCAGAGTAAGAACCTTTCTCTGAAGGGCCATGTCACAGCTCACAATGTGAGGGCCATGGCCACCTCTATGGCTCATCTTCATTCTGTGTCCATCGACCAGATCTGTCGAGCAGCCACCTGGGCCTCGGTTCATACCTTTACAGCCCATTACTGTTTGGACAAGGACTCCCGCCGGGATGCCTTGTTTGGTCAGGCTGTCCTCAGACACCTGTTCCATTCTTGAACAACTCCTGCCCTCCTTCCCTGAATGGATGCCTGAGATCCATAGGAAGACGAGGAACCCTCAGGGTCTCATACCCTTGGGGATCTCCCAGGCATCTTAGCTAGGGAGTCCCCATATGTGAGGACTTATTCCTGCTTGTTCCTGGAGATAGCACAGTTACTTACCTGTAACAGGTGATCTCTGGGAACAGCAGGAATTAGTCCTCACAACCCTTCCACCTCCCCTAGGAGTTGTATCTCTCTTTGTCTTTCCTTTCCTCCCTCTCTCTATTGTCTCAGCTTTAAACTTGAACTGAGGAGAGTTGGTAGGATAGGCGAGAAGGCAGCGCGCATGCGCTGTGGGATGCCCCAAAAGCTTTCATTCTGGGAAGCTGGGGAGCATTCCCGCGCAGGCTCCGTCGGTACCGACGTACCCATATATGTGAGGACTAATTCCTGCTGTTCCCAGAGATCACCTGTTACAGGTAAGTAACTGTGCTTAATGGATTTTGAATTTTTTAAAGATGTTGCAAATTGGTTGTATATATATATTAAAAAGGAGTGCAGAGAGAGCAGATCCTTGGGGGAGGCCTATTTCCTGTTTGTATGTGTTAGAGGGTTTGAGTGTTGATCCTGACAGTTTGAGTTCTGTTGGATAGATACGATGTGAACCATTTATGAACTATTGAGTTGACACCTATTTGTCTGAGTCTATTGAGCATTAGTGTATGGTGAACACTGTCAAATGCTGCAGATATGTCTAGAAAAAGTAGTAGGAATGCATTTTTAGGGCTGTCTATTCCTCTTACTAGTGTGTCTAGGAGTACAGTTATAAGTGTGTCTACCCCATGGCCAGGGCGAAAGCCGTATTGTTGGTCATCAAGGGGAGCTGATGTGTCGATGTGTTCCTGTGTTTGGGTTTAAACTACTTTTTCTATGAGTTTGGCCATAAAAGGTATACTAGAAATGGGTCTATATGAGTTCGGTGAGGTTTTGTCCAGAGTATTGTTTTTTAATATGGATCGGATTTGTGCATGCTTTAGTATGGGCGGGAGGTAGCCTTGGTTTAGTGAGAGATTAATTAGTGGTGGAATGAAAGGGGATAATGTTGGAAGGGTGTTCTTTATCCATGTTATGGGGCAGGGATCTAAGTGAGAAGTTGTAGTATTTAAGTTCGACATTATATTCTTAAGGGTTTCTTTAGTTATGGGGTAGAATTCATTTCAAGAATCTGGTAGAGGTTGGTAAGATATGGTTTGTACAATTGGTAGGACATTATTTATTTTTGATTTATTTATGTAGTGGTTTGCTAAGGGTTGAGGAGATATATCGTTGGCTTCATGACTGGAGTTGTATGTGTTCTTAATTAGGTTTTGGAGAATAGAGAATAGTTCCCTTGGTCTGTTGATAGATTTGGTAAGGACAGTTGAGTGGAAGTTTTTTTTAGCGTTGTCTGTAGCATCTTTGTAATTTTTGAGATAGGTATGATATAGATCATTGTATGATGTGGATTTAGTTTTGCGCCACTTTAATTCAATTTTCCTGAGAGTTCTTTTCATAGCTTTTAAAGTATTGTTGAACCAGGGGGCATCGCCATTTCTGGAACGGGTGGTCTTCTTGTTTGGTTGATTATATGCAGCTGCTTTTGAGATTGTTTTATGCCAAGTTGTAATAGCCTCATCAAGGTTGGAAGGTGATGAGGAGAAGTAAGGGATTGTTAGATCTAGGAAATTTTCTACATTAAAATTTTTAAATCTGGGAGGTGGGGTTTTTTGCTGGCTGTTTTTGTTATTTGGGTCAGTGTGTATAAGATTAAACTTAATGAGGTAGTGGTCTGACCATGGGATCGGCGTGCACTGCAGTGATTCCTGATTGAAAAGTTTATGGAATACTTCTGGGAGAAAGATAAGGTCTAAGGTTCCTCCTTTGTTATGAGTTTTTGTATTAATGATTTGGTGGAAACCTATGTCGGATATAGATTATAAGATGGCACCCTTGGGCGGGAAGTGGACAATGCATGCATGGTGCATCTCCCAAAGTCTTTCTTTGAAAGCTGGGGAGATGCTTCCTTATGGGCTCAGTCGGTGCCGACGTCACCTATATGTGAGGACTGATTCCTGCTGTCCCCGGAGAACACCTGTTTCATCTGAGTAACTACGCTTTTTTTCCTCTCCTCTAGCCTTCATGTTCAAAGTGTTAGGCAAGCTATTTGAAGTCACTGACCTCCTTAGGTGTTAGATCCCTCTTTTCCCACCCCAGCTCCCACCCACCCCCTATGTGAGAATTCTTGCTATATAGGGCAATTCCCCAATTAGCTTGTTGACTTAGACAACAGATTTTTATTAGTTGGTAGGGAAAATGTAGGAAAAAAATTGTTTACTTTCAGTAGATATCCAAATGTGGAACTATTTGCCATTCTTAAAGGAGCTTTGATTAGATTATTTACAAAGGGAACACATTAATCTATACACTTCAGACACGTAATATCAAAATTTACTAGTGTAAAGTAATAACTGTTTAGCAAGGAAACAGGGCTACACACAGTGCTGTTAGAACACACATAAAAAAGGTGAACTGCTTTTTCTTTTAAAAGATAGCTGAGGAAAGGTTAGGGACTTTGGTAGGTCTCTCTCGTTTATTTTAACAGGTACCAAAGCTTTACCAATTGAATGATGGCTGGGAAAAATTGTTTTGCCAAAACTGTTGCCCTGTTAAAGCTTCTACCTCTGTCTGGACAGCCAGCCCAATACCAGCTGAGGGACCAGATCCATGTGCAAGATGCCTACAAACTGAAGACCTCATGAAAAAGTGGAAGAGCTCAGAGAAGAGGTGGCAAGGTTGAGAAGTATTCAGGACAGCAAGAAGTACATTGAGGTGTTTCTTGAAACATCCAAGCTCTCTGACAGAGGTGAAGATGGGATGCTGCAGAATGAAGAGAGTTGGACACGAGTCATCAGAGCCTGCAGAATTGGCAATCCAACTCCGCCAGCCTTTGAATTGAATTACTGGTATGCAGCCCTGGAAGTGGAGGAGGTGAAAGCATCCCAGGAAAGGGAAGAACTAGAGCACAAGCACCCCAAAGTTGTGAAATTAGTGACCACAAGGAAGCAAAGGGTAGTGGTGGTTGGTGACTCTCTTCTGAGAGATACTGAGATGTCCATTTGCTGATCAGACTTGATGTCCGGAGAGGTGTGCTGTTTGCCAGGTGCCAAAATCAGAGATGTTTTGGAAAGTTTGCCGAGGCTCATCAAGCCTGCTGACTATTATTTGATATTGCTAGGTATCCCTCCAAGCATATCAAAAGTGACTTCATGGTTCTGGGACAGAGGGTGAAGCAGATAGGTGCACAGGTGGTGGTCTCGTTAGTCCTTCCTGTTGAGGGCAAATGCCAAAGCAGAGAAGCTTGCATCTTGGAGATGAATGCATAGCTGTGTGGATGGTGAAATCAAGAGAGCTTGGCTTCCTAGATCATAGGATGATTTTCCAAGGGCTGCAGAGTAGAGATGGTGTCCACCTATCCAAAAAGGATCAAAGTCTCTTCTGCAGCAGACTGGCTAACCTACTGAAGAGGGCTTTAAACTAGATTCATTGGGGATGAGTGAAGAAAGCCCCTAGATAAGTAAAACATTAAATACCTCTGTAGAAATGGGTAAAAGGGGCAACATCTGGAAAGCAGTGTATATAAATGCCTGTAGTATAGGAAATAAGATCCCAGATATTGAGGCTTTCATGGAAGAGGCTGATTTGGATTTATTGGCGGTAACAGACATGGTTCACAGACAACCATGACTGTGATGTAATTATACTGGACTATACTTTATTCAGGAAAGACAAGGTAGGAAGAAGGGGAGGAGGAGTGGCACTATATGTAAAAAAAAAAAATTAAAGTTGTAGAATTACAGGGTTTAAAAAGGTGCGAGGAGATATTATCTATGTTCCCTGTAAAATAGTTATCCCCAAATTATAATACCCTGTTCAATGTAATTTCAGTTTGTTCAATGTAAACCGCCTTGATATCATGAAAGGCGGTATATAAGAAACGTTAAATAAATAAATTATGGTTTAAATTAGAAAGAGGGAATGGGAAATCTATTTGCATTGGTGTGACATATAGATTTCCTTCACAGGGAGAAGAAGTGGACAGAGATTTAATAGAAGACATATGCAGTATTTCCATGAAAGAAGTGCTACTGATAGGTGATTTTGATATGCCGGATGTTGATTGGCACATATTTGCTGTGGTGTCATCTAGAAGTAAGGAGATCCTAGATTCTCTGTAGGGAGAACTATTCTGTCAACTGGTAAGAGAACCCACACGTGATGGGGCCATAGTGCTTACCAATGGGGAAAGTGTATTTGATGTTATAGTGGGAGATCATCTCGCATTCAGTGATCACCAGATGGTGTGGTTCAGTATTAGGACTAGGGCTGATAAAATCCATTCCAAAGCGAGGGCCTTAAAGTTTAGGAAAACTAACTTTGCTAAGATGGGACAATATATCAAGGAGTTGTTAGCGGGATGGGAACAACTGAAGGGTATGTAGAAAAGCAATGGGCAAAACTGAAAAGGGATATTTTAAGGACAACGAACCTTTTTATTAGAAAGATAAATAAATGTAAAAGGAAAAGGTGGCCACTATGGTTCTCGAATGACGTAGCTGAAAAGGTGAAGAAAAAGAGGGTGGCCTTCATAAACTACAAGAGTTCACAGAGAGAGGAGACAAGCATCAATATTTGGAAAAACTTAAAGAAGCTAGGAAAGTAATCAGGAAAGCATGGGCCCAGGGTCTCGGTCTCCTCCAGAGGAGGACCCTTCTGGGCTGTGCAATGAAGGTTTGGGGGCCCATTCCCTGGTTCCTTCATTTGGAGGCAGGCTTCATCTTTTCCTTCAGGAATGGGCCTAGGTTACCAAAGATTGCTGGGTGCTAGACAAAGAGCTGATTCCGGATGCCTTCACCATCTCCCCTTCTTGGTCTGTGATCAAAAGTGCTGCTGTGTGGGACCACCTTGGACACGTTGCTGTGCCTACTCTCCGCAGATGAGTGGGGCAAGGACAGATACTCCTTCTATTCCGTGCTGCCGAAAAAGGACTGATCCTTCTGGCCCATTCTTGACCTCAAGAGGTTTAATGAGTACTTGCGCATCCACTTCCGAATGGACATCTTGCACTGTGTGATTCAAACAGTGTGCCAAGGGGAGTTCGTGGCATCTCTGGATCTGGTCAAGGTGTATTTTCATATCCCGATCTGGGTGGATCGGCAAAAATATCTGTATTTTGCCATGCTTGGCCCTCACTATTAGTTTGCCACCGTCCCTCTCAGGCTATCCACCACTCTGAGGACGTTCTCCAAGGTCATGGTGTTGGCGGCTGTGGTGCCAAGGGATTTGTGTCCGTCCATATCTGGATGACTGGCTCATCCTGGTCCCAAGTGGCGTCCTTTTTGAAAAGCCTTGGCTGCGTGATCAGTCAGGGAAAAGAGCCAGCTGTTGCCTTCTCAGTACCTGGAGTTTCTGGGAGCACTTTTCAGTACTTGAGTGGGCAGAGATTTCCTGCCAGAGCAGAAAGTCAGAAGACTGTAGGATTGCCTGGCGCTTTTCTGTGCACAGCAGGCTCCCAGCATCTGGGATTATTTTCAGCTCTTCAGATTGATGGCGGCGACCATAAAATGGTGCCGTGGGCATGTGCTCTCATATGACAGTTCCAGCAATCCTTGCTGATTCGGTGGTCCCTGAGTTCTCAGGTGTTTAGCTGCAAGTTCCCGTTCTTGCTCATGTTGATGGTGGTAGCAGCCCTATCTCCTGAGGAAGGTGTCGCTAGACAATTTCTCCTGGATCCTTCTTGCGATGGATGCCAGTCTCTCAGGCTGAGGAACCCATTGCCAGGACCGTACATCTCAGGGCCGTTGGAACCACAGGGAAGCAGTGTGATCCATCAGCTGCCTCAAGGCGAGGGCCATCAGGTTCTCTTTTCTGTGTTTCCGACTCCTAGTCGAGGGCTGGGAAGTTCGAGTGTTTTCAGACAACACCATGGCGGTGACTTATGTCAGTGGTCAAGGTGGCATGAGGATTGCCAATGTAGCTCTGGAGATGGCTCTCCCATTTGCCTGGGCAGAGAAGAAACTCCTAGCCTTGTCGGCTCAGCACATTGCCGGGGTGGACAGTGTGGAAGCAGATTTCCTCAGCTGGCACTCTTTGGATCCTGGAGAGTGGGAGTTGAGTCAATTGATTGAGTCAGTTGTCAGCTGCTGGGGTCACCCCAAAATAGAGCTGATGGCGACACGCTCGAATGCCAAAGTTTGCCACTTCTTCAGTCACCACACAGAGACTGGGTCCAAGGGTGTCAACACCTTGGCCAAGTCAGCACCCACTGTACATGTTTACTCCATGGTCCCTGGTGTGAGGCATGTGCCACCCAGGCAGGATTGTTCTAGTGGCATCAGATTGGCCAAGGAGAGCATAGTTCGGAAAACTGATCTGGCTCTTGCAGGCACCTCCTCTTTGGTTGTCTCAGGGCCTGTTGGGGCAGGGACCAATCATCCTGGAGGACCCAGTTCCCTTCTCCCTTTCAGCTTGGCTCTTGAAAGGAGATGGCTAACGTGTAAAGGCTATTCTCTGGTGGTAGTCTCCACTCTGCTCAGAGCTCGGAGGAGGTCTACCAAGCTAGTATACACGTGGATCTGGTGCCGAGTGATGGTGCGGCACTTGGCAGTTGGTTCCTGAGGCAACCAAGGTGCCATCTCTGTTGGCTTTAGTACAGGATGGCCTGGAGAGAAGGGCCTTTCCCTTTGCTCCCTGAAAGTTCAGGTGGCAGCTTTTTCCTGTTTCTGAGGTCTAGTGGCTGATAATTCTCTAGCCTTGCACCTACATGTCTCGCGCTTTCTCCAGAGGGTTTGGCATTTGTGTCCTCCCCTCTGATCTGTGGTCTCTTGCTGGGGGCTGTGTCTTGTGCTCAAAGCCCTGATGTCGGCGCCCTTTGAGCCGTTGAAGCATGCTACTTTGAAGGATTTGGCATTCAGAAAGGTTTTCTTGATTGCGATCTATTACGCAAGGTGGATTTCCGAGCTGCAGACTCTCTTACCAAGATCCTTATCTGTCTTTTTCAAGGGAGGCAGTTTCCATTTGGCTGGGCCTTTCTTCTTGCCTAAGGTGATTTCTTCCTTTATGTGAACCAGGTGGTCTGCCTGCCCTCCTCCTCTAAGGAGCAGTGTCAAGGGATGCCTTGATGGACCTTGGTCTGACCCAGTATAGCATATCTTTTATTTTCTTATTAAGGATAAGGGTCTTCGCCTTGTGGGTGTCTGGAGGGTGCTTCTCTGGTACTTGGAGGTTACAAATTCTTTTTGTAAGTCCGTCTATCTTTTTGTGCTGTTTGCAGCCCATGCAAGGATGACACGGTGGCTAAGTTGACTTTGGATGCTGGATTAAGGAGGCCATTACCTCAGTGTATCTGTTGCAGAACAAGCCAGTTCCAGAGGGCTTGCACACCCATTCTACCTGAGCACAAATTTCCTCATGGGCGATGCGGAGCTCAGTAGCCTCTGCAGACAGTTGTCTGGTGGCAACATGGGCATCACTTTCCACTTTTGTCAAGTATTACCGCTTGGATGTCATAAGAACATAGGAACATAAGAAATGCCATACTGGGTCAAACCAAGGTCCATCAAGTCCTGAATCCTGTTTCCAACAGTGGCCAATCCTGGTCACAAGTACCTGGCAGGTACCCAAAGTCCACAGCTTCCACAATGCTCATCCTGGGGTAAGCAGTGGATTTCCTGGATCCTCTTTAATGATGGTTTATGGACCTTTTCTCCAGGAACTTCCACGTGCAGGCGGACATGGTCTTTGACTCAAGGGTTTGCGAGCTGCTATGTCTTCTTCCTGCCTAGTGGAATCATAGTTTTTGTATGTCCCACTTGTCTAGACTGGTCTAGCAGGATGATATGGAAAGTGACATTTTACTTACTAGTTAATGTCCTTTCCTTGAGTCCTGCTAAACCAGTCTAGGGCCCACTCCTGAAACTGCATTTGCTCTCTTCTTCTGCTGCGGTACCTTTGGGTCCTCTCTCATTTTTATAGTTGGCCCTGCAAGCTCATCTTCTACTAACAGCCTTCTGTTTATGCTTTTCTGTACATAATTCTGTACTGTTGATTACTAGTTGTTGTGAAGCTTGCCGTGTTTCTCCCATATGCTTTGGGACAAATACTGAAGAGACCTCTGATGGCTGAGGTGAGTAGAGGCATGGGAGTGATGTTATTGAAACCTGGGCTTTCCACTGGTTCTTTGTCTCCTCCAATCTGTTGGTAGAAGAACACAAACCATAAACCACTTGTCTGGACTTGCCTAGCAGGTCTCAAGTAAAGAACATTAACTGGTAAATAAAATGTCACCTTATGTTACTTTCCCCATGCCTTTTTTGGAGACGTGAAACAATCATTTCATAACTGTTTTAATGTGTTCCATTCATGGTTACTATCCTCCTATCCTGTAGGGGACTACCGTGTTTATCTCACTCCTTTTTGAATTCCAGTACCATTCTTGCTTTCATTACCTCCTTTAGGAGGGAATGTCAGGCATCCACCACTCTTTCCATGAAGAAATTTGTTTATTTTGATTCTGCCTCCTTGTAACCTCATATCATGCCCTCTGGTTCTAGAGATTCCTTTCATGTGAAAAAAGGTTTTGTTGTGTAATACATTTCAAGTATTTAAAGGTCTGTATCATATCAACTCTGTCCCTCCTCTCCTTTAGAGGATAGCCAGAAGAATATGTATACTTAAGACCTCCAGTCTCTCCTCTTATGTCTTCTGATGGAGACCTCTTACCATTTTGGTCACTTTCCTGTGTACCAGCTCCAGCCTCTTTATATCCTCAGCAATATAAGGCCCTAAAATTGAATAGAATACTCCAAGTGAGGCTTCACCAGAGTCCTGTATGGTGGCATTATCACCTCTTCCTTCCTACTGGTTACTCCCCTCTCTGTGCAGCATAGCATTCTTCTGATTTTGGTCACCACCTTATCAAGTTGTTTTGCTACCTTGAGATCCACAGATTCTCTCTCCTGGTCTGTGCACATCAGCCTCCCCCACTTATTACCTACACCTTTGGGTTTCTGCACCCCAAATGCACCACATTCTGCAAAAAGTAAATGATGTATCAGATTATCTTCCTAAAGAGAAGATGGATGATCTTGCAGTACTAATGGACAAGGGTAAGGAGAGTAGATAATATTTAACCAGGTCAGCCTATGATGTTTTCAAAACAGTGCCCAGAGAGACACATAGTTTCAGGCCTCAGACTTTTGATTCAGGCCCAGATTTCCTCATAGGCAATATAGGCAGTTGCTTCCAGCACCAAAATTTTGAAGGTGCCACACATCAGCCAAGTGCCATGACGGCGACATCAGCCTGAGCCCAGCCCAGCCTTCCCAGAAAAAAATAATATTTCTAGCACAGCACCTACTGTGCTAACCTCCTATCCATAAGAGTCCTGGGAAAGCAGGTGCTGAGAATGTGATAACTCCCCCTCCCACTTTTATTCCCACAGAGGTACAGTTTATCTCTCCATGCTTACAATGCTGATCAAAGAGCAGGGGGTGAAGCTGAATGCAGCTGTGCAGCCAATCGGCCAGTGCCTTTAAATTATGGACCACTCCAGCATGGCGCTGGCACAGAAGGAAACTGGAGTGAGGGAGTCAGGATATTGGACTTGTCTCAGAGGACTACCAAGTTCAGCTGCTGCAGTGTCCCCTTTCTGAAAGGCTGAAGGATGACCTGTGGCTCTGGCCCTGCTGCAAGCAGTTTGACCCTGAATGATCACTTGTGTGGTACGTTGGGGAAAGGAAGGAGGAAGAGAGAAAAAAAATTAATGGGGCCATGGATGAAAGAGAAGAGAGGAGCAGAGTGCTTGGTGGGGGGCGGGGGGATAAAAAGATTTGGATGAGTAGAAATGGGAAAGAGATGAATGAGGGGGGGGGGGAAGAGAGAGAAAAAATGGAAATCCTAATCAAGTAGGGAGCTTTTAAGGAAAAGGTAGTAAGAAAAAGATGCAAGGCTGGACACTTTAATGAAGGAGGGAAAGAATTCTTGGCAGCAGCACTGTGACAGCAATGGCAAGGGAAGGAGGGTAGGCTCAGCAGAGAAAAGGGGAAGGGAGGGTTGATGCTGAACAAGGAGGGTCGTAAGGAGAGGAAAGGGAAATGCTGGACACAGGGAAAGGAAAAGGGAGATGCTGGACTTGGAGCTCATTTCAAGGAAAGAATTGTTACTATTTTTTAAATATTTTAATATTTTAAATTTGTTCTCTTCCTCCCACTCCCCACCACAAGGGAATTTCTGAATTTGGTGCTTTTGAAAGCAAAAAGCTTAAATCTGGCCCTGCTTTGATCCAGTATGCAGGAAAGGCTTGCTGTCATACACTTCAAATGAGGTGATCTCTTTAAAGGTTGTTAAGGAAGCAGTGGATCAAATGAAAAACCATTGCTCTATACTTGAGACCCTTTCTGCTGACACTTTAGAGCCAATCTCCATATCTTCAAGAACGTTTTTGAGTGGGATGCTAAAGAGATCAATTCATTTTTATCCTTCACCCCCTTGACTCATCAACAGTAAGGTCCTTGCTCTTGCCCCAGATAGCAGATAGTCCCAAAGCCACATACAACTCCCAGCCAACACCTGGGATGAGTTTTTGACTACATCCTAGAATGCACAGCCAGTATTCTGATGTCCGTTCTGTTAGAACCTCTAACGTGACCTTGGATGGATGGGATCCCAATATGTTACAGAATGGATATAGACATTTTCTTTATGGGAAAACACCAGATTGATCACTAAGGGGCTTATGGTCTTCTTCTCAACATCAGGTAGTGCAGCTCATGGACTTCTTCACCCTTTAAGAGGCCAAAGCTGTTTGAAGCCACCGGGGGAATGAGGGTGGTAATTTTATTCCAAGTATTTATTTTCCCAAAAGAAAATGATTGCTAAATCTAAATACCTTGACTTGAACAAGTAATTAGTAAAGGAAAATTTCAAGATAAAGGAGACTGGCTATGCTCCACGCAATATCAGGTTCACAGCCCTTACAGCCTGGATTTGATTCTCTGAACCTACATGATAATATCTCTCTATTCTTTAGGAAATGTTACATTTAGACGGTCTTACGGTGTTAAGGAAGTTTGCCTTTTGATGTGAGGGAAAGATCTTAGACCTTTTCTCCAATCCCACTGAAAAACATCTTGAATACCGTCTGCAGTTGGCCCTACCATCACTATTTAGAAGGTTAACCCAACGCTGTGCAACCTTTAGTTCTCAGATTAAGGAGGGGTTTGTTTCAGTTGGAGCCTCCCATCAAACCTGTATCTTGGGTCCTCAACATGGTAGCAACCCAGTCAAGTGTCTTTATGAAATAGGTGTTTCTGTGGCCTTCACTCAATATTATAAAATTACTCTCATGATTTCTCAATGAGTAGTCTTTATGGCTTCATATCAGTTTTATGCCACACTGTCAGTATTTTAACGTACAACGCAAAACTGAGAAAAAAACATCAGTTTGAATAGTTAGGCAACTTTGAGTAGAAGAGTAGCCTAATGGTTAGAGCAGCGAGTCGAGAACCAGGGAAACCGTGGTTCAAATCCTACTCATGCTCTGTGACTTGGAGCATATTATGTCACCCTCCATTGCCTCAGATACAAACAGATTGTAAGCCCCCTGGGGACAGGAAAATTACTGTTAGCTGAATTTAACTTGAGCTTCCAATGAAAAGGCATAAGTTAAAAGCCAAATCTGGCAAAAACTAATGTATCTGACTTGATGTTACTTTAAGTAATTTGTTTAGATCTATCTGACCAAAGAGGGTTTGTAAACTCATTTCATATACTTATTTAAAAATGCATTTATAGATACTGGCTTACAATTATCCCTCATAAAATATATGGGCAATACAAATAAAATAAAACAAATACAAATAAAATGAAACAAATACAAATAACTTGCTAACAAAACCCATATTAGCAAATGTTGGAGGAAAGTCTTGGCAAATAAATGTGCTTTCAATAGCTTGTGAAAGCTTGTATCAGATTCTGTTCTAAGTTCTCCAGGCAATTCATTCCACATTTTAGGCGTGGCAACAGAAAGAAAGCAGAAGAACGAGTTGGAGCTAATTTAGCAGCTCTTAAAGATGTTACTTCCAGTAAATCAGCATTCCCAGAAAGTAAAGTACATTTCAGGTATGCCATTGCAGCAGTTTAGTCAGATACTCAGGAGCATCAGAATTCTCCCTCATCATTTTAAAAGAGAACCAATTCATTTTGAATTTGGTTCAAAATCTGACTGAAAGCCAATATAAGGCAGAAAAAAACAGATGAAATATGATCCTGTCTCCTGCAGCCAGTCAGCAGTCTGACAGCAGTGTTCTGGACTAACTGCATGGAATGTAAATATCTATCTCTAGGAACAAGCAGGAATGAGTCTTCACATATGGGTACGTCGGTACCGACGGAGCCTGCACGGGAACGCTGCCCAGCTTCCAATCAGAAAGCTTTTGGCAGCATCCCTCGCGCCTGCGCGCTGACTTCCCGCCTTCTCCAGAGCCTCTCTTCAGTTTTCGTTTTTCCGCGAAGCCGGCAGGACGTCCTTCCTGTCACCGCAGAAACTTTTCTTTTTACTTACTTAATTACTTTAGTTTTTTGTTTTCTTGTGGTCGCGGCTGTATTTCCCGCCACCACCGGTACCACCGGTGGATTTTTGACTAAATTCTGAGAAACATTTTCTTCAGTTTTTCTGCCTTAACTTGTTAGGCCTACCAGGCCTTTTTTTCATCATGGAGCCTTCTTTTCCTAAGAAGTGCATTCGATGTGGAAACACTTGTTTCCTTTTAGACTCCAATAACTGGTGTCTCAACTGTGTGGGTCCTGACCCTTTTTCCCCTGACATGTCAGGAGATATTTTTGTGAGGAAACCTTCAGTTTTTAAAGTTTCCCTCGATGCTGTTTTTTCCTCGGCAGTGAGGGTACCCGGTTTCTCCATTTCACAGGATCAGGTAACCCAAAAACAGTCTGTTAAGACTAGTCAATGCTTGAGTGGTATGTCCCATGCCCAGCATGGTGACGGCTCCGGCCTTACCCTCAAGAATCCATTGGCTTTACCCCTGCGGGAGTCTACGGGCTCCAAAGCATTAAAGGGGTTTCAGGTTGTTCCTGGGGCTCACCCCTCACAGAACATACCTGAGCCATGCTCGGGGGTGGTATCCGCTTCGAGCGGTACCGATCCCCCGGCATCGGCACCGGTGTCCCGATCCCCCGGCATCGGCACCGGTGTCGAGTGTTCCACTCTTCACCAGGGATCGTCATCGGGCGTCCTCGGTACCTTCGGGGCCGATCGATACGCTTCAGATTGACTTCCCTCGATCCCCACCGTGTCCGGTGGTGGTATCCGCTTCGAGCGGTACCGATACCCCGGCATCGGCACCGGTGTCAAGTGTTCCACTCGCCACCAGGGATCGTCCTCAAGCGTCCTCGGTACCTTCGGGGTTCCGATGCCCTGGCAATGACATCGGGATGCAGCAACCTGTTTCTCGCAGGTGGTTGTCATCAGGTATCCGCAGTACCTTTGGGACCGCTCGATGTAACCCAGACTGCTTTATCGGTATCGGCATCGCCGGTACTGCCACCGACGTCGGTACCCTCGAGACATGCATCGATAGACTCGCTTCCTTTGATGCCGAGTCTTGAATCGATCTCTAGTCTCAAAGACTGGGTACCGACGCGTCCTGGAACCGACTCCGCTCGTTTCCAGATAAGCAGTTCCGCAGATCCTAGCCATAACTGTAATCTCATGATCTCGATATCACTGCAGCAGTCCCCGATGACAACTTTGACCACAGGTCCTGTATCACCATCGATGCCGATGCCTCTTTTGGAACCGATACCTGGCATTGCTGATGCAGTACCTACTGCCTCTAACTTAACACGCCAGTATCCCGGTCCATCTACTACGTCTCTTGCTTCACACCATGGTACGTCCTCTGGTGCTCAGCCTCTTTCTTTGGCCTTACCAGGGATGGTTCCCATAGGGGATCAGTCTCTTCAGACTTTTCTCAGACACATGGCAACCTTTCTTAATATCTCTATCCCTGGTTGTGCTCATACTCATAGCCCACCGGCACAAATGGAAAATATCATGCTTCCTTTACATCCTGCTCTGCAGGATCTCCTTCTGAGGGTTTGGAAATCACCCTTACGGCTTCCTCTAGCTTCCACAGCTACTGAGGTTCGGTACCGGGTGCCTCCCTCTCCAGGATTTCAGAAGCCGCAACTTCCTCATCGTTCCCTGGTAGTAGAATCAGCACTGAGGAAGGCTAAGAGCAAGAAGAAGCATTCTTCTTATCCGCCAGGCCGTTCTTCAAGAACACTCGATGCTTTTGGTCGTCAAGCCTTCCAAACATCTATGCTGGCCTCCAGAATTCTTTCATATATTTTCCACATGAGTCTAACACTCCAGGAGGTCACAGAGAAATTGTCTCTCTTGACCCCTTTTTTGCCAGAGCCGAAGGCTGCTGATTATTCCTTGCTCATCAATCATAGCCGGAATATATCCTGGTTCCTGTCTCGTGCTTCTATAGACTCTTTTGAGTCTGTTAGCAGATCCTCTGCTATTGCCATTGCAGCACGTCGCAGAGCCTGGCTCGAAGCTTCAGACTTGAATAGACGGGCACAAACTATACTGGCTCATTCTCCTTGTACAGGAGACGGTATTTTTGGTAAAGAGGCTTTGCGTCAGGTTGCTCAATGCTCCACTGACTCTCCTTCCACTACAGACCATTCTAAGCCAACTCATTCTTTGAGGGGTAGGAAATGTCCTACCAAACCTTCTTTCCCTAAGAAAAGAAAGTTTCATTCATCTCCTGCCCATCATTCAGAGGTACCTAAGCAAGGGACACCTCAGCCTAGTCTGAAGTCCTCCAGCTCTGGCCACTCTCAGCATTCCCAACAAACCATAGGGGCTGCGAATTCTACTCTACAGTTCACTTCTACCTATTAGAAGTTGCTTCACTGTGCTTTTCTTTCTCAGTGTACTAAGATGTCGGAACATTTTTGTTCAGGGACTACAAACTTCTCCTCCTTTACTCTCTAGAGGAGCAGTTACTACTATCCTCTGATAGTTCTGTCCCACTTTGAACATTTTTTTCCTTCAAGTTGCACTTGCCCTGAGGGCACGTCACCCTCCACTTACTGCCTACCCTCTCTACAGGACTTCTTCCTAGTTGAGGGGTACCATACTGAGAAGCTTATTAGCACGCTTATTCCTCAGAAAGAGACAGGAGATGCCTCCTCTCCTTCCTTGTCTCTTATTCTTAAATGGGCACAGTACAATCTCTCTGCTGATTTTTCTCACCAGCTGTGCCTGCAGGAGTTACAATGATTGTGTTACTGGTACTTTCTAGTTCCAGTCCCTTGTTCCAAGGTTTATCTAGCCTCAGTAGTGATTCCAAGCTGCTCCTCAGCTGTCTTGGATCCTCCTACTTTTTGGCTTTTTCACAATCTTCCTCCATCTCCTCTCTTAGGATATGGCAATACCACTGACTTCAGTCAGTTTCTCTCCTCTTTCTCCTGCACAATGCTCTCTGCACTCTCAGAGAAGCTTTCTACTATGAGGGCCTTGCTTTAGAGCATTGATCTTATCTCTGAAGCGTCTCTATCAGTAGGGAAAAGCTTTAATTCCTTCCCATGCCTATGAGGGTTCTCCAAACCCTCTGGCCTGGGCTGTTGGTATGATATATAAGTTCTTCTGCGTGAAGATCCAAGGCTGATGTTTACGCGTGCTCCCTCTGGGTCCCTCCAGCAGGTCCCTCTGGTATCTTCTTTGCATTGCTGAACATCTGCCATGTCAGTGTTCTTTACTGGATTGCCTTTCTGCATCCCTCAATCTCCGGAAATAGATTCTCTATACATATTCCAAGTGGGTTCACCCTCTTGTGGAGCAGAGAATCTTTTCTTTTATATTCCCCATATACAACTATGGGGCTGGGTGGTAGATATGTATCTTCAACCTCTGTCTTGTATGTAGCATCTTCATATATGTCTGCATACCTATATCATTACTCTGGTGGTGCAATTCTATGCCCCACCACTGTATATATTTTTCGGTATATCATATATATATATATATATATATATATATATATATATATATATATATATAATATATATGATACATTTCTCCACCCATATCCTAATATACACATATGGACATATGTATATATATACATATATATATACATTCCATCCACATATATATCTATCTGCATATGTATATGTGTCTGTTGGGGGGCTTCTCAAGGGTTGATATGTCTTACACTCCATAACCCTTACTGTCTATACTAAATGTTTTACCTTCTACAGGGTTTAGACAGTCTATCGCCCTACTTGCATACCATATTATGATGCAGAAACTGTTATGCACCAATAACTACCGTGGTGCTAACATCTTCCATTTTTTCTTTAAATCCTTGAAGCATCAAGCTTCAATATTTTTTCCTATCTCTCGCCAGCTAGGAAAAATAGTGTACATCTTCATCTTTGAGTACACAACTCCTTGGGAATAGGGGTTTTTTCCACTCCCCCTCTTCCCGCCAGGACTGGGCTAGTTCTCTAACTCCGTCAGTCTTCTTCCTTTAGCCCTCATTGTTAATGACTTTATGCCTAAAGGAGTTTTCAGCTTTTTCCCATAAAGCTTTCCATTGAAGACCTGACGTCTAATCCTACCCAGTTGACACCTGGATTGTCTACTACCTCCAGGTCTGGACCTTCATCCTCACTGCTGTGAGGTCACCTTGAAGATTCCGCCACTGCTTATCCAGTAGACTCCATCATGCTCTCTACTTCCTACAATTCAGTAGGTAAGCTACATATTTTAAGTGTACATTAAATGTGTTTAATGTTACTTATCATACATACCAAGGACTTCTCCCCTATAGTCCTTGGCCATGCTGTTTCCTTACTCACAGCTCATTTATTGTCAACTCCTGCCCTCCATCCCACGAAGGATGCCGGGAACTCCTGGAGACAAAATGCATCCCAGGCCCAGGCCTCTGCATTTTTATGGGATCTCCCCCTGGCATCCCTAGCTAGGGAGTCCCCATATGTGAAGACTCATTCCTGCTTGTTCCTGGAGATAGCACAGTTACTTACCTGTAACAGGTGATCTCTGGGAACAGCAGGAATTAGTCTTCACAACCCTCCCACCTCCCCTAGGAGTTGCATCTCTTATCTTCTTCCTTTTCTCTCCTCGCCTTTGTCTCAGCTTTGAAACTCAACTGAAGAGAGGCTCTGGAGAAGGCGGGAAGTCAGCGCGCAGGCGCGAGGGATGCTGCCAAAAGCTTTCTGATTGGAAGCTGGGCAGCGTTCCTGTGCAGGCTCCGTCGGTACCGACGTACCCATATGTGAAGACTAATTCCTGCTGTTCCCAGAGATCACCTGTTACAGGTAAGTAACTGTGCTTTCAGGAAGACCAAGATAAATTCCATTTCAGTAGTTCATTCCACTTAAAACCAGGGCACTGGGACACAGAGTGAAAGCCTATAGGAGGCAACAAAAAATGACATCTGCACAGTCACCTGTTAAAAGCAGTTTTAACAAAATGCCATTATTGTTCCTTCAACTTCAAGTGCTTATCCATAGGGATGCCTAAATTAATATATTTGTGACACAATTATTCAACATTTTCATTTTTGGTACTGATAGCTTTCTAACACTACTGAAATAGCTACAACTGACCATAGTTAACATACCACTCAGCTGAACAATGTTCTAAGGAATTTCCTGAGATTTTACCAAGTAGGGTGCATAAACCATTCAAAATGCTTTCCTTCATGTTTTAATGTATTTGAAAAACTATCATCCAGGGGTCTAGTACACCTCTGTTGATCTAACATTAAAATGTAGATATTTGCTTCCCTTCATCCTCCAATGAATAATTATGTTTAGATCTTCATGTCTGTCCCCATATGATTTATGACAAAGATCCATTGACTATTTTAGTGGCCACCCTCTGGATTGACTTCATATGGTTCATATCTTTGAAGGTGCGGTTTCCAGGTTTATACATAATACTCCAAATGAGGTCTTACCAGAGACTTAGATGGAGGCAGTGTTGCTTCTTTTTTCCTGCTGACCATTCCCCTCTTAATGCACTCCAAGCATCCTTCTCACTTTTACTGTTGCTTTACCTACTTGTTTGGCTACGATCATCAGATATGATCATCCCCAGATCTTGCTTTAGTTTTGTGCACAGAACTTCTTCACTCTCAATACAGTATTACTACTTTGTGTTTTTGTAGCCTCTGTGCATGACCCTGCATTTTTTTTCATTAAATTTTAGCAGCCATATCTAGACTATTCATCATCACTTTCTAAATTTCTTCTTAAGTTTCTAGGTGGAGAGATCTGCATAGCTTTCTGCTAGTAAAGATTTCTGCAGTATAATAATTGTTTGATACTTCTGGGTTCTTGTGCCCATTTACTTCTTTAATATCATAACACATTTAATGACTTCATTTAAAATGGGAAGTGATTTGCACATATATTTTTTAAGTTTAATAATCTTGAAATAAGACTTCACTTCCATTTCAGAAGTTACAACATCAGGAGTGCATTTTCTGATTAGCAAAATAAACTGTTTTCTATTCTGGCTTTTTTATGTGCTCTAAATGCTTGTGTAATTGGGTGACATAAACTTACCCCTGAGATACTAATTGTGTGATAAAGATACTCTTCGGTGCGTTGATGGATTTCCGTTCCTCTCTTCTTCTCAGCCCTGCCCTGGAATCCTGTCAGAACAGGTGCGCCCAGTACAAATATCCGTGGTAACGCCGCACTCGGTATGCAAACATTTATTCGGCTATTTGTCTTTGATTTGGCTCAGTAGCATAACTAATAAAGCCATTCCACATACTAGATTGAACCAAAGAAGAAAAGTGTTACTAGTTTATGAGATGCATTAACAACATGAATGGTAACAATGCTAAAAATAAAGAAAAAGACTTGCAATAAAACTAAACAATTATTGGAAATCGGAGCGGGGAACATTTGGGATAGAACCATTTGCATCTGTCCTGAAAAATGTTTTTCTGTTCTGTTCAAGGTTAGGAACACATGACAAACTGGCCTCAGATGCTTTCTCCCTAGATTGGGGAAAGGCTTCCTATATATACATCCTGCAATTCTTCTAATGGCAAAAACTTCATTAATACTCAGGACCGGGGCACTATGATTTACAAACCCTGCTACAGAAGACTTCAAATACAAGAGCAAGAAGATGACCAAACCTAAATCTACTCAGTATACCAATTCACAAAACAAAGAGCTCACAGACCACCTGTAACAGGATGACTACTACTACTACTACTGAGCATTAGTATAGCGCTGCAAGTCATACGCAGCGCTGCACAGACATGTAAGAGACAGTCCCTGCTCATCAGAGATTACAATCTAGTCAAGACAGACAACACAGAGGGTGTAGACAGGGATAAAACAAGGGGGAAAGGAAAAAAAAAAGAGATTGGGTGAGTCAAGATCCAAAGGCAGCAGCGAAGAGGTGAGTTTTCAGCTTGGATTTGAAGAGGGTCAGAGAAGATGCCTGGCGTACAGACACAGGTAGTTTGTTCCAGGCATAAGGTGCAGCAAGGTGAAAGGAGCAAAGTCTGGAGTTAGCAATAGAAGAGAAGGGCACAGATAGAATCAGTTTTCTATAAGAGCAGAGTTCCCTAGGGGAGTTGTAAAGAGAGAGAAGAGAAGAAAGGTAGTGAGGAGCTGCAGAGTGAATGCATTTATAGTTCAGCAGAAGAAGTTTGAACTGGATGCGGAAACGGATAGGGAGCCAATGAAGTGACTTGAGAAAGAGGAGTAATATGGGCATGACAACCTTCTCCATATACGGAATTCTGAAAGAAACGAAAACACACCTCATTCAAGAATTCTTTGGAATGGACACCTAAATTTTCTCTTCTAAAATGAATGCAATCCTCCTCTACCTGTAACTCCCCCCTCAATCTCCTCTATCTAACCCTGGTAAATCCACTTCCCAAGTATCTCCACCCTAATCCAGTTGTTACCCTAAAGTCATTTTATTTACCTTATTAATCTATGTAATGTACATAAGTTAGCTAGTTTTAAGTTATAATGTTCACCCTAATCCCTACTCCCCAATGTTTCTCTAATAAGTTGATGTTAATAGTAAATTGCTTTGTTAATTTGAAAAGCAGTATAAAATAAAATTTAAATCAATAAATAAAACTATAATCCTCATAGCTTCTTACTATCCAAAAGTGATTTGGCTCCCACTCCTGTGAAAGTTATTCATCAGGGAACCGATCACACTGGGGACTTCTGCAGCCCTCATCACTCAGGGTCAGAAAACTCTGTTACATCCTAATGTTCAGTCTGTAGCACTCCCAGCCTGAATGTCAAAGGGATAGCATTTGGTTCCCTGAATCTTCCTGGTAGTGTGTCTCTTATTCTTTTGGTTTCTAGGAGCAGAAGGTCATGTGACTTTAAATGGAAGAGGTTTGTGTGGTATGAAGGAAGGGTCAGGTATTCAAGATATTCCATTGGATTTGCTTTCATACCACCTCCATTGTATGCAAATCTGTCTCATATATATTCATTAGGACAGTGGTTCTCAACGCAATCCTCGGTGCACTCCTAGGCCAATCAGGTTTTCGGGATTCCCATAATGAATATGCATAAGATAGATCTGCATACAATGAATGCAGCAGATGCAAATCTGTCTCATGCATATTCATTGTGAGAATCCTGAAAACCCAACTGGCCTAGGTGTGCTCTGAGGACTGGGTTGAGAACCACTGCATTAGGGATATCCTGAAAATCTAAAATGTTTGCAAACTATGTCTATCCCAGGTCCCTTCCTCCTTTTCTCTTTTCTTAGTTTACTATATTTATTGGAATCCAAAATCATTACAGAGCAATAGCACAAACTAACACATTTCATAGTATTTCCCATCCTTTGCTCATATTTCCCCCAAATATAGATGTCATCAAGACACCACTTCTTCATTGTCAGCAGTTTACTTAATAGATAATAATTAACCTATTTTTTATTCCCATCCATTTAGGAATATTCTCTCTCTTACATGAACATGCTATTTCACATCTCATTGCTACAATGCAGTACTTCAACAAAACCTATTTTTTCTCAGAAATCTCTGGTGGTCTGTAATGTAGCAAGAATATTTTAGGATCAGTTGGTAGACGCTCTCCTAGTGAGACCTCCATAAATTTGATACCCTCCTCGCAATAAACTTGAGACTATAGGAAAGCCCCCACATATATGAAAATAGGTGGCCCCTTTCCCCACAGTTCCACCAACATCCATCTGAGGTTAATGGGAAATGCTTGTACAATCTTTCCGATGTCCAGTGCCGTCAATATAGCATCTTGTACCCATTTTCAATCAGAGGAGGTCACTGACATGTTTCTAAAAATACTTTTCTGTTCCTCATCCTGTAAGGCCCCCATTCAAATCCCGTTCCACTGAATGATATGCTTCTGCTGCACTTGAGAGCCTCCCCCCGCATCAGGGAGTTGTAAATCTTTGAAATTATCACCTATTACATATGATGCCACTGCAAAGAGTCTCAAAAGAGCATATCCTCCTTCACATCCCCCATAGGTAGTAATGCCTAATTTG
Source organism: Ichthyophis bannanicus (assembly GCA_033557465.1). Classification (NCBI taxonomy): domain Eukaryota; kingdom Metazoa; phylum Chordata; class Amphibia; order Gymnophiona; family Ichthyophiidae; genus Ichthyophis; species Ichthyophis bannanicus. The sequence continues at coordinate 416,949,107 of CM066036.1, read as the reverse complement.
TAAGTATGCATATAAATCTCAGTTATCCAATTCAAACTTAAGGCCTGGAAAGGGACTAATTGACCTTTGCCATAAAGTTGCCCAGTTCTTCTAAGGGCCTTGTCCTCCCAAATCTTAGACATCCACTGACAACCCTGGTGTAAATCTTGGATTATTTCTGATTAAGGCTAGTTGAGGCACCCTCTTTCCTTCTAACAGTGTAACTTTACACCTCTCGCAGATCTGTATGGTGTGTAGTATGTAAGGATTTCTAGTCAACTTCCTTTCTTTACATGCTCTAGGAATCTATATGTATGACAGCAGTAAAGTAATTTTTAAAATGTTGGACCCCCCAGCCTCACCATGCTCCTTCTTTGATAAAGCACCTGTCTCCTTACCTTAAGTGGGTGCCTGTACCATATAAAGCTGAATACCCTCCTTTACAGTTGTCATATCATAGAGTCCGGGACCAAAATGGACAGTACCTGAAACAGATAACGAAAACTGGGCAATATTACCATTTTTACACTAGCAATATGACCTAACCATGACAGATTAAGTTTACTCCATTTTGCGAAATCTTCCCTTAATTGGCAAATTAGCGGAACATAATTGAGTCCCAGTAATTGAATCTACCAGGCACAAATTTAAACGCCCAAATGTCTCATATGACTTGTTGCCACTTAAACGTAAACTTGGCCATTAACTGATTTATCAGCTCCTCCAAGAGAGGGATTTTCAAAATTTCTGACTTTATAGATGGACCTTAAAGCCTGCCAGTCAGTCATATTACCTCAATTCCCACTCTAGGATGGGCAGGGTTATATGGGGTTGCTACCTACAAGCATGGTGTCATCCACGAAAAGGGAGATCCTGTGGTTCCTGCCTGCACCCTCCTGTTGTTAGTACTCTTATGCAACCAGAGATGCTATTGCAATTGCAAATAAAAGAGGTGACGGGACAACCCTGTCTTATACCTCTGCCCAGGGGGAAGAACTGTGAACCCCCTCCATTAAGTCTAACATAGGCTTTGGGTTTGGAGTATAGTGCCCGGACCCAAGCACAAATGTTAGGCCTGAAGCCCATAGTCTCTAAGGTCTGAAACATCAAGCCCTTTTTCCACATCAATCTAGAGGAGGAAGGATGGCATTCCTCGCCAATGCACCACTTCAGCAAGTGCCTTTGTCAGCTGCCAGGATAAACCCACACTGATCTTCGTGTATCAGCTCCCTAGTGTATCTGTTAAGCCTGTCAGCTAATATCTTAGCTGGGACCTTTCCCTCTTTGGGAATAACCGTAATACCTGCCAATTTAATGGTCTCTGCTAATCTTCCCACATCCAAAACTGAATTAAATAGCTGGCCAGTGGTACTACCAGTAAGTCCATGCAGTGTTTATAAAATTCAGTTGAGTTAATCTAGCCTGAGTGCCTTATCACTTTTAGCTGCTTATTGACCCTAGACACTTCCATTTCCATTATACTCTTTTCCAAATCATCATACTTTGTTTTGTCTAGAGTGAACTACTGTAACCCACTCTTAGTATATGTCCAGTGGGTACACCTTAAAAGGCTTAGATTGGCCCTGTATTATCATTTTCTCCGGAAACATGCAGGAAGTCGGTCCTCACATATAGGTGATGTCAGCATCGACAGAGCCCTCGTGGAAGCATCCTTTCAGCTTTCAAAGAAAACCTTTGAGATATGCCACCACGCATGCGTGGTTCCTTCCCGCCCAAGGGTGCCATCTTGCTCAGTTTCCTTTTTTTCCACGGAACCCTTCATACATCTGGCTGGCTTGTCCCTATAAAAAGTTGATTTTTCCAGTTTCATACTCGCCTCCAGTATTGCACCGGTACTCTTTCTGCCACCTGACCTCGTTGCCTCGGCATCAAGTTCAGGTATATTTTTGTAGTTTTTGTTCTTTTTATTTGGCGTCGTCGTGCCTTTTTCCAACTGGCATCCCGGAGAGTCTTCAACCTCGCAGGGGTACTTTTTCCCCCCATGACTATCAGTGGCTTTAAGAACTGTGATCGGTGCTCTAAAATTATGTCCTTAACCGACACACGTAACTGCTGTCTCCGCTGCCTCGGGCCAGATCACGACCCGACAGCCTGCGGTCTGTGCAAAAGGATGTCCAGCAGCAGCATGAAAAGTTTATCCCCAAGTCCCTGGTCACTCCGAAGGCCAGGGCCTCGTCTGAGGCCTCGACGCTTCAGGCGGAACCCTCCGAACCTGAACCCCATTGTGGGTCCTCACAAAGGGGGTCCCCCTTGAGGGAACCCAGGAAGAATAAGATACCCTCGAAGGCGGTGTCTTTGGAGGTACTAATTTATTTATTTATTTATTTAGCGTACATTTGTATCCCGCTGCTTCCAGTGATCAGCAGCGGTTTTACACTTGGTGATGTTGGCTGTACCGGCCAGAATTACGAATGCGTACAATGTGATTAGGAAAGGGAGGAAGAGCACAGCAAAAACATGGGGTTACAGTTTACAATTGATTGTTGTTAAGGGTTCACACGGTGTACTTATATACATATTTACAAGTGACTGGTTGTTAGGACTTTACATAGGATCCTTAGATACATATTTACACACAGCAGAGTGGAGTTCATGAGGTTAAGTTGTAGTGTGATTGGAAGAGGTGAGTCTTAAGATTTTTTCTGAAGTCTTTCAGATCACAGATTTCACGTAGGTCACTTGTCAACCGGTTCCAGAGTGTAGGAGCTATAAATGAGAAGGCTCTGTTACTGGTACATGCGTTAACCTTTGTGAAGGACTTCGGGAGGCAGAGGGTATTGACTGGCTGAGTGCCTCCTGGGCCTGGTCCCGCAGTCCGAGGCGCTCATCCGAGGCTTCGGAGAGGGAGCGGCCTCAAAGGTCCCCCGAAAGGATTGGACCTCAGACTGGCCTCTGTCCCTAGACACCATCCTCATCGAGGATTCCCCTTCGGGGGAGCTGGCGTTGGGCCCGAGTCCCTAGGTGCCCGCGCCAAAGGTTGTGGAGCCTTCTGGCCTGGAGTCCAGAATGGCAACCCTGGAGCGCAGTTTGTCTGCCTTCATGGACCAGTAGCAGGAGGTGCTGTTGTCCGGCACAGCCGGTTCATCCGCCCAGACCATCGGGCCCTCGACGTCCAAAATGTCCCCGGAGGCCGAGCTGATCCTCAGCCGAGGTCGCAATCCGAGTCCCGCTTGATGGGACGGCATTTCTCCCCAGCAAGTATGCCGGTCAGCTGTTGCGGAGCATCAGGAGCCCCGAGGCCCGCTGAGCAGCCCTCGTATGAGTCCTCGATGTGAGAGACAGAGGATGAGGAGTCTCTCGACACTCGTCGCCACCGCGGCGTCCCATCCAACTCTCCTGTCTCGGAGCCCCATCGGCAGTCCCCGCCAGAGGATATGGGCTTCCTTGATTTCATCAAATGTATGTCAAAGGCCCTGGCATTCCCTACTGAGTCGGAGGAGGATCCTCGGGTGGATGAGTTGGAAATTCTCCAGTACGAGGCTCCTCCGCGGGAATCGCTCACGGTGCCCATTCCTTCCATTCCGGAATGGCTGATGCTCCAGATGTGGGAGACACTGGTGTCGGTACCGGTGGTGAGCAAACAGCTTGACTCGATGTATTGAATCCACTGGAGCCCAGGCTTCCAGAAGTCACAGCTGCCACATAACTCCATAGTGATGGAGTTGGTCATGCATCTGCTGAAAAGCCAGAAGACGCACTTCTCAGTGCCCCCCCGGCAGGGAGGCCTGCAACCTGGACACCCTCGGCAGAAAGTACTACCAGGGATCAATGATCATCGGCCACATCCAGGCCTAACAGCTGTACATGGGCATGTACCTGAGAGACCTGGCGAAGGAACTTGCTGGGTTCTCAACTGGTCTCTCCGAGGAATCCTTGCAGCAGTTCAAGAATCTGGCAAAAGCAGTCCATGAGTACTCCAAATTCATGTCTCCAGCGGCCTATGATGGGTTGAGTCAGCGGCTCGAGTAGCAGTGGTGGGCATCAGTGCACAACACCAGGCTTGGCTACAGTCATCTGCCCTCAAGCAGTGGGTTCAGGACAAATTGGTCGATGCCCTTTGGCTGTAGACCGAGTTCATAATGAGGACCAGGCTCTCAAAAAAACCTGTTGTCCCTCCCTGACGGAAGGGCTAGGGTAAAAAATTCTTCTATCCAAGGAAAGGGGCTGCTTACAGAAACTACCCACCGTTTCAGGCCTCGCCAGCTCCCCAGCAGGGTCAGCATGCCAAGGGACATGGGCATGGCCCTCGTAAGCAGAAGGCTCCAAAACCCCAGGCACCGGCTCTGGCCCAGCCAGGCAGGAGTTTTTGACTCCTTGAGCATAGTCTCTCTACCCCAAGGAGATCAGCAGCCCACAGGGGGATATTTGGCCCACTATGCTCAGAGGTGGTTTACCATCACCACCGATTCATAGGCACTTCGGGTGATCAGGGAAGGTTACCTCCTCCACCTGACTCAGACACCTCCCCCTTATTTCCCGGGACAGCCCCTCAGGTCTCCCCTCTACCGAGACCTCCTACTGAAGAAATTGGCAGGTCTTCTTGAGGACAAAGCAGCGGAACTGGTGCCCCACCATCTCAAGGACAAGGGGTTCTACTCCAGGTACTTCCTCATGCCAAAAAGAACAGGGGGCCTAAGGCCTATCCTTGACCTGCACAAAGTCAACAAATTCCTGGTGAGGGAAAAGTTCAAGATGCTCTCCCTTGGAACATTGCTGCCATACCTCCAGCAGGGAGATTGGCTATGCTCCTTAGACCTCAAGGATGCCTCTATCCACATCCTCATTCACCCCAACCACAGGCAGTACCTGCGGTTCATAGTGGGGGGCAGACATTTTCAGTACAGGGTTCTCCCTTTCAGCTTGGCCTCTGCCCCAAGAGTCTTCACAAAATGCTTGGCAGTCGTAGCCACCTTCCTCCTTCTCCAGGGGGTCTTCCTCTTCTCCTACCTGGACGACTGGCTCATAAAGGGAGGCATGGCCTCAAAGGTGCAACAGGCCACCGCACACACCATCCAGGTTCTACAGCACTTGGGTTTTGTCATAAACTACCCCAAGTCTCACCTCCTCTCAACAAAGTGTCTGGAGTTCATCGGGGTAAAGCTCGACACTCTCCATTTGAAGGCCTTCTTGCCCAGGGACAGAGCCGACCGTCTCAGGACTCTGGCACGGGAAATACAGTACCATCCCTCGGTGCCCACCCGGCTTCTTCTGCGCCTACTCGGGCACATGGCCTCCATGGTCCATGTCACCCCAGACGCTCACCTCCACATGTTTAATTTATATGCAGAACAAATGAAGCAGGACTATATGAAGACAATTGAGGTGTGAAGATTGGTGGAAGACTCAACAACTTTCGCTATGCTGATACCACATTACTGGCTGAAAGTGAAGATGATCTGAAACATCTGCTTCTCAAGATCAAGGAACATAGTCTTAAATTGGGCCTTAACGTAAATAAGGTAAAGATCATGACAACTGGCAAAATCAATAAGTTCATCATTGATGAAGAAGGAATTGAAATAGTTGACAACTTGAAACTACTTGGATCAAAAAAGAAACAATAAGCAGTCAAGAAATCCAACGACGCATTGCTGTTGGCAGAATATTTATCAAGGACCTAGACAAGATTCTCAAGAGCAAAGATGTCTCTCGCCATACAAAGATTTGACTTGTTCAAGCCATGGTGTTTTTATAATGTTATATGGATGTGAAAGTTGGACAGTGAAAAAAATGGACAGGAAGAGAATCAATGTCTTTGAATTATGGTGTTGGCGATGAATACTGTGTTATACCAGTGGTTCTCAACCCAGTCTTCTGGGGCCCCCCAGGCCAGTCAGGTTTTCAGGATATCCACAATGAATATGCATGAGATAGATCTGCATGCACTGCTTCCATTGTATGCAGATCTATCTCATGCATTTTCATTGTAGATATCCTGAAAATCTGACTGGCCTGGGGGTCCCAGAGGACTGGGATGAGAACCACCATTTTAAACCCATCCCAAACACCTTCCTCTCTCACTCCCACTCTTTTATTGGAATCAAAATATTCTTCTAAACTCTATTGAATGAGCTCTTTCCTTTTCCCCCCTCCAATGGGGAATGTGTGCCGTCAAGTCAGTGGTGACTCCTGGTGACCCAGGTTAGGCTTTCTTAAGCCTCCAAAACCTAATGCCCATTACATGTACTTCAGTCTATACTGGGGCATAGTCTCACCATGCAAAAATTTGATTTCTGCCCCCTCAATCCTTTGAGTCAGCTCCTTATCCACAAATAACAAATCTGTAAGAATAGTATCCATGTATGTGGAATAGTATTGTGTAGTCCTGAGATTTCTGGTGGCCTCATCACTACCTGTCCATTACCCATATCTACTCCTGAAATATCTTATGCTGTCTCTGAGCTCTACCAGAGCGGGGGAGTTTTGAAGACGTAACAATGTAGACTGAAATTCCTGCCTGTCATCCATTTCTTCTCCTCTAGGTTAATCAACCATCCACCCAAATCCTCCAAAAATTGCCCTTGACTTTTTTTAGGGGCATATAAATGTGCTATAATTATACATTTCCCTATACATAAGTGCCATCACCATGAGGAATCTCCATTCTTTAGCTCATTTACCTTGAAGTACGTCCACCTGTGTATCTCAAAAAAATAGAATTCCTCTCCCCTCCCTTTTTCCTAATCTCTATCTTTGAAGCAAAATATACCTCTGAGTATTTCCCAGACTACATCAGTATTTCTTCTTTTTAAGCAAGTACAATGTTTACAACCATTGGGCCTCTTGAAACATCAGTTGGTGTTTCTGGGTTTGCATTTTTTTATCTATCCATTTTTATATACTGCTCTATCCTAAGGTTATAGCGGTTTACAGATGACATAAATTGGTGGTAAAGTTACATAGAACATGTTAAAATGTGTGTGATTGGGACTTCCAGTAAAGTCACCAAACCATATAGATGGTTGAGTGCAGAGTTCCATCGGGGAAAAAAGGTGAAATAAAGACCCCGAAAAGCAAACAAGTAAACTCAAAATTCCAATATTGGTGAGCACAAACTCCCCCAAGGTGATGACAGCCATGAGAAAAAAAAACAGCTGATTTGAAAGAATCTGCCTACATGGGCCTATGCAGTGAGCAAAAAGAGGGGGAGAAAATGATGGGAGAGGCCGCTGTGGGGCACAGTGTGAAGGTAACGGCAGGTCCAGTGAAGCTGCTCTCGGGAAAGGGTGCAGTAGTCCAGATTTCAAAGAAGGAACTGTGGTCTTGGTTTGGGAAGCTCAGAAAGGAGATGGCTAGCATGAGTACTGATATGGAAGCAGCGGTGGTGGAGTTTTGGACCGAGGTCCTAGACCTGGGCGAACATGTTGAAGAAATGGAGTGTCAAATGGAAGAGATGCAAAGCAATGTAAGTGACTTTCAAAAAGGACTCCAAGAATTAGAAACAGCTCGGGAAGTGACAGAGCTTAAACTAGAGAACTTTGAAAATAGAGCAAGACGCAATAACTTAAGAATCAAAGGTGTTCAGAAAAAGAGGAATACCATAACTGCGAGCAGACAGCACGGGAAATATGCACTGCCATCCTAGGAACCGAAGAGGGTGCGGAGCCATTAGAAATCAAGATAGAGCGCACTGGGCCCTGGGTTCTAGCAGAGGGGACCTCCCAAGAGACATTATTATAGAATTTCAAGAATATAAAATAAAGGAAAAAATTGCCCCCAAAATGCAAGCCATTGGCTATTTTAAATGGCAAGGACATACTGTAGCTATATATGCTGACTTAGTGACGGGACATTGCAATGCAGAAGGGTTTAGTGAGACTTTACAGTGTGACTCCGGGAGGAAAACGCTAAATATAAATGGTTGTACCCCATAGGAGAGGCCTTTACACTGAATGGAACTACCTGACGAGCTAGCAACTTACAGCAACTGGCAGTAGCGATGAAGGAAGCAGGACTGACCTCTATCCCAGAAATTGAGGAACAAAAGAAACAACAGCCGGAGAAGATTACCCCATGGAAAAGAGTAGCAAAGAACAACAAAAAGAACAGGGGTTGGGGGTCAAAAGAAACTCATGGGCAGATGAACAAACAGTTTCATTATGAACAGTATTGCTTGGAGAGACAATTGCATACCAGTATATCGGTAATGGGGGGTGAGCAAGGGGTGTTGAGTGATGGTGGGATAGAATGTAGGGAAAGAATAGCTGAGTAAGCAGGGAAGGAAGGGGAGGAAAGGGGTAGCAAAGAAAGAAAAGGAATGAATGGGGAGGTATGTGGAAGAATGAAAAGTGAGAAGCTGAATGAGGGGTCAAAATGAAGGCATTAAAGTGGGAAGGGGGTGTGGATACAGGAAAGATGGGGTTACATCAGAGTACAGAGTGGCCAGGTAGTCCCTCATGACTGGGGGAGGGGGCTAAAGGAAGGAAACAACGACAAAAGAATTAAGGGAGGATACGAAAAGATGGGGAAGGAGAGGGAATGGAGAATGAAATCCTTGCGGGGGGGGGGGGGGGTAGGAGGGCTGGGAGATCCTGATCCTTAAGTATGCAAGATAGTTACTGTCAACATTAAGGGTCTTAATTTGGGGCAAAGAGGCAAGCATTATGGAAGGAAGGTAGAAGGCTTAGGGCAGACATCATACTGTTGCAAGAGACACACCTGAAAAAAATCACAAAAAATGGCGGGGGGGGGGGGGGGGGGATAAGGCATATTTAGCTCACAACCAAAACCATCCAAAAAAAGGAGGGGTATGAATTTTATTTGCCCAAGGAACCATATTGGAGGAGAGCTTGGTGCAAAGGAACCCAGGGGGCAGATATCAGTTGTGGAAAGGGAGGGTAGTGGGGACACCATTGTCCGTCTGTAGTGTGTATGCCCCAAATAGCAGCAGGGGACATTATACAACACATTGTGTGCTCCTCAATAAAAGAACAAGTACAGGAGCCAGTTATAGTAGGGGGAGACTTAAATGCAACAGTGACCTCATGAGTGGATACAACGGGGGGAAATCCAGCGGGGAGCCAAGGGCTGAGCAAACGCTTGAATAGGCTTATGAAGAAGTTGGGGATAGTGGACTCCTGGTGCTATATGCAAGGGAATATACATTTTACTCCCATCTGCATAAAACATACAGCAGATTGGATACGATTTGGGTGGATGGAAGAATAGTAGATCAGGTGGAAAAGGTAGAAATTGGGCCCATAACATTGGGACCATGCACCAGTGGAGATGGTATTAAATATACAAATGTGGACGGGCAGGCTACGCTTTTGGAGGCTAAATGAGTCGCTTCTTGAAGATCTAAAAGACATTACTAATATAAAAGCAGTTATTAAAGAGTATATGATCCATAATAATACAGTAAAATACAGTCAGCTATAGTATGGAATGGCCTTAAAGCAGTCTTGAGAGGACGGTGGATAGCTTTGGTGGCCAAGCGCAAACTCCAGAAAGAGCACAAGGAAAAAAGAACTATTAAACCACTTAAAGAAGGTAGAAACTGAACATAAATTGAGAGGAGGGTGCAAAAAGAATTCAAAAGATTATGCAATTAAGGGAGGAGCTTCAGACCCTGAGATCAGAGGAAGAAGCATGTAAGTTAGAGAGAAAAAAACATGAATTCTTCATACAGGGGGATAAACCAGGGAAATACTTGGCAAGGAAAATTAGGGAGAGAAGGATGCAACACCAAATTCTTAGAATTAAAAATGAGGCAGAGCAGTGGGTAACAAGACTAGCAGACATACAGAAGGCTTTTGATGCTTACTACCAACAGCTTTACCAGTCGGAACAACAGGGAGGAAGCACAGATATTGAGCGTTACCTGGCAGGGATTAAGTTGGAACATTTGGGCGAGGAAGATAGACAGTGGGTGGATAGGGAGATTGAAGTCACAAAGGTGGAAGCAGCTATCAAGAGCCTAAAAGAGGGAAAAGCCCCAGGGCTCGATGGTCTCGCTGCCAAATTCTATAAAAAATTGATTACTGAAGTGGGCCCTGTACTGAAGAATATGTTTAATGAAGTTCTAAGAGGAGGGGACTTACCAGAGTCGATGGCGATAGCGGGAATTATGGTCATACCTAAACCTGGTAAGGATGCAGGCAGTGCAGCTCTTGTAGACTGATATCCCTTATTAATTTGAATGCCAAGATCTTGGCAAAAATAATGGCAAATCAGTTACAAGATTACCTTACCCGGTTGATCCGAGAAGACCAGACAGGTTTTATACCAAAGCAACAGGCGAGTGATGATGATCGAAAGATCTTAAATTTGATATGGTATGCCTGTAAAGAAAAGCGGCAATCCCTGTTAATGGCAGTTGATGCCAAAAAGGCATTTGACAGAGTGGAGTGGGCCTTTATGTGCGCAGTAATGAGGAGAATGGGATTCAGGGAAAACTTCCAGACATGATTAAAGGCCCTGTACACAGCGCTTAAAGCTAGAGTGCAGTTAAACGGAGCCTATTCAGAGGCCTTCACCCTAGAAAGAGATACGAGACAAGGGTGCCCACTATCACCTTTGCTGTTTGCATTGGTAATCGAACCTCTAGTGGAGAAAATTAGGCAAAACAGAGATAGTAGAGGTAAAGGTAGGGGACAGGGGACATAGAATCTCGCTGATCACAGATGATGTCATGTATATTTTGGAAGCACCTAAGACCTCTCTACAGACATTAGTACAGGAAATTCAGGAATATAGTATGGTCTCTGGCTACAAAGTAAATGTGGGGAAAACCAAACTTAACTATGAACCACTGATCAGAGCAGTATTAATGGATTTGATGTAATGGGATAAACCCTGCTTCTCATGGTTTGGCAGAATAGCCATTGTCAAAATTAATATACTGTCCAGACTGTTCTTATGTTTAACCCTACCAATTGAAGTACTGGTAGCTGCACTAGCTCTTGTGCAGAGAAGAATCTTTTCCTACATTTGGAGGCGCAGACTCCCGAGGGTACGGAGAATGGTTATGTATAAGAAGAAAGTGGAAGGGCGGACTGGCTGTCCCAGAGGTAGCAAGATATTATCACACAGCGCAATTACAAGCCATACTAGGATGGAGAAAGGAAGAACAAGGACCCCAATGGGGCAGGATTGAACAATCGTTGGCAGGGCCTAGGCCCCTGACTAATCACTTATGGGAGCTGAAGGAGGTAGTAGGTGAAGGAGAAGGGAGTATTCCTTACATAAACAACACTATCAGAGTATGGAGAAAGACAAAACAGCATTTATTGGGAGCAGGGAGGGGACTAAGATTGCAACGTATTACTCAGTGTGAGGGATTTAGGGAGGGAGGGGCCTCCAAAATATTCCAGATCTGGGCTATCAAAAAGATAACACATGTTGGTCAAATGTTAACAGAGAGAGGATTACTTAGGCCATATGAGGAACTCAAACAGGAGTTTAACCTGGAGATGGGGATTGGTATGGCTATTTTCAAGTGGCTCACTTCCTGGGCAATAATGGAATCAAGGCGGAACTAAATAGTAAAGAAACACCCTTGAGAAAATGTTCAGACAAGGGGATACTTCTTGGGGACTGGTATCAAGGATATATGGACCTTTGGGAAACTCAAGAAACCTCTAATACCCATCTAAAAGCCTGGGAAAGAGAAGTAGGGGGATCTGGGACTGTGCCAGGTGGGAAAGGATATATAAAGCGACTAAACTACTGATGGTATTGGCCCCCATCCAAGAACATTGCTATAAAATGCCCTACTGAACATATCTTACTTCAGTATGAACAAGTAGGATGGGAGGGGGGACTGGGCACTTGTGTTGGAGAAGATGTGGTGGGGTGGGTACATATTTACATATGTGGTGGGCATGTCCAAACCTGCAAGTTACTTAGAAGTGGCTAAGGGAAACAGCAAAGGAAATGCTAGGGTGGGGTGGTCCCATAACCCCAGAGGGGGACCCTGTTGGGTGTCTGGGGAGATGATTTGAGTGGAGATCTGATCTATATGCTGAAAATGCTAGTGGTTGGGATGCAAATGGAAATTGCGAAGGAATGGAAAAAGCCGAAGGGCCCAGACCCGTGTAAAATGTTAAGTAGGCATGCATACATTTATAAAATGTATGAAATCACAGCATATAAGAATCAAAATACAGAGATTTTTAATAGTCAATAGCGGTCTTATAAAAGGTGGCTGAAGCAGAAGAGTGGAACAGCTCTGTAAATGAGATCAAAAATCTTGTTGTTCTAAGTATGGAGTACTAAGCTCCCGCACAGGTACCAGGAGGGAGAGGAAGGACACAGTTGGGGGGGGAGGGGAGGAAGGGAGAGGAGCATTATAAAGTAGTGAAAACTCTCAATACAAATTATATATGCATTAATTGTACATAAGTACAATTAATGCATACATAATATAGTTTAGCTGGTCAGAAGGTGAAACATTTATCTCCAGGAACAAGCAGGAATGTAGTCCTCACATATGGGTATCGTCGGTACCGACGGAGCCTGCGCGGGAACACTCCCCAGCGTCCAATTAGAAAGCTTTTGGGAGCATCCCACAGTGCCTGCGTGCTGCCTCTCTCCAGTTCTTCGTTTTCCGCGGAGCCATCAGGTCGTGTTCCTGTCACCGCAGAAAACCTTTCCTCCTTTTTGTGGTCGCGTCTGCCTTCCTCAACGCTTTACCGGTACCGCCGGTTTTCCTTAATTTCTGTCTTTCTTTTCTTTTAAAAAAAAAAAAAAATCCTTAGTACTTTCCCATTTTTTCCAGGTGCACACGCCATTTTGGGCCTTAGGCCCAAGATTTCTTTTTCCAGAATGGAAAAGCCCTCCTCGGGTTTTAAAAAGTGCACCAAGTGTGGCGGTAAAATCTTCGTCACCGACACCCATGAGTGGTGTCTGAAATGTTTAGGTCCTGAACATTCCATCTCGGAGTGTATGGCCTGTGCCATGATGTCCAAGAGAAGTTGACAGAACCGAGCTGCCAAGCTCAGTACCCTGTTTCCCTCTGATGCAGCTTTGGTGGCATCGACGTCTTCCAGGGCTTCGTCTTCCTCCCGTGGATCTCAGGTAACTAAACATAAGTCTAGCCGGTCCTCAAAGGGTAGATCTCCTTCTAAGCATCGAGATGCCTCTGGCGTTGCCCTTGAGGATTCTGCACCGGCAAAATTTCCCCGGCGGGAGGCTTCGGCTTCCAAAGCATTATCGGGGCTCCAGGATGTTCTCGGCAGAACTACTGGTGCCATGCTCTGGGATACCGGCAGTCTTCTCCGGTACCGACATCCAGGCATCGGCAGCGTCGATAGACCAGAGTCCTGGCTATTGAGCACAGTCTGGTGGCTCTCCTTGCGGCGTCGACGCCCTCGGAACCGCATCAGACTTTTCAACCGGTACCGGCACTGACTCTGGCATCGGTACCGGTACCGATAGCATCGACATCGGCATCCGCATTGCCAGCACCCAGTCATCCGATGCCTTCTGGTACCGATTACTCCTGGTACCGACTTCGGTCGGTACGGGTATCGGGCTCTTCAAGAGCATCCTGACAGAAGATACTTCGAGTCCTCAGAGGAATCTGAGGATTCTGACAGTTCTGTCGATGCAGGAATACTTCTCCCAGAGGAGCCTTCCTCCCCTAAATGAAGGATGTCTCCTCCAGAGGACATTTCCTTTCAGGATTTCATCAGGGAGGTGGCTCGAGGTCTGTCCATTACTGTGGCACCTGAAACAGAGCCCAGAGCAAAGGAGTTGGAAATTTTACAATATCCTAAAACTCCTAAGGAGGCAGCCACCTTGCCCATCCTTGAGATCTTACATGATCTCATGTTAAGAATGTGGGAGACACCTCTTACCCCCTCTCCTCATTCTCGTAGACTGGATACTCTGTATCGAGTCCCTCGTCCTGGTTTCCAGAAAACTCAGCTTCCTCACCACTCTATTGTAGTGGAATCAGCTATGAGAAGGATCAAGAGTGCAAAGCGGCATGCCTCTAATCCCCCAGGACGTGAGTGCAGAACCTTGGATGCTTTTGGACGTTGTGTCTTCCAAGCTTCCATGCTTTCTGCCAGGATCAGTTCCTATAGTCTATATATGGGAATGTTCCTGAAAGAAGTCACAGGAGATTTAGAGGCTTTGAGCCCTCTTCTTCCTGAGGATAGAAGACAGGATTTTCTCACAGTGGTCAAACATGCCCAGGATGTTTCAAAATTTGTCAACCGTGCAGCTTTCGACTGTTTTGAGTGCATAAGCAGAACCTCTGCTATTGCCATAGGTGCATGTAGAATTGCCTGGCTCCAGGCATCTGACCTGGAGCTCTGGGTACAAGACAAACTAGGAAATATTCCTTGTACTGGTGAGAATCTGTTTGGTAAAGATTGGCAAGAGAAAGCCAATGAGATGGATGCTGAAAACTCCACCTTGGATAGATTATCCAAGTCTACAGCTAATCCTGCAAGAAAGAAATCTTTTAAGAAACCATTCTTTTCTAAAAAGAAAAGATTTTATCCTGCTTATTCTCAGCAGGGACGTTCTGCAGGTCAACCTGTCCGGAAAACTCAGCAACCACCCAAACAAAGGAAAGTAAAGACTGCTAAGCCTCAACCGTCTCAGCAGTCTCAGCCTCCACAAGGCCTTTGACTTTCAGCTAGAGAACCTAGCCTTCCTGGCTCTCAATGGACCAGACCCTTCCACCATTCCAGGAAGGTTGGGCCATTTTGCCCCCAGATGGGGACAGATAACAGCAGAGCATTGGACACTCTCCATCATAAAAGAGGGGTGCAAGCTTCATTTTTCGAACATGCCCCCTCCCACAATAAGGCAGTTCAATTCTCCGACCTCTCTCATCAACCTGTTAGGTCAAGAGGTCACTATGCTTCTTGCCCAAGGGGCAATAGAAGAAGTACCCATCCATCAAAAGGGTACAGGGTTCTACTCCCCCTATTTCCTTATCCCAAAGAAAACAGGGGGATACAGACCTATCTTAGACCTCAGAGAATTGAACAAATTCCTTGTCAAAGAGAAATTCAAGATGATTTCTCTCGGAACTCTGCTGCCATATCTTCAGAGTCAGGATTGGCTTTATTCTCTCGATCTCAAGGATGCGTACACCCATGTTCTCATCCACCCAACTCACAGAAAGTTCCTTCGGTTCCTTTTTCAAGGAAAGCACTACCAATACAGAGTGCTTCCTTTTGGCCTGGCCTCAACACCAAGGGTATTCATGAAATGCATGGCTGTGGTAGCAGCATTTCTCCGCACTCTAGGGATATTCGTCTTCCCTTACTTAGACGATTGGCTCATTCGAGCCCCAACAGAGTCAGAGGCCAGGACTTCTCTATCCTGCACAATGCGTATCCTTCAGTATTTGGGTCTGGTAATAAACATCCCAAAATCCAGTCTAACTCCCTCTCAGTCTTTAGAGTTCATAGGAGCTTAGCTGGATACCAGAAAGTCAAGGGCCTATCTCCCCCAGGCCCGTTGCCTTCGCATGGTGCAGTTAGCTTCTCAAGCAGTGCTAAAGTCTCATCTCACTGCCCGAGAAATGCTACAACTACTAGGCCACAAGGCATCCACCATGCATGTGGTTCCCTATGCTCGCCTCCATATGAGGGCAGCCCAGTGGACTTAATCCACTCAATGGACACAGGCATCAGGTTGCCTGTCACACAAAATAGCAAACACAAGTCGGCTTGTTTTGTCCCTCCAGTGGTGGAAGTCCACTCAAAACCTGTTGCTGGGGTCCTCTTTCCAACAACCCTTACCCCAGGCAACTCTCACAACAGATGCTTCTCCGATGGGTTAGGGAGCTCATCTACAAGACCTCTCCACCCAAGGCACCTGGTCTCCACAGGAGACTCATCTACATATCAAGCTCTTGGAGCTCAGAGCAATCTTCCTTGCTCTTCGAGTGTTCCACACCCTGCTCAGCTACAAGACAGTCCTCATTCTTACGGACAATCAAGTAGCCATGTTCTACGTGAACAAGCAGGGGGGAGCAGGCTCTCTGTCGCTTTGCAACGACGCTTTGCGACTATGGGCCCTCGCCAGAAAGCATCAAATTCATCTCCTGGCGGTGTATCTTCCAGGCACACAAAACTCTTGGGCAGACAGACTCAGTCGGGTTCTGCTTCCACACGAGTGGTCTCTGCATGCAGACCAGGTGGCCAGGATTTTTCGAATTTGGGGAACCCCGGACGTAGACCTCTTTGTAAGTCCGTGGAATGCCAAACTTCCCCGGTTCTGTTCCAGGACCCCAGCTCAGGGGGCTCAGGCCAGGGATGCTTTCCTCCTTTACTGGGGTCAAGACTTCCTGTATGCCTTTCCACCCATTCCCCTGATTCCCAAAACCCTGTTCAAGCTTCAGAGAGACAGAGGCCGTATGATTCTCATAGCTCCACGTTGGCCACGGCAAGTGTGGTACCCTCTGCTTCTACATCTCTCTCAAGCTCCCTCCCTGGAGTTAGGGTTTGCTCCAGATCGCCTATCTCAGGAGGACGGAATGTTATGGCATCCCATTCTCCAGTCTCTGCATCTCAGGGCTTGGATGCTGAAGGCCTAGATCTCCATGATCTTAACCTCCCTGAGCAAATAAAGGATATCCTTTATGCTTCCAGGAAGCCTTCCACAAGACGCTCTTATGCTTTGAAGTGGAAAACGTTTACCGTATGGTGTTTGCAGAAGGGTCTTAACCCCAGTACCATACCTCTGGAATCATTACTGGAATATCTCCTTCATTTATCCAATGCAGGACTTAAGACTAACTCAGTGAGGGTCCATTTGAGTGCTATTGCAGCATCCTTCAAGCCCCTAAATGGACAACCTATCTCCTCCCATCCTCTTATAGCAAGATTTATGAGAGGCCTTCTGCTAACTAAACCTCCCATAAAGCCACCACCTGTGGCATGGGATTTATATTTGGTTCTTGGTCAGCTCATGAAGCCACCTTTCAAAGCTTTAGCTACTACCTCCTTGAAATTCCTTTCTTGGAAGATTATCTTTCTCATTGCAATCACATCAGCACATCGCATCAGTGAGTTGCAAGCACTAGTAGCTGATCCACCTTATACAAGGTTCCATCATGACAAGGTAGTCCTTAGGACTCATCCACGCTTTATGCCAAAGGTGGTCTCACCTTTTCATCTAAACCAAGCAGTCTACTTGTCTGTGTTCTTTCCAAGGCCTCATGCATCGAATGCAGAAAGGAACCTTCATACTTTGGACTGTAAAAGAGCTTTAGCCTTTTACTTACAAAGAACACAGCAACATAGAAAGTCCTCTCAACTCTTTGTTGCTTTTGATCCTTCTCATTTGGGACTTCCAGTCTCCAAGAGAACACTATCTAATTGGATTGCTCAGTGTATAGCCTTTGCCTATCAGAGTAAGAATCTTCCTCTGGAGGACCATGTCACAGCTCACAATGTGAGAGCCATGGCAACTTCAATGGCTCATCTGCACTCTGTGCCTATCGACGACATCTGTCGAGCAGCCACCTGGGCCTCTGTTCATACTTTCACAGCCCATTACTGCTTGGACAAGGACTCCCGCCGGGATGCCTTGTTTGGTCAGGCTGTTCTCCAACACCTGTTCCATACCTAATCAACTCCTACCCACCATCCCTGGTTGGATGCCAGAGATCCATGGGGGGAAGTGGGGCCCTTCTCAGGGACACACAACTTCTGGGGTCTCTCCCTGACATCTAAAGCTAGGGAGTCCTCATATGTGATGACTACATTCCTGCTTGTTCCTGGAGATAGCATAGTTACTCACCTGTAACAGGTGATCTCCGGGAACAGCAGGAATTTAGTCCTCACAACCCACCCACCTCTCCTAGGAGTTGTATCTCTCTATCTATCTCTTTTCCTTTCCCTCTCTCTCTCTTTGTCTCAGCTTTAAAACTCAACTGGAGAGAGGCTGTTGGGAAAGGCAGGAAGGCAGCACGCAGGCGCTGTGGGATGCTCCCAAAAGCTTTCTAATTGGATGCTGGGGAGCGTTCCCGCGCAGGCTCCGTCGGTACTGACGATACCCATATGTGAGGACTAAATTCCTGCTGTTTCCGGAGATCACCTGTTACAGGTGAGTAACTATCCTTTATGTAAACTTCCACAAGTAGTAACATGATGGTTTGAAACAGAGTATATGTACAATTTATGTAGTTGTATTACATTTCATTTGTAAAGACTGTAAAGCATGGTAGTGATAATGACATAGAGGTATGTGTTCTGCCCATAAGGTATATTGTAAATCAAGGAGTATTGAATAAAAAATTTTAAATACAAAAAAAAACATGTGTGATAGAACAAAAGGGTGAGCGTTATTAACAGAGAAGACTTCTAGGGTAGCTGGGGGGTGAAGCATGCAGATTAATATTATAGCAATATGAGTCTGTGCTAATGGTTGCGTTGTCAGTATGTTCATTTGTGGTTTTGAGTGGGGCTATGTAACCGTTAAGAAGTGTTGCTGGAATGGGTAGATTTTTAGTTCCTTGTGAAAGCGTGTGAGGTCTTTGTTGGCACGTATCCTTTCAAGAAGTGCATTCCAGAGGCTCAGTGCATATAGCCCTTTTACATTTTTTGTTACAAATCTAATTCTTGGCATACTGTACCTCTGCACTCCTTTACCCATCATGGTACTACCACCTACATCTTCTCAGCTAGCCTTTTATCAATTACACACCAGATATTCTGTGCACAAACACCCTTCCACCCCACCTCCACTCCCTTCTCTCCCCCAGCCACCTTTCCCTAATTTTCCCAGCTTTTCTCCTTCATTGGCTACCACCCTGGGGGAATAAATGTAACATAACATAGTATATGACGGCAGGTAAAGACCATCATGGTCCATCTAGTCTGTCCAGCAAGGCGGCAAGAGTAGGTGCACTTGCTGCTCTGTGCAGGTCACCCTCCCCCATGCCTTTGTTTAGGGGTGTACCCACCGCTCCATGTAGGTCACCCCCTATTTGTTGAGATATAAGAGATAGTTATGTTTATATTGATTATCTCCAGGAACAAGCAGGAATGAGTCTTTACATAGGGGTATCGTCGGTACCGACGGAGCCTGCGTGGGAACGCTCCCCAGCGTCCAGTAAGAAAGCTTTTGGGAGCATCCCACTGCGCCTGCGCGCTGCCTTCCCGCCTTTCCCAACCGCCTCTCTCCAGTTATTCTTTTCCGCGGAGCCAGCAGGTCGTGTTCCTGTCACCGCAGAAGAATTCTTTATTATTTTTTTTATTTTTCTGTGTCGCGTCTGCCTTCTTCGATGTCAGACCGGTACTGCCGGTCTTTTCTTTTCTTTCTTAAAAAAAAACCCAACAAACTTTTCTTTCTTCAACTGTGCATTTTCGGTTTGGGCCTTAGGCCTGAACATATTTTCTCCTCATGGAGAAGCCCGCTTCCGGGTTCAAAAAGTGCACGAAGTGTGGCGGTACTATTTATGTGACCGATACCCATGACTGGTGTCTAAAATGTTTGGGTCCTGACCATTCCATCACGGATTGTGTGTCCTGTACCATGATGTCTAAAAGAGGTCGGCAGAACCGAGCAGCCAAGCTCAGTACCCTGTTTCCCTCTGATGCAGCCTCGGTGGCATCGACGTCTTCCAGGGCTGCTTCTTCCTCCCATGGATCTCAGGTAACCAAACATAAATCTAGCCGGTCCTTGAAGGGCAAATCTCCCTCTAAGCATCGAGATGCCTCCGGGCTTGTCCTCGAGGATTCCGCACCGGCAAAATTACCCCGGCGGGAAGTTCCGGCTTCCAAAGCATTGTCTATGGGGTCACAGGTTGACATCGATGGCTCGGCCTCGACCGATCACCTGTTGCCGTGTTCTGGGGTACTAGTGGCCTCCACTGGTACCGACATCCAGACTCTGATTTTGACATGAGGATCTATTTTCAATGTCCTCTACTTGATCCGCTAAATCAGATTTAGTTCTCTTCAGGTCCTCAATCCATTTTTCTAGTGCGTCCATCTGCTCATCATGTTTGTCCATTCTATAACTCTTTACTCCTCCCAGTTTCCTGGCTTGCAACCTTGGGGTCGTCTTTGACTCCTCTCTCTCCTTCTCCACACATATGCAACTGATAGCTAAGACCTGCCATTTCTTTCTCTATAACATCAACAAAATCTGCCCATTCCTTTCTGGACACACTACTAAGACATTTATCCACTCTTTAATCACCTCCTGTCTTGACTATTGCAACCTACTCCTTGCTGGTCTCCCGCTGAATCATTTCTGTCCCCTTCAGTCTGTTCAACACTCTGCTGAATGGCTAATCTTCTACCAGCCTTGTCATGATCATATTACTCCTCTTCTCAAGTCACTTCATTGGCTCCCTATCTGTTTCCGCATCGTTCAAACTTCTCCTGCTGACCTACAAGTGCATTCTGCAGCTCCTCACAACCTTTCCTCTCACCTCTCCCTACACCCCTCCTCGGGAACTCTGCTCTTCTGGCAGATTGCTTCTTTCTGTGCCCTTCTCTTCTATTGCTAACTCCAGACTTCGCTTCTTTCACCTTGCTGCCCCTTGTGCCTGGAACAAACTACCTAAGTCTGTACATCAGGCATCTTCTCTGGCCCTTTTTAAAATACAGGCTGAAAACTTGCCTCTTCACTGCCGCTTTCAGATCTTGACTCACCTGATCTCCTTTGTGTTTCCTTACCATTCCCCTAGATGTATCCCTGTCTAAACTTATTGTTTTGTTTGTCTTGACTATATTGTAAACTCTGATGAGAAGGGTCTGTCTTGACTAGATTGTAAGCTCTGATGAGCAGGGACTATCTCTTACATGACTGTGAATCACTGTGTGTGCCTTGTAGTGCTGTACAAATGCTCAGTAGTAATAGTAGTAGAATTTCTGACTTTCCCACTCTTCAGCCCAGGTCAAAGATCTGTCCCTTGAAATCAGCTTTCAACTTCACAATTTCTTCCTGGTCTGCTGCTGTGCCTTGCTTTAGTTCCTGAAATCATGCTTGCAATTCATCTTGGGAAGCTGTCTCACTTGCTTCTGTACTGAACTTGCAATTTCCCACATTACTGCTCTTTTCTGGGTCTGATCCTGATGATGTGTGCCATACTTCGACTCACCTTTACTGCAACTGGTCCCATTGTAAGCAGAGTCGTTCTTCAAATAAGGAACTTTTTTCCTTCACTGGCATGCTGTCAATCACTCAGGAGAGTGGAAGTGCAATACAAATTGGTGAATGGGATGTTTAACCAATAGTGAGTTGCAAAACTTCGGGTGGATTAGCTGATCACCATACCTAAGAGGCCATCAGAGTCAGTGATGTTACTTCCTCCCCTTTTCTCCTACACAAAACTGCATGAATATGTTACATATCTGAGTCTTGTCTCAAGATTTGTAAAACTCAGTTAGTATTCACTTCAGTGCAATTGGCTCTTAGCATCATTATGTAATAAGTAAATCTAGACTCCTTTAAGCTAAAGTACCTGACAATTTAAGGTGGGACTAGCTTTGGTACATAGTCAAAGAGCTCCAAGCCTTGGTAACTGATCCAAAGTCTTTTGACTATATGTTAGTTCTGTGCATGCATCCTAAGTTACTCCCTATGGTGGTATCAGATGTTGTAGCCAAAAAAACATCTTTCAGGAAATGGAAAAAGGAGCCAAATGATGAAAACTGGAAACAACATAAGCACTGGCAAGTTAGATGCAGGGCAAAGAGAGAATTTGAAGAAGAGCTTGCTGTGGAAGCAAAAACACACAATAAAAACATTTTCAAGTACATTCCTAGCAAAAAACTGATAACAGAGTCAGTTGGACCTTTGGATAATAGAGGGGTTAAAGGGGGCACTAAGAGGGGACAAGGCCATAGCGGAGAGGCTGAATGAATTCTTTGCTTCGGTCTTTACTGAAGAAGATGTAGGGACATTACCCATGACTGAAATGGTATTTCTCCAGGAACAAGCAGGAAATCAGTCCTCACTTATGGGTGACGTTGGCACCGATGGAGCCCACGCGGAGCAATTCCCCAGCTTTCAGAGAAAGCCTTTGGGATTGCTGCCACACATGTGTGGTCCTCTTTCCGTCCAAGGGTGCCATCTTGCTCAGTCTTCCTTTTTCTGCGGAGCCCTTCGGACGCACGTCCTCGTCCCTTGGAAAAAGTGTTTCATTTTTCAACCTCAGGCCTATTACGTTTCCGGTTGCACCGGTCCTCTATCCGTCCTTCTCCTGCCCTATCCTTTTTGAGCAATTAGGGGACTTTTTCCAAGCATTTTTGCTGTTAACGGGCTTCGTGCCCTTTTTTCTCCCAACTGCTGGCCGCGTGGGTCTTCGACCTTGCGGGGGCCATTTTTGCCTCTATGGCCACTGGATTCAAAAAATGTGATAGATGCTCCAAGAACATGTCGCTTACAGACACCCATGACTGCTGTCTGCAGTGTCTTGGGGCCGACTATGATCCAGAGCTCTGCTCACTTTGTAAGAAAATGTCCTCAAAAGCCCTGCTCAGTTGTAAGCAGAAGTCTGAAGACATTTTCAGGAAGGCCGCCTCGGAATCCTCGGTGGCATCCTCGGTCGTCTCTCCTCCGGTGGGATCCCCCACCTCAGCCCCACGCTCAAGGCAGCACTTCGACCAGGGGTCCCCTGAAGTGGAGCAGTGTAAAAAGAAGAAGGCCTCAAAGTCGCTGTTGGGGGACACCGACAAGCGCGAGTGCTCTTGCGCTCTTGCTTAGCCCCCGTCGGCATTCCCAAGAGTCGGACAAGGAGCAGCCTCACAAGGTACCTCATACAGATACGGAGACTTCCGCCGATGGCACCCGGTCTCCTGAGGGCCGTCCCGGCAAGGACCCCCCTCTCCTCCTCGACACCCGACCCGGTGACCCTGATGTCGGCATCGCAGGGCCCCACGCCTGCGTGGGAGTCCCGCATGCTGGCGCTAGGATGCAGCGTTTCTGCATTCATCACTTCTCAGCAGGCGCTCACAGCCAGCTTTGCTGGCCTGTGCCTAGAGACCGAGGTTCCCTCGCGTGGGACACCAAAATCTGCCCAGGAAACCCCCGAGAGCCATGGGCCTCGTGAGCGTCTCGCTCGCCATCCCATTCCTCGGGGGCGTGATCCGCCAGCTCGAAGCGGGCTTCAGCTGCAGGACAGGGCAACCAGCCAAGATCGGATTCCTCATCTGACTTCTCGGACTGGGAGTCCGATGGGGATACCTCTCCAGAAACCTGTGCCCATCGGGACCTTCCGTCGGACCCCTCCCCTCCCGCATTTTAGCGGCGCTCGCCACCCGAAGACACCTCCTTCCTGGTGTTTGTCCGGGATATGGCACAGGCTCTCAACCTGGCCACTCAGGCTGAGGAGGACCCTCGAGCTGAAGAGCTCAACATTCTTCAGTATGAGTCCCCACCTCAGGAATCTCTTACTGTCCCAGTTTCTTCCATCCTGTCCGGGCTGCTACTCCGCATGTAGGAGGCACCTGTCTCGGTTCCCATCGTGAGTAAACGCCTCAACGCCATGTACAAGATACAACGCGGCCTCGGGTTTCGAAAGACCCAGCTTCCTCACATATCCATGGTGGTGGAATCGGCTATGAGGAAACAAAAGAACGCAAAGTCACATTCTTCGGTTCCTCCAGGCAGGGAATCGAGAGTCCTCGACACCCTAGGCCTCAAAGCCTACCAGGGGTCCATGCTCTCCTGCCGTACTCAGGCATACCAGCTATATATGGTCATGTTCTTGTGTGACCTAGCCAGGGAACTCGGAGGGTTTCTCCGTGGGCCTCGAGGGCGAATCCCTCAATAGGTTCTGGACCCTGTTAAAGTTCGTCGCGGAGTGCTCAAAGTACATCTCCCGTGCTGCCTGCGATAGATTCGAATCTTCAGCTCAAGTGGCGGCTGCTGACATTGGAGCTCATTGCCAGGCATGGCTTCAATCTTCAGATTTGGAGCAGTGGGTACAGGAGAAGCTCCTGGATGTACCCTGCCTCGGTGAGCAGCTCTTTGGCAAACCGATGGAGAACAAAGCCTCTGAGATAGACGGGTTCGCGTAACGAACTCTGTCTCTCACTTAAGACCTCCACCCTCCCTCGAAAGAAAAAACAAGCTAAAAAGCCTTTCTTTCCAAGGAAGGGCCTGCCCTACCGGGGCTACCCACCGTACCCGCCCACTCCTACACCAGCAACTGTGGCACAAGGGAAGCCCGGACCCCAGGGCCATCATAAGCCGAAAGGGCCCAAGGACCAAACCCTGGCACCGCCTCAACCCTCACAGAGGTTTTGATGCGACCTGCATAGCCTTTCACCCCCCCCGGCAACACAGCAGTCGGTGGGGGACGCCTGTCCTCCTTTGCCCCTCAGTGGGTTTTCATCATCTCGAACACTTGGGTCCTCCGGGTAATCATAGACGACTGTTGCCTTCGCTTGGACAGGTTTCCCCCTCCTTGATTCCCCGTGCATCAGGTCTTCCTGCAGCGGGAACTAGTCAACCTCCTTGCCCAATGGGCAGTCGAGAGGGTGCCGGCGCACCTCGAGGTCGCAGCTTTTATTCCCAGTACTTCCTTGTCCCGAAAAAGATGGGGGGTCTGCGTCCCATCCTCAACCTCCGAAAACTAAACAAGTTCCTGATGCGGGAAAAGTTCAAGATGTTATCCCTTGGCGTTCTGCTGCCCTTCCTCCGGCAGGGCGGCTGGCTATGCTTACACCCACATTTTGATCCACCTCCAGCACAGGCAGTACCTGCGCTTCAGGGTGCAGGGTGCTCCCCTTCGGCTTCGCATCTGCCCCGTGGGTCTTCACGAAGTGTTTCTCTGCAGTCGCCGCCTCCCTCAGGCGACAGGGCGTACCGGTCTTCCCTTACCTCGACGACTGGCTCGTCACAGGAGGTCGAGGAAACCCGCCTGGCAACGTCACGCACGATCCTCCTGCTTGAGCGCCTGGGCTTCTTGGTCAGTTATCCCAAATCCCACCTCGAACCAGTGCAGGCCTTAGAATTCATCGGCGCATGCCTCGACACTCGGTGGGCGACCGCTTTTCTGCCAGCGGACCGTGCCGACCGCCTCCGAGCCCTGGCAGCCCAGGTCCAGAGCACCCCTCAGGTGATGGCCCGGACTATACTGTGTCTCCTGGGGCACATGGCCTCTGCTGTCCATGTGGTTCCCCAAGCCAACCTGCACATGTGGACGGCCCAGTGGAGCCCGTCCATCAGCCACCTCAGGGACCCCATCCGGGTCTCTCCCAACCTTTGCCTGTCCCTGGAGTGGTGGCAGGACCCCCGCAACCTTCTCCAGGGGTTGCCCTTCCAGGCACCACAGCACGAGCTAGTGCTGACTACGGATGCCTCCCTACTGGGGTGGGGAGCCCACTGTGGTGCGTTGTGCCCGCAGGGACAGTGGTCGCCCGAGGAGTCTCAATAGCAAATAAATTTGCTCGAGCTCATGGCAGTTCGGTGGGCCCTAAGGGCCTTCGAGGATCACCTCAGGTGGAAGTCAGTGCTTGTGCAGACTGATAACCGTGTGGCGATGTTCTACATCAACAAGGAAGGGAGCACAGGATCACGCTCCCTCTGCTGGGAAGCGGTCCTCCTCTGCTCCTTCTCCTTCCGTTGGGGGATGCCCCTCAGAATGGTCTACTTCCCGGGCCAGGTGAATGTCCTCGCGGACAAACTCAGCAGGATCATCCGCCCTCACGAATGGCGGCTGGATCCGGGGGTGACCGGCTGACTGTTCCATCGGTGGGGAACTGCGACCATGGACCTTTATGGCAGCCCCTCAAATTCACAGCTTCCCCGGATGCGTTCCTTCTAAGTTGGTCTTCCAGCCTGCTCTATGCATTCCCTCTCACTCCTCTCATCACAAGGACCCTCCACAAAGCTCATCGGAGCGGGCGTCGATGATCCTCGTAGTCCCCTCGTGGCCTCGACAGCCGTGGTTCCCACTCCTGCTCCAGCTGTCGTCGGAACATCCAGTCCCCCTGGGCTGTGCCTGGACCTGTTAACGCAGGAGGAGGGGCGGGTACTACACCCGAACCTGGCCTCGTTATCCCTTACAGCCCAGTGGCTGAACGGGTCTCCCCAGCCCCGCTGAACCTCCCGGAGGAGGTCGAGGAGGTCTTCCTCATGTTGAGGAAAACTTTGACTAGGCGAGTTTATGCCTTCAAATGGCAACGCTTCTCGGTCTGATGCTCCGAGCTCCAGGTCGACCTATTCTCCTGCTCCACTCAGTGGGTCCTTCAGTACCTCTTCCGTCTCTCGAAGGAAGGCCTGAAGTCAAACTGTGTCAGGGTGCACCTGAGCTCCATCTCGGCGAATCACCTCCCAGTTGAGGGAAAACCCCTTTCTGGGCAGCCCTTGGTCTCCCGCTTTATGCGGGGTCTCTTGATTTCCAAGCTTCCCATCTGGCCTCCTCTGGTGGAATGGACCTGAACGTACTGCTCATGCAAATTACGCATTCGCCCTTCTAGCCGATGGCAATGGATTTGCTTTGGCACCTATCCTGGAAGGTGGTCTTCCTGGTGGCTCTGACCTTGGCCCGCCGAGTCAGTGAGCTCTAGGTTCTCATGGCTGAAGCCCCTTATACTAGATTCTATAGGGTGGTCCTCCGTACCCACCTCAAGTTCCTGCCGAAGGTTGTCTCAGATATCTCCAGGAACAAGCAAGAATGAGTCTTCACATATGGGTATTGTCGGTACCGATGGAGCCTGCGCGGGAACGCTCCCCAGCGTCCAATAAGAAAGCTTTTGGGAGCATCCCACAGCGCCTGTGTGCTGCCTTCCCGCCTTTCCCAACTGCCTCTCTCCAGTTTGTCTTTTCCGCGGAGCCAGCAGGTCGTGTTTCTCTCACCGCAGAAGAAGTTCTTTATTTTTCCTTTCTTCTTTTGTGTCGCGTCTGCCTTCTTCGACGTCGGACCGGTACAGCCGGTCTTTCTTTTCTTTCTTTAAAAAAAAAACAAACAAAAAAACGCTTTATTCTCTACTGTGTATTTTCAGTTTTTGGGCCCTAGGCCTAAAAATTTTTCCTCATGGAGAAGCCCACTTCTGGGTTTAAAAAATGCACAAAATGTGGCGGTACTATTTCTGTCACCGACACACATGACTGGTGTCTAAAGTGTTTGAGACCTGACCATTCCATCACGGATTGTATGTCCTGTACCATGATGTCTAAGAGAGGTCGGCAGAACCGAGCAGCCAAGCTCAGTACCCTGTTTCCCTCTGATGCAGCTTCGGTAGCATCGACGTCTTCCAGGGCCTCCTCTTCCTCCCATGGATCTCAGGTAACCAAGCATAAATCTGGCCGGTCCTCGAAGGGCAGATGTCCCTCCAAGCATCAAGATGCCTCCGGGCTTGCCCTCGAGGATTCCGCACCGGCAAAATTACCCCGGCGGGAAGCTCTGGCTTCCAAAGCATTATCTTTGGGGTCACAGGTTGACATCGATGTCTCGGCCTCGACAGATCACCTGTTGCCGTGTTCTGGGGTACCGGTGGCTCCCACTTTACCGACATCCAGACTGGTGGCTTCGATGGATCAGAAGATTCTGACCATGCAGCACACCTTAACGGCTTTCATACAGGCTGCGACGCCTCCGGTACCGCAACAATCCCCGTTGCTGGTACCGGCTCCGGTACCAGCATCGCTCCCGGTACCGGTACCGGTACCGATTGCTTCGACATCGGCTTCGGTGTCGACTGCAACGGTACTCTGTCCTATGATGCCCATCAGTACTGAACCGGTACCGATTACTCCAGATGTCGATCCCACTCGATACGGTTATCGGGCTTTACAGGAGCATCCAGACAGGCGATACTTCGATTCCTCTGAGGACTCTGATGAGTCTGAGGGTTCTGTAGAAGCATCGATACTTCTTCCTCAGGAGTCTTCTTCACCTAAACGGAGAATGTCTCCTCCAGAAGACTTGTCTTTTCAAGACTTTGTTAGGGAAGTGGCTAGGGGCCTCTCTATCACAGTGGCCCCTGAGTCAGAACCCAGAGCCAAGGAGTTGGATATTTTACAATATCCTAAAGCTCCTAAGGAGGCAGCTACTTTACCTGTTCGTGAGATTCTGTATGATCTCATGTTGAGGATGTGGGAGACACCTCTCACCACCTCTCCTCATTCTCGCAGGTTAGACACCATGTATCGTGTCCCTCCTTGTCCTGGCTTCCACAAGACTCAGCTTCCTCACCACTCTATTGTGGTAGAGTCTGCCATGAAGAAGATAAAGAGTGCAAAAAGACACTCATCTAATCCTCCAGGGCGTGAATGCAGGACCCTATATGCTTTTGGCCGAAGGGTTTTCCAAGCTGCTATGCTAGCTGCTAGGATCAATTCCTATAGTCTCTATATAGGAGTGTGTCTAAAAGAAGTCACAGATCATCTGCAGACTTTAACCCCTTTCATTTCAGAGGATAAAAGACAGGCATTCCTCACTTGGCTCAAACATGCCCAAGATGTCTCCAAATTTTCCAACCGTGCAGCCTTTGACTCTTTTGAGTGTGTAAGCAGAGCTTCGGCTATTGCCATAGGGGCATGCAGAATTGCTTGGCTGCAAGCTTCTGATTTGGAACTCTGGGTCGAAGATCAATTGGGAAATCTCCCTTGTACAGGTGAAATCCTTTTTGGTAAGGATTGGCAAGCAAAGGCCACTCAGATGGATGCTGAAAACTCTGCTTTGGATCGACTTTCAAAGTCTACCTCTGCTCCTGTTAAGAAAAGATTGTTTAAAAAGACATCTTTTTCCAAAAAGGGAACACTATCCTGCTTATGGTCAGCTGGCATCTTCTTCAGGTCGTTTTGCTGCAAAGCGTCAGCAGCCACCTAAACAGGCCAAGTCAAAGGCAGCTAGACCTTCCACGGCCCAGCAGCCTCAGCCTCCTCAGGGCCTTTGACTTGCAACTAGAGAACTTAGCCTTTCTAGCTCTGGAAGGACCAGAGCCCCTTACCATCCCAGGAAGGTTGCCTTACTTTGCTCCCAGATGGGAGCAAATCACAGCAGAGCAGTGGACACTCTCCATCATAAGGGAAGGGTACAAGCTTCATTTCTTAAGCCTTCCCCCTCACACCATGGTGAAACAGTTCAATTCTCCAACATCTCTCCTCAACCTTCTAGGTCAGGAGATTGCCATCCTTCTTGCCCAAGGGGCAATAGAAGAAGTACTTTCTTCAACAAGGCACAGGGTTCTACTCCCCTTATTTTCTTATTCCAAAGAAAACAGGGGGCTACAGACCCATCTTAGATCTCAGAGAATTGAACAAATTTCTATTCAAGGAGAAATTCAAGATGATTTCTCTCGGTGCTCTGCTTCCATACCTTCAGAGTCAGGACTGGCTTTGTTCTCTAGATCTCAAGGATGCGTACACCCATGTCCTCATCCATCCAACTCACAGAAGGTTCCTTCGGTTACTTTTTCAAGGAAAGCACTACCAGTACAGGGTGCTTCCTTTTGGTCTGGCCTCTGCACCAAGAGTGTTCACGAAATGCATGGCAGTAGTAGCTGCATTTCTACGCACTCTAGGAATATTCATCTTCCCATATCTGGACGACTGGCTCATTCGAGCTCCATCTCAAGCAGAGGCCAAGACTTGTCTAACCTGCACAATGCGTGTCCTTCAGTATTTGGGACTAGTAATAAACATCCCAAAATCCAGTCTCACCCCTACTCAGTCCCTCGAGTTTATAGGGGCTTTGTTGGATACCAAAACTGCAAGGGCCTATCTTCCTCAGGCCCGTTGCCTACGCTTGGTGCAGTTAGCCTCCCAAATACAGTTAAAGCCCCTTTTAACTGCTCGAGAGATGTTACAACTCTTAGGCCACATGGCATCCACTGTGCATGTGGTTCCATATGCTCGCCTTCACATGAGGGCAGCTCAATGGACTTTGTCCACCCAATGCACTCAGGCATCAGGTTGCCTGTCAAACAAAATAGCAAACTCCAGTCGCCTTTTTTGGTCTCTCCAGTGGTGGAAGTCCTCTCAAAACCTGTTGCTGGGGTCCCCTTTTCAACAGTCACTTCCCCAAGCAACCCTTACAACAGATGCCTCTCCAATGGGTTGGGGAGCTCATCTGCAAGATCTCTCCACCCAGGGCATCTGGTCTCCACAGGAGACTTCACTACACATAAATCTCTTGGAACTCAGAGCAATTTTCTTAGCTCTCAGAGTGTTCCACTCCCTGCTCAGCTACAGGACAGTCCTCATCCACACGGACAATCAAGTAGCCATGTTCTTTGTAAACAAGCAGGGAGGGACTGGCTCTCTGTCGCTTTGCAACAAAGCTTTGCGACTGTGGGCCTTCGCCAGAGAGCATCAGATTCATCTTATGGCAGTATATCTTCCAGGCGTTCAAAACTCTTGGGCAGACAGACTCAGTCGAGTTCTGCTTCCACACGAATGGTCCCTCCACAGGGACCAGGTAGCCAGGATTTTTCGAATTTGGGGAACCCCAGACATAGACCTATTTGCAAGTCCGTGGAATGCCAAACTTCCCCGGTTCTGTTCCAGGATTCCATGTCAGGGAGTTCAGGCCAAGGATGCCTTCCTCCTTCACTGGGGTCAAGACTTCCTTTATGCCTTTCCACCCATTCCCCTAATTCCCAAAACACTGTTCAAGCTTCAGAGAGACCGAGGTTCTATGATCCTCATAGCACCACATTGGCCACGCCAAGTGTGGTACCCTCTACTTCTGCATCTCTCTCAAGCTCCATCCCTGGAGTTGGGCTCTGCTCCAGATCTTCTCTCCCAGGAAGACGGAACGTTGTGGCACCCAAACCCCCAGTCTCTCCATCTCAGGGCCTGGTTGCTGAAGGCCAAAACCTTCAAGTTTTCCATCTCTCTCAGCAAGTCAGAGATGATATTCATGCTTCTAGAAAGCCTTCCACTAGGCGTTCCTATGTTTTCAAATGGAAAAGATTTACCATTTGGTGTTCAGAGAAGGGTCTTAACCCTCTTGCAATACCTTTGAATTCTTTACTAGAGTATCTTCTGAAAACGAATTCGGTAAGAGTCCATTTGAGTGCTATTGCAGCATCCCTCAAGCCTCTCAATGGACAGCCTGTTTCCTCTCATCCTCTTATAGCAAGATTTATGAGAGGCCTTCTTTTAACTAAACCTCCCATTAGACCACCTCCAGTGGCATGGGACTTAAATTTGGTTCTTGGCCAGCTTATGAAGCCACCCTTTGAACCTTTAGCCACCACCTCCTTGAAATTTCTTTCTTGGAAGGTTATCTTTCTAATTGCAGTCACCTCAGCACGTCGCATCAGTGAGTTGCAAGCCTTGGTGGCTAATCCTCCTTGTACAAGGTTCCATCATGATAAGGTAGTCCTCAGGACCAATCCACACTTTATGCCCAAAGTGGTCTCGCCTTTTCATCTGAACCAGGAGGTATACTTACCTGTCTTTTTTTCCAGGACCTCATGTATCAAGTGCAGAGAGGAATCTTCATACTTTGGATTGTAAAAGAGCTCTCGCCTTTTACTTACAAAGAACACAGCAACATAGAAAGTCTTCTCAACTCTTTGTTGCTTTTGATCCTTCCCATTTAGAACTTCCAGTTTCTAAGAGAACACTGTCCAACTGGATTGCTCAGTGTATTTCTTTCGCCTACCAGAGTAGGAACCTTTCTCTGGAAGGCCATGTCACAGCTCACAATGTGAGGGCCATGGCAGCCTCAATGGCTCATTTAAACTCTGTGTCCATCGACCAAATCTGTCGAGCGGCCACCTGGGCCTTGATTCATACCTTCACAGCCCATTACTGTTTGGACAAGGACTCCCGCCGGGATGCCTCGTTTGGTCAGGCTGTTCTCAAACACCTGTTCCATTCCTAATCAACTCCTACCCACCTACACTGGTTGGATGCCAGAGATCCATGGGGGGAGGTGGAGCCCTTTTCAAGGACACACAACTCTGGGGTCTCTCCCTGGCATCTGCAGCTAGAGAGTCCCCATATGTGAAGACTCATTCCTGCTTGTTCCTGGAGATATCA
The DNA here is from genome assembly GCA_033557465.1 of Ichthyophis bannanicus. Classification (NCBI taxonomy): domain Eukaryota; kingdom Metazoa; phylum Chordata; class Amphibia; order Gymnophiona; family Ichthyophiidae; genus Ichthyophis; species Ichthyophis bannanicus. The sequence goes on along the minus strand of CM066036.1, from coordinate 416,917,232 downwards.
CAGTTACCTGTAACAGGTGATCTCTGGGAACAGCAGGAATAAGTCTTCACAACCCACCCACCTCCCCTAGGAGTTGTATCTCTCTATCTATCTTTCCTTCCCTCTCTTTATCTCAGTTTTAAAACTCGAACTGGAGAGAGGCGGTTGGGAAAGGCGGGAAGGCAGCGCGCAGGCGCTGTGGGATGCTCCCAAAAGCTTTCTTATTGGACACTGGGGAGCGTTCCCGCGCAGGCTCCGTCGGTACCGACGATACCCATATGTGAAGACTTACTCCTGCTGTTCCCAGAGATCACCTGTTACAGGTAAGTGACTGTGCTTTCCATCTCAATCAGGAGATAGTCTTGCTGGCTTTCTTCCCGAGACCCCATGCCGACCAGGCGTCGGCAGGTTTGCATACATTCAACTGCAAAAGGGTTCTTGCCTTCTATCTGCAGCGCACCCAGGCTCATCGCATATCTGGCTGACTCTTTATGACTTACGATCCCAATCAACTGGGGCAGGCAGTCACTAAAGGCACCCTCTCCGTTTGGGTGTGGACTGCATCGCCTTTGCCCATGAGAAAGCAGGTGCCTCATTGGATCAACGAGTCAATGCACACTGTGTCCGAGCTAAGGCAGCTTCAGTGGCCTCGCTGCGTTCAGTACCCCTGCGGGACATCTGCCGAGCAGTGACCTGGGCTTTAGCGAACACCTTCACTGCACACTATTGCCTGGAGAGGGAGTCCTGTCGGGACAGCACCTTCGGCCAGGCCGTACTTCGTAATTTGTTTGGGGTATAAGCAACTCCTGCCCTCCGACCCTTCTTTATGGCTACCGAGGGCTTTGCCTCGAGGACCCAAGAATTCGGGCTCCTTCGGGCATCGGCTTCTGCTCACGACCTCGCGGAGGTGTTTTTTGGTTACAGGTTCAGTATCCTCTAGCTGGGGAGTCCCATAAGTGAGGACTGATGTCCTGCTTGTTCCTGGAAAAAGCGTAGTTACTCACCTGTAACAGGTGTTCTCCAGGGACAGCAGGAATCCGTCCTCACTACCCTCCCACCTCCCCTGATGAGTTGCTGGATTTTTATCCTTCCCTTGCCATCTGCTTGGTAGGGCTCGAGCTAAGGGACCTGACTGAGCATGATGGCACCCTTGGGTGGGAAGAGGACCACGCATGCGTGGCAGCAATCCCAAAGGCTTTCTTTGAAAGCTAGGGAATTGCTCCACACTGGCTCCATCGGTGCCGATGTCACCCATAAGTGAGGACTGATTCCTGCTGTCCCTGGAGAACACCTGTTACAGGTGAGTAACTACGCTTTAAAGCTGATACAGCAGAAGAATTGAAAGAAATATCAATAAACTGGAAATATATATTACAACTATTTGATAAACTGAAGAGTAGCAAATCGCCTGGACCGGATGGTATACATACAAGTGTGTTGAAAGAACTGAAATATGAGATTGCAGACTTACTATTACTAATCTGTGAACTATCATTAAATCATCAGTAATACCTAAGGATTGGAGGATGGCCAATGGAATGCCAAGTTTTAAAAAGGGTTCCAGAGGTGATCTGGGAAACTACAGACCGGTGAACCTGAAGTCAGTACCGGGAAAAATGATAGAAGTCATTATTAAGAACAAAATTTGGTTTAATGGGAGACGGCCAGCATGGCTTTAGCCAGGGAAGATCTTGTCTTATTTATCTGTTACATTTTATTGAAGGTATAAATAAACAAGTAGACAGGTTAGTCTGTCGATGTAGTGTATCTGAATTTTCAGAAAGCTTTTGACAAGTTCCCTCATGAGAAACTCTTGGCAAAATTAAAAAGTCATAGGATAGGAGACAGAGTACTATTGTGGATCTGGAACTGGTTAAAAGATAGCAGAGGGTAGGGCTAAATGGCCAATTTTCCCAATGGAGAAAGGAGAACAGTGGAGTTACCCCAGGGATCTGTGCTAGGTCTGCTGCTTTTTAACATATTCGTAAATGACCTGGAAATGGGAATAAAGAGTGAGATAATCAAATTTTCAGATGAGACAAAATTATTCAAAGTTGTTAAAACCCAAGAGGATTGTGAAAAACTGCAAGAGGACCTTGATAATTTGGAAGACTGGACATTCAAATGACAGATGAAATTTAATGTGGACAAGTGCAAAGTTATGCACCTAGGAAAGGACAACCCAAACTATGGTTACATGATGCAAGGTTCCACATTAGGAACCACCACCCAGGAAAAAGATTTAGGTGTCATAGTAGATAACACTTTGAAACCCTCTGCCCAGTGTGAAGTGGCGGCCAAGAAAGCAAATAGAATGCTAGGAATCAGACCAGAATTGCACACAATACTCAAGGTGCGGTTGCACCATGGAATGATTCAGAGGCATTATAATATCCTTTGTTTTTATATTAACAAAAGGAATGGAGAATAAAACAAAGGATATTATAATGCCTCTGAATCATTCCATGGTGCAACCGCACCTTGAGTATTGTGTGCAGTTCTGGCCCCAGTATCTTAAAAAGGATATAACGGAATTAGAGTATTCTCTATGGCTTGCCAAAACACACACTCCAATCACTCCTGTTGGCCATGAACACAGCTGCCCAAACACTGCACAGAGCATCCAGATTTGAACACGACAAACCCACATCTTAATGCAGTTTACACTGGCTCCCAATAGCAAGCTGTCTGTGATTTACAAAGCCCTATTGATGGCATTCAAGATTCTACACGACATGTCTGTGGAATCCCTTGCAATCATACAACGTTACCCCAAAGAACAGAATGAGGAGATCAAGCATGGGAAACATGCTGACGACACCTTCATCAATAAGGGCATGCACCCAAGCCACCAAGAACTGCGCTTTTTCTTTTATGCACCAACTCTGGAACGCCCTCCCTGCTTCAATCCGAGCCATCTCCAACCAGTCAACCTTTAGAAAAGCCATAAAGACTCACTTGTTCCAGCTATTCTACGACTACATACCATAGATACGACATGCATAATGCATGTCAACCCATAGCTCAACCTCCCCTATTTAACTGTTAAGATGTACTTACCAACTTGTAATTTAGTTCTCCCTGTTCTACCCATATTCATATTCCTGTTTAATGTTAATCACTTGTTCTATGTAAAACGGTTCTATTGTTCAGTTCTATGTAAACCGTGCTGATATTGAAATAGTGCGGTATATAAAAGCAAATAAATAAATAAATACAGAGAAGAGACACCAAAATGCTAAAGGGGATGGAAGGAGATCCCTATGAGGAAAAGCTAAAAGGTTAGGGCTCTTCAACCTGGAAAAGAGACGGCTGAGGGGATATATGATAGAGGTCTATAAATTAATGAATGGAGTGGAACGGGTAAATGTAGATTGATTGTTTGCACAATCAGTGTGTAGAAAGACTAGGGGACATGCAATGAAGCTGCAGTGTAACCTATTTAAGACTAATAAGAGAAAATATTTTTTCACTCAACGTGTAATCATACTCTGGAATTTGTTACCAGAGGATGTAGAAAAAGCTGTTAGTGTAGCTGGGTTTAAAAATAATTTGGAGAAGTTCCTGAAGGAAAGGTCCATAAACCATTATTAAAGGGGACCCGAGAAATCCACTGCTTGTCCCAATACAAGCATCGTGGAAACATTTATTTATTTACTTACTTATTTGGGTTTATATACCGCGCTATTTTAAATCAGTGCGGTTTACAGTATAAGAACTTAATACATAGAACATGTTTACATTGAACTAGTTTTTGTCTTCTGGGGAAACTGCTAGGTACTTGTGACCTAGATTGGCGACTGTTGGAAACAGGATACTGGGCTTGATGGAACTTGGTCTGACCCAGTTATGGCATATCTTATGTTCTTATGTTCCATCTTAACCAATCAGTTGTCCTTTCAGTGTTTTTCTCCAGACCACATGTCCTCAGTGGGACTGTTTCATACACAGTTTGGATTGCAAAAGAGCCTTACCCGTCTACTTTTACCTAAAGATCTTAGAAAGTACACCCAGCTCTTTTTTTTTTATTCTATAGGTCAATAAGCTGGAGCTACTAAGGTTCGTCACTAATTATACTAAGTTCAATCTAACCCCGACACAACAATTGGACTTCGTTGGAACTCTGCTAGACATGATTGGTGAAAGCCTTCTGCATGACTGTCTCTCTTGCTCAGTGCAACAAGTAGGAGAAGTTCTAAAGCGTCAACAGGTATCAGCAAGAACTATGTTGAGAATATTGGGCCACATGGCCTCCACAGTTCTTGTCACTCCCATGGCAATCCATTTGAGGCAATCTCAATGGGCTCTGAGCAAGCAGTGGCACAATCCATTTACAGGCTCAGCAACATCTTTGTCACCAAGCTCCTTTGGGAGTTTCTCTCCTGGTGGATGCTTCCCTCCAATTTAGACAAGGGCTGTCTTTCAGGAGCCACCTTACCAAAAGCTGTTAATAACAGATGCGTCCAAGCTGGGCTGAGGAACTCATCTTGATGGACATCACACTCGGTGATTATGGTCACCAAGGAGAGTATCCATCAGATCAATTTCATGGAACTGAGAACTTTTGTGAACAGTCTAAGGTTTTCAGAGATTGGGTGGCCAACCAAATTATCATGATTCAAACCAACAATCGAGTTGCCGCATCAACATGTAGGAAGGAGCAGGCTTACACCTCCTTTGTTAGGAGACATTCAGACAGTGGAACTTTGGCATCTCTCATGGGATGAGCAAAGTTCCTGGCAGGAAAGAACACTACTCTGGCAGACAAACTGAGTCTTCATTCTCACAAATGGACTCTTGACAGGAAGGTGGCATGACTTTCTTTCAAGAGTAGGGCACCCCCTCAATAGACCTCTTTGCCACTGCCCAAAATAAGTCCCATGGTTTTGCTCCAGAGTAAGTCAGATGGCAAAATAACCTTGGATGCTTTCCTCCTCCATTGGGGGAAGGGCCTTCTGTAAATGTATCCACCTATTCCTCTAATAGTGAAAACTCTCCTGAAACTCCAAAGCGTACCTGCTAGGCACAGAAAGCCTTTGTTTACCCTTCTTCAAGACCTGTCAGGAAACCCATACCTTTGGGCAACTCTGCAACATTGATTTTGCAAGATCAGGGCAGACATCTGCATCCCACTGTCAAGCCAATGGCCGTCACGGCTTGGATGTTGAGAGGTGAAAATTGACTTTCTGAACCTGTTGGTTGGAGTAGCCAGTGTCCTTTTGGCTTCCGGGAGAGATTCCACTAGGAGGACCTATGGTTTCAAGTGACAGAGGTTTGCCATCTGGTGTGAGGAGGAGGCCCTAGATCCTTCTTATGTTCTACACAAAAACTGCTTGCAGTCTGGGCTCAAGACCAGCTCCATAAAGGTCCACCTCATTGCAGTTGGCGCTTGCCACCATTGTGTAGAAGGAAAATCCATCTTTCTACAGCCTTTAGTTGTTTGTTTCATACTTGACTTGCTTTTGAAGCCTCCTCTAAAGCCACTCATATTGTCTTGGGATCTTAACCTATTTTGGTCTCTGCTGATGAAAGCTTCCTTTGAGCCACTACGCACCTGTGGACTGACGTTCCTGATCTGCAAGGTTCTATTTTTGGTGGCAGTTATTTCATCTCACAGTTAGTGAGTCCAGGCTCAGTAATGGATCAACCCTACACTAGGTTTTTTTTTCATGATTGGTGCTGCATATTCATTCTAAATTCCTTCCGAAAGTGGTGTTGGGCTTCCACTTTAACCAGTCAGTTGTTCTGCCAACATTTTTCCCATTATTTCAACGTGCGGTCCGTTTTCTTTGAACGCTAATAAATCTTCAAAAAATGATACGTCCAAAAGGTAACTTATGTAAGAAATTAACTTTATTGGTTTTTCTCATAATTCTAAAATTTCATCAACGTGTGTTGAAACCACAGTATATCCCAGGTTTTTCTTCAAAGAAACATATCATTCAATATTCAATATGCAACTCTTTCAAATCTTCAAAGTGATTCCCAGGTAAACTGTGGTATACTGAAGTACTGATTTATAACTTTAATCTCCAGGGTCTCGAGCGCACATAATTTACAACAGAGCGCACAAAAATTACGGTTCTGATTCTGATAGAAAACAACAAAGATGTCTTAAAATTTAAAAGTTGTGATTGTAATTACTAGAAATTTTCTGCTTCATTTAGTAATCGTCTATTTTCATTTAATTTGATTAAAATCAATGTGGTGTACATACTGTATTCTGACATGTAGTCAGATTTTAAAATATATAACGCCGAGTGTCGTTATGTGGTGCACAAAAATTTAACCTTCCTTCAAAAGCTTCACAGCTGATATTTTATGTGCACACAGCCTACAGAAAATTAGAGGGAACATTGGACAGCAGGATAAGTCCTCACATCCCCTTCCCCATGGAGTTGTTCTGCCAAACTAGGAACGCAACTGATGACTTCAGGTGTGGTGGCAGCAGGCGGAATTGGGTAGGCATGTGCAACGAGCTTTCTAAAAGCCTGTGGTAGGATCTGAAAGGATTTCTGCACAGGGCTCCCTTCCGTGACATCACCCATGAGTGAGGACTTATCCTGCTGTCCACGGAGAACACCTGCTACAGGTGAATAATTTTGTTTTATCCTTGGAATTCCTGGCAATTAAGTTGAAAGCAAGCAAAGATATCAAAGGAATTTAACTTGGGGAAAGTTTGCAGATTGTAGACTGCTTTTTCTAGGGTGTGTGGGACAGGGAGGTTAAAGAGTCACAATGCTGCTAGAGCGATCTGGTGCTTTTGCAGGTCTCAAAATAAATCAGAAGCCCTAGTCTTATGAGGCCAAGAGGGGAGACAAATGGGAAGTGCATTGTCTTTCAGATGGGCTTACGGGAAGCTGAAGTATTTAGGGATCTATCTCAGCATGAGTATGGATGTGATGTATGAACTAAATCTAATGGATAAACTGGAGGAAATTAAGCACCTTTGTAATAAATGGAAAGACCTGCCTCGCTTGATGATTGCCAGATGTGCTTTGGTCAAGATTGTTATATTTCCAGCAAATTCTCTATCGAAAAGAGTAATGTGTATAATCTCTAGGTTTATAAAGCTCTGGTGGATGTTTTCTATCATACTACTGCATATCAGCACTATTGGGATCAGATTTTGGGAGACAAGGAGGATGACTTTTGGGAGAGATTTCATTTGTATACTGTCGGCCTGAAGGGAGCACTCATTATTACATCAGCCGCTCCCACTCATGAATTCACTTCTCTGTCAGAATGGCTCGAGCAAGCACAGTCCAAACAGTCACTTTGTTAATCAAAACATGGTCTAAAATAAAAGTAGCTTTTCTGTGGTTCAGCTTCAAACAGTAGTAATTCACACAGGGGGTTTATTCCTCTCCTCCACAGCCCTGGTTTCTTGCCAGACTGTGCCTCAGTATCAGCCATACAAAGTCTAGGTAATGTCTTTTCCCTCCGTACTTAAGTCTTCACTTAAACAGTCCCTTTTGTGTACCAGCACTAGTCTGGTGCTTCACCACAGTAACATTAGTCTTTCTGAGAGCTGCAGACTAATTAACCCTCCACAGTGTTCTCTGTCTCGGGTAGCATCAGCTGTAAATGCACTCCCAGTAGCTGTTCTCTATCGTCCTCCTGATACTTCTATTTCCACTTTTCTTTCTGACTTTGATTCTTGGCTGTCTGCCTTTCTTCACCCCTCCTCCCCCACCCTTATTCTTGGCGACTTTAACATTCATGTTGATGACCCCTCCAATCCCTATGTTCTAAAACTCCTCTCTCTTACCTCCTCGTATAACCTTCAACTTTCTTCCACTGCTCCTACTCACCAACATGGTCGTTGCCTTGACCTAATTTTCTTCTCTAACTGCTCATCCTCCAACTTCTCTAACTCTGTCCTTCCTTTATCTGACCACCACCTTTTAAGTCTTATTATTCATTATCCTCCACCTCAGCCTTGTCCTGCTTCCACTAATCTATTTAGAAACCTTCTTGCTATTGATTCCTTAGCTCTCTCCTCCACTATTTCCTCACCCCTTTCATCCATTCTTTCTTCTAATTCTATTGATGAGGCTGTGGCCTCCTATAATGCTGTACTCTCCTCTGCTTTGGATTCTCTTGCTCCCCTCATCTCACGTCTTGTTAGGCGTTCTCCTCCACAGCCTTGACTCTCTCCTTTTGCCCGCTATTTGCGCTCCTGTGCCCGCTCTACTGAGCGTGCCTGGCTCAAATCTCACTCTCATGCTGACTTTCTCCACTTTAAATTCATGCTCTTCTCCTTCCAATCAGCCATTGCACTTGCCAAACAAATCTACTTCGCCCATCTGACTAACTGTTTTGTCTCTAATCCTTGTTGTATTTTTTTATACACTCAATTCTCACCTCAGTGTGCCCCCACCTCTTGCTCCTACCTCCCTTTCTGCCCAAACCTTGGCACAGTATTTCCATGACAAAATCCATAAAATCACCCTCCATTTCACTACCTTCTCTTCTTCCCCCCCTTTTTCCCAACTCTTCCCCTTACTTCTGCTTCCCTTTCTTCCTTCCCTCTGGTCTCTGATGAGGAAACAACACTCCTCCTTTCTTCCTCTAAGCTGACTACCTGCCCTTCTGATCCTATGTCCACCCACCTCCTTAGCTCCATTTCTTCCACTATCGTCCCCTCCATCACTCATATTCTCAACCTATCGCTCTCCACCGCTACCTTCCCTTCTGACTTCAAGCATGCTATTGTCACACCCCTCCTCAAGAAACCCTCACTCGATCCCTCCTGTCCTTCTAACTATCATCCAATCTTTCTCCTTCCCTTCATTTCTAAATTACTTGAGCGTGCTGTCTACCACCGCTGTCTCGACTTGCTCTCCTCTCATGCCCTCCTAGATCCTTTACAATCCGATTTCCGTCCCCTACATTCTACCGAAACTGCTCTTACCAAAGTCGCCAATGATTTGTTTCTGGCTAAGTCCAAAGGCTTTTATTCTGTCCTCATTCTTCTGGATCTCTCTGCTGCCTTTGACACTGTTGACCACAATCATCTTCTTATCACCCTGTCTTCACTCGGTTTCAAAGGCTCTGTACTTTCTTGGTTCTCCTCCTATCTCTCCCACCGCCCTTTCAGTGTGTACTTCGGTGACTCCTCCTCCTCTTCTACCCCTTTACCTGTGGGTTTACCTCAAGGTTCTGTCTTAGGTCCGTTCCTCTTCTCTCTCTATACCCAATCCCTTGGTGCCCTTATCTCTTCCCATGGCTTTTACTATCATCTCTATGCTGACGACTCTCAAATCTACCTCTCTACGCCTGTTATCTCTCCTGAAATTCAAGCTAAGATCTTGGCCTGCTTCTCTGACATTGCTTGCTGGATGTCCTACCGCCGCTTGAAGCTGAACATGGCCAAAACTGAACTCCTTATCTTTCCCCCTAATGCCTCCCCTCCTCCTTCCCCTTTCTCAATCTCTGTGGATAACTCTGTTATCCTTCCTGTCTCTTCAGCACGGAACCTTGGTGTTATCTTTGACTCATCTCTCTCCTTCTCTTTACATATCCAAAACATTGCTAAAACATGCCGTTTCTTTCTTTACAATATCTCCAAGATTCACCCTTTTCTCTCTGATAACACTACTAAACTGATTGTCCACTCTTTAATCACATCCCGCCTTGATTACTGTAACCTTCTCCTTGCTGGCCTCCCTGCTAACCACCTCTTTCCTCTCCAGTCTATTCAACATTCTGCAGCTCGTCTGATTTTCCGTCAGTCTCGTTTTTCACACATTACTCCTCTTCTCATGTCACTTCACTGGCTCCCCATCCGCTTCCGTATCCAGTTCAAACTCCTCCTCCTAACCTATAAATGTATTCATTCTGCCCCTCATTACCTTTCATCCCTCATCTCTACCTACACCCCCTCTCGCCTACTCTGCTCATCTAATTGTCTTCGTTTATCTATGCCTTTTACTCGTACTGCTAATTCTAGACTTTGCTCCTTTCAACTGGCTGCACCCTTTTCCTGGAATTCTCTACCTGTCTCTGTCCACCAAGCCTCCTCCCTGGCCATCTTTAAATCCAAATTGAAATCCCATTTCTTCACTATTGCTTTTTGTTCCTAACTCGTCCTTTCTTGTTCTCTCCATAAACATTTATTCTTGTCTTGTTAATTGTTATTTGTATTATCTAATTTATTTCATATTTTGTCTTGACTAGATTGTGAGGTCTAACGGGCAGGGACTGTCTCTTTTTATGTTTGTACAGCGCTTCGTAAGTTGCAGCGCTTTATAAATGTTTGGTAATAATAATAATAATAATAATAAATGCAGCCACTTAATGTAGCTCAGTTCAGTTTTATATACTTCTTTTTCACATACACCTGTTTAGCACAGCACCACACTTTTACAAATCACAATCAATTGTATTCCCAACACTCTCACAACTCTTTTCCTAAAGTAGGGTGGACAGCCCTTTCCTTTGAAAAAAGAATTGTGCTTTACAGCCTCCTTCCAAATGCTGTCTCACTTTCTCCTGCATTTAGTTCTGAAAGTATGCCTGGAACTCCTACCTCTACTGAAGCTCAGCACCATTGTTTCAGGGTCTTCCCATGGTTCAGGAACAGATACATCATTTATCTCCAGTTCCATATCCACTCCATTGTCTTCCAAGGCCTTGTGGAGCAGGCAGCAGCAACATGATAGGATTTTTCCCAAGTCCACAGCCGCCCGGGCCCGGACCTCGTCAGAGGCCTCGACCTCCCGGGAGCTGTCTGATCCCGAGCAGCGTTGGGTGTCCTTTGAAAGGGGGTCTCCCTCGCGGGAACACCGGAGGAAGAAAAAAATCTGTGAGGGCGGTGTCTGAGGGCTCCAAGCAGCCTGGTCCTTCGCGGGCTCGGTCACGGAGTCCGGCTCACTGCCCCGGATCCACGGAGTTGGAGAGGCCTGCCAAACTCCCTCGAAAGGAACCAGAGAGACAGAGGAAGGTAAGCACTGTCCTTGTTGTTGACTCTCCTCCAGGAGAGCTGGCATCGGGACCCGACCCGAGGGCTGTGGACCCTCCTGAGCTCGGTCTCAGGTTGGCGGTCTTGGAGCGCAGCATGTCTGCCTTTATGGACCAGCAGCGGGCATTGATGACCGGTCTCACACGTCCATCCGCCCCGACCACCGGGACTTCGACGTCCAAGTCGACCCCGGAGGCCGAGCCGATCCTCGAGACACTAAGAACTCGAGTCAATCCTCGTCCGAGGTCCCCCTCGACCTCCTGTTCAGGACCGAGGTCGTCGATGCTGATTCTCTCGGCATCGGGGCGGTTGAGACTGAAGCCCTCAAGGCCGTAGCCGCTCAATGCTTCCTCGGAGGGGTCCGGTTGGGAGACGGAGGAAGAGGAGTCTCCGGACACCCACCGTACCAAGTACGTCCTGTCAGACTCCCCGGGATCTGAACCTCGGAGAAGGTCACCCCTGGAGGATACCCAGTTCTTGGGACATGGCAAAGGCTTTGTCTTTCCCGGTGGTGGTCGAGGAGGAGCCTCGAGCTGAGGAGCTCGAGATCCTCCAGTATGACTTTCCTTCTAAGGATGCCCTTACTGTACCGGTGCCTCCCATTCTGGAACGGCTGATGCTCCGTATCTGGGAGACACCGGCCTCCATGCCGGTCCTGAGCAGGTGAATTGATTCCATCTATTGAGTTCGCAAGAGCCCTGGGTTCCAAAAAGCACAGCAGCCGCACAACTCTATGGTTGTGGAATCGACCATGCGCCTGCTCAAGAGCCAGAAGACGCACTCCTCGGTGCCTCCTGGCAGGGAGGCCCGCAACATGGACGCCCTGAGTAAGAAGTGCTACCAGGGTTCAATGCTGTCATGCCGAATCCAGACGTACCAGCTGTACATGGGCATGTACCTGTGAGACCTGGCAAAGGAGATTGCCGGGTTCTCAGCTGGTCTCTCTGAGGGACCTTTGCAGTGCTTCCAAGTTTTGTCCACTGGGATCCGAGAATGCTCAAAGTTTATGACTCCAGTAGCCTATGATGGCTTTGAGGCTTCGGCCTGGGTAGCTGGGGCCGGCATCGGTGCACGCCGCCAGGCATGGCTACAGTCATCAGACTTGGAGCCATGGGTTCAGGACAAGTTGGTCAATTGTCCCTTGCTGGGGTGAAAACCTCTTTGGCAAGCTCATGACGGAGAAGGCTGCCGAGATCGAGTCTGAGTACCTGACCCGGACAAGACTCGAGAAGAAGACATCTGTCCCTTCTAAGAAGAAGGGCTTGGGTAAGAAGCCCTTTTTCCCGAGAAAAGGTAGGGCTTACCAAAACTACTTCATGTATCAGGCCTCCCCAGCAGGGGCAGCAAGGCCCGCATAAGCAAAAGACCCAGAGACACCGGCTCCGGCCATCCTGGAGGGGGTTTTTGACTCCCAGAGCATAGTCCCTCTCCCAAAGGAAACAAGGCCATGCACAGGAGGAAGGCTGACCCTGTATGCCCACAGGTGGCCAGCCATTACAACAGACACCTGGGTTCTCCAGATAGTCCAAATGGGCTATCGGTTACATCTCATCCAGGCGCCTCCCTCTTACTTTCCAGGGGAGCCTCTCAGAACCCCTCTTCACAGGGACCTCCTCTTGAAGGAGTTAGTAGGTCTTCTCGAGGATCAGGCGGTAGAACTGTTGCCCCACCACCTGCAGGGCACAGGCTTCTACTCAATGTACTTTCTGATACCAAAGAGAACTGGAGGCCTAAGACCCATCCTCGACCTGCGAAACCTAAACAAGTTCCTGATGAGGGAAAAGTTCAAGATGCTTTCCCTTGGAATATTGCTGCCTTATCTCCACCAGGGAGATTGGCTATGCTCCTTAGATCTCAAAGATGCTTATACGCACATCTTGATTCATCCAGACCACAGACAATATCTAAGATTTGTAGTGGGAGGAAACCATTTTCAGTACAAAGTACTTCCATTTGGCCTAGCCTCGGCACCCAGGGTGTTCACAAAGTGCCTTGCGGTGGTGGCGGCCTTTCTAAGAACTCAAGGGGTATTTGTCTTAGACGACTGGCTCATCAGAGCCCAGTCAGCTCTAGAAGCCCGACAGTCCACGTCCTGCACTATCCAGTTGCTCCAGCACCTGGGCTTTGTGATCAACTACACAAAGTCCACTCTGTTCCCACTCAGGGACCGGAGTTCATAGGGGCAAGGTTAGACACCCTTCAGGCAAGGGCTTATCTACCAGAGGACAGGGCACAAAGACTTGTGGCCCTAGTACAGCAAGTGAGACACAGATCCCGAATCTCAGCAAGACACTTTCTGCGCCTCCTTGTTCACATGGCCTCCACAGTGCATGTGACACCCAATGCCCGACTACACATGAGAACAGCTCAGTGGTGCCTCAGAGACCAGTGGACAGAAGCCACAGGCAGACTCAGAGACAACATCAGGGTGTCCCAACGCCTGGTACAGTCATTGAAATGGTGGCTTCAGCCTCACAACCTTCTGGAGGGAGTGCCTTTTCGGCCTCCCACACACTCGAGGGTGCTGACTACGGATGCATCCCTGCTGGGATGGGATACTCATTGCCAGCAGGTCTGCACTCAGGGTGTGTGGTCTCTGTGGGAGAGCACACAACAAATCAATCTCCTAGAGCTTCGAGCGATCCGCCTAGCTCTTCGGACCTTCTGCCAAACCCTGGCTCATCAAACTGTCTTGATTCAGACAGACAACCAAGTAGCAATGTTCTATGTGAACAAGCAAGGGGGCACAGGCTCTCGTATCCTATGTCAGGAAACCCTGGACCTGTGCTCCTTTGCAGTCAGCCAGGGTATGTACCTCAAAGCGGTTTACTTGCTAAGTCAGGAGAACTTCTTAGCCGACAAGCTAAGCAGAATTCTCCAGCTGCACGAGTGGCAACTGAATCCCGACATAGCCCAGCAACTCTTCCAGTGCTGGGGGCGACCATCCATGGATTTGTTTGCGAGTCCACAAAATCACCAGTTGCCCCCGTTTCTGTTCCAGTAGTTATACAATAACGCTTGGTCTTCTCACAGAGTGACGAGTTCTGTCAAAGGTCAAATTTAAATCACTAAAAATGCAACAATGCAATGTGTGCCTTTGAGTCAGTCCTGACTCCTAGTGGAGTGATTTAAATTTGACCGTTTCTGTTCCAGACAGTCGCACCCACACAAGGTGGCTGCAGATATTTTTCTAATATCATGGTCTTTGGGCGTCCTATATGCGTTTCCTCCCATGCCCCTGGTAGCTCGGACCTTCAAGACAAAGCCTCGGTCATCCTGGTGGTGCCCAGGTGGCCGAGACAGTCATGGTTTCCGCTGCTCCTGCAGCTAGCGGAGGAGGCTCCAATTCCTCTGGGATTACAACCCAACCTCCTGTTGCAGGAGAGGGGCTCTCTTCTGCATCCCAACCTCAGGTCCCTCAACCTGATGGCATGGCTGCTGAAAGGGTAGTCCTTGCACCACTTCTCCTTTCTAAAAAGATAGAGGATGTGCTGCTAGCCTCTAGGAGGCAATGGACAAGGAAAACCTACGCATTGCTGCTCGTATCTTAACTCACGCTTCCCTCTTCGAACATGTCACTCTCCTTTTTCGTTTACACTGGCTCCCTTTTCCTTTCATATCCAATATCCTTGTGGCCTTGGGCAAGTCACTTAACCCTCCATTGCCTCGGAAGAAAGGCCTGGCAATCTACTTCCGGTCACACTGCCAAGAAAACCCAGGAGCTTCTGGGTCGCCAGGAGTCAGGACTGACTCGAAGGCACAAATTGCATTGCATAAGTTTCTTATCTTTGTTCACAGGTCAATTCATACAGGCACTCCTCTCTACCTTGCTGACCAGGTCCATCTCCACATGTCTCACCGTTCACTCCGGTCTGTTCATATTAACCGTATGTCCCTCCCCTCCCCCTCACAAGCTCACTTGGAATCTACCCGCTTATCTGCTTTCTTCTTTCTTGGCCCCAAGACTCTGGAACTTGCTCCCCTCCACCTTCCTCCTAGAACTCTCATTTAAGTCTTTCAAGGCCAAATTAAAAACCCACCTCTTCTGTCTTGCATTCGACCTTCCCCCTCCCTCCTCACCTTTTTCCCCTCCTCCTCGTTGATGCACGTTATCTCTTTTCTTTAGCTTTTAATTTTTCTGTCCTACTCTAATTTTTAAATGGCATTCTTTTCTATTTCTCTGCAGCTTTTAATTTTTGATTGTAAACTGCCCAGAAGCATTTGTTATGGGTGGTATAATACGTTTTAAAATAAACATAAATATAAGCATTTAAGTGGCGTAGATTTGAGGTGTGGTGTGCTCAGCAGAGTGAGAACCCATTCTCCTGCCAGGTGGCAATGGTGTTGCAGTATCTGCTTCACTTTTCAGATTTAGGCCTTAAGTCAAACTCGGTCCGAGTTCACCTTAGTGCTTTATCGGCACACCACTCTCCAGTGGAAGGACAACCTCTTTCTGTACACCCTTTGGTGTCCAGGTTCCTGAGAGGTCTGCTTCTGCTGAAGTCCCCGGTCCGCCCCCCGGCGACAGAGTGGGATTTGAATGTGGTCTTAGAGCAGCTTACTCTCCCACCTTTTGAACCGATGGCTACCTGCCATCTCCGCTTCCTGTCTTGGAAGGCGCTTTTCTTGGTGGCACTCACATCGACTAGACGAGTGAGTGAGCTGCAGGCTCTGGTTTCCGATCGACCGTACACACGGTTCTGTAGGAACAGGGTGGTGCTTCGCACGCACCCCAAGTTCCTTCCGAAAGTGGTCTCCTCATTCCATCTCAACCAGGAGGTGGCACTTCTGACCTCCTTTCCCAGGCCCCATGCCAGCCGGGCAGAAGCAGTTCTGCATACCCTGGACTGTAAGAGGGCTTTGGCCTTCTACATGGAGCGTACGCGGGGGCATTGAAGGAATCCTCAGCTCTTCGTCTCTTATGACCCCAGTAAGCTGGGGATGCTGGTCTCCACGCATACATTGTCCACTTGGGTGGCAGATTGCATTGCCTGGGCATACAGGGCAGCCGATCTCCTTTTGCAGGGTCGAGTTACGGCCCACTGGGTCAGGGCTAAGGCTGCATCAGTGACTCACTTCCGCTCTGTACCGCTGGCAGACATCTGCCGGGCCGCAGCCTGGTCTTCAAGCCAGACTTTTGCGGCCCATTACTGCCTGGATAGGGAGTCCCAACAGGACAGTGCTTTCGGCCAGGCTGTACTCCGTAATCTGTTTGAGGTTTAGGCAAATCCTACCCTCCGACCCTTTGGTGTTACGTTCTCGGTTGAACTCCTATCATGGCTGCTGCGGCTCTTCTAGAGGGAGCCTGTTTTTCAGTTATGGGTTCTCGGTAGCCTATAGCTAGGGAGTTCCATATGTGAGGACTGACTTCCTGCTTGTTCCTGGAGAAAGTGTAGTTGCTCACCTGTAACAGATGTTCTCCAGGGACAGCAGGCATCAGTCCTCACAACCCTCCCTCCTCCCCTGGAGTTGCAGTCCTATTATTAATTTTTATTCATTTTGCCGTCTTTTTAGCTATGTCATTTGACCGAGCAAGATGGCACCCTTGGGTGGGAAGGGGACTGTGCATGTGTGATGCAGTCCTAAAGACTTTCTTCGAAAGCTGGGGATTTGCTCCGCATTGGGGCTCTGTCGGCGCCGACGTCACCCATATGTGAGGACTGATTCCTGCTGTCCCTGGAGAACACCTGTTACAGGTGAGTAACTACGCTTTTCTGTTATACTGTCTGTATGATGGTTGAATAATAAAGAGATTTCAATAAAAAAATGTTTTTTTTCTAAGCTGCCATACGTATTGCAAATAGCTTCTATTTTGGTGCAGGCTTGGGAGGAGAAGGATATTTAGGCAAATACTTAGGAATTTTATGTGGAAAAGGCAAAATGCATGGAGCAGTTTCAAAAGAGAGGGGGATGTGGCACACTCAGATCTCTGCTTTTATAAAGGTGCAGCATTTTTATGCCAGTTTCAGGAGATGCACATGGGGGCTGTGGTATTCACCCCACTCAATTTGCTTGAAGAGCTATATCAGTATTATATGTTTGCTAATTTGCTGCACACTCAGAACTTGGGGGAGTTGCGCAGGGAAGAAGAAGTATGTTGACCTGGTTCCTTTTGTTCTGGAAGTAGTGGAGGGGGCTCACTGGGAGTCTCATATAAGGCATCACCTTATATCACTATGTGTGGTGTTCGATTTTCCAAATGTGGAGATCAAAAGGGTATAGGATATTGAGCCATCTACAAATAAATAAAGGACACTTTCCCTCCTTTGAACAAGTAAAATTTAAGTGGGGAATCATGAATGCTCCTGTCTTACAGTATGTGCAGGTTAGGCATTATGTTGCCTCGCTGGGGATGGGCTAAAGAGATCGCCCTAAGACAAAGAAGATAGATGAGGAGTTTACCTTTTAGGTACCCTGATACAGTAGGCTGACGAGATGACACAGTAGGTGGAATGCCAAAGGAAGTAGCATGCCTAGAGAGTTTGGCAGAGGCATAGCCACAGGATATAGCACAAAGTTACAGCTACCGAAGTGGAGAGACGTATTTATAAATATTTATAAACAAGTATGTAACAAGTGCAGGACTCCATGAAACACAATATAGAATTTTGCATTGATCTATTTAACAAGAAAATGGGGAATGAGAATGTAGGGTTATAACAGGTGTGTAAAGTTCATTGCTGACTCCTCTTTAGAGTGCCCCACCTGCATGAGTTATGAAAGCGAGCTATGAGAGAGAGAGAAGGAGCTGCAGGAGTGGTGGTGGAATGGTCTTGATGTGGGTAGTATGAGAAACCTTGGTAAAACTCGAGTTCCACAGCTAAGAAAAGGTTGTATACCTGGTCCTTCTGCTGGTGAAGAAAATAGATATTGAAATATTGAGTTCAAGAAGAGATACTGTCTTTTCAACACTGAAGACAGAGTGTGCAAGAGATAACTAAGTTTGAAATTCAGAGGCACCAGAAGCATGATAAGAAGGACTGGCTAATATATAAGC
The DNA here is from genome assembly GCA_033557465.1 of Ichthyophis bannanicus. Taxonomy (NCBI): domain Eukaryota; kingdom Metazoa; phylum Chordata; class Amphibia; order Gymnophiona; family Ichthyophiidae; genus Ichthyophis; species Ichthyophis bannanicus. The sequence goes on along the minus strand of CM066036.1, from coordinate 416,899,290 downwards.
AGATGTGGAATAGCTTTTCTCAAATGGTGGTTGAAGATATTGGATTCATGATAGTATGGGATACAGGGGGACAGGGAGTGGGGGAGCTCATTGTGAGAGGGGAATAGGGGAGAGAAGGGGAGGTTAAGGTCATGATGTGACTGGCTGAAATATGGGTGGTGAGTTGGGAGTGAGTGTGGGTATGCTTGTGGTATTTAAGTTCTATATTGCAAAAAGGGGCATAAGAGCATGAAAGATGATACTCTGTTCAATAATGTTTGGAGTTGTGGATTTGTTCTTTTTAATACTGGAAAGAAGAGAGATGAAAAAGTAAATGCTTTTTATGTGATAGTATGTAATATCTGTCTGTTATGTGTCCCACTTCAGAAATAAAGAAAATTTAAAAATTGAATCATTAGTAAAATAAACAAGGAATAAAGCTGTGGTTTTAATAGACTGAATTTATTTTATTTGAGAATTTTATAGCTAAAATAACAGTTGCTTGCTTGTTTCCCATCATTAACTATTATTTAATTTAAAATTGAGCATACAGTTTATATTGTGCTTTTTTTGCTCAAACCAGAACATACATAGTGGATTGCAAAGAGAAAACAAAGAATAAAAGCAACATAGAATACAAATTCCATAAATAAAGGTTGGAAGAATAGATCTGCTGTCTTAAGCACTAGTTTTCAATTCTGGTCTCTGGTTTGGTTTCCAAGATAACAGAGATCTTGATGTTCTTCTGAGATGGCTAAGCTCTGCTATGGTGCATAGCCATTGCTGTCGAACTTTAACCCTGGATATTCAATGCAGGGGTCATATGTGGCCCCGGCATTGAATATCTGGGGTTGCCGTACAGCCCACAAGCCCAAAGAAGCTAACCAGGCAGCAGTGATATTAAGCCACTGGTTGGTTAGCTCCCATGGGTAAAGATAGGCCAGCTTTTGCTGTGCCTATCTTTTACCCACAGGTACTAACCAGGCAGCGGTGCAGTATCGCCACTGCTTGGTTAGTGACTAGGGCCACCCCCGGAACGCCCACAACACTCCCTGATGCTAAGCAGTTAGCATTGGGATGTGTAGCAGAGATAATCAGGGATATTCAGCGGCGCTATCTGTACTAGTGCAGCTGACTATCCCTCTAAGCGGCATTTACACGGCTTACAGGTCTATAAACTGTGTAAATGCCTTTGAATATCGGGCCCAGAATGTCCAAATTTGTATGATTTCTATACCAAAGTCAGATAAATATTGTATGAATATTTACAGTGGATATCCTGGGAGCTAAACCTGTTCAGTGAACTCAAGGACTGAATTTGAAAAGCACTGGTTCAAGGCATCTGCATAAATATCTGTATAAATCTTGCTTCACAGATTCAGATCCTGGCTTGGTTGGTTCTTCATTTTATTTGTCTGAAGTAAACTGAACAAGTCACAGTAATGGCTAAATATCTCTAAAGCAATTTGAATGAAGGCACTAGTAATAGAGTAATAATTGCTGTTATGTCACTAGTAATTATAGTGAGCAGTTTGAATACCAGTTGTGGGTTTTTTTGTTTTTTTTTTGTTTTTTTAATTTTCAGGATGATCTACAAATGTTCTTGTGAGACAGTGTTTAATAGGAAGAAGCTGCTGCATGAGCACTTTTTTCAGAATACTAACAAGCTGCTCGTGTGTGTGTTTAAATGTCCGATATGTGATCTGGTGTATATGCAGAAGCCACTGCTCATGCAACATGTGAAGGTAAGTTCAGAAGCTTGAAACAGATTTTTTAAGCATTGGGAAAGTGATCTCAGCTCAGTGATGAGCTCTGTTCGTTGGGGGAGGGGAGGTAATTTTCTAAACTATTTTCATGTGTAAAACAGCTTTAATACATTTTCTCCATGGGGTAAGCATGTAGAAGTATGGGTGATAACCAAAATGCGGATATTTTATGTGACAGACATGTTCTTGGGTGGAGTGTGGGTTGAGTGCAGACAGAGTTGCAAGGTACACGTGTTCTTTATAAAATATGTATGGATTGTACATGCGTACATTTACACCAGCTGAGTTGGTGTAAATAGCTGCGCCTTCAATCTAGCCACAGTTGTTGCTGGTTTACCCCTTAGTATTTTATAAATACACATGGGTGCCTATGTGCCTTTATAAAATAGGCTAAAAATAGTCACCTTCTTAACTTAAGAAGCTTGTTGTAAACTTTACCCTCATTATGTCCTGAACAATAATTTCAAATGCTATGAAAGGTATTCAGAAATTGGTCAGTCAGGACACATTTTAGATGCATTTTGCACGAAAGTGATAGATGCCTTGACAATAGAAGCTATTTGTCCATCTATTACTCCGCCCCTCCATATGCATACATTTTGGTGCATATTGATAGTGGCATGACTCAGTGTGATGTGCTAGCAGGCTTTCACCCCACCTGTCGGTAGAAGAAGAAATAGAAGCAACCCATGTTGATGGAACACTGGAAGTGCCAGTGTTTTTTTCAAACTCCCCTCTCCCACCATCGGTAAAAGAGAAGCTGACCTAGACCTGCAGAGATGCTAGTTAGGTAAGAAGGGAAGAAACAGAAAGAGAGATGATGGGAAGGGGTTAGAGGAAAGAGAAGGGAAAGGACTAGGGTGAGAGTGGAGATAAAATAAGAAGAGGGGCTGACTCAAACTTCCCCAAGCAGCACTCAGACCTTGCTTTGGTACTCAGACCACTCTCCCAGAACTCATTTGCACTCCACATTAAACACACACGCACACATGCAAATTAATAATTTCCTGGTAGTATTTGGGATTGGTTTGATGGTTTTGTTTGTTTTTTAAACTTCCGTTCTCATCCTCTTTTGCAAGACATCTTTTCCTATTCTATTTCATTGGCATCTGGGCTTTGCCTTTTTCATTTATTTACAAAAGCACTGTAGAAACACCAGTGATTCCATCCACTGCCCAGGATACAGGCGGAGGTATGGAACACTACTTTCTTAAGCATATGATGCTAACAGAAAAAGGTACCATATCCAGAGCAGAGGCTTCTAGTGGCTTCCTGTCTTGTAGACATGGGTGGTGGGGGGTCTGGTATCAGTTTTGCCTTCTAAGATTGAGTAAGGCATCTTGTGGTATGTTACTGGCTTTCATGCCTGACAGTCTGGTGGTGGAAGTCTTTCTCCCTGTCACTGGTCCTTCCTGTTCTATGTGGGACTGAAGGTTGCTTTTCAAGAAGGCACTGGAAATAAACTGCCAAAATAATTCCAATTCTAGAAATACACTGCCTGTTTGGGCTGGCTCCAGGTTGTCATGCTACTTTTTACCAGTTGCTGTATACTGACTACATCGGAATATCTTAAAACATGTATATAACATATACTAATCTCCAGAACTAAAGCAGAAATGACTAGTTCTAGAAACCATTATTTTGGGTCTTCTGCTTTCATAGACATTCCTGCATAGTGAAAAACCATGGCAAGGACCAAAGAGAATTGCACAGAATGTAGCTTTCAAACTAGTCACTGGTACTTCTACATAGAGACAGTGTTTGAAATGGTGATTGCAAGGGCTTTACAAAAGAAAAAAGTGCTTCCCTAAAATAGAACAGTTGTTGCACCTTGAAACTATTTCCACAAATCTTAGAGTAAAAAAGATTGAGAAAATAGATAACTCTGTGGGAATTGTAAATATTCTTCATATTTACACGAAATATGGCAGCAGATGACTAGATTAAAAGAAACACAATTTTGAATTTTACATAGTGCATACGTCAGTCGACTTAAAGGATACTATATGAGACTAGCGAACACATAGGAACATAAGAAATGCGAAGTCCATCAAGCTCAGTTTCCTGTTTCCAACAGTGGCCACTCTAGGTCACAGGTGCCTGTTAGTTTCCCAAAAAGACACACAGGTTCCACAGTGCTTATATTGGGACAAGCAGTGCATTTCCTGGATCCTCTTTAATAATGGTTTATTGACCTTTCCTCCAGGAACATGTCCAAACCTTTTTCAAACCCAGCTACACTAACAGCTTTTACATCATCCTCTGGTAATGAATTCCAGAGTTTGACTATGCATTAAGTCATCTTCAGGAACAAGCAGGAATGTAGTTTTCACATATGGGTATCGTCGGTACCGACGGAGCCTGCGCAGGAATGCTCCCCAGCGTCCAATAGGAAAACTTTTGGGAGCATCCCACAGCGCCTGCGTGCTGCCTTCCCGCCTTTCCAACTGTCCCTCTCCAGTTCTTCGTTTTCTACGGAGCCGACAGGTCGCATACCCTTTCACCGCAGAAAATTTTGTCTTTAATCTTTGTTTTTGTGGTTGCGTCTGCCTTCCCTCGACGCTATACCGATACCGCTGGTTCTTTCTTTCTTTCTTCTAAACCCCCCCCCCCCCCCCAAAACTATAGTTTCTGAAGTGGTTTACTTCAGAAACTTTTTTTCCTTGGTGCTAGGCGCCATTTTGGACACTAGGCCCAATTTTTCCTTAAAATGGAGAAACCTGCTTCAGGTTTTAAGAAATGTTCTAAATGTGGCGGTACCATTTCCGCCACCGACACCCATGATTGGTGTCTCAAATGTTTAGGTCCTGACCACTCTATTTCAGAGTGCCTCTCCTGTGGAATGATGTCAAAAAGGGGTTGGTAGAACCGAGCTGCTAAACTTAGCACCCTTTTTCCCTCAGACTGTTGCATCGACATCCTCCAGGGCTTCATCTTCCTCCCATGGATCTCAGGTAACTAAACATAAATCTAGCCGGTCCTCAAAGAGTAGATCTCCTTCTAAGTATCGAGATGCCCCTGGCATTGCCCTTGAGGAATTTTCACCGGCAAAACTGCCCCGGCAGGAGCCTTCAGCTTCCAAAGCATTAACGGGGCTCCAAGATGTTCTTGAGACCTCAACCTCGGCAGAACTACTGGTGCCATGCTCTGGGGTCCCGGGCGCTTCTACCGGTACCGACACACAAGCATCAGCAGCGTCGATAGACCAGAGATTCCTTGCTATCGAACGCAGTCTAGCAGCTCTTCTCACGGCTTCGGTACCGTTGAAACCGCTTCAGACACCTCAACTGATACCGGTACCGACTGCATCGACATCGGCAGGCATGCCACCCGTACTGAGTCATGCGTCTCTCTCCAGCATCGACAGATCGGTACCTGAACAACCCGATACCGACTTAGATCGACACCGGTACCGTGCATTGCACGATCACCGGGATCAGAGATATTTTGAATCCTCGGATGAGACTAAAGACTCCGAAGACTCTGCCGATACCAGAGTACTTCTCCCCGAGGATTCCTCTTCTCCTCAATGCAGAATCGCCAGGAGAAGGCTAATGAAATAGATACTGACAATATCACACTGGATAGATTGTCCAAATCTACAGCCAATCCTGCAAAGAAAAGATCCTCTAAGAAACCATTTTTCAATAAGACAAAGAGGTTTTATCCTTCCTATACCCAACAGGGACACCGTCCATGTCAGACTGCCCAAAAGGGACAGCAGCAACAACCTAGACAACAAAAAAAGCCAAAAGCTACAAAACCTCAGCCAGCTCAGCAGGTTCAGTCTCCTCAGGGGCTTTGACTCCTTTCTAGAGAACTTCGCCTTCCTGCCCCTGAAGGGTCCAGAACCCTTAACCATCTCAGGCAGGTTATGTCATTTTGCCCACAGATGGTACCAAATAACAGCAGAAAATTGGACTCTGTCCATTATACGAGAGGGGTAGAAGCATCATTTTTACAGCCTGCCCCCTCCTACAATTATAAGACAGTTCAATTCTCAGACCTCTCTTGACAATCTTTTAGGTCAAGAAGTCACAATGCTCCTTGCTCAAGGAGCAATAGAGGGAAGTACCCATTCCCCATCAGGGTACAGGGTACTACTCCCCCTATTTCCTTATTCAAAAGAAAACAGAACACGGACCCATTTTAGAGAATTGAACAAATATCTGTTCCAAGAGAAGTTCAAAATGGTCTCTCTAGGAACTCTGCTGCCATACCTTCAAAGTCAGGATTGGTTTTGTTCTCTAGATCTCAAGGATGCGTATACTCGTGTTCTCATCCATCCAAATCACAGGAGATTCCTCCGATTCCTGTTTAAAGGAAAGCACTACCAATACAAGGTTCTTCCCTTTGGCCTGGCATCTGTGCCAAGAGTGCTCACAAAATGCATGGCTGTCGTAGCAGCATTTCTCTGCACTCTGGGAATATTTGTCTTCCCTTACTTAGACGACTGGCTCATTCGAGCCCCTACAGTGCCAGAAGCCAGCTCTGCTCTATCTCGCACAATGCGAATCCTTCAGTATTTGGGACTGGTAATAAACCTCCCAAAATCCAATCTTGCTCCCACAGTCCCTAGAGTTCATAGGAGCTCATCTGGATACCAGACAGAGAAGGGCTTTCTTTCCGCAGCCCCGCTGTCTTCGCATAGTACAACTAGCTTCCCAAGCACTGCTCAAACCTTGTCTCACTGCTCGGGAAATGCTACAATTGCTAGGCCACATGGCATCTACCGTGTATGTGGTTCCTTATGCTCGCCTCCATATGCCCGCAGCCCAGTGGACTTTATCCACTCAGTGGACACAGGCTTCAGGTGGACAAAATAACAAACTCAGACTGTCTTATTTCGTCCCTCCAATGGTGGCAATCACCTAGAAACCTTCTGGTGGGGTCTCCTTTCCAGCAACCCCTATCCCAAGCCACCCTAACAACAGATGCTTCACAGGTGGGATGGGGAGCACACCTGCACGATCTCTCTACCCAGGGTACCTGGACTCCACAGAAGGACTGTCTTCAAATCAGCCTCCTGGAGCTCAGAGCAATCTTCCTTGCTCTTTGAGTATTTCACGCCCAGCTCACCTACAAGACAGTCCTAGTTCAAACGGACAATCAGGTAGCCATGTTCTATGTGAACAAGCTGGGCAGAACAGGCTGTCTGTCGCTATGCAACGAAGCTTTGCGACTACGGGCCCTCGCCAGAGAGCATCAGATTGATCTCCTTGCGGTGTATCTTCCAGGCATTCAAAATTCTTGGGCAGACAAACTCAGTCGAGTTCTGCTTCCACACAAATGGTCTCTCCATGCAGACCAGGTTGCCCAAATATTTCAGATTTGGGGAACCCCGGACATAGACCTCTTTGCAAGTCCGCTAAATGCCAAACTTCCCCTGTTCTGTTCCAGAATTCTGGCTCGATGTTGTCAGACAAGTGACGCCTTCCTCCTTCACTGGGGTCAGGACTTCCTATGTGCCTTCCCACCCATTCCCGTCATCCCTAAAACCCTATTCAAGCTTCAGAGAGACAGAGGTCATATGATCTTCATTGCGCCACGTTGACCATGGCAAACGTGGTACCCTCTGCTCCTACATCTCTCTCAAGCTCTGCCTCTGGAGTTGGGATCCGCTCCATATCTTCTCTCCCAAGAGGACGGGCTGCTGTGGTATCCCAATCCCCATTCTCTGCATCTCAGGGCCTGGTTGCTGAAAGCCTAGAACTTCAGGATCTTAACCTTTCCCAACAGGTAAAGGATATCGTTCATGCTTCTAGGAAACCCTCCACAAGACGCTCGAATGCCTTTAAGTGGAAAAGGTTTACCATATGGTGCTCGCAGAAGGGTCTTAACCCTCTTGCGATATCTCTGGAATCGATACTGGACTATCTCCTTCATTTGTCAAATGCAGGTCTCAAGACAAATTCAGTAAGAGTCCATCTTAGTGCTATTGCAGCTTCTTACAAGCCTCTAAGTGGACAATCTATTTCCTGTCATCCTCTCATGGTGAGATTTATGAGAGGCCTTATTTTAACAAAGCCTCCTACCGGCTTAATGGGAGGCTTAAATCTGGTGCTCGGGCAGCTCATGAAACCGCACTTTGAACCATTAGCCACTACATCTTTGAAATTCCTTTCCTGGAAAGTCATCTTCCTCATTGCAATCACATCAGCACGTCGCATCAGTGAATTGCAAGCGTTAGTGGCTGATCCTTCTTACACAAGGTTCCACCATGATAAGGTAGTTCTTAGGACTAATCCACACTTTATGCCAAAGGTGGTTTCGCCTTTCCATTTAAACCAAGCGGTTTACCTTCCTGTATTCTTTCCGAGGCTTCATGCCTCCAGTGCAGAAAGGAACCTTCATACCTTGGACTGTAAAAGAGCTTTGCCTTTTACTTGCAAAGGACACAGCAACAGAGAAAATCTTCTCAACTCTTTGTTGCTTTTGATCCTAGTTATTTGGGACTTCCAGTTTCCAAAAGAACACTGTCCAACTGGATCGCACAGTGCATATCCTTTGCCTATGAGAGTAAGAACCTTCCTCTTGAAGGCCATGTCACCACTCACAATGTGAGAGCCATGGCAGCCTCAATAGCTCATCTTCACTCTGTGTCTATCGACGACATCTGTTGAGCAGCTACTTGGGCTTTGGTACATACCTTCACAGTCCACTACTGCTTAGACAAGGACTTCCGCCGGGATGCCTTGTTTGGCCAAGCTGTTCTTCAACACCTTTTTCAGACTTAATCAACTCCTACCCACCGTCCCTGTTAGAATGCCAGAGATCCATGGGGGGCAGTGGGGCCCTTTCACAAGGGCTGACAACTTCCTGGAGCCATTTCCCTGGCATCTGCAGCTAGGGAGTCCCCATATGTGAAGGCTACATTCCTGCTTGTTCCTAGCGTAGTTACTCACCTGTAATAGGTGATCTCCGGGAACAGCAGGAATTTAGTCTTCACAACCCACCCACTTCCCCTAGGAGTTGTATCTCTCTCTCTCCCTCTCTCCCTCTCTCTTTTGTCTCAGCTATAAACTGAACTGGAGAGGGAAAGTTGGAAAGGCGGGAAGGCAGCACGCAGGCGCTGTGGGATGCTCCCAAAACCTTTCCTATTGGACACTGGGGAGCGTTCCCGCGCAGACTCCGTCGGTACCGACGATGCCCATATGTAAAGACTAAATTCCTGCTGTTCCCGGAGTTCACCTGTTACAGGTGAGTAACTACGCTATCTCCAGGAACAAGCAGGAATGAGTCTTCACATATGGGTACGTCGGTACCGACGAAGCCTGCTCGGGAACGCTCCTCAGCTTTCCAAAAAAGGAAAGCTTTTGGGAGCATCCCACAGTGCCTGCGCGCTGCCTTCCCGCCTTTCCAACCACCTCTCTCCAGTTCTTCTTTTCCGCGGAGCCAGCAGGTCGTGTTCCTGTCACCGCTGAAGAAGTTCTTTGTTTTATTTTATTTCTTTGGTCGCGCGTCTGCCTTCTCCGACGTCGGACCGGTACCGCCGGTCTTTCTTTCTTTTCTTAAAAAAAAAAAAAAAGAACATATTTTTCCCTCACTTAGTGTGTTTTTCGTTTTTGGGCCTTAGGCCTCACGAAAAATTTTCCTTATGGAAAAACCAGCCTCCGGGTTTAAAAAATGCACTAAGTGCAGTGGTACTATTTCTGTTACCGACACCCATGAATGGTGTCTCAAATGTTTGGGTCCTGACCACTCCATTTTGGATTGTTCGTCCTGCTCCTTGATGTCCAAACGAGGTTTACAGAACCGAGCAGCCAAGCTCCATGTTCTGTTTCCCTCTGATGCAGCTTCAGTGGCATCAACGTCTTCCAGGGCTGCTTCTTCCTCCCATGGATCTCAGGTAACCAAACATAAAACCAGCCGGTCCTCGAAGGGTAGATCTCCTTCCAAGCATCGAGATGCCTCCGGGCTTGCCCTTGAGGATCCTGCATCGGCAAAACTACCCCGGCGGGAAGCTCCGGCTTCCAAAGCTCCACCTATGGGGTTACAGGTTGACATCGATAGCATGGCCTCGACCGATCACCTGTTAGAATGCTCTGGGGTACTGGCACAGCCTTCCGGTACCGACTTCCAGGCATTCATGGCGTTGATGGATCAGAATGTTCTATCCATGCAGCAGGCTATCACGGCCTTCATTCAAGCTGCGACGCCGCTGATGCCACAACAAACTCCGTTGTCGGTATCGGCCCAGGTACCGGCACCGACTGCATCGACATCGGCTATGGTGTCGACTGCAGCGGTTCCCTGCCTAGGGATGCCCATTGGTACCGAACCGGTACCGATAACGCCCGATGTCGATACCGCTCGGTACGCGTATCGAGCTTTGAAAGAGCACCCTGACAGTCGATACTTTGATTCCTCTGAAGATTCTGATGCATCGGAGGCGTCTGCTGAAGTATCCATAGCCCTTCCTGAAGAGCCGCCTTCTCCAAAAAGAAGAATGTCTCCTCCAGAAGACTTGTCCTTTCAAGACTTCATAAGAGAAGTAGCTAAAGGGCTTTCTATTTCAGTAACTTCTGAATCAGAGCCTAGAGCTAAAAAATTAGATATTTTAGGTTATCCCAAGGCTCCTAAGGAGGCAGTCAGCTTGCCAATTCATGAGATTCTTTATGATCACATGATTGACTTATGGGAGACTCCTCTCACTATCTCTCCTCATTCTCGTAGGTTGGACACCATGTGCCGTGTCCCTCCTTGTCCTGGTTTTCATAAAACACAGCTTTCTCACCATTCTATTGTGGTGGAGTCAGCTATGAAAAAGATAAAGAGTGCAAAAAGACACTCCTCTGTTCCTCCAGGAAGAGAATGCAGGACCTTGGATGCTTTTGGTAGAAAAATCTTCCAAGCCAGTATGCTCATTGCCAGAATCAACTCCTATAGTCTTTATATGGGGATGTTTCTGAAAGAAGTTGCAGATAAGCTGCACACTTTCCTCCCTTTTCTTCCAGAGGATAAAAGGGAAGAATTTCTTATTTGGCTTAAGCATACTCAAGATATTTCAAAGTTCTCCAACTGTGCAGCTTTTGACTCCTTTGAGGGTGCCAGCAGAGCATCGGCCATTGCCATAGCTGCATGCAGAATTGCTTGGCTCCAAGCTTCTGATCTAGAATCTTGGGTCCAGGATGGCTTGGGAAATCTTCCTTGTACAGGGGAAAACCTGTTTGGCAAAGATTGGCAAATAAAAGCCACTCAAATGGATGCAGAAAATTCTGCTTTGGATAGACTTTCAAAGTCAACCTCCATTCCTGCCAAGAAAAAACCTTTCAAGAAGTCTTTTTTCCTCAAGAAAGGCAGATTCAATCCTGCTTCTGGCCAGCAATCATCTACAGGTCGTTTTGCTGCTAAGCGTCAGCAACCTAAGCAAGCCAGGCCTAAGTCTACAGGGGCAGCTGCAACTCAGCAGACCCAGCCTCCTCAGGGCTTTTGACTTGATGCTAGAGAACTTGGCCTTTCTGGCTCTGAAACAGCCAGAGCCTCTCACCATTCCAGGAAGGTTAGTTCACTTTGCTCCCAGATGGGAGCAAATTACAACAGAGCAATGGACCCTCTCCATCATAAGGGAGGGGTACAAACTTCATTTCTCAAACCTTCCTCCTCACACCATGGTGAGACATTTCAATTCTCCAACATCTCTCCTCGACCTTCTAGGTCAGGAGGTGACTGCCCTTTTTGCCCAAGGGGCAATAGAAGAAGTACCTCCTCTTCAACAAGGGTCAGGGTTTTACTCCCCCTACTTTCTGATTCCAAAGAAAACGGGGGGCTACAGACCCATATTAGATCTCAGAGAATTGAACAAATTTCTATGCAAGGAGAAATTCAAGATGCTTTCTCTGGGCACTCTCCTTCCATACCTTCAGAGTCAGGATTGGCTTTGTTCTCTAGATCTCAAGGATGCGTACACCTATGTCCTCATCCATCCATCTCGCAGAAGGTTCCTCCGTTTCCTTTTCCAAGGGAAGCATTACCAATACAGGGTGCTTCCTTTCGGTCTGGCCTCTGCTCCAAGAGTGTTCACCAAATGCATGGCAGTAGTAGCTGCATTTCTACGCACTCTGGGAATATTTGTATTCCCATACCTGGACGACTGGCTCATCCGAGCTCCATCTCAGTCAGAGGCCCAGACTTCCCTGGACTGCACAAGGCGCATTCTGCAGTATCTGGGACTTGTGGTAAACCTCCCAAAGTCCCAGCTCACCCCTACTCAGTCCCTAGAATTCATAGGGGCCTGGCTAGATACTACCACTGCAAGGGCCTATCTTCCTCAGGCCCGTTGCCTACGCCTAGTGCAGTTAGCCTCCCAGATTCAGTCAAAGAGCCATTTAACTGCCTGGGAGATGCTACAACTGCTAGGCCACATGGCATCCACAGTGCATGTGGTCCCCTATGCTCGCCTTCACATGAGAACAGCTCAGTGGACTTTGTCCACTCAGTGGACTCAAGCATCAGGGGGTCTGTCAGACAAAATAGCAACCTCCAGGTGCCTCTTTTGGTCTCTCCAGTGGTGGAAGTCCACCCAAAATCTGTTGCTGGGGTCCCCCTTCCAACAGTTGTTGCCCCAAGCAACCCTCACAACAGATGCCTCCCCAACAGGTTGGGGAGCTCATCTACAAGACCTCTCCACTCAGGGCACTTGGTCTCCACAGGAGACCTCTCTACATATCAACCACTTGGAGCTCCAAGCAGTTTTTCTAGCTCTCAAGGTCTTCCATACCCTGCTCAGCTACAAGACAGTCCTCATTCATACGGACAATCAGGTAGCTATGTTTTACATAAACAAGCAAGGAGGAACTGGCTCTCTGTCGCTTTGCAACGAAGCTTTAAGATTGTGGGCCTTCGCCAGAGAGCATCAAATCCATCTCCTGGCCGTATACCTTCCAGGAATCCAAAACTCTTGGGCAGACAGACTCAGTCGAGTTCTGCTTCCACACGAATGGTCCCTGCACATGGACCAGGTACTCAGAATCTTTCAAGAGTGGGGAACCCCGGACATAGACCTCTTGCAAGTCCGTGGAATGCCAAACTTCCTCGGTTCTGTTCCAGAATTCCGTGTCAGGGAGTTCAGGCCAAGGATGCCTTCCTCCTTCACTGGGGTCAAGACTTCCTGTATGCCTTTCCACCCATTCCCTTAATTCCCAAGACTCTGTTCAAGCTCCAGAGGGATCAAGGATCTATGATCCTCATAGCTCCACGCTGGCCACGCCAAGTGTGGTACCCTCTACTTCTGCATCTCTCTCAAGCTCCCTCCCTAGACTTGGGAGCTGCTCCAGACCTCCTGTCCCAGGAGGAGGGAACTTTGTGGCACCCAAACCCCAAGTCCCTTCACCTCAGGGCTTGGTTGCTGAAGGCTTAGACCTTCAAGATTGGAATCTTTCTCAGCAGGTGAAGGATATCCTCCATGCTTCCAGAAAACCACCTACTAGACGTTCCTATGCTTTTAAATGGAAAAGGTTTTCCATTTGGTGTGCTGAGAAGGGTCTTGACCCTCTAGCACTACCTTTTGAATTTTCTATTGGAATATCTCCTGCATCTCTCCAATGCAGGCCTTAAGACGAATTCAGTAAGAGTTCATTTGAGTGCTATTGCAGCATCCCTTAAACCTCTCAATGGACAGCCTATTTCCTCTCATCCTCTTATTGCAAGATTCATGAGAGGCCTAACTTTAACTAAACCTCCCATTAGGCCTCCTCCGGTGGCATGGGACTTAAATCTGGTTCTTGGTCAGCTTATGAAGCCACCTTTTGAACCCTTAGCCACCACCTCCTTGAAATTCCTTTCCTGGAAGGTTATTTTCCTCATTGCAGTCACATCAGCTCGTCGCATCAGTGAGCTACAGGCCTTGGTGGCTAATCCACCTTATACAAGGTTTCATCATGATAAGGTAGTCCTCAGGACCAATCCACACTTTATGCCTAAAGTGGTCTCACCTTTTCATCTGAACCAAGAGGTATATTTACCTGTCTTCTTTCCAGGTCCTCATGCATCAAGTGCAGAAAGGAATCTTCATACCCTGGATTGTAAAAGGGCTCTTGCCTTTTACTTACAAAGGACTCAGCAACATAGAAGGTCTTCCCAACTCTTTGTTGCTTTTGATCCTTCTCATTTAGGACTTCCAGTCTCTAAGAGGACACTGTCCACTTGGATTGCTCAGTGTATTTCTTTCGCCTACCAGAGTAAGAACCTTTCTCTGAAGGGCCATGTCACAGCTCACAATGTGAGGGCCATGGCAACTTCTATGGCTCTTCTCAATTCTGTGTCCATCGACCAGATCTGTCGAGCAGCCACATGGGCCTCGGTTCATACCTTCACGGCCCATTATTGTTTGGACAAGGACTCCCGCCGGGATGCCTTGTTTGGTCAGGCTGTCCTAAAACACCTGTTCCATACTTGAGCAACTCCTACCCTCCATCCCTGTTTAGATGCCTGAGATCCAAGGGGAAGGTAGGGCCCTTCTCAGGGTCTACAACCCTGGGGATCTCCCCGGCATCTCTAGCTGGGGAGTCCCCCATATGTGAAGACTCATTCCTGCTTGTTCCTGGAGATAGCACAGTTTTACCTGTAACAGGTGATCTCTGGGAGCAGCAGGAATAAGTCTTCACAACCCACCCACCTCCCCAAGGAGTTGTATCTTCTATCTCTCTTTCCTTTCCTCTCTCTCTCTCTCTCTTTGTCTCAGCTCTGAAACTCGAACTGGAGAGAGGCGGTTGGAAAGGCGGGAAGGCAGCGCGCAGGCGCTGTGGGATGCTCCCAAAAGCTTTCCTTTTTTGGAAATCTGGGGAGCGTTCCCGCGCAGGCTCCGTCGGTACCGACGTACCCATATGTGAAGACTTATTTCTGCTGTTCCCAGAGATCACCTGTTACAGGTAAGTAACTGTGCTTTATTAGTCTTAAAACAGGTTACACTGTAATTTATTGCATGTCCCCTAGTCTTTCTACCTTTTGATGGCGTAAACAACCGGTCTGTGTTTACCCTTGCCACTCCATTCATTAATTTATCATATCTCCCCTCAGCTATCTCTTTTCCAGGTTGAAGAGCCCTAACCTTTTAAGCCTTTCCTCACAGGGGTATCCTTCAATCCCCTTTACCATTTTTGCTGATCTTCTCTGTACCTTTTCTAATTCCGCTATATCCTTTTTAAGATACAGCGACCAGAATTGCAGACAATATTCGAGGTGCGGTCGCACCATGGAACGATACAGAGACATTACAATATCCTTGGTTTTATTCTCCATTCTTTTCCTTATTATTCCTAGTATTATTTTTGCCTTCTTGGCTGCCGCTGCATAGGTTTTTGTTCTAAATATTAGGACTAAACAACTTATATACTGTTCTCATACAGAAGTAATTAAATATAGTACATACAGACAAATGTCTCCTGTGACTCTAAGCACTCTCTTCTTTATCTCAGCTATTATAGGACTGGCATTCATTAACTTTTTGCTGTGCCATAAAAACAAATGCTTTTGGTAGTTTATACTGAAAAAAAATAAAGATAATCATAAAAACTAAGATCCCCATGGCAGATAACTTTTTCTGGGATATATTTTAATAATTTCTTTTGTTTTGCTCGCACATATTAAATTCAAAGGGGGCCTTTAACTAAAGGGGGTGGTAAGGTGTCATACCTAGCCATACGTTAGGGGTAACACCACCGTTTTAATGTGTGGAACGCAATTCCCTGGCAGTTAACACAGAGCTCTTTCCCATAAAGTGGGCGGTGTTAGCACGGATGCACTTTACTCCACCTGTTGAGTTAGCTCATGGTGTGAACCCAGCACTAAATGCGCTGAGCTCACCATGTCCACTCTCTGCCCCTAACCCGCCCACTTGCAACCCTAACACGGATTGCATCGTTAGCGCAGGAATTGTCCCACGCTGTCATGGCCCTGCGCTAGTTGCCAACTAGCACTCATTAGTAAAAGACCCCCATGATCCTCTTTATTGTAGCCTACTAGCATAGTTTGATTGAGTGGATTAGCGGTCGTCTTCTGGATGAATTTTTGATATTCATTATTATCAATAGAAATGATGCAGATGAATATGTTATTAGCTGTAGCTGAAGGCAAGAATGCCATAGGTTAGTTTGGGTGTATTTGAAAGGACATCCTGTATTCTTTGCCAGTTGAAGAAAGCAACAATATGAATAACTTGCTGAAAGCAACAATATGAATAACTTGCTAATGTGGTAAAATTAACAGCATTATTTCATACATGAGTTTCAGTTGTTTGACTATGAACTATGAGTGTGAATGCTGAGAGTTAAAATGAAAAATCGCTAAGGACTTCTGATAATATTGTTATGTAGAGATATTTTTGTTTATATTTCTTATTGTTTTGTTCTGGAATTGTAATGAGTTTTATAATGTTGAAAGTGATATATCTGAAAGTCTTTTTGCCAAATGAAATGTTAACAGAAAAAATAAAGAGAGAAAATGTCAGCAAATGAATTTTAGGTTGTGAGATCTTTTTATTAAAGTAATTGAATACATTTGTGACTAACCTCCAAGGGCTATGCCCCTTTTCTTCTTCACTGACCTAAGAAAGGAGAGTAGAGGCTTCTAAACCTAGTAACAAATGTATTGTTAGTCAAATGAAAGGTATCACCTACAATAATGGTTCCCAACCCATGGTCCACAGAAAAGAAAAAGAAACTGTTTCTTCATTAAGTTTGAATTAGCAACACTCTGGTGGCTCAGAGGCCTGAAGCCAATATATTGGTGCCCCATACAGGCCAGTAGTTCATTGGCAGCCCGGGACTGAACAGAAGTGGTAGTGGCTTGTGTAGGTGTCAGACTCAGCAGGAGCCCGAAGTTGAGCAAGGGCAGCAATCATCCATAAGGGCGGCAAGCTTCGTAGCGGTTTGAGACCAGGAGTTGAAGAAAGTAGCATTTGGCAATCAGGAATCAGAAGTAGATGAGGACCAGGAAGTTCAACAGCAGCTTGTAATTTTACAGAAGCAGCAATGGGGTTGGGAGGGGATGGGTGAGGTGAGGTGAGAGACAGCGAAAGGCTAAGAATGATAGAATAGGCTCAGGAGCCAGACTGCTTTGACTGGGCTAGAGGAAGAGAGAGAGACCTATGGACTTCGGCTATGAGTTACTAGTGGGAACAGGGTGTAGGGAAAAAAGGTCTGCAGACACTAAAGAGTTAAAGTCCATAACCTACAACTTAAGTTGTCCTTTATTCCCAAGTCTACTAAAATTCCCTTTTCAAGCGAGTTCCCCTCTAACGCTTAGGACTCCTTGTAACCTTGGGCAAGTCACTTCATTCTCCATTGTGTTATATACAAATATAGATTTTAAGCCTTCTAGGGTCAGGGAACTACCTACCATGTTTAAATGTAACTTGCCTTAAGCTAACTATGAAAACAAAATTAAAAATTATATATCGCATCTTCGCAATAGGAAAAGCAAAAGATTGTCAGTCATAAAAAGTTACGGAGTTGTGCATAAGAAGTCAAGACTGGGCAAAAATTGGCAAAGTAACAGAAAGATGCATATGTCATTGTTGGAGCGTCCCATTTAACAGAAATTTGCTTAAACACCTATGCTTCCTTTTGTGTGTGTGTGGGGGGGGGGTGGTAAGTTGCTTTTGCAGCATTCTGGGTTTATCTATCTATAGATCTATCAGTCTCTATAGATAGACAGAGATACATATATATCTATAAAGATATATATTTAGATATGTTTTATTGTTAATTTCTGGGTTCCTCTACAGCACGTCTGGGCCTCTTTTTTATTTCTTTTCCTCTGGAGGACGATGGGAGGCATCTGGGGAAATCCATGCAAGAAGACATAACATGTAGCGAGACTGTACTAGAGATCAGCATTCTTTGTTGGAAGTTCAAAATGAAACTAGGGGCCAAGTACAGAGAAGTGACAATTATTCCTAATAAAGCCAAGCCCTGAAGCACCTTGTGGCTTTCTGAAACAGTTGTGAAAGAAAAAGGTAAAAAGAGAGTGTTCCTACTTTTATTTATAGAATTTTCCCAGTAAATTGATCACTAATACAGACCGATTATCTAGTTCTGAGCACTGATCTTGTGCTGACAAATAGTATTACTCCCAAAACCAGTCAGATTGACCCTGTTAGTACCAAATCTCTAGGAAAGAATTGTCCAGCAATGTGTAATCTATTATTTCATTGGCGTTATTTATCCTATCAATAGTCACACCTATGTAAAGCTGAGGTGTTCATCTTTCCAATAGCAAATGGCATTTGTTTTTTGAATATATAACTGCAGAGATTTCAGTATACTAAAGTGGTCTGATTGATGACCAAGTTAGTTCACTTGATTATGTAGAATTAATGGTCATCATCTACTACTCCTATTGTGCAATATATTTTATAAAAAATCATACTAGTTAGTTGTTGCAAGCATTGCAGTGGCAACAAAGTGGGGAATCCCTGTTCTACATTTGAACAGTTAGCTCACCAGGATGTAAGCTAGGCTTTCAGTTGAGAAAGTTTTAATAAATAAACAAAATCTTTGTCACAAATACGAGAACCAGAGTTTATTCCTTAAAACATATATGATAAAGAAGTGTTTGGAGAATAGACTAGATGAATCCCATTCAGTATTTTGAACCAGAGAAATCTTGGTGGGTGGGGGGAGAGTAAGCTGCCTGGTTAAGTGAAGAATAAGGCATATTGTTAGGTTAATCTGTTGCCTCGTCATGTATTCAACAGAGCACAGCATTGTTGAACAACACGTCTACAGATTAATGGATGTAGTACTCTATTGTCTCATCCAGTTATTTGTTTGAAAAAATTAGTATTTCCAGGGTTTTGACAATGCATTTAAACACTTGGGACAAGTGCATTTTCTCAGTAGGCAGGTAGGCCCAGGAGTGGAGGAGAGGCAGGAATGATTACTGCCTCAATCAGGTCCTTAGGTATAAGAGGCCGAAGCAAAGAAAGCAACAGAAACATCTTTAGCATTGACTGGGGCTCTGGAGGGGAAGAAATGGGCATGGGAGGTGAATAAAGGTGAATTGGAGTGGAGGAGTGAATTGGAGTGGAGGAGTGGCCTAGTGGTTGGAGCAAGGTACTTCAGGCCGGAAGGTCGGGGGTTCAAATCCCACTAGAGGACAGCAACCTTGGGCCGGAAGGACTGGGGTTTCTAGTCCCACAGATGCTCCTTGTGGTCTTGGGCAAGCCACTTAACCCTCCATAGCTCATGTTACAAGAAATCTACCATTGTATATAGTTGTATAATTAAGATGTACAACGTTTTCCTAAGTTGAATCCTGTTAGATCTCCTGTTACATGTAAGCTCACGACAGCATGTTGCTATCTGTGAGCACTTTATGTTTACTGTAAACCGCACTGATGAGAAAGAGCGCGGTATATAAGAACATTAAATAAATAAAAAATAAAATAAATAAATGTTCCCTGTAAAATAGTTATCTCCAAGTTATAATGCCCTGTTCAATGTAATTTCAGTTTGTTCAATGTAAACTGCACTGATGCAGAATAGCGCGGTATATAAGAGAATGTAAATAAATAAATAAAATAAATAAATAAAGGACTGGGAGGGAAAAGAGGAGGAGGGGAAAGGCTTGTGGAGTTTGGGGAAGAAAGGTCTGCAGGATGGAAAGAGGCTGAAAGGGACTGGAAGTTAGAGTATATGGTGAGTGTGTTTTGTTCTCTTAAAGGAAATTTAGAATTCCTGAAAACTTATATTTAAAATTTAAAATGTTTTATCTGAAATATTTAGAACTCCTATTTAAAGTGATGATTATATTCAAGGCCTCTAATCTTCTGCAGCAGTCTTGGGGTAGACTAAAGTATAAAATTTTTAAAAAATCTGTGGCAGGTCAGAAATATGTCTGTATTGAAAATGTATATTGCTTTCAAATCAGTGAAAATTATTGTATATGCAAAGAAGTGTTCCAGGTTTTGTGTACTAAGCACTATGCATATCCTTTTAAAAATCTATATTAGTAATTGTTGGATTTTAATAATTTTTCTGTATTATCTCAGTTTAGGCTAGGAATAGAGGAGGCTTTGTAAAATACTATTTATATACAATTTGCTAAGAAGAGCAAAAGGTTCTTTTATTTAGTGATAAGGGCAACATTCTCCCCTCACTAAGTAATGTATAATTTTAAAATCCGTTTCTTAATTTATTTCCTTTGAGGATTTTAAATGACTTAACCTTATCTAATTCTTTTATGGAAGATAAAAGGATTTTGGAACCTCTTTTTAATTGATTTAGTTACTCTGTGACCAATTTTTTAGGGGTCTTTTATTTTCCTTGGGTCAGTTGTGTAAAAGCAGTGGATTTTTAATCATATTGAAATGTTAAAAGGAAGAGATTTTGCAGGTGTAGACAAACCAATATATTTTTCTAATTACAGAAAACAAGAGGTTCTAGTAATAATATTTAATGTTAGTATCCACAGCCCTGTACAAAATATCTGTAAAGTTGCTTTTCTCCATCCATTTGTTTTAGGAATGTTAAACAGTATTGATTAATAGAGGCACCCCAGAAGTTGTTCAGAATGTTTTCTTTCACAGCAGGGAGAGCTTCTGTATTTCTTTTCTTCATTTTAGGCACATTTCACTCAAGTGATAGCACCTATTGGATAGAATCCATCTGTCCCTGCCTGTTAGTTTGTCCATCCATATGCATGTTTGTTTGCACTTGCACAAACAAATCTGGGCATTCCAATAGAGGCAGGAGGAGTACAGAGTGGACAGTGAGCTGGTTGAGAAGTTAGTCTCATCTACCAGAAGAGAAGCAGTCTACAGAAGTCCAGTGATCTTGAACGTGCCATTGAGGTCCCCAGTCTACTCAACGAGAATGAAAGGGCCAGGGACATGACTGTGTCCTTGGCAAAAAGATGTGCTGTCTTTCAACAGTGACCCAACTCCTACAAGCAAAAGGAAGTGGCTACAGCTGCAGTGAAAAACTCCACAGCCTGCTGACAGGAACCCAATCTGCTGATAAGAAGAAGGGATGATGGAGGGGAGAGGAAGAGTACGAAGGGTGGGAGAGAGGGGCGAGGAATGGAGGATAGAGTGCAAGTGGAAGGGGAATGGAAGGAAGAAGAGTGCGTGGTGGAAAGATGAATAAATGAGTGCAACGAGGCAGGGAAGCGTGCATGGAGAGAGTAGACATAATGCCTCTGTGTCAAGAGGCAGAAACACACCCCAATCACTCACATACACCCACACCCTCTGCCCCCTCCACATACCCCACACCACTATTAAGACAACTGCTTTGAATGCGGAAGCATGCTCCCAAGAGCCAGGAAACATTGTCTCTTCCATCTCAACAAATATTATGAAGTTGAGAAACGGCTCCTGAAACTTAAGTGGTCTTGTGCACAGAGGCCAGCTAGCACTGTGTGGTCCAGGAGATCATTTTCATTGGGTTTTGCCTCTGTCCCCTCACACTAAAACTTTGAGTCATTTGTGAAAAAAGGAGAGCACAGTGCCTCTTCAAAGCAGGTGTAGGTCTTAGTGAGGACTTATTGACTGAAATTACATGGTTCTTCAGCACTGTCATCCCATTCGGAGCATTTGCACTGTGCCCTGAAAGATTACTCATTTCTGGACTCAATGCCTCCAGAATCTTTCTTATTAGAAAAGTCCTCAATGGGTATTCCATATGAACTATCTCTTGCACAGACAGATCTCCTTATGAGAACATCCCTTACCCAAGATTTGTTCAGTGTCAGAAGGAGATTTGTTCCCATTACAATAGGAAGAAGATCACCGTTGAGATGTTTGACCTCTTAAAATTCAGAGGCCTGAAAAGCCCCTAAGGACACTCAACAAGGAACTAATTTGGATATTGCAATCTGTGCTAATCATTTGGCCTGTATCTAAAAAGTTGGACCAGCACCTAGTTTCCTTAAAGTCTGGCTCTGCGTTCTTCTGTAATAGTCGAGGAGCTGAGAAAATGCAGAAAACTTTCTAATACACCACCTGGTAAAGATCCTAGACTCTTGGATCACTTAAGCAAGAAAGTAATCTCCAGGAACAAGCAGGAATGAGTCTTCACATATGGGTATCGTCGGTACCGACGGAGCCTGCGCTGGAACGCTCCCCAGCGTCCAATAAGAAAGCTTTTGGGAGCATCCCACAGCACCTGCGTGCTGCCTTCCCGCCTTTCCCAACCGCCTCTCTCCAGTTCTTCTTTTCCGCTGAGCCAGCAGGTCGTGTTCCTGTCACCGCAGAAGAAGTTCTTTATTTTTTCTTTATTCTTTTGTGTCGCGTCTGCCTTTTTCGACGTCGGACCGGTACTGCCGGTCTTTCTTTTCATTCTTTCAAAAAAAAAAAAAAAGCTTTATTTCTACTGTGCATTTTCAGTTTTTGGGCCCTAGGCCTAAAAATATTTTCCTCATGGAGAAGCCCGCTTCTGGGTTTAAAAAATGCACAAAATGTGGCGGTACTATTTCTGTCACCGACACCCATGACTGGTGTCTAAAGTGTTTGGGACCTGACCATTCCATCACGGATTGTATGGTCCTGTACCATGATGTCTAAGAGAGGTCGGCAGAACCGAGCAGCCAAGCTCAGTACCCTGTTTCCCTCTGATGCAGCTTCGGTAGCATCGACGTCTTCCAGGGCCTCCTCTTCCTCCCATGGATCTCAGGTAACCAAGCATAAATCTGGCCGGTCCTCAAAGGGCAGATCTCCCTCCAAGCATCGAGATACCTCCGGGCTTGCCCTCGAGGATTCTGCACCGGCAAAATTACCCTGGCGGGAAGCTCCGGCTTCCAAAGCATTATCTATGGGGTCACAGGTTGACATCGATGGCTCGGCCTCGACATATCACCTGTTGCCGTGTTCTGGGGTACCGGTGGCTCCCACTGGTACCGACATCCAGACTGGTGGCGTCAATGGATCAGAAGATTCTGACCATGCAGCGCACCTTAACGGCTTTCATACAGGCTGCGACGCCTTCGGTACCGCAACAATCCCCGTTGCTGGTACCGGCTCCGGTACCGGCATCGCTCCCTGTACCGGTACCGATTGCATCGGCTTCGGTGTCTACTGCAACGGTACCCTGTCCTATGATGCCCATCGGTACCGAACCGGTACCGATTACTCCCGATGTCGATCTCACTCGATACGGTTATTGGGCTTTACAGGAGCATCCAGACAGGCGATACTTCGATTCCTCTGAGGACTCTGATGAGTCTGAGGGTTCTGTAGAAGCATCGATACTTCTTCCTCAGGAGTCTTCTTCACCTAAACGAAGAATGTCTCCTCCAGAAGACTTGTCTTTTCAAGACTTTGTTAGGGAAGTGGCTAGGGGCCTCTCTATCACAGTGGCCCCTGAGTCAGAACCCAGAGCCAAGGAGTTGGATATTTTACAATATCCTAAAGCTCCTAAGGAGGCAGCTACTTTACCTGTTCATGAGATTCTTTATGATCTCATGTTGAGGATGTGGGAGACACCTCTCACCACCTCTCCTCATTCTCGCAGGTTAGACACCATGTATCGTGTCCCTCCTTGTCCTGGCTTCCACAAGACTCAGCTTCCTCACCACTCTATTGTGGTAGAGTCTGCCATGAAAAAGATAAAGAGTGCAAAAAGACACTCATCTAATCCTCCAGGACATGAATGCAGGACCCTGGATGCTTTTGGCCGAAGGGTTTTCCAAGCTGCTATGCTAGCTGCTAGGATCAATTCCTATAGTCTTTATATAGGAATGTTTCTAAAAGAAGTCACAGATCATCTGCAGACTTTAACCCCTTTCATTTCAGAGGATAAAAGAGAGGAGTTTCTCACTTGGCTCAAACATGCCCAAGATGTCTCCAAATTTTCCAACCGTGTAGCCTTTGACTCTTTTGAGTGTGTAAGCAGAGCTTCGGCTATTGCCATAGGAGCACACAGAATTGCTTGGCTACAAGCTTCTGATTTGGAGCTCTGGGTCCAAGATCAATTGGGAAATATCCCTTGTACAGGTGAAAACCTTTTTGGTAAGGATTGGCAAGCAAAGGCCACTCAGATGGATGCTGAAAACTCTGCTTTGGATCGACTTTCAAAGTCTACCTCTGCTCCTGTTAAGAAAAGATTGTTTAAAAAGACATCTTTTTCCAAAAAGGGAAGATACTATCCTGCTTATGGTCAGCAGGCATCTTCTGCAGGTCGTTTTGCTGCAAAGCGTCAGCAACCACCTAAACAGGCCAAGTCAAAGGCAGCTAGACCTTCCACGGCCCAGCAGCCTCAGCCCCTCAGGGCCTTTGACTCGCTACTAGAGAACTTAAACTTTCTAGCCCTGGAAGGACCAGAGCCCCTTACCATCTCAGGAAGGTTGACTTACTTTGCTCCCAGATGGGAGCAAATCACAGCAGAGCAATGGACACTCTCCATCATAAGGAAAGGGTACAAGCTTCATTTCTTAAGCCTTCCCCCCCACACCATGGTGAAACAGTTCAATTCTCCAACATCTCTCCTCAACCTTCTAGGTCAGGAGATTGCCATCCTTCTTGCCCAAGGGGCAAAAGAAGAAGTACCTCTTCTTCAACAAGGCACAGGGTTCTACTCCTCTTATTTTCTCATTCCAAAGAAAACAGGGGGCTACAGACCCATCTTAGATCTCAGAGAATTGAACAAATTTCTATTCAAGGAGAAATTCAAGATGATTTCTCTCGGTGCTCTGCTTCCATACCTTCAGAGTCAGGACTGGCTTTGTTCTCTAGATCTCAAGGATGCGTACACCCATGTCCTCATCCATCCAACTCACAGAAGGTTCCTTCAGTTCCTTTTTCAAGGGAAAGCACTACGAATACAGGGTGCTTCCTTTTGGTCTGGCCTCTGCACCAAGGGTGTTCACGAAATGCATGGCAGTAGTAGCTGCATTTCTACGCACTCTAGGAATATTCGTCTTCCCATATCTGGACGACTGGCTCATTCAAGCTCCATCTCAAGCAGAGGCCAAGACTTGTCTAACCTGCACAATGCGTGTCCTTCAGTATTTGTGACTAGTAATAAATATCCCAAAATCCAATCTCACCCCTACTCAGTCCCTCGAGTTTATAGGGGCTTGGTTGGATACCATAACTGCAAGGGCCTATCTTCCTCAGGCCCGTTGCCTACGCTTGGTGCAGTTAGCCTCCCAAATACAGTTAAAGCCCCTTTTAACTGCTCGAGAAATGCTACAACTCTTAGGCCACATGGCATCCACTGTGCATGTGGTTCCATATGCTCGCCTTCACATGAGTGCAGCTCAATGGACTTTGTCCACCCAATGGACTCAGGCATCAGGTTGCCTTTCAGACAAAATAGCAAACTCCAGTCGCCTTTTTTGGTCTCTCCAGTGGTGGAAGTCCTCTCAAAACCTATTGCTGGGGTCCCCTTTTCAACAGTCATTTCCCCAAGCAACCCTTACAACAGATGCCTCTCCAATGGGTTGGGGAGCTCATCTGCAAGATCTCTCCACCCAGAGCATCTGGTCTCCACAGGAGACTTCACTACACATAAATCTCTTGGAACTCAGAGCAATTTTCTTAGCTCTCAGAGTGTTCCACTCCCTGCTCAGCTACAGGACAGTCCTCATCCACACGGACAATCAAGTAGCCATGTTCTATGTAAACAAGCAGGGAGGGACTGGCTCTCTGTTGCTTTGCCTTCGCCAGAGAGCATCAGATTCATCTTATGGCAGTATATCTTCCAGGCATTCAAAACTCTTGGGCAGACAGACTCAGTCGAGTTCTGCTTCCACACGAATGGTCCCTCCACAGGGACCAGGTAGCCAGGATTTTTCGATTTTGGGGAACCCCGGACATAGACCTATTTGCAAGTCCGTGGAATGCCAGACTTCCCCGGTTCTGTTCCAGGATTCCGTGTCAGGGAGTTCAGGCCAAGGATGCCTTCCTCCTTCACTGGGGTCAAGACTTCCTTTATGCCTTTCCACCCATTCCCCTAATTCACAAAACACTGTTCAAGCTTCAGAGAGTCCGAGGTTCTATGATCCTCATAGCACCACATTGGCCACGCCAAGTGTGGTACCCTCTACTTCTGCATCTCTCTCAAGCTCCATCCCTGGAGTTGGGCTCTGCTCCAGATCTTCTCTCCCTGGAAGACGGAACGTTGTGGCATCCAAAACCCCAGTCTGAGGGCCTGGTTGCTGAAGGCCTAGACCTTCAAGTTTTCCATCTCTCTCAGGAAGTCAGAGATATTATTCATGTTTCTAGAAAGCCTTCCACTAGATGTTCCTATGCTTTCAAATGGAAAAGATTTACCATTTGGTGTTCAGAGAAGGGTCTTAACCCTCTTGCAATACCTTTGAATTCTTTACTAGAGTATCTTCTGCATCTTTCCCATGCAGGCCTCAAAACGAATTAGGTAAGAGTCCATTTGAGTGCTGTTGCAGCGTCCCTCAAGCCTCTCAGTGGACAGCCTGTTTCCTCTCATCCTCTTATAGCAAGATTCATGAGAGGCCTTCTTTTAACTAAACCTCCCATTAGACCACCTCCAGTGGCATGGGACTTAAATTTGGTTCTTGGCCAGCTTATGAAGCCACCCTTTGAACCTTTAGCCACCACCTCCTTGAAATTTCTTTCTTGGAAGGTTATCTTTCTCATTGCAGTCACCTCAGCACGTCGCATCAGTGAGTTGCAAGCCTTGGTGGCTAATCCTCCTTATACAAGGTTCCATCGTGATAAGGTAGTCCTCAGGACCAATCCACACTTTATGCCCAAAGTGGTCTCGCCTTTTCATCTGAACCAGGAGGTATACTTACCTGTCTTTTTTTCCAGGACCTCATGTATCAAGTGCAGAGAGGAATCTTCATACTTTGGATTGTAAAAGAGCTCTCGCCTTTTACTTACAAAGAACACAGCAACATAGAAAGTCTTCTCAACTCTTTGTTGCTTTTGATCCTTCCCATTTAGGACTTCCAGTTTCTAAGAGAACACTGTCCAACTGGATTGCTCAGTGTATTTCTTTCGCCTACCAGAGTAGGAACCTTTCTCTGGAAGGCCATGTCACAGCTCACAATGTGAGGGCCATGGCAGCCTCAATGGCTCACCTAAACTGTGTCCATCGACCAAATCTGTCGAGTGGCCACCTGGGTCTCGGTTCATACCTTCACAGCCCATTACTGTTTGGACAAGGACTCCCGCCGGTATGCCTCGTTTGGTCAGGCTGTTCTCAAACACCTGTTCCATTCCTAATCAACTCCTACCCACCTACCCTGGTTGGATGCCAGAGATCCATGGGGGGAGGTGGAGCCCCTTTCAAGGACACATAACTCTGGGGTCTCTCCCTGGCATCTGCAGCTAAGGAGTCCTCATATGTGAAGACTCATTCCTGCTTGTTCCTGGAGATAGCACAGTTACTTACCTGTGACAGGTGATCTCTGGGAACAGCAGGAATAAGTCTTCACAACCCACCCACCTCCCTTAGGAGTTGTATCTCTCTATCTCTCTTTCCTTCCCTCTCTCTCTCTCTGTCTCAGCTTTAAAACTCGAACTGGAGAGAGGCGGTTGGGAAAGGCGGGAAGGCAGCATGCAGGCGCTGTGGGATGCTCCCAAAAGCTTTCTTATTGGACGCTGGGGAGCGTTCCCACGCAGGCTCCGTCGGTACCGACGATACCCATATGTGAAGACTTATTCCTGCTGTTCCCAGAGATCACCTGTTACAGGTAAGTAACTGTGCTTTCCAGTACACAATGTTGTTTGTCCAAATTACAGCCCATCATCTTGACATTCTAAATATGGTTTCTCCCCATTCATAGTCTGAACTGCCATCCTGGCCAAAACAGATGAGCATGGGACCCATCTTATATGTTCAGCATTTGACATATCTAATAGATGATCTAAGATATTAGCTTCCACTACTGTCACCAGATGTTAAGGGCGGTATATCAAGATCAAATACAACATAAACCATTCAAAACAAGGCCGTAAGACTATTAGCTCATGCTTCCTGGTTCGATCATATTGCTCCCCTGCTGATTCACTCCCACTGCTTCCTATACGCTACTGTATTGTAAGAACATAAGAGATGCCATACTGGGTCAGATCAAAGTCCATCAAGCCCAGTATTCTGTTTCCAAAAGTGGCCAATCTAGGTCACAAATACCTAGCAGTTTCCCCAGAAGCCTCAGGTTCCACAATGCTTGTATTGGGACAAGCAATGGATTTCCTGGTTCCCTTTTAATAATGGTTTTGTATGGACCTTTCCTCCAGGAACTTGTCCAATTCTTTTTTAAACCCAGTTACACTAACAGCTTTTACTATATCCTCTGTTAACGAATTCCAGAGTTTGATTACGTGTTGAGTGAAAAAATACTTTCTCGTATTAGTCTTATATGGATTACACTGTATCTTCATTGCATAGCCTCTAATCTTTCTACATTTTGATGGCACAAACAATTGATCCATTCCATTCATTAATTTATGGACCTCTATCATATCTTCCTTCAGCCGCCTCTTTTCCAGGTTGAAGAGTCTTAACCTTTTTAGCCTCTCATAGGGGATACTTCCATTCCCTTTACCATTTTGGTGGCTCTTTCTGTACCTTTTCTAATTCTACTGTATCCTTTTAAAGATACGGAAACTAGAACTGCAAACAATATTCAAGGTGCGGTCGCACCATGGAACAATACAGAGACATTATAATATCCTTTGCTTTATTCTCCATTTTTTTCCTTATGATTCCTAGCATTCTATTTCTTTGGCTACCACTGCACACTGGACACAGGGTTTCAACGTGTTATCCAATATTAAAGCTACAGAATTAGAAGGTTTACAAGAAGTTGGCAGCACTGTGGGTTAAACTAAAAAGAGAGAATAAGGAATCTATTTGCAGGTCTCCTTCGCAGGTAGAAGAGGTGGGCAGAGATTTAATTGAAGACATTTGCAGTATTGCCATGAAAGGAGAAGTGCTACTGATAGGTGATTTCAGTATGCTGGATGTTGATTGGCACATCCTTGCTGCAGTGTCATCTAAAAGTAAGGAGATCCTGGATTCTCTACAGGGAGAATTATTTCATCAGCTGGTAACAGAACCCACACGTAAAGGGGTCATACTGGACCTAGTGCATTCCAATAGGGAAAGTGTTTCTGAAGATATAGTAGGAGATCATCTTGCATCCAATGATCACCAGATGGTGTGGTTCAGTATTAGGACTAGGGCTGATAAAGTCCATTGAAACAGGGCAAAAACCGAAAGGTGATATTTTAAGGGCAACAAACCTTGTTATTAGTAAAGTAAATAAATGTAAAAGATAAAGGAGGCCACTATGGTTCTCAAAAGAAGGAGCTGAAAGGGTGAAGAAAAAGAGGGTGGCCTTCATAAAATATGAGAGATAACAGAAAGAGGAAGACAAGTATCAATATTTGGAAAAACCTAGGGGTATGTTTACTAAAGATCGCTAACGTTGCAGTGGCGCAGTTAGCGCGCGATACGTGACATTATCGCGCGATAACGCCACCAGCGGCGTTAAGGCACACAGAGGGTGGAGGAAAGCATCCCGGAGGGCAGAGAGAAGAGGTCAATGGGCGGAGAGTGGGCGGGGAGAGGCCCCAGGCACACTAACGCTATGGAATGTATGGCAAAACATTAATGTGAGTGAAAACCTTGCGTTAGAGGCACAAGTGCAGCAGAGAGAAACCATTTCAGTCAGCAAATGTCCTGAAAAGGCAGGGAGACCCAGAACAGTGATAGTAGTGATACATGTGCAGCAACAGCATAGTGCCCAAGTACGAAAGGGCACTATGGTGAGGCTGCAAATGGGGTACAGGGGGCCGCTTGCGGGACATGCAGTGGGGCAGCTGGAGAACAGGGTGGGCTAGGCAGATACCCAGGTGGCATAGAGGAAGGCAGAAACGGAAAGACAGCACAACATCAACTGACCAAGTGCAAACATGTACACAAGTGTGCGTCCCACACAGCCCCAAAGGACAGTACCCAGCAGGTACCCCAAAGGACACACAACAGTGGCAGGTGTTAAAAAGGATATAGCGATATTAGAAAAGGTTTAGAGAAGAGCCACCAAAATGGTAAAGGGGATGGAAGAATACTCCTGTGAAGAAAGGCTAAAAAGGTTAGGGCTCTTTAACCTGGAAAAGAGACGGCTGAGGGGAGAGATGATAGAAGTCTATAAATTAATGAACGGAGTGGAACGGGTAAATGTAGATCGATTGTTTACATTATCAGAATATAGAAAGACTAGGGGACATGCAATGAAGCTACAATGTAAACTATTTAAGACTAATAAAAGAAAATATTTTTTCACTCAACGTCTAATCAAACTATGGAATTTGTTACTGGAGGATGTTGTAAAGGCTGTTAGTGTAGCTGGGTTTAAAAAAGGTTTGGACAAGTTCCTGGAGGAAAGGTCCATAAACCATTATTAAGAAGGGACCCAGGATATCAATGCTTGACCCAGTACAAGCATTGTGGAATCTGTGTCTTTTGGGGAAACTGCTAGGTACGTATGACCTAGATTGGCCACTGTTGGAAACCGGATACTGGGCTTGAAGGACCTTGGTCTGACCCAGTACGGCATATCTTATGTTCCTATGGTTATGTTCTTAGGTAGTGGCGGGGGAAAGCGAGGACGTCGATGTAGGCACCCCTACCCCAGATCACACACCATAGGCAGCTGCTTACCAGCACACTGGAGGACTGGGAGTGGACACCACAAGCACCACTGGCAGAAAGGCATGTCAGCATGGTGGCAGAGGGGTGCTAGCGCTGGAGGGGGCAGTGGCAACTGGCCACAACAGACAAAGGCCAAGCCATGTCCAGGTGGGTGGCATGCAGTGCAACAGACAAGGTCTGACTGACGAACAGTAATGTTTGCCCCGGGGAATGATCTGCCATTGTGGCAACAGTGTGGTGCAGTACACACAGTCAGTGTGTACAGGGGCAGAAGGTCACAGGTTCAAGGCCCAGCTGTGGTTCCTGCAAACCGTGCCCTTATATTTTATCCACTAATTTCCACTATAAGGGAGTTATTTATCGATTGAATTCAGCAACGACTTGTGAGTCCTCTTATGTTGTATATGCCATATGCTGCCCCTGCGAGCTCATTTATATTGGTAAAACTATACGCCCATTTAAGATACGGATGAAGGAACATGAGAGTAGACTCTGTTGTAAACGTCAGGAGGCTCCGATTATGCAGCATTGCATGTTATATGAACATGTGTTTGAGCAGTTGAGGTGCTGGTGCATTGAAAAAGTGGAGAGGGGTTCACAAGGTAAATCGCGCGATCAACCACTGTTGCGTAGAGAGCAGTGGTGGATTTACAAGTTGAATACTATCCAACCGGAGGGTTTGAATTTAAGTATAGATTGGTCAGCGTGTATTTGATGAAGTGTGTTAGAATGGAGGTGTGTGTGATTGGTGGAAAGCCAATCAGAGGTGGTTAGTTTGGGGTTTAAAATCTGACGTATGTGGAGGTAAGCCGCATGCGCGGCGTTTTCAGAAGATTCCGAAATTAACCGGAGGTTTCTGTGTAAGAGAACGGGCAGCAGCGTATAAACAGGTAATTAAAATAAGTGCTGTGTTTATATGCCAGTAGGATTTTAATAGAAGAAAGCAGTTGCAGATGATTTATGTGATTTTTTATAGAAAGAGGAACAAACAGAGAGGTCCCCTGAGGAACCAGTAGGGAGAAACGCAAGGGTGCCTTTGAATTGGTGTTGGGACTGGAGTATGAAGCCTTATGAAGCTAAGTAAATTTTTCTGTTTGTGAAAAGAAAAAGAAAAAAAAGAAAGAGAAATAAAATAAGAACCTACAAGTCATTGATGCTAACAGGCATGTTACTGGGGAAGATATTATACCCGGAAAAAATGCCAATGTTTGTCTGAGATTTGTGGTCAGGAATTTGGGTATTTGCACTGCAGAGTCATTCAGAGTGAATTTTTATAGACTTTTTACTGAGACTTATATTTTATCCGACAGAGCACATACACAGTAAACATGTGCACTTCCCAGAGCACAGGTCCCCAACACCAGACCCGGAGGGCCAAACACCATTCCGGGTGTCAGCCTGCCCCTATTACATATGCATGAGCTGCGGTTGCAGGCACGGCCCCCATCGTATGAAAATGTACCCTATGCACAGTTATTATGGACAGCCGGAAAACCTGAACCGTGTTTGGCCCCCCAGGACCAGAGTCGGGAACCTCTGCCCTAGAGCAACAGCCAACAGGGGCACAAACACCCACGTCCACAGGCTGCACCATCAAATGCCTCATGGAGAGTCAGTCTGTGGTGCCCTGCGCGTAGCATCAGCTCCCACCACTAGCACTTGCATACCTTTGCAATGCCTACACATGGAGACACATTCCATATACAGCAAACTATAGCTATGATCACAGTCAGATAACCAATCCTACAGTAAACGCAATGCAGAACAGAGAGCCAGCATAGCAACCGTTCCCATATATGTGGAGTGTGCTCCCACTGTAGTTTGTGACAGTGTTTACCACCCTGGAGAGTGCCCTAACAGTATTAAGTATGGTAGCAGTGCCTGCACTGTGCCCAGGACGTGTGTGGCGGCCAGGGCAGCCAACCACCTCTACCATTTCACGATGCTGAAATAGGTGTGGGAGGCTGTGTTGGCTTCCCCGGTGTTCTGTGGCTGCCTACACTTCACTGAGCCCCCAGTGCTTGCACGGTTTCCAGTGTTAGCCTGCGAATGTGCATAATGATGAGTAAGGTATTGTGGGTATGGCCCATACAGGCCGTTCTGGCCAGGATGCATCTTCAGAGGCATGGGGCAATGGCTGGGATACTGCAGTGGCCAAACGCCATCTGCACGGACAGGGTGGCCATAGCATGTCATGCTGCGCAGTCACTCTCACTCTGACTTAGCAGTGACCATGTTGTGAGCAGTGACCATGGCATACCTAGCATCCCACATAGTGCTAGACAGTGTTTCGCACATGTGAAATGTGTGGGTTCCCTTTTAAGGGGCCCAAACACTGCCATACCTGCTTGGTGTCGCTGCATATCTCCCACATCTGGGTGCACATTGCTCCTCTGGGAACATGCACTAAGTATGGGCTAGCAGACTGTCTGCAGTATGCATGTGTATGGCTGCAATACCGTGCAGGGTGCAGCAGATGCGTACTGTTCCCTCTGCTGGTGACTGCCAGATTGAGGGGGGGGGGCCAACTGAGCTGCTCCGGCCTACCACCTGTCTGTCAGTGGCCCTGTCACAGGTACTGGTCTGCAAAACCTGTCTGTTTACCCATCGGATTGTGGTTGCTGGTCCCACGGTCCGCTGTCATGTAGCTCTACTGCCCTCGTTGCAAATGTTCAGTGTGGGTCTGTTGTGGGGCAGGTCATGTCCCCCACCCTGACCCACAGAGGGCGGTTTGCTACGTATAGTATCGTCATGTGCGGCCACACACACCCCTGCTCCAACAACAAGTACCCATGGCAAGCACACTGGATATGCACTATTTCGGATGCATCATGGTCCACCAGGGGCAGATATGACTGGCCAATACAAACGGACACAGGTCATTCCTAGGCATGTCTGCAAAACCTACCTGTATCACACTAGCACTGATGGTGACCTGCAGCAGGGCCTAACTCAAACAACCCCGGTACTGCGGACCTGGTGCTGGCCACCCCACCCCACCCTCAGGGTGAGCACGGAACATGGCCTGTAGGTACTCCATGACCGTCAAACGCATGGTCCATCCCCCCTACCAGGCTGACGTGCTGTAGAGGTGCATACCCCATCTGGTAAACAGATGTGGACTGCTGTTCTGCATGTGCACTGCATTATGGGTACCAGTGGTTCTATCCTATCCTGGTAACCACAGCAGACAGTTTGTTTGGTGACATGCAGTTGTTGTGTGGCCAGCCATTGCTATGGTTAGGCCATAGTGGCATAACACACTGGTTAATACACTGCCCTCTCAACCAGTGGTCATGGGTTCATTTCCTCTCTGTTCCCCTTTGTTATGCCTGTCCTCCGCAACTGTTTTTTCAGTCCTGTACCAGTCATATCTGTGCAGATCTGTGTTTCTGGCACTTTCTGCCCTCATCCCATTTGCCACCAATCCTTCTGTCCATCTATCTGTGCCTGCCAGCTGTGTGGCGTCCTGCCCTCATGTACCGGCTACTACCCCATGTCCTGCACTGGTACCCATTTCTGCATCCCGACTCTTCATGCCTGCCTCTCCTGTGTCTGCTCTGCATGGCACTGCTACTCCTCTGTCCTCCTGTCTCTGCACTTCTCCTGCCACCTATACCTGCTCTGGTGGACAGATATTCCCGTCCTCTGCCACACGCTCTCATTGTTGCACTGTACATTGCAATCACCCTGTGCATCGCTACAGCTGCCTCCAAAGGGTTTGCCCCCTTTACCAGCTGCCACATGGGCTGCACGCAGGCTTGCCAGCTCCATCAGCTCCCACATCTGCTTCCTTCCATCACTTGTTCATTGCCCTTCCTTGGTGCTCTGTGCCGTGTTGGGGTACATCTGTGTTTGGGGCATACATTTCATTCCTGTCACCTTGGGGCGCCTTACTGCCCTTGGCCACCATTTCATGGGTCACCTTAACATCCTATGGGCGTCTTTAGCAGTGCCTTCGCTTGCGGCAGCTTAAGGGGCACCGTATATGGTGCCTTGGTGGGTGCCATCCTACACCGCTACATAGGGCGCCTTAGGGTGGGCGCACTAAAAGGTGCCTTAGGTTACTGTACTGGGCTGAGGGCTTTTGGTTGGCAGCACGGCTTGTTGCACTATCTGCCTTTTCTAGGCATGAAAAGGATTGCTTCGATCAGCCTTAGTTCATCAACCCACTGGGGAATCAAACTCATGACCACTGTCTCAGCAGTCATTGCACTAACCAGTGTGCTATTCCTCTGTTGTTTTTCTTAGAGCACTGCAACGTACTTCTATTTACCGTGCGCTGCCATGCCACGGCGCACACTATCGCACGATAACAGCCAAGGCGCCCTCTATCGCGCGATAACCAGCTTTTCTTGACTTAACGCCGGACCGCCCATTTCCTTATATGGGATTCCTCACATTAATGCTGCAACTAACGCCGGTAACGTTAAGACGGTTTAGTAAACATGCCCCTTAGAGAAGCTAGGAAAGTAGTCAGGAAAGCAAAGAGCAAATAGAAGAAAAAATAGCCAATGCAGTAAAATGGAGTGAGTGGGGGGTGAGAAAACATTTTTTAGATATGTTAGTGAGAGTAGGAAGTGTAAAAGTGGCATTGTCGGACTGAAGGGTGATGGGGAGGAATATGTAGAAGCTGGTGAGGATAAAGCAGAATTGCTTAACAAATATTTTTGTTCTGTGTTCAAAGATAAAGGGCCAGGAGCAGAACCTTAGAAAACATCCAAAAATAGGAACAGTAGTAATGAAGGGGATCTTGAATGATTTTCAGAAGACTGTGCTCATGAGGAACTAACTAAACTAAAACTAGACAAAGTGATGGGGCCGGATGGGATACATCCGAGAGTTTTATAGGAACTTGGGGAAGTTCTAGCGGCTACATTGTCTGACCTTTTCAATGCTTCTTTAGGGATGGGGATGGTCCCAGAGGACTGGAGAAAGGCACATGTGGTCCCTTTACACAAAAGCAGAAGTAAGGATGAGGTTGAGAACTGCAGGCTAGTTAGTCTGACCTCTGTGGTGAGTACAGTAATTAAAACGCTGCTAAAACAGAAGACAGTGAGGTTTCTGGAGTCCAGTGGATTGCAGGATCCGAGGCAGCATGATTTTACTGGGGGCAGGTTTTGTCAGACAAATCAAATTAATTTCTCTGACCAGGCAATTAAAGAGTTGGTCCAAGGAGAACCCTAGATGTGGTGTACTTAGATTTCAATAAAGCTTTTGGCACCATTCCACACAGACGATTTATAAAGAAATTGAGCATCCCAGGAATAGACCGTAAATTGACTGGCTGGGTTAGAAACTGGTTACGTGGGAGGCACCAAAATGTACAGGTAAATGGAACTTACGCTGAGCAGAAGGATGTAACCAGTGATGTACTGCAGGGATCTGTCCTCGTCTGATTCTTTTTTTATCATTTTTGTTAGTGATATTGCAGGAGGACTGTCGGGTAAGGTTTGTCTCTTTGCAGATGATACCATAATTTCTAATAGAGTAGACACCCAGGAAGGAGTAGCTAACATGACGAGTGATCTAGCTATTGAAGAATGGTCAAGAATTTGGCAGCTGAGAGTTAATGCTAAATAAGGCATGGTCATGCATTTGGGCTGAAAAATCCAAGGGAGCAGTACAGTGTAGAGGGTGAAGTACTTCTGTCCACAAAAGAAGAGTGGAGAGTTTTGAGGCAGGAACCAAGATGGCGGATGCATGCAAGCCGGTGCTCCAATCACTCCTATCCTTACTCTTATTTATTTGTTACCTTTCGTTAATGATGCCTCGTAAGTGGAAAGTGAAGGTCTTGGCATTGCAAAAGGCACTTTAAAGGCTAAAGGACCTCTTGATGCTTTTGTGAGGCCCGCTGGTGTAGCAAAAGAAACCTCGATGCAAGAAAGCTCATTAGGGAGTGGAAAATGGCTCTCTGCATCCTTCTGAGCTGCACGTCACACTCATCCCAGAGATATGGTCTGCTCCAGCCCAGCCCTCTTATCTACAGTGTGGGGTCATCAGAGGCAGACTCCTCCAGATGTTGTGGAGTTTTAGCTAAGACCCTGATGGTTGGGGAGCGTTCTGTGGCAACATTGTGCACAGCTGCGTTTCCCACTGAAGCATTGGGGAGCAGGACCGATTTGCCTTCGGGTCTAAAAGAAGGTTTGTCTTCCCTACAGTTGACTCTCGCCGGGGTTCAGAAGGCAAAGTCCTCGTTGACACAACCAGCAACAGTTACATTGGAAACTCTTTGGGAAGGCTTGCAGGTGCTGAAGTTTTCTTTTTCTTCTTAGTTCACCTCACTTCAGAATATCCTGTCTGGTATTATTCAGGTGCAGAAGCAGGAAGTGGTTTTGCTGAAATCCACAGTAGCCCAGTTAGAAGTTAAGGCTGACGATGCTACTACCTTTTCGGGTACTGTTGCTAAAGATTTATCAAGTATCCATATGAAGACAGAATTGTTGGAGAACTGTTAGGAAGAAGAACCTGCGCTTGCTTAATTTCCCTCGAGTTCCTTCTGTTTCACCAAAGGACTTTTTTAACTCCTATGCTACTTCTATACTAAAGATGCCCCTTGAATGAGTTCCTCCTTTGGCAATGATTTTTTATCTGCCTATTGCCAAGCACAAAGATCATGGATCTTCCTCAACATTCCAATCACCTCCTCTTGATTCTTTAGCTTTGACTGGGTTCCTAGAGGCTTCAGATCCTGAAGCTATCCCACGATCCACTCTTCTGCTTACTCGGGCTCTTGAGCCTGATTGGGATTGGCTCTTGAAATTATATTTTAAGGCCAGGAATGAGCTTTCTATTGGGAGCTACAATTCAAATGTTTCCTGACATCTCCAAAGTTACCCAAAAGCATAGACAATAGTTTCTTCTGTTGGTGGTTTATTCTTCTTACATTACCCGTGCAAGTGTCTGATTAAATATCAAGGGGTTAATTATACCTTCTTTGATCCTACCCATTTAATCCAGTTTGTTATGAGTAAAAATGAAGGCCCATCCTTGCAGTTTGTGGATTCCCTGGAAGCCTTTTCTTCTTAAAAGAGGATAATTAAACCATATATATTGATTATCTACACCAGTATGTGTCTTATTTCCTATAAATTTCCTTTGATTTTGACTTGGTCACCCTCTTTGGTGCTGGGCTAGTGAACAATTACTGTATATTATATACTTTTGTATAGTGAATTGGAGGAAAAGCGTTGTCTCCTAAATTGTTTTTTTGTTATGTTCTTTTCTGTAGCAAGTGGTTATCCTTGTGTACACTTAAAAACTGTATAAATAACATTTTTTAAAAAAAGAGTGGGACTTGGGCATGATTGTTTCTGATGATTTTAAGGTGGCTGTACAGGTAGAAAAGGTGACGGATGCTTGGGTGCATAGGGAGAGGAATGGCCAACAGGAAGGAGGAGGTGATGGTGCCTCCATATAAGTCTTTAGTGAAACCTCATTTGGCATATTGTGTGCAATTCTGGAGACCACACCTTCAAAAGGATATAGTCTGTGCAGAGGGGGGCTATCAAAATGATCAGTGGACTTTGTCATAAGGCATATGGGGACAGACTTAAAGATGTCAATATGTACACTTTGTAGGAAAGGCGGGAGAAAGGAGATATGATAGAGATGTTTAAATACATTCATGGCATAAATGTACAGGAGGAGAACCTCTTTCAATTGAAAGGTGAAAGGGAGTAAACTCAGGAGTAATATATGTGGAAATATTTCTTTTTGGAAAGAGTGATAGATGCGTGGAACAGTCTTCCAGTAGAAGTAGTAGAAACCAGGACAGTATCTGTAGTCAAGAAAGTATGGGACCAACCCAGAAGATCTCTAAATGAAAAAAAGGGAGTATATTAATATGGAAGGGCACACTGAATAGGCCGTAAGGTCTTTTTCTGCCATCATGTTAA
Organism: Ichthyophis bannanicus; assembly: GCA_033557465.1. Classification (NCBI taxonomy): domain Eukaryota; kingdom Metazoa; phylum Chordata; class Amphibia; order Gymnophiona; family Ichthyophiidae; genus Ichthyophis; species Ichthyophis bannanicus. Next base: position 416,861,064 of record CM066036.1, on the reverse strand, counting down.
TATATTAATACAAAGCCCCACTTTAGTTCATAGGGTTTTTACATACAGGAATGCTGCCTTACTTATCTTCTCTCATCATTCCTCACGTTCCCTACTGTATACTCCACTCCTACCGCCTTCATCTTCCCTCCGCTGCTCAGGCTAGACTTGAATCAACTCGCCATTCTTCATTCTACTTTCAGGGTTCTAGTCTCTTTAACAATCTTCCTCCTGACCTCTCCAGAAATTATCATACACTAAATTTAAATCCCAGCTCAAAACATTTTTATTTCATAATGCTTTTGATTTACCCATCACCTGACATCACCAGTTGCCTGTAGCACTGATGCTTTATTTTGTCCTACCTCTTTTATTTTCTAAGTATGAATGTAAACAACTTTTGTATTTTATTTAATTTAATTTAATTTAATTAGCAGGTTTTTATATACCGCCACTTCCATGGATCAGTTGCGGTTTACAATGAACAACAATTAACAAGCAAGGCTGTTTTACAAGGAACGGTAATAAGCATCATGCTGTTTTTACATATAACGGTGTTAACAATAAAATCAATTTCTATAATAACAATAATGGGTTCAAACTATCAGAAACAGGTTGATAGTTGAGAACTATATACATTGAACATGTTTAGAACTAAAATACAGTTTTACATAGAATCTCTGGATATCTTACAATGTATTAGTACTTGTTCCAGGTCGAGGGTTGATTATCATTATTTTATGGCTTTCTATTCTATTTTCCTCATCCTCCCTTGGGGTTGTTTTATTGTAAACAGCTTTGCCATAACCCATGAAGGGTGGTATAACAAATTTTAAATAAACATAAACATGTTTTGCCTGGCTACATGCATATGACCTCCCATGAAGACATTCACACAAAAGTAGCCAATGCTTCATATACTGGATATTCCCTTTTTGGAAATAAATGAAAAAAGGCTGGATAGCATAAAGGACCTCACTATACTACATTAAAACTTCTCCATTATCTATTTTTTTAAATTGATTTAACAGGGTTTTTTTATACCGCTTTATCATTTCAATCAAAACAGTTTACATTAATGTACATTAAATAGGGACATTGATAACTTGGATTTTTTCTGAGACAATGGAGGGTTAAGTTACTTGCCTAAGTCCACAAAGCGTACTAGTGGGAATTGAAGCCTGGTCTCTTAGTTCCCAGGCCAGTTCTCTAACCATTAGGCTACTCCTCCACTCCAGGCACATCCCAAAACTGAAGAAGTTTTTATTACAGCAGAAGTGTTTTCTCTTTGTTAGGCAATCCTAAGAAGTCCAGCTTGCTACTTTGGTAAACCTTGTCAGCGAGAAAGAAAGGACAGTGAAAGCAAGTGACACCTGCTTAACCAAAGTAACCATCTACTTTGACTGTCCTCTACAATCACAGCCAGTACCTTAAAAGATTAAATATCCTGTCCTGCCTGTAGGGTGTGATGCTCAATTCTTTTGTTAGTAATGGGAACATATTACTTCTGATTCCTGGTTCTCAACATCAAGAAATTGGGCTATCATGTCCTGTTTCAGTCTCTACCATCAGATGGGCCTCTTACTTGGGCCCAGATGCCTCAAGCCTGCTCCTTCTGGAAGAAGGTCACACACCACCTATAGTCCAATGAAATAGAATTAGGTACAGTTCAGGAAAGGAGTCAGGACTCCAGATACTGCCTAATCCCCAGAAATCAGGGGATTGCATCCCCTATTTAAGTCTTAGGGACCTCAATTTATTCCTCTGCAAGGAAAAGTTTGAAATGAACACTTTTCCTTCTGTTGTTCTCTACCTAACAAAGGGAGTCTGGCTGTGCTTGCTGGATCTGAAAGATGCTTACATGCATATCCCAATTATCCCAGACATAGAAAATGCCTTCAGTTCCTTCTGCACAACAACCATTGCTAGTGCCAGGTCCTTTCTTTCAGCCTCATAATGGCCCCAGGAGTCTTCACCATACAGTTTGCTTTCTCCAGGAACAAGTATGAAGTCAGTCCTCACATATGGGTGACAACACCAACAGAGCACGCATGGAAGCATCTCCCCAGCTTCCAAAGAAAGCTTTTGGGCGATGCCACCACACATGCGTGGTCCCCTTCCCTCCCAAGGGTGCTATCTTGGTCTGTCTCCATTTTTCTGCAGAGCCCTACAGACATCTGTCTCGTTCCCTCCAGCAAAAAGTTGATTTTTTTGTACACTATTGTACACCTTTCCGGCTTTTGCCACTCCCTTTCCCGCAACTTAATTTTATTTTTTGTTAGGTTCCTCCAGTGCTTTCGCACCTTTTTCAACTGCTGGCCACGCCAAAGGTCTTCGACCTCGCAGTGTCCTTTTTGCCCCAATGGCCACCTGTTTAAGAAATGTGATCGATGCTTCAAAAACATGTCACTCACCGACATGCATGATTGTTGTCTCCGGTGTATGGGCGCCGACTACGAAATGGAGGAATGCCCCTATACAAAAAAATGTCCACCAAGGCTATACAGAACCGCTGGCAAAAGCAAGAGGACATCTTCCATAGGGCGGACTCGATCTTGGTTTCACTGATAGCCTCGCGCACAAAGGCCCCGCTTGGATCTTTGGAGTTGCGTAAGGCCCCTGCGGTTCCGAGCAATCTTGCAGACATTCCAAGCAAGGGTCCCCGGAGCGAGAGCATAAGAAGAAAAAGAAGACCACAAGGACCTCATCCTGGGAGACTGACAAGCAGGGGAAATCCCGTGCGCGATCCCTCAGCCCTCAACGGGCCTCAGAGGAGTAGGAGCGGGACAGAAGTCAAGACTTCCAGCGACGGACCACAGTCTCCCAAAGGCCATCCCACCGAGGACCTCCTCTCTTCCTCGACACCAGACCTGGTAACCCTGGCATTGGTGTCTCTGACAGCCACCCCCAAGTGGGAAACCTGTATGTTGGCGCTTTAACGCAATGTTTGTTCCTTGCGTCCCAAAAGGTATCGATTCCCAGCCCCGCCGGTACTCCACCGAGACCCCAGGGACTTTGTTGCCGAGGACTCCCCGGGCTGCCGATGTGATCCCTGAGAGCTAGACACCTTAGGTAGATCCTCGGCAAAGGTCTCGATCTCACTCCTGCTCCTTGGCGGCGAGGTCTTCGCAGGCAAGTGCCTCTAGCTCTGACCATGCCTCGGCCTTGAAGCATCGATGATTGGAGCCAACAACGCCCTTGGAACCATCAGGCCTAAAGTCTTCCTCAGACTACTTGGTTTGGGAGTCCGACGCTGAGATGTCTCCGGAGTCTCAAGCCCACCGGGACCTCCCTTCGGATCCATCCTCGCTGGCGGCTAGTCGCCGATCCCCATCCAAGGACACCTCGTTCCTTGAGTTTTTCCAGGACATGGTACAAGCCCTCTCCCTTACTATAGAGTCGGAGGAGGACCTTTGTACTGAGGAGCTCAACATCCTCCAGTATGAGGTGCCACCTAAAGAGACCCTGACGGTCCCAGTTCCCTCCATCCTTAACAGATTCCTTCTCCAGATGTGGGAAGCCCCGGCCTCGGTGCTGATTACCAGTCACCGCCTGAATACCATGCACCGGGGCCAATGTGGGCCGGGGTTCTAGAAGACCCAACTTCCCCACACCTCCATGGTAGTGGAGTCGGCCATGCATTGGCATAGAGCCCAAAGATGCACTTTTTGGTGCCCCTGGGCAGGAAGTCCCGCGCTCTCGACGCTCTCTGGTGAAAATGCTACCAGAGCTCGATGCTTGCCTGCTACAACCAGACTTACCAACTTTATGTTGGTATGTTCCTCTGAGACTTGTCAAAGGATCTCGGAGGCTTCATGGCTGGCCTCAATGGGGACCATCTGCAGCACTTCCAGACACTTACGAAGTCCATTGGGGAGTGTTCCAAGTACCTTTCCCGAGCTGCCTACGAAGACTTTGAGTTCAGCTCACGGGTGGCAGCTGTGAGCATCGGCACCCAGCACCAGGCCTGGCTCCAGACATCCAGTCTGGAGCAATGGGTGCAGGAGAAGCTACTGGATGTCCCATGCCTGGGGGAACAACCTTTCAGCAAGCCTATGGAGAACAAGGCTGTCGAGATCGAGACAGAGTATGTGACTCAAATACGACTCTCAAGACTTCCACTCTTCTGAGGAAGAAGCCTCCTTTCCACAGAAAGTGCCAATCCTAGAGGCTATCCTCCATACCTGGCAATCCAGACTCCTCAGGAGGGGTCACCAGGGCAAGGGAGTGGGCCAACATAGTCTCTCTCCCTCTGGAGGATCAGCTACCCATGGGGTGGGGGGGGGGGAGGGCGCCTAGTCCACTTTGCTCACAGGTGGCCTTCCATCACCACTGACTCATGAGCATTTCAGGTGGTCAGGGATGGTTACCTCCTCCACCTGAACCAGCTGCCTCCACCCTTCTTTCTGGGGGAGCCTCCTCAGTTTCCTCTGCACCAGACTCTGCTCATGCAAGAACTAGTAGGCTTTCTCAGTGATAGGGCTATGGATCCCGTACCACACCACCTGAAAGGAAAGGGTTTTTACTCCAGGTACTTTCTGGTCCCAAAAAGGACAGGTGGATTAAGGCCCATCCTGGATCTGAGAAACTTGAAAAAATTCCTGGTGCGGGAGAAGTTCAAGATGCTCTCCCTTGGAATATTGCTGCTTTACCTCCGGCAGGGAGATTGGCTATGCTCCTTGGACTTAAAGGATGCTTATACCCACATCCTTATCCATCCCAGTCACAGAGAGTACCTAAGATTCATGGTCTGAGGCGACCATTACCAGTACAGGGTACTTCCCTTCGGCCTGGCCTCTGCCCCACGGGTCTTCACCAAATGCCTGGCAGTAGTGGCTGCTATCTCCGTCTCCAAGGAGCCTTTCTCTCCCCTTACTTGGATGACTGGCTTGTAAAAGGGGACACAGCCTCACAGACGCTGCAGGCCACAAGCCGCACCATCAAGGTCCTGCAACACCTAGAATTTGTGATAAATCACCCAAAATCGCATCTCACCCCATCTCGGAATTCCTAGCGGCCCGACTGGACACTCTCCATGCTGCAGCTTTCCTCGCCCAAGATAGGGCAGATCACCTCACGGCTCTGGCAACCGAGGTGCAGTGCCGCCACACCTTGTCGGTGTGGTCAATGCATCGCCTCTTCGGCCATATGGCCTCCACGGTTCATGTAGTCCCCAATGCTTGTCTACACATGCAGGCATCTCAGTGGTGTCTTTGCTCACAGTGGGCCCAGGCCAGGAGCAAGCTCCGGGACAAGATCTCAGTGTCCGTTCAGCTGGTGGAGTCCCTCTGTTGGTGGCAGGTTCTATCTATCTATTTAACATTTATAAAGCGCTTCAAACGTATGAAGCGCTGTACATACATTAAGAAAAGACAGTCCCTGCTCATCAGAACTCAGTCTAGTCAAGAAGATCACAAGATACAAATACAATCAAGTAAGACAAAGTATACAATAAACAAGAAGAGCAAAAACAAGAATCAAGAACAGAAAGCAATAGAGAAGAGATGGGCTCCACAAAATCTGTGAAGGGAAATGCCCTTCCAATGCCTGAGCCCCCAGAGGGTCCTCATGACAGATGCTTCCCTGCAAGGCTGGGGTGCCCATTGCAAGGAATTGCGCACCCAGGGTGTCTGGTCCTTCGAGGAGAACCAGCAGCAAATCAACCTGCTGCTGGTCCTTCGAGGAGAACCAGCAGCAAATCAACCTGCTGGAGCTCAGGGCTATTTTCCTTGCACTCAAGGCTTTCCAGCACCGCATGCAACATCAGTCAGTGCTTGTTCAGGTGGACAACCAGGTCATGATGTTCTACCTGAACAAGCAGGGGTCACTGGCTCCTACTGCCTTTGCCAGGAGGCAATAGCCCTCTGCTCGTATGTGACCAGACAGAGTATGCTTCTCTGGGTGGTGTACCTCCTGGGCCAGAAAAATGTCCTGGCAGACAGGTTGAGCAGGGTCCTCTAACTGCACAAGTGGCTTCTGGACCCCGGGGCGGCACAGCAGCTGTTCAGATTATAGGGCATCCCAAGCCTCAACCTCATTGCCAGCCCAACCAATGCTTAGCTGCCCCACTTCTGCTGCCCACAGCCACACCCAGCTTGGGTAGCACCAGATGCCTTCCTCATCTTGTGGTTGGAGGGCCTGTTGTATGCCTTCCCTCCCACACCTCTGGTAGCGCAGACACTTTTCAAGGACCAGCGGGACAAGGCTTCTCTGATCCTGATGGCCCCAAGGTGGCCCAGGCAGTCTTGGTTCCCTCTCCTGCTTCTTCTCACGACAGAGTCCCTGGTCCCTCTCAGGAGCTCACCGGGGCTTCTCACTTAGGAGGAGGGCTCAATCACCACTCCAACTGTGGATCATAAGAACATAAGAGATGCCATACTGGGGTCACACCAAGGTCCATCAAGCCCAGTATCCTGTTTCTAAAGGTGGCCAATCTAGGTCATTGGTACCTAGCAGTCTCCCCAAAAGACCCAGGTTCCACAATGCTTGTATTGGGTTAAGTAGTGATATCCTGGCTCCCTTTTAATAATAATTTATGGACCTTCCCTCCAGGAACTTGTCCAAACCTTTTTTAAACCCAGCTACATTAACAGCTTTTACTACATCCTCCGGTAACAAATTTCAAAGTTTGATTACACATTGAGTGAAAAAATATTTTTCTCTTACTAGTCTCAAATAGGTTACCCTGTAGCTTCATTGCATGTCCCCTAATCTTTTTATATTCTGATGACATAAACAATCGATCTACGTTAACCCGTTCTACTCCATTCATTAATTTATACACCTCTATCATATCTCCCCTCAGCCGTCTCTTTTCCAGGTTGAAGAGCCCTAACCTTTTTAACCTCTCTTCATAGGAGTATCCTTCCATTCCCTTTACTATTTTGATGGCTCTTCTCTGTACCTTTTCTAATAACGCTGTATCCTTTTTAAGATACGGCGACCAGAATTGCATACAATATTCAAGGAGCGGTCGCACCATGGAACGATACAGAGGCATTATAATATCCTTAGTTTTGTTTTCCATTCCTTATGATTCCTAGCATTCTATTTGCTCTTTTGGCCGCCGCTGCACACTAGGCAGAGGGTTTTAACATGTTATCCACAATGACGCCTAAATCTATTTCCTGGGTGGCGGTTCTCAATGTGGAACCTTGCATTGTGTAACCATAGTTTGGGTTGTTCTTTCCTAGGTGCATAACTTTGCACTTGTCCACATTAAATTTCATTTGGTTGCCCAGTCTTCCAGTTTATAAAGATCCTCTTGCAATTTTCCACAATCCTCTTGGGTTTTAACAACTTTAAATAGTTTTGTGTCATCTGCAAATTTGATAACCTCACTTTTTATTCCCTTTTCCAGGTCATTTATGAATATGTCAAAAAGCAGTGGATCCAGCACAGATCTCTGTCGTACTCCACTATTCATCTTTCTCCATTGGGAAAATTGGCCATTTAGCCCTACCCTCTGCTTTCTATCTTTTAACCAGATCCTGTTTCATGGGATAGAACACTGCCTTCTATCCCATGACTTTTTAGTTTTGCCAAAAGTCTCTGATGAGGGACTTTGTCAAAGGCTTTCTGAAGGTCCAGATATACTATATCAACCGACTCACTTTTGTTTACCTGTTTATTCGCACCTTCAAAAAAACATAACAGATTAGTAAGACAAGATCTTCCTTGTCTAGTAAGACAAGATCTTCCTTGTCTAAAGCCTTGTTGGCTGTCTCCCTCACAGCATGGCTGCTGAATGGATCACCTTAGCACCCCTCAATGTTCCCAATGAGGTGGAGGAGATCCTCCTTGCCTCCTGCAAGGACTCCACGAGGTGTGCGTACACCTTCAAGTAGTGCCAATTCTCCTTATGTGCACGGAGCAACAGGTGAACCCGTTCTCCTGCCCGTACAGGTGGTACTGCAGTACCTGCTCCATCTTTCTCAGTCCATGCTTAAATCCAGTTCCATCAGAGTGCACCTGTGCGCATTCTCCGTGAACCACCACTTCATAGAGGTCAAGCCTCTTTCTGTGCAGCCCCTCATCACCCGATTCATGAGGGACGTACTACTCTTGAAGCTCCCCATCTGGCTGCCCCCTGCAGAATGGGATCTCATTGTGGTCCTGGCACAGCTTACTAAGTCGCCCTTTGAGCTCCCTGCCACCTCCGATACTTGTCCTGGAAAGTGGCCTTCCTGGTGGTACTCACCTCTGCATGCCGAGTCAGTGAGCTCCAGGCCCTGGTGGCCCAGCCACCCTACACCAGATTCTACAAGAATAGGGCTGTGCTCCGCACCCACCCGAAGTTTTTTCCGCAGGTGGTATCGGATTTCCACCTCAACCAGTAGGTAGTGCTCCCCACCTTCTTTCCTCGGCCCTACACCGACAAGGCGTCGGCCGTTGTCCATACTATGGACTTCTAAAGGGCCCTGTCCTTCTATCTACAGTGCACCTGGAGCCACAGCAAAGACTCACAGCTTTTGCCTCACATGACCCCGATCATCTGGGGGAAGCTGTCACCAAGCAGACCCTGTCTTTCTGGGTGGCAGACTGCATCACCTTCACCCACAACCAGGCTGAGCTGCCACTGGAGTGCTGGGTCTCAGCGCATAATGTCAGAGCTATGGCAACCTCTATTGCCAGCCTCTGCTCGATCCCCATGGCAGACATCTGCCAGCCACCACATGATCTTCGGTCCACACTTTTGCAGCTCACTACTGCCTGGAGAGGGAGTCCCTATGGGTCAGCACCTTCAGCCAGGCCGTATTCTGTAATCTTTTTTGGGGTTTAGGCAACTCCTACCCTCCGACCCTTCTTGTTCAGGCTACTGGAGCCATGGTTCTCCCTGGACATTGGAGTCCTCCGAGTCTGTCCTCAGATGCACTTGCAGCTGCTCATGCTTTTTTTTTTTTTTTGTTAGTGCAATCAAGTCAGTGTTGACTCATAGCGACCCAGCTACCTCTGGGTTTTCTTGGCAATGTATCACCGGAAGTAGATTGCCAGCCTTTTCTTCTGAGGCAATGGAGGGTAAAGTAACTTGCCCAAAGTCACAAGGAGTGCCAGTGGGAATCGAACCCTTGATCGTCTGGGTACTAGGCAGTTGCTCTAACCACTAGGCTACTCCTCCACTCTACTAGGCTGCTACTCCACTCTTAGGCCGTGCTTTTTCTGCTAGTCCTCGGTAGGCTAGAGCTAGGTTAGTCCCATATGTGAGGACTGACTTCGTGCTTCTTCCTGGAAAAAGCGTAGTTTCTCACCTGTAACAGGTGTTCTCCAGGGACAGTAGGAATTGGTCCTCACAACCCTCCCTCCTCCCCTTGGAGTTGCTCTTCATTTTGGCCATCTTTTCTTATCAGCTCTAGCTATGTCATCTGACTGACCAAGATGGCATCCTTGAACAGGAAGGACACATGCGTGGTGCCATCTCCCAAAGGTTTTCTTTGGAAGCTAAGGACCCTCACCACAGATGCCTTCCTACTGGGTTGGGAAGCTCATTGTCAGGGATACCATACTTAGGGAGTGTGGTCCCAAGACTAGAGTGCACAGCAGATCAACTTATTGGAGCTGTGTGCCATTCACCTTGGCCTCATGGCCTTCAAATCCTACCTAAGCCACAGAGCTGTCCTAGTCCAAACGGACAACCAGGTGGCCATGTTCTATGTGAACAGACAAGGGGGCACGGGGTCCCGCATTCTATGTCAGGAGGCCCTAAGCTTGTGCTCCTTTTCAATTCAACAAGGGATTCTTCTGAAAGCGGTGTATCTGCCCAGCTAGGACAACTGCCTGGTCGACAGGCTCAGCAGGATCCTCCGACTGCACGATTGGCAACTCGATCAGGAGGTGGCCCACCAGCTCTTTCAGACCTGGGGGGGAGGCCAGTGTTGGACTTGTTTGCCATCCAACCACTAGTTACCCCGGTTTTGCTCAAGACAACCGCATCCGGCCAGAGTGGCCGCCAATGCCTTTCTCATCTCATGGTCAGCATTTCTGCGAACCCCCCCCCCGGTCACCCGGACTCTGTTCAAGATTCTTCGCGACAGAGCTCGTGTCATTCTCATAGCGCTGCGGTGGTCCAGGCAACGGTGGTTCCCACTTCTCCTGCAACTGGCAATGGAGGCCCCCATTCCATTACGCTCGTTCCCACGGCTCCTATCCCAGGAGGGTGGCCGCTCTCCTACATCCCAGTCTTCGTTCTCTGTTGCTGACAGCGTGGCTGCTGAGAGGATGACTCTTGCTCCACTTCTCCTCCCAAAGGAGGTGGAGGAGGTCTTACTAGCTTCTCGCAAACTGTCCACTAGACGGACGTACAACTTCAAGTGGCGCAGATTTGCTATCTGGTGTGCTGGGCGAAGGGTGGATCCCTTCTCCTGCCCAGTTGTTGTGGTCCTGCAATACCTGCTCCATCTCTCGGAGCATGGCCTTAAGTCTAACTCCATCAGAGTGCATCTTAGTGCCCTGGCGGCAAACCACTTTCTTGTAGACGACAGGCTTCTCTCTGCTCACCCAGTAGTGACCTGGTTCTTGAAAGGCTTGCTTCTCTTAAAGCCTCCGGTGCATCTCCTGGCTGCCGAGTGGGATCTTAATGTTGTCTTGGGACAGCTCACCCATCCGCCCTTTGAGCCGATTGCCACGTGCCATCTTCGTTACCTCTCCTGGAAAGTGGTGTTCTTGGTGGCGCTCACCTCTGCTCGCAGGGTCAGTGAGCTTCAGGCCCTCGTAGTCGAGAGGCCTTATACCAGGTTTAACCAGAATAGGGTGGTGCTCCGAGCGCATCCCAAGTTCCTTCCGAAGGTGGTTTCTCCGTTTCACCTCAATCAAGAGGTGGTGCTTCCCACCTTCGTCCCAAGACCGCATGCCGGTCGGGCGGAGGCAGTCCTCCATACCCTGGATAGTAAGAGGGCTCTGTCCTTTTTGCGTACACAAGGTCACAGGAAAGCTTCTCAGCTGTTTGTTTCCTACAACCACAGTAAGCTGGGAGCGGCTGTGATGAAACGTATGCTGTCCATCTGGGTGGCGGACTGCACTGCCCAAGCTTATGAGGCAGCGGGTCTCCCACTGGAGGGCCGGGTTAGGCTCATAGGGTCAGGGCCATGGTGACTTCAATGGCTCACCTCCGCTCTGTTCCGTTGGTGGACATCTGCCGGGCCGCCACCTATTCTACGGGGCAGACCTTCGCAGCTCATTACTGCCCTGGATAGGGAGTCCCAACGGAACAGTGCCTTTGGCCAGGCGGTGCGCCGGAATTTATTTGAGGTCTAGGCAACTCCTACCCTCCGATTCTCTCTGTGTTCAGGCTACTGGAGTGTCACTCCCTTGTTAGGATTTTTCTTGCGGCTCTCCTGAGGGAGCCCTCTTTTGGCTATGGGTTCCAGGTAGCCTGTAGCTGGGGAGTCCCATAAGTGAGAACTGCCTTTCTGCTTGTTCCTGGAGAAAGCGTAGTTACTCACTTGTAGCTGGTGTTCTCCAGGAACAGCAGGAATCAGTCCTCACTACCCTCCCTCCTTCCCTTGGAGTTGTAGCTCTTCATTTCATTGTTTTTCTTTTGCCGTCTTTTTAGCTAGGTCATCTGACTGAGCAAGATGTCGCACTTGGGCGGGAAGGGGACCGCGCATGCGTGGTAGCAATTCCCAAAGGCTTTCTTTGAAAGCTGGGGATTTGCTGCGCATGGGGCTCCGTCGGCACCGATGTCACCCATAAGTGAGGACTGATTCCTGCTGTTCCTGGAGAACACCTGCTACAGGTGAGTAACTACACTTTCTTTGGGCTAAAGCTAATAAATCTGTGTATTTTAGAATTTAGTATTTTCAGTCAGTCAGTCAGTCAGGACTTAGTATCACCAGAAAACCTTTCTTTTTTTTATTTCTAATTTAGTAATAATACATCAAGCATTATACATATACTTGAAAGAAATGGAGTAGCACAAGTAGAAATTTCCAAAAATAGAAAACAAAATCTAATCTGATAAAAGGAAACAAAAAACAATATGTGCTACACACTAAAAGCCCTCAATATGTAAGCAGAGAATCCTGCAAAAAGGCTTTACAACATAAACAAACTCATAAGCAAAAGGTTATTAAATATTATAAAGAAAAAGCAAGCCACATGGCCCAATGCAAATTAAGCATCCTACAGAAAGTTGATGTTTTAAGACTGCACATCTGTAACTGAAACAGCACCTGGAGTCCTATGAGCATCCAGAAATACATGCAACTGCTTGGGATCATAGAAAATATATCTAAGTGATGAAGATTTAATCAAACATTTACATGGGAACCTAAGCAAAAGGAAAAAAAAGAGACAGCCTCAATCCACATATAAAGAAATTGATGCCTTTTAGTCTGAGTTGTAAAGGAAATATCTGGGAAAACCCAGACCTTCTGTCCAAAAAGAAGTTTCTGTGACTTGCAAAAGTATAACCTAAGAGTCCAAGCACGGTCAGGTTCCAGCACATAGGTGACCAATAATGTTGCTGTCTGCACATTCGCGCCAGTTGAATCTTCTAATATTTGTGTTACGTTCAAGGTATCCAGAGAAGTAGCTCCTTGACCCTCTGCCAGAGCTAAACAACTGAAACAGTTCTTAGAGGGAAGATAATAAACTTTAGAGGTAGGTGTCAGCACATTCTTTGGAATACCTAAAATATAGAATAGATATTTCTTGAAAAAGTCAACTGGAGAGACAGCAGCAGACTTGGAGAAATTCTCAAAACGTAAATTTAACCTCTTGGAGAAATTTTCCAATTTCTACAGCTTTGCCTGTGTTGCCAAGCTGTCCCTAATAAAGGAGACACTCTGGGCATGAAACAATTGTAACTGAGCAGAAAGAGTTTCCACCGTAGCTCTAGTACTTGAACAGGCTTGCTCTTCCAGTGCAATTCTTGACTGCAACTCCTGAGTAGTCCTTTCAGCAGTGTGCAACCAACTGGATACTGATTTCTCCAATGGCACTATTGCTGTCCAGATTGCATCTAATGTAACCACCTGAGGTTTTACCAGAACGCTTGCACCCTCAGGGGGACAGGGACTCCTCTTTGACCATAGTGCCAATCGGTCTTTTGGGTCAGATGCCATTGCTGATGCCATAACACGCAGGCTTGCACTGGTCACAGATGAAGGAGACACTAAACAGAATTCCCCAGACCCTCCATGGGAATTACCAAGTGCTTCTGGACAGTCAGCTCCCCCAAACCCAGCAACAGTTCCTCCACTTCTAATAGAGGGGGAGGAAGCCGGAGCAAAACTGCAGCAACTGGTGGTAGAGGTTCTCTCAGTGGGACATGCTGCTCTGGGCTCAGACTAACATCTGAGGCTGAATGAACCGACTTTCCGTCTTGCTACAACCCCAGCAGACTCATCCAAAGCTCCAACGGTCACAGACTTAGTGATAGATTGTTGTCCCGGAGAGGGTCCAACTTCAGGGCAAATTTTGGCCTTCCCCTTTCTCTTCCCTTTTTTCAAAAGAGGAAAAGTGCAGCAAGGAATATTAAAGTGCAGCAAAGTCTATTACAAGCAGGACCAGAGAACTCTTCATTTAAACCAAATCAGAGTATACTTTAGCATGTAAGGTCAAATAGGGTCAGAATACTTTAAGTAGAAATAAATAAATTGTTTCTAGAGACCTTTACAAAAAGGCCTTCCATTTAGGAGACAAGGGACCTTTGAAATTTTTTAAAATAGGTTTTAAAGTCAAGTGACACATGAAAGAATCAATTTGAAAAGCTCCCTCTATCAAAGTAAGGGCTGTGTGAATCACCCAGGAAATGAAGAGATTACCTTAGAAGCACAGGTCAGGACACTGTATAGCAAGCCAGTTTTTACTAAGTGTTCTTTCCCTCCCTCCCACTTGAGGCATAATCTTAGCTTTATAGGCTCTTAAACCTATTAAAGGGAAAGAGGTGGTCCAATTCATTTTCAGGTTCAGCTTTTTATCCTCAACAGGAATAGAATAATTAAGGCCCTGAAATTAATTAATCTCGAAGTGGACAAAGTCCTTTAAATTTATTAGGTATAGTTGTATTAGTACACATATCCCTAGCAACTTTAAGTAAGTAAACAACTTAAATAGCTAAACAGAACCTTAAAACTAAGATGCAGACAGCAGTCCAGCAGCAGGATGGGGGTTATCCAGTCTTTTACATTGAATGTCACATGTATGATTTTCTCCCAGTTGGTGAGGGGGTTTTATGTATGCACTAGGTGCAAGGAACTCTTTGCTCTCAGGGAACAAGTCTGATCTTTGGAGGCTAGAGTAGCAGACTTGCAGGACTTAAGGAAGACAGAGAGGTATATAGACAAGACCTACAGGGACATAGTACTGGCAGCCTCTCTGTTGCCATGGAGGAGAGAGGTCATGTGAAAGGAGAGCACCACCTTGTGATTCTGCAGCTAGGACCTGTCTTCCAGGTGACGTAAAACCCTTTCGCATCAAGGACGTTTCTCCAGGGCTATGTGCTCATGAGGAAGGGTTAGGACAGCCATTATAGTTGGTGATTCAATCATTAGGCATGTAGAACCTGGGTGGCTGGGGGACATGAGGGATCACCTGTTAAAATGCTTGCCTGGTACAAAGGTAGCAGACCTCATAAAGTTTTAGATAGTGCTGGGGAGGAACCTGCTGTCTGGGTACATGCTGGTTCGAATGACATAGAAAAATGTGGAAGGGAATTTCTGGAGGCCAAATTTAGACTTTTAGGTAGGAAGTTGAAATCCAGAACTTCCAGGGTAGCATTTTCAGAAATGCTTCCCGTTACATGCGCAGGACCCAAAATGCAAGCAGAGCTTTGGAGTCTCAATGTGTGGATGAGGCAATGGTGCAAGGAAGAGGGTTTTGGATTTGTTAGGAATTGGGCAACATTCTCTGGAAAGGAGGGACTTTTCCAAAAGGTTGGGCGCTACCTTGACTAGGATGTACCAGGCTGCTAGCATTAACCTTTAAAAAGGAGACATTGCAGTTTTTAAACTAGATAATAAGGGAAGGCCGACAGTCGCCCTAGTGCATGGTTTGGAAGGATGTATCCTTGAAGGATACTAGCAAAAGAGGGAAGTTAGGGCATCCCGACAGCGAGGTTCCAAAAAAGATAAGAGTAACCCTTACACCTGGAACAAGCTACCTGTGTCTGCATGCCAGGCACCTTCTCTGACTCATTTCAAATCCAGGCTGAAAACTCACCTCTTTGCTGCTGCTTTTGGATCTTGACCCACCTGATCTCCATGTTTCTTTACCATTCCCCCTTGTTTTATCCCTGTCTACACCTTCTGTGTTGTCTGTCTTGACTAGATTGTAAGCTCTGATGAGCAGGGACTGTCTCTTACTTGTCTGTGTAGCACTGTGTACATGTTGTAGCACTATACAAATGCTCAGTAGTAGTAGATGCCCTTAAGTGCAGATTCCAGATTACCCCATCAACTGATAACCAGATTAATATGAATAAAATACAGCCTCTAAAATGTCTGTATGCAAATGCTAGAAGTCTAAAAAATAAGATGGGAGAGGTAGAATATATAGCACTAAATGAAAGGTTAGATGTAATTGGCATCTCAGAGACCTGGTGGAAGGAGGACAACCAATGGGACTCTGTGATACCTGGGTACAAACTATATCGCAATGATAGGGTAAATCAAATTGGTGGAGGGGTTCCGCTCTGTTTTAGAGAGGGCATTGAATCACACTACTACCCATCTGCAACCTCATCCGGTCATTCAACATTAACTGCCTAGTATACGCTGATGATGTCCTAATGTTCACCCCAGTATCCACAGATCAACCAGACCTCTCCCAGCTTTCAGCATGCTTCGATGCTGTCGAAGACTGGCTACATATGCAAAAACTCAAAATAAACCTCAAAAAGACAGAGGTTCTCTTCATCAGCCGAGACCAGACATTCGCCCCTCCTGCATCACTCAAGGTACGCAACGCAGAACTCATTTCCAAGATGACGATTCGATACCTTGGTGTAACACTTGACCAGCGCCTTAACATGCACTCCCAAATAGGCAATACCGTAAGGGCAATTTACCACAAAGTTCGGATACTACGCCACATGAAACGGATTCTAGAACCAAATGACTTCCAAACAGTCTTTCAAGCCCTAATAATGCCTCATTTCGATTACACCAACTCTATATTGCTGGGCCTCCCAAAGAGCTCGCTAAACCCCCTGCAGCTCGCGATGAACGCTGCAGCAAGAACACTCTATGGAGCATCAAGAAAAGACCATATCACCCCCATCCTCAAATATCTACACTGGCTCCCCTGTTCAGTACAGAATCACATTCAAGACCTTAACAATGACATTTAAGGCAATTAACAGAAGCACATCCACCTCCCTCTCAGACCTTATACACCCCACCCCCCTCAACAGATCAAGGAGCTCTACTGCCTGCAATACCATACTTCTCCCAAAAGCCATCACCAAATGCTCCAAGACTACGAGAAAACGTGCCTTTGCACTATATGCACCCTCTAGCTGGAACGCCCTTCCACCAGACCTCCGCGCCATAAGCAACTTCTCTCAGTTCAGGAAGGCGCTCAAACATCATCTCTTCCTGCAACACTTCTCCATTTCAGACAACATCACCTAGACGTCCTCACCCCGACCCATAGCAGCTTACACAGAGTAACCCCTCCGCTCTACAATAAGTGCACTTAATTCATTCACTACAACCTTCCCTAACAAACCCCGGAGTAACAATTAGAAATATGTAGATTTATATAGCCACCATTGAGCTTTTTGTAACTACTGCCGAATATTATGGGCAACCATAATACTAATTTGTACATAGTGTATATAGTTATCCTGTTCACCATGTTTTATCTTCCCTGTTCATTGTAAGTCCAATGTCAGACTGTTCTGCATTGCACAACTTATGTTACTTGTAAACTGCACTGATGATAAATAGTGAGGTATAGAAAAGCATTAAAATAAATAAAAAATAAAAACTACTAGTACTACTGATCATTTGTATAACGCTGCAAGACATACACAGTGCTGCACACGTTTTGTGGGAAATAAAATACACTGTAGAATCTCCATGGATAGACATTCCGTGTAAAAAGGGGATGGCGATGGCCGTGGGAGTGTACTACCGACTGCCTGGTCAGAATTAGCAGATGGATGATGAAATGCTCAAAGACATCAGGGAAACTAAAAAGTTACAACACAGTAATAATGGGTGATTTCAATTGCTCCGATATCGACTGGTTCAATATCACAGCAGGACATGCTAGAGAGAGAAAGTTTCTAGATGAAATAAATGACTACTTCTTGGATCCATGAACTGACAAGAGGGGAAGCTATTTTGGACCTAGTCCTTAGTGGAACACAGAATCTGGTGCAAGAGATAAGGGTATTGGGGCCACTTGACAATAGTGATCATAGCATGATTGCATTTGATTTAATAAATGAAGGAAGGATGGCAAGGAAAAAACTAAAAGGAGCAGCTGCAAAGGTTAAAGATTTACATCAAGCATGGGTGTTTAAAACTATTTTGGAAGCCCAGACCAGATGTATTCCATGCTTTAAGAAAAGTGGAAGGAAGGCCAAAAAACTGCCAGCATGGTTTAAAGGTGAGGTCTGAGTGGCTATCATAGCCAAAAAAGCATAATTCAGGAAATGGAAAAAGGAGGCAAATGATGAAAACTGGAAACAAGAAAAGCACTGGCAAGTTACATGCAAGGCATTGATAAGGCAAGTACATTCGTAGCAAAAACCTGTGAAAGAGTCAGTTGTGCCATTAGACGATAGCAGGGTAAAAGGGGTACTAAGGGAGGACAAGTACATAATGGAGACACTGAATGAATTCTTTGCTTCGGTCTTAAGAAGATGTAGGGAAGTTACCCATGCCTGAAATGGTTTTTAAAGGTGATGTATCAGAAGAATTGAAAGAAATATCGATAAACCAGGAAAATGTATTACAACTATTTGATAAACTGAAGAGTAGCAAATCACCTGGGCCAGATGGCATACATCTAAGGGTATTGAAAGAACTGAAATATGAGATTGCAGATCTCCAAAAGATAATCTGTGAATTATCATTAAAATCATCTGTAGTACCTGAAAATTGAAGAATGGCCAATGTAACGCCAATTTTTAAAAAGGGTTCCAGGGTTGATCCGGGAAATTACAGACCAGTGAGTCTGACCTCACTACCAGGCAGAATGGTAAAAACCATTATAAAGAATAAAATTACTTAACATGTAGATAGTCATGGTTTAGTGGGAGAAAGCCAGTATGGCATTAGCCATGGAAAGTCTTGTCTTACTAATCTGTTATGATGTTTTGAAGGTGTGAATAAACAGGTCGACAAAGGTGAGCCGGTCGATATAGTGTATCTGCATTTCCAGAAAGCCTTTGACAAGGTCTTGAGAGACTCTTGGCGAAATTAAAAGGCATGAGATAGGAAACAATGTACTACTGGGGATCAGGAACTAGTTTAAAAGGTAGAAAGCAGAGAGTATGACTAAATGGCCAATTTTCTCAATGAGAAAGGTGAATAGTGGAATACCCCTGGAATCTGTTCTGGGCCTGCTACTTTTTAACATACTCATAAATGGACCTGGAAATGGGAATAATGAGTGATGTGATTATATCTGGTTTTGACACAAAATTATTCAAAGTTGTTAAAACAGAAGAGGATTGTGGAAAATTGCAAGAGAACTTTAATAAATTGGAAGACTGAATGTCCAAATTGCAGATGAAATTTAATGTGGACAAGTGCAAAGTTATGCACCTAGGAAAGAGCAACCCAAAATACAGTTATGCAATGCAAGATTTCATATTTGAACCACCACCCAGGAAAAAGATTTAGGCAGCATCATGGCTAATACGTTGAAACCCTCCGCCTAGTGTGCAGCGGCAGCCAAGAAAGCAAATAGAATGCTAGGAATCATAAGGAAAGGAATGGAGAATAAAACCAAGGATATTATAATGCCTCTATCATTCCATGGTGCGGCCGCACTTTGAATATTGCGTGTAATTCTGATCACCATGTCTTAAAAAGGATATAGTAGAATCAGAAAAGGTACAGAGAAGGGCGACCAGAATGGTAAATGGGATGAAAGGATACCCCTGTAAGGAAAAGCTTTAAAGGTTAGTGCTCTTTAACTTGAAATTAGAGACGGCTGATGGGAGATATGATACAGGTCTATAAATTAATGAATGGAGTAGAACGGGTAAACGAAGATAGGTTGTTTACTTTATCAAAAAGTAGAACGACTAGGGGACATGCAACGAAGCAACAATGTAACCCATTTAAGACTAATAAGAGAAAATATTTTTTCACTCAGCACATAATCAAATTCTGGAATTCGTTACCGTAGGATGTAGTAAAAGCTGTTAGTGTAGCTGGGTTTGAAATAGTTTGGACAAGGTCCTAGATGAAAGGTCCATAAAGCATTATTAAAAAGGGCCCAGTAAATTCACTGCTTACCCCAGGATAAGCATTGTGGAGCCTATACACCTTTTTTGGGAAACCTGCCAAGTACTTTGACCTGGATTGGCCACTGTTGGAAACAGGATATCGATGGACCTTGTTCTGACCCAATATGGCATTTCTTATATTCTTATGTTAATTTTCCTGAAAGGGAGCTCAATACTAAGGTGCACCCACAATAATGCTTAGTGCTCCAAACTTCTCATCATTACTTCCCACTATATAATTTTTGCTTTTTACTTTTACTGCATTTAAAATGTGCCCAATTTCTCATGTCTTCATTGAAAAGACCATTGCACTACTCTTCAGCATTTGTCTGCTCTGTCCTCTGAACCCAGATCTTCCTCAAGACATACAAGCACCGCTCAAAATAAGAGATTTTCGTTATAAAAAAGGAATTTCATCTTTTTTGCATAAGAAGCCCAGCAGTACCAGCGCCAGACTTATTCTAGGCCTTCTCAGAGAGACAGGAAACAACTGAAGCAAACAGCTCCAGCTTAGTCCAAAACAGTCTTCATTTTTTTGGATTGAAGCATCTGAACGCCATTGTTTCCTTTTCTAACTTGGGTGTAATTACTAATCAGGGTGTAGGAGACCCTAACAGATTCCTGAGAAGTCTGCTCAGCATGACTCAGCCATTGCAGCCTCCTAACTAACTTCTTTAAGAGAAGGTCAGTACAGTTCTCCACTTTGATGCAGTTGAACTAGTCTCATCTCAAGAGATAAATCAGGTGTTGCGTTTGGGAAATTTCTATATCCCAAAGAAATTGGGAGGACTACATCCCATCTTTGACCTTGGCAACCTCAACCTTTTTGTCATAAAAGAAAAGATCAACTACCACTATATTTCCCTACTTACCAACTTGAGCTGGATTACACTCGTATACCAATAGTTACAACAAATATCTTCATGTTATTCCACAGACGGACGATGAACAGTTCAAGGTCCTGCCTTTCATTGAGACACTTCTGTACAACATCAAGCAAAGACTTCTACAAGATAGACTGCTTGACTTTTCCGTATTGTTCACATGGTTCACTGCTCTCTTTTGGGACACAGCCTTGAACCCACTTAGAATTGCTTACAGTTTATTAGAAATTTGATATATTGCCTTTCAAATTAAGAGTGGTTTACATAAAACCAATAAAGTAGGCACAATGCATATAGTTCCTCTTGCTCATCTCAACATGAGAAAGCAACAGTGGGGCTTAAAGTTTCAGTGAATCTGGACTCTCCAGCCCTTACCCTGCAAGGCCTTTCATTCTGTTTATCTGCAGGTCATGCTTCAAAGGTGGACCAGAGATTCGAACCTGAAAGGGCTTCTGTTTATAACTCAGCAGAATCATTGCATACTCACCACAGATACTTCAAACATCAATTGAGGAGTTCATCTCAGCCTTCGACATATACAACATATCTGGTCAAGAAGTGACTTCTCCATAGCAGTCATCTGGTGCTAAGAGAAATAGAGTATTTACACATCATCTTTGTGGTCACTCAGTGCTGTTCTAAACAGATAATTAGATGGCAGAGGTTTATGCCAACAATTAAGAAAAAATAAAACAGGAGTAGAGACTGGATGATGGTAGCATGGGCTTAAGGAGTGCTTTGAAGGTATGTATGCATGATAATGCCCTATTTGATGGTCTCTTCTCATATACAAAAGATTTTTCTAAAAAAAGATCAAGTTTTTTATGTAGATGGTGGTTGTCACAGAATATACAGAAGTAGTTCTTTTATATTAGTGTTTCTTGGATTAGCTTCTTTGTGAGATCAGTTTTTTTTGTGTGAGAAATAAGAAGGAGCAAGATCCCTTTGACTAGATCAAGAGAGCCCAGATATTGGATTTGCAATTCTCAGTCACATAGCCATCCATGCCACTTAAATCCATGGAAATCAAAACCAGCTAGCAGGTAGACTCAGCAGAGTTCTCCAACCTCAGACTAGTCACTAGATCCAGAAATGGTAAAATCCATCTGTCCAGCAATGGCAAAATCCTCAAGTAAACCTGTTTGACAGTAGCAAAAATGCTAAGCTGTCTCCCGACTGCTTAAAGTGGGCATCTCCTAACATCTTGCACAAGATGCTCTAGCCATAGATTGGGTTTGGCCCCCTTACACCCTAAAAGTGAAAGCTCTACAGAAATTCCAAAGAAGGCCTAGTGCAATTCTCATAGCTCTGCACTGGTCTGGACAAAACCTGTTTCCTCTTCTCAAGAGTTACTAGATTCAACCTCAACTCAGATTTCTATTATTTCCAGCTTTAATGACATAAAATTGAGGCTTTAATACAGAACTGAGGGAATGCTGTCTTGCATCCCAATCTCAAATCCCTGGCTCTGATGGCTTAGAAATTGGGCAGTGTATAGTGGCTTTCTTGAACTGTTATCTCGGATTCAAAATATTCTGGCAGCGGCAATTAAACCTTCCATGAGAAGATCCTATGCCTTCAAATGGAAGACATTTTCCATTTGGAATTCAGCACAAACCCAGGACTCCTTTGTTGACCACTTAATATGGAACTTGAGTACCTATAACACCTCTAATATTTGGCTTCAAATTCCCTTGGTTAGAGTAAATTTCAGTGGATTATCTACCTCTCATGTCTCTTTTTTTTGTGTGTGTGTGTAAATCTTTTTATTGGCCTTAAAGGGAATAATACACTTCAATAAACAAGAAGAAAAACAGCATAAAAGAAAAAGAACATACATCTGAACTATAAGCTAACACACAAGCCGATACAAAAAGCAACATCTGAAAAGTCTCAGAGTGCCTCCCCCAAGACCCAAACCCAACCTCTAACCCCCCATCCCATTCACCCATCCAAAACACAAAGTAAGGAGAAGCAAAAGCAGAGGAGTGAAGAAGAATAACAAGGGGAAGAAACAAGGTGGAGAAAGGATCTTAGAACCCTCACAAACACCGGCCCAAATCCCCCTAGTTCAGCCATCAAAAGACTATTGGGCACCAATACACACCCCATACCTCCCCCCCCCCTCCCATGTAATGCGATGGATGTCATCTACCTGGATTTCAGCAAAGCCTTTGATACTGTTCCTCATAGGAGGCTTATCAATAAACTCAGTAGTTTGGGGATGGGTCCCAACGTGGTGAACTGGATCAGAAATTGGTTGACTGACAGACGTCAGAAGGTGATGGTAAATGGAGCTCACTCGGATGAAAGGAGGGTGATTAGCAGGTTGCCCCAGGGTTCGATCCTAGAACTGGCACTGTTCAATGTATTTGTGAGTGATGTTGCTGAAGGATTGAATGGAAAAGTCTGTCTTTTAGCAGATGATACGAAAATTTGCAACAGAGTGGACTCCCCTGAGGGAGTGGATAACATGAGGAAAGATCTACAAAAGCTGGAAGAATGGTCTAGTGCTTGGCAGTTAAGATTTTAATGCGAAGAAGTGCAGTGTCATGCATTTGGGAAGCAGAAATCCAAGGGAAATGTACGCAATAGGGGGTGAGAGGTTGGTGTGCATGGACCAGGAGTAGGACCTTGGTATGATTATTTCTGAGGATCTCAAGCTGGTAAAACAGTGCGACAAGGCAGTGGCAAAAGCCAGGAGGATGTTGGGTTGCATACAAAGAGGAATTACCAGCAGAAAAGAAGAGGTACTAATGCCCAAAT
This sequence comes from Ichthyophis bannanicus, assembly GCA_033557465.1. Lineage (NCBI taxonomy): Eukaryota > Metazoa > Chordata > Amphibia > Gymnophiona > Ichthyophiidae > Ichthyophis > Ichthyophis bannanicus. The sequence goes on along the minus strand of CM066036.1, from coordinate 416,838,027 downwards.
TGCTGGTGAGGCCTCACTTGGAATATTGTGTTCAGTGTTGGAGACCATATCTCGCAAAGGATGTGAAAAGACTGGAAACGGTTCAGAGGAAGGTGACCAAAATGATTTGGAGCCTGCATCAGAAGCCTTATAAGAAGAGACTTAAAGACCTAAATATGTACACTCTGGAGGAGAGGAGGGACAGGGAAGATACGAGTCAAACATTTAAATACTTAAGAGTATTAATGAACAAACAAACCTCTTCCAAAGACATGGAAGCTGTAAAATGAGAGGGCATAACATGAAGCTGCAAGGGGGCAAATTGAAAGGCAATGTCAGGAAATATTTTTTCACTGAAAGGGTGGTGGATGCTTGGAATTTATTTATTTTTATTTTATTTATTTATTTACAGTTTCTTTTATACCGCACTATTCGACATCAGCGCGGTTTACAATGAACAGAAACTACACTTACCAAATATTGATCAGTGCTTACAATGAACAGCTGGATATACATTAAACAGGTTTAAACAGGTTTACATTCAACAGGTTTCATAAACAGAGGAACATAATAACTATGTACAAAAAGCAACTATGTACAGAACAACTAGGCGCAGCTAAATGTTTCTTGATGAGGGAAGAAGCAAGGTGAGATTGCAGCTCTTCGCGATAAGACTATGGAGAGCATGGGTTTAACGTGTTGACATGGGGTGTAGAGGTAGGTTGGTGTGAGGCAGTGTCTGAAATATTGTAGTGCTGCAAGAACAGGTGATGCTTCAGTGCCTTCCTGAACTGGGAGAGGTCACTGATGGTTCTGATTTCTGTTGGTAGGGCATTCCAACATGATGGTGCGAAGTAAGAGAAGGCTCTGGATCTGGTGGCTTGAGAGCACTTCGTGATTGCCTTGGGTAATACAAGAGAATTGGAGGTAGTCGATCTCCTTGCGCGATTAGGGGGTGTAGTTGATATCAGGTCGGTGATAGAAGATGCGGAGTTATTATTGATCGCTTTGTGAGTCATGGTAAGGATCTTGAAAGAGATCCTGGAGTGCATAGGAAGCCAATGTAGCTGTTTCAGTATTGGAGTGATGTGGGTTCGCTTGGAGGCTCCATAGAGAATTCTTGCAGCCGAGTTCATGGCCAATTGTAAGGGGTTAATCGTATTCTTTGGTAGGCCATGTAGAATGGCATTGGCGTAGTCCAGATGGGGCATTATTAAGGCCTGAAAGACTGATCGAAAGTCATCTGGTTCAAGCAGCTGACGCAAATGACGAAGGGTCCGGATTTTATGATAGACGGATTTCGCTACGTTGTTGATGTGGGCCTTCATATTGAGCTGTTGATCGAGGGTAACCCCTAGGTATCTGACTGTAGACTTGCAGATGAGCTCGGCGTCACGCACTTTGATGGACCTTGGTGAGGTGAATGCAGGGTTTCTCGTCACGAAGAGGACTTCTGTCTTTTTAAAGTTTATCTTAAGCATCTGTGATTTTAACCAGTCTGTAACCGCGTCGAAGCACTCGATTAGTGGGGAGAGGTCAAGGAGCTCTGTTGAGAATGGCATATACATAAGGACATCATCAGCATAGACCAGGCAGTTGATGTTGAATGATTGGATGAGGTCACAGATAGGCTGCATATAAACATTGAAAAGTAGGGCGGAAAGGGAGGAGCCTTGTGGCACACCTTTGGTTTGCTGGAAGGGGTCAGAGGTTGAAGATCCAGAACGAACATGTTGCCAACGGTCTCTGAGGTATGAGGAACACCAAGAGAGGGCGGATCCGTGAACTCCCTTCTTTCTAAGACGCGATAGGAGAACTTCATGATCCACAGTGTCAAACGCCGCTGCAATGTCCATGAAGATCAAAGCAAAACCTTGTCTGACATTGTTTAGGCCTATGGTAAGAGTGTTGAACAAGGAAGTCATTAGGGTTTCCACACCGTGTGATTCACGAAATCCGTGCTGACATGGGTGTAAGGGTGCATTGCAGTCAAGATGGTCTTGTAGTTGACGTTGAGTGATCTTTTCGATGACTTTCGAAAGGAGGGGAATGCTGGAGATGGGTCTATAAGATTCCATCAAAGAGGGGTCCAACCTGCTGTTTTTTAGGAGGGGTCTGATGGAGGTCTGCTTCAGGGTGTGGGGGAATGTTCCTGTAGAGAACGATGCATCTATTATTTTTGCTAGAAATGGGCTGAGATCAGCTCGTAGTGACTTTATCCAGGAAGCTGGACAGGGGTCGGATGGTGCTGTTGTAGGATTTATTTTTAAGATGGTATCTTGAATGATTCTGTCATTTGGAGTGGAGAAGGAGGAGAGAGTGTGTTGAGTCTCACCCGAGAATTGGCTAGGTGAGGGTGGAGGGACAGTGTAGGGAGTGTTGGCTGAAGTGGGGGGAGTAGAGGTTGGGTCAAGCTGATTACTTTTGCTTCGTAAGTAGTTGGCATATTTCTGAGGATCTAGGAGGGGTGGGGCGCTCTGAGAGGGTTCCTTTGTTAGGGTTTTTACGATGTGGAAGAGCTCGTGAGGTTTGTTGAGGGAACGCTGTAATCTGCCTGCGTAATATTTTTTCATGTTAGAAGATACGGATGAGCGATGTCTTGCTAATTGTGTTTTGAAAGCATCATGATTCTCGGTTGTTCTTGATCGTCGCCATCGTCTTTCTAGTTGTCTGAGGAGGAGGAGTGATTTTCTTAGCTCTGGGGAGTACCATGGAGCATTCTTTCTCTTATGGGGTGCTTTGGTTGAGGTAGGAGAGTGGATCACAGCATCAAGGCAGGAGTTCCACGAATCGACCATGTCATCAAGGCTTTTTTCCGGAGAGTATATTAGGTTCTGGGTCTTCTTTAGGATGTCTTCTCTGTTAAAAGGCTGAAAACGTCTAAAGTGTTCTGAGGAGAGTGCATCTGATGGTAATGGCTTGGAGGATCTAGGAGATATAGGCATCTGAAATAGGATTAGGAGATGATCAGACCATGGAACTGTGATTGAATTTAAGTATGAATTGTGCCGATGGAAGTGGAGGGGGGAAATACAGTGACAGAATTCAAAACGGCATGGGACAGACACAGTGGATCCCTTTATAGCAACAGGATAAAATCAAAATAAACTTAACTATCTAATTTCTCAACAAACAGGGGTGCTCTACGTGGAGCGGTGGGTTCACCCCTAAACAAAGACTTGGGGAGGGGTGATCTGCACGGAGCGGCAGGTACACCTACTCTTGCCACCTTGCTGTGAAGACTAGATGGATCATACTGGTCTTTATCTGCCATCATTTACTATGTTACTATGTAAGACCCCCTTACCCGCTACATAACTTGCAGCATCAACGGGACACAAACACCGACATCTGAAGATACAGCCTAAGCAAAGTTCTGCAAACACACCCTCACCCTAACAATTTATTAAGGGATCCCACAGTCCAAAAATCTGGACCAGACTCTAGCAAACCACCTATGGTTTCCCCCGCAATTCAGCAGTAAGCTTCTCCATCTGATAGTTGTTCCAAACTTTAGTGAGCCATTCTGAATAAGTAGGGGGAGCAGGGCACTTCCATTGTCAAGCAACCATACTGGCTGCCAGTATCAGACAACTTAAAAGGCACCTCAGATCAGGGTCAGCAAACTCAGGAGCCAAGAGGCCCAGCATATAAGACTTGAGCTTGAAGGGAGACTAGAAACCCGCTCATGGACCTCCACCCAAAAACTTTGCAACTTTGGGCAGTGGCACTACATATGCTCCAGATAACCTTATCCCCCGCACTCTCGCCAACATAATGTGTCATACCCTCTCCCCCACTTAAAAAGAACCGCTGATGTTATAGATATACGCATCACAATGTGAAGCTACATGTTAATAAGTGTCAAGGAAATTGAGCAAGAGTGAGTATACTAACACACCTCAGACAAAAGTCATCAGACTGATCCCCTATCTCAGCACGCCACCTCTTCCTATATGGTAACATCTGCTCAGGATCATGCATCTCAATACAGAGTGCTCGGTATAGCTTGGCAATAAAGGACTTTACCTGTACATATTCAAACAAAACACTTTCTACAGCTTCGAGGGTCACAAACCCTCGGCCTGGTAAAGGATATACCCAATAAAATGCCACAATTTAAAAAATTGAAAAACCTTCAGGGAAGAACCACAGACCGCCTCCACTCTATCCTTGGATGCAAAAGCAGACCCATCAAAAAGCGAGGCCATTCTTGGGGGGCCCTGCAGATCCTACCTGGAGTGGAGGAATGGCCTAGTGGTTGGGACAAGGTACTTCAGGCCGGAAGGTCGGGGGTTCAAATCCCACTACAGGACAGCAACCTTGGGCCGGAAGGACTGGGGTTTCTAGTCCCACAGGTGCTCCTTGTGGTTTTGGGCAAGCCACTTAACCCTCCATAGCCCATGTTCCCTGTAAAATAGTTATCTCCAAGTTATAATGCCCTGTTCAATGTAATTTCAGTTTGTTCAATGTAAACCACACTGATGCAGAATAGCGCGGTATATAAGAGAATGTAAATAAATAAAATAAATAAATACCCTTCTCCCCCCACCCCCACATATTCTTAGCAAAGGCAAATGCCAACACCAGAGTATATGGGGAAAACTGTGCAGATACATTCTGCCTTTTGCAGAACACGAGTCAGACCTTCCACACTGGCCTCAAAAAGGGAATGCTCTAAGGATCTACTGACATCGAGAACAGCACAGCTTTAAGAGGGATCAGAGACATCAGGCCTCCTCCAGATAAACCCAGCCGAGCCCGAATCAACAAACCAAAAATGTACTGCCCGAAGGTGCAAACACCAGTAATACAGTCCAATGTCCAGGAACCCTAGCCTTTCACACACCTTGGGTGCCACCCATGTGGCCCACCCTACCTGGGGTCTTTTGCGTTGCCAGACAAAGTGCAAAAGAGTGCTTTGCAACACTTTAAAAAACTCTCTAGGTTTTTGAATAGGTAGTTGCAAAAATAAAAATAAGATTTTCAGCAAAACTAGCATCTTTATAACATTAATTCTCCCCAGCCACAAGATAGCACAGTCTTTCCAGTCTCGCAACTCCCTATTAAACGTTTCAGCCAGCGTTTGATAATTCAGCCGATACAATTTTTTTTTCTTAAATTGTATTCATTATTCAAATTTTCAAATTAAACAAGATAGTACACCCTTTAGGAAAACAGGACGACTGAAAATAATCAATAAGGTAATATACCTAACAAATGGAATAAACAAGTCATCATACTGACAAGCCCAAAAACTTAGGAGGGAGAAAAAAGGAAAACCAATTATAAGAAAAAATGCAAAACAAAGACTGAACCAAAGAGGCAGCAAGTTCCCTACAAATAAGCAGTATTATACAGCATCCTGCATAGACGTTATTCTAACTTGATTTGAACTCCGCCTAGAACCTCAGTATGCCACCTTCAAACAGTTAAAAACTCACTTGTTCTCCCTAGCCTTTAATGTTCCCTCCCCCTTCGTATGATTGTTCCTCTTCCCTACCTTTTGTTTCCTGCCTAGGCCCACCCTATGTTATGTCTGTTCTGTTTCTTTGTTTGCTCTGCTGTCCTATCAAACATTGTACACTTCTTTTCCTTTTCGTTGGCCTCGGCCTTCTTTTATTGAATTTTAATTGTACACCGCTTTGGTTTTGTGAAAGGCGGTTTTTATCAAAAACAATAAACATAAACATAACATAAACATAAAAGAGGAAAGTTAATTAACTGATGAAAGCTTAACCAAGCATTTGCAGGAAAAGTTTTTAAAAAAAAGCCTTCCAACTGCAAAACAGCGGGTTTTAACAAAACTAACTCCTTTTGCTTTGAGTTTCCTGGGAAAGATCTGGAAACACATTTATTGTACGACCACAAAAAACTGCACTATGTTTTTTAAAGTACATTTGGAGTAACCACTCATGATCCGTGGTCAAAGCAAATAAGACCAACAGAGTAACAGAAACAATTGAAAGGGAATTAGAACTGTCTATAGTGCAGAAACATCCAGTACATCCATCGAGGAATCTCTGAAGTGACTGCAACTGCAGTACCACTGCTTCACCGAGGTTGGAAATCGCTTACCAAATCAACTCGAGGGAAAATTTCACTGGTCTCAGAAGAGAAAACTTCATCGGAGCTGACAGAGAACCTTGAGCTATTCTGCCATTAAGATTCACATCAGAGAGCAACTTGCAGGATGCAGCGGGCCCACAAAGAGTGGACCTGCCCTCCCCTGACATCTCCAACGCTGCCTCTGAGTGGTCTTACTGCGCTTCCAACATAGCTGTGATGACTGCAGGCGGCTACCCACTGATCAGATTGCCCTTGCCTCCAGGACTTGGAAAGGTAAGGAATTCCGGCCATCCCGCAGATATAGAGGCAGCTGGGGGCACAGGGGGGCACCACTCCTCTGGGGAGAAAGATGGTAAATCGCCCAAAGTCGATGCCAGAGCATCCTGTTTCAGTGCTGAAACAGCCAGGCACAAACCAAAGCTACCTTGCATGCTTGGGCAACACAAAAATGCCTCAATAGAAGCTTGAATAAACAGCAAGGGTGAGCTAGAATCCTCTGTGGGTTTCAAAGCCACTTTCCCTTCCTTTTTCCCATGGTAAAAAACAGCCAGATCAAGCACACTCAGGATCATGCTATCTTAACTGGAGCTCCTCTTCCCAGCTAATACTGTTTAGACAACATCCTATGCACTTAAACTCTGAGAGATTTAAACTGGTCTACCACCATAAGATATCCAGGAGCCACATTAGACCAATCCCTGGCCCCTGTCTGGTAAGGCAAAAGTACAGATTTTTGTTTATTTACAGAGAATCCAGAAACTCAGGAAAACTCATCAATAAGAGCAACCACAATGGGTATGGAAGCAACCAGATTGTGGAGGTAAATCAGGGTGGTGTTAGCATAGAAGGAGATGGCATGCAACCACCCAAGTCGTATACCGATTTTGTCTGCTTTTTCCCACTCATGTCTCACAAAGGGTTCAATGGCTAACTCCAAAAGTAATGGCAAAAGCAGGCAACCCTGCCTGCTTCCGTGTCCCAGACAAAATCGCTCTGAATGAAAGCCATTCACCAGTACCATAGCCACCAGACAGGCATATATAGCCAACACTCATCCAAACAAATTAGGTCCAGACCTGAATTGCTTGAGCACTTCAAACAGATAAAGCTGAATGGCTGTATCAAAGGCCTTCTCTGTGTCAAGAGGAAACACTGCATGCAGTTCCGCCCTTCTATGTATACCATGCAGCACACTAATCAACCGCCAGACGTTCTCAAACCCAAATCAGTGTTTCATGAACTCCTTCTGACCTGGATGGATCAAGCCCTGTAGTTCAGAACAGGCAAAGATCTTGTAATTGGTATTCATACCTATCATGTCTTGATAGACTGAGCTCCAGCTTCACAGAGAACAATTGACTCCCAATTTACGAAGTGTCATCTTCATATCAAACTGCTTATCCCAGAAGCTGCCAGTCCCATAGGACTTAAACATGGTGCTTTCTTGCCTCCTGAAACTGTCTTTTGAGCCGATGGACTCCTGGTCCTTAAAGTATCTGGAGGAACTGCAGCAAAAGGAAGGACCTCCACAAAATACAAGCACATCCACAGAAAGCAGAGGAGAAAAGTGCCACACTTCTGATATTTATGATAAAAGAAGCCTTTATTTCAAAACCTTCAAGGTTCAGGACCCGACTTGGCCAAGTTTTGGCTATCAGTCTGCATCAGGGGTCTGAAACATGTACATATGTCATAAGACAATACATATAAACACAGGTAAATTATAATAAAATCAAACACTATAAAATGAAAACAAAGTCAACTCTACCAAACTGGAAAAGATCTCCTGTAGAAACATGAAGATACAGTAAGAAGTATGTCTAAAAACAATAATAAAAAGATAATACATACATCAAAAATAAGAACCATGGAGATACATACCAATAACTAACAATTCATGCGCTTCCCTAACCCAAGAGGGAGAAAGCAATGTTTTAACACCAGGGGTAGAAAGTGTATCATGCACTTCCTTAATGAAAAAAAAAAAAACGTGTCATGCACGTCCCTAATAGTATCTGACTCTTAAAGTATCTGACCTAGCCAGAAGGATTAGTGAATTTCAAGTCTTACTCATGTTTGAACTATAGACACAATTCCATATCAAGAAGCTGTTAAGGATGTATCCCAAGTTTCTACCAGAGGTAGTCACATGCATCCATATGAGGAGAGCTTTTGCCCCTTCTATCCTATACCTCATAAGCATCAGTGCAACAAGACTCTCCATGCTCTGGGCTATAAACAAGCTCTCATACTACCTGAAAGGACAGAATCCATGAGACAGCCTACTTAGCTTTTTATCTTCTTTGGCTTGAAATGATTAGCTGCCATGCTGTGACAAAGCATGTACAGCTACAGTAACTGGATGGTATGGAAGGGAAGACTAGACAGGCCAGATGGTCTTTATATGCCATCATTTTTCTAAGTATCTATGCTTTCAATTATGTTATTATAAAGCTAGTATCTAACAGAATTAGATTTTATCAAATCAGAGTCATGACCACCATGATAATTGTTTTGAGATTATTTAATTTATTTATTATTAGTATTTAGCTCACATCTTTCCAGTCATAGTTCAAGGTGAGTTACATTCAGGTACATAAGTATTTCCCTGTCCCCAAAGGGCTTACAATCTAAGTTTGTACCTGAGGCAGTGGGAGGTTAAGTGACTTGCCACACAGAGTGCCAGTAGGATTCAGACCCTGATCTCTCTGATCACTAGGCTAACTGCTCTAACACTAGGCTACTCCTCCACTCCTTATCTATGGGAGATCTATCTATGGGGAACTCCTGTTACAGGTAAGCAACTTTGTTGTACCCATTATTTAAACTGGCTGTTTAAAATGTATTATTTTCTAATATTTTTCTGATAATTCTTAGAAATATGGAAGCAAAAGAATTAACTGGCTTAGATGGCATTGGAAGTAAAACAAATGTGGCCAAAGTTGATTGAGGAGGATAGAGATGACACTGAAACTTCAAGGCCTGTCAAGTGTTTCACAGCTGTTTACTTGAACTCTCCTAAACTTATTGGTACTGGTGAAAAATAGATTTTTAGAAGGATGTTATACTTTTTATTGAACCAGTTTAAAAGGATATTGAAGGAAGGAATGTATGTGGCCTGGATAGCCCACATCTAATTTTTGTTTGTCTATTATAAATTACTACCACCTATAAAGATCCTAAACATGGTTTTCCTAATTCATTTCAGACTTAGGTGCTTTTGTCATAAAGGATACCAGTACAAGGTACTAGCAGAAAAAACCGTAAGGTATTTTAAATAATTGTGCATAATCATTTTATTGTTGCTCTTCAGAGTGTACATGGTGTCCCAAAGAATCCAGAAGATCCCTCAAGCCCTCGAGAGAAACCAGAGGCAGCTTCCAGTAACCAAGCTTCTGCCATCTCCATAGCTACAGCCACTATGACTCCAGTGGAGCCACCGACAGCTAATGATACTTCATGCACGGCTTCTGCCGCCACAAGGAGGGCCTCAAGCGAACAGAAAACACCAGAGCTGAAAACAGCTGGTTGGACTTGTGTAGAGTGCACTGAAAGGATTCCTGACCGTGAAAAATACATTTTTCACATGAAGAAAAGCCATGGAAAGGTAAGAAGAGCATATGCTTTCTGTTTCCTATTCATTTCAGGAAGAGTTTGTCTCCATTTTGCTTTTTCATTAGCGGTCCAGCAAGGTCTGATATTACTGACAGTGCCTTGCAAAAAATCTTCACACCCTTGCATGTTTTCACATCTTTTGTCTAAAAATTAAAATTCAAAATGCATTAGAGCAGGAGTTTTCACTGATCTACACAACATAATCAACACCTTCACCATAAAGAACAGTTGTAGAAATAGTCAAAAAGTAGTCAGAATAAGAAACCAAAAAGTCTTGGTTTCATAAATCTTTACACCTTTTCTCATAGCACATCCAAATTAGCTCTAATTCCAAAAATTGCCTCAAAAATTGCCTTAAATAGATAGAGCCCACAAGAGCAGATTCAAATACTCCTGGATGAAGAATCAAGCTGCATCTCCAGGAACAAGCAGGAATGCAGTCTTCACATATGGGTGACTTTGGTACCAATGGAGCCGGTACAGGAATGCTCCCCAGTGTCCAATAGGAAAGCCTTTGGGAGCACTCCACTGCACATGCGTGCCTGCCTTCCATCTCCTCAGTTACTTCATTTTCCATGGAGTCAGCAGGGCTTGTCATCCTGTCACTACCGAAAAACGTCATCTTTTTGTGTGGAACATCGTGCTGCTGCTTTCCCATCGACGCTGGTCTGTCGAATCTGACACCAGTTCCAATAATTAGTTTTTATTTTCATTTTTACTTGTTTCTCCAGGAACAAGCAGGAAGTCAGTCCTCACATATGGGGTAACGTTGGCGCCGACGGAGCCCTCGTGCGGAGCAAATCCCCAGCTTTCAAAGAAAGCCTTTGGGATTGCATCGCGCATGTGCGGTCCCCTTCCCGCCCAAGGGTGCCATCTTGCTCAGTCTTCTTTTTTCCGCAGAGCCCAACGGACGTGGTCCTGTTTTCACCGTGGAAAAAGTAGAAAAGTTGATATATTTTTTTCAGCTTCCCGGTTCGACACCGGTTCCCCTTCCCGCCCTCAGCTCAGTACACCGGTATCGAGTCCAGTCATATTTTTTGTTTTTGTCCTTCGTGACTAGTGTTTACGCTCTTTTTAGTTTTCACTGGCAGCCTGGTTGTTTGATCTCGCAGGGGCCCTTTTTCCCCCGATGGCTGCCAGCGGGTTTAAAAAATGTGATCGGTGTAAGAAGTTGTCTCTCACCGACACACACGACTGCTGCCTCCAATGCCTCGGCCCCAACCATGACCCGGTGGTCTGTGGGCCGTGTGGTAAGATGTCTTCGAAGTCTTTGAAGAACCGGCAGCAGCAGCGTGACAGGAATTTTTCTGAGTCCGCATCCGGCCGAGCTGAGACCTCGTCAGAAGCTTCGACATCTCGGGAATCAGAGCCTGAGCACCGTCGTGGGTCTTCTGAGCGGGGGTCTCCCTCCAGGGAACACCTCGTGAGGGGCGGCGTCTCTGGATGCCTCTGATCGGCTTGGGCCCTTGGGTTCCAGGCCATGGAGCCCGGACCGCCGCCTCGGATCCTCAGTCTGAGTGGCCGGCTAAGCAACCTCGCAGGGAGCTGGAGACGTCGGACAAGGTAACTTCTGTTGTCCTCATGGACTCTCCTCCGGGAGAGCTGGCATCGGGCCCGACGACATCGGGGCCCGAGCCGGGAGCTGCGAAGCCTTCTGAGCTCGGTCTCAGGTTGGCGACCCTGGAGAGCAGCATGGCTGCCTTCATGGAGCAGCAGCGGGCACTGATGACCAGTCTCGCCGGTCCATCCGCCCCGACCACCGGGACGTCGCTGTCGATGCCGGAGGCCAAGCCGATCCTTGATTCGATCAGGTCTCGAGTCGATCCTCGGCCAAGGTCCCCCTCGACCTCCCGTTCGGGGCGGTCGGGCCGGAGCCCATCAAGTCCTCCTCGGAAGACTCGGCGTGGGAGACGGAGGAGGAAGACTCCCCAGACACCTTCCGGACCCGGTGTATCCCATCGGACTCTCCGGGTTCAGAGCCTCGGAATAGGTCCCCTCCGGAGGACACTCAGTTCTCAGACTTTGTCAGGGACGTGGCCAAGGCTTTGGCATTCCCTGGGGATGCCGAGGAGGAGCCTCGAGCTGAAGAGCTCAATGCCCTCCAGTATGACTCTTCCCCGAAGAAGGCCCTTACTGTGCCAGTGCCTCCGATGTTGGAACGGCTGATGCTCCGCATGTGGGAGTCCCCGGTGCTCAGCAAGCGGGTCAGTTCCTTTTATCAAGTCTGCAAGAGTCCTTGGTTCCAGAAAGCGCAGCTGCCGCACAACTCCATGGTTGTGGAATCAGCCATGCAACGGCTGAAAAGCCAAAAGATGCACTCCTCTGTGCTCCCGGCCGGGAGACCCGGAACCTGGATGCCCTCTGCAAAAAGTGCTACCAGGGCTCAATGCTATCATGCCGTGTCCAAACTTACCAGCTGTACATGGGCATGTACTTGCGGGACCGGGCAAAGGAGATTGCCAGGTTCTCGTTTGAACAAAAATGACAACAAAAAATTAAAAAAAAAACCTATCAGAATCCAAACTAGAAATACCCCAAAAAAATAGGATCCTTACAGAAAATGACCCCCAATAATCTAAAAGTTTTTTTGTCGGAGAAAGTCAGCAAAGTGAGCGGAGGTTTTGCCGCACACCACCGTGACCGCTCCTGTTTTTAATTTATATTAAGAATGCAGTACTTAGCTCAAAGGAACTTTGCTGAAAGCAATGGAAGATGCCAGTACATCAGGTCGGCGACGTGCCACACGTTTCGGCACGTCGCCGACCTGATGTACTGGCATCTTCCATTGCTTTCAGCAAAGTTCCTTTGAGCTAAGTACTGCATTCTTAATATAAATTAAAAACAGGAGCGGTCACGGTGGTGTGCGGCAAAACCTCCGCTCACTTTGCTGACTTTCTCCGACAAAAAAACTTTTAGATTATTGGGGGTCATTTTCTGTAAGGATCCTATTTTTTTGGGGTTCTCGGTTGGCCTTTCCGATGAATCCTTGCAGCGCTTCAAAGCCTTGTCCACGGGGATCAGAGAGTGCTCGAAGTTCATGTCTCAAGCAGCTTATGACGGCTTCGAGGCTTCGGCCCGAGTAGCCACGGCCGGCATCGGTGCACGCCGTCAGGCCTGGCTCATGTCGTCGGACCTAGAGCCATGGGTTCAGGACAAGTTGGTTGATGTCCCATGCTGAAGAGACAACCTCTTCGGCAAACCCATGACTGAAAAAGCTGCAGAAATCAAGTCTGAGTACTTGACCCGGACAAGGTTATCGAAGAAGACATCTGCACCTTCTCACAAGAAGAAGGCCTCGGGGGAAAAAGCCCTTTTTCCCGAGGAAGGGTGTGGCTTACAGAAACTTCCCCACTTACCAGGCCACCCCAGCTGCCCAACAGGGGCAGCAGGCCAGGGGACCAGGGGCGCCTAGCCCACGTAAGCCGAAGACCCCCAAGCCTCCAGCTTCGGCTCCTACCCAGCAGGGAGGGGGTTTTTGACTCCCAGTGCATAGCTCCTCTCCCACCAGCGGTTTGGCCCTGCACAGGAGGAAGGCTGGCCCTGTACACTCACAGGTGGCCAGCCATTACTACCGACGCCTGGGTTTTGAGAATAGTCCAGCAGGGCTATTTACTTCATTTCAACCAGGTGCCCACCTCCTTTTTCCCAGGAGAGCCTCTCAGGCCCCCTCTTCACAGGAACTTCCTCCTGCAGGAGTTGACAGGTCTGCTAAAGGATCAGGCGGTGGAACCGGTGCCCCACCACCTGCAGGGGCAAGTCGTCTTCTCCAGATATTTCCTCATACCAAAAAGAAAAGGAGGCCTTCGCCCCATCCTAGACTTGCGAAATCTCAACAAGTTCCTGGTGAGGGAAAAGTTCAAAATGCTTTCCCTTGGGATTCAATGCCTTACCTCCACCAGGAAGACTAGCTATACTCCTTAGATTTAAAGGATGCTTATACTCACATCCTCATACACCCAGACCACAGACAATACCTCAGGTTTGTGGTCATAGGAAACCACTTCCAGTACAGGGTGCTTCCCTTTGGCCTAGCTACCGCTCCCAGAGTATTTACCAAATGTCTAGCAGTGGTGGCGGCCTTCCTCAGAAGCCCAGGGTGTCTTCATCTTTCCATACCTGGACGACTGGCTCATCAGGGGTCAATCGGCACAGGAGGCACAGCAGGCCACTGCTCGCACAGTCACCCTGCTCCAGCACCTAGGGTTTGTTATAAATCACGAAAAGTCCACTTTACTCCCAACTCAGAACTTGGAGTTCATAGGGGCAAGACTGGACACACTTCAGGCAAAGGCTTACCTACCGCTGGACAGGGCAAGGCGGTTGCTGAACTTGGTACAGCAGGTCCAGCACAGGCCTCAAGTCTCCGCAAGGGTCTTCCTACTCCTCCTGGGCCACATGGCCTCCATGGTGCATGTGACTCCATATGCTCGATTCCACATGCGCACAGCTCAATGGAGCCTCAGAGACAGAGTAGCAATTTCCAAGCTACTGGTGACAGCCTTGCAATGATGGCTTCACCCCCCCCCCCCAACTTGCTTCAGGGAGTACTATTCCAACCTCCCTCTCACACCAGAGTGCTGACAACAGATGCCTCCTTGCTGGGCTGGAGAGCCCATTGCCAAGGTTCATGCACTCAGGGTCTGTGGTCCTCGCGAGAGGCCGCGCTTCAGATCAATCTTCTAGAGCTTTGAGCCATCCGCCTAGCTCTTCAAGCCTTCTGTCATCTTCTGGCACATCAGTCGGTGCTGATATAGACAGACAATCAGGTGGCAATGTTCTACATCAACAAACAGGGCGGCACAGGATCTCGCATCCTATGCCAAGAAACTCTGGACCTCTGCTCTTTTGCAGTGGCACATCACATGTCCCTAAAGGCAATTTATCTGCCAGGTCAGGAGAACCTCCTGGCCAACAAGTTGAGCAGGATTCTTCAACCTCACGAATGGCAACTGAACCGGGACGTAGCCCAGCGGATCTTCAGCCATTGGGGTCTCCCATCTATGGATCTCTTTGCCAGCCCGCAAAACCATCAGTTGCCCCGGTTCTGCTCGAGGCAGCTGCATCTGCTGAGTGTGGCGGCAGATGCTTTCCTGATCTCGTGGGCACAGGGCCTTCTCTATGTGTTCCCACCCACGCCCCTGGTGGCACGCACTCTGTTCAAGATTCTTCGGGACAAGGCCTCGGTCATCCTGGTAGCACCCAGGTGGCCCAGACAACCTTGGTTCCCTCTTCTCCTTCAACTGGCGGTTGAAACTCCACTCCCACTGGGGGTGCAGCCCGACCTCTTGACCCAGGAACAAGGTTCTTTGCTACACCCCAATCTCAGATCCCTCAACTTAATGGCCTGGCTGCTGAGAAGGTAGTGCTTGCTCCTCTACTCCTTCCTAAAGAGGTTGAGGAGGTGTTGCTGGCCTCTAGGAGGCAATCCACTAGAAAATCCTACGCGTTCAAGTGGCATAGGTTTGAAGGGTGGTGTGCCCAGAATAAGGAGGACCCGTTCACTTGTCAAGTACCTCAGGTATTGCAGTACTTACTCCACCTCTCGGAGTTAGGCCCTAAGTCTAACTCTGTCAGGGCCCACCTGAGTGCGCTATCAGCTCACCACTCTCCAGTGGATGGGCGACCCCTTTCAGGTCACCCTTTGGTATCCTGATTCCTCAGAGGCCTCCTACTCTTGAAGCCTCCAATTCGCCCACCGGCTACAGAGTGGGACTTAAATGTGGTCTTGCAGCGGCTTACTTGCCCACCTTTTGAACCAATGGCCACCTGTCCTCTCCGCTTCCTTTCCTGGAAAGTACTCTTTCTGGTGGCACTCACATCTGCTCAACATGTGAGCGAGCTGCAAGCTTTAGTATCGGATAGGCCATATACTCAATTTTATAAAAACAGAGTGGTCCTACGTACTCATCCAAGTTCCTCCCAAAAGTGGATTCCTCGTTTCACCTTAACCAAGAGGTGGTTCTTCCAACCTTCTTCCCCAGGCCACACTCCAGCAGGGCAGAAGCAGTTCTGCCTACCCTGGACTGTAAGAGGGCGCTTGCCTTTTACCTGGAGCGTACGCGGGGACATCGGAGGGCTTCCCAGCTCTTCGTCTCTTATGACCCTACTAAACTGGGTTTACCTGTCTCCAAGTGCACGTTATCCACCTGGGTGACAGACTGCATTGCCTGGGCGTACAGGGCAGCGGAGCTCCAGCTGCAGGGCCGAATCACGGCCCACTTTGTCAAGGCTAAGGCTGCATCAGTGGCTAACCACCACTCTGTTCCGTTGGCAGACATCTGCCGGGCCGCAACTTGGTCTTCAAGCCAGACTTTTGCAGCCCACTACTGCCTGGAGAGAGAGTCCTGGCAGGACAGTGTTTTCGGTCAGGCGGTACTCCGTAACCTTTTTGAGGTTTAGGCAACTCCTACCCTCCGACCTTTTGGTGTCGGGCTACCGTGGGGGTTGCGTTCTCGGAGAAAAATCCTATCACTGCTGCTGCGGCTCTTCTAGAGGGAGCCATTTTCAGCTATGGGTTCTCGGTAGCCTATAGCTAGGGAGTCCCATATGTGAGGACTGACTTCCTGCTTGTTCCTGGAGAAAGCGTAGTTACTCACCTGTAACAGGTGTTCTCCAGGGACAGCAGGAATCCGTCCTCACGACCCTCCCTCCTCCCCTGGAGTTGCAGTCCTTTGATTAAGTTTTTCTCATTTTTGCCATTTTTTTAGCTATGTCATCTGACTGAGCAAGATGGCACCCTTGGGCAGGAAAGGGACCACGCATGCGCGATGCAATCCCAAAGGCTTTCTTTGAAAGCTGGGGATTTGCTCCACACGAGGGCTCCGTCAGCGCCGATGTCGCCCCACAATCCACCCTAAGTTCTCTTCAACTTGCCATGAATACTGCTGCAAGGATTCTACAAGGAGCGTCCAGGAGTGATCATGTGACACCAATCCTCAAACAGCTTCACTGGCTCCCGATACAAGGCAGGCTCATATTCAAAACCCTAATTCTCACATACAAGGCCATCCATGGTTTGTCTGCAAACTCACTAACTGATCTCACACAAACATTACCACCAACTAGATCCAGAAGACAAATAGCGATAAACACCCTAATAATGCCGAAGGCCATAACAACTTGTAGCCGATCAACAGCGAACAGAGCCTTCATGTTTTGCGCCCCAAAACACTGGAACTCCCTACCACCCGAAATTCGTGCCATAACTGACATAATCCAATTCAGAAAGGCCCTCAAACATAACCTATTCATCAAATACTACCCTACATAAAGTGCAAAATATTCACTACAAACTTAGCCACATTCCCCCCTTTCCCAAGCACTATTGATAATTTTACATAAATACCTCTCTCATGTGATCGAATTAACAGTTCGATATTCTATGTATATAGTTTTTTCTCCATATTATCCAAGTTTATCGTATCCAAGTTTATCTTCCTGTTTTATGTAAAACCGAGCAGCCTGTTGTTCTGGTCTTTGGTTCTCTGTAAACCGTGCTGATTGTAAATAGCGCGGTATATAAAAAAAAAAAATTGAAATAAATATCTGAGGACTGATTCCTGCTGTCCCTGGAGAACACCTGTTACAGGTGAGTAGTAATTACGCTTTCTTTCATGCAGTTTTTCACCGTAAACTAGGCCTTTAGGCCTCCATAGCCTTCTCTTCATTCTGAAGACAACATTTTGAAGACATGGAAAAGCCAATAAGTGGCTTTAAAAAGAATGCCAAATGTGCTGTTACAATATTAATCACTGATAAAACATGACTGGTGTCTTAAATGTTTGGGGCCTGAACGTCAACCCAGTACTTGTCCTTTCTGCCAATAAATGACTAAAAGAAGCCTAAAGAACCAAGCCAAACAGTATAGATGGTTGTTTGCCTCTGACTCGATGTCAGTAACCTCTGCTTCTTCAAGGGCATCATCTTCCTCTCATGGGTCTCAGGTTTCTTCAAAATCCAAACATAAAAGTTAGTCTAAGTCTCTGGCCGCACCAAGGTCATTGGCATTGAAGTCTGCATTGGGGCTCGTAGAATGGCCTGGTTACAGGCATCGGATCTCAAGCAGTGGGTTCAAGATAAAATTTCCATTCTCCCATGTACTGGAGAAATCCTTTTTGGCAAAGGTTGGAGGGAAAAAGCAGGAGAGATTGAGACAAATGATCTCACCCTCAAACGCCTTTCCAGGAAGACAGCCGACCCACCCAAGAGGAAGGCTCTTCCCAAGAAATCTTTTTATCCTAAAAAGAAGAGATACTTTCCTTCTTACCCGTCTTCTGCTGCTTATCAACCTCAATATACTCAGAAGAGACAATAGGGTCCTTGCCAGCTCAAGAAGCCCAAGGCTCCTAAGCCTCAATCAATTCCACAGGCACAACCTGCGCCTGGTTTTTGACTCCTTCCCTGATAGCATTGCCATTCTGCCCCTGGAGGGTCCTCAGCTCCTCCACTTAGTTGGCAGATTGTCACTATGCCCATAGGTGGCACCTCATAACATCAGAGCAGTGGACACTCCATAATCCAAGGTGGTTATCAGCTTCACTTTGAAACCTTACCCCCCAACAGCTTTTCAGGTGCTAATCCAACACAACCCCTTCAAAGCACTCTCTTGAAAGAAGAGGGGACCACTCTGTTCTCCCAGTGTTCCTTCTCCTCAAGAAGGGTTGGGCTTCTACCCTCCATATTTTCTCATCCCAAAGAAAACAGGAGGCTTCTGGCCCATCTTGGATTTCAGAGACCTAAACAAATTCATGGTCCGAGAAAAATTCAAAATGATTTCCCTAGGAATTCTTCTAGCGTACCTCCAGAGACATGATTGGCTATGTTCTCTAGATCTAAAGGAGTCATACATGCATTTACTTATCCATCCCTTACACAGAAAGTATCTGTGCTTCATATGCCGATGATATAATACTTCTTTACCTCACTACACCTTCAGCTCCAGATCTTATTCCCCTTAATTCTTGTCTTGCCTCATCAGCTTTGGTTATCTTCCAACTTCTTGCACCTCAGTCCATCTAAATCTGCAGCTATTTGGCTCACATTCAGTGCCCTCTGTCCATCTGTGTCCCTTACACTCACTGGTGCCCCTAACCCTTAGTGTCTACCCCTCTGTTATCTAGCTGTTGCCCTCTGTTCCGCCATGTCTTTCCAGGCTCACCTTTCCTCACTTACCTGCCGTTCCTTCACTGTTTTACATCAAATCTAAACCGTGCGACCATTTTTGTCCACTTCCTCTCTCATCACTCTGGTTCTTTCTCTCATCACATCCCGGATCGATTACTGCAATGCTGCCCTAGCAGGGCTTCAGATGTATGAAACTCACCATCTTCAGCTTCTTCAAAATACTGCCACCCGTATA
The DNA here is from genome assembly GCA_033557465.1 of Ichthyophis bannanicus. Taxonomy (NCBI): domain Eukaryota; kingdom Metazoa; phylum Chordata; class Amphibia; order Gymnophiona; family Ichthyophiidae; genus Ichthyophis; species Ichthyophis bannanicus. The sequence continues at coordinate 416,819,006 of CM066036.1, read as the reverse complement.
GTTACATGAACATTCCGTACAGATAGCATAACACCCATACTCATTAACCTTCATTGGCTTCCCATCTGGTTTCATGTTCAGTATAAGATTCTCATGTTAGTCCACAAAGTCATTCACACTGGTTTCCCTCAGTACCTCTCCAACCTCATCCATCTCCACTGTTCTCACAGTGTCCTCCGTTCCATATATATCAATATGTTATACCTTCCCTCTGCCTCACAAGCGTATTTGCAATCCACTCATTCCTCTGCTTTCTTTTTCTTGAGTCCCACCCTTTGGAACGTCCTCCTACCCAGATCTCCGTCTTGAGCTATCCCACCAGAAATTCAAGGCCCAGCTAAGACCCATTTGTTTTCCCTTGCTTTCGATCTTCCCTCCCTCCAGTTTAGCACGTCTATCGCTTACCTGTTGTGTATCTTCCCTCTTCTGTTTTATCTCACAATTGGCGTTCTTTTCTTCCTTCGTGCTTGTAGCAACCAAATCTTTTTTAAAATTGTAAACTGCCCTATTGCCAGTGTAATGGGCGGTATATCAAATTTTAAAATAAAGATAAAGATGTTTCAGGGAACCAATTATCAGTACAGGGTTCTCATCTTTGATCTCGCCTCTGCCCCAAGAGTCTTCGCAAAATGCATGGCAGTAGTTGCACCTTGGGGGTATTCATCTTCCCATACTTGGATGACTAGCTGATCAGGGGAGATTCCCCTCAGGAGGGAAGACTTTTTACCTTCATCGCACCATCACAATGCTACAACATCTGGGTTTTGTCATAAACTTCCCAAAGTCTCACCTTGCTCAAACCCAACAGCTGGAGTTCATCGGAGTGCTCTTAGACACTCAGCAGGCCCATGCTTTCCTTCCAAGGATCGCTCTGCCCGTCTAATCAAGCTGGCAAGGGTTATGCAAGAACAAAACCACGTAATGGCTCGACAGATGTTATGGCTCTTAGGATACATAGCCTCTACTGTCAGTGTCATATCATACACTTGATTATACATGCAACACGCACAGTGGACTCTATCTTCTCAATGAATACAAGCAAAGGGGCGTCGCCTAGGGTCACCTTTTCAGATGCCTCCACCTCGATAGACCCTGACCACAGATGCTTCCTGGCTGGGGTTGGGAGTGCATCTGAACCTGCTTGTTCCTAGAGATAGCGTAGTTACTCACCTATAACAGGTGATCTTCGGAAACAGCAAGAATCAGTCTTCACAACCAGCCCTCCTCCCCTAGGAGTTGTAGGGTTCTTTTATTTTCTTCTTCTCAGCTACATATTCAACTGAGGAGAGGAGTTGGGCAGGTGGGAAGACAGGCACGCAAGCGCAGTGGAATGCTTCCAAAGGCTTTCCTATTGGACAATGTTTATGTTTATGTTTAATAAAACTTATTATACCGCCCAACACCATAGGTACCTGAGCGGTTTACAATAAAAACACTATCCAATTTAAAAATAAGGCTGTAGGAAAGGAAAGGAAAAAGAACGCCAATTAAAATAATAGAAAAAGGAAAGGAGAGAAAGAGAAAGCAAGCCAGTTAGCAGTTACAATATAACATCATGGGACAGGGAGGGAAAGGGAAAACGAAGATGGGAGGTCAAATGCTAGGTTGAAGAGGTGGGTTTTGAGTTGGGATTTGAAAGACTGGTAGGAGAATGGGGAGCATTCCTGCGCAGACTCCGTCGGTACTGACGTCACCCATATGTGAAGATTGATTCCTGCTGTTCCCAGACATCACCTGTTACAGGTGAGTAACTATGTTTTCTGTGGCATAAAGGGAATAAGAAGAAATGATCCAAAAATGCTGAACATAGAGCTGCTCAAAGAACTCCAGAAGAGTTCATCAAAAAGTACAGATTGGGGGAAAATCTCAGTGTGTTTAAATATCTCTTGCGGCTCTGTCTAGACAATCATGTTAAGTGGAAGTGCTGTAGCAAAGTGCAATCAATGAATAAATCCAGGAGTCAATTGACAGGGTCCAAGCCAGTTTATTGTGCACAGGCCCAGTCAGTCAAAGCTTCAAAAGGAACTGAGCAAAGCTTTTACAGAGACATAACCATTTATACCTCTTTTTCAGTTTGATACATGAGAACTTTCTATTGGTTCTAGCTTGATACATGCAAACTTCTCATTGGTTCCACGCTCCCTGCACCTGTCCAATCAGAAATCCCTCTGGGGTCTAGCAACCAGCCCCCCTCCCTTAGGATTGTTCTAACAATGGTGCAGTTCTTGATTTTGATACTTCTCTACTGCAAGGTTATCTCTAGCTTCAGGAATGCATGTATTGAAACATTTCTTTCTTTTGCACACAAGAGAATAATGAAAGACTTATGAATTCATGTAAAACTTCTTATTAAGCAGTTTAAAACAGTTTTCTCATTTCTCACAGATTTTTGGTTCTTTTCTAGCTATAATGGGAGTTAGGATCCAGGCCTAACTTACAGGCCTTTCATAGTAGCAGGCCATGCTAGGCCATAGCCTGCCACATTCCCCCCTTTGATTATTCTCACCTGCAAGTGAGAAAGGGTGAGAATTAAATCACTCATTAGTCATTGAACAAATTATACTGGTGTAATAGCATCATCGTGGGGTATAGGGTAATATTGCCACATAGCTAATACCTTCGCAGCTGCCTTCCGCTCTATAGTGTTATCAGTTGCTGAAGTTACCATGCATAAGCAAAGGGGTAGGAGACAAGGGAGCAATAAGCACATAGCTAATATGAATAATACAATAAGCATAAGGGCTTTTAGACCACCGATCCATGAAAATAGTGAACCAAACCATCCATCCAGCTTCAAACTGTGCCAGGTCTGGACAGGCACAAATGTCTGCTCTCTCATCTGGGTGGCTAGATCTTCAACTACATGCCCATCAATCTGTAAACAATTACTTAAATTCAACTTTCCACATACCCCACCTTCAGCTGCTAACAAATAATCTAAAGCTAAACGATTTTGATAAATGGCTGTGCGCATTTGCGTACTTTGCTTTGCCAGAAGGGTTAGTGCTTTACTAGTTTCATTAGTTATTATTTCAACAACAGCTTGCAAACGTATTATTCGATTAATCATATAAACAGGAGTACGATATCCCCATGTCCCATCCTGCTCCCAAGTAGCAGGTCCATAGTATGAGATAATTCTCTCAGGTGGCCATTCTTCGGATGTCGCATCCCGTTTGTCCCATTGGCCTATTTTCAAGGCCTCCTTCAGCTGTCGACTTCTGTACACAGGATATCCCAGTTGTTCTCCATGGGAGGTAGGCAGAAGGAAAAAGGAAGGTCGTATGGTTCCCAATACACATGCGCCTCCCCAATGGTGAGGGAGCCTAGCATATGCTCGGGTCCCGCAAATCCAGTACAGTCCAGGTAGTGCTTGGCAGGAATTATATGCTGCTAAGTTTGTCCAGATACTGGCAAGTTTGGGGAAACGAACTAGAGGATTGGAAGGTTCAGTAGCATTGACTTCTGACCACCAAGACGTCTTCTTAGTGGTACTGTTGTAGAACCTTTGATTGAGACAGACCAGCTGCCCCACTTCCATATTAAATAGTGGTCCATAGCGAGCAAAACATAAGTTACCCACAATGGAGTGGGCCAATACCCATTCACTCGTCGTATTGTGTATATCAGTCTGATTATATGGAACAGAATAGTTCAGTTCTTGTGCCTCCCAAGGCCATTGGTCTCCCATCGTAGTTCCTCCACAAAATAAGCAGTCTGAAACGTGGAGACTAGATGCAACTGCTCCCGCTAGCTCAAGGAACAAGTTCTGGGAGGTAGGAGGAATTTCAAACTCTGCTTTCATGGCCTCATAGAAGGAATGATGTATACGATAGGGTGAGGATACATGGGTCTTGGTGTTCAATTGCAGATACAGGACAGTCCCAGGATCTATACCTCCTCCTGCTATACGCAACCCAAATTTGTATCCTTGCTTCTGTAGGATTTGTAGGCCGGGTCCACCTACAAAGTCTCCCCAATTACCAATAAACAGTTCAGACGACAGTTGCTCACCTACAAAGAAACTTTTTATTTGGCACAGCAAACAAATGGTTATAGATGCAGATAGCAAGTGCCTATCTGAGGGACAGCGGGGCAGCCTTCTCTCTGCAAGGGGAGAAAAGAACTGCCCCAAGACCCTCTAAAATTGCTGTCTTATATATACCTCTCTGCTTCAAATTCTAAATAGTTTCAGCAAATTCAGCATAAATTCTTAGGTGTTTGCAGGCTTCCTGCAAAGCTCTTTCCCAGGGCCTCCTATGTTTATGCAGCTGGATCTGCTAATCAAGGCTTGCCTATCTATGCAATCAATCATAGCCCTCTGCCTCCTCCTGTGTTTTTCCATCTGCTGGCACCAATTGAAACCTTCAGGGCAAGAGCATTAGTTGAATTCCTGGCTTGACCTGTTTGAACCTAGGCTTATATCCTTGGACACTTCTGTCCAAAGTATAGCTTTTTTTAGGCTTTATAACAGTAGTAAGCTGCATGTACTCTTTTCCTGTTGCCCACCTGTTTTGTGCCAACCATATGTTGCTGTGTATGTTTCAAACAGGCCAGAGTGCAGTTATAAGGCAGACATATATGCAATCATAAGGCAAACATATAAAGCAGATCTGAGCTGATTATCCCTTTATTCCAATTATCCCTTCACTTCCATTGGCTAGGGTTGACTATGAGGAGTTGCAAGGGATTACAGGCACCTTTCTGGCATTTCTTGGGCTCAGGTAATCTGATCTTCGTCAGACTGCCTTTGCGATTATCACCATCTCGTCCCACAGGTGCATTCTTCCATGTAGCAAAATATACGCGGTCCCATTTTGGGCAAAAGTAATCATGTTTAGATGTAGAGGTATAAGTGGTGGCTGCAGAGTTCTTTCCTGTGCACCGTCCCCATCCGTAGGTTCCTTCTGGACACATATATTTATCATCATGGTAGAATGCTCGCTCCCATGACCCACATCTGTGGTAAGCATTTCTGTTAATTGCATCACAAGCATCAAAGTCCAAGATAATAGGTTTTGTGGGGTTTTGTCGCATTTAGGATGGCTCCATCTTCATCATTCCAGCGTATCTCAAATGTATAATATGAAGGGTTTTGTCGGGGGTTGTAACAAGTCTTACTTTTCCCCTTTGTGTAAATATTCAGTTTGGTGCCATTATAAATACACCGGCTGACTGTACCAGTGCAAGTATAGTAGGAATGATAGAGTAAAGTCTGAGTAATCTTTTGTCCCATTCGGGTGGTGGTTATGTAGGCTGCACAAGGGGGTAGGGCAAAAGTCTTTTCCAGGATTCCCAGGATCACCACTCCCACAAGGCAATAGTGGAAGAACATTGGGATTACAGTCTTTGGAGATCAACTGGAAAGTTGGGTATGGTGAATTTGTTGAGTCGTCTTTTCTCCTGCTGCGATGGTCACTCTAGCGTGACGAAGATAGATTCTGAAGATTCTCTATAGCGCCGGCTGTCTCCGCAATGTAAGTCGCAATGGAGTCTCGGGATCATTCACTGACGTCCATTGGTCAGGATCAGGTGCAGCTGCCGGCTTCACTCGACTGTGGTGGATCCAGGGTTCAAATTCTGCAACTTTCACTGCAGTGGGGGTTGACAGGATGACGACGTATGGTCCCTTCCAATGTGGTGCCAGCGGGGTCTTTCTCCACTCTTTCACCCACACGGACGTTCCTGGCTTGAAGGGATGCAGAGGCTCAGTCAGGTTGATGGGTAGTCGATCTTGCACCCACGTTTGGAGATTCTGCAAGACAGAACCTAAAGCTAATAGTTTTTGTCTAGTTATTTCAGATCCTATTTGTCTCGTATCTCCTTTTATTCCCTGCACAAGGGGTGGAGGTCGCCCATACAAAATCTCAAAAGGGGAGACTCCTAGGGAGTTGGTGGGAGCTGAACGTATCCTAAGAAGGGCTATAGGGAGAACTTGGAGCCACTTTAGGTGTGTTTCTTGGCAAAGCTTGGATAACTGAGTTTTCAAGGTTCTATTCATACGTTCCACTTTTCCTGAACTCTGGGGTCTGTAAGCAGTGTGTAACTTCCATTGTATTTGCAAAGCTCGAGCTAACTGTTGGGTCACTTGGGATACAAATGATGGACCATTATCTGACCCTATAGCTAATGGTATTCCGAATCAGGGAATGATCTCATGAAACAATACCCTAGTGACTTCTTGGGCTTTCTCAGTTCGGGTGGGATAGGCTTCCACCCATCCCAAAAATGTACAGACTAACACTAACATATAGTGATATCCATTTGTACGGGGCATTTCCGCAAAGTCTACCTGTATATCACTCATCGGGGTCACCCCTACTGACTGAACTCTTGGGGGTGGAACGGGACCTTGCTTGGCATTATTTTTGGCACATATCAGACATTGCTGTGCCACCGAGGCGATCAGGGAGCCTAGCAGTGAAATACAGAAATGGGGTCTCAGGGCTTTTTCCATAGCTGTTTTTCCATAATGTGTGGCTTGGTGAAAAGCTTGGACAAAGGCTGGCCCTAATGCTTCAGGGATGACTGTAGGACCTGGAGGTGGACTACCTTCTGGGGGTGGCAACACTATCCAACCTTGTTCTGTCAAGACTCCTCCCTCCTTTTCACAATAATAGTCTAACTCTCTTGTAGTGTATCGGGGTGCCCAGGAACTGAGGGGCACAGGGAATAGGGCTGCTTGCATTACGGTATCCTGGGTCCTAACTTGTCCTGTGGCATCTGCAAATCTATTCCTTATCGTCACTCCAGTCCAGTCCCTTTACTTCAGGGTTGCGTAACCCTTCCAGCAGCTTGGAGGCTGAGCCCAACCTTTTTGGAGGTGGAGCGGTACAAATACCACTGAAACCACCCACCAACCCCAGTAATCTCAGCCTCCAAGCAGCTGGAGGGTTCCGTAAGCCTAGGGCTTACTGGAGTCCTTATTTTTAAATTTTAAATTTTTAAATTTCTTTACTTTACTTTATTCTTCATTTAATTTCTTTGATTTCCACTACAGTTTCTTGCTGTGTTTACTTTTAACCAAGAGCTCTGTCTCTTTAATTTCTCCGGCTCTCTCCTCTCCCTCCTCCACCCGCCCCCCCCCCCTCACCGGATCAGGCGTCGGAGGAGAGCCGCGACTCGCAGCATCGAGGAGGGTTTCTTGCTTCTCTGATCCCCTGCTGCTGATACGCGCGGATCGCTGCTGCCTCGCGCCGAAGCCCCACGGAGGCTGAGCGCTTGAGGCAGCATCGCTGGCCTGCCGATACCGCCAGACCCGTCCGGAGACTGCAGGACGCGGCGGCGAAGTCTGGCCCCCCCAAGGACCGCGGGGAAAATCTTAGGCGGCGATTCTCACAGGAATCAGAGGTTTCACTCTGCAGTGAGCAAGGAGAGAGTGCGACCGCGACCGGGAGAGAGCCTAAGGGTTCCCCGTCCTGGCTCCACGTGGTGAGGCCCACCACGTGTAGAGCCAACGGGTATGCAGCGCTGAATCGGCTACAGATTCCCAGCACAGCTAACCGCAAGTAGAAGGGATATAACTGTGATTAATTTGAATCCTATTTTTAACTAGCAACAAGTGCTGTTAGCTTTAATTTATTTCTAAATTTCTTTATTTGTAACTTTATTTTAATGCTATTTTTAACTAATGTTTGGCTACAGGGTGCTCCTTCTATTTTAAATCCACTTTATGTTTCATTTAATTGCTCATTGGTTTCCTCTAAATTGATAGCCGGTCTCTTCCCTGGGGGATCCCTTGGGGAGGGGAGAAAAAGGAAAAGAGACCTCGGTTTGGTTGGCCAGGGAGGAGCTAGCCTTCATTGTAGAGAAGGGTAGAGCTAGCCTCCATAGTAGAGAAGAGTCCCTCCCCACGGGCCTGGAGTTCTGGTACGGGAAGGTCCTCAGCCCTGGGTCATGTCAACCAAAGCACGCTGCCTTTCCTGTGGAATCCGCAGGGGTACTTCCGCAGAAACAGGTATCTGCAGGAACTGTACCGCGCTGGCAGCCTCGGCAGAGCAGGACATTACCTTAACCATGGCCCAGGCCTCCCAAGGGTCAGACGAACTCCCAGTAGGGGAGAGTGAGATGCAAGCCCCTCCTTCTACGTCCTCGGACTTGCCCACCCCTTCCTTATCCCCCGCCCCTCTCCCGGCAGGGGAGGATGGGGTAGGAGATTTCTTCTCCCCGGACTTCATTCTCTTACTCCACAAGGCATATTGCCTACGTAAGCAAGGTTCAGGGAAAGCGGGTGCGGCGCCCTCGGCAGCGGAGGCCAAGACAGCCAGGCCCGCGAGGGCGGCCAATCCAGATTCCGACGTCCCACCTAAGCGCCTCCGGATGAGCGAAGAGGAGACCCTTTCACAGGGATCTCCGGAAGAAACGCCATCGGACAAGGACTTTGGTGAGGATGAGGAGGAGTTAGAAGAAGGTGAGATTCCAGAAGAAGACCAGGCTAGGATAATTAGAGTATTTCGTCGGGAGGAGCTTCCGGCCTTGATTAACGAGTCCCTGAAGGCCCTCAACATGTCCTCCGATACACCTGCAGAAGAGGAAGCATTGGAGGATCCATTGATCCAGGCCATTAGAAGATCCCAGAAGGTCTTTCCGATACATAGGGTAGTGAGACAGATGATCCAGGAAGAATGGGACCAACCCGAGTCAAGTCTAAGGGGAGTCCGGTCCATGCTTCGTCTCTATCCCCTCTCAGAGACTGACAAAGAACTGCTAAAGTCTCCCAGGGTAGATGCGGCAGTGTCAGCGGTCACCAAGAAGACCACTATTCCAGTGGAGGGCAGTGCTGCCCTAAGGGATCCTCAAGACAGAAAGTTGGATACTCTCTTGAAGCAGGCCTTTGACGTAAGCGCCCTCGCCTTGCAAGCCTCGGTCTCCGGAGCTTGGGTGGCTAGGGCCTGTTTAAGGTGGTCACAACACCTGCAGTCAGACGAAAGTCCCTCGGAGGAGACGCGGACCAACGCAAGCAGGTTGGAATCTGGAACAGCTTACTTGGCGGATAGTCAGTATGACCTCATCAGGAGCCTGGCAAAGAACATGGCCTCGGTGGTGGCTGCCAGGCGATATCTCTGGTTACGCAATTGGGCAGCGGATACTTCCTCGAAGGCTCGCCTGAGTCGCCTCCCCTTTAAAGGGAAACTGTTGTTCGGCGAGGATTTAGAGAAATTGGTAAAGGATCTGGGCGAGTCAAAGGGTGGCAGACTCCCGGAAGATAGACCGAAGCAAAACCGCTCACTTCCCCCGGCACGTACTCAGCCCAGGGATTTCCGGAGATCTCGCCCCGCCAGATCCAGCTCCTTTTCCAGGGGGCGTTTCCCTTCGAGGGGCCAGGGCTTTCGAGGGTTTCGGGGAGCAGGTCGCGGTTTTGGGGCAACCACCTCCTTCTCCTCTTCCTCGTCTTTCAGAAAACAACAATGAAGCCGCGGGGGCCCAGGGGGAAGAGCTGCCCATAGGAGGACGTTTAAGACAGTTCCTTCCCGCCTGGTCCCGGGTCACGTCGGATCAATGGGTACTAGAGGTGATCAGAGAGGGCTACGCCCTCTAATTTTCGAAGCCGATAACACCAGCCTTTGTTCTGTCCCCCTGCAGTACCCCCGCAAAGAAGACAGCGGTGGAATCTACCCTCACGCGCTTAATTGCACTCGGGGCCGTGTCTCCAGTGCCCCCAGATCAGTGCGGCTCAGGTCGATACTCGATTTACTTCGTGGTGCCAAAGAAGGAAGGCACCTTCCGACCGATTCTGGACTTAAAACAGGTCAATCGCTGCCTCAGGGTCCCGCACTTCAGGATGGAAACCCTGTGGTCAGTCATTGCTGCCGTAAGGAACGGGGAGTTCCTGACAGCCCTCGACTTGTCAGAGGCCTACTTGCATATCCCGGTCAGAAAATCCCATCAGCAGTTTCTAAGGTTTGCGGTACCAGCGGGTCACTTTCAATTCAAGGCCCTTCCCTTCGGCCTAGCGACAGCTCCACGAACATTTACCAAGGTGATGGTGGTAGTAGCGGCCTTCCTCCGGAAGGAGGGGATCTTGGTTCACCCGTATCTAGACGATTGGCTGATCCGGGCAAAGTCAGAGAAAGAAAGTCGCTCGGCGACGGACACAGTAGTTCGCTTGCTAGAAGAATTGGGATGGGTGATCAACCGAGCAAAGAGCAGGCTGACCCCCTCCCAGAATCTCGAGTATCTCGGCGCAAGGTTCGACACCGGCAGGGGCAGAGTGTTCTTGCCCTCTTCCCGGGCCGGGAACCTAAGGCTTCTGATCACTCGGTTCCTAAGCAGGCGAAACCCCTCAGCATGGCATTACCTTCAGGTCCTGGGCACGATGGCAGCAACGATAGAGGTAGTACCTTGGGCCAGAGCCCACATGCGCCCATTGCAACGATCCCTATTGCGTCGGTGGTCTCCGCAACTTCATCCTCTGACAACACAGTTACCCTGCGCTCCGCGGACCAAACGAGCTCTTCGATGGTGGCAACACCCGAGAAACCTGGAACGGGGAATGCCCCTCGAGCCCCCCCAGTGGGTCCTCTTGACGACGGATGCCAGCCTGTCAGGCTGGGGGGCACACTGCGAGGACCAGTTCGTTCAGGGATGCTGGTCCCCGATGGAATCTCAGTGGCCCATCAACAGACTGGAGTTACGGGCCGTCACCCTAGCGCTCAAGAAACTCGAGCCCCGGGTACGAAGAAGGGCAATCCGCGTCCTCTCCGACAACATCACAACGGTGGCGTACATCAACCACCAGGGCGGCACCAGCAGCCCGGCCCTGGAAAAGGAGGCAGACACTCTCCTCCAGTGGGCGGAGGTCTACCTCGAAGCGCTTTCGGCCCAGCACGTGGCAGGCTCGGACAATGTCACGGCCGATTACCTCAGCAGGCACAAAATAGACCACGGAGAGTGGGAACTGGAGCAGGCAGTCTTCGACCAAATAGTGGCTCAGTGGGGTCTCCCACTAATGGATCTCATGGCAAGATTCTCTTCGGCCAAGGTGGACCGATTCTTCAGTCGGCGAAAGGAGAGGATGTCCGAGGGTCTGGATGCCCTGTCTCAGAAGTGGCCGGCAGAGGGCCTCCTCTATGTATTCCCTCCCTGGGCTCTGATCGGAAAGGTTCTTCAACGAGTGGAATCTCACCAGGGCCGGATAATCCTCATAGCTCCGGATTGGCCCCGCCGCCCCTGGTATGCAGACCTGGTGAGACTATTAGCCGACCACCCATGGCGGCTGCCCTGCAGGTGCGACCTTCTCAGGCAAGGCCCGGTCCGGATGCCTCACGTGGATCGGTTTTCGCTTACGGCCTGGCTCTTGAAAGGGCGCGGCTTCTGAAGCGCGGATATTCGGCGGCAGTAATCTCAACGTTGTTGAGCGCTAAGAAGCGCTCGACGTGTCTCGCCTATGTAAGGGTCTGGCGCATTTTCGAGGCATGGTGCGCGGAGCGCCGTAGGAAGCCCCTGACCGCCTCAGTCCCAGAAATCCTGGAATTTTTGCAAGCAGGGTTCGACAAGGGTCTAGCGCACAGCTCACTTCGAGTACAACTAGCCGCTATCGCGTGCTATAGAGGAAAGATCCACGGCAAGCCGTTAGGGGTGCACACGGACGTCACCAGGTTCCTAAGAGCAGTACGACGGCTGCGTCCCCAGCGGAGGTCGGTCGTACCCACCTGGGACCTTAACCTGGTACTAAATGCACTGATGGGGGAACCGTTTGAACCGGTAAAGAGGGCCTCCTTGAAGGACTTAACCCTGAAGACAGTCTTCCTGGTTGCGATCTGCTCGGCCAGGCGGGTCTCCGAGCTACAAGCTCTCTCCTCCAAGCCCCCCTTCCTGGCCTTCCACAAGGACAAGGTCGTTCTGCGCACGGTGCCCTCCTTCCTTCCCAAGGTTATTTCTCCTTTTCATGTAAACCAGACTGTCACGCTCCCGGCCTTCCCAACCGGGGGCCTGGCAGGCAAGGATAGCAGGCTGCGGCTATTGGACGTTCAGAGAACCCTAAAGCGCTACCTCTCCCGAACCGCTCCGTTCCGGAAGTCAGACCGGCTGTTTGTCAAGTTCGGAGGCCCCCACAGAGGGGAAGCGGCGGCCAAGGCCTCCATCTCTAGGTGGATTAGGGAGGCGATTGCCTCCGCCTACATCCTGAAAGGCAAGCAGGTTCCGGGGGGGCTGCGGGCTCATTCCACCCGAGCTCAGGCTACCTCATGGGCAGAATTCAGTCTAGTCCCCCCACTGGATATATGTAGAGCGGCAACTTGGTCCTCCCTACATACCTTCACCAAGCACTACAGGCTGGACGTGCAGAGCTCAGCGGATGCTCGGTTTGGCCTAGCGGTTCTTCAGTCCGGTTTGCCGAATCCCACCCAGAATTGAACTGCTCGGGTACTTCCCTGAAGTAAAGGGACTGGACTGGAGTGACGATAAGGAAGAAGTAATTAGATCTTACCTGCTAATTATTGTTCCTGAAGGAACGACAGTCCAGTCCCTGATCCCACCCGGCTATGTCGGACCTGAAGGCCTGTCGGAAAAGGGCGGAACAGCGAACCGAGCGGGGGACCAGATCGGGGTGAGGGAGGCCAGGAGTAAGTAGGCGAGCAGTCCTCCTTCGGCGCCTTTCCTCCTCTCCCTCCTCTACTCCTTTTTCCTATTTACTTATGAAAAAAAAAAAAAAAAAAAAGTTTGCATGTTTGTTAGGTTTGATTTTTAGTTGTGACAAGGTTCACTTAGGCTACTTTTTCAGTCGATTACTGGGGTTGGTGGGTGGTTTCAGTGTATTTGTACCGCTCCACCTCCAAAAAGGTTGGGCTCAGCCTCCAAGCTGCTGGAAGGGTTACGCAACCCTGAAGTAAAGGGACTGGACTGTCGTTCCTTCAGGAACAATAATTAGCAGGTAAGATCTAATTACTTCTTTCCTCGGGTGACTTCTCCTGTTCCTGCCTGATGACCTCGGCAGTGCATTACTGCCACTTGTTTGGGGGCCCACACAGCATCTAATAACATCAATATCTTGGGCCCATACCTAATGGACTTACCCCCTGAGGTGATCAACCCTCGCTCTTTATACAAGGCTCCATGTGCGTGCAAAGTGGTAAAAGCATATTTGGAATCTGTGTACAAATTTAAGCGGAGTCCTTCTCCTAATGTCAAGGCTCTGGTGAGGGCTATCAATTCAGCTTTCTGTGCAGAAGTTCCTGGGGTCAGGGCTGAGGACTGAACTACCAGATCGAGGGTCACCACTGCATATCCAGCAGAACGATGTCCATTGATGACCAAACTGCTTCCATCCACAAAGAAAGTCCGTTCAGGGTCCTCTAGAGGGACATCAGTCAAATCAGGGCAACTTGAAAATACAGTGTCCATGGTTTCTAAACAGTTATGATCAGGGGGCCCAGGACCTATTGGAAACAACGTAGCAGGGTTCAAAGCTTGACTGACTTTCAACTGTATCTGGGGGTTTTCGCACAGCATGCTCTGATATTTCAACATTCGTGCATTGGTCAGCCAGAAGTTTCCTTTGTGTTCCATGAGAGTCAGAACAGAGTGTGGTACGGTGACTTGAAAAGTTTGCCCCAGTGTGAGCTTATCTGCTTCGCCCACTAGAAGGGCTGTTGCTGCAACAGCTCTCAAACAAGGGGGCCATCCTTTTGCAACTACGTCCAATTGTTTTGACAGATAGGCTACTGGTCGTTGCCAAGATCCAAGAGATTGAGTCAATACTCCCAATGCATTTCCTTGTGACTCATGGACAAAAAGATGGAAAGGCTTCTGAACATCTGGAAGACCTAAAGCTGGGGATGACATCAGAGCATTTTTCAGAGACTGGAATGCTGCATCTTGTTCAGGTCCCCATTCCAGTGGAGACTTTTCCATTCCTTTGGTGACTTGGTACAGTGGTTTTGCTATCAGTGCAAAATTGGGGATCCATGTGCGACAGTACCCCGCGGCCCCCAGGAAGGCTCTTACTTGCCTCCTAGTGGTTGGAGTAGGGATACTACATATAGCTTCTTTGCGTTCTGGTCCCAGACGTCGGATCCCACTGGACAACTGGAATCCTAGATACTTGACTTCAGTTTGGCATAGTTGTGCTTTGGCTCTTGAGACTTTGTATCCGGCCTCTTTGAGAAGGTACAAGAGTTCACTAGTGGCTTGTAGGCATTCACTTTCTGAGTTGGTGGCTATGAGAAAGTCATCTACATACTGAAGAAGAACCCTCTTTCCTGGGTCCACTGGGTAACTTGAAAGATCTTGATTCAGGGCAGCACTGAAGAGAGTAGGTGAGTTCTTGAATCCTTGGGGTAATCTGGTCCAGGTGAGCTGGCCCCGCCTTCCTATTGTGGGGTCTTGCCATTCAAAAGCGAATAAAAGTTGACTAGCGGGGGCTAAGCGTACACAGAAAAAGGCATCTTTCAGGTCCAGGACGGTGAAGTGAGTAGCCTCAGCGGGGATCAGTCCCAAGAGAGTATAAGGATTTGGTACTACAGGGTGTATAGTTTCAACTGCATCATTCACTTGCCTTAGGTCTTGTACTGGGCGATAGTCCCCTGTCCCAGGTTTCTTAACTGGGAGAAGGGGGGTATTCCAAGGTGACTGGCATTCCTTGAGAAGTCCATACTTCAACAGTTTCATTAAATGGCAGTGGATACCTTCGATGGCTGGTCGAGGGAGAGGATACTGTTTCACATGCACTGGTTCCACTCCTGGCTTGAGGGTGACAATGACAGGGGCTATGTTCTTCGCTAGGCCAGGTGGATTATCTTCTGCCCATACTTCAGGTGGGGCTATAAGGTTGGTAGGTATACAGGGACTAGTTGACTTTATTGGAGGTGCACTATAGAACCGCCACTCTTCTTCTCAGGGAACAGTGAGCACCATCAATCCAGCAGGCTTTGGGTTCACAGTCATTTTCATTTCTCTCCCTTCAGCAAAAGATACCCCATTATCCCTGTTTCACTCCCTATTATCTGTAAACTTGACATATGTTTTATTCTTAAGTACAAGGTTGTTAAAATGTAAACCGCACTGATGATGAATAGCGCGGTATATAAAAACTGTTAAATAAATAAATAAATCTGTGCCTGGAGCTTAGCAAGCATGTCTCGGCCCAGTAGTGGAATAGGGCACTCAGGCATATACAAGAACTGGTGCGTTATTTTCTGTCCCCCTAGTTCACACATGCGGTTCTGTAAGAATGACTTTGTGGTTTTCTTTCCAGTGGCTCCAACAATAGTAACAGATCGAGAGGAAAGAGGAGCTACTGGCTTGGCTACTACTGAATGTTCTGCTCCTGTATCTACCATAAATTCCATGTATTGGTCCCCTATCTTTAAACTGACCATAGGCTCCTGGGGACCCAGGGTGAACTCGGAGCCCGGTCTGGCCTAGTCTTCATCCACGTCATCCAGGTCATAGCCTGTTGCTACTGCCACTCCCTCAATGGCTTCCTCCCTCTCTTGCTGGAACTGTGCTCGGTTCATTCCTCCCCTCCTTCGAAATCGTCCTCCTAGCCTCCAGGGACTCCCTCCTCCCCTCGCGGGGGCGGAGTCCAGATACGGGCATTCACTTCTCCAATGTCCTTCTTCCTTGCAGTAGGCGCACTGATTCGCACCCAATTGAGGCCTTTCGCTTCCGCGGCCTCTTCCATGTCCTCTGGTCCTTTGATTAGGAAAACCTCCTCCACGTCGTTCGGTTATGGCAGCAGCAAGATCATCTGCCTTCTTCCTCATCTTTCGTTCACTTTCTCTGTCTCGTTCATTTTCACGATTCACAAATACTTTCTGAGCGACTTTCATTAACTGTGCTGTATTCATGCCCGCAAATCCGTCCAATTTCTGCAATTTTCGTTTTATGTCTCTCTGGGACTGACTGACAAAGGCCGCATTTACCATGCGTAAATTTTCCTGAGCGGCGGGATCATATGGGGTATATAATCTATAAGCTTCAGACAACCGCTCATAAAAGGCCGCTGGGCTCTCATCTGGACCCTGGAGAACTTCCGATACCTTCCCGATATTCATGGCCCTCTGGCCTCCCTTCTTCAGGCCCTGCAATAAGGCCTGGCGAAATCTGGTTAGGGCCACCGCCCCCCTTTCATCATTCGGGTCCCACCCGGGATCTTCATTTGGATATTCTGCAACAGCTGCTTGTGGGGGGTTTATTCCTCCCCCTTCTACAGGGTTCTCTTCTAACCAGCGGAGGGCTGCTTGCCCGATCCGCCCTCGCTCCTCAGTAGTAAAGAGGGTGGACAGGAGCTGGCGACAATCAGCCCAAGTAGGCTGATGGGTTTGCATAATGCTAGACATTAATTCTGTTAATTCCTGAGGCTTGGCTGTATAAGATGCATAATGCGTTTTCCAGTTTAATAAATCAGTGGTGGAAAAGGGTACGTAAACTAAACTGGTTGGTCCTGGGGCCATCTGGCCCTGATCATTTAAAACAGGTATTCCAGGCACTTGGCGTAATGGCATTAGGTGCCCCGCTTTCTCCTCCTTCTTCTTGGGAGTTATGCTCCTTAAATCATAAGGCTCCCGGGCACAAATCTCCTTGGTGGGTGACCCTGAACTGGCAGGAGAGCCTCCGCTTTCTATCTCATCAGAGGACTCGAGTCCCCCCGACGTGCTTGGGCCTGACTCGGGACTATCACTCGGGGTAGGGTGCTTCTTAGGCTGCTGCAGCAGTATTTTCTGGGGCTCCTCATCTGGCTCCACTTCAGGCCGTGGTGCTGGGGGAACTAACTTCTGTGGGTACTGGGATAACCTAGCCAGGATATCTGGGGACTCTGGGGCAGAATACACAGGCGGCTTTTCTTCCTTAACTTTTCTGGTTCCTCTAGTGGTAGCTACAAATATTCTACAGCGCTCCTCATAGCAGCGCTTCATCCATGAGGGCTGCTGTTCACAAGCACTTAACCAAGAATCTATATAGGGGAACTGGTCAGGATACACTCTTTGTATAAGCTGATGAACTCTGAAAACTGTTTCTAAATCAAAGGTGCCCCCACGGGGCCATGAAGCAGCTAACGCGGGCCACTCCCTTTCACATAACATTTTTAATCTAGACGGAGTCATTTTCATACCATAATCACCCGAAAATCCTTTACGGAAATTCTTGATCATGCATTCCAACGGAGTTTGCGTGGACTCCGCCCCTCCCATAATCTGAACGTAACTACGTACACTAACTACCTACTCTACGTACACGTAATGACGTACAAGACAACAAACAATAAGGATAGGTAGTATGGCTGTAGGTAAGGGGTCCGTACAGCCCACAGAACACTGGGGGGGACAAACACCACTCGCTTCCTCCTTTTCGCGACCTGGGCGCGGTCGCCCGGCCAGGAACTGCGCTACTCTAGCTAAGCTTGAAGAATGGTCTAGAATTTGGCAGCTGGGATTTAATGTTAAAAAATTTAAGGTCATGCATTTGGGCTGCAGCAATCCAAGGGAGCAATACAGTATAGGAGGTGAAGTACTTTTGTCCACTAAAGAAGAGCGGGACCTAGGCGTGGTTGTGTCTGATGATCTTAAAGTAGCTAAACAGGTAGAAAAGGCGACGGCAAAAGCTAGAAGGATGCTTGGGTGCATATGGAGAGGAATGGCTAGCAGAAAAAAGGAGGTGATAATGCCTCTGTATAAGTCTTTGGTGCGACCTCATTTGGAGTATGGTGTGCAATTCTGGAGACCGCACCTTCAAAAGGATGTGAACAGGATGGAGTCGGTGCAGAGGGTTGCTACTAAAATGATTAATGGGCTTCATTATAAAGCATATGAGGACAGACTTAAGGATCTTTTTTTTTTTTTTTTTTTTTTAAATTTTCATATTTATTAAATTTTCTCATTTAAGAGGGGAGGAATCAGGAAAAAAGAAAATATGAAGCAAGAAATTAGCAATGTAAGACTTATGCATCAGCCAAAGAGGAGGAAACTTTCACATCAATCATTTCCCTAGCTTCCAGAAATTCCAGGAGCTGAGAGGGCTCAAAAAACATATATAACTTCCCATCATATGTAACACAACAACGTGCAGGAAACTTTAACAAAAATGACCCGCCCAGAGAAAGTACCCGGGATTTATACCCCAGAAATTCCTTCCTCTTAAGCTGGGTACCCCGTGCTAAATCAGGAAAAATCCTTACATTTGCTCCCAAAAACTGTTCCTGGAAATTTCTAAAATACAAACGGAAAATTAATGCCTTATCAGACTCGAGGGCAAGCGTTATAAGGAGGGTGGTACGGGCAGTGACTATCTCCAACGAGCTCTCTAAGAACCCCGTAAGGTCCCCAGAGGCCCCCCGGAAAAGATTATTATTATTCCCTTGACTACCAGTACCCACCAGTAAATATTGAACTCTGGTCAATGGTGGTAGAGCCTCCTCAGGGATCTTTAAAACCTCCTGGAAGTATCTACGAACCATTTCCAGAGGGGAACATAAAGGAGACTTGGGAAAATTAACCAGTCTTAAATTGTTCTTCCAGACTTGGTTCTCCAAGTACTCCAACTTCCTCATATTCACATTCCGATCTTTCACGTGGGCCTGGTGTAAGTCGCGGAAATGTTCCATTTCAGCAGCCAACTGGTCCAGTTTCCCCTCCTGTTCCTTCTGTATCGACGAGAACTGTTGAATTTGACCCTTCACAAAGACAGATTCAGAACTCACCGAAACCACAGACTTCTCCAAAGAAGCATTGATTGTAGCAAGAGCCTCCCATAGCACCTCCATTGTAATTACTGCAGGCTTCACCAACACTCCAGCACCTGATCGCAAAGGTGGAGACTCACTTCCCCGGAGAGAGCTACCCAGCACCTCTGGGCCAGCTCCAGATCGAACTCGGGTTCCAGGGTCCCCACACAGAGCGTTCGCCACACTAGAAGGGCCCCCGACACTCTCCTGTCGCGGCGTGCTCGTCACCCCGCCAGCAGGAGAGTCACCACTAATGGCCAGAGCGCTTCCGGGGCATGGGGGTGGGGCCCGCTGCTCCGGAGAAAGAAACACCCCGGATACCGTGCTCAGGTCCGAAGATCCCTCCGGACCCGCTGAGGACGCCGCTCGCTCCACCGGACCCGAGAAACCACACATCTGGAGAGTCCTCTGTGCCGCAGCACTAGAAGCAGGTTCCCCCGAGGGAAGGTAAGCCTGCTTTCTCTTCCTCTGGCCCATATTAGCCTCGGGACACGGCGCAGCATCAAACAGACCCTACAGAAAGTGTGATCTGGCCGGTAGAGTCACACTGCCGCCATCTTACTCCTCCCTCAGACTTAAGGATCTTAATATGTACACCTTAGAGGAAAGGCAGGATAGAGGTGATATGATTGAGATGTTTAAATACCTCCGTGGCATAAATGTTCAGGGAGAGAGTCTCTTTCAATTGAAAGCAAGTTCTGCTACGAGGGGACATGGGATGAGGGTGAAGGGAGATAGATTCAGGAGTGATATGTGGAAATATTTCTTTACAGAAAGAGTAGTGGATCCATGGAATAGTCTCCCAGTGGAGGTGGTAGAGATGAGGACAGTAACTGAATTCAAAAAAGCATGGGACCAACACAGAGGATCTCTAAAGGTAAAAAGTGGACTGTTGTAGTTGTTGTTATGGAAGGACAGACTAGATAGGCCATGTGGTCTTTTTCTGTCATCATGTTTCTATGTTTCTACTCAGGAGCCCGCTCTCGCTCGGTCTGTATTTCAAGACCTCTCAATCACACCAGCAATCATATTTCAACAAGAAATCATTTTTCAAATGCCCAGGTTTTCTGACTGACTATTTCAAACAAGAAGGGTCGATGGCTTCGGCTTCGGCTTTCTCTTACGCGGAGCTTACTAGGACCGCCCTTATGGGAAGTAATCAGGCTCCCTTGTCTCGCACACACTCATGCGAGATTTTCCCAGTTAGTCTATACCAAATATACCGAATCAGTCCTGCGCATGCAAGACGTTGTCCCAGGCTGTACTTTCTGACTATCAAATCACAGAAATGTCTACTCACCGGATCCGGTCCCCGATACCACACCAGCTTCTGAGTTGGATCCTGGACTCCCCCGGGTCGGAAGTGTTGGCCAGCTGGACCCGATGACCTGCCGAGGCAGGCGGAACCCTCTCCGGCACAAAGGGGCCAGCGGCGCCTGCGGTCTCCCCCGCGGTCGGACAGACACGGTTCCAACCGGGCCAAACCTCGAGGCGAATTTCGTAGATTATTCACTTGAATACCATTTACTACTCGCACTTCCCGGCCAAACGCACCAAGAATATGCTGCAGCAAAGTGCAATCAATGAATAAATCCAGGAGTCAATTGACAGGGTCCAAGCCAGTTTATTGTGCACAGGCCCAGTCAGTCAAAGCTTCAAAAGGAACTGAGCAAAGCTTTTACAGAGACATAACCATTTATACCTCTTTTTCAGTTTGATACATGAGAACTTTCTATTGGTTCTAGCTTGATACATGCAAACTTCTCATTGGTTCCACGCTCCCTGCACCTGTCCAATCAGAAATCCCTCTGGGGTCTAGCAACCAGCCCCCCTCCCTTAGGATTGTTCTAACAATGGTGCAGTTCTTGATTTTGATACTTCTCTACTGCAAGGTTATCTCTAGCTTCAGGAATGCATGTATTGAAACATTTCTTTCTTTTGCACACAAGAGAATAATGAAAGACTTATGAATTCATGTAAAACTTCTTATTAAGCAGTTTAAAACAGTTTTCTCATTTCTCACAGATTTTTGGTTCTTTTCTAGCTATAATGGGAGTTAGGATCCAGGCCTAACTTACAGGCCTTTCATAGTAGCAGGCCATGCTAGGCCATAGCCTGCCACAGAAGCAGTTGGCACAACCAAGGCATTGTCTCGATCAGGCTATCCCTCCAAAGCCAGTATCTAAAGGCGAAAGAAACTATTGAGGAAGGTCACTATGAGGCCTAAAATTATTTTAAAAGAATTATAGAGGTCTCTGGCCTGTTTGAGAGTTTCAGAAGAAAGAGACCACTGCCCAAAGAGTGGCCAAATGATATCATGTAGTATTTACAAAGAAATCTTTAAGGGACACTGCAGACATGTTAAAGAAGGATTTGGGGTTTGATGAGACTAAAGTGGTTGTTTGATCTCGTTGCTAAGCAATATGTATGGCATAAACAAGCTAACATCATCCCTACAGTAGAACATGGTTGTGGCAGCATTATGTTCTGAGGATGCTTTGCAGCAGTAAGGACACGGAGGCTTGTAAAAACAGGAAAGTTAATGATGCAAAATACAGGTAGATCCCGGAAGAAAATTTGTTTGCATGCTATAGATCTGAAGCTGGGGAGAAGATTCACTTTTCAGCAGAATGATGAGCTTGAAATTAAAGCAAGAAAGAAAGATGCCAAGGTATAAGACCAACAGAATTCAAAAGCTGGCAAGTCAGTCTTTTGAGAAAAATCACTAGTGCTGTTATTTTTCAGACTCATACTGGTTATGATATGTAGGAAAGAATCCCAGCTGTCATTAACATTCTGGAGATACAGTCAGAGATAGAGAGTCTTTTATACAGTTTTTGATTTTGTCTCTTGTCAGCATTTGCAACATAGAGCTCTTCAACTTGAAAGCTGCAAAAAGCCATCTTAGTACACAAAAGCCGATAGGGACAGAATGATGTGACATATATCTCCTCTTCTGAGAACTTATGATCAGAATCTCATAGGACTCATTCCTTGAACTTTTGCTATTTCTTATCTAGCAAAATGCCCCAGAGAAATCAAAGTAAGAGTGGTCAAATTTTATGATATGAAAAAATAATGCAGAGAGCAAAGAGAACAGTTTGCTACAACAGCCTAAGCATTAATTATTTTTTTATAGGTAATAGTATCTGTATGTTAGAGAGGCAGGCAGAGATGCAGTGCCTCTATAATGAACATTAGTCATTAATTTAGGACAATTTTAAAAGCCATGGTAGCATGTAAAGTAATATTTGAGGCCATAAATAAGTGATAAGCGCTTATAAAATTTTGTGTATGATATGCATGTAAAGTTATGGCCATATAGGTTGTATGTGCACAGCTTAATGCAAACTGAGCAGAGGCAGGAGGAGGGGTTTATATTTATAGACATACTTCTGAAAATAAGTGCAGAAATCAACCAAAAAATTTGTGCAGACCCAAGAGCAGGTATAAATGTAAACCTATATAGGTTCCCTAGAATAATTTTCAAAACGGAAATGTTTGTCAGTACCTACGTAGGGAAAAGTATGCATGTCTACTATTCATTCATGCAGTCTATCAACAATGAGCCACCTGACTGAATGCAGTTTAGGAGAGTTATCCAGAGGGTCGCAATGAGTCGACACAGACTTGACAGCACTTAAAAACAACAATAGTATTCTTCCATTCCTTAGGTATTACCTTAATGCTAGACCTTAAAAAAGAATCAGGCAGCCTCCCAGTATTTTTATATCATAAAAACTAACCAGGGTGAAGGCCAGTCTGTCCTTCATATATGCTTTTGTTCTAGTGGTAGACAGTCTGGTCCCATGGCTTTATTACTTTTCAGGGACATAATGACTTTAGACATATCCTCCTGGATAAAGAGACAATCCATCCAATCTCTAGCTACCTCATCCACGATAAGTGTGGGTTTTGTTTGTTTTTTACCCTAACCCTATGTCTTCTTGCTTGGCGGGCAGCAATGAGATGTACAGTTTTCTGTAAAACTCAGCAAAAGAGTTGGCAATGGATTGAGATTTATACAATGCAGTACCTTGCTCATCCTTAACTTAGAAACACAGAAGCATGATGGCAAATAAAAAATCATTTATTGGGCTTCTCTAGATCCCTTATGTTATTTATCCTTACTGGGTGTCTACCCTTTTGCAGATTTCTGTATAGTCTGCAGTGAAGCAAATGTTGCCGTCAGCCCTTCTGCAATATCACTTAAAAAATTGTTAAAAAGAATCAAATCAAGAGCAGATCCTTGTGGCACAACACTAATAACATTCTTCTACTCAGAGTGAGCTCCATTTACCTGTACCCTCTGTTGCCTCCCACTCAACCAGTTTCTGGCCCAGTCGGTCACTTTAAGGTCCATTCCTAGGGTGCTCAGTTTGTTTATACATTGCATGTGTGAAATAGTGTCAAAGGCTTTACTGAAATCTAAGTATATCACATTTAGCTCTCGTCCTCTGTTCATCTTTCTGATCATCATCTAGTCAACAAATTAATCAGGTTTATCTGAAAAGACCTGCCATAGCGAAAACCATGCTGTCCCAGATCTGCAATCCATTGGATTCCAGAAATGTCGTCATCCTCTATTTTAGCAGTGTCTCCATTAATTTACTTGCCTCAGAGGTCAGATTAACTGGACTGTAGTTCCCACTGCGTCATTCCGCTTTTGTGTAGAGGAACTACATGTGGCTTTCTCTAGTCCATTGGAACCACTCCCAACTCTAAAGAAGCATTGAAAAGTAGACAGTGGAGCCACCAAAATCTCCCTGTTCCTTCAGATGTATTCTATCTGGTTGCCTTGCTTTTTCTACTTTTAGTTTAGCTAGCTCTTCACAAACCCTGTCTTCTGAAAATCGTTCAAGATCCACCTCACTTCTTTTCCTAGTTGTGTGTGTTTTCTGAGGTCCCACTCTTGGCCCTTCATGTGTGAACACAGAACAAAAATATTTGTTAAGCAATTCTGCTTTCTCCATATCAGCTTCTACAGATTCCTCCCCTTCACTCTTTGAGTCTGACATTACCACTTTTGCACTTCCTCCTGTCACTAATGTATCTGAAAAAGTGTTTTGTCCCCCCATTTTACTGCATTGACGATTTTTTCTTTCATTTGTATTTTTCCTTTTCCTGGCTACTTTCCTAGCTTCTCTTACCTTTTCCAAATATTAAAAACATAAGAGATGCCACACTGGGTCAAACGAAAGGTCCATCAAGACCAGTATCCTAAGAACATAAGAAATGACATACTGGGTCAGACCAAGGTCCATCAAGCCCAGTATACTGTTTCCAAGAGTGCCCAATCCAGGTCACAAGTACTTGGCAATTCTCCAAAAAGACACACAGGTTCCACAATGCTTGTATTGGGCTTAAGCAGTAGATTTCCCCGGTCCTCTTTAATAATGGTTTATGGACCTTACTTCCAGGAACTTGTCCAAACCTTTTCTAAACCCAGCTACACTAATAGCTTTTACTACATCTGCCGGTAATGAATTCCAGAGCTTGATTATGTGAAAAAAAATATTTTCTCTTATTAGTCTTAAATGGGATAGACTGTAGCTTCAGTCTTTGTACTTTTTGATGGCATAAACAATGTACGTTTATCTGTTCCACTCCATTCGTTAATTTATAGACCTCTATCATATTTTCCCTCAGCGTCTCTTTTCCACATTGAAGAGCCCTAATCTTTTAAGCCTCTCTTTATAGGGGTATCCTTCCATTCCCTTTACCATTTTAGTGGCTTGTCTCTGTAGCTTTTCTAATTCCACTATATCCTTTTTAAGATACAGAATCCAGAATTGCACACAATATTCAAGGTGCAGTCGCACCATGGAACAATACAGGGGCATTATAATATCCTTTGTTCTATCCTCCATTCTTTTCCTTATGATTCTTAGCATTCTATTTGCCTTTTTGGCCCCCGCTGTGTACCCTGAGTGGAGGGTTTCAACTTGTTCTCCATGATGATGCCTAAATCTTTTTCCTGAGTGGTGGAGCCTAATGTGGAACCTTGTATCGTGTGACCATGGTTTGGGTTGTTCTTTCCTAAGTGCATAACTTTGCACTTGTCCACATTAAATTTCATCTGCAATTTGAAAGTTCAGTCTTCCAATTTATCAAGGTCCTCTTGCAATTTTCCACAATCCTCTTGGATTTTAACAACTTTGAATAATTTTGTGTCATCTGCA
Source organism: Ichthyophis bannanicus (assembly GCA_033557465.1). Taxonomy (NCBI): domain Eukaryota; kingdom Metazoa; phylum Chordata; class Amphibia; order Gymnophiona; family Ichthyophiidae; genus Ichthyophis; species Ichthyophis bannanicus. Next base: position 416,794,163 of record CM066036.1, on the reverse strand, counting down.
AATTTGATTACCTCACTTGTTATTCCCATTCCCAGATCATTTTCGAATATGTTAAAAAGCAGCAGACCCAGCACCTTTCTCCATTGGGAAAATTGACCACTTATTCCTGCCCTCTGCTTTCTTTCTTTTAACCAGTTCCTGATCCACAGTAGTACATTGCCTCCTATCCCATGACTTTTTAATTTTGCCAGTAGTCTCTCAAGAGGGACCTTGTCAAAAGGCTTTCTGAAAGTCCAGATATACAGTATCGATTGGCTCATCTTTGTCTACCTGTTTATTCACCCCATCAAAAAAATATATATAACAGATTAGTAAGACAAGACCTTCCTTGGCTAAAGCATGTTGGCTTTCTCCCATTAAACCATGACTATCTACATGTTCAGTAATTTTGTTCTTTATAACAGTTTCTACTATTTTGCCTGGTACTGACGTCAGGCTCACTGGTCTATACTTTCCCGTATCACCCCTGGAACTCTCTTTAAAAATTGGCGTCACATTGGCTATTCGCCAATCTTCAGGTATTATAGATGATTTTAATGATAGTTCACAGATTGCTAATAGGTCTGCAAGCTCATATTTCAATTCTTTCAGCACCCTCTGATGTATACCATCTGTTCCAGGTGATTTGCTACTCTTTAGTTTATCAAATAATTGTAATATATCTTCCCGGTTTATCGATATTTCTTTCATTTCTGCCAATGCATCACCTTTAAATAGTTCATTTCAGTCATGAGTAACTTCCCCACATCATCTTCAGTAAAGACCGAAGCAAAGAATTCATTGTCCCTTCTTAGTGCCCCTGTTACCCCTTTATCATCTAATGGTCCATCTGATTCTTTCACTGTTTTTTTTGGTATGAATGTACTTGAAAAAGGTTTTATTATGCGTTTTTGTTTCCACAGCAGTTTTGTTTTTCAAATTCTTTCTTTGCCTGCCTCATCAATGCCTTGCATCTAACTTGCCAGTGCTTATGTTTCCCATTTTCGTCATTTGGCTCCTTTTTCCATTTACTGAAAGATACTTTTTTGGCTACAACAACCTCTCTGAGCGCTCACCTTTAAGCCATGTTGGCAAGTTGTTTGGCCTTGCTCCCACTTTTCTTAAAGTGTGGAATACATCTGGTCTGGGCTTTTAAACAGTCATGCTTGATGTAAATCTTTAACCTTTGCAGCTGCAGCTGTTAGCTATTTCTTAACTATTTTTCTCATTTTATCATAGTCTCCCTTTTGAAATTTAAAAGGTAGGACTGTGGATTTCCTTGCCTTCTTTCCTCCATTTATTAAATCTAACATGATCATGCTATGATTACTATTGGCAAGTGGCCCCAATACCCTTATCTCTTGCACCAGATCCTTTGTTCTGCTAAGGGCTAGGTCCAAATGGCTTCCTCTCTTGTCTGTTCATGAACCAGATGCTCCAAGAAGTAGTCATTTATTTCATCTAGAAACTTTATCTTCCTAGCATGTCCTGCTGTGACACTGACCCAGTCGATACAGGGGTAATTGAAATCACCCATTATTATTACTGTGATGTAACTTTTGTTAGCTTCCCTGATTTCTTTGAGCATTTCATCATCCCATTTGTTCATTCTAGCCAGGCGGTCAGTAGTATGCCCCCACTGCCAACGCCATCTCCATTTACATGGAATCTCGATCCATAGAGATTCTACAGTGAATTTTGTTTCCTGCAAAACTGTAATCCTGTATGACTCGATGCACTTTCTAACATAGAGTGCAACCCCTCTACCAATTTGATCTACTCTTATCATTGCAACGTAATTTGTGCCCAGGTATCACAGTGTCCCACTGGTTCTCCTCCTTCCACCAGGTCTCTGAGATACCAATCATATGTAACCTCTCATTTAGTGCTATATATTCTAACTCTGCCATCTTATTTTTTAGACCTAGCATTTGCATACAAGTATTTTTGAGGTTCTATTTTAGTCATATTAATCTGGTTATCAGTAGGCGGGGTAATTGGAATCTTTATGCTCCATCTGCTCTGAAAAAGGTATCTGGACTACTTTTGTCTTTATTGGAACCTCTGTCAATACTGTATGTCCTAACTTCAAATACTGTATGTCCTAACTTCAATCTTTTACTAGTATCCTTCAAGGATACATTGTTCTGAATCATGGGCATCTGTCGACTTTCTCCTATTATCTGCTTTAAAAGGTTAATGCCAGCACCCTGGTTCCATCCCGGTTAAGGTAGAGCCCATCCCTTTGGAAAAGCCCCTCCTTTCCCCAGAATGTTGCCTAGTTTCTAACAAATCCAAAACTCTTTTCCTTGCACCATCGCCACATCCATTCATTGAGACTCCATTGCTCTGCCTGTTTTTTGTGTCCTGTGCTTGGAACAAAAAGCATTTCTGAGAATGTGACCCTGGAAGTTCTGGATTTCAGCCTCCTGCGTAAAAACCTAAATTTGGCCTCTAGAACCTCCCTACCATATTTTCCTAGGTCATTGGTGCCAATATGTACCAAGACAGCAGACTCCTCCCCAGCGCTATCTAAAACCTTGTCTAGGTGGCGCATGAGGTTCGCTACCTTCGCACAAGGCAGGCATGTTTCCAGGTGATCCTCACGTCCACCAGCCACCCAGCTATCTACATACCTAATGATCGAATCACCAACTATAATGGCTGTCCTAACCCTTCCCTCATGGGCAGATGTCACTGGAGATCCTCCTCAGTGCGAGAGTGTTTTACATCACCTGGAGGACAGGTCCTAGCTACAGGTACATTTCCTGCCACACTAGGGTGATGCTGTCCTGTCACGTGACCTCTCTCCTCCATGGCAACAGGGAGGCTGCCAGAGTGGAGGTGGGACATCAGTACTATGTCCCTGTAGTTCTTGTCTATATACCTCTCTGTATTCCTTATGTCCCCCCAGTCTAGCCTCCAGAGATCAGACTCGTTCTCTGAGAGCAAAGAGCTCCTTGCACTTAGTGTAAATGTAAGACCCCTCACCAACTGGGAGAAAACATACATGTGACACTTAATGCAAAAGACTGGAAAGCCCCCATCTCACTGCTGGACTGCTGTCTGCATCTTAGTTTTAAGGTTTTGTTTAGGTATTTAAGTTGTTTGCTTACTTAGGTTTGCTGGTAATACTTATTCTAATAGAGCTATACCTAATATGCTTAATAGACTTGGTTCACCTCAGGATTAATTAATCTCAGGTTCTTAATTTATTTAGTTCTGATAAGGATAATCAGCCATACCTGAAAGTGAATATGGACACTTCCTTCCCTATAATAGGTTTAAGTGCCTATAAAGCTAAGGGTATTCCTAGTGTGGGTGGGAGGGAAAGAAGACTTAATAAAGATTGGCTTCCTACACAGTGCTCTGACCTGTGCTTCTAATGTAAAGTCTTACAAATTTCCTGTATGATTCAGACAACCCTTTGTTTGATAGAGGGGGGCCTTTGAAATTTCCCCTTTGATTTGTCACTTGCCTTTAACTCCTATTTAAGACAGCTTCACAGCTCTTTTGCCTCCTAACAGGAAGGCCTCTTGGTAAAGCTCTCTAGAAACAAACTTATTTCAGTTGACTGTTTACTCTAGTTTACTTTCTATGATAAGCTATACTCTGATTTGATTTAAATGAATAGCTCTCTGGTGGTACCTGACTGACTCAGCAAAACACTGAATTCTAAAATATACAGATTTATCAGCTTGAACTCAAAGAATTTCCTTTTTCCCCAAGATTTAGAATATATTCCAGAAGATAAATACTACAAGTGCAGATCTGTTTCCAGCTGTAGTAGTTCCTTTTGGTAGTCCTTCAAGGCTATTTCCAATAGTGGTCAATCCAGTTCACAAGGACTTGTTAGTTTCCCAATGGTAGATAGTTTCCATGCTGCTTATCCCAGGGGTAAAGTGGATTTCCACAGTACACTTTAATAATAGTTTATGGACTTTTCTTCCAGGAACTTGTCCAAATCTCTTTTAAACCCAGCTACATTAACAGCCTTTACTGCATCCTCTGGCAACAATTACAGAGTTTGATTACTCACCTATAACAGGTGTTCTCCAGGACCAAGCAGGAAGTCAGTCCTCACTTATGGGTGACGTCGGCGCCGATGGAGCCCTCGCGGAGCAATTTCCCCAGCTTTCGAAGAAAGCCTTTGGGATTGCAGCGCGCATGCGCGGTCCTCTTCCCGCCCAATGATGCCATCATGCTCAGTCTTCTTTTTTCCGCGGAGCCCTACAGACGTAGTTTGTTACCACCGCTGAAAAAGTTGATTAATTCTTTGTTTTCTCGGTTCGCGTGTCCTTTTCCTGCCCGGCCTCGATTTTTTCCTTATTGAGTCCGTTCACATTTCTTTTTTGTTTTCAGTTTTTAACTGGCGTTCCCGCCACTTATTTTCCACCCCTGGCGGCCTGGTCTTTCGACCTCGCGGGGGCCCTTTTTCCCCCTATGGCTACCAGCGGGTTCAAAAAGTGTGATCATTGTTCTAAATTAATGTCTCTTACATACACGCATAATTTCTGCCTCCGTTGCCTCGGACCCAACCATGACTCTGGGAGCTGTGGTCCGTGTGGCAAGATGTCCTCCAAGTCGCTGAGGAGTCGGCAATCGCAAAAGGACAGAATCTTCTCTGACCCCGAGTCCGGTCCGTCCCGGACCTCGTCGGAGGCTTCGACGTCTCGTGACTCCGGCCACGAGCTCCGTCGGAGTTCCTCTGAGCGGGGGTCCCCTGGACGGGAGCATCGTCGGCAGAGGAAACTTGCGCGGGCGGCGTCGGAGGAAGCACCTGGTCCCTCGCGGGCCGGGTCGCATAGCCCCGCCAGCCGCCCCGAGCCCTCGGAGGCGGAGAGACCTTCTAAACTTCCTCGACTCGAGGTGGAGCCGCACGTGAGTACTATTGTCCTCCTGGACTCCCTACGGAACCGTCATCGGGCCCGACGCCGTCGGGGCCCGAGTCGGTGGCTGCCGGGTCTTCTGGGCTTGACCTCAGATTGACATCCTTGGAGCGCAGTATCTCTGCCTTCTTGGACCAGCAGCGGGTTTGGATGACCGGCATCGCCAGTGCATCCGCCCAGACCACCGGGACGTCGACGCCCAAGTCGACCCCGGCGGCTGAGTCGATCCTCGAGTCGATGCATGCTCGAGTCGATGTCTCCCTCGGCCTCCCGTTCGGGACAGAGGTCGTCGATGTCGGCGTCGGGACGAACCCTCGCCCGCACGGAGCCCCTCGATTCCTCCACGGAGGCGTCGGACTGGGACACGGAAGGGGACGAGTCGCCCGGCTCTTTTCAAACCCGGTGCGTTCCCTCCGACTCGCCCGAGTCGGAGCCTCGAAGGCGTTCCCCTCCGGAGGATACGCGCTTCTCTGATTTTGTGCGGGATATGGCCAAGGCTTTGGCTTTCCCCGCGGATCCAGAGGAGGAGCCTCGCGCGGAAGAGCTCGAGGCACTCCAGTACGACTCTCCCCCGAAGGAGGCCTTTACCGTGCCGGTCCCTCCGATGATAGAGCGGCTGCTCTTCCGCATGTGGGAAAGCCCGGCCTTGACACCGGTGTTAAGCAAGCGGATTCAATTTATCGAGTCCGCAAGAGCCCCGGGTTCCAGAAGGTGCAACTGCCACACCACTCCATGGTTGTGGAATCGGCAATGCATCGGCTTAAGAGTCAAAAGATGCACTCCTCGGTGCCCCCGGGTAAGGAGGCCCGTAACCTGGATGCCCTCGGTAGGAAGTGCTTCCAGGGTTCCATGCTTGCCTGCAGGGTCCAGACATACCAGCTGTATATGGGCATGTTCCTCCGAGACTTGGTGAAGGAGCTCGCCGGGTTCTCGGCTGGTCTCTCCAACGAACCTTTGCAGAGGTTCCTGGCCTTGTCCGATAGTATTCGAGAGTGCTCGAAGTTCCTTTCTCGGGCGGCCTATGACGGCTTCGAGGCGTCGGCCCGAGTAGCCGGAGCCGGCATCGGTGCCCGCCGACAGGCCTGGTTCCAGTCATCCGACCTCGAGCCGTGGGTACAGGACAAGTTAGTCGATGTCCCCTGCCGAGGTGACAACCTTTTCGGCAAGCCCATGTCCGATAAGGCTGCGGAACTCGAGTCCGAGACTCTCACTCGGACTCGACTGTCCCGAAAGACCTCCGCTCCCACGCAGAAGAGGAAGGGGCCGGGGAAGAAGCCTTTTTACCCGAGGAAGGTGCTTGCCTATAAGCAATCCCACCTTCAATACCAAGTACCGGCGGCGTCCACTCAGTGCCCACAGACTAAGAGTCAGGGGAATGGCCCCCGCAGGCCGCGGGCCCCCAAGCCCGCTGCACAGCCCCCTGCCACGCAGGGTGGGGGTTTTTGACTATGCCAGCGTAGCCTCTCCCCCTCCGCGCCCGTCGCTCAGCACGGGGGGCAGGCTGATCCACTTCGCTCACAGGTGGCCAGCCATAACATCCGATTCCTGGGTGCTGCAGGTGGTTCAAAGGGGCTACCTCTTGCATTTTCACCAGGTGCCTCCCCCCTACTTTCCGGGGGAGCCTCCGAGGCCCCCTCTGCACAGAGACTTACTCCTCCAGGAGCTGCAGGGTCTACTGGAGGAGCAGGCTGTGGAGCCAGTGCCCCAACCTCAGTGGGGTCAGGGGTTCTACTCCAGATACTTCCTGGTCCCAAAGAGGACGGGAGGCCTCAGACCCATTCTGGACTTGCGCAACCTCAACATGTTCCTGCAGCGGGAAAGGTTCAGGATGCTTACCCTTGGAATCTTGCTGCCCTACCTCCAGCAGGGAGATTGGCTATGCTCCTTGGATCTAAAGGATGCCTATACTCACATCCTGATTCATCCGGACCACCGACAGTATCTCAGATTTGTAGTGGCCGGGAAACACTATCAGTACCGTGTGCTGCCTTTCGGCTTGTGCTCCGCCCCCAGGGTGTTCACAAAATGCCTGGCGGTGGTCGCGGCCTTCCTGAGGCTTCAGGGCCTGTTTGTTTTTCCTTACCTGGACGACTGGCTCGTACGGGCGCAGTCGGCCCCAGAGGTCGCGCAGGCCACGCAGCGTATGGTGGCTCTGCTTCAGCACTTGGGCTTCGTCATAAACGTCGGGAAGTCCACGTTGCGCCCCTCTCAGGATCTCGAGTTCATAGGAGCTCGGCTCGACACTCTGCGAGCTCGTGCCTTCTTGTCTCGAGAGCGAGCCGACAGGCTCATGGCTTTGGCCGGCAGGTTCCACAGTGCGTCTCCGGTTCCGGCCCGGAGGTTCCTGCAGCTGCTCGGTCATATGGCCTCCACGGTCCATGTCACGCCGAACGCCCGACTGCATATGCGGCCTGTCCAGTGGTGTCTCCGCACTCAATGGCATCAGGCCACAGGAGGTCTGGCGGACCTTCTACAGGTCTCCGACCGCCTGGTCTCCTCCCTGCAGTGGTGGCTCCACCTGCCCAACCTGGTACGGGGTATGCCCTTTCAGTCTCCCGCACCCTCCCAGGTGCTGACGACCGATGCCTCTCTCTTGGGATGGGGAGCGCATTGCCAGGGAGCGCGCACTCAAGGCCTTTGGACTCCTTGGGAGGCGGCTCAACAAATCAACTTCCTGGAGCTGCGGGCGATCCGCCTAGCTCTGCGGACCTTCTCTCACCTCACCTCTCGCCAGTCCGTACTGGTGCAGATGGACAATCAGGTGGCCATGTTCTACGTGAACAAACAGGGGGGCACGGGCTCCCTCCTGCTCTGTCAGGAGGCCCGGCGACTGTGCTCCTGGGCTGTCGACCACGACATCCTCCTCAAGGCTGTTTACCTGCCTGGGCAGGAGAATTGCCTAGCCGACAGGCTGAGCTGGGTCTTGCAGCCCCACGAGTGGAGGTTGAACCCCGGCGTTGCCTAGCAAATCTTCCGCCGGTGGGACACCCCCGCTGTGGACCTCTTTGCCAGTCCCCTGAACCGGCAGCTTCCCCGGTTCTGCTCTCGGCATCCGCATCCCCTCAGAGAGGCCCCGGATGCTTTTCTCATTTCGTGGTCCAAAGGCCTACTGTATGCCTTTCCTCCCACGCCGCTGGTGTCCCGGACGCTCTTCAAGGTTGCCCGGGACTGGGCCTACGTGATCCTGATAGCACCCCGATGGCCGAGGCAACCCTGGTTTCCTCTGCTCCTGCAGTTAGCGGTGGACACCCCTCTTCCTCTGGGGTTTCAGCCCGATCTTCTGACCCAAGATCAGGGTACTCTTCTGCACCCCAACCTCCGGGCCCTTCACCTGATGGCCTGGCTGCTGAGAGGGTAGTCCTGGCCCCGCTCTCGCTTCCCCCGGAGGTGGAAGCTGTCGTCCTGGCGTCTCGGCGACCTTCTACCCGGAAGTCTTACGCACTCAAATGGCGTCGCTTCTCGGCCTGGTGTTCTCAGCGTTCTGAGGACCCCTTCGCCTGCCTAGTGTCGGTGGTACTGCAATACTTGCTGCACCTCTCCAATCTAGGCCTCAAGTCCAACTCTGTCAGAGTCCACCTCAGTGCTCTTTCTGCACATCATTCGCCGGTGGAGGGCCAGCCCCTTTCCTCGCATTCCTTGGTGGCGCATTTCCTCAGGGGCCTGCTGCTGCTTAAGCCCCCGTTGCGCCCTCCAGCTCCTGACTGGGACCTCAATGTGGTTTTACAAAGGCTTATTTGCCCGCCTTTCGAACCCATGGCTACCTGCCCCCTCCGCTTCCTCTCATGGAAAGCTCTCTTCTTGGTAGCCCTCACCTCCGCTAGGCGCGTTAGTGAACTACAGGCCCTAGTGTCGGAGCCCCCTTACACTAGGTTCTACAGGAATAGGGTTGTCTTGCGGACTCACCCTAAGTTTCTTCCTAAGGTGGTTTCCTCTTTCCACATCAATCAAGAGGTGGTTCTTCCGACCTTCTTTCCCAGGCCACATACCAGCAGAGCTGAGACTGTTCTGCATACCCTGGACTGTCGAAGAGCCTTGTCCTTCTACCTTGACCGTACGCGTGAGCATAGGAAAGCTGACCAGCTTTTCGTTTCCTTTGACCCCAACCGGTTGGGGTTATCTGTGTCGAAGCGTACGCTGTCCATCTGGGTAGCTGACTGCATCGCCTGGGCGTATGGGGCAGCCGGCCTCTCTTTGGAGAGTCGAGTCACGGCGCACCGTGTCCGGGCGAAGGCGGCGTCGGTCGCACACCTCCGCTCGGTTCCGTTGGCAGACATATGCCGGGCAGCTACTTGGTCTTCTAGCCAGACTTTCGCAGCTCATTACTGCCTGGAGAGGGAGTCCCGCAGGGATAGTGCTTTTGGACAGGCAGTCCTCCACAATCTCTTTGAGGTTTAGGCAACTCCTACCCGCCGGCCCCGATGTTGGCTACCAGCCGGATTCGTATTCAGAGAAGATTCCTTCCTTCTGTGTGGTTGAGCTGGAAGGAGCTCTCTTTCCAGCTTGAGGTCTCCGGTAGCCTTAAGCTAGGGAGTCCCATAAGTGAGGACTGACTTCCTGCTTGGTCGTGGAGAAAGAGTAGTTACTCACCTGTAACAGGTGTTCTCCAGGAGCAGCAGGAATCAGTCCTCACTACCCTCCCTCCTCTCCTGGAGTTGCAGTCATTCTTATGGTTGCTGTCTTCCGCTATGTCATTCGACTGAGCAAGATGGCATCCTTGGGCGGGAAGAGGACCGCGCATGCGCGCTGCAATCCCAAAGGCTTTCTTCGAAAGCTGGGGAAATTGCTCCGCGAGGGCTCCGTCGGCGCCGACGTCACCCATAAGTGAGGACTGATTCCTGCTGCTCCTGGAGAACACCTGTTACAGGTGAGTAACTTTCTCTGGGGACAGCAGGAATCAGTCCTCGCAACCCTCCTTCCTCCCCTTGGAGTTGCTTCTTTACCATCTTTTATTTTTTGCTGTCTTAGCTATGCCATTTGACTGAGGCAAGATGGCACCCTTGGGCAGGAAGTGGACCACGCATGCGTGGTGCATCTCCCAAAGGCTTTCTTTGAAAGCTGGGGAGATGCTTTTGCGCAGGCTCAGTCAGTGAGGACTGATTCCTGCTGTCTCTAGAGAACACCTGTTACAGGTGAGTAACTACACTTTATGGACCTTTCCTCCAGGAACTTGTCCAAAACTTTTTTTAAACCCAGCTACACTAACAGCTTTTACTACATCCTCTGGTAACGAATTCCAGAGTTTGATTATGCATTGAGGGAAAAAATATTTTCTCTTATCAGTCTTAAAACGGGTTACACTGTAGCTTCATTGTATGTCCCCTAGTCTTTTTAGGATAGGAGGTTTCCAGTCGGAGGATAGGGGGTAGAAAATTCCAGAGGGCTGGGGCAAGGAAATAAAAGGCAGATGAACGAGTGGATGACAAATGTGTATGGGATACAGAGGGAAGAAGGAGACAGTTTGCATGGATTTCTTGGAGGGCATAGTGAGGGGCATGAGGAATAAGAGAGTCGGAAAGGTAGTAGGGAAAACCAGAGTGGAGAACACGATGGACCAGAATGAGCAGTTTGCATTGAAGGTGGAACTGGACAGAGAGCCAGTGATGATGAATGACGAGTGGTGTGACTTGATCAAATCTTGAGGCATGGGCAAGTATTCTGATGGCAGTGTTTTGAATGAGCTGCATACAATGAAGTTGATATTGAGGAAGACCAAGATAAATGATATTGCAATAGTCAATTTTGGATATTACTAATGAGAGAAGCAGAATGGTTATAGAGTGAGGTGAAAGAAAGGATCCTACTTGTGCATATTTGGCGAGTAAGAGGAAACAGCAACGGAAGAGAGATGAGCCTGGAAGGTTAGAGCAGGATCAAGTATAACCCTCAGGTACCAGAGGGAATCGACTGGAGGAAGGGAGGAACCAGAGAGAGAGGGGCTAAAGAGGGCAAAGGCCTGCCAAAGGTGAACCAATCAGTCACATTTACCCTTCTTTAGACTGTAATTAGAGTCCAAATTTGTTTTTTTATAGTTCTGATAAATGCCTGAGGGACTTTTGTAGCATGTGACTGTTATCAGCTGCCCCTGAGCATGAAAGTCACCTGGCCCTTTCTAGCTCTAGCTAGTAAATGTTCCTTTCTCACCATCATTAGATGACATCACTCATATCCGTGCCTGCTTTTTCTGCTGTCCTTTGAGAACACCAGTTATTGGTAAGAAACTCTGTTTTTGGTCCTTCAGGCAGTCATACAATAGCTAATTTTTTTAAAGATATCACCTTGCATATCTTAGCCCCATTTCATTCGGAATTTCAAATATTTTGTCATCTTTGTCCAGAACGTTTTCATTCCTATGGAATTACCCCATTTTAAGGTCACTCATTATGTTATGGTAGATGTTGCTGCTTTGGATACATTGGGGTGAGGCTACAGCAGGTTTTTTAAAAGTGAACTAAAGAGCAGTATCTGGATTTGCTGAAATCCATAATGGTGGAATGTCTATACTAAAGTAACACCCAGTAATTTCACTACTTTTAATAAAAAAAAAAAACACACTGGAAAGTAAAATGAGTTATACATTTGCTACCTCGTGAATTCAGAAAGGTGATGTGAGTTCTGTTTTTGCCCATTGCACGGAAGAAAGTCCTAGCAGTCTACTTAAGGTTGCACCTTGCCAAGAAAATCCAGGGAATAATCACAACTATCCAGCTTGAACTGGCCTCACAGCGCCTCGCTCCACCCAATCAGGGCACTCACCAGCCAGCATATTAGGAGCGCCATCAGGCGCATCGCCTCAGTCTCCGGCCCGAAGCAGCTCTTCTGCCAGGGAATGAGCAGGCCGGAGCCAGCTTGAACTGGCCTCACAGCGCCTCGCTCCACCCAATCGGGGCACTCACCAGCCAGCATATTAGGAGCGCCATCAGGCGCATCGCCTCAGTCTCCGGCCCGAAGCAGCTCTTCCGCCAGGGAATGAGCAGGCCGGAGCCAGCTTGAACTGGCCTCACAGCGCCTCGCTCCACCCAATCGGGGCACTCACCAGCCAGCATATTAGGAGCGCCATCAGGCGCATTGCCTCAGTCTCCGGCCCGAAGCAGCTCTCCCACTGGGGAACGAGCAGGCCGGAGCCAGCTTGAACCGGCCTCGCTCTGCCCAATCGGGGCACTCACCAGCCAGCATATTAGGAGCGCCATCGGGCGCACCCGCGCCTGTCAGGCCCACACCAGAGGGCCCTTTGGTGTGGCCCTTAAGCGGGGTCCTGCATGGAAGTCACCCTCAACCTCGCAGGATTCGCGGTAAGAAACAACCAAACAACCTGAGGACAAACCGCAGAATCACGGAGCCATGCAACAGTTTATTGAACGCTTAGCTCGCCGCAAAACGTATGTAAGGTTGCCCGAAACTGCACATGCTAAATAATGGACATACTTGTAAGAACTACAATACCCAGCAGCCACCATTGTTAAGGTAACCATTCCCCTACAATTATCATTGTTGCTTTTCTAAGGACTCATTTAAGCGCAAAATATTCATTGCACGCTGTTCAACGGGTTAGTCACAGATGTGTAGCTGATTACCCCTATATGAGTAGCCATTGTTGTTTCTAACAAAACTATTGTTGTTTCTAAAGGGCACTGATATGTAGCTAGCTACTCTTATACAAGTAGCCATTGTTGTTTCTAAAAAGTGCATTGTTGTACAAGTTAGACACCATCGTTAAGCTATCCAGTTCTATACATAGTACGCTAGTCGCTTAAAATTCACATTGAAGTGCGAAGCATCCATTGCCAGTCCTACACAAAGTATTCTTGGTCACTTGAAAAGCCCTCATTGAAGTGCAAAGTAACTATTGCTGTACAAGCTTGCCTCATTGAAGTGCAAAGTATCTATTGTTGTACAAGATAGCCTCATTGAAGTACAAAGTATCTATTGTTGTACAAGCTAGCCTCACTGAAGTGCAAAGTATCTATTGTTGTACAAGCTAGCCTCATTGAAGTGCAAAGTATCTATTGTTGTACAAGATAGCTAGGTTAACAATAGTGGCTATCTCCCATACAAGCAATTATTGCTGCCCCAGTATTGTCAACCTAGCTATCTCCTATACCAGCACCCAGTGGTGCCCCACAATTCAACATGGCCATATCCATCCTAACCCTAACCAGCTTGTACCTCCTTAGCAACGCACACATCGGCCCCCTCACTTCGGCCTCCAACTACAACCCCATTCCAACCCTTCAAGGCCAAGGAAAAAGATATCAAGGCAGCACACGTTGTAAACCATCAGAATTACATCAAGACTCACACCCACACTTAATCTACATACCAATCCAACACTCCGCAAAATCCAAAGCGGCAGAGCCCCAAAGCCAGCAAAACCTGAAATGTGCCCTCATAAATGCACGTTCAGTATGCAGGAAATGGCCAGCCATCACCGACCTTATAACCCACCTTGGACTAGACATCCTACTGGTCACTGAATCATGGCTCACCGACTCAGACTCATTCCTTATTAACCAACTCATCCCCCCCAACTTCTCAAGCCACACTTGCCACAGACCTAACCGCAGAGGAGGTGGTGCATTCATCCTATCAAAAACAGAGCTCCTACATCAACTCATCAAATCCAGCAGCACAACACACCTCGATACACTCACCATAACCAACAGCCACAGCACCATCAACCTAATCTACAGATCACCATCCTCCTCCCCTGATGACCTTGTAATCATAATTGACCTTGCCTGTAACCCCAGGAACACTCACAGGCCAAACTGGATATTGGGAGACTTTAACCTTCCAGCTCTCCAAGATACCCACTCCAAAGCCCTCCTTGAAGCACTCAACAAACTTGGCTATGAACAGATAGTTGAAGCACCCACCCACCGGAAAGGAAATATACTAGACCTCGTATTCATCCCACGACCTGACATAAGCCCGAACTACAACTTTGATCTAGATATCACCCCAGTCCCATGGTCCGACCACAATCTAATCAAATTCCAGATACCCATGCTTCAGGACAGCAAACTGCCTAAGAAAGCAGCCGAAAGCTCATCCTCACCCACAAGACGATTCAGACCATTCGACAAAGAAGTGATCCTCAACGAAGTCCTTCCAAGCCTCAAGCTAGAATCGCCTGACCTGGATGAACTGATGGCCACATGGAATAACAGCCTGAATTCCTCTGCATGCCTACCTACCTCAATCAAGCCAGCTACCTCAGACAAGACACCAAGAGGTAGGAAACTGGCACAATGGTACTCCGCAGAGCTACAGTCCTCACTACTTCTCCTTAGGAAACTAGAAAGAAGATGGCAGCGATCCCGATCCCCAACCAACCAGGCAGCCTACACCGCCCACCTGAACACACTCCGAGACACTAGATCAGTGAAAATGAAAGAATACCACTCTGAACTCCTACGCCGCTCACTAAACAAACCTCACGACCTCTTCAACTTAGTGAAGTCCATGACAAAAGAACCTTCGCCCACACAGACTACAATGTTACACCCGCAGGAAATGCACACTACATTCTAGCCAAATCCAGCAACATCAGCATAGCCACGAAACCCACTCCTGGACACAACCCATACCAACCACTACCGCTCAACTCGCTTACAACACCATCAGCCAGAGGCATCGAAGACATCATTGCAACCGTCAACGCCACTACTGCTCCAAACGACCCCTGTCCAGCACATTGGATAAGATCTTTGCGCAAAGAACTCAGTCCAACTCTAGCCAGGATCATGGAGCGGTCCTTCTCCACAGGAACGTTCCCAGCATGCCTCAAACAGACGTCGATCCGGCCCCTTCTGAAGAACAACAAGCTGAACCCCCAGAAGGTTGAATCCTATCGACCAATCTCAAGCATCCCGCTTCTAGCCAAGATTATTGAGAAGGTAGTTCAATGTCAAATCCAAGAACACATGGACTCCACTGCCCCCCTCGATCCATGCCAACATGGCTTCAGGGAATCACATGGCATCGAAATGCTTCTTGCCACGCTTTTTAACACATTAATCACAGGGATTAACAACAGGTGAGGATATGCCCTAATCTTCTTGGACATCTCCGCAGCTTTCGACTCAGTCAACCACGAGCAGCTCCTAATATGTCTCCAGGAAAAGGGAATCCAGGGCTCAGCCTGGAGCTGGTGCAAATCGTACCTAACAGATAGATGGCAGCAGGTACAGACAGGCTCTACGACCTCCAAGCCTTTTCAACAAAAATATGGAGTTCTCCAGGACCAAGCAGGAAGTCAGTCCTCACTTATGGGTGACGTCGGCGCCGACGGAGCCCTCGCGGAGCAATTTTCCCCAGCTTTCAAAGAAAGCCTTTGGGAATTGCAGCGCGCATGCGCGGTCGTCTTCCCGCCCGAAGGTGCCATCTTAGCCAGTCTTCTTTTTTCCGCGGAGCCCTACAGACGTCCCCGTCTTGTCCCCGCGAAAAAGTTGATTTTCCTCTTTATTTTACACTTTTTTCTTTCTTTCGGTTCGACGCCGATCGTTTTCCCGCCCGGACTCGCGACGCCGGTCTCGAGTCCTCTTCCGTTTTTTTCGGTTTTTCTGACTTAGTCAGCTTTCGTTTTCGTTTTCCCTGGCAGCCCGGTCCTTTGACCTCGCAGGGGCCCTTTTTCCCCCGATGGCTGCCAGTGGCTTTAAGCGGTGTGGTCGGTGTGACCGAAATATGTCACTAACCGACACACACGACTTTTGCCTCCGCTGCCTGGGCCCGGATCATGAGGAACTGATCTGTGGGCCCTGCAGCAAACTGTCCTCGAAGGCGTTGAGAAGTCGGCGGCATCAGCGCGAGAGAATCTTCGCTGACCCCAGCCGTACCCGGACCTCGTCGGAGGCCTCCGTGTCGAAAGGCTCCAGCTCGGACCGTCGCCGGAGCTCCTCCGACCGGGGTTCTCCCTCCGGGGACCATCGTCGGAAGGAAAAACCCGCGAGGGCGGCGTCGGTGGACGCTCCTGGCTCCGCGAGGGCCAGGTCGCATAGCCCCGACAGCCGCCCCGGGTCCTTGGAGAAGGAGCACCTCCCGAAGCGACCTCGCCTGGAGTCGGAGATGCCTGCCCGGGTAAGTCCTGTAGTCCTTCTGGACTCGCCTCCGCGACAGCCGACGTCGGGCCCGACGCCGTCGGGGCCCGAGTCGGGGGCTGCTGGGTCACCTGAGCTCGGACTCAGGTTGACGGCCTTGGAGAGCAGACTGTCTGCCTTCATGGACCAGCAGCGGGCACTGCTTCGCTGGCGTCGCTGCCCCGACCACCGGGACGTCGACGTCCAAGTCGACCCCGGAGACCGAGCCGATCCTCGAGTCGATGAGAACTCGAGTCGATCCTCGGTCGAGGTCGCCCTCGGCCTCCCGTTCGGGACCGAGGTCGCCGACGCCGACTCCCTCGGCGTCGGGGCGGCTGGCGCCGCACCCTGCCCGGACCGACCCCACCGAGTCCTCGTCGGAGTCGGTCTGGGAGTCTGAGGAGGAAGAGTCACCTGATTCTTTCCGGACTCGGTGTGTCCCATCGGACTCTCCGGAGTCCGAGCCTCGGAAGCAGTCCCCCCCGGAGGATGCCCGGTTCTCGGACTTCGTTAGGGATATGGCCAAGGCTTTGGCCTTCCCTGCGGATCCCGAGGAGGAGCCTCGAGCCGAAGAGCTCGACGCCCTCCAGTATGACTCTCCCGCGAGGGAACACTTTACTGTGCCGGTTCCTCCCATGCTGGAACGACTACTCTTCCGCATGTGGGAGAGTCCGGCCTCCTCGCCGGTCCTGAGCAAGCGGGTCGATTCTATCTATCGAGTCCGCAAGAGCCCTGGCTTTCAAAAGGCACAGCTGCCACACCATTCCATGGTAGTGGAATCGGCCATGCATCGTCTTAAGAGCCAGAAGATGCACTCCTCGGTGCCTCCTGGAAGGGAGGCCCGTAACCTGGATGGCCTTGGCAAGAAGTGCTTCCAGGGCTCTATGCTCGCCTGTCGTGTCCAGACTTACCAGCTATACATGGGCATGTATCTCCGGGATCTGGCTAAAGAGCTAGCCGGATTCTCCGCTGGTCTCGGCGAGGAGCCCTTGCGGAGGTTCCTAGCCTTGTCCACGGGTATTCGGGAATGCTCAAAGTTCATGTCCCGAGCAGCCTATGATGGCTTTGAAGCCTCGGCTCGAGTGGCCGCAGCCGGCATCGGTGCCCGCCGACAGGCTTGGCTTCAGTCGTCCGACCTTGAGCCCTGGGTACAGGACAAGTTGGTCGATGTCCCCTGCCGAGGCGAAAACCTCTTTGGCAAGCCCATGGCGGAAAAGGCTGCACAAATTGAGACTGAGACTCTCACCAGGACCAGGCTTTCTAGGAAGACCTCCGCCCCTTCCCAGAAAAAGAAGGGCTCGGGAAAAAAGTCCTTTTACCCGAGGAAGGCAGCTGCCTACAAACAATACCCCCATTATCAGGCCCCTGCAGCTCCCCAACAGGGCCAGCAGGCCAAGGGACGGGGTAACGGGTCCCGTAGGCAGCAAGCCCCCAAGCCTGCACCACCAGCCCCTGCTCAGCAGGGTGGGGGTTTTTGACTCGCTCAGCATAGCCTCTCCCCCCCGCTGGGTCCTCCCAGCACCGGAGGCCGGCTGGTTCACTTCGCCCACAGGTGGTCCAGCATCACCGCAGATGCCTGGGTGCTTCAGGTCGTGCGAGAGGGCTACCTTCTCCACTTCCACCAGGTCCCTCCCTCCTATTTTCCGGGAGAGCCTCCGCGCCCCCCTCTGCACAGGGAGTTGCTCCTTCAGGAGTTAGCAGGTCTTCTGCAGGAACAGGCGGTGGAACCGGTGCCACACCACCTGAGAGGTCAAGGCTTCTATTCAAGGTATTTTCTGATACCAAAGAGAACAGGGGGCCTCAGACCCATCCTGGACTTGCGCAACCTCAACAAGTTCCTTGTGCGGGAGAAGTTCAAAATGCTTACCCTTGGAATCCTTCTGCCCTACCTCCAGCAGGGAGATTGGCTATGCTCCTTGGATCTAAAGGATGCCTACACGCGCATCCTCATCCACCCAAGCCACCGCCAATACCTAAGGTTTGTGGTGGCAGGAAATCATTACCAGTACAGAGTACTGCCCTTTGGCCTGTCCTCCGCACCGCGAGTCTTCACAAAATGCCTCGCGGTCGTGGCGGCCCATCTCCGGCTTCGCGGCCTCTTTGTCTTTCCGTACCTCGACGACTGGCTCATCAGAGCAGCGTCCGCTCAGGAGGTCACCCACGCCACGTGCCGCACGGTGACTCTGCTGCAGCACTTGGGCTTTGTCATAAACTTCGCAAAGTCCACTTTGCTCCCCTCACAGGATCTCGAGTTCATCGGCGCAAGGCTGCACACCCCTCAGGCGCGAGCGTACCTACCGCTCGACAGGGCTCAGCGGCTCATGGACATAGCCGACCGCTTTCGCAGCCAGCCCCTGGTCTCCGCCAGGCGCTTCCTGAGACTGCTCGGCCATATGGCTTCCACCGTCCATGTGACCCCCAATGCCCGCCTGAATATGCGGTCTGCTCAATGGTGTCTCCGCCGGCAGTGGCGACAAGCCACAGGCGGCCTAGCAGACCTGGTGCGCGTCTCCGAGCCGCTGGTCTCGTCTATCCGGTGGTGGCTCCGGCAGCCGAACCTGGTATTAGGAATGCCTTTCCAGTCACCTCAGCCGACCCGGGTGCTGACCACCGATGCATCCCTCCTGGGCTGGGGAGCCCATTGCCAAGAGGCACGTACTCAGGGCCTCTGGACCAAGTGGGAGTCTGCTCAGCAGATCAACTTCCTGGAGCTCAGGGCGATCCGCCTAGCTCTCAAGGCCTTCTCCCACCTGACCTCCCAACAGTCCGTCCTTGTCCAGACGGACAATCAAGTTGCCATGTTCTACGTGAACAAGCAGGGGGGCACGGGCTCCTTCCTCCTCTGCCGGGAGGCACAGAAACTCTGCTCTTGGGCCGTCAGTCACGGCATTCTCCTCAAGGCAGTTTATCTCCCGGGCCCAGAAAATTGCCTGGCGGACAAACTCAGCAGGGTCCTCCAGCCGCACGAGTGGCGTCTGGATCCCTTGATCGTCCAGAAGCTCTTCCTCAGGTGGGGCCTCCCCACGGTGGATCTCTTTGCCAGTCCTCGCAACCGGCAACTTCCTCGCTTCTGCTCTCGTCAGCCTCACCCCCTTCGGGTTGCGGCGGACGCCTTTCTGATCTCATGGTCGGGGAGCCTTCTGTACGCTTTCCCTCCCATTCCGTTAGTCTCTCAGACTCTTTTCAAGGTTCTCCGAGACAAAGCCTTCATGATCCTGGTGGCCCCTCGCTGGCCCAGGCAGCCGTGGTTTCCGCTCCTGCTGCAACTGGCGGTGGAGGATCCAATCCCTCTGGGGGCGCAACCGGATCTCCTCACCCAGGATCAGGGGTCCCTACTGCACCCCAACCTCAGGTCTCTCAACCTCATGGCCTGGCTGCTGAGAGGGTAGTCCTTGCTCCCCTTCTCCTGCCGGCGGAGGTGGAGGAGGTCGTCTTGGCTTCGCGACGGCCTTCTACCCGCAAATGCTACGCCCTTAAATGGCGTCGCTTTGCAGTCTGGTGTACCGAACAGTCTCAGGATCCCTTCTCCTGCCCGGTGTCGGTGATCTTGCAGTACTTGCTACACCTCTCTAATCTAGGACTTAAGTCCAACTCCGTCAAAGTTCACCTCAGTGCTCTTTCGGCACATCATGTGCCGGTGGATGGTAGACCTCTCTCCAGCGACCCTCTCGTAGCGAGGTTTCTCCGAGGTCTCCTTCTCCTTAAACCACCTCTGCGCCCGCCAGCGCCGAACTGGGACCTGAATGTGGTTTTGCAGCGGATCACCTGTCCGCCTTTTGAACCCATGGCTACCTGTTCTCTTCCGTTTTCTGTCTTGGAAAACACTGTTCTTGGTAGCCCTCACTTCCGCTAGGCGCGTAAGTGAGTTGCAGGCCCTCGTGTCTGATCCCCCCTACACTCGGTTCTACAAGAATAGGGTAGTCCTACGGACTCACCCTAAGTTTCTGCCTAAAGTGGTCTCCCCTTTTCACATCAATCAGGAGGTGGTACTTCCAACCTTCTTTCCCAGACCACACTCCAGCCGAGCCGAGACGGTCCTCCATACCCTGGACTGTAGAAGGGCATTGAACTTCTACCTTGACCGTACGCGGGAGCACCGTAAAGCTGCTCAGCTTTTTGTGTCTTTTGACCCCAATAAATTGGGACTCCCGGTCTCCAAGCGTACTCTGTCCATCTGGGTTGCGGACTGTATCTCTTGGGCTTATGGGGCAGCCGGACTCGCCTTAGAAAGTCGAGTCACGGCTCATTGTGTTCGGGCAAAGGCCACGTCAGTGGCTTACCTCCGCTCTGTTCCGCTGGCAGACATCTGCCGGGCCGCTACTTGGTCTTCGAGCCAGACTTTTGCGGTCCATTACTGTCTCGAGAGGGAGTCCCGTAGGGACAGTGCTTTCGGACAGGCAGTCCTCCGTAATCTTTTTGAGGTCTGAGCAACTCCTACCCTCCATCCCGGATGTGGGCTACCGGTGGGTGATAATTCAGCGAAGATTCTTTCCTTCTGTGCTGCTGAGCTAGAGGGAGCTCATTTTTGTGCTTAGGGTCTCCGGTAGCCTTGAGCTTGGGAGTCCCATAAGTGAGGACTGACTTCCTGCTTGGTCCTGGAGAAAGCGTAGTTACTCACCTGTAACAGGTGTTCTCCAGGAGCAGCAGGAATCAGTCCTCACTACCCTCCCTCCTCCCCTTGGAGTTGCAATCGTCTGCTTATGTTCTTTTTGCAAATTTTTCTGCTGTCTTTTTTAGCTATGTCATCTGACTGGCTAAGATGGCACCTTCGGGCGGGAAGACGACCGCGCATGCGCGCTGCAATTCCCAAAGGCTTTCTTTGAAAGCTGGGGAAAATTGCTCCGCGAGGGCTCCGTCGGCGCCGACGTCACCCATAAGTGAGGACTGATTCCTGCTGCTCCTGGAGAACACCTGTTACAGGTGAGTAACTACGCTTTCCCCAGGGTTCCTCGCTATCTGCCCTTTTATTCAATCTATACATGCAACCCATATGTGCAATCATCCGCTCCTTCTACATCTCCTGCCTGATTTATGCAGATGACATACTACTCTTCACCCCATTCACTATCGATCAACCAGACTTCTCTTCACTGGTAAAATGCTTTGATGCCGTCACTGACTGGCTTCACTCACAGAGTCTCAAGCTAAACTTCAGCAAGACAGAAGCGCTGTTCATCACGAGAAATCAAACCTTTTCCCCACCGGCAACATTAAAGACAAGAGACGCCGAGCTCCCGAGCCGTCCCACCATCCGCTACCTAGGAGTCACGCTGGACCAGCATCTCGACCTGAAAGCGCACCTAGGCAACACTGTCAAGAAAGTCTACCATAAGATGAGGACAATTCGACATCTTCGACCCTTGCTGCAACCAAAGGACTTCCGAACAGTTTTCCAGGGACTAGTAACCCCCCACTTTGACTACGCCAATGTGATCCTTCATGGACTCCCTAAGAACACACTTAACCCCCCACTACAGTTAGCAATGAACGCTGCTGCCCGATTCCTACACGGGGCCTCTAGAAGGGAGCACATCACTCCAATCCTAAAGGACCTGCACTGGCTACCAATTTACTGCTGGCTCGTCTACAAGGTTGCACTCTTAGCTTTCAAGACCATTAACAAAAGAACCTCCAGCTCCTTGAAAACCTTATCCACCCCACACCCGCATCCAGAGCAAGAAGGTCCTTCGCCACAACACACTAATAACCCCCAGTGAAGTAACAAAATGCACCCAGGCAACAAAAAACAGAGCATTCATGTTCTATGCACCTACCTGCTGGAACGAGCTCCCAGTGACCATCCGCACGATCACTGACCTTGCCCAATTTAGAAAGGCACTAAAGCACCACCTTTTTTTCCTACACTATGCCCAGGCCAACAACACATCTTCACCTGACACAGCCCTACGACCTATCCATAAAGAACAGTCAACCCAATAGATTTACATCCCTGTACATAGCTCTCAGGGCAAGCCATGTTGCTATAGCCGCATAGCAACATCCCGCCCACATTGTATATAGTCTGTATATAGCCGTATATACTCTCACCTGTTATCAATCCAAGTTGTATTACCTGTTCAATGTAAGTGCAAAGCAGGCTTTTCCTACTCTGCACAAAATGTTATCTGTAAACCGCACTGATTTTAAAAAGCACGGTATATAAAAGCATTAAATAAAATAAAATAAAAATCCACAGGGTTGCCAGGAATCGGCATCAACCTGATGGTACACAACAACATCATTCTTAGTTTTCATAGGAAAATCATAATTACAGTTGTGGCCTAATTTTTTTTCTTTTCTTTTTTTTACAATTATGTAGAAAAAGTTTCATTATTTTATTTATGCTTTAACCACTAGAGAAATCCACCACCATATACTGTATCAGAGCAGACATGTATGTTGCTACTTTGTACAGCTTGCCAGTGAAAAGGGTCAGAATCTGCACACTGTCTCAAGGTGATCACAGGATATAATCTAAGCACAGATCTTTTTTTTTTCTCAGTCTCTAAAGCGATATCCATGTCGACAGTGCAATAGATCTTTCAACTCCTCCAACAGCCTTCGAAGACATGTCCGTAATGATCATGATACATCAAAGAAAGCCTACACTTGTTCGTAAGTATCATGGGAACCTAAAGTGTGATCCACACCCTGTGTATTAATGGTATGAGGACTGGTCCCAGCAGTTGTCTATTGCTGTGCTACAGAAATGAATTAAATCGGAGTTTTGATTTGGGTTCAACAATCCCACTAGGCAGCTTGTTGCTGCTCCAGGAGTCCTCCACCAGCGTTCATGCTGGAGGGATCTGCCTGTGCCTTGCAGTTCTAAGTGTGATCACATTGCACCACCCCTCACCAGCAGAAATGTCAGCGGAGAACTCCCACACAGCAACAAGCTGCTTAGTGGGAGCATTAATCAGATCCCAAATATATTAGCTTTTTATTTTAATCAACTGGATGAAAATTATCCTCTTGGTTTAAACAGTGCCTTGTCACTGCACCTTAGAGAGAATAAAAAGAAATGTGTTATATTGTATTACATTTATAGGTTGTTTTCCAAAAGCAAAGTTCAACCCAAAGCAGTTTACAAAAATAATATTATGGTAAGGCAATTTTTCATTCATGCCTGCAAACTGATTATAAAATATCTAAGCTGCATAGATACACTGTTTGCATACAGTTGACAGGCGCCAATCCATAGATGTATCCTTATTTAAAAACAAATTACCTATGGACCCAGATTATTTCTACTGAGGTTACAACCAAAATGAGAGCAGCTTTCAAAGTCATTTTGGCAAATAAAATTGAGTTTTTTAAAATCTCCTACCACATATGCATGTAATATGCATATATAGCCAATATATGTGTAATTGTACACACATATCAGAGAGGCATTCCTGAGGAAGGGCTGGGAGAAAAAGTACACTTACACATGTAAATATGCTGTATTTTCATGCATATAGCATGTGTGTTATATGTTTTTTTGCCAAAACCGCACCCCCGCATGCACTATACGTGTGTCTGCATTAGATACAGGTCTGCAAAAAAAAATTTTTTCAAGAGCTGTTTTGGTTATTCCACGTAATCTTTATTTTTTATGGTGCGCTGAATCTGAAAATGACCTCCATTTTGTCATAGGACATCACGTTTCCTGACAATTTAGGTAACTATGTTAAATAAGGCAATACCTCAAAATAAATGGAAATAGACTTATAAAATTAAAGTTTTATTACAATATTTTCATGAAAATCCTTTTTTGAACTGAAATGAGCTCACCCACACACACTAAACTTGATTCTTCTTCCTTGTGAGGCTCCTATTGGTGCATTTACGCTTGTGAGTAGCATCTGGAATGTCTCTCTGAAGCATCCAACAGTAGTCTGCCATCATTGTAATGCTCCATTTTCCATGGTATCGCCTTTCCATCTCTTTAATGTCTTGGTGGAATCGTTCACCTTGTTCCTCACTCACAGCTCCCAAATTTTCAGGAAAGTAGTCAAGGTGGGACTGGAGGAAATGCACTTTCAAACTCATCAAGCAACCTAAAGTTTGAAATGCTTTCAGCATTTGTCCGACGATCTTTTTGTAGTGAGGATCTTTATTATTGCCTAAAAATTTCTGTACGACTTCTTTAAATGCAATCCACCCTTCTTTTTGAGGATCCGTCATGGTATTGACAAACTCTTGATCAACTATAAGCCTTCTAATGTCTGGTCCGACGAACACACCTTCCTTCAATTTTGCCTCCGACAGGCCTGGAAACTTGGTGACCAAGTATTTGAAGCATTCTCCATCTCTTGGAAGTGATTTTACGAATTGCTTCATCAGTCCCAATTTTATGTGGAGAGGTGGTAGAAGAACTTTATGGGAAGGTACCAAAGTTTCTCGGAGGACATTTTTTTCACCGACTGTTAGCACCCTTGGCTGCCAACTCTTCTTGGTCCAGTGATTTTGTCGGTCTCGACTGTCCCATAGACACAGAAAACAAGGATATTTGGTATACCCAGCTTGTTGCCCGAGCAGCATGCAGAAGACCTTCAAGTCCCCACACACTTTGCCAACCCATGGTCTTCATATTTAAGTTTACGAAGAACCAATTCCAAGTTCTTGCAGGTTTCCTTTAAGTGTACGGAATGACCTACAGGTATGGAAGCGTAAAAACTGTTGTGGAGTAAAACTGCTTTGAGACTTCTTTTTGAAGAATCTATAAAAAGACGCCATTGCTCTGAATCATATTGGATTTTAAATTGACCCATCAGACCTTCGACATTGATGCAATAAACCAACTTGTCTTCCTGGGCGAAGTAAGGAACGAACTCCTTTTGACGATGTCTGAACCATGAAGATGACACTCCAGGCAACAATAAATTCCTGCTTTTCAGCCTTGATCCGAGTAAC
Source organism: Ichthyophis bannanicus (assembly GCA_033557465.1). Classification (NCBI taxonomy): domain Eukaryota; kingdom Metazoa; phylum Chordata; class Amphibia; order Gymnophiona; family Ichthyophiidae; genus Ichthyophis; species Ichthyophis bannanicus. The sequence goes on along the minus strand of CM066036.1, from coordinate 416,769,322 downwards.
TCAGCGGCATCTTTGGGAAGATTCAAGTCTCTTACCAAATCATTCATCTCCTCCTGAGAAAACAATTTTGGTCTTGTATCATCTTCAAAGTCAGAACTTGATTCGTCATCTGGTTCAGGTATGACTTCACCTTCATCGGAGCTATGTATCTCTTCCAAGGTTGCAGGGGGCTTGGGTACTGGTATCTGTGCCATGGGGGATGGGACGAATTGCCGAGTGAAGATTGGGGTATGAAATGGAATGCTTCCATTTGGAATTAAACCATTTCACATCGCATGAACAAAAGTAACAGTCGTCACTATGGTTCTTTTGCTCTCTCCATACCATAGGAATCCCATAACGGAAAGATTTTTTTCTTACCCTTGAACCAGTTTCGGAGGTCCTCAACACACCATTTGCACACTTTATGAGGCGCCCAGACTTTATCTTGATCTCCAATTTTTAGTCCAAAGTATGCAAAGTATACTTTTTTCACAAAGTCTGTAATATTCTGCTGTTGCTTCAACACTGTATATTCACCACAGATGAAACAGAAACTGTCTGGCGAACTAATACACTTTTGCGGAGCCATAACATAACGGTTGAAGAATGACGAGCTAACACGAATTGCGATGAAAAAGTGTGAACCGCCTAGAACCAAGAACCTGATGATGATTCTTGCACAAGTGTGGCATGCAGGAGAGAGCAGCTCTGTGTCTGTACACGAGACGTCACAGTGCTGGCCACGCCCCCCTGCACTGACCGGAGCTGCTGCTATCTGCCCTGTGTCTCCCTCCCACTGGATTCTTCAGGAAAGATTAACCCCTTCTACCATTAGAAGCACGGACTTAAAACTTGCTTAGCTTATGTATATATTGCTGACCATCAGATTTACAGTGCTATATTTTTTTTTACATAACTCTGACAACCCCTTTAATGGTTTTTTGGCATTTTATATCTTAAATGCACTTATGTGAATTAATTAATAGTAATTTGAATTAATTAATAGTAATTTGAAAAAATTTGATAAATTTGAAGACAATTTTGCATGTTGTGGCAAATCATGACGTCTAGGAGTTTTTTCAATATTTTATTTGTTTTCAGCACACCAAAATACATGGAAATTAGATGAAAATAATCAGCTTTTTAGTCGCAGACCTGTAATTATCAACTCAACACAAAAAGAAATTCATAGTCATTTTTAACTTTCTAATAACATCTATATTTCTGAAATGCTGAATTTCATTGAGACTAAATGTGAGTAAATGAAACTAAATGAGACTAAATTACACTAGGCCAATTCCAGTTCAATCAACATCATCATCATCTGACTCCTCGAACCCTTCAAAGTCCATTCCCTCCTCACAGTCATCGTTGAAATAACTAAGAGCCAACTGTAGATGCTCTTCTGTGATTTCTAAAGTGATGTTGTCATCACTGCTATTGGTATCTTTACCTTCGTCATCAATATCCGAATGTGTCTTATTCTGCTGGTAGACAATCCCAGCCTTTCTGAAGCCATTGCAGATGATTTGTGGTGTGATTTTACCCCAAGCAGAAGACATCCACTTGCAGACTTCCAAAAACCATGCCTGCTTCAGTCTTCCTGAAGGTGTGAATTTGTGAATCCCAGACTGCATCCATTCATCCCACTATTCTCACGAATGTCTTGAATGGCTAACCGCTATATCTATCAAGTCATCTCCAGTTTAGGCCATTTTGCTTTGGGTCCATGACTTGCGCATTTGCGAGGCTTCATATTCTCAAGCTCCTTTTTCTTCTTTCTCCATTCGCAAATCGGCATTTCTCATACCTCGAACTCTCTTGCTGCCGCTCTGTTGCTTGTTTCTTCCGCTCTCACAATGGTTTTTAGCTTGAAGTCAGCCATGTAGGACTTGAGTTTTATTCCTGGCATGGTCAACAGCAAAAAGGGTGTGAGCATGTGCGGTATACGCATGGGCACATTATCTGAAAGTTCTCGAACAGAATAGCATCATTTCCACACATTATTTGTGTGAAAATACAGTACATGGGAAAGGTATTCACACAAATAGCAGTTACAAATCTGTGCGCGTGCTTTCCCTGTGCCAGTTTCCAAAGGGAGAGCTTTCCATTTGAAAATTGTTGTAAACTCTGTGGTTTAAAAGTACCCACAAACTTTACACATGCAGTTATTGCTTGAAGGATGCTTTTTCCAAATGACAAATTGTCAAGTTGTGTTAATCAGGAGAAAGAAGAGCTCCACAATCTGATCTAATTTAACTCTAAGCCATAGAAATTCCATTGTATTCCCATGTGAATGTGAAAACCATTAGAAAAGGCAGAGGAGTTCATCATACTCCAAAGTTTTCCGGGTAACTCCTGCCTTTTGCTTCTGTTCTGGTGACGTGGTTGGATGTTGGTGCCCTTCAGCAATAATGATCATACTAAAGAACAATTCCAGGTGAATGTGGGAACAAGTGCCTCTTTTGCACCTTGGCTATATCTGCAATGTTACCAGCATTTATATCCTGTTACCAGATTTCAGGCCAATTCTCTGTGGTAAATGTGTATATCTCTCTTGCTTTTATATAAACAAAAAAAGGGAAAAGTAGCCAAAAAATCCATGATGGAATGCTACATAATGTATGATAAAGAAAAACCACCTCACCTGCCAAGCAGAAATAAATGTTCTCTTCTTTGGAAAAACTTACCCTGTGCATTTTTTTAAATATTTATCTTTAGTGATATCCTGAAGCATATCAACAAACAAACAAGGTTTAAAGGTTCACAAGATTATCACAGATTAGTATTAACAATCAAAATCAATGCAATTAATAATTTCTGCTTCGTGATACAGGCCTGTTTTTTCTTTTGTCCTCAAACATGCCTTCATTCCTTCTCTCTTGCCACTCTCCTCCAGCTATACTTCCCACTCCCTAAGCCGTATCCTAATTATATAGGATACTTTTCTTTAAAAAACTTCCTTAAGAGGAGGTAACACTTCATTAGTAAGCCACCTCTTTCCTGCCCTATTTTGATCTCATACTCTGCCATTTCGCTTATCAAAGAAACCAACAAAAGGCAGGGAGAGCTTCATTACTAACCCAAAATTTAAATATTACCTTTTTAATAACAGGGTCACTTGGACAAATTTTACTTCTGCATTCACTAAGCTGGCTTCTTTCCGACACCCAGATAAAACAGAGGATAGGACCATTCAATTCTTTTTGTGAAATGGTCTCTATTGCTGCCAAGTCCTCCTTCCATTATGACCAGACCTTGGGATATGCTAAAAAAAGACATGTTGCAGTGTATTTGTAGCCCTCTTACATTTCCCTCAGTCCTTCTCTTGCTAGAGCTTCATCAGTGCCTCTTTTTCTTTTGTAATATAAATTCTGTGTAGCAACTTAAAATTGCAATTCTTGGAGGCCTACTTTTGTTGTCATCAGAGTTAAATTACTAAAATAATCTATCAAGTCATCCCCTGGTAAGTCCTCTGCTGCATCCTCTGACCACATCTCTGCCAAGAGAGCCAAAAATCAAACCCTTGACTCTTAGGCAAAGGATGGGACAGTCTTTCTCCCTCCTCCCCCCTTCAGAGTGCTAACAGCTGTCCTAAAAATTTAAACCTTTTAATTTCTCAAATTCAAAAGTATACATTTTCCAACCCTGGCCATAAGTCTGAATTTCTGGACTGCCACCAACTCCACACTGTCCTAAAGAGAGCCATAAATGCCACCTGATTTCTACTCCCATTCCCAGATCCCTGCTTTCACAAATGCAAGGTGTTAACTCTCAGAAAGCCTCACCATTCCTTTAGAGGTTCTAGCAGGAAAAAACTAAATTTTCCAGTATGCACCTTATGGATCCACCTCAGTAAGGTCACAATGTTATAAATCCCAATCCACCCCCTCTCTCTCTCCATAGTCAACTTGGAATAGCCAATCCTCACCCCTTTTGATTCCCACAAAGATTTTTGGATAAATTCTTTAGCCATCACCTGTATTGGCAGCACTTGTAAGAGATTTAATAACTTAGGGAATAAAACCATTTTTGTCAATGCCACACTGCCCAAAAGAGAAAGAGGAAAATCACGCAATCTGTGATTCAGACTTTGGACCTGTTCCAACTTTTCTTATATATTCTTGTGATACATTATCCATAGGCTCACATTTCAGTTCACCCTATCCTGTGAGTTTTATTGCCAATACCCTTCCATGAAGGTTTCTTTTTTAGTGCTTTCTTTTTTGCCCTTTCCCTTCTTCTGTTATAGATGTCTTGCCTACACATCTCTCCCTCTGTGGATTAACCCTTCCAGCACTTCTCGTACTACCATCCCCTTCTTCCCCCTCCCCCTCCCCCTCCCCCCCCCCGACATTCCTCTTTTCTCATGGATTGCACTGCCAGTGTTCCTGTCCCCTAGGATTAATTGTTTTGGTACTTATCCCTTGTAAGTTTTAAACATTCATGCAGAAGCTTATTCTTCAGTAATATGTCTTGATTTGTTCTTTAGGTACTGCACAGATGAAAAACAAAGATTTGCAAAGATGTCCATGCTTGAAAATCATGTCAATCTGATGCATGGCATTAAAAACCCTGACCTGACCCACACGCCTCAGCCAGGAGCTCCTGAGAAGCCTGCGGAGACGGATTCAGTAGAAGTAATTTACATGTTTTTACTACATATACATCACATGTTATTTGCATATGTGGAATATAATAATATATATCAGTTCATCAAACTGTTTCCCCAAAAAATATAAAATAAAATAAAAAGACTAATTATTAATGTACAGAACCTTAAAACCAAGTTCATAGTCAGTTGAGTGTAAGTAGACCAGCTATTTTCCCATTCACTGATATCAGCTCACTCTGTACTTATAAGCAGTATTCATTCAAACATACATAAGTATATATAGTATTACTGAATACTGTGTACATCATTTAAGGATAAATAAGCTTTTAAGTGTATTTCTGAACATACTGAAAAATCTTTTTGCTTTCCGTGTTCCTCTTTCTTATAAAGTTATTAAGATGAGGCAAATAAAAGGATGAACAGTGTGATAATGGCTGCTTATCAGAATGATATCATTGGCTACAACCATATATAGCACAGAAAGTGCAATCACTGATTATGCTAAAAAAAGTACTATTGGTATAGTAGTTAAAAACACAACAAACACCAATATAACTTGTATAAATCTGTAAAATGGTATCTCCAGGAACAAGCAGGAATGAGTCTTCACATATGGGTACTGTCAGACGGCTGCCTGGGTGAGAATCTTCACTGTCTTGTCAAGTGCATATATCTATATGATTTGCAAGGTATTGTGGGCAATGTAGTTCATTCACACCAGACACAGCTGCTGACAATAATTTAGTTGTGCTCTTGGGTAAAGCCAATAAGATATTTATTTATGGGGTTATTTCTCCCAACACAGATATGCTTGGTAGCACATAAATTAGGTTACTTGCTTTCAGTGTTAACTTGGAAAAACAAAGTGTAGAAATCAGGAAAACAACAAATGAAAAGCCACAAAGCAAGAAACAAACTGTTCTTTTCAGGTTAACTTCTGATTACTTCCCACATAGATACAGAAGTGATTCTCTCCTAGTTCACAAGCAATTAGGTAAGGCTTAATTGCTAGCAGTTACCAGCTGAAACCCCTTAGCTGGCTTGCCTTCCACTGTGTGGGTCAAATCCTGCTTCAGGAGCTTTTCTGAGTAGATTAAAGAACAAATTTGTATTTCTTTGTGATGGTTGCTGTGCTTTATAACAGAAAGTTACCAACGGAGTTTAGATAGAGAGCAGTCCATATAAACAGGATCCTCATCTGCTATTATTCCCCCTTGTTCAACAAGCATGGGTTCAATATCATGGATTGGCACAGATGAATCTCTCAATGGAGCATTTTCAGGAGAATTCTTGTTTCCCTGCTGTCTTTCAAGGTTATAGCTAGGGCATAGATCAGTGTTCATACCTGAGCTTCCATTGCTGCTAGAATTCCTCTCTATATAGCCTGGCCAGTATGTAGTCCAGTTCTTATGTCCAGCCTTCCAATCCAGATCCCTGGACACTGGATCTCTCTTCACATACCTTCTGGCACAGGTCTTAGGGTCCCTTCCACGTGCAGCCGTCTCCCTCACAGGTAGCCTCTGGTGATTCCTAGCTCTGCAGCACCATTCCTCTGGCTTTCCCCAGTCCAATGGTGTATGCTGGCCCTTGGAATACCTCCCAGTATACGTACTGCTTTGGACTCTTCTAGACCTCTCAAAGGCTTTTCTCTTCCTTCTTCCAAAGGGTATCTTTCCCTCTCTGTCCGTCCGGTTTGGCTTCTGCTTCTGATGATCCTTCAGATGAAACTGAGGATAATTCTCTGGATATCCAAGGTGATCATGAAGAAGATGGTCATCTGTAGAATAAACTCTACTCTTATTCTGCTTAGATGAGTGCTCCTCCCTAACACAGCGCAGCTGTGCTGAATCAGGCCTTGCCCTTTGAGATGAGTGTTCCATCCTAGCACAGCACAGCTGTGCTGAATCAAGCCCTGCCCTTTGCAATGAGTGCTTGGGGATTACCTCATAGCCCTTTTGATTGAACACACGTTTTCTCACTTCAGCTCCTCTCATGGCTGTTGGAAACCTGCTGCATTCTGGGACTGGTAGTCTTTTATGGCAAAATTCTGTTTTCTCATTTCTACCAGCACTGACAGGTTGCTTGTTCAGAGACACTTCACCTTTTCTATAGCCCCTTCCTGAGCTATGATAAGCTTCCTTATCACAGTACGTCGGTACCGACGGAGCCTGCGCGGGAACGCTCCCCAGCTTCCCAAAAAAAGGAAAGCTTTTGGGAGCATCCCACAGCGCCTGCGCGCTGCCTTCCCGCCTTTCCTAACCATCTCTCCTCAGTTCTTCTTTGCCGCGGAGCCAGCAGGTCGAGCCCTGTCACCGCTGAAGAAGTTGTTTATTTTATTTTATTTCTTTGGTCGCGTGTCTGCCTTCCCTGACTCCGGACCGGTACCGCCGGTCTTTTTCTCTTTCTTTCTTTCTTAAAAAAAAAAAAAAAAAAAATCTATATTTTCTTCACTTAGTGTATTTTTCCTCTTGGGCCTCAGGGCCTACAAGAAAATTTTCCTCATGGAAAAACCAGCCTCCGGGTTCAAGAAATGCACTAAGTGTAGCGGTACCATTTCTGTTACAGATACCCATGAATGGTGCCTTAAATGTTTGGGTCCTGAACACTCCATTCCAGATTGTCCGTCCTGCTCTCTAATGTCTAAACGGGGTTTACAGAACCGAGCAGCTAAGCTCCATGTGCTGTTTCCCATTGATGCAGGGTCGGTAGCATCGACATCTTCCAGGTCTTCTTCTCCTGATGGATCTCAGGTAACCAAACATAAACCTAGCAGGTCCTCGAAGGGTAGATCTCCCTCTAAGCATCGAGATGCCTCCGGGCTTGCCCTCGAGGATCCTGCACCAGCTAAACAACCCCGGCGGGAAGCTCCGGCTTCCAAAGCTCCTCCTATGGGGTTACAGGTTGACATCGATGGCACGGCCTCGACCGATCACCTGTTAGAATGTTCTGGGGTACCGGCACAATCTCCTGGTACCGATTTCCAGGCATTCATGGCGTCGATGGATCAGAATGTTCTGTCCATGCAGCGGGCTATTGCGGCCTTCATTCAAGCTGCGACGCCGATGGTACCACAACAAACTCCGTTGTCAGTATCGGCTCCGGTACCGGCACCAGCGCCGATACTGGTACCGACTGCATCGACATCGACCAGGATACCGGCTGCATCGGTTCCTTGTCCAGGGCTACTTCTCGGTACTGATCCGGTACCGAGGACGCCCGATGTCGATACCGCTCGATACGCGTATCGAGCGTTAGAAGAGCATCCTGACAGGCGATACGTCGATTCCTCTGGTGATTCCGATTCATCAGATGAGTCTCCTGAAGTATCCATAGCCCTTCCTGAAGAGCCTTCTTCTCCAAAAAGAAGAATGTCTCCTCCAGGGGACTTCTCCTTTCAAGACTTCATAAGAGAAGTAGCTAAAGGACTTTCTATTTCAGTAACCTCTGAATCAGAGCCTAGAGCAAAAAAATTAGATATTTTAGGATACTCTAAGGCTCCTAGAGAGGCAGTCACTTTACCAATTCATGAGATTCTTTATGAACACATGATTGATTTATGGGAGACTCCTCTCACTCTCTCTCCTCATTCTCACAGATTGGACACTATGTATCGTGTCCCTCCTTGTCCTGGATTTCAGAAAACTCAGCTTCCTCACCATTCCTTTGTGGTACAGTCAGCTATGAAGAGGATAAAGAGTACAAAGAGACACTCTTCTGCTCCTCCAGGAAGAGAATGCAGGACCTTGGATGCTTTTGGTAGGAAAATCTTCCAAGCCAGTATGCTTATTGCCAGAATCAACTCATATAGCCTTTACATGGGTATGTTTCTAAAAGAAGTTGCACAAAAACTGCATAATTTCCTCCCTTTTCTTCCAGAAGATAAAAGGGACGAATTCCTCATTTGGCTTAAGCATACTCAAGACATTTCAAAGTTTTCCAACAGGGCAGCTTTTGACTCCTTTGAAGGTGCCAGCAGAGCCTCAGGCATTGCCATAGCTGCTCGCAGAATTGCTTGGCTCCAGGCTTCTGATTTAGAACCCTGGGTTCAAGATGGCTTAGGGAATCTGCCCTGTACAGGTGAAAATCTATTTGGCAAAGAGTGGCAAATAAAAGCCACTCAAATGGATGCAGGAAACTCTGCTATGGATAGACTTTCAAAGTCAACCTCCATTCCTGCCAAGAAAAAGACTTTCAAAAAGTCTTTTTTCAAAAAGGGCAGATTTCCTTCTACTTCTGGCCAACAATCTTCTACAGGTCGTTTTGCCACTAAGCGTCAGCAACCTAAGCAGGCCAGGCCTAAGCCTACAGGGGCTGCTGCAACTCAGCAGTCCCAACCCCCTCAGGGTTTTTGACTTGATGCTAGAGAACTTAGCCTTTATGGCTCTACAACAGCCAGAACCTCTCACCATTCCAGGAAGGTTAGCTCATTTTGCTCCCAGATGGGAGCAAATCACATCAGAGCAGTGGACCCTCTCCATCATAAGAGAGGGCTACAAACTTCATTTCTCAGACCTTCCTCCCCACACCATGGTGAGACACTTCAATTCTCCCACATCTCTTCTCGACCTTCTAGGTCAGGAGGTAGCTACCCTTCTTGCCCAAGGGGCAATAGAAGAAGTTCCTCTTCTTCATCAAGGGTCAGGGTTCTACTCCCCCTATTTTCTCATTCCAAAGAAGACAGGGGGATACAGACCCATCTTAGATCTCAGAGAATTGAACAAATTTCTATGCAAGGAGAAGTTCAAGATGCTTTCTCTGGGCACTCTCCTTCCATACCTTCAAAGTCAGGATTGGCTTTGTTCTCTAGATCTCAAGGATGCGTACACACATGTCCTCATCCATCCCTCTCACAGAAGATTCCTACGGTTTCTTTTCCAGGGAAAACATTACCAATACAGAGTCCTTCCTTTCGGTCTGGCCTCTGCTCCAAGAGTGTTCACCAAATGCATGGCAATAGTTGCTGCATTTCTACGCACTCTGGGAATATTTGTCTTCCCATACCTGGACGACTGGCTCATCCGAGCTCCATCTCAGTCAGAGGCCCAGATTTCCCTGGACCGCACAAGGCGTATTCTGCAGTACCTGGGACTTGTGGTAAACCTCCCAAAGTCTCAGCTCACCCCTACTCAGTCCCTAGAATTCATAGGGGCCTGGTTGGATCCCACTACTGCAAGGGCCTATCTTCCTCAGGCTCGTTGCCAATGTCTAGTGCAGTTAGCCTCCCAGATTCAGTCAAAGAGCCACTTAACTGCCCGGGAGATGCTACAACTGCTGGCCACATGGCTTCCACAGTACATGTGGTACCCTATGCTCGCCTACACATAGACCTACAGCATTGAAGCGCCTACACATGAGAGCAGCTGAATGGACTTTGTCCACCCAGTGGACTCAAGCTTCAGGAGCTCTCTCAGACCAAATAGCAACCACCAAACGTCTCTTTTGGTCTCTCCAATGGTGGACGTCCACTCAGAATTTGTTGCTGGGGTCCCCCTTCCAACAGTTGTTGCCCCAAGCAACCCTCACAACAGATGCCTCCCAAACAGGTTGGGAGCCCATCTACAGGACCGTTCCACTCAAGGCACTTGGTCCCCACAGGAGACCTCTCTTCATATCAACCACTTGGAGCTTCGAGCAGGTTTTCTAGCTCTCAAGGTCTTTCATACCCTCCTCAGCTACAAGACAGTCCTCATTCATACGGACAATCAAGTAGCCATGTTTTACATAAACAAACAAGGAGGAACTGGCTCTCTGTCGCTTTGCAACGAAGCTTTAAGATTATGGGCCTTCGCCAGAGAGCATCAAATCCATCTCCTGGCAGTATACCTCCCAGGAGTCCAAAACTCTTGGGCAGACAGACTCAGTCGAGTTCTGCTTCCACACGAATGGTCCCTGCACATGGATCAGGTACTCAGAATCTTCCAAGAATGGGGAACCCCGGACATAGACCTCTTTGCAAGTCCGTGGAATGCCAAACTTCCCCGGTTCTGTTCCGGAATTCCGTGTCAGGGAGCTCAGGCCAAGGATGCCTTCCTCCTTCATTGGGGTCAGGGCTTCCTGTATGCCTTTCCACCCATTCCCTTGATTCCCAAGACTCTGTTCAAACTCCAGAGGGATCAAGGATCTATGATCCTCATAGCTCCACGCTGGCCACGCCAATTGTGGTACCCTCTACTTCTACATCTCTCCCAAGCCCCCTCCCTGGACTTGGGAGCTGCTCCAGACCTTCTGTCCCAGGAGGAAGGGACTTTGTGGCACCCAAACCCCAAGTCCCTACACCTCAGAGCTTGGTTACTGAAGGCCTAGACCTTCAAGACTGGAATCTTTCTCAACAAGTGAAGGATATCCTCCATGCTTCCAGAAAACCTTCCATCAGACGTTCTTATGCTTTTAAATGGAAGAGGTTTTCCATTTGGTGTGCTGAAAAGGGTCTTGACCCTCTAGCACTACCTTTAAATTCTCTGTTAGACTATCTCCTGCATCTTTCCAATGCAGGCCTTAAAACGAATTCAGTAAGAGTCCATTTGAGTGCTATTGCAGCATCCCTTAAGCCCATCAATGGACAACCTATTTCCTCTCATCCTCTCATTGCAAGATTCATGAGAGGCCTAGCTTTAACTAAACCTCCCATTAGGCCTCCTCCAGTGGCATGGGACTTAAATTTGGTTCTTGGTCAGCTTATGAAGCCACCTTTTGAACCCTTAGCCACTACCTCCTTGAAGTTTCTTTCCTGGAAGGTTATTTTCCTCATTGCAGTCACTTCAGCTCGCCGCATCAGTGAACTGCAGGCATTAGTGGCTAATCCACCTTATACAAGGTTCCATCATGATAAGGTAGTCCTTAGGACAAATCCACACTTTATGCCTAAAGTGGTCTCACCTTTTCATCTTAATCAAGAGGTATATTTACCTGTCTTTTTTCCAGCTCCTCATGCATCCAGTGCAGAGAAAAATCTTCATACTCTGGATTGTAAAAGAGCTCTTGCTTTTTACTTACAAAGGACACAGCAACATAGAAAGTCTTCCCAGATTTTTGTTGCTTTTGATCCTTCTCATTTGGGACTTCCAGTCTCTAAGAGAACACTGTCCAATTGGATTGCTCAGTGTATTTCTTTCGCCTACCAGAGTAAGAACCTTTCTCTGGAGAGCCATGTCACAGCTCATAATGTGAGGGCCATGGCCACCTCTATGGCTCATCTAAATTCTGTGTCCATCGACCAGATCTTTCGAGCAGCCACCTGGGCCTCGGTTCATACCTTCACAGCCCATTACTGCTTGGACAAGGACTCCCTCTGGGATGCCTTGTTTGGTCAGGCTGTCCTCAAACACCTGTTCCATTCTTAAACAACTCCTACCCTCCTTCCCTGAATGGATGCCTGAGATCCATAGGAGGAAGTAGACCCCTTCCCAGGGTCTCATATCCTTGGGGATCTCCCAGGCATCTTAGCTAGGGAGTCCCCATATGGAAGACTCATTCCTGCTTGTTCCTGGAGATAGCACAGTTACTTACCTTTAACAGGTGATCTCTGGGAACAGCAGGAATAAGTCTTCACAACCCTCCCACCTCCCCTAGGAGTTGTATCTCTTTTTCTATCTTTCCTTTCCTCTCTCTCTCTATTGTCTCAGCTTTAAACTCGAACTGAGGAGAGATGGTTAGGAAAGGCGTGAAGGCAGCGCACAGGCGCTGTGGGATGCTCCCAAAAGCTTTCCTTTTTTGGGAAGCTGGGGAGCGTTCCCGCGCAGGCTCCGTCGGTACCAACGTACCCATATGTGAAGACTTATTCCTGCTGTTCCCAGAGATCACCTGTTACAGGTAAGTAACTGTGCTTTATTTTCATTGTAGAGAAATTAGTCTGTTCAAGAGAGAATCTTGAACACCACTACAATTTTCTGTTCTATTAATAAAGAAGGTTTAAACATTACTATATTTACCACAATTTAGAGTGCTTATTGTTTATTAATTTCTCTTTGGTTAATGGTTTCCAACCCATTTGTAAGCTAAAGATCTTAACTACACAAGTACTGCAAAAACATGGACAACCTCTAATAGATTAAGTTCTGCAGAGCTTATGTTGACTTTTTAGAAGCTTTAACTTTGCTATATGTCTTAAAGAACAATTCTCAAAATGTTTTTGCAATTTAAACTTTTTAGCTGCTATGCTCTTCAGTTATATGTAGCGCCTGAACAGCATGTCCAAGGCAAAGTTACAGCACTGTGACCACCCTTAATCATCCCACTAAGTAGCAGATTACTATTTAGTGTCCTATTCGTAAACATTTTAGTGGATCACCATAAAAATTCATAAAATGGATCATCAAATATACCCAGGGGAACTTTTCACATTTTTCCAATTTTAATCCCCTTTCTTATAAATTTTAATCATCAGTCCATGTGCCATCATCTAATATTTGTACATATTTTTTTATCATGCTTGTGACTTCAATCATTAAAATTAAAATTCCCTATCGTCCTACTAGACCAGTCCAGACGAGGGAGTTGTATTCCCCTACCAGCAGAGTGGTGGAGACAAAGAACCAATGAAAAGCCCAGACTTCAATGACATCACTACTATGCCTCTATATACCTCAGCTATCAGAGCTCTCTTCAGTATTTCTTTGTCTCCAGCAGATGGTGGATGGATTTTCTCTGAAGGACATCTGAAGACTGAGGAAAAGATTGATTAAACGCTGGTGAATGACCATCTTGAGGATGACTCTCTCACTTCAGCATGATGTGGGAGGCTCCCCTAGATTGCAATCTTTTTGGTAGCCATAGGAGGAGGGAAAATTGGTTCAGCTTCATGCACTTATCATTATGAGCCTGATGAGCAGCCAGAAATTAGAAGGATTTGAAAAAAGATGGAAGAGTGCAGCAGCCTCACACAACCTCAATGCCCCCTCCCTCCTCCTCTGTCCCCACTGCTCTCTCCCGAAGATTACAAAATGTTTTCATAGGGTTCTGACTGCCAGTCACCTTAAACGCTGTGCTGTAAAACCAGTAAAACAATTTCAGGGGAGTAGAGCTGAGCCCGGCACAGATCCTCTGCCTGGAGCTCTCAGGGTGAGTATCAAGGCTTGATCTCGTCATTGTCCTTGCTGAGGGCTCCCAATTCCATCTTCTGGGATGCAATTCGGGATGGACCGCTGGTAACCGTTGGCGCAGAGTGAAGGTTCTCCGAGAAGAAGCAGAAAGTCAGTTCTTACATATGGGTAACATCAGCGCCAACGGAGTCCATGCAGATCCACTCCCCAGCTTTCAAAGAAAGCTTTTGGGAGTTACACCATGCATGCGTGGCCACCTTCCCGCCAAAGGTGCCATCTTACCCCCGTCTTCTTTTTTCCTCAGAGTCTTGTAGACGTGCTGTCTGTGCACCCTGGATAAAGTTGATTTTCTCCGCTGATAAAGTCTGTATTTTTCTCCTGTTTTCACTAGGAGTAGTTTGATCACCTTTCCTCTACCCAAATCCTCCACCTCGGCATTGGGTTTCTCGCTTGGGTACGTTTCTTTTTCTTTTATTTTTGGCCCGTGGGTTTTTTGCTTGCGGTGTAGCTGGTCGAGACGTCAGAGTTTAATCTCGTGGGGTTTCCTGCTATGTCTTCGACCAGCGGATTTAAGTAGTGTGGCAAGTGCAACAGCACTGTGTCCCGCACGCATCACCACAGTACCTGCATTAAGTGCCTCGGAACAGATCACAATGTATCTTCCTGCCCTCTCTGCCTTTTGATGTTGGCTAAGACCCAGAAGGAAAGCGAAAGGCGACAGGAGGAGCTGTTTGGTAAGTCTGCCTCGGGATCGGCATCGGGGGAGGAATCCCTGTCTTAGCCAGCATCGGGTGACTCGATGTTGCGTGCTTGGGCTCGATCGGAGCCCCAAGGTCATCAGGCATCGGGGTCTCCCTCAGAGGACTTTCTCTTCACATCAAGGATTCTGCTCCGACCTGTTCCCACTGCACCATTGGTGGAGATCCCCTCTGGAGGGTTTAGCCTTCCTGGAGTTTTTGCGGGAGATGTCTCAGACACTCGCCTTCATGGTGGTGCCCGAGGACAAGCCTCGGACAAAGGATCTTATTTATTTATTTTTATTTGTTTATTTAATTTATTTCTTTTTTTATACCGCGCTCTTTAGAATCAGCGCGGTTTACCTGTATACTAACAGGTACTTTTTATTCCCTTGTCCCCGAAGGGCTCACAATGTAAGTGTACCTGAGGCAATGGAGGATTAAGTGGCTTGCCCAAGGCCACAAGGAGTGGCCATTGGACTAGAGACCCCAGTCCCTCCGGCATGAGGTTGCTTGTCCCCATGCGGGAATTGAACCCGCGGTCTTCCGGCTTGAGGTAACCTGTCCCACCCACTGAGCCACTCCTACCAGTGAGACAGGTCTCGTACTGGAAGATCTTGAGATCTTCCAGTACGAGGCCCCTCCTAGGGAGGCACTGACGGTACCCATGCCCCTCATCCTTGAAGGGTTACTGTTCAGGATGTGGGAGACCCCAGTGACAGTGCCGATTGTAAACCATGGACTCGCTTCACAGAATCAAGTTGGCCAGAGCCCTGGCTTCCAGAAAAAACAACTGTCACATACCTCCATGGTGGAGTCGGCTATGCGTCACATTAAATGCCAAAAGATGCACTCCTCGGTGTCCCCCGGTAGGGAGGCACGCACCATGGATGCTTTTGGCAGGGCACGCACCATGGATGCTTATGGCTAGGGCTCCATACTCACAGCCTGGATCCAGGCATACCAGCTGTACATATCATGTACCTGCGGGACCTGGTGAAGGAACTTGCTGGGCTCTCGGCTGGTTTATCAGGCGAACACCTTGAGCGCTTAAGAACCTTGGTGTCATTGGTCAAGGAGTGCTCCAAGTTTCAAACTCGGGCGGCCTTCGATGGCTTCAAGTCGGTGGCTCGGGTAGCTGTGGAGGGCATTAGTGGTCACCGCCTTGCCTGGCTACAGTCCTCCGACTTGGAGCAGTGGGTTCAGGACAAGTTGGCCGATGTCCCTTGCTGGGGGGAGAATCTCTTTGGCAGGCCCATGATGGAGAAGGCCGACGAGCTGGAGAAGGAATTCATGATCAGAACCAGGCTGTCCAAAAAAGTGTCTGAACCTTCCCACAGGAAGACATTGGGGAAAAAGCCTTTCCATCCAAAGGTCAAGAAGACTTATAGGAGTTTCCCCAAGTTTCAGGCCTATCACACTCCATCCCCCCCTTACAGGGGCTGCAGGCCAAGGGCCAACAGAGATTTCCAACGTGCAGCAAGACAGGACAAGGAAAAGTACTACAACGACACATGCAAGGGAATAGAAGCAGAAACTATTAGAGGAAGAACAAGATTGGCTTTCCTAAAGCTACAAAAGTTAAAGAAAAAATTCCAGCCTCGAATTGGAATGTTACAAGATGCTCAAGGATCTATGTTGAATGATGCTGAGAAGATCAAGAAAAGGTGGAAAGAATATACAGAGTTTTTAGATGATAAAGATCAACTGGACCAACAGCCGTTACAGCCTGTACCTTATGATCCGGAACCATTGGTGATGAAAGAAGTCGAAGCAGCATTGAAAGCCTTATCAAAGAACAAAGCACCAGGCATTGATGGCAGTCCCATAGAAGTATTACAGTAATCTGAGGCAGCTGTTACCATACTAGGAAATTTGGAAGACAACATCATGTCCAACTGACTGGAAAAGATCTGTGTTTATACTAATACTAAATAAAGGTGTTCCAACTGACTGGAAATTATCACACAATTGCTCTGATTCCACATGCCAGCAAGGTTCTACTCAAGATTATTTAACAGAGACTACAACCATACCTGGAACAAGAACTACCTGAAGTGCAAGCAGGATTCAGGAAAGGGCTTGCATTGATCAAGAAGCAACAGTTCGAACGGAACAAGGAGAAACGGAATAGTTTAAAATCAGCAAAAGTGTACAACAAGGATGCATGCTTTCCCCCTACCTGTGTAATTTATATGCAGAACAAATCATCAGAGAGCAGGATTGTATCAAGACAACAGAGGTGTGCAGATTGGTAGAAGACTCATCAACAACCTTCATTATGCTGATGATACCACGTTACTGGCTGAAAGTGAAGCCGATCTGAAACATTTGCTTCTCAATATCAAGGAACATAGTCTTAAAATGGGCTTGCACCTTAATGTTAAGAAGACAAAGATCATGACAACTGGCAAAATCAATAAGTTCGTCATTGATGGAGAAGAAATTGAAATAGTGGACAACTTTAACCTACTTGGATCAAGTATCAATAAAGAAGCAACAAACATTCAAGAAATCCGATGATGCATTGCTCTTGGCAGAATGTCTATGAAGGACCTAGACAAGATTCTCAAAAGCAGAGATGTCTTTCTCCATACAAAGATTTGACTCATTCAAGCCAAGGTATTTTCAATAACATCATATGGATGCAAATGTTGGACAGTGAAAAAGATACACAGGAAGAAAATTGATGCATTTGAATTATGGTGCTGGCAACGAATATTGTGTATACCATGGACTGCCCGAAGAACAAACTAGTCAGTACTAGAGGAGATCAAACCTAAGCTTTCTTTAGAAGCTCAGATGACAAGACTTCAACTTACATACTTTGGACACATCATGCAAAGAGAGAGATCATTAGAGAGAGACATCGTGCTTGGCAAGGTAGAAGGTTAACGCAAAAGAGGAAGGCCAGCAATGAGATGGATCAATACAATAACAGCAGCTACAGGTGCCAGTCTGTCAACAATGTGTTGCCTGACTGAAGACCGAACACAATTTAGGACAACTATCCAGAGGGTCGCCATGAGTCGACACCAACTCGATAGTGCTTAACTACAATAATGTATGTTGTCATACTGAGGTAAGATGGCACTTTTGGGCAGGAAGGTGACCGCGCATGCACAGTGTAACTCCCAAAAGCTTTCTTTGAAAGCTGGGGAGTAGATCCGCATGGGCTCCATTGGCGTTGACGTCATCCATATCTGAGGACTGATTCCTGCTGTCCCCAGAAACATCTGTTACAGGTGAGTAAGTACATTTTTCCCACCATTTTCTGCACACATTAGTAACATTTTTACCTAATGTGTGCCCGGCAGTTGCGCAGTCCTAGCGTGTGTTCCACCCAAGCGGCTCCAACGCATGTTCGTTTCTTAGGGCTTATTCCCTAGGGCCTTTAATGCCTGTTGCAGTTAAAGTGTTGTAGTTATACTTATTTATTTATTTACATTCTCTTATATACCGCGCTATTCTGCATCAGTGCGCTTTACATTGAACAAACTGAAATTACATTGAACAGGGCATTATAACTTGGAGATAACTATTTTACAGGGAACATGGGCTATGGAGGGTTAAGTGGCTTGCCCAAGACCACAAGGAGCACCTGTGGGACTAGAAACCCCAGTCCTTCCGGCCCAGGGTTGCTGTCCTCTAGTGGGATTTGAACCCCCGACCTTCCGGCCTGAAGTACCTTGCCCCAACCACTAGGCCACTCCTCCACTCCACTTGCGTTAACTCTCCATGTCTTCTTCCAGGGAATATTATTTGACCTGTGGCAAGTGAGGTGCCTCATCTCCGTATTCTGGACTCTGCTCTTCTTGCATGGCAGCTTCTGAGTCGTTCTTGGAGAGCATGCTCCCCCTCTCCCAGTCGGGGGATGAATTTAGTCTGGTCTTGCCTGCCTTATTGCAGGAGGTGACAGATGGTGTTATGGGTAAGGATCTCCAGCTAGCCGAAGGGTCCTGCAACTGTGCTGTGAGCTGCTCCTCATCCTTTAGGGGGGTCTGTGGCAGCCGTGCACCTTTGTGTTGGGGGGGGGTCATTTCTGAGAGGAGAGCTCCCAGACTCTGGATTCCCCCCCCCCCTCCCCCTTGGAATTATTTTCTTTTTTGAAGCAGGGCTGCTCCTTCTGGCATGGAAATTTGGACCCTGCGGCCTCTGCGTGCCCCCAGACACAGTCTCATGTGAGGCAGGCTGAGTTACCTTTGGCTAAGCATCCCCAGCGAGGGATGCCCCCTAGAGATGGGGAGCAGCTGGGAGCTGTCCGAGATTGTTTCTATACCTTTGATTCAAATGGCTCAGTATTGGGCTCTGACGTGGATGAATAAATACTCTTGCCTTTAGAAGATTGTGAAGAGGTGAGATTGATTCCCCAGCAACACGCGTCAGAGGCAGTGGGACACCGATCAGCATCAGGGTAGAGAGCAGGTAAGTGTACCTCCCTCCCCCCACCACAAGGCCAGTTGGGTCTCAGCAGTGCACAAGCAGCAAGTTTAAAGCCAGGAATGCTTCCAGGCATGCCTGCGCCTGAGGGTCTCACCAGAGGGCCCTTTGGTGTGGCCCTTAACATTGAGTGTATCCATCATCTGAAGTATTGGAATCTGCGGCCCACCTTCCTCCCAAGACCTCATTCCAGTAGGGCAGAGACTGTCCTTCACACCTTGGACTGTAAGAGGGCCCTGTCTTTCTGCATTCAGCGTACCCAGGGCCATCGGAAAACTTCTCAGCTTTTTGTTTCCTATGATCCCAGTCAGCTGTCCACCTGGGTGGTAGACTGCATCGCCTTCACCATTGAGCAGGCGGGGCTCACGCTGGATGGCTGGGTCATGGCACACAGTGTCAGGGCCATGGCGGCCTCTGTGGCAAACCTGCGCTCTGACCCTATGCTGGACATCTGCCGGGCTACCACCCAGTCTTCAGTTCACACCTTTGCAGCTCTTTACTACCTGGAAAGGGAGTTCCAACAGGACAGCACCTTCAGCCAGGCCTTGTGGTGGGGGGAGGGAGGTACACTTACCTGCTCTCTACCCTGATGCTGATCGGTGTCCCACTGCCTCTGCCGCGTGTTGCTGAGGAATCTCTGGAGGCATTCCGGGCTTTAAACTTGCTGCTTGTGCACTGGAGAGACTATTGACCTTGCGGTATGGGGGAGGGAGGCACACTTGCCTGCTCTTTACCCCAATGCTGATCGGTGTCCCGCTGCCTCTGCCACATGTTGCTGTTTTACAGGCAGATGAATTCAAGGCAGATGAGATTCTGGCAATCAACGCCGCCAGCTACTCCTTCCGGAATAGGCGGATTGCTCTCACCTCTTCAGTCTTTTTGGGGCCTAGGCAACTCCTACCCTCCAACCTTTCTGTGTTCAGGCTACCGGAGTGCTGGTTCCATCGGACATATTGGTCCTATTGCAGTCTGTTTCTGCAGACTCAATTGCTGCTGCTCACAGCTCCCCTTGAGGGCAACCATGCTTTTTTCCTCTGGGCTTTTGGTAGCCTGTAGCTAGGGAGTCCCATATGTGAGGACTGACTTCCTGCTTGTTCCCGGACAAAGCGTAATTACTCACAAGTAATAAGTGTTCTCCAGGGACATCAGGAATCTGTCCTCACAACACTCCCTCCTCCTCTTGGAGTTGCTTCTTTACTATCTTTTAATTTTTTGCCATCTTTTAGCTATGTCATCTGACTAAGCAAGTTGGCACCCTTGGGCGGGAAGGGGACCGCGCATGTGTGGTGGCATCTTCCAAAGGCTTTCTTTGAAAACTCAGGTATGCTTCTGCGAGGGCTCCGTCGGCGCCGATGTCACCCATATGTGAGAACTGATTCCCGCTGTCCCTGGAGAACATCTGTTACAGGGGAATAACTACGCTATATATACAAATAGAAGATGATGGTGCATGGACTGATGATCATAACTTATAAGAAAGGGAATTGAAATTGGAAAAATGTGATAAGCTTCCTGGGTTTGTGGTGATGTTGTTAAGTGCCCTCTGGATAGTTGACCTAAACTGTGTTGATAAAGTGGCACCCATAGCTGCTGCTGTTGTATCGATCCATCTCATTGCTGGCCTTCCCCTTTTGTATTGACCTACCTTGCCAAGCATTATATCTTTCTCTAATGATCTCTCTCTTTGCATGATGTCTTCAAAGTATGAAAGTCAAAGTCTTGTCATCTGAGCTTCTAAGGAAAGCTTAGGTTTTATCTCCTCTAGTACTGACTGGTTTGTTCTTTGGGCAGTCAATGATATATACAGTATTCATCGCCAGCACCATAATTCAGAGGCATCAGTTTTCTTCCTGCCTATCTTTTTCACATCCAACTTTTGCATCCATATGATGTTACTGAAAATACCATGGCTTGGACACGTCAAATCTTTGTATGGCCAATTTTATGAATTTTTTATGGTGATCCACGCAAACATTTACTAGTTGGACAATAGTAATCTGATATTGATTGGGATTTGTATCTAAATTTATACCAATACATAATTTAAAAAAATATATTAAATATGAATCCTCCTTGGACACCCCATACATTGCATACAGTTTGAGTTTACGAATTCACTTCTTTGCTGTTACCTCTCTCATAACTTCCCTTTGCTCTAATCATCTTAAACTCCCCATTCCTTCAGTAGACCTAATCTTTCCTTCCCTGTTCTAGTGTTCTCCTATCTCCATTCCCCAGCTGATGCTGAGCAATCTAGGCCAGAAGCTGAGGAAGTGATTCTCAGCACACTGCTGCTTCTACATCTTCCCTTAGTAGCTGAAAGTGAACCAGCGGGGCTGCAGGAGAAGCAGTAGTATATTGGAAAGCTTTCTCTTCCCCTCCCCCTCCTCGGCCGCTTAGCATACTGGTATGCAGCACACAGTTCAGCTAAGTTGCTGAAAGATAAAGAGGAATCTCAAGGAACAAGCAGGAATGTAGTCTTCACATATGGGTGACGTCGGTACTGACGGAGCCCGTGCAGGAACGCTCCCCAGCGTCCAATAGGAAAGCCTTTGGGAGCATCCCACTGCGCCTATGTAACTGACTTCCTGCCTTTCCAGCTCTCCCTCCTCAGTTTTTCATTTTCTGCAGCGCCAACAGGAAGCAATTCCTGTCACCGCAGAACATTTTTTTTTTTTTTTATGGTCGTGTCTGCCTTCCCGTCGACGCTGGTACCAACCCCATTGGTGCTTACTTTCTTTCTTCTTAAAAAAAAACAACACTTTTTCTGAGGGGAGAAACTTCTTCCCTCAGGGCACATCGATGCCATCTTAGGCTTAGGCCTTTTTTCCCCAAAATGGACAAACCAGCCAGTGGTTTTAAGAAGTGTTCCAAATGTGGCAGTACAATTTCAGCCATGGACATTCATGACTGGTGTCTAAAATGTTTAGGACCGAATCATTAACCATCAGAATGTCCTCTCTGTAAGAAGATGACAAAGAGAGATCTGCAGAACAGAGCTGCGAAACTCTGCACCCTCTTTGCCGCGGATGCAATATCTGTAGCTATCGACGTCATCGAGAGCTTTATCTTCCTCCCAGGGATCTCAGGTATCGAAACCCAGGTCTTCATCGAAGGCTAGCCGGCCCTCCAAGGGTAGATCTCCTTCTAAGCATTGAGATTCCCTAGGCGTTGCCCTGGAGGGGGGACACACCAGCCAAACAACCCCGGCAGGAGGTCCTTGCCTCCAAAGCCTTAGCGGAGACCCAGGATGCGCCCGAGGCCTCTACCTCCAGAGAGTTCTTGGTGCCATGCTCAGGGATTGTGGCCCACAACTCCGGTATCGATACCCAAGTATCAGCATGCTCCCTGGATCGGCGTATCCTGGCTATTGAGCAGAGCTTAGCGGACTTACTGGCGGCTTCCGTACCGGTAAAGCCTCTACAGTCGATTCCTTAGCTATCGGTACCGACGACGGTACCAAAAGTGCCTGCATTGACTTTTTTGCCGTTTACCATGCTACTACCCATGCTGGCCCTCGAATCCGTCTCCGGTACCGAGATTCCGGCACCGCAACTTTCAGATGCCGGCTTCGAGCGGTATCGAGTACGTGCAGAGCGCGAGCACCCTGCCCGTCGATACTTTGAGTCTTCTGACTCCGATTCGTCGGATGATGAATCAGCCGGTACCCAGGAAATAAGAACTCTCCCGTAGGATCCATCTCCATCCCCAGAATGTCGCATATCACCTCCAGAGGACTTGTCTTTTCAAGACTTTATCCACGATGTTGCTCGTGGCCAGTCTATAACAGTGACTTCGGAGAAGGAACCTAGGGCTGAGGAGCTCGAAATTCTTCAATACCCAGCAGCCCCAAAGGAAGCTGCTACTCTCCCTATTCATAGAATACTTCATGACCTTATGCTTTGAATGTGGGAGACACTCTTAACTATCTCTCCACATACTCGAAAACTCAATACAATGAACCGGGTACCGGAGTGCCCCTGCTTCCAAAAGATGCAATTACCACACCATTCCATGATGGTGGAATCGGCAATGCATTGAATTAAGAGTGCTAAGATTCAATCTTTGATCCCTCCAGGCAGGGAATCGAGAACCCTCGATGCTTTTGGTCGTCAATGTTTTCAGGCCTCCATGTTATCGGCCAGAATCAGTTCCTACATACTCTGCATGGGTATGTTCCTTACGGAGGTAGCTAGGGATTTGAAGTTGATGTCTCCTCTTCTCCCTGACGACAGAGCTGATTATCTCACCATCTATATGCATTGGTGCACGCAGGATTGCTTGGCCCCAAGCTTCTGATCTTGAACAGTGGGTTCGAGATAAGCTGGGTAATATACCTTGCACAGGTGAAAACCATTTTGGCAAAGACTGGCAGGCTAAGGCTTCTCAGAATCTGAGAACACCACTCTTAATATACTTCTTACGTCTACTGCCAATCCAGCTAAGAAAAAGACATTGAAGAAACCTTTTTTCAATAAGAAAAAGTAGTACTACCCTTCTTACACCCCTGTGGTGCACTGTCCCCTTCCATGCTCCCCAAAAAGGGCAGCAACAACCAAAACAGCAAGGAAAGGCTCAGACTCCCAGGTCTCAGCCAACCCAGCAGACCCAACCTCCTCAGGGTCTTTGACTCCTTTCTGGATAACATAGCCGTCCTGCCTCTCATTCCATTTCCCATCCGCATTCCCGACAGACTTTGTCACTTTACCCATAGGTGGCATCTTGTAACATTAGAGCACTGGACTCCTCTCCATAGTAAGGAAGGGCTACAAACTTCACTTCCGAAGTCTCTAAACCCCCCCCCACCCCACGCCCCCAGTCTCCTCCAAGAGAGTTCAGTTCTCAATCCCCACTCACCACTCTGTTGTTGCAGGAGGTCACCTCCCTTCTCTCACAGGATGCAATAGAGGAGGTGCCACTCTCCCAGCAAGGTCTGGGCTTCTATTCTTCTTACATCCTCATTCCAAAGAAGACATGGGGATACAGGCCCATCCTGGAACTCAGAAAACTGAATAAGCATCTGCTTCAGGAGAAATTCAAGATGATCCCCTAGGTACTCTTCTCCCCTATCTCCAGAGTCAGAATTGTCTCTGTTCTCTAGATCTAAAGGATGCATATACTCACATTCTTATCCACGCAGAACACCGAAGGTTCCTGCGTTTCCTGTTCCAGGGAAGACATCTCCAGTACAGAGTCCTACCTTTTGACCTCGCCTCTTCCCCAAGAGTCTTTACAAAGTTCATGGCAGTGGTAGCTGCATTCCTAAAGACTCTAGGGATATTTGTCTTCCCTTACTTAGATGACTGGCTCATTCGAGCAAGCACATCTCTAGAGGCCAGTCTTTCTCTCACGCGCACCATGCAGGTGCTGCAACACTTGGGATTTATAATAAACCTTCCAAAGTCCCATCTCGTTCCCTCTCAAACTCTAGAGTTTATAGGGGCTCTCCTAGACACCCAACAGGTAAGGGCTTTTCTGCCCCAAGCCCGTTGTGCTCAACTCATTCAGCTTGCATCCCAAGCATGCCTCAAGACCTTTCTCACCGCTTGAGAAATGCTGCAACTCCTGGACTATATGGCACCTATTGTACATGTGGTTCCATACGCTCGTCTGCATATGCATATGTATGCAGCTCAGTGGACTCTCACTTCCAGTTGTTTGGGAGACAGGATAATACTCTCTACACGTCTCATCTCGTCTTTCCAGTGGTGGCAATCCCCAGAACACCTTCTCGTAGGATCACCTTTTCAGAAGCCTCCACATCAATGTATCCTGACGACAGATGCATCCAAATTGGGCTGGGGAGCTCATTTGGACAACCTCTCCACTCAAGGTCTTTGGTCAAAATCAGGAGTCACAACTCCACATAAATCTGCTGGAACTCAGAGCCATCCACAATGCTCTCAAGGTGTTCCACAACCACCTTCGCTTCCGCACAGTTCTAGTCCAATCAGGTAGACATGTTCTACTTGAACAAGCAGGGTGGAACATGCTCTTGGACACTTTGCAACGAAGCCCTACACCTGTGGTCCTTCGCTATACAGCATCAGATTCACCTACTTGCGGTGTATCTCCCAGGCAAACAGAATCTCTTGGCAGACTAACTCAGTCGAGTCCTGCTACCCCACGAGTGGTCTCTCTATGTGGACAAGGTTGCTCACATTTTTCAGATCTGGGGAACCCCAGATTTAGACCTGTTTGCAAGTCCTCAGAATGCCAAACTTACCCGCTTCTGCTCCAGAATGCCTGCTCAGAACAACCAAGAGGTAGATGCCTTTCACCTTCACTGGGGTCAATGCTTCCTATATGCCTTCCCTCCCATTCCCCTCATCCCCAAAACTCTTTTCAAACTCCAGAGAGAGAACAGCTACATGATTCTTATAGCCCCGCATAGGCCACAACAACCATGGTATCCTCTGCTTCTATGTATCTCTCTCAAGTCCAACCAGTAGATTTGGGGTCTGCTCCAGATCTCATCTCACAGGATCCCAATCCGCAGTCGTACATCTTACAGCATGGCTGCTGAAGGCATAACTTTCCAGGACATCAGCCTCTCTCAACAGGTGAAAGCTATTCTTTTGGCTTCTAGGAAACCTTCCACAAGGCGTTCCCACGCCTTCAAGTGGTGTAGGTTCTCTCTCTGGTGTTCAAAAAGGGATCTTAACCCCTTTTCAGCTCCAGTGGAAGCATTACTTGAATATCGTCTTCACCTCTCTTCTTCTGGACTCAAAACTAATTCAGTAAGAGTCCACCTAAGTGCCATTGCAGCTTCTCACATGCCCTTAAATGGTCAACCCATCTTCTCTCAGCCGCTTGTAGCATGCTTCATGAGAAGTCTTCTATTAACTAAGCCTCCCAATAAGCCACCCCCACCCCCCCCCCCCCCACCCCCGTGGCCTGGGACCGTAATGTTGTTTTAGGACAGCTTATGAAGCCACCCTTTGAACCCCAAGCCACTACTTCTCTGAAATTTCTTATCTGGAAGGTCTTTTTAACATCTTTGTTAGTGATATAGCGGAAGGGCTGTCGGGTAAGGTTTGCCTCTTCGCGGATGATTCTAAAATCTGCAATAGAGTAGATACCCAGTAAGGTGTAGATAACATGAGGAGGGATCTAGCTAAGCTTGAAGAATGGTCTAGAATTTGGCAGCTGGGATTTAATGTTAAAAAATGTAAGGTCATGCATTTGGGCTGCAGCAATCCAAGGGAGCAATATAGTATAGGGGGTGAAGTAGTTTTGTCCACTAAAGAAGAGAGGGACCTAGGCGTGGTTGTGTCTGATGATCTTAAAGTAGCTAAACAGGTAGAAAAGGCGATGGCAAAAGCTAGAAGGATGCTTGGGTGCATACGGAGAGGAATGGCTAGCAGAAAAAAGGAGGTGATAATGCCTCTGTAGAAGTCTTTGGTGCGACCTCATTTGGAGTATATTGTGCAATTCTGGAGATCGCACCTTCAAAAGGATGTGAACAGGATGGAGTCGGTGCAGAGGATGGCTACTAAAATGGTTAGTGGTCTTCATTATAAAGCATATGAGGACAGACTTAAGGATCTTAATATGTACACCTTAGAGAAAAGGCGGGATAGAGATGATATGATTGAGATGTTTAATTACCTCTGTAGCATAAATGTTCGGGGGCAGAGCCTCTTTCAATTGAAAGCAAGTTCTGCTACGAGGGGACATGGGATGAGGGTGAAGGGGGATAGATTCAGGATTGATATGCGGAAATATTTCTTTACGGAAAGAGTGGTGGATCTGTGGAATAGTCTCATGGAGGTGGTAGAGATGAGGACAGTAACTGAATTCAAAAAAGCATGGGACAAACACAGAGGATCTCTAAAGGAAAAAAGGGGACTGTTGTAGTTGTTGATATGGAAGGAAAGACTAGATAGGCCATATGGTCTTTTTCTGTCGCCATATTTCTATGTTTCCTTATTGCCCTCACTTCAGCAAGGTGCATCAGTGAGCTTCAGGCTTTGGTGGCTGATCCTCCTTATACACAATTCCACCATGATAAGGTAGTCCTTAGGATTCATCCTCACTTTATGCCAAAGGTGATCTCGCCTTTTCACTTAAACCAGTCGGTGTACCTACCTGTTTTTTTCCCTTTATCTCATTCTTCTAGGGCAGAAGTAACCCTTCATACTCTGGATTGCAAACGTGCTTTGGCCTTTTATCTCCAGAGAACTTGGGAGCACAGTAAAGCTTCCCAACTTTTTATCGCTTTTGACTCCAGTCACCTAGGACTACCAGTTTCCAAGCGAACTCTCTCCAGATGGATAGCATATTGTATCTCTTTTGCTTACAAAAGTGCAGGACTCTCTCTTGAGGGTCACGTCACTGCACATAATGTTCGCACAATGGCTACCTCCATGGCAAACCTCCACTCTGTAGCGATTGATGAGATATGCAAAGCAGTAACCTGGTCCTCTGTCCATACTTTTGCTGTTCACTATTGCCTGGACAAGGACTCCTGCCAGGATGCCTCGTTTGGCCAAGCTGTTCTCCAGCATCTCTTTCAGACTTAGATCAACTCCTACCCCTCGTCCCGGGTTTCAATACCAGACATCCTTGGAGAATATATGACCTACTACTTAGGCCTGTGTTCCACAGCTCGCTCTGAGGTCATCTCTCTGTCATCTCCAAACTAGGGAGTCCAATATATGAAGACTACATTCCTGCTTGTTCCTGGAGATAGCGTAGTTACTCACCTGTAACAGGTGATCTCCAGGAACAGCAGAAATTGAGTCTTCACAACCCACCCTCCTCTCCTAGGAGTTGTACTTTTCGTCGTCGTCTTCTCTCCTTTTATCTCAGCTACAAACTCAACTGAGGAGGGAGAGCTGGAAAGGTGGGAAGGCAGCTACACAGGCACAGTGGGATGCTCCCAAAGGCTTTCCTATTGGACGCTGGGGAGCTCCGTCAGTACCCACATCACCCATATGTGAAGACTCAATTCCTGCTGTTCCCAGAGATCACCTGATCTCCAGGAACAAGCAGGAATGTAGTCTTCACATATGGGTATCGTCGGTAACGCTCCCCAGCGTCCAATAGGAAAGCTTTTGGGAGCATCCCACAGTGCCTGTGTGCTTCCTTCCCACCTTTCCCAACTGTCCCTCTCCAGTTCTTCGTTTTCCGCGGAGCTGACAGGTCGCATATTCTGTCACTGCAGAAAAAAATCCCTTCTATTCTTCTTTTTTGTGGTCGCGTCTGCCTTCCTTCGATGCTACACCGGTAATGCCAGTGGTTCTTCTTTCTTTTCTTTAAAAAAAAAAAAAAAAACCAAACCTTTCTTCTGGAGTCTTTCCAGTGATTTTCTCTTCAGGTGCCACACGCCATTTTTGGCACTAGACACAACTTTTCCTTCAGAATGGAAAAACCCGCTTCGGGTTTTAAAAAGTGTTCTAAGTGTGGCGGTACCATCTCCGTCACCGACACCCATGAGTGTTGCCTCAAATGTTTAGGTCCTGACCACTCTATCTCTGAGTGTGTTGCCTGTGGGATGATGTTGAAAAGGGACCGGCAGAACCGAGCTGCTAAACTTAGCACCTTTTTTCCCTCCAAAGCAGCCTCTGTGGCATCGACGTCTTCCAGGGCTTCGTCTTCCTCCCATGGATCTCAGGTAACTAAACATAAATCTAGCCAGTCCTCAAAGGGTAGATCTCCTTCTAGACAGTGAGATGCCTCTGGCGTTGCCATTGAGGGACTTTCACCGGCAAAACTGCCCCGGCGGGAGGCTTCGTCTTCCAAAGCACTAACGGGGATCGAGGATGTTCTCGAGGCTTCAACCTCGGCAGAACTACTGGTACCATGCTCTGGGGTACCGGCCGCTTCTTACGGTATCAATACCCAAGCATCGGCAGCGTCGATAGACCAGAGATTCTTGGCTATTGAATGCAGTCTAGCAGCTCTTCTCACAGCCTCGATGCCCTTGAAACCACTTCAGACAATTCAACCGGTGCCAGCACCGACTGCATTGGCAGGTATTCTACCGGAACCGAGTCATGCGTATCCATCCGGTATCGACAGATCGGTACCGGACCACTCCGATGCCGACTTCGATCAGTATCGGTACCGTACCTTGCACGATCACCCGGATCGGAGATACTTCGAATCCTCGGATGAGTCTGAAGACTCGGAAAGCTATGCCAATACCAGAGTACTTCTTCCTGAGGATTCTTCTTCTCCTCAGCATAGGATGTCTCCACCAGAGGCTATGTCCTTTCAGGATTTTATCCGAGATGTGGCTCGAGGTCTTTCCATCACAGTGGCTCCTGAAAAAGAGCCTAGGACAAAGGAATTAGAAATCCTGCAATACCCTAAAGCTCCCAAGGAGGCAGCTACCTTACCTATTCATGAGATCTTGCATGACCTCATGTTAAGGATGTGGGAAACACCTCTAACCACATCTCCTCACTCTCGAAGACTCGACACCATGTATCAAGTACCTCCTTGTCCTGGGTTTCAGAAGACTCAATTACCACACCATTCCATGCTGGTGGAATCAGCTATGAGAAGGATAAAGAGTGCAAAAAGGCATGCATCTAATCCTCCAGGACGTGAGTGTAGGACTCTTGACACCTTTGGACGTCGAACCTTCCAGGCTTCCATGCTTTCTGCTAGGATCACTTCCTATATCTTATATATGGGAATGTTCCTTAAGGAGGTCACAGGAGATTTAGAGCTTATGAGCCCTCTCCTTCCTGATGATCAGAGGCAAGATTATCTCGCCCTTGTCAAACATGCTCAGGATGTTTCCAAGTTTGTGAATCGTGCAGCTTTTGACTGCTTTGAGCGCATAAGCAGAACCTCTGCCATTGCCATAGGTGCACGTAGGATTGCCTGGCTTCAGGCATCTGACTTGGAAATTTGGGTACAGGATGAACTAAGGAATATTCCTTGCACAGGAGAGAATCTCTTTGGCAAGAATTGGCAGGAAAAAGCTAATGAGATAGATGCTGACAATATCACTCTGGATAGATTGTCTAAATCTACAGCTGATCCTGCGAGGAAAAAATCCTCTAAGAAACCATTCTTCAGTAAGAAGAAAAAGTTTTATCCCTCCTATACCCAGCAGGGGCATCGTTTAGGTCAGTCTGCCCAAAAGGGACAGCAGCAACAACCTAGACAAAGAAAGACAAAAGCAGCTAAGCCTCAACCGGCTCAGCAGACTCAGCCTCCACAGGGGCTTTGACTCCTATCTAGAGGCCTTTGCCTTCCTGGCCCTGAACGGCCCAGAACCCTCCACCATACCAGGAAGGTTATATCATTTTGCCCCCAGATGGGGTCAGATAACAGCAGAAAATTGGACTGTTGTAAGAGAGGGATACAAGCTTCATTTCCTCAGCATGCCCCCTCCTACAATGGTAAGACGGTTCAATTCTCAGACCTCTCTCAACGACCAGTTAGGTCAAGAGGTCACTGTACTTCTTGCCCAGGGGGCAATAGAAGAGGTACCCATTTCCCAACGGGGTACAGGGTTTTACTCCCCCTATTTCCTTATTCCAAAGAAAACAGGAAGACACAGACCCATTTTAGACCTCAGAGAATTGAACAAATTCCTGTTCAAAGAGAAGTTCAAAATGATTTCTCTAGGAACTCTGCTGCCATACCTTCAGAGTCAGGATTGGTTTTGTTATCTAGATCTCAAGGATGCGTACAGTCATGTTCTCATCCATCCATCTCATCGAAAGTTCCTTCGCTTTCTGTTTCAAGGGAAGCACTACCAATACAGGGTTCTTCCTTTTGGCCTGGCCTCTGCACCAAGGGTGTTCACAAAATGCATGGCCGTGGGGGCAGCATTTCTCCGCACCCTAGGAATATTCGTCTTCCCTTACTTAGACGACTGGCTCATTCGAGCCCCTTCAGAGCCAGAGGCCAGGGTTGCTCTCTCTCGCACAGTGCGCATCCTTCAGTATTTGGGACTTGTCATAAACTTCCCAAAATCCAACCTTGCTCCCACTCAGTCCCTGGAGTTTATAGGAGCTCTGCTGGATGCCAGACAGACAAGGGCCTACCTTCCACAGCCCCGCTGCCTTTGCATTGTGCAGTTAGCTTCCGAAGCAGTGTTAAAACCTCACCTCACTGCTCGAGAAATGTTGCAGTTGCTAGGCCACATGTCATCCACTATGCATGTGGTTCCTTACGCTCGCCTCCATATGAGGGCAGCCCAGTGGCCTTTATCCACTCAGTGGACTCAGGCGTCAGATTGCCTGTCAGACAAAATAGCAAACTCAGATCGCCTTATTTTGTCCCTCCAATGGTGGCAGTCACCCCAAAACCTTTTGGTGGGGTCTCCTTTTCAGCAACCTCCACCCCAAGCCACTCTAACAACAGATGCCTCACAGGTGGGTTGGGGAGCCCACCTGCAAGGCCTCTCTACCCAGGGTACCTGGATTCCACAGGAGACCTATCTACACATCAATCTCCTGGAACTCAGAGCAATCTTCCTTGCTCTTCGAGTATTCCACACCCAGCTCAGCTACAAGACAGTCCTAGTTCAAACAGACAATCAAGTAGCCATGTTCTATGTGAACAAGCAGGGCTGAACAGACTCTCTGTCGCTCTGCAATGAAGCTTTGCGTCTATGGGCCCTCGCATCTCCTTGCGGTGTATCTTCCAGGCATTCAAAACTCTTGGGCATACAGACTCAGTCGAGTTCTGCTTCCACACAAATGGTCTTTCCATGCAGACCAGGTGGCCAAAATTTTTCAAATTTAGGGAACCCGGGACATAGACCTCTTTACAAGTCCGCTGAATGCCAAACTTCCCCGGTTCTGTTCCAGAATTCCGTCTCAGGGTTGTCAAGCCAGGGATGCTTTCCTCCTCCATTGGGGTCAGGACTTCCTGTATGCTTTTCCACCCATTCCCCTAATTCCCAAAACCCTGTACAAGCTTCGGAAAGACAGAGGTCATATGATTCTCATAGCTCCACTTTGGCCAAGGCAAATGTGGTACCCTCTGCTCTTACATCTCTCTCAAGCTCCGCCTCTGGAGTTAGGATCTGCTCCAAATCTCCTTTCTCAGGAGGACGGGATGCTGTGGCATCCCAATCCCCAGTCTCTGCATCTCGGGACCTGGTTGCTGAAAGCCTAGAACTTCACGGTCTTAACCTTTCTCAGCAGATAAAGGATATCCTTTATGCTTCCTGGAAGCTTTCCACAAGACGCTCTTATGCATTCAAGTGGAAAAGGTTTACCATATGGTGTTCGCAGAAGGGTTTTAACCCTCTTGTGATACCTCTGGATTCATTTATCTAATGTGGGGCTTAAGACCAATTCAGTGAAAGTTCATTTGAGTGCTATTGCAGCTTCTTTCAAGCCTCTCAATGGACAACCTATTTCCTCTCATTCTCTCATAGCGAGATTTATGAGAAGCCTTCTTTTAACTAAGTCTCCCATTAAGCCACTACCGGTAGCATGGGACTTAAATCTGGTTCTTGGGCAGCTCATGAAGCTGCCTTTTGAACCAGTAGCTACTACACCTTTGAAATTCCTTTCCTGGAAGGTCACCTTTCTTATTGCAATCACATCAGCACGTCGCATCAGTGAATTGCAAGCGTTGGTGGCTGATCCTCCTTATACAAGGTTCCATCATGATAAGGTAGTCCTTAGGACTCATCCACACTTATGCCAAAGGTGGTGTCACCTTTTCATTTAAACCAAGCGGTTTACCTTCCTGTATTCTTCCCAAGGCCTCACGCCTCAAATGCAGAAAGGAATCTTCATACTTTGGACTGTAAAGGGGCTTTGGCCTTTTATTTGCAAAGGACACAGCAACATAGAAAGTCCTCTCAACTCTTTGTTGCTTTTGATCCTAGTCATTTGGGACTTCCAGTTAACAAAAGAACACATTCCAGCTGGATTGCACAGTGTATTTCTTTTGCCTATGAGAGTAAGAACCTTCCTCTTGAAGGCCATGTCACAGCTCACAATGTGAGAGCCATGGCAGCCTCTATGGCTCATCTTCACTCTGTGTCTATCGACGACATCTGTCGAGCAGCTACTTGGGCTTCGGTTCATACCTTCACAGCCCATTACTGCTTAGACAAGGACTCCCGCCGGGATACCTTGTTTGGTCAGGCTGTTCTTCAACACCTGTTCCATACTTAATCAACTCCTGCCCACCATCCCTGGTAGGATGCCAGAGATCCATGGGGGGAAGTGGAGCCCTTTAACAAGGGCACACAACTTCTGGGGCCTTCTCCCTGGCATCTGCAGCTAGGGAGTCCCCATATGTGAAGACTACAATCTCCAGGAACAAGCAGGAATGAGTCTTCACATATGGGTACGTCGGTACCGACGGAGTCTGCGCGGGAACGCTTCCCAGCGTCCAATCAAAGAGCTTTTGGAAGCATCCCACCATGCCTGCGTGCAGCCTTTCCCAACTTGCCTCTCCTCAGTTTTCGTTTTTCCGCGGAGCCGGCAGGACGTCCTCCTGTCACCGCAGAAAATTCTTGTTTTATTTCTTTAGTTTTCTTGTGGTCGCAGCTGTCTTCCCAACGCCACCGATACCGCCGGTGTTTTCTTTTCTTGTAAAATCTTCCTTTTTCAGGGAATATTTTTTCTTCATGGAACCGCCAGCCACTTTCTCCAAGAAATGTTCAAACTGTGGTGGTACAACTTTATTTTTAGACCCTCGAAGTCGGTGTCTAACCTGCTTGGGTCCTGACAACAGTTTGGTGAGAAGAGGTCTTCAATATCGAGGTTCCCTCGATACACGGTTTCGGGGCACCGTCCCCTTCTTCTTCTACACAGGATCAGGTAACCCACAAACAGTCTGTTAAGACTAGCCAGCCCTCGAGTGGTAGGTCTCATGCACAGCATGTAGACGGCTCCGGCCTTGCCCTCGAGGGCCTACTGGCTTCAAAACCCCGGCGGGAGTCTTCGGTCTCAAAGCCTTTCAGGGGTTTCAGGTTGTTCCTGGGGTTCACCCCTCACAGAACATACCTGAGCTGTGTCCAGTGGTGGCATCCGCTTCGAGCGGTACCAATACCCCGACATCGGCACTGGTGTTGGATGAAACACTCCTCACCAGGGATGGTCATCTGTCGTCCTCGGTGCCTTTGGGACCAGTGGATACACTCCAAACTGACCTTTCATTATCGGTACCAGCACCGATACTACCACCGACGTCGGTACCCTCCAGACATGCATCGATAGCCTCGCTTCCTTCGATGCCGAGTCTGGAATCGATCTCCAGTCTGGAGGACTGGGTACCGACTCGCCTTGGTACCGGCTCTCGGCGGTACCGAAGGCTCGGTTCTGATGATTCGGATCCACAACTCTCAGTTCCCCCGAGGCCGATTGAGTTGCTACTAGCTGACCTTCATTCACCGGTATCGGACACGGTACCGAAGTCGGTACCAATGTCCTCATTACCCTTACGGTCGGTGCCTTCCATGCTTCGCTTATCGATGCCGAGTTTAGAATCGCTTTCTAGTCTGGAAGACTCGGTACCAATACACTTTGGTACCGACACCGATCGATACCGGTGGCTCGGTTCCGAGGATGGTACCCGGAGGTTTTCGGTTACCTCGGTACCGATTGAACTGTCACCGATGACTGCTCCGATGTCTTTGTCGGGCTCGACTCCGACATCGGTACCGATATTGGCATCGGTACCGATATTGGCATCGGTACCGGTATCCACAGTAGCATCGTGGCCAACTCCTACCATGCTTTTTTCAACAGGATCGCTCCCTTCTATGCCAAGCTTGGAGTCGATACCTGGCATGGACAATGTGGTAATGACAGTCGCTGCTCCTGACAGCCAGTACCGGCGACCATCCTTTAAGCATTCCACAGGATCTTCTATTCCTATATATCTGGATAGCTCTGTCGGTGCTCAGGCTAGTTCTTCAGATCTAACCTGTCCAAGGGAAATTCCTGTTGGGGAACCCTCTTTTCAGAGTTTCCTCCTGGATATAGCAAGATCTCTTGCCATTCCTATCCCAGGACATGATCCTGCACAGAGCTCGCTTTCTACCAAAGCAAAGGAGAACATAATGCTTCCTTTGCATCATTCCTTGCAGGATCTCCTTCTAGGAATGTGGGAACCGCCTTTAAGGGTACCCCCACCTTCCAGAGCAACTGATCTCTTATATTAGGTGCCTCCCTCTCCAGGGTTTCAAAAGACTCAACTTCCTCGTCATTCCATAGTTGTGGAATCAGCAATGAGGCGGGTAAAGAGCAAGAAAAAGCACTCTTCTTATCCGCCAGGTCGTGAGTCTAAGACACTTGATGCCTTTGGACGTCAAATCTTCCAGACATCTATGCTTTCTGCAAGAATTCTCTCATATATTTTCTATATGAGTCTATCTCTTGAGGAGGTCTCAAAGCAATTACATCTTTTGACTCCTTCCCTTCCAGAGTCCAAGAGTACAGACTATTCTTCACTGCTCAAGCACCTCCAGAATATCTCTTGGTTTCTTACTCGTGCTTCCCTAGACTCTTTTGAGTCTGTTAGCAGGACTTCTGTTATAACTATGGGGGCACGACGTAGAGCCTGGCTCCAAGCTTCAGACTTGGACAAATGGGCACAGCACAGACTGGGACATACTCCTTGCACTGGAGACAATCTTTTCAACAAGGAGTCTTTACGTCAGGTTACTCAGTTCTCCACTGACTTACCTGTTCCTAAGGGCTGTTCTGCACCTTCTTCTGTTCCAGTAGGTAGGAAATATCCTGCCAAACTTTCTTCCCATAGGAGAAGAAGGTTTTATGCATCATCTGCCCATCATACAGATGTTCCCAAACAGGGGAAGCATCGTCCTGGTCTGCAGAGTTCAACCTCTCACCAGGCTCAGCAGACCCAGCAACCACAGGGTTTCTGATCAATCCATCAGATGCTTGTGAATCTTGGGATTAGAATTTGCAGTTGCTTCTTCTCAATAGAGGCAATTCACTGCTGTCATTCTAAATCCTAAACATGGATCTCTTCCCGAAAGACATCCATTCTTTCTATGTTCTGTGAGCTGTCAGGATGTTCATTCTTCTAGGTCACAGGGTTCTCCTCTTTTTCCTGCTAGGGAAAGAGGTCTATCCACTATCAAACGATAGTTTCCTGTGCCAGCATATCTTTTTTCCTTTCTATAAACTTACTACTTTGTAAGTTTTCTTCAGCTCCATTCTCTTTACCCTCTTACCAGGTTTTTCCTCTGTAAGAGCGGTATTGCTTCACTGGAGGGCTTTTTCTTCAGCTTCTCTAGTTTTCTTACTTTTCCAGTGCGGAGTTCTCTCTCTGAGTTGACTCCTCTTTTTCAATCTTGCTTTGAAGCAGTTCATCAGACACGTCCAGAGTTTTCTACTCCTGTTTTGTCTATTCTTTCTGTTTTTAAACAGTACCATTCTTCTGCTGTCTGGCAAGCAGCTGCCAATGCAGGAGCCTTAATGTTTGGACCACTGGTTCTTGTCCACCAGCAACCAGATTTGTCCTCCACTAACATTCTGTCTGGTCTTAGTAGTGGCTCCAAGTCAGTGCTGTCATCTGTCTTGGAAATTTTTTCACTACAAGCTTGTTGGATTGTCTTCTCTTTCTGCCATCTCCATTCCCCTGAGTTTGGCAGCATAGTTGACATAGGTACTGGCTCTCCTGCAGCCAGTTCTCTCTCCTCATTCTCCTGCATCATGCTCTCTGCAATTCTACAGAGAAGCTCTCCACTATGGGCCCTTGCTAGAGAGCATGGGGGGCCTTTTTCTCCAACAGCTATACTAGATTGTTGAAAAAGGCTTTTTCAGTCATGTCTCCCATGACTAGAAAAGTTCTCCTTTTTAATATAAAGGACATAGGCGTCCTCTTACGTGAAAGCTTAAGGAGTTGCTAATTCCCTGCTTTGGTCCATAGTATTTCCAATAGGGAATATGTTTTCTCCTTCCAGCTCGTCCTCGTGGTAAGAAAGTATGATACCTTTTTGCCCTTAAGCAGGTCAGCATGGTATCTCATTCCTATGCGTCTTCTGTTCACTTACCATGCTAGAGTTCTAGAATACTCGGGACTTGCTGGCTGCAGACTGATATCATCCTCTGCTTTTCACATAACCATCCTGGTTATTCTACTACCTAGCATCCCTGTAGCCATAACCAGTGGGAATTGATTCTCTATATTTATTTTTATTTATTTAGACAGTTTTGTATACTGCCTTATCCTTCAATCAAAGCAGTCACAACACAATTGGGGGATACATTTAACACGCGGGGATATGAGACACATACACTAATACTTATAGGGAACATGGGCAGTGGAGGGTTAAGTGGCTTGCCCAAGACCACAAGGAGCATCTGTGGGACTAGAAACCCCAGTCCTTCCGGCCCAAGGTTGCTGTCCTCTAGTGGGATTTGAACCCCCGACCTTCCGGTCTGAAGTACCTTGCCCCAACCACTAGGCTACTATATATCTTCTCAAGTAGGTTCCACCTTCTTGTTATTAGATGAATCTTTCCTCTCCACATTTTCCTATGTGAATACCTTTTTGTAGGCATATCTCTGCTTCATTGCAGACTTCCATATAGAGGCCTATATATATTCATACCTATAGCACACATCTTACAGATGTCTATGTCTATCATTTGTGTGTATTTTATGCCCTTCATATCTCACTATAGATATATTCTCATATATCTATATGTTATATATATATATATATATATGTATATCTATATATATATATGTATCTGTCGAGATTTTTTACTATCGGTAGATATGTATTCTGCTTTATCTACCTGACTGTCGAGGCTCATATAGCTATATGATTCTGACAGATGGGCTTTACCCATACTTATGCTATCCAGCATGTTTTGGGGTCCTACACTCACAACCACTTTGGTGGTAGTTAACACCTACCATAACCTTAAGGTTAGGTACCTCTGAAGCTCTCCATGTTCCAATATCTCTCCCAGCTGACTTCAGTTAGTAGAGACATTGCGGATCTTCAGCTAATCACAGGCTCTAACGCCTCCGGCGTTTGTCCTTTCTTTTGGGATACAAGGGGTTCCCATACCCTTTCTCCCCACAAGGACTGGGCCTGTTTGTCCAAATCGGTTAACCTTTCTCTTTTTGTTCCTAAGATTGAGCCACTCTGCCGCCAAAAGAGTTCGGCTTTTATCATAAAGCCTTCCGCTGAAGGCCCACCGTTTTTGTACTACCCCAGTTTTTCCTACTGGGGTTACCTGTTACCTTTCAGGATTTTGACCTCCATTGCTTTTCCTACAGGTTTACTACCTCCACTTACAGTGAGGTCCTTCTCGAGGTTCCTCTACTGGGTTCCCCAGTAGATCCCATGAACCTCCATACTTCCCTGAAGTCCTGTTAGGGGAGGTCCATATTGCAATATTTTTTCTTTGCAATATCATTGATGACAATTATCATCCACACATGGACTCCTTGTCTGCAATCCTATGCTAGGTTAACTGTTCCACAGCACCTTTCTCTCTTCAACTCCTACCCTCCATCCTCAGGATCCCTGGTTTTGTGGGGGATAGCATGTTCCAACCTATGACATGCTGGGACTCCAGGCATCTCAGCTTGGGAGTCCCCATATGTGAAGACTCATTCCTGCTTGTTCCTGGAGATAGCACAGTTACTTACCTGTAACATGTGATCTCTAGGAACAGCAGGAATAAGTCTTCACAACCCACCCACCTCCCCAGGAGTTGTATCTCTATCTATCTTTCCTTTCCTCTCTCTCTCTTTGTCTCAGCTTTAAAACTTAACTGAGGAGAGGCAGTTGGGAAAGGCGGGAAGGCAGCACGCAGGTGTGGTGGGATGCTTCCAAAAGCTCTTTGATTGGACGCTGGGAAGCGTTCCCGCGCAGACTCCGTCGGTACCGACGTACCCATATGTGAAGACTTATTCCTGCTGTTCCCAGAGATCACCTGTTACAGGTAAGTAACTGTGCTTTCCTGCTTGTTCCTGGAGATAGCATAGTTACTCACCTGTAACAGGTGATCTCCGGGAACAGCAGGAATTTAGTCTTCACAACCCGCCCACCTCCCCTAGGAGTTTTATCTCTCTCTTTCTCTCTTTCCCTCTCTCTTTTGTCTCAGCTTTAAACTCAGCTGGAGAGGGACAGTTGGGAAAGGCGGGAAGGCAGCACGCAGGCGCTGTGGGATGCTCCCAAAAGCTTTCCTATTGGACGCTGGGGAGCGTTCCCGCACAGGCTCCATTGGTACCGACTATACCCATATGTGAAGACTAAATTCCTGCTGTTCCCGGAGATTACCTGTTACAGGTGAGTAACTATGCTTTACAGGTGAGTAACTACGCTAACCACACTCACGGCTGTTCTTTTCATCTGTCATCCTGCCTGGATGCCTGCTCCTTTATAGATGCTCATGCCCCACCAGAGTGCTCTTCTGCCTGCTATGAAAGCACTGGTCTGCTATACGTAGAAGCTGCCTCCTTCAAAGGTGCCACTTGTCACAGTACTTCAGTCTTCTGCCAAACTTTTTACTACTGCAGTTCTGAAGCCATTTTTAGTTAAGATTAGCATTGATTTGCATCCCCTTGTGTGTTACATCCATCATGAGTGCCTCACTTTCCTCACCCTTGTTCTGGCTCAGTATATGTTATGATGAAACTGTTTGCACAGAGTTTCCACGCTGCTTTATTCATTTTAGAAACTGAAAGGCATTTGTATACTGTAGAGGAGGGATTCTCAACCTGGTCCTCAGGACACAGCTAGCCAGTCAGGTTTTTGGGATAAGTCCCTTCGCTGTGGACCAGCTTACCCCACCATACCTTTGATAGGCCTGATATTTCGCTTTGCTTACCCTTCACCCCGGCAATCTGGTTTCCGTCCCTGTCACAGCACGGAATCTGTCCTCCTCTCTCTTCTCAATGACTTGCATGCTGCTCACAATCACGGTTTTCTTTCTCTTGCTGTTTCCCTTGACCTTTCCGCGGCTTTCGACCTGGTTGATCATCATACTCTCCTCAGTCGTCTTCAGGATGCCGGCCTCTCCAGTCTGGTTCTTCAATGGTTTTGTTCTTTCCTTTCCTTTCGTTCTTTTTCGATTCTGTCTGGATCTGTTTCCTCCCCTCCCACTCCCTTTCCTGTGGTGTCCCCCAGGGTTCTGTTCTTGCTCCCCTTCTTTTCAATGTCTTCCTAGCTCCTCTTGCTCTTTTGGTTCAGCAACATGGTGTTTCTGCCTATTACTATGCAGATGACATTTTCCTTCTTTACCACACTGGTTCTTCTGTTCCAGATATTACTTCCCTCAATACCTGTCTTTCTTCGGTCGCTTCTTGGCTCTCCTCAAACTTTCTCCATATTAACCTTTCTAAAACATCTGCTATTTGGTTCACTTTTGGTAGTCTCCTTCCTCCCCTCATCCCTCTGCTCTTCTCTTCACCTGTCCCTATTGTCTCTTCCTTACGGTATTTAGGTGTAATTCTCGATTCATCTCTTTCTTTCAAGGACCACATTTCCTCAGTTGTTAAACATTCTTTCTTCACTCTGAAACAATTGCGCGCTATCCGTCCCTTTCTCACTCCTTCAGCCATGACTATTCTGCTTCTTTCCCTTGTTTTGACCCGTCTTGATTATTGTAATATCTGTCTAGCTGGTCTCCCCAAGTCTCAAATCTATCGTCTTCAACGTGTTCAAAATACCGCGGTTCATATCCTAACCCACTCTTCACCCTTTGATCACATCACCCACCCCCCTCCTAATACACCTACACTGGCTTCCTATTGTCTTTCGGGTTCAGTTCAAATTTCTTATTTTTGTTCACAGGGCATTTCATTCAGGTACCCCTCTTTACCTCGCTGACCAGGTTCATCTTCACACTCCCCACCGTTCCCTCCGCTCTATTCACATCAACCGCATGTCCCTTCCCTTACCTTCCCAGGCCCACCTGGAATCCACCTGGTCCTCAGCATTCTATTTCCTAGGTCCTAGGCTTTGGAACTCCCCCCCCCCCCCCCGCACTCCGTTTAGAACTCTCCTTTAATTCTTTTAAAGCAAAGCTAAAAACTCATCTTTTCTGCTCAGCCTTCGACCTCCTTCCCCCCTCCCTACCCCTTTCCCCTCCCCCTCGCTAAGATGCCGTTCCCCTACCCTTCTACTCCTCCTCGCTAAGATATAGTTTCCCCACTCTCCTGTCTCCCCTCCCTCTTTACCCCCTCTTGTTTACCTTCCCTTGTCAACGTACATTGTTTGTCCATCTGTCTACTACCCCTTTTATTATTATTTGTACCCTTTGCCTTTTTTCTCCACTAATCTTATGCTATTTTCTGTCCCTTTTTTACTGATTTTATGGCGTTCCTTTCTTTTCCTTTTTTTTGCAGCCTTATTTTAATCTTGTTTGTAAATCGCCCAGATGCTATTGTTTATGGGCGGTATATAAAGTTTTAAATAAACATAAACATATATATTTCCATTCTCAAAACTTTTGAGGTGGTTTTTGGGCCTCTGTACTGGTGACGCAGGGAGAGACTGACTACTCCCTGATCCGTCCCTGCTTTCTCTCTATTCTCTTATCATTTCTATCTGTTTCCACCATCCTAGTTGTTATAACGGAGTTCTTTTCATTCGTCTAGTAATATTTATAGTAGTGTAAACCGCCTTGATTGTTACTGAAAAGCGATATTTCTGCTCGAGCAACCTAGCTTCGAGTCTTCCTCGGAATTCTCGGGCTAAGAGTCCGAAGAGGACACTTCCCATGAATCCCTGGTTCATCGGGTCCTCCTCTCGGATCCTTCCCTGCCGGTTCAGAAGCGCGGTGGTCTCCTCCCAAAGACATCTCCTTTTTGAAGTTTGTGTGGGACATGGCTTGAGCCCTAGTGCTCTCCATGCAGTCCGAGAAGGAGCCCCGAGTGGAAGAACTAGATATTTTACAGTACAAGGCTCCGCCAAGGGAATCCCTCACAGTCCCAGTTAAACACATCCTAGCTCGGCTGCTCCTCCACATGTGGGAGATGCCTGCATCTATTCCCTTTGTCAGCAAATGCCTGGACACCATGTACAGGGTCCAGCGAGGGCCCGGCTTCCAGAAGTCCCAGCTTCCTTGATGGTGGTGGAGTCCGCCATGCAGAAGTAAAAGAGCTCAAAAACTCACTCCTCTGTCTCACCGGATAAGGGACTCTTGCGCCCTCAGTGCTTTCAGGTGTAAGACCTACCAAGACTCCATGCTGGCGTGCTGCATCCAGGCTTACCAGCTATACATAGGTATGTTCCTTCATGACCTCACAAGGGAGCTTGGAGGTTTCCAGGCAGGCCTCAATGGCGATTAACTCCACCGTTTCCAGTCCCTCTGAAGTCAGTGGGGAACAGTTAAAAGTTCCTTTCTTGCGCTGCATACGACAGCTTCAAGTCCCCTGCTCGGGTGGCAGCTGCTGGTATCGGGGCCAGGCAGCAGGCCTGGTTCCAGTCTTCGGATCTCGAACAGTGGGTCCAGGAGAAACTGCTCAATGTACCGTGCCTGGGCAAGCAATTGTTCGGCAAGCTGATGGAGGACAAAGCAGTGGAGATTGAGATGTAGTATGTAACCCGCACCCGTCTCTCCCGCAAGACTTCTTCCCTTCTGCGGAAGAAGTAACAGGGCAAAAAGCCTTTCTTTCAGAGGAAGGGTCTCCCCTATCGGAGCTACCCACCTTACCCTCTGGCGCTAGCTCCACCCCCAAGGCAGGTAGAGCAAGAGCGGTCACCAGGGTCCACGTAAGTCAAAGGGCCCCAAAAGCCAGACCCCGGCACTGGCCCAGTTGGCTCTGGGTTTTTAGTGCCAGGTGCATAGCCACTTGCCCTCCGGTGACCCAGCTATCGGTGGGAGGGCGCCTGGTCCACTTTGCTCCCTGTTGGGAGTCTGTCACCTCAGACTCCTGGGTCCTCCAGGTCATCCAGGAGGGTTATTTCCTTCACCTGGACCAGCTTCCTCCACCCTTCTGCTCTGCGGAGCCCACTCAACTCCCCACGCTCCAGGTCTTCTTGGCGCAGGAGCTTGCCAACCTCCTCGAGCAGCTAGCAGTGGAAGTGGTCCTGCTGCACCTCAGAGGTCGTGGGTTCTATTCCCATTACTTCCTCGTGCCAAAGCGAACGGGCGGTTTCCGACCCATCCTCGATTTAAGAAATCTCAACAAATACCTGGTGTGGGAGAGGTTCAAAATGCTCTTCCTTGGTGCCTTCCTGCCCTTCGTTTGACAGGCGACTGGTTATGCTCCTTGGACATTCGGGACGCATACACTCACATCCTCATCCATCCCAAGCACAAGAAATACCTGCGTTTCAGGGTGCGAGGAAACCACTATCAATACAGGGTGCTTCCTTTCGATCTGGCGTCCGCCCTGCGAGTGTTCATCAAATGCCTCGCGGTGATCACGGCGCACCTTCGATTGCAGGGTACCTTCGTCTACCGCTATCTAGATGACTGGCTCCGTTA
Organism: Ichthyophis bannanicus; assembly: GCA_033557465.1. Lineage (NCBI taxonomy): Eukaryota > Metazoa > Chordata > Amphibia > Gymnophiona > Ichthyophiidae > Ichthyophis > Ichthyophis bannanicus. The sequence goes on along the minus strand of CM066036.1, from coordinate 416,726,140 downwards.
CAGGTGGGATGGCCGAAGAGGCACAGAGGGCCACGGCCCCCCACTGTTCACCTCCTCGAGCACCTCTGCTTCAGGGTCAATTACCCGGTCTCACCTCACTCCAGCCCAATCCCTGGAATTCATCAGCGTATACCTCAACACTCGCCGGTCGACAGCCTTCCTTCCCCAAGACAGGACAGACCGCCTCATCACTCTGGCATCCACGGTCCAACGCCACAATGTGGTATCGGCCCAAGCAATGCTCTGTCTCCTCGGCCATATGGCCTCGACAGTTCATGTCATCCGCAATGCCCGACTGCACATGCCGGACGGTGCAGTAGTGCCTTTGGGCCAAGTGGTCACAGGCAACAGGTCGCCTCCGAAACAGGTGGAGGAGTGGCCTAGTGGTTGGGGCAAGGTACTTCAGGCCGGAAGGTCGGGGGTTCAAATCCCACTAGAGGACAGCAACCTTGGGCCGGAAGGACTGGGGTTTCTAGTCCCACAGGTGCTCCTTGTGGTCTTGGGCAAGCCACTTAACACTCCATAGCCCATTTTCCCTGTAAAATAGTTATCTCCAAGTTATAATGCCCTGTTCAATGTAATTTCAGTTGGTTCAATGTAAACCGCACTGATGCAGAATAGCGCGGTATATAAGAGAATGTAAATAAAATAAATAAATACTCGCCGAGTTCCTCGACTGGTGGCGGGTCGCCCGCCCGGAACCTGCTCCGTAGCATGTCGTTCAAGGCCCCACAACACAATGTGGTATTGACCACGGATGCCTCACTCATGGGCTGGGGAGCCCATTGTGGCAAGCTCTGCACACAGGGTACTTGGACCTGGGAGGAGTCCCAGCAGCCAATCAACCTTCTCGAACTCCAGGCGGTCCTCCTCACTCTCTGGGCATTCAGGCACCGCTCTCACCACGGGGTGGTGCTTGTCCAGACAGACAATCGAGTGGCAACGTTCTATATGAACAAGCAGGGGAGCACTGGCTCTTAGAACCTCTGCCAGGAGGCGATAGCCCTGTGGTCCTTTGCAGTTTGCCAGGGCATAACCCTATGGACCACCTATCTCCCAGGTCAGGACAAGCCAGCTTCTCCAGCTGCATGAGTGGCAACTCTGCCCACAGATGGCGCAGCGACTGTTCCGGCGTTAGGGGACTTCAGTCCTAGATCTCTTCGCCAGCCCGGCAAACTCGCAGCTCCCATGGTTCTGCGGCCCAGTTCCCCACCCAAACGGGGAGGCCCCTGATGCCGTCGTCCTGCTGTGGACACACAACCTCCTGTACGCGTTCCCCCCCCACTCCGCTCATAGCACAAACTCTCCTCAAAATACAGCGGGACAAGGGCCTCTGTGATTCTCGTGGCCCCGCGATGGCCTTGGCAGCTCTGGTTCCTGCTGTTGCTCCGCCTCTCATCGGAGCCTCCGGTTCACCTGGGTGATGCGACGCGCCGGGCTTGTTGACATAGAAGGAAGGTCTGCTACTTCACCCGAATTTGAGGTCCTTATCCCTCATGGCTTGGCGGCTGAACGTGTCGTTTTAGCCCCCCTTCATCTCCCGGTGGAGGTCGAGGACATACTGCTGGCCTCGCGCAGGGACTCGACTAAGAGGGCTTACTCCTTTAAATGGCATTGGTTCTCGGTGTGGTGCTCGGAGATACGGGCCAACCCATTCTCTTGCCCCGCACACTTGGTCCTATGGTACCTGCTCCATCTCTCGCAGGCAGGCTTGAAGTCCAACTCGGTCAGGGTCCACCTGAGCACTATCTCGGCTAACCACCATCCTGTCGGGGGTGGACCTCTCTCGGGCCAACCACTGGTTTCCCGCTTCATGCGTGGGCTGCTGTTTTCCAAGCCGCCCTATCGACTGCCTCCGGCGGAGTGGGACCTCAATGTCGTCCTCACGCAGCTGACTCAGCCACCCTTTGAGCCAATGGCGTCCTGCTCGCTTTGGCATCTTTCCTGGAAAGTGGATTTTCTGGTGGCCCCTCACCTCGGCCCAGACGGTCAGTGAGCTTCAGGCCCTAATGGCCGAATCTCCTTATACGAGTTTCTACAGGAACCGGGTGGTTCTCCGAACGCACCCCAAGTTCCTCCTGAAAGTTGTCTCTGATTTCTACCTCAACCAGGAGATAGTACTGCTGACCTTCTTCCCGAAGCCTCACACTGACCAGGCATCGGCGATCCTCCATACTATTGACTGCAGGAGAGCTCTCGCCTTCTATCTTCAGCGTATGCAGCCTCACCGCTGATCTGAGCGGCTTTTCATCTCCTACGATCCTGCCCGCATGGTGCTCATGATCAGTAAGCAGATCCTCTCCATCCGGGTGGTGGATTGCATCGCCTTCGCCCTGGCTCAGACAGGGCTGACCCTGGACCACCGAGTCACGGTGCACAGTGTTTGTTCAAGGGCGACATCGATGGCCCATCTGCGCTGTGCCACTGGTAGACATCTGCTGAGCCGCAACTTGGTCCTTTGCTAACACCTTCGTGACACATTACTGGAGAGGGAGCCCCATCGGAATGCCGCCTTCGGACAGGCTGTACTCCGTAATCTGTTCGGGGTTTAAGCAGCTCTTGCCTTCCGACCCTTCTTCTGCAGCTACCGGGAGCATGGTCTTCCAGGGACACGGGGTCCTCGGGCTGTCTTCGGTTACCAGTGACTGCTCACGGCTCGCCGTGGCATTTTTCTACAGGTCCCCGGCAGCCTGTAGCTGGGGATTCCCATATGTGAGGACTGACTTCCTGCTTGTTCCTGGAGAAAGCATAGTTACTCACCTGTAACAGGTGTTCTCCAGAGACAGCAGGAATTAGTCTGCACAGCCCACCCACCTCCCCTTGGAGTTGCCACTGTTCTTGGTATTTTTTTGTCTTTTCCTGAACCAGTCATGTGACTGATCAAGATGGCACCTTTGGGTGCAAAGGGGACCCACGCATGCATAGTGGCATTCCCAAAAGCTTTCTCTGAAAGCTGGGGAAATGCTCCGCGTTGTCACCGTCACCCATATGTGAGGACTGATTCCTGCTGTCCCTGGAGGACACCTGTTACAGGTGAGTAACTACACTTTCTGATCATCCGTGGCTTTTACAGGTTTTCTTCGGTAGTATATAGCTAGGGAGTCCCATATGTGAGGACTGACTTCCTGCTTGCTCCGAGAGAAAGTATAGTTACTCATCTGTAACAGGTGTTCTCCAGGGACAGCAGAAATCAGTCCTCATAACCCTCCCTCCTTCATGTGGAGTCGATTTTCCTTTTTTTGAGGCAAGATGGCAATCTTAGGCAGGAAGGGGACCATGCATGCGTGGTGCATCTCCCAAAGGTTTCTTTGAAAGCTGGGGAGATGTTACCACGTGGGCTCCGACGGCACCAACGTCTCTGATATGTGAGGACTGCTGTCCCTGGAGAACATCCATTACAGGTGAGTAACTACGCTTTACTGTCATCCGTGCTATGTCTGGTTGTAGCCCTGGTTAACATCCCTCTGAGGATTTATTTTTCACACTGTTCATTGGCAAGGTTTCATTCATTGACTAATTTTTATAAGGAAATGTTCTTTCACATTTTGACGTGATTTTATAAGCAACTTGAGCACATAAAGCAATTTACATGTTCAAGTATACACTTAAAGGGTGATTTTGAATTCTTCCATGCAGGCAATGCATGGTTGCACACATGCAGTTTGGATCTGCTTTATAAGGGAAAGGGCACGGGCGCTTTACATTATAAAATGGGGACATATGGATGTACTGGAACCTATGAGCAGGCATAATTTGCCGCACTTAGATTAGGGCACTGACATGCGTAACTCATGTTGTTCTTTAACACGCAAGTCAGCTGTGGCCATGCCTGTGGTCTGCCCAAGCTCTGCCCCCCGAACATGGCCCACCAGAAGATATGCATGATGAGCACTTAAAGTACATACTTACAGAATAGCGCACACACAATTGCCCAGTCCTTGAAAATAGGCACTTCCCGCACCTAACTTGCATGTAATTTTCTGTTCCACCCATATAGAGTCAGCACCTTATTGTCCCATTGTATAAACATGCATTATTGTCCCATTGTATAAACAAGAAAAATTAGATATTCAGAAAATATAGCACCTACATTTATGTTATATAGGCATAGATGTTCCTGGGAGTGAAGAATAGAGGGAATGGGGTGAAATTGGCACATATGCATGTAATTTACAAAATACAACTTTGTGCACCAATTCTTACCACCATATTCAATCCTGACAAAAGGTTTGCAAGCCTCAAGTAGAACGAGAATTACAAGATCTCCAGGAACAAGCAGGAATGAGTCTTCACATATGGGTACATCGGTACCGACGGAGGCTGCGTGGGAACGCTCCCCAGCGTCCAAAAAGAAAGCCTTTGGGAGCATCCCACACGCATGCGCGCTGCCTTCCCGCCTAAACACTTCCCTCTCATTAGTTTTCTGTTTTCTGCGGAGCCGGCAGGACGTACTCCTGTCACCGCAGAAAATTCTTCTTTTTATTCTTACTTTTTTGTGGTCGCGTCTGCCTTCCCTCGACGCCACCGGTACCGCCGGTGCTTTTCTTTTGTTTTTCTAAATAATTTCTTCTTTCTGACAGAAATTTTTTCCTGTTAGTGTCTGTCAGTTTCTAAGCCACTAGGCCTCCATTTTTTCTGCTATGGAAAAGCCAGCCACTACCCTTAAGAAATGCTCTAAGTGTGGCGGTACAAATATTCTTTTAGACACCCATACTTGGTGTCTAAAATGTTTGGGTCCTGACCATTGCTCACTGGAGTGTCTTTCCTGCTGGACTTAAAACAGAAGAAATCTTCAGAATCGAGCACAGCTCGATACCCGGTTCACATCGCACTCGATGTCACCAGATAGAATATCTCCACAGAATCAGGTAACCAAACAAAAGTCTGTAAAGACTAGCCAGTCCTCGAGTGGTAGATCTCCTTTCCAGTATCGAGATTGCTCCGGCTTTGCCCTCGAGGACATTTTGGCAATAAAGCCCCGGCGGGAGTCTTCGGGCTCCAAAGCATTAACGGGGCTTCAGGTCGTTCCCGGGGTTCTCACCTCGGTGAACTTACCTGGGCCATGCTCGGTGGTTGTGGCCGCTTCTAGCGGTACCGACACCCCGGCATCGGCTACGGTGATGGATGAAACACTCCTCACCGATGAACGTAGTCTAGCGCTCTCGGTTACTTCAGTACCGTCAGAGTGGCTGCAGACCGTTCCTCCAGTATTGGTACCGCCTTCGGTACCGGTATCGGCATCGGTGTCAGTACCGTCCATGCTTGCTTCGACAGACTCGATTCCTTCGATGCCGAGTCTGGAATCGATCCCTAGCATGGATGATTCGGTACCGACTCGATTTAGGGAGAATCCGATGCTTCATCCTTTCAAGTCCGATACTGATGACTGGGATGAGCCCATCGGTACCAAGGCTGAATCTTTAACAAGTCTAGCCTTTACCCCTCATTTTAGAGGGTTCTCCTCTGGGGAGATTTCTTTTCAAGCTTTTCTGCTTGATATGGCGAAGTTACTTGCCATTTCTATACCTGGTGAAGAGTCCTTACCAGGGGATTCAGAGACCCTGCAATCCCCCTGGTTGCCAAAGGAGCTAATCATGCTTCCTTTGCATCAGATCTTACAAGATCTACTTTTAAAGATGTGGGAAACTCCTTTAACGGTATCACCACATTCTCAGACACTTGAAACTAGGTACAAAGTGCCACCTTCTCCAGGTTTTCAAAAGACTCAACTTCCTCATCATTCTATTGTTGTAGAATCAGCAATGAGGCGTATTAAGAGTGCAAAGAAGCGCTCCTCTTATCCGCCAGGTCGTGAGTCTAGGACTTTAGATGCCTTTGGACGTCGATGCTTCCAGGCATCCATGCTTTCAGCAAGGATTATCTCAAATATTTTCTTTATGGGATTGTCTCTTGAAGAGGTCACAAAAAGCTTAAAGCTTTTGAACCCTTTCATTCAAGAGCATAAGGGAGCAAACTATTTCTTATTAGTAAATCATGCTCAAAATATCTCTAAGTTCCTTAATCGTGCTTCCCTAGACTGTTTTGAGTCTATTAGCAGAACGTCTGCTATAGCCATAGGAGCACGACGCCTGGCCTGGCTCCAAGCTTCAGACTTGGACAGATGGGTACAAGAAAGGCTGGGAAATACTCCTTGTACTGGTGAAAATCTCTTTAACCAGGATGCTTTATTTCAAGCTACTCAGTTAAACACTGATGCTTTTACTGCCAGAGGATTGTCAAAAATTTCCTCTATCCCAGCCAATAAAAAGCTTTATCCCCCTAGGGGAAAAAAGTTTTATCCATGTCCTACCCATCATACAGATGTTTCCAAAGACAGGCAACATCAAACCAGGCTAAGAAAATCAAGACCTCAACAGCCTCAGCAAGCCCAGCAGTCTGAGGGTTTCTGATAATTCTATTCTCTGTTTCTCCTATGTGAGGTTTAGAACCTCTAAGCCTACTTCTTTTTAACAGAAGTATCTAAGGTTCATCTCATCCATGCTGAGATACCAGTCATACATTGATTCAATCCTCGACTCTGGGCATGAATCTCTTACCACAAGAGAAATCCATCTTTTTAGCTCCAAGAGCTATTAAGGACCATCATACCCTAGAGATAACAGGTTTTCTCCTTTTAAAAGAAAGGGAGACCTAACAACTAACAACAAGGTGAGCTATATGTTACCATGTTAAAACCCTCGGCCCAGTGTGCAGCAGCGGCCAAGAGAGCAAATAGAATGCTAGGTATGATAAGGAAAGGAATGGAAAATAAAACAAAAGATATTATAATGCCTCTATATCGTTCCATGGTGAGACCGCACCTTGAATATTGTGTGCAATTCTGGTCGCCGTATCTTAAAAAGGATATAGCGATTTTAGAAAAGGTTCAGAGAAGAGCCACCAAAATGGTAAAGGGGATGGAAGGATACTCCTATGAAGAAAGGCTAAAAAGGTTGGGGCTCTTTAACCTGGAAAAGAGACAGCTGAGGGGAGATATGATAGAAGTCTATAAATTAATGAACGGAGTGGAACGGGTAAACGTAGATCGATTGTTTACCTTATCAGAATATAGAAAGACTAGGGGACATGCAATGAAGCTACAGGGTAAACTATTTAAGACTAATAAAAGAAAATATTTTTTCACTCAACGTGTAATCAAACTCTGGAATTTGTTACCGGAGGATGTAGTAAAGACTGTTAGTGTAGTTGGGTTTAAAAAAGGTTTGGACAAGTTCCTGGAGGAAAGGTCCATAAACCATTATTAAGAAGGGACCCAGGATATCAATGCTTGAACCAATACAAGCATTGTGGAACCTGTGTCCCTTGGTACGTATGACCTAGATTGGCTACTGTTGGAAACAGAATACTGGGCTTGATGGACCTTGATCTGACCCAGTATGGCATATCTTATGTTCTTATCTTCTTATGTTCTTATATCCTTCACCTTGACAGTTTTCTGTATGAGGATATCTTATACTTTTAACCGCAAGGGGACCCTACCTCTTCAAAGACTTACCAAATTGTAAGTCCTCCCAACTCTGTATTACTTTCTATCCCTCTTAGTCCAGACTTTCAGTCTCTAAGAGTACTACTAATCAACTGGAGGGCTTATCCTCTAAGTCCATAGGTTTTTCTTCAATACCTACTCCAGTAAGTAGTTTCCATACAGAGTTTTCTTCCCCTTTGCGGTCCATCTTCTTCTCTGTTTATCTTTGAGCTAACCTTCTCAGATACTTCTTTAAGGCAGCTTATCAGACAGAAATTGAGTATTACCACTCCAAATTATGTCTGTCGATCCTCTCCAACCTATAGGACCTAACTTTTTTCTGCTGCCTTAATAACAGATAACGCCAAGAGAGGTTCCAGAACCCATTTGGATAATTTTTTGTTGCAGGCATCAGGCCTGTCTACTATTCTTAGCCACCTTCAATTCTTTTTGGCTCCAACAGAATAGATTAGGTTGTACACTGGCAATTAAACAGCCAGATCTAAGCAACCTACAACATGCTCTCTGCAATTATACAAGAAAGCTCTGCAACTATGGGCCTTTGCCATAGAGCCTCAGAGCTACTCCTAGTAGGTAGCTTCCAGATGGTTAAAAAGGGCTTCAGCTGGTAGACTCTGCCCAGTCTTGCTCCTACATGACTGTTTTTTTCCTAATCTTACCATCTTCCTTAAAAATTTCCTTTTAAGGAAAAGTAACCAGGGCTTAGACCACGTGAAAGCGTAGAGAATTGCACAATTCCCTGGGTTGTTCCACATCTCACTGGAACGTCTACAACAGGGATGCATTCCTTTCACTGCAGTCGGTCCTTATTCACTACTTTCCTTCTAATTCCCTATACTTCATTGTAGCTTATGATGAACAAAAGAGCGCATGATACTCATATTGCCCTCATAGAGAGCCAAACATGGTATCCCCTATATTGTGTCTTTCTCTTCAGCTACTACTTGAAGTTATAGAAGGATCCAGACTTGCTGTCTTAGGACTAAGGATCTCCTCTGCACTCCTTCACGTACGTCTCGAGACCTGGTTGTTCAGGGGCTAGATCTTTTTTTAAAGTAATCTAGTCCTCTCCTTGTAAGTGAAAAACATAATGCCGGTTTCCATGAAACTTTTCTCTATAGTTCTTCCATTTTTCACCAGACAGAGATTCTCCATCAATATTCTCAAGTAGGTCTTAATCCTTCTTGTCGTTGGGTCAATCTCTATACAGCATCTGACTTTGAAAGATTTGTTTACTGTCCATATCATAAAACTTAATGGACAACCAATTTCTATGGTAAATTAGGAAATACCTTCTTTACTGTTACCTTTTCGGTTCCGTCACATCTGAAGCTCTCCATGTAAAGTCATTATCATAAGTGACATCACTTACGAAAGACTTTACTGATCTTCAAGAAATTGGAGGCCCAACGCCTAGTACAAATGTCTTTGTTCTTCATTTGGATAAAGGGGGCCTTAAAGACCTATCCTTTTTTCTGCAAAGGGTATTTCTACCTTTTCATCCAAACCAGTCAGACTTACCTCCACTCCTTCCTAGGGCCTTATTTTGCTCCAAGGACTTCAAACTTTGGACTTTACAGAAGCTTTAGCTATTTCTCCAAAATCCAACCTCATTAAACTCCCCCACTTTTTTCTTCTGGGGTTCGTTCTAGCCATTAAGGCTTCTTATCTCTTCCTGTATTGCAAAATTTATTTTTCCTCTACTTCACAGTGAGGGAATTTCTTTGAGGATAATGTACTGGCTCTCAACTACAGACCCATATTAGCCTCAGCAGATACTTTTGCAATACTTTTGAGTAAGATCCACATTAGAAAATTGGGATTCAATTTTTTCAAACAATTATGATCTACACAAGGACTCCCCTCTGGATACCTTGTTTAGTCAAGCTGTTCCACAGCACCCTTTTTTCTTTCTAATTCAACTCCTACCCTCCATCCCTTGGATGCCTGAGGTTCTGAGGAATAAGCATGGCCCATCCATTAGATTTGCAACATGCTGGGACCTCCTCCAGGCATCTTAGCTTAGGAGTCCCCATATGTGAAGACTCATTCCTGCTTGTTCCTGGAGATAGCACAGTTACTTACCTGTAACAGGTGATCTCTGGGAACAGCAGGAATAAGTCTTCACAACCCACCCACCTCCGATAGGAGTTGCTCTCTCTCTCTCTCTCTTTCTAATTTGTCTACTTCCCTCCTTCGGTCTCAGCTACAAACCCAACTGATGAGTGGGAAGTGTTTAGGCGGGAAGGCAGCATGCATGCGTGTGGGATGCTCCCAAAGGCTTTCTTTTTGGACGCTGGGGAGTGTTCCCGCGCAGGCTCCGTCGGTACCGACATACCCATATGTGAAGACTTATTCCTGCTGTTCCCAGAGATCACCTGTTACAGGTAAGTGACTGTGCTTTCTTAGAATGATACCCTTGTTATGTAATAAAAAGCGTATAAACAATTGTGTGTTCCTTGAGACAAAATAATGTACATTGTGTGAAATATTAAGTGACCTCTAGTTTACTTAGGAGTGGAGGAGTAGCCTAGTGGTTAGAACACTGGCTTGGTAACCAAGCAACCAGGGTTCGATTCCCACTAGCACTCCTTGTGGCCTTGGGCAAGTCACTTAACCCTCCATTGCCTCGGAAGAAAGGCCTGGCAATCTACTTCCGGTGACACTGCCAAGAAAACCCAGGAGCCTCTGGATCGCCAGGAGTCAGGACTGACTCGAAGGCACACATTGCATTGCAGTTTACTTAGCACAATTAATTAGAATCGAGTGCTTAAATAATTGGGAAACAAGTATCCAACACTGTAGAGTAAATATTTCCCATTGTACTGGGAGCCACAGGCTTGATAAAGAAGAATTTCCAAGCACATCTTGACAAACTTCCCATACATGTTACATCTTACATCTGACGAACTCCAGCAGGAGACTGTCTTTGGCATGATGCAAGTATTACGCCGAGCATTAGCAGTAAATTTGAGAGACTAAGATCATACTCCACATACCCTGGCTTAGAAGTGAGGTTCACGACTGCCATAGTTTGCGCAAAACTAACCCATTTGGAGAAACTACCCCAGAGTAAATTTGCACTGCATATGTGTTTCCTGTCATGTATATGGTTTATGGTTTATTTACAAGGTATGATCAAAAAGTACCAAGACTTGTTGTGTAGCTAATAACAATACATCACGCCACAATGCTATTAAGCATGCAGTGACCTAGTTATGTGCTCTGCATGTGCAGAGTGTAGCGAGGCTGCAGCACACCTGTACTTTTTTTAATCATGTGATGTTTAGTATTGTGTAAAAGCACTTCATCAAATTTACGATGAGTGAAAAAATTGAACAGGGAATTTGCATTAAATTCTGCCAGAAAACTGGAAATTCGTGCAGAGAGACTTATGACAAGTTACAGCAAGTGTATGGCGATAAATGAATGACTGGTACAAACATTTCCAAGAGGGCTGCCAAGTGTTGACAGTGACAAACATTCTGGAAGGCCATCCATGAGCAGGAATGAAGACAAAGTTGAAGCAGTGCATGCCGCAATATGCTCAAATTGTCAAGTGACTGTCAGGGAGCTTGCTGAGGACATGGACATCAGTTTCGGGTCTGTACAGTCCATTCTTACAGGCGATTTGTGGATGAGATGTGTGTCTGCAAAATTCCTGCTGAAACTCCTGTCCCCTGACCAAAAAGAAGATTGACTGTCTGCAGCCAGATAGTTGTTGGAATACATTGAAAATGATTCAGATTTCATCAAAAAGATTATTACTGGTGATGAATCATGAGTTTATGGTTATGACCCGGAAACGAAGGCTCAAGTCTCACAATGGATGAGTCCAAACTCTTCCAGACCCAAGAAAACCTGTCAGGTGAAGAGCAATGTCAAGGTCATGCTCACAGGTTTTGTTTTGTTTTTATTTCCAGGGTACTGTTCATCATGAGTATGCTCCAAAAGGCCAAACCATCAATAAAAACGTCCAAATTCTGACTCATTTGAGAGATGCAGTTCTTCGTAAGAGGCCAGAGATGCACAGGAATGGTGAATGGTTGCTTCATCATGATAATGCATCACATCTTGTCCAGCAGTTCTAGGCCAAACACCAAATCAAGCAGGTCTGTCAGCCTCCGTACTCACCTGACCTCGCATCCTGGACTTTCTTGTTTCCAAAACTGAAATTACCACTGAAAGGAAGGAGATTTCATGACTTGGAGACCTTTAAGCAAAATTCGACACAGCAGCTTCACAGCATAATGAAAGAGGCATTTCAAAATTGTTTCCAACAGTGGCAGGAAAGCTGGAGGAAGTGTGTTTTATTGGAAGGGGACTACTTTGAAGACGACTGAGTGCACTGTCAGTGTTATACTTCTTGTGTTATTGTATAAGTCTCGATATTTTTTGATCACATTTCGTACAGTTGTGGTTAACATTATTAGCACCCTTGCAGTTCAATCCCTTAATGTCCAATATCTCCTAAAAAAAAAAAAAAAAAGTGGCCAATGAAATGGCTTTTGACCATATATGCACACATTTGACATATAAAAGAATCAAATAAAACAAGACCACTTACAGTAGGAAGTAGTATAAAAACTGGGACATTGGTAGGACATGATTATTGGCACCCCAATAAACAATTCAAATCAGTTTGAACAGAAGAACCGCATTCTCATTGCAGTAAAATTAGATGCACCTGTGATGAATTGTCAGTACTCGCATAACTTGAGTCAACCAATGAATGATGGCTCTGATGTTTAAAATGGCCACATTCACTCCCTGTTCCATTTTCATAATGGTGAAGACAAGACAGCTGCCTGAGACCTTCAGACAGGGCCGGTGCTAGGGTTTCTAGAGGCTCCCTGCAACCTATAGATCGGTGCCCCCTCACTCATTATTATTAATGCTGGCTACACCCCAATCCCTCCATAAGGAGCCTACCCAAAAAAAGCATCACTGTAAATACTTCAGTGGGCCCTGGAACTTCCAAATACCTATTTGAAAAGCTAAACAATCCAGATTACTACAGTACAGATCCCTACATACAAACTCCATGTTAACAGAACATCTGGCCTTCGTCACACACTCAGAACACAGACTCTCACCAAGTATAGAATAAGTGACCAAAACCTAAAAATAAAAATGTAGATAAAAAATAAACTGCAATCCCAAGAAGCCAGATTCTACATACAATGCAATACCAGAGAAATAGAAGGAGATACATTTTCCTCTACTGTATAAAATATAAAAATTAAAAATTAAATTATTTTTGTACCTTTGTTGGCTGACCATTTTATTCTCTGATCATGCTGGTCACAACCTGAGGTTTCTGTTTTCCTCTGTCTTCTCTTAGCTCTCTTTCTATGGTTTCCAGTCCATCTGCCATTTCTTGTCTCCTCTTTTGTTTTCTTCACTTTGTTTCATCTTGGATATTGATCTTTTCCCTTCAGCTTTCTTCCATTTATTTTTCTCTGTCTACTCGCTACTCTTACTTACTATCCAGTCCTCAATCCCCCTCTTTTTTTTTTACTCCATCTACCTACCACTTTTCAAACCTCTCCCCAGTCCTCCCATTCCCCACTTCTTTTTTCTTGGTCCATTATTCCCCATTCTCACTCACTGTCTCTCCCGCCCCCATCCAACATATCCCTTCTCTCTTTTTCTCTCTCTCTCTGTCCTCCCCCTTGGAAAAAATACCGTGTGACACTATCTCTAGCATCTTCTTTCTTTTTACGAAACAGCAGCAGAAAGATCTCATAGCACCATCCCCAGCTTTATCGTTATTTCTCTGAGTCAGCATGCAGCAGCCAGTGCTGCCTGTAGCATTCTGGTGAATGGCCCCGCACCAGGAAGTGAAGGCTATGGGCAGCAGAGGCTATCATTGCTGACTCGGAGAAAGAAAGATGAAACTGCAGATGGTGCTCTATGATGCTGGAGCTGCATGCACAATGAGTTGTGCCAGTTCCTGGGCCCACCATATGAGCCCCCTCTTACTCTCCCCATACCCAGCCAAACTTAGATTCTGTCGTCGTCTTTTCTCCTACCCAAATTTTTTTTTCAAAATCTGTTTATTAAACAACATAACTACATCACAGCCATTTCAAGAAATATAGGTACATATTTTTATAGTATCTCCCCTCCCCCCCCCCCCGCTCCCCCCTCCCAACCAAGGGCGTCTATTAGCCAACAACCCCTCCATGACAAACTTCTAGGCAGGGTGGTGTCTGATCCCTACCCAAGAGCCCCCCAGCAGCAGAGAGAAACAACAGAGAGAGAGAGAAACTACCCGCAGCCATAAAGATCTACGAAAGTCCCTCTTACTAATATATACCCTTGTCCCTCCCCCCCTACTCCTATACCCTCCCTACCCCCCCACTCCCCCTCCCCCCCCGCCCCCTAGCCAGAGCCCCACCACCGACCACAGGGAGAGCAAGCCCACATTCCCCACATCATCCAACGTACACCCCCCATCAAGCAGCACCGCAGAGTACCCTTACCCCAGTGCTAGGACCTCACTGCGGGCTTTAGGGCCCAGACTCTGTATATAAGGCGTCCAGACCAGCAAGAAAGAGGCCCAACGCTGAGGGGTCCCCCTAGCCACCCTACATTCCATTAGCATGAGATGGTGAAAGCTATTGCGCCACTCCCAGAATGTGGGGGCTAGCGACTCTCGCCATTTATGAAGGATGGGACCCTTCCCCACCAAACAAGCTTTACGCACCAAAAGTCGCCCCCACCGCCCCTTAAACTGTAATGGGCCTAGACAGTCCAATGCAATCAATAAACCAGACCACCGAACAGGTTGCAGCAACAAAGTGCCTAAATAGGCCCCAATACGCGTCCAATAAGCCTTAATGGGTCCACAGCCCCACCACATATGTCCTAAGTCCGCCAAAGGCAGGGCACACTTAGGACACCCCCCACAATCGGTGAGCCCAGTGCGCAATGCGCGCCTCGGAGAAAAATGGGCCCGTGTGATACACTTGAATTGTACCTCCCGCCATTTGGCTCCCTCTACTAATCGGGCAATCCGTCTGAGGGCCGCCCCAACCGAGCCCGGTGGAACCTCACACCCCAGTTCCCGCACCCAAGCCTCTTCCTCCGCCGAATAGTCCAAGGGGGTAACATATTGAGCTAACCCATTCTTCAGTACCGCTACCCGAGGCGGACAATCCTTCCCCAAGGCCAGAGAAGCAATGATACGCGCAGAATGAGCCTCGTGTAATCCCAACCGCGGCAACGAATCAACATAATGTCTAAGTTGGAGATATGCAAAGAGGGAAGTATGCTGTGGCAAATCATATTCTGCACAAAGCATATCGAAAGATTTACAACAGCCCTCAAGCGTGACGACATGCCCCAAACACTTTATCCCCTGCCCCTTCCACTGCCTAGATCGCGCAGAATCGGTCCCCGGCAGAAAAGTAGCGTTACCTTGCAAAGGAAGCCAACTGGAAACCCTCGGAGAGGTGCCCCAGAGTCGATTAAGGCTCTGCCAAGCGCAGCGAAGCGGGGCCACCAAGACACTATGTTTCACCCTAGTCGGCAAAAGAGCGCTATCGAGATGTACCACTGCTGGGAGCGCATGTGGTGTCAAAAGAGCCTCCTCATAAGCCCTAGGCGTATAATAATCAGTCTCTCCCAACCAATCCCCCAAGTGTCGGGCCTGGCAGGCCAAAGCATACTGAGACAGATCCGGGAAGCCCATCCCCCCTACTTTCCAACCACCCCGCAACCGACACAGCGGAATCCGGGCCCTCACTGCCCCCCAGAGAAACCTCCAAACCTCCCTTTCTATCTTTTGGACATCCCGATGCAACAACCACACCGGCAACGTTTGCAGCCAATATAACAGCCTAGGAAATATGACCATTCCTATCGCCGCCAGTCTGCCAGACAACGACAGCGGGAGGGGTGTCCAAGCTTGCAGCTGTGCCTGTAGCTTAGAGAAAAAGCGGTCAAAATTAAGTTTATAAAGCGTCGTAGGATCTCGAGGCAACAAAATACCTAAGTACACAAAAAATTCCCCCGCCCAACGAAGAGGGAAGACCCCCCCGCCACGCTCCCCGTAACGATCCCGCAACATCCAAAGCCTCAGATTTGTCCATATTAATGCGCAATCCCGCAAACCTCCCGAAGAGAGCAAACTCCTCAAGGAGATTAGCAAGCGACTCCTGAGGCGACAACACATGCACTAACATGTCATCGGCCAAGGCCGCCAATTTAAATTCCTAAGCCCCTAGCCTGACCCACTTTATACCCAGAGAAGTCTCTATTCTACGCACCAACGGATCCAGCGACAACACAAAGAGCAATGGGGAGAGGGGACAACCCTGTCGCGTACCCCTCCCCAACGGAAACGAATCCGAGAGCACCCCATTGCAGAAAATGTCCGCTGTAGGACCCGTATATAATAACTCCACGGTTTGACAAAACAGCGTCCCAAGGCCATATTGGGACAAGAGAAAATGCAAGTAGTCCCAGTGAACTTGATCAAATGCCTTCTCGGCGTTGAAACTTATCAACAAAGATTGCAAATCTCTCTCCCTAACCCATTCAAGCGAGGCCAGTATTTTACGCAAGTTCCGGACCGCATAACGAGCTTTTACAAACCCCACCTGCGACTCATGCACCAGCTCTCCCAACACGCCGGCCAATCGGTCCGCCAAAATTTTAGCTAACACTTTCAAATCAAAATTTATCAAGGAGATGGGCCGATAGGAAGTAGTGTGAGTGGGATCCTTGCCTGGCTTAGGGATCAAAGTAATGTGAGCATGGTTCTTACCCCAGGTAAAGGCGCCCTGAGCAATCCGTCTATGGTACATTTCCACTAGGGCAGGAGACACCTGCTCTCCTAACAGCTTGTAGAATTCTGCCCCAAAACCATCAGGGCCTGGCGCGCGACAGCAGTTGGCACCCTGGATCACCCGAAACACCTCCTCCACCGTCACTGGTAAATCAAGGTGGGCCCGCTGGTCAGCAGTCACCCGGGGGAGTTGTATCCCCTGAAGGTAATTAACCATATCTACCTGGGACCCCGGCCGACTAGCATAGAAAGCCTGAAAATAGGTTCGAAACACGTGTGCTATCTCCCGACTCTCCTTTCGTAACTGCCCCCGTTCATCCCGCACAGCCACGATCGAGCGAGTCCCCCGACTGCCCCGAAGACATCTCGCGAGAAGTTTCCCCGGTTTATCACCAAAGCGATATAACTGGTATCGATAATACAAATGAGATTTTTTAGCGCGTTGATGCAATAGTTCATTAAGAGCCACCTAGGCTTCCCAGAGTCTTTTTTTGTTTACTGGGGTGGGGTCGCCCGCACACCTCCTCCGTTCTTTCGCAGTCTGTTTTTCCAATTGAACAATCCGTGAAGCCAGCATTTTCCGTTTCTTCGCTGCGTAAACGATAATGTCACCCCGCAACACCACCTTCGCGGTTTCCCACAGCAACTCCAGGTCTACCGCCTGCTGCTCATGTTTTTTCCGAAAGTCCAACCAACATTGTTTGAGATAACTGTGAAAGGCCTGGTCACGATATAAATCCATAGGAAAGCGCCAAGTCTGCATTCGCGGGGCCCGGGCTCCCCAGGTTAAACTCACCCAGATTGGAGCATGATCAGAAATTTCCATCGGGCCAATTTGTGCATCTTCCACCTGTGCAAATAACCGCTCTGAAATTAGAGTATAATCTATCAGAGCATCGGAGCCATGGGCGCGGGATTGGTGAGTAAAATCACGTTCCATAGGATGCAACAAACGCCAAGGATCCACTGGGCCCAATCGCTTGCATAAGGCACGCAACGCCTTGGTGGTCTGCACCCGGGATCTCTCCCCCGCCCCCGTCATAGTGTCTAAATCAATATCGAGGACCCCATTCAAATCACCCGCCAACACCAGAGGGGCATCCGGCCACTGCTCAAGCCTAGAGGCCAGTCGAGCTTAGAGTGCTCTATCCAGTATGTTTGGGCTATATAACGTCCCAAAGATAATGGGCTTCCCATCCACGTTACCATATAACAAAAAATACCGACCCCCCGGGTCGGCGTACTCCTGCAACGCCTCAAAACAAAGGCGTTTGTGAACCAGGATAACTACCCCGCCCTTTTTCGCAGTGGCGGGAGCACCCCAAACTTGCCCCACCCAGTCCCGTTGCAGTTTGTTATGTTCTACTGCAGTTTGGTGGGTTTCTTGCAGCATAGCCACATCACAGCGGAAGCGGGCCAAGGCCTGCAACACCTTATATCACTTAACTGGATTTCCTATCCCACACACATTCCAAGATATGATCTTCAGGACTCAACACAAAATGCGGTATCTACCCATAGAATAATACCAACCAAGGGGAGGGCGGCCGTCCCAGCCTGCGGCCGTCCTCCGAACATCCCTAAGTTCCCAAGCAGCAATCTCCCTTGCGAGAAGTAGTTTCACTCCGGCTTCCCCCACCCTCCCCAACCTCTTCCCCTCCCCCCTGTCCTCACCCCCCCTGCCTTCTCTCTGTCCTTCCCCCCTCACCCTATCCCATACCCAATCCCTACCACTACAAACCACCCCTTCTCCAAACATCCCACCCTCCCACCTACTCCCTTCCCCTTAGCCTTTCCCACTCCACCCAGCCTAACAAGGCCGGTCGACTTCCTGCGACAGCCGGGCCCTACCCCCCAATACTCCCTGTAGACGCCTCTACCCCAAGTGTCCCCAACCAACCCTGCGTCCCCACATTCCGAACCCTACAGAGTTGTTAGGGATACCCTCCATGGACATTTAATATACGCCCTTTTCCTAGCCAGAAATGTATTCATAAGGGCTATGGCCATGAAACGGCCATAGGGAAAGCTTCCCAGGTACCCAGCTTTACTAATGCAGCAGAAATTTAGCAGGCATCACATACATCTTAGAACATTTAAAACATTAGAACAAAAAATGGAAACAGCAGAATAGTACATATCAACAGTCTGAACAGCTGAAACCCACATAGTGAGGGTGGCCTAGTGTGGGTCCACTCCTTCTACTTAAATACAGGCAAGCACACAGGCCACACCCCAGTACCACTCTTTAAACACGTGAATTCAAGTGACTTTATAATGCGCAGCGGTTGCAATAAGTACAAACTGGGCCGCAGCATGCAGCAGCCCCTACCCCACACTCAAGGACCCACCCAATGATCTAGATAGAGCCCCTCCATTCCCCCATTATAAATGCAACCCGACCCGGTCTGAATGGAAACTCCGGGGTTACTGACCCTCAGGATCGAGTGGGGCAGGTCAGAAGCCCCGTGGGCATGCCACCGGATCCCAAATGATAGGGCTGAACAGAATGGAGCACTCCCACCCCAACTAGAGGCACCCCACACTATAAAGGGCCTCCAGGAGGGGACGCAGCCCCTACCCCCACCCCCCACCCAAGCGACCAACGCCCGGGGCGACTCGCTAAAATAAAAACTACCCCAAAAACCTACCCGAGCCCCCTTGATCAGTGCAAAACAGCCTCCGGGGGCATGGTAAGTTAACTGATAACTCAGACGCAGTGGGTTCACAGGCATTACTCCACCCCAGCTGCCCATAGGAACTCGGGACAGCTGGCAGTGGGGGCCCAAAACGTCCACCCCCCTCAGAGCCCCACATATTAAAGCATCCCCGCTATACGATGCCCACCCTATTAGCTTCCCCAGCATCCCAGCCCCAGACCTCCCGAGGAGCCCACCCTTGTAACAGTATACCGCATGACCTCCCCAAGGGGGGGTACCATAAGAGAGTGAATCCAGTACCCCAGCCTAGGCTTCTCCCCGAAGTAACCAAAACTCCCAACGCCCCAACAAGAAAAAGAAAAGAGAAAAGGAAGGGAAAAAGCTCCAAGGGCGCCATATCACGCTATGGCAATATAACAGTCACACTTGCTCTAGTGTTCATAACGTCCTCCCTCCAAATCCAGGGTCCCTGCCGCAGCAGTAGTACTTCGCCCTGGATATGAAACTCCGCTCCAAGGCCTGTAGATACCCAATAATCCGCACCTCCGCACTCAGGAAGCAGTCGCCGCTGAATCAGTAAGCTGCTCCAAAAAGGTGAGAGCGTCCGCGGGGGACCCCATATAGCGAGTTTGTCCTTGGTGTTCCACACAAAGCTTCACAGGGTACAGCAGGGAAAAACGAACCCCCTTGCTCGCCAGTTGCGCGCAGACCGCAGAAAAAGCACGTCTCTGCTGGCTCACCAACAAGGAGTAGTCTTGGAAGACTAGGAGCTGCTCCAAATCTCCTGCTTGCCTCCGACAGTTGCGGGCCGCTCGCAGCACCTCCTCCTTTTTCCGGTAGTCGAGAAAACGAGCTATCACTGCTCGTGGCCGCCGCACTTGTTCCCGCCGGGGGCCCAGCCTGTGCACGCGTTCCAGCTGAATAGGGTTCTCCATCCCACCAGGAAGGATCTTGCCCATCCAAGCCAACAGGTAATTGGAGAGGGCGTTGTCAGCTACATTTTTGGGGACTCCAATAAATCGAAGATTTTTTCTTCGTCCCCGATTCTCCATGTCCTCCAATTTATCTCCCTGCCGCTTTACTAAGGCCTCCAGAGTTTGCACTTTGGCAGTCAAGGATTGTTGGGCATCCTCTAGATCAGATATTCTCGTTTCAGCATGCTCCATTCGCCTCGTGAACTCGGTAATATTCTGGGCCACTGTGTGTAACTGATCTCCCAAATCTCGAAAGCGCTCATCCAGGGCCCGCACAACCGCGGCACTCACTTCCTTCACCATACGATGCTCACTGTCCGACCCTGGGCTTTTAGGCGCCCCGTCCGCCATTTTCGAGTCTGGGCCTCGTGTCTTCTCCCTTCTGGTCACTTTAGTAGCCATCAGAGGTTTCCCAGCATACAGAGATGGTCCAACCACGTTTCCAACACTTTCTTTGTTATGCCGCCCCACAGCGAGGGGTATTAAGCCACTGATTTATTATGAATTTTGCCGCTTTGCGGGGGTATAGTGCCCGGAGCTGATCTGCACACGTCCGATCAGCTCATTGTCCCACCGGAAGTCTTCTCCTATCCAATTTTAGAGACTCCACCTAAGTCCCAGTTCCTGCTCTCCCCCTTTCCCCTGTACTGCTTCCTACATCCCTTCCACACACCCACCCAGCTACTTCCTTCTCTGATATTCATTAACCTTGCCATTCCTCCTCCTCACCCCAGCATTCATTCTTATGCTCCTCCCTCTTAACTGTTTCCGCTATCCTCCCACACAAAATATTTGTCCCCCTCTCCATCCTCACTCCCCAGTTTCTTTTTTCTCCCCCAAGCCCCTTCCAGTCCTCTCCAAGCATCAGCTCCCTTCTAGTTTCAGCCCTTCCCAGTATTCTTTCAAATCCCAGTAATTCCATCTCCCAGCATCAACCCATTTCCAGTCCTAGCCCACCCAGTATCGGTCTCCCTCCAGTCTCTGTTCCTTCCAGCATTATCTCCCTTCCAGTCTCCCCAATCCCCAGCATCAGCCCTTTCCAGTCATAGCCCCCACACCCCAGTATCAGTTTCCCTCCAATCCCATTCCCTCCCAGCATCAGCTCCCTTCCAGTCCATTCATCCCCAACATCATCCCATTTCTAGTACTAGCCCTCCAGTTTCAGCCCCCATCTAGTCCCAGCCCCTCCCAGCATTATCTCCCTTTCAATAGCAGTCTCCCCATCCCCCAACATTAGCCCATTTCCTGTTCTAGCCCCCAGTCCTCTTACAGTGTCAGCAGCTCCCCCACCCACTCCCACTTGCTTGGCCCCACACCATGAAGGGCCCCCCCCCCAAGCAGGACTGGCCCTAGGCATGTGCAGACATTAGGAGCCCCGCGTGACTGGTGAGTCTCAAAGCCCGATGCACCTCTGCACAGCTGTGGGCGTAAACAGCTGTGTTTTCCTTTATTCCTGCGGCTGTGATAAGTTGCAGATACCGGCACCGCTCATTTCCTGGAGGTCAATCAGGGGCACTTGCTGTCTTCTGCGCAAGAGACAGGAAGTGCCTCTGTTTAACCTCCAGAAATTCGGCAGCGCCAGTATGTGCGACTTCTCACAGGTGTGGGAGTAAAGGAAAATGTCGCTGTTTACTCCTGTGACTTTGCAGAGGTGCACTGGGCTTCAGGACTCACCAGTTGCGCAGGGCTCCTCATGCCTGCACATGCCTAGGACCGGCCCTGCTAGGGGGGTGGGGCGTCTAGCAACGGCACCCCCAAAAGAGAGCGCCCCATGCCGCGCTTACTCTGCTTACCAGATAGCATCGGCCCTACCATCAGAAAAGACTTTATCATCAAACATTAAACTTCAAAGAGGTACAAGGCCATCTCCAAAGACCTTGAGATTCCTGTGTCTACAGTTCGCAATGTTGTTAAGACGTTTTCTGCTCATGGAACTGTCAAGAACCTCCCAGGATGTGGTGGGAAGAGGAACATTAATCCAAGAAGCCTTGGAAGGTTAGTGCAAGCTGTAGGAAAAAAACCCCACATAGAACATCCAATGAGCTTAAGGCTGACCTGGAGCGGAAGTAAGGATGTGGTTGAAAACTACAGGCTGGTTAGTGTAACTTCAGTGGTGAGTAAATTATTCGAAGCACTGCTGAAAGAGAAAATAGTGAGGTTTCTGGAGTCCAGCAGATTACAGGATTAGAGGCAGCATGGATACACCAGAGGCAGGTCTTGTCAGACAACTCTGATTGATTTCTTTGACTGGGTGACCAGGGAGTTGGACTGAGGGAGAGTCCTAGATGTGGTGTATTTAGATTTCAGTAAAGCCTTTAACACCGTTCCTCACAGGCGACTTATAAACAAATTGAGCACCCTAGGGATGGACCCTAAAGTTACTACTTGGGTTAGAAATTGGTTGAGTGGGAGGTGACAAAGGGTACAGGTAAATGGAGCTCACTCTGAGGAGGAGGTTACTAGTGGTATGCCCTTGGTTAAATTCTTTTTAACATCTTTGTTAGTGATATAGCGGAAGGGCTGTCAGGTAAGGTTTGCCTCTTTGCGGATGATACCAAAATCTGCAATAGGCACCCAGGAAGGTATAGATAACATGAGGAGGGATCTAGCTAAGCTTGAAGAATGGTCTAGAATTTGGCAGCTGAGATTTAATGTTAAAAAATGCAAGGTCCGTGTATATGTTCAGGGGATTACTGTATAAGGGGGAAGCAAGAGAGGGGGGAGGAAGGGGAAGTTAGTGTAACAAGGTTGGTCCTATGTATAAGTAGTTGGAGGAGTGACAGTCGGGGATTTAGAAGTTAATGATGGCAAATTGTGAGGGAAGAGATATGCCTGTGGTGATAAAGGAATGTAAAGATTGTACTCTCTATTGGTTGTTGTGTTAATGCCAAAAAACCCTCAAGATACAAAAAAAAAATGCAAGGTCCTGCATTTGGGCTGCAGCAATCCAAGGGAGCAATATAGTATAGGGGGTGAAGTACTTTTGTCCACTAAAGAAGAGCAGGACCTTGGCATTATTGTGTCTGATGATCTTAAAGTAGCTAAACAGGTAGAAAAGGTGAGGGCAAAATCTAGAAGGATGCTTTGGTGCTTAGGGAGAGGAATGGCCAGCAGGAGATGATAGTGCCTCTGTATAAGTCTTTGGTGCGACCTGATTTGGAGTGTTGTGTGCAATTCTGGAGACTGCACCTTCAAAAGGATGTAAACAAGCTGGAGTCCATACAGAGGGTGGCTATTAAAATGGTTAGTGGTCTTCATTATAAAGCATATGAGGACAGACTTAAGGATCTTAATATGTACACCTTAGAGGAAAGGTGGGATAGAGGTGATATGATTGAGATGTTTAAACACCTCCGTGGCATAAATGCACAGGAGGAGAGCCTCTTTCTATTGAAAGCAAGCTCTGCTACGAGGGGACATGGGATGAGGGTGAAAGGGGATAGATTCAGGAGTAATATGCAGATATATTTCTTTACGGAAAAAGTGATGGATCCGTGGAATAGTCTTCCAGTGGAGATGGTAGAGATGAGGACAGTATCTGAATTCAAAGAAACATGGGACAAACACAGAGGATCTCCTAAAAGAAAAAAGGGGAATGTTGTAGTGTTTGATATGGAAGGACACACTAGATAGGCCATGTGGTCTTTTTCTGTCATCATGTTTCTATGTTTAATCTAGAGTGGTGGTTTCAGCCCGCACGATACACTGCACACTAAACAAAGATGGACTACATGGATGAAGCCAAGGAGGACACACTGCTCAAGGACAGACATAAAAAGGCATGCCTGATCTTTGCCCAAAAATACTTTGAGAAACCATAATCCTTCTGGGAAAACATTCTGTGGACAGATGAAACTAAACTTGAGCCCTTTGGCAATGCAGATTAGCGATACATTTACAGGTGAAGAAATGAAGCTCATAGGGAAAAAAACAGCCTTCCTACAGTTAAATATGGTGGAGGTTCCATAATGTTGTGGGGTTGTTTTGCTGCCTCAGGAACTGGAGGCCTGGAACATATTTAGGGAATCATGAAGTCAGAGGACTACCAAAGTATTTTGGAACGAAATGTGCTACCTAGTGTCAGAAAGCTAGGTCTGGATCAAAGGTCATGAGTCCTCCAGCAGGACAATGATCCAAAACATACATCCAAAAGTACAAAAGAATGGTTAAAAGGAACAGATCGACTGTTTAAACTGGCCAGCAGTGAGTCCTGATCTCAATCCAATCGAGAACTTTTGGAAAGAGCTGAAATCTGCCATTGGTAAAAGGAATCCTAGAAACATTCATGAACTGAAACAAATCACAGTTGACGAGTGGGAGAAACTGCCAGCAGACAGATGTACGAAACTTATAGCTAGCTGCAAAAAACATCTGAA
This sequence comes from Ichthyophis bannanicus, assembly GCA_033557465.1. Taxonomy (NCBI): domain Eukaryota; kingdom Metazoa; phylum Chordata; class Amphibia; order Gymnophiona; family Ichthyophiidae; genus Ichthyophis; species Ichthyophis bannanicus. The sequence continues at coordinate 416,701,826 of CM066036.1, read as the reverse complement.
GGCTGTCATCACTGCCAAGGGTTGTGCAACCAAATATTAGTGAAGGGTACCATTAATCCTGTCCAGTACATATTTTGTTTTTTCCTCAGAAATTACTACATCTAGGTTGCACAGACATCTTTTTTTGTTGTATACCTTTGAACATACTATTAAAATATGATGACACATAGTTGGATTATATTTGCAATTATTTCTCAAGATATTGTACACAACATACCTAAAATGCAAGGGTGCCAATAATGTTGACCACAGCTGTAGGATTTCTTATACCTCCCCTAAGCAATTATCAAGATGGTTTGCTATTTCTAAAACCAGTTTATGAAAGAAAGGAATTTCAGTGTATTGACAGGAAAGGAGACAGTATAGTGGGTAGTATCTGCTGTCTTTCCACTCCATCTACTGCAGGTGGTAAAGTAACAGGCAATAGCTGCTGTCCCTCAGGCACATCCCTTAGTTGTTATCAAATGCTAGTCTGCAACACTGCAGCATTCTGAATGATGAGGAATTTTAATTCTGAACTTGCAGACTAGAGAAACTTCTCCATGATTAGATGGGTTGTAACCAAGTATTTTCCTCCATTCTCTTGAACTGCATGTTGGACCTTTTGCAACACAGACCTGCAAGTCTGATCTTGGCACGGGGGTCTTGAGCACCCACTTGAGGCCGGGTTGCAGCACGTAGAAGGAAGGATGTGCATTTGCTGACAAGTGGTTTCCCTGCTGCTTCTTATGCCTGGAACAAATTACCTTGAGTCTGTACGTCAGGCTTCATCTCTGGCCCTTTTCAAATCCAGGCTGAAAACTCACCTCTTCGAGGCCACTTTTGGATTCTGATCCGCTTAGTCTCCTATGTGTTTCCTTACCATGCCCCTAGATACATCCTTGTCCTCAGCTGTTATGTTGTCTGTCTTGACCAGATTGTAAGCTCTGATGAGCAGGGACCGTCTTTTACATGTGTCTGTACAGTGCTGCATACGCCTTGTAGCGCTATACAGATAAGTAGTAGTAGTTTCCCACTGACTCCATGCCAAGAGCAGCTCCATGAGCAAGAGAGACTTGTAGAGCCCTCCTCCATCTGCAATCTCTGAATCAGCAACAGTAACATGATGCTCTCCTCTTTATTCCAAGATAATCAAGGTAAAAAAAGATTTTGAATTTGGTATTCACCATAAAAAGTGGAAAATCATCATGCTATTATCAAAAGAAAGCTCAGACAACTTATGAAAAAGAATACTGTAGTTGATGTAACCCTGTTCAGACAGATGATCAAAACCATTTCTAAACATTGGGGTTTTATCCATCCACTGTCGGACAGTTAGCCTATGAAGAAAATTTAACACTACAGTGTTTCTACTTTAGAATAGTTGTCCTGCCAAAGTCACACTAATAGCAAGCCTGAAAATCATCCATGAACCCATACATCCTCATGAATAACAAACAGAGAAGCCGTCTTTCCAAGATTTTGTCAGCAAAATAGCCAAGGCCCATTTCATTTCAGTTGGAAATGGAGGCGGAGGCCAGGGCCGAAGAGTTGGATATCCTCTAGTATTCAAATTCCCCTGAGAAGGCAGTTATAGTGCTTGTGCACTGCAACCTTCAGAGATTGCAGATGAGAATGTTGGAGACTCCCCTCTCTGTGCTTCTTGTTGGTAAGAAAGTTGATTTTATGTACAGACTTCAAAAGACTCCAGGATTTAAAAAACAGCAAGCGCTGCACCATTCCATGATTGTTGAATCAGCTCTCAAAAGAGACAAGATTTCTAAGTCACACTCTTTAATGCCCCAGGAGGTGGAGGGCTAGGACCTTGGATTCATTTGGGAGACATTTTTTTCAGGACGCTATGCTCATGTCTCACATAGTATCCTATCAGTTCTTCCTGGGCATGCACTTGCACAACAACATGTGCAGTCTCAACAAATTTACACACTTTATTCATCCAGAGAAAGTGGCACAATTTTGGTCACTAATGAGTCAAGGGAAGGAATGTGGAAAATGCATTGTCCATGCAACATATGATGATTCAATAGGGTATCGAGGGCTGCCTCCATCAGTTTTGGCACTCTGAGACTGTCATGGCCCTGGGCCTCAGAATTACAGCCCAGCATCGAGGATCAGCTCGCAGACATGCCATGCTGTGGAAAAACATAGAAATATGACGAGAGAAAGACCACATGGCCTATCTAGTCTGTCCTTCCATATCAACAACTACAACAGTCTCCTTTTTACCTTTAGAGATCCTCTGTGTTTGTCCCATGCTTTTTTGAATTCAGTTACTGTCCTCATCTCTACCACCTCCACTGGGAGACTATTCCACAGATCCACTACTCTTTCCGTAAAGAAATATTTCCGCATATCACTCCTGAATCTATCTCCCTTCACCCTCATCCCATGTCCCCTCGTAGCAGAACTTGCTTTCAATTGAAAGAGGCTCTCTCCCTGAACATTTATGCCACGGAGGTATTTAAACATCTCAATCATATCACCTCTATCCCGCCTTTCCTCTAAGGTGTACATATTAAGATCCTTAAGTCTGTCCTCATATGCTTTATAATGAAGACCACTAATCATTTTAGTAGCCACCCTCTGCACCAACTCTATCCTGTTCACATCCTTTTGAAGGTGCGGTCTCCAGAATTGCACACTATACTCCAAATGAGGTCGCACCAAAGACTTCTACAGAGGCATTATCACCTCCTTTTTTCTGCTAGCCATTCCTCTCCGTATGCACCCAAGCATCCTTCTAGCTTTTGGCGTCGCCTTTTCTACCTGTTTAGCTACTTTAAGATCATCAGACACAACCACGCCTAGGTCCCGCTCTTCTTTAGTGGACAAAAGTACTTCACCCCCTATACTATATTGCTCCCTTGGATTGCTGCAGCCCAAATGCATGACCTTACATTTTTTTAACATTAAATCCCAGCTGCCAGATTCTAGACCATTCTTCAAGCTTAGCTAGATCCCTTCTCATGTTATCTACACCTTCCTGGGTGTCTACTCTATTGGAGATTTTGGTATCATCCGCAGAGAGGCAAACCTTACCCGACAACCCTTCCACTATATCACTAACAAAGATGTTAAAAAGAATCGGACCAAGGACAGATCCCTGGGGCACACCACTGGTAATATCCTTCTCCTCAGAGTGAGCTCCATTTACTTGTACTCTTTGTCGCCTCTCACCCAACCAATTTCTAACTCAAGCAGTAACTTTAGGGTCCATCCCTAGGGTGCTCAGTTTGTTTATAAGTCGCCTGTGAGGAACAGTGTCAAAGGTTTGCTGAAATCTAAATACACCACATCTAGGGCTCTCCCTCGGTCCAACTCCCTGGTCACCCAGTCAAAGAAATCAATCAGATTTGTCTGACAAAACGTGCCTCCGGTGAATCCATGCTGCCTCGGATCCTGTAATCCGCTAGACTCCAGAAACCTCACTATTTTCTCTTTCAGCAGCGTTTCCAATAATTTACTCACCACCGGTTAAACTAACCGGCCTGTAGTTTTCAGCCACATCCTTATTTCCGCTTTTGTGTAAAGGCACCACATGAGCCTCTCTCCAGTCCTTTGGCACCACTCCCGACTCCGAGGCATTGAAAAGGTCAGTCAGTAAAGCTGCTAGAACGTCCCCAAGTTTCCTCAGTATTCTATGGTGTATCCCATCCAATCCCATCGCTTTGTCTACTTTAAGTTGAACTAGTGTCTCGGGAACACAGTCTTCTGAAAATTGTTCAGGATGTCCCTCGCTTCTGTTCCTGTTTGTGGGTGTTTTCTGAAGTCCTGCTCCTGGTTTTTCATCTGTGAACACAGAACAGAAATATTTGTTAAGCAATTCCGCTTTATCCTTATCAGCTTCTACATATTCCTCCCCTTCACCCTTGAGTCTGACAATACCACTTTTGCCCTTCCTCTTCTCACTAATACATCTGAAAAATGTCTTATCCACCCATTTTATTGCATTGGCTATTTCCTCCTCCTTTTGAATCTTTGCCTTCCTGACTACTTTGCTAGCTTCTCTAAGTTTTTCCAAATACAGATACCTGTCTTCCTCTGTCTGTGATTTCTTGTATTTCATGAAGGCCTCCCTCTTTTTCTTCACTTTTTCAGCTACTTCTTTTGAAAACCATAGTGGTCTCCTTTTCCTTTTACCTTTATTTACCATTTTAACAAAAAGGTTGGTTGCCCTTAAAATATCCCCTTTTAGTTTTGCCCACTGTTTTTCTACATCCCCCAGCTATTCTCATCCCACTAACGACTCCCTGAGGTATTGGCCCATCTTGGCAAAGTTAGTCTTCCTAAAGTCTAAGATCCTCACCTTTGAATGGATTCTAACAGCCCTAGTCCTAATACTGAACCACACCATCTGGTGATCACTGGATGCAAAATGATCTCCCACTACAACATCAGAAACACTTTCACCATTGCTAAGCACCAAGTCCAGTATGGCCCCTTCACATGTTGGGTCTGTTACCAATTGCCTGAATAGTTCTCCCTGTAGAGAATCCAGGATCTCCTTACTTCTAGATGATACTGCAGCAGGAATGTGCCAATCAACATCTGGCATATTGAAATCTCCTATCAGTAGCACTTCCCCTTTCCTAGCAATGCTGCGTATGTCTTCAATTAACTGTCTGTCCACCTCTTCTTCTTGTGAGGGAGGTCTATCACACCAGTGCAAATAGATTTCTCTTTCCCTCTTTCTAGTTTAACCCACAATGCCTCCTCTCTCCCTTTTAAGCTCTGTAATTCCAAAGCTTTAATAGTAGTTTTTACATATAGTGCCACTCCTCCTCCCCTTCTTCCTACCCTGTCCTTTCTGAATAAAGTATAGCCAGGTATAGTTACATCCCAATCATGGTTTTCTGTGAACCATGTTTCTGTAACTGCCACTAAATCCAAGTCAGCCACTCCCACCAAAGCTTCAACATCAGGGATCTTATTTCCCATGCTACGGGCATTTATACACACTGCTTTCCATATGTTACCCCTGTTACCCATCTCCATAAAGATATTTGATGTATCACCTACCTGGTGGCTTTCTTCACCCATCCCCAACGAATCTAGTTTTTCAAAGATAAGGTACAGGAGATTGCTACCCTCATCAAGCAACACAGTGACACCTTAAGATGCTGTCCAGGTACACTTATTTATTTTATTTATTTATTTATTTATCTGTATTTATATCCCGCTTTTCACCGGGTCAAAGCGGTGGGACATATAACAGGGGGGGGATCAATAGTGGGGGGGGGGGGGCCATCACCGGGGGCTCAACATTGATGATTTTGGGGCGAACATAGAGACTGACAGGATAGTAGAGTTACTGGTCTGGAGTTCTTGAAGAGAAATATGGGGGTTCCTTTTCAGAGATGTTCTTGGAATAGGACGGTTTTTAGCTGCTTTTTGAATGATAGGAGATCACCGTTGTTCCTGATGTGGCTTGGTAAAGAGTTCCAGAGGGATGGGGCATAGAGTTCAAAGGCTCTGTTGCAGGTCTGTTGTGTTGCTTTGGTTCTTTTGTGGTGGATGGCAATGGAGCTTTTGGAGGATTGTCTGGTTGTTCTGCTGTGGGTTGGGCGAGGCAGTAGGCTGCGGAGTGGGGTGCCTTGTGTTTGGTGGATGGTTTTGTGGGTGAGGAGAAGAGCTTTCTACTTGATTCTAGCTTCGAAGGGGAGAATATGAAGGTCTCTCAGAATTGGGGTGATGTGGTCCCGTTTCTTTGCATTGTGAATTATTCTCGCCGTGGTGTTTAGGGCAGTTCGGAGGGGATTGGTTTGTATGGCAGGTAGGCCATGGTAGATTATGTTGCAGTAGTCCAGGTGAGGGAGTGTCAGAGCTTGCATTACTGTCCTGAAGTCCTGTGGTTCGAAAAGAGGTCGGAGACGTTGTACCGTTTTCGCCTTGTGGAATACAGTTCAGTGGAATACAGTTCTAGTGGTCTTGTTGATTTGCTGCCTAAGGGTTAGGGCTTGGTCAGTGATGATGCCGAGATATCTTATGTGTGGTTGTATTTGAATTTGTGTGGTTCCCATGGTGAGGTGAGTGGGTGGTTTGAAGTATGGGTCTTTTGTCACTATAAGAGCCTCGGTCTTCTTTATGTTAATGGATAAGTTGTTCTCTTGTAGCCAGTTGGATACGTCGGTGAAGCAGGTTGATAGCTGGTCGTTTGTTGGGTCTGTGGTTGTAATTGGGGCGTAGAGCATTATGTCGTCGGCGTATATGTGGAAGTTGACATTGTTGACACTTCCAAATCAACCTTCTCTTCCTCTAGAAGGTTCCACTTTGGAGGGAAAAGAAGATCTTATTGCTCTCACAGGCATAGGTCTCTTTGCCTTCCTGTTTGACCCAGACCAAACACGGATTTTGCTCTCGCCCTAAAGTCCCCAGCCAAAATCAGGGACAGGGTTTGACTGGTTCCTTAAGAACAAATCCAATGCCTCTGTCCTGATCACAGACAACCTTCCTGTAGAAGGGAGGATCCCGTTCTTTGCAGATGGCCTCTTGTAATCTCTGACACTTGCATTCTCAAAATCATCCAGGATGGGTACAGATTACACCTATTTCAACAACCACCAAATTGTCCACTAAGAGGACAGTCACTAGCCTCTCATGACCAAGAATTACCACTTTAAGAAATCATAGGAACATAAGATATGTTATATTGGGTCAGACCAAGGCCCATCAAGCCCAGTATCCTGTTTCCAACAGTGGTCAATCCAGATCACAAGTACCTAGCAGGTTCCCAGAAAGACACGCAGGTTCCACAGTACTTGTATTGCGGCAAGCAGTGCATTTCCCGGGTCTTTTTTAATAATGGTTTATGGACCTTTCCTCCAGGAACTTGTCCAAACCTTTTTTAAACCCAGCTACACTAACAGCTTTTACTACTCTAGTAATGAATTCCAGAGTTTATTATGCATTGACTGAAAAATTACTGGGCGGAGGGTTTCAAGGTTTTATCCGCGATGACGTATGGCTCTTTTTCCTGGGTGGTCGTTCCTAATATAGAATCTTGCATCATGTAACTGTAGTTTGGGTTGTTCTTTCCTAGGTGCATAACTTTGCACTTGTCCACATTAAATTTCATCTGTAATTTGGATGTCCAGTCTTCCAATTTATCAAGGTCCTCTTGCAATTTTTCACAATCCTCTTGTGTTTTAACAACTTGAAAAACTTTTGTCTCATCTGCAGATTTGATCACCTCACTCATTATTCCCAATTCCTGGTCTTTATCTGCTGTCATATACTATGTTACTATTTATGAAGATGCGAAAAAATAGCAGGCCCAGCACATATCCCTGGGGTACTCCACTATTTACCTTTCTCCATTGAGAAAATTGGCCATTTAGCCCTACTCTCTGCTTTCTATTTTTTAACCATTTCCTGATCCACAATAGTACAATGACTTCTATCCCATGATTTTCTCATGAGGGACCTTGTTGAAGACTTTCTGAAAATCCAGATACACTATATCGACTGGCTCGCCTTTTTCTACCTCTTTATTCATACCTTAAAAAAAATTAACAGATTAGAAAGACAAGACTTTCCTTGGCTAAATCTGTGTTGGCTTTCTACCATTAAACCATGACTATACATGTTCAGTAATTTTATTCTTTATAATAGTGTCTACCATTGTGCCTGGTAGTGACGTCAGGCGCACAGGTCTGTAGTTTCCTGGATCAGCCCTGGAACCCTTTTCAAAAATTGGCGTTACATTGGCCATTCTCCAATCTTCAGTTACTACAGATGATTTTAATGATAGTTCACAGATTACTAATAGTAGGTCTGCAATCTCATATTTCAGTTCTTTGAACATCCTTGGATGTATATCATCTGGTACAGGTGGTTTGCTACTCTTCAGTTTATCAAATAGTTATAATACATCTTCCCAGTTTATCGATATTTCTTTCAATTCTTCTGATACATCACCTTTAAATACCATTTCAGGCATGGGTAACTTGTTTACATCTTCTTCAGTAAAGACTGAAGCAAAGAATTAATTCAGTCTCTCCGCTATGGCCTTGTCTTCCCTTAGTTCCCCTTTTACTCCTCTATTATCTAATGATCCAACTGACACTCACAGATTTTTTGCTACGAATATACTTGAAAAAGGTTTTATTATGCATTTTTGCTTCCATGGGAAACTTTTTTCAAATTCTCTTTGCCTGCCTTATCAGTGCCTCGCATCTAACATGCCAGTGCATATGTTGTTAACCATTTTCGTCATTTGGCTCCTTTTTCCATTTACTGAAAGATGCTTTTTTTTGGCTAAAACAACCTCTCTGATCTCATCTTTAAGCCATACCTGGCATTTGTTTTGGCCTTCCTTCCACTTTTCTTAAAACATGGAATTCATTTGGTCTGGGCTTCCAAAATATAATTTTTAAATAATGCCCATGCTTGATGTAAATCTTTAAACTTTGCAGCTGCTCCTTTTAATTTTTTTCTTAACTATTTTCCTCATTTTATCTTAATCTCTCTTGAAAGTTAAAAGGTGGATTCCCTTGACATTCTTCCTCCATTTATTAAATCAATCATGCTGTTATAACTATTGCCAAGTGGCCCCAAACCCCTCATCTCTTGCACCAGATCCCGTGTTCCACTAAGGACTAGGTCCAAAATAACTTCCCCTCTTCTGTTCATGAACCAGCTGTTCCTAGAAGCAGTCATTTATTTCATCTAGAAACTTTATCTCCCCATCATGTCCTGCTGTGACACTGACCCAATCGATAGTGGGGTAATTGAAATCACCCATTATTACTGTGTTGTAACTTTTGTTAGCTTCCCTGATTTCTTTCAGCTTTTCATCTTTCATCTAGTCATTCTGGCCAGATGGTCGGTAATAACAGCCCCACTGCCATCACCTTCTCCTTTTTACATGGAATATCTATTCATAAAGATTCTATAGTGAAGTCGATACAGCATTGAAAGCCTTTTTAAAGAACAAAGCACCAGGCATTGATGACATTCCTATTGAAGTATTACAGCAATCTGATGCAGCTATTACCATACTTACAAGGCTCTGCCAGGAAATTTGGAAGACATCATCATGGCCAACGGACCAGAAAAGATCTGTGTTTATACCAATACTGAAGAAAGGTGATCCAACTGACTGTGGAAATTATTGCACAATCACTCTGATCCCACATGCCAGCAAGATTCTAATTAAGATTATTCAACAAAGACTACAACCATACCTGGAACAAGAACTACTTGAAGTACAAGCAGGGTTCAGAAAAGCACGAGGAACAAGAGACATCATTGCGAATGTGAGATGGATCCTTGAAAAGACTAAGACATACCAAAAGGATATCTATATGTGTTGTATTGACTTCAGCAAGGTTTTTGACTGTGTAAACCATGAGAAACTCTGGGCCACATTAAGAAGCATGGGTATACCAGAACACCAGATCGTTCTCTTGCACAACCTTTACATTGATCAAGAAGAGACAGTTCAAATGGAACTAGGGGAAACAGAATGGTTTAAAATCAGCAAAGGTGTACAACAAGGCTGCATACTTTTCCCCCTGCCTGTTTAATTTATATGCAGAACAAATCATCAGAGAAGCAGGACTGTATGAAGACAACAGATGTGTGAAGATTGGTGGGAGACTCATCAACAACCTTCACTATTCTGATGATAGCACATTACTGGCTGAAAGTGAAGAAGATCTGAAACATTTGCTTCTCAATATCAAGGAACATAGTCTTAAAATGGGCCTGCACCTTAATGTAAAGAAGACAAAGATTCTGACAACTGGCAAAATCAATAAGTTCTTCGTTGATGGAGAAGAAGTTGAAATAGTGGACAACTTTAACCTACTTGGATCAATAATCAATAAAGAAAGAACTAACAGTCACGAAATCAGATGACGCGTTGCTCTTGGCAGAAAGGCTATGTAGGACCTAGACAAGATTTGCAAGAGCAGAGATGTCTCTCTCCATAGAAAGATTCAACTCGTTCAAGCCATGGTATTTTTAATAATGTCATATGGATGCGAAAGTTGAAAAAGATAAACAGGAAGAAAATTGATGCCTTTGAATTATAGTGCTGGCGACGAATATTGTGTATCCCATGGACTGTCTGAACAACAAACTAGTCAGTATTAGAGGAGATCAAACCTAAGATTTCTTTAGAAGCTCAGAAGACAAGACTTTGACTTTCATACTTTGGACATATCATGCAAAGAGAGAGATCATTAGAGAAAGACGTCATGCTTGGCAAGGTAGAAAGTCAAGGCAAAAGTGGAAGGCCTGCAGTGAGATGGATCAATACAGTAACAGCAGCTATTGGTGCCACTCTGTCAACAATGAGATGTCTGACTGAAGAGCGAAAACAGTTTAGGACAACTATTCAGAGGGTCGCCATGAGTCGACAATGACTTGACGGCACTTAACAACAATCATTGTGATATAGTTTGCACCCAGGTATCACAGTGTCCCATTGGTTGACCTCCTTCTACCAGGTCTTTGGGATGCCAGTTATATCTAAACTTTCATTTAGTGCTATATATTCTAACTCTCCCATCTTATTTTTTAGACATCTAGTATTTGTATACAGGCATTTTAGCGGTTGTATTTTATTCATTTTAATCTGGTTATCAGTTGATGGGGTAATTTGGAATCTTCTAGCTCTGTCTGCTCGGTACTTAAGGGCATCTGGGTTACTTTTATCTTTATTGAACCTCTCTAACAGGATGTCTTAACTTCTCTCTTTTGCTAGTATCCTTCAAGGATACATCTTCCAAACCATACACTAGGGTGACTATCTGCTTTCCCCTATTAATCTAGTTTAAAATCTGCTCTATCTCCTTTTTAAAGGTTAATGCCAGCAGCCTGGTTCCATTCCAGTTAAGGTGGAGCACATCCTTTCTGAAAAGCCTCTCCCTCTCCAAGAATGTTGCCCTTACTCCTCTTCCTTGCACTATTGTGGTCTAGTGGTTAGGACAAGGTGTGGTCTAGTGGTTAGGACAAGGTACTTCAGGCCGAAGGGCCGGGGGTTCAAGTCCCACCTGGGGACAGCAATCTCAGGCCGGAGGGACTGGGGTTTCTAGTCCTATAGGCACTGCTTGTGATCTTGGGCAAGCCACTTAACCCTCCATTGCCCATGTTCCCTGTAAGTATTAGCGTATGTGTCTCATATCCCCTCGTGTTAAATGTATCCCCCAATTGACCGCTTTGACCCGGTGAAAAGCGGGATATAAATACAGCTAAATAAATAAATAAATAAATATTGTCTCATTCATGCATTGAGACTCCAGAGCTCTGCCTGCCTTTTAGGTCCTGCGCATGGAACGGGAAGCATTTCAGAAAATGTTACCCTGAAAGCTCTGGATTTCAACTTCCTACATAAAAGCCTAAATTTGGCCTCTAGAACCTTCCTCCCACACTTTCCTATGTCATTGATACCAACATGTACCAAGACAGCAGGCTCCTCCGCAGCATTATCTAAAACATTGTCTAGGTGGTGCGTGAGGTCTGCTATATTCGCACCAGGCAGGCATGTTACCAGGCAATCCTCATGTCCACCAGTCACCCAGTTATCTATATGCCTAATGATTGAATCGCCAACTATTACAGTCGTCCTACCCCTTCCCTCATGGGCACATGTCCTTTGAGAAATCTCCTAAGTACAAGAGGGTTTTACATGACCTTCCAGTGGCAAATGCAGTTAGGCCTGTTCCACCAAGGTAAGAAGGGCAGAGATTTTACTCAAGGCATTTCCCGGTCAAAAAGAAAACACGGGTATTCTGTCCTATCCTAGATCTAAAAAATCTGAACAAATACCTTGTTTGGAAATAGTTTAGAATGGTTTCCCCTGAAACCCTGATTCCTTTCCTTTGAAAAGGGGATTAGCTATGTTCTTTGGATCTAAAGGATGCCTATACTCACATTCAGATACATCACAGTCACAGGAAGTATCTGCAATGTATAGTAGGGAAACACTACTTCCAACATTGCATATTGCCCTTTGACCTTGTGTACGCACCTTGTGTAATTACAAAGTGTCTCTCGGTAGTTGCAGAGCATCTACACAAACTGGGTGTGCATGTGTTTTCCCTAATTATATGATTGGCTGGTAAGAAGCACATCTCAGGAAGGGGTCCAAGAATCAGTTTGCATGACATTGGAGTATTGGAGCTACTAGGGTTTGTCATAAATTATCCTAAGTCAAATTAAACTATAATTGTGTGACAGGCTTAATCGAAACTGGGCTAGACATGACTCAAGTGAAGGCCTTTCTTCTGAAAAAGAGGCTTGCCCATCTTTTGGCAATCAAGAGACAAATCAACATAGCTGTGAGACACATGCTGAGAATATTGGGCCACAAGGCTTCCATAGTTCAAATTACTCCCTTGGCACATCCCAAGATATGACAGACTCTCCTGAAGCTCAGAGACTCCATGATCCTCATAGCCCCTTATTGGCACAGACAGCCCAGGTTCCTTTTATTACTCAAGCTATATGTCAGAAAACCAATCCATCTCTGGGATTCACCAACCCTCATTACACAAGACCAGGGAATGATGTTGCATCCCATCATAAAGTCCCTTGCCCTCACAGCTTGGATGTTGAGAGGCTAACATTATCTTCCCTGAACTTGTTGGTTGCTGTCACCAATGTCCTCTTTGCTTCCCGGACAGATTCTACTCTGAGGTCTTATGGTTTTAAATATCAGAGGTTTGCTGGTGTGAGGGATAGGCCTTAGATCCTTTCTGATGTCCCACACAAAAACTGCTTGAATACCTTTCATGTTTTTTTGACAAGAGGCTGGTCTGAAAACCAACTCAGAGTACACCTCTGTGCAATTAGCATTTATTTATTTATTTGGTTGGTTCTTCTATACCGCCACTTCCAGAGATCAGGGGCGGTTTACAATCAACAGAACGAAACAGAACAAGTTCCATGGAACAGTAGTTAAACTATTTACAAGAACATATCTTACAAATCACATTTTGTAAAACTTAGTAGAGCTTTGTAGATCCACTATTTACTATTTACATAGGTACAAAATGTATTTTGTATTTTTATCAACTACTACATTATAGTTGTGCAATGGAACCTTAGTTTTTGATATTACATAGTTCACTGATTGTGAGCATCTAAAGAGAGTAGGTGTGGTGGATTTGAGAGGGTAGTGATGGGGGAGGTTACTGATTTGTTCTTTGAGTGTGTTGTGTGTCTGTTTGTGAGGGGGGTGGGGGGTCGGTTGAATTTCCAAAATGTTCAGTGAATAGGAACATTTTGAGTCCTTTTCTGAATAGCTGCAGGTCTTTGGTCATGCAAATTGGTAATGGCAGATCATTCCAGAGGCTGGGTGCAGTGAATGAGAAGGCTCTAGAGCTTGTGTTTTGTTTCGTCCTACAACTGTCATTCCTTATCGTCCCTCCAGTCCAGCCCCGCACCTCTGGAAACGGTGTGGTTTTTGCTGTTTGTTTTATATAGGGGAGCATGCTGAGGGTGTGATCTAATATTATACCCAAGGTATTTCACTTCTTGTTTAACAGGGAGGATTATATTGTTGATCGTGATGATTTTAGGGGAGGGACGGCATTTTGGTTCCTCGAAACAAACATAGCTTTGTCTTTTTTAAAATTGATATTAAGGTGGTTGATTTTTAACCAAGATTTGGTTTCTCTTATGCATTCTGATAGATTGAGATAGGAGGGGTTATTTGTATCTATGAGGAGGAACAGCATAATGTCGTCACCATAAATGTAATGTCCAATGTTGAATTTCCTGAATATGTCTGTGATGGGTTGCAAATACAAGTTAAAAAGTAAGGCTGAGAGCGCCTAGCCTTGTGGTATCCCATGATCTTGGGGAATGTCTCTGAAGTTTCTTGGCCCAGTTGGACACGCAGCTTACGGTTTGTTATGTATGACTTAAACCAATGAAGGACAGTACCTCCTATGCCTAGTTGTGCCAATTTCTTGATTAGTGTGTTATGATTGTTCCTGTGCGGATATCCAGTTTAGTCCTCCACAATCGGGTACTGCCCCTCTCACTGCAGCCTGTAGACTGGACCAATCAAATCTTCTGTAGTACATATCCGGCAGGAGCTCCCAGAAGCCCCCCAGTGTGTCCAGTCTCGTTGCAGTGTGTAGACGTAAAAGTGTGTCCTCTGGGCACACTTAGTGACCTTTGCAGGAGCAACACTAGTTAGTTGTTTTTAGGGTTTGTTTTGGGGCATTTCTCTACTATTTTTGTTTTTGGTAGCTAGCTGTGCCTTTAAAAATAAGAAAGACAAAAGAAGCCTGTCTCCCTGGAGCTGTGCCACAGGAGACTAGGAGAAAGTCAGACCTGCTGGCTGCTGTGGCCTGCCTAGCACATTTTATCAGCCCTGGGTGAGCTTCCCCTAGACAGGACGGGGAATTGCCATACCTATAAGGCAGTGCCTGGTACTGGGAGATTGTGGCTGAATCTTCTGTTCCTGAGCTGGTAGGAGTTTGCATTTCATTTTTTCTTTCTTGTGTGCAATGCTCTGTCTGGGATGCCAGCGTTTCTGTAGGCTCTCCTGAGCCCATTTGGCAGTTTTTATTCAATCTGCTCGTGTGCCCTGTATTAGAGGGTCGTTTTATTTGTTTTCCATATTATTTGGTGGTTTTTATATTTTCGCGCCGTTTTTTACCGCGGGTGAAAAAGTGCGGCGGCCATTTTGGATTTTAAAAGTGCTTTTCCAGGCATTTTTGATCGCTGTGCACAGGTTCCCCTAGCGTTTTTGGGGTTCCTCTTTCTGGCGATTTTGCTCAGGGCCCCCCAGGGATCCTGGGATATATTTTGTTTCTTGTAAAAAAAAAAAAAAAAAAAGTTAAGTTACTTTTAAATCGGGGCTGATTTGCATAGGATTGCCCAGGTGGTGTGGGCTTTCCTGTGGCTGTCTTATTCTATTCCCCTGGGCAGAGGTGGCCTTGGGATGGCTTCCAAGCCCCAGTGTGTGATTTGTGGGTCCCGCAGGACGGCAGGGACTGACTCTGGCATCTGCAGGGGCTGTGCTGCAGTGCCCTCTGAGTTAGAGCAATCTGTGAATGTTCAGGAACAGGCTACCCCTGGGGATGCTTCTACTTCCGGGGACAGCGTTCTTTCTCCAAGCATCCCTCAGTCTGGCTCGGTTCCTCCGGCCAGCGGTTCAGTGGCTGCGCTCCAGCAGGCGGCTGTTGCTGCCTCAACTATGGACTTCTCCCCTGATTTTGTACTCCTCATGCATCAGGCATTTCGCCTGAGCAGGTCCGGACAGTTGCCGGCTGTCTGGCCCCCCTCCCTCCCCTCGGGGTCCTTGGGGGCGGCTCAGTGTCCCTCACCGCCCGGGGGCAAGCGGCTTCGGTTGGGGGGACAAGAGCAGGACGCCCTGGGTCTCCTGGATTCCGAGGCAGAGGGCGATCCTGAGACTGAAGCGGAGGATTTGGAGGATGGGGAGATCCCTGGGCCGGAAGATCAGGCTCGGGTCATTCGAGTGTTCCGTAGGGACGAGCTGGTTCCTTTGGTCACGGAGTCCCTTCAGGCGCTAAACCTTTCGGCGGTGCGGTCCCTGGAGGAGGAGGGTCTTGAGGATCCTCTGATTCAAGCAGTCAGGGATGCCCAGGTGGTTTTTCCCCGTCCACCGCGTGGTGGATCAGATGATCCAGGCGGAGTGGGAGCACCCGGAATCCGGTTTGAAGGGGATTCGGACCATGAATCGGCTTTATCCTCTTGCTGACAAGGACAGGGACTTGTTCAGGTCCCCCCGGGTGGATGCTGCGGTCTCCGCAGTGACCAAGAAAACCACCATCCCGGTTGAGGGGGCGGCGGCCCTCAAGGACGGGCAGGATAAGAAGGTTGATAACTTGCTCAAGCAAACCTTCGATACGGATGCCGTGTCATTGCAGGCCTCTATCTGTGGGGCTTGGGTGGCTCGGTCGTGTCTGCGGTGGTCACAGCAACTGCGCTCGAGCTCCGGACTAGACCAGCAGGGTCTGGTGGAGGTGACCCGGCTGGAGTCCGGCTCGGCTTACCTGGCGGATCTGTTTTATGATTTGATCCGCGCGTTGGCTAACAGTATGGCATCCGCGGTAGCAGCGCGCCGGTCCCTCTGGTTGCGCAGCTGGGCGGCGGACAGTTCTTCTAAGGCCCGCCTCAGTAAGCTGCCGTTTAAGGGCAGATTATTATTTGGGGAGGCTCTCGAGAAATTGGTAAAGGATCTCGGTGAGTCCAAAGGGGGCCGGCTTCCGGAGGATAAACCAAGGTCCAACCGGTCCACCTCGTCGGCGTGGGGATCCTTTCGGGATCAGCGCAGGTTTCGGCCCTCCCGCCAGTGGTCCTCGCAGCGGGGCCGGTTTGGAGCCCGTAGCCAAGGATTTCGGGCTTTCAGGGGAGCCGGCAGAGGCTTCTCCGCAGCCGGCTCTTCATCGGGTTCTTCCTTTGGACGCAAGCCACAATGACGCCAGGCAGGCTCTGGAGGGAGGACCGCTTGTCGGCGGTCGCTTGCGCGACTTTCTTTCCTCTTGGGCCCAAATAACGTCGGATCGCTGGGTGCTACAAATTATAGAGGAGGGTTACGCTCTGGAATTTGCGTTCCCACTTCCAGATTCCTTTGTTCTGTCTCCCAGCAGGGGCGAGCAAAAGACGAGGGACATCAGCGTGACCCTGGCTCGATTGTTGGCGCTGGGAGCGGTGGTTCCAGTGCCTCCCTTGGAAAGAGGCGCTGGTCGCTACTCCATCTATTTTGTGGTACCCAAAAAGGGCGACTCTCTGCGTCCGATTTTGGATCTCAAAGGCGTGAATCGCGCGCTCAGAGTGCCGCATTTCCGCATGGAAACCCGGCGGTCAGTCATTGTAGCGGTGCGAAAGGGGGAGTTTTTGACGTCCCTCGATCTTACCGAGGCCTATCTGCACATTCCGATACACCCAGCCCATCAGCGGTTTCTCCGCTTCGCGTTCCCGTGGGGCCACTTTCAGTTCCGGGCCATGCCGTTCGGCTTGGCTACGGCCCCGCGCACTTTCACAAAGGTGATGGTGGTGGTTGCGGCGGCCTTGCGCAAGGAGGGCATTTTGGTCCATCCTTACCTGGACGACTGGTTGATACGAGCAAAATCCGGTCGAGAGTGCCTGCGGGTCACGAGCAGGGTGGTAGCTCTGCTGCGATCCCTCGGCTGGGTGGTGAACGAAAGAAAGAGTTGTCTGCGGCCCTCGCAGGACCTGGAGTATCTGGGGGTGCGCTTCGACACTGCTCGGGGGCTGGTGTGCCTTCCCGAGCGCCGCGTCCTGACGTTGCGGGCTCTTGTCCGACTATTTCGGGGGATGCCCGCTCCGTCGGCGTGGTGGTACCTACGGCTTCTCGGAACGATGGCGGCGACCTTAGAGGTGGTTCCGTGGGCGCGGTTCCACATGCGCCCGCTACAGAGGGCGCTCCTTCGTCGCTGGTCCAACCAGTGCGATTCCTTGCACAAGAGACTGCCCTGCCCGAAGGCAGTGCGGCGGTCGCTTCGGTGGTGGCTCTCCTCCGAGAACCTGACGCGGGGAATTCCCTTGGAGCCTCCTCTGTGGGTCCCCCTCACTACGGATGCGAGCCTAGTCGGCTGGGGAGCACACTGCGAGACCCGCTTCACGCAGGGGGTGTGGTCCTCGCAGGAAGCGTCTTGGTCGATCAACCGCCTCGAGCTTCGGGCGGTCCGACTAGCCCTGATGGCCCTGGAACCTCTGCTCCTGGGCCGGGCGGTCCGAGTCTGGTCGGACAATGCGACCACGGTGGCGTACATCAATCGCCAAGGGGGCACAGGGAGTGTGGCCCTGGAAACCGAAGCGACGGCCTTGTTCAGCTGGGTGCAGACTCGGCTGCCGGCGATCTCGGCGGCGCACATTGCAGGCGCGGACAATGTCCAGGCCGACTTTCTCAGCAGAGTGCGGGTGGACCCCGGAGAGTGGGAGTTAAATCCTCAGGTGTATGCGCAGATAGTTCGGCGGTGGGGTCCGCCCATCATGGATCTCATGGCGACCTTCCAGTCGGCCAAGACAAGTCGCTTCTTCAGCAGACGGCGGGAGCGGATGTCCGAAGGACTCGACGCTCTCATTCAGCCGTGGCCGACGTCCGGGATGCTGTACGTTTTCCCCCCGTGGGCCCTGATCAGTCGGGTCGTCCAGCGCATCGAGGGCCATCAGGGCCGGGTGCTGCTGGTGGCTCCGGATTGGCCCCGGAGGCCCTGGTATGCCGACCTCGTTCGGCTTCGAGACGGCGTGCCGTGGCGCCTTCCGGCGCTACCGGATCTTCTTCTTCAGGGCCCCTTGCGGATGCCCCAGGTGGCTCGGTTCTCGCTTACGGTTTGGGCATTGAGAGGGCTCGGCTGAAAAAGAAGGGTTATTCGCCCGCGGTGATTTCCACCTTACTGCGGGCAAGAAAGTCGTCCACTTCTCTTACTTATGTTCGAATTTGGAGAATTTTTGAGGACTGGTGCTCCCGGCGTGGAGTTCGGGCGGCGACGGTCTCGGTGCCCGTCGTGCTCAGCTTTCTGCAGGATGGCTTCGAGAAGGGTCTCGCGGCCAGTTCCCTGAAGGTCCAGTTGGCCGCGCTCTCTTGCTATAGAGGCAAGGTTTTGGGCCGCCTTCTTGGCGCTCATGCGGATGTGCGGCGTTTCTTGACCGCCGTGTTTCATTTGCGGCCTTCCCGCAGAGCGGTGATTCCTCCGTGGGATTTGAATTTAGTTCTGCGGGCCCTGGCTCGGGAACCCTTTGAGCCCTTGCGGAGGGCATCCTTGAAGGATCTCACGTTGAAGACGGTTTTTTCTGGTAGCCCTTTGCTCGGCACGGCGCATCTCGGATCTACAGGCCTTGTCATGCCGAGAACCTTTCTTGTCTTTTTCTGCGGAGCGGGTTGTGCTCCGTCCGGTTCCCTCCTTCCTGCCAAAGGTGGTGTCTCCTTTTCACCTGAATCAGGCAGTATTTCTACCAGTGATTTCGGCGGACTCGGTCGAGTCGGTGGACAAGGGGCTTCACCGGCTTGATGTGGGCCGCACGCTGCGTCGGTATTTACAGTCTACCGAGTCATTTCGGAAGACTGATCGGCTTTTTGTGCTCTTTGGGGGTGCACGGAAAGGGGAGGCGGCGGCTAAGGCCTCCATTGCTCGATGGCTTAAAGAAGCGATCGCCTCCGCGTATCTGTTGCAGCGGCGGCCGGTTCCGGAGGGGCTCCGGGCTCATTCTACTAGGGCTCAGGCGGCCTCTTGGGCGGAGCAGGGTCTGGTTCCACCAGCGGAGATCTGTAGAGCGGCCACTTGGTCGTCTCTGCATGCTTTCAGCAGGCACTATCGCTTGGATGTGTCAGCGGCTCGGGATTCCTGTTTTGGTTCGGCGGTTTTGCGCGCCGGCCTACAAGGTCCCGCCCGGTCTTAACTGCTCTGTTACATCCCGATTGTGGAGGACTAAACTGGATATCCGCACAGGAAATGGAAATTACACTAACCTGGTAATTGTAGTTCCTGTAGGATCCAGTTTAGTCCTCCTTCCCTCCCGAATATCTGCATGATCTTGCGGCGCGCTATCCCGAGCGGGAGATTCTAAGATAGTTTTGCGTCCCGTTCGGACCTTAGCGGCAGTCGTGCTTATAGCTATGGCTCTTCCCTTTCTTTTGGGGTTCCGTAAGCTCCTTAGTACCTGGGGGGAGCTCTGTGTCAATTTAGGGGCGTCGATTCCGGCGCCGTGCAGTGTTCTGACTTCCTCGTTTGGGGAGGGAGTTGGTTATTCCAGGGGGGGAAGTACAAGGTTTAATGTTAATCTGATAATAATCTGATGTGTTGCTTCGTTCAGTATGCTTTGTTACTAGTACACTGGGGGGCTTCTGGGAGCTCCTGCTGGATATGTACTACAGAAGATTTGATTGGTCCAGTCTACAGGCTGCAGTGAGAGGGGCAGTACCCGATTGTGGAGGACTAAACTGGATCCTACAGGAACTACAATTACCAGGTTAGTGTAATTTCCATATATTGTCGAATGCTGATGCTATATCTATAAAGAGGAGAATGAATCCTCGCTTATGGTTATCTGTACCTCTGATGAGGTGGTCCATTAGTGTTACCAATAAGGTTTTGACTCCATGGAAGGGACGAAAGCCGATTGGTGAGAGTCCAAGGGAGCATAGAGGTCAATGTAATCTTGAAGTTACAATTGGATGATTTTTTTCTATTAGTTTGGCAATAAATGGTATGCTGGCTATAGGTCTGTATGAGCTTGGTTCTTTTGGATCAAGTGTGTTATTCTTCAGTATGGGGCGGATGGAAGTAAGTTTAAGGGCATCAGGTATGATGCCTTGTGAGAGGGAGTGGTTGATTATGTATAGGAGGTATGGGGCCAGTTCAGTTTGGTGGACTTGATCCAGGGTACAGGGCAGGGATCCAGGGGGGAGGTTGTGGTGTTGATCATTGTTATAATCTTAAGGAGGTGTTTTTGATCGATTAAATGGAAGTTATCCCATTTGTTGGGGTTTGTTGAGCAAAGATGGGAGGGGGTGCAGGAGTTGCAGGATTTATTTTTTAGCTTGTCTGCGAAATGGGTGGCTAGTATTTGCATGTTTATTATACCAAGTTCTGATTTATCACCATCATGTAGAAGGCAAACCCATCTCTATCAAGCCTTTAGTTATTCACTACATGTAGGGCTTATGTCTTTTAAATCTACCCCACAATTCTCCCGCAGAGTCTGGGGGGTCTCAATGTGGTTTTGTCTCGGTTGATGAAAGCTCCCTTTGAGCCACTTGATACCAGTGTACCAAGGTATGTGACCTGGAAGGTCTTGTTTTAGGTAGCAGTTACCTCAGTGAGCTCCAGACCCTGGTAGTTGATCCACCTTACACTGTTTTTAAACAATAGAGTGGTTCTGTGCATGCATCCTAGCAGTAAATTTGGAAAACTGAGATAATACTGCATGTACCTTGGCTTAGGAGTGAGGTTCATTACTGTCATGGTATGCATAAAACTAATAGAAAAGTTGTGTAAGAGCAAAACTACTGTCAAAATAATATCAAATGATATCTGCTCTTAAAACAGAAATCTCAACTAACAAAGTCTTATATCACAACCTATACACATTTCACAGGCAAAATGACCTCAGCAAAGCTTATATCCCACAGTTAGTGAAAAATCACCATAGGGAGCAGCATACGCTAACATCACTGGTCAAAATGGCACCATTCAACCACCTATAACTCTATATATACCAAACCTTAAAACACCCCCTAATTACTCTTGGGAAAAACACTTTAAACTGACTTCTAAAACTTCCACCATACAAACATACAACACATACAAACAGCGTCTCAAATTCACACAAGTCTGCCAAATTTGCATAACAAGGAGTTATACGGAATTCCACCAAAGCTGTAATCTCTCACCTAAAAGAAAGAAAAAGTAATTAGGCAAAAGCCAGGAATAACAGCACAGAAGTGCTCCATGTACTTATCTTCTTAACAGCAAGCTGGCACCGCAACGCCCCATCGCAAGCAAAGGTTCCAATGTTTACAAACACGATCCTAAGGATCTCCAAAAATATATGGTAGCGGGAAAAGAATTTCACTAAAATTAAACAAATTTTCTTCACACCCTACAGAAGCTTCCGTTTCGCCGAGATATGGCTTCTTCAGGGGTTTAATAATAAACCATCCTCTTCTTCTCAATCAGTTCACTGTCCCGCCATCGAACAAGACGGCGTGTGACGCACTTTTTAACAAGAACCCACAGCCAATCAACATCTCAACGCCCCCATAACATCACCATTAAACTCCCATTCACAAAAATCAACACCTAAAATTCTACATTGAAAGAGTAGAAATGCATAAAACTAATCCATTTGGAGAAATTGCCCCTGGGAGAAATACTTTCCAAGAAGCTCTCTTCCCTCTTAGAGACCAATGCAATCAAACTCATTTCAGCAGGGAAAAGGGGCAGCATTATTATTCCAAGTATTTCATGATGACAAAAAAATGGTTTGATACCATGTCATCCAAGACTTAAGGGCCTTGAACCCTTTTCTATTCTGAGTGGAGCTCAAAATGGTTCCCCTAGACAGCAAGCCAAAAAAAATAGGATATTAGTGATCAAAAATTAAAAATGTTGTCTTGAAACTGAAATTAACGCTCAGTAAGGTACCTTAAAGACACACAAAGTGGATTCCAGCATAAATATGGTATCAGAGGAGGACACCTTGGTGTGTGCTTCATGTTTTCCCCTCTGTTTGATTGGTAGTACTGCATACCTGACCTCATGGAGGAAACAGGAAGGAAAAGCTCCAATGAGATCCCTCCAGATGGGGTCATCCCTTGCCGAGACTTCAGGCAATGTTGGAGGAGTGCAGTAGATTCTCCAAGTTAGTAAACTCCAGAGGTTTGGCCGCCAAAGGGGTTCTCTTAGCACCAAAGATAGGCACTTCTAGGTTGTGTGGGCCTTTTCTTTCTCGACCACACGTCTGTGAAGCTGCAACTCTTTGGACCATGGACCTAAGAGGCAACCTGTGTCAAGTTCTTCCCTGGCAGATGATGGCAGAGAACAATGTAAAGGTACTATGGGAGTATCTGTCACAGGTAATGGCGTTCCAGTGCAGGTTTTTGGTGAAAACCTGCATTGGAATGCCACGACACCGGACTACGTGTGAGAAACCTTGCAAAAACTGGATTTGTCACTAGCACAGGTGACGGTGAATTTTAAAAAGGAGGTGGGAAAAATATGTGTACCAAATCTTGAGTCCAGGATCAGCTTATGGGGCAGGTTGAAGCCAGGATGAGTGAACTGGAGACTCAGCAGACTAAGATTAAGGAAGTGGTGAGGATACAAATAAAAGAGAAATATTTGTCAACATAGAATGGAATTTCTGTTAAATTATTTCTTGTCAGCTGATTTTAAGATTTTTTAATTTTCCTAAATGCCCACTGATATTACCTGTTGGTATGGTGAAGGAAATATATGATGGGAATATTAAAAATTACTAGAGCCTATTACTTCTTACTTGGGAGAGATGTTAGATCCACCAGTAGTGAACAAGGGGCGAGTAGCGATTTTGCCATGAAGTTCACCAGCTTTTTGGAGTCTTCATTAGAAGTAGTAATGGAGAAAATAACCCTGGTGGTCTCAATAATAAACCCCAAAATTCCAAATTATGAATACCTAAGATCAGAAGTCCTACTTTCAAATCATCACAAAAATAGGGCCTGCTAAATACCCATCTCCAGGGCTGACATGCTGGATAAAAGTATGTTTTTAATATCTCTAAAATTCACAATATTTTATTCACTTTGCCGTTTGGAGGAACACTATTCCATAAAGATGGAGTTGCTATTGAGAATGCTCTTGCCCACTAGCAACTTTACTTCATTCACATTACTTGAGAACTTATACCAGTGCAATTTATCTCTCAAATCCTTGGTTTCATGATTATGGAGCACCTTAATCACTGCCAGTGAAGTTTGGCCAAGGAAAGGCGAGCAAATTCCCTTTTTTTGTATTTATCAACATTTTAGCAGCAATATTATGTATTATTTGTAGCTTTCTTGTGGCTTTAGAAGGTAAGCCAATAAAGGAACTCTTAAAGTAATCCTTGCACTTGTTACCAAGGCTTGCATTACTGAATGAAGAGCTCCCCTCTTCCAAATATAGCTTTAATTGCCTCACTAAATGGAGTTTATAATAATCCCTCTGAGAAACCTAAACTATCTGAAACAGACATGAGTCTTCCTTATCCTGATTGAGTCCGCACTGAAAAGTCAGTTCCCCTGAGGCACAAAAGTTCTGTTTTCTGTATATTCAACACTAGACCACTTATCTTTAATCTCTGTAAAAGACAGTCCATTCAGTCATTCCGAAACCAAAATATTGGCTGCCAGTGCAAATTCAAGGCAAGGAACAAGGAGCTGATGGCTGTATCAAAAGATAAGGACCTGAGGAGGTGGTAGCATAACATCAGGGTCATGAGAGGGAAGGAAGAAGATGTGGCAGGGATTGCAGCAGCAGATCAGGGCCCAGGGAGGAGGAACTGGCAGATCGGGGCTTATGAGGAAAGAAGCGGCTGCAGTAGATCGATACCTGGGAGAAAAAAGGCAGCTATTGCAGTGGAAGATTAGGGCTGGGAAGGAATCTTTATGTAATGGTAAACCATAAAAAAGAAAGTGGAGAAATGCAGAAAATGTTATTTTGACAAAACAGCTAGAAGAAAAATATGATAAAATCAGGTTCCAAGTAATGAGCCACTTTGCATTCTCTTTTTCTCTCAGAAGTCAGCCATGCTCAAGACAGGAGGCTTTTTAAAGTGGAAGGATTTCATTATGCAGGTTACATTGTTACACTGTGACAGCATTGTAGTCTAGTTTGCTGCTGTTATGTGCCATCAAGTCTATGATTCTTGTCTCTCTGGTCAGATCTAGCTTAATTGAACTTTTGACTCCAAGGTAACAAATTAAAATCCATGCTCTGACTGGAGTTTTACTTCATGGAAATCAGTTGAATTCTTTGCAAATGGGTACAACTTTTATTAGATCAGCACAAAAGATCCAATCTGTCTGATTATGTGCAACTGTGTATAATAAGGTTCATGCTGGTTCACTAAAAGATATCCCTTTATGCAGTGAACCAGTTTTCCTGGCAGATTATGGCCACTAGAACTCTACACACTGTAGAATGGAGACATTGGGATCGTAAGGACGGGAAAATGCACTGTATCAGGAAATCTATTGGTTATCAACATGTCATGAGCATTTAGACACCTCCCCCCCCCCTCCCCAACTAGCCCACCATAAAATATAAAGTCATAATGCAGTTCAATCTGTTTCAGGCTATGGCTTTGAAGAGGACAGCTGCTGAAGCTCTCATGGAAGCTGAAAGCACAGATGAATCTGATGCATCACCTGTGAAAAAAATGAAGACTTCTTATAAGTGTGCTAAATGTGGATATTCCACAGACACTAATCTGGAGTTCCAGGAACACATACCCCAGCACAAGACGGACAACTCTACTTTTCAGTGCTTGCACTGCGGCTTGTGCTACACTTCTCAGATCTCCCTCAACAGGCATCTCTTCATTGTCCACAAGGTAAAAGAGGAGGAAGAGGATGAGGGGAAGAACCTCAAGAGACAGAAAAATGAGCACGAGGATCCCAATGAGGAGGCTAGCATCACAGCAGAGAAAGAAAGTCGGTGGGAATGTAAAGAGTGCAAGCAAACATTTCAGAGCGAAGAGGCCCATGGGGCTCACCTACAAACTCATGGTACAAGCTCTATATGCACAAAACACAATGGAGAATCAGAATAACCAAATGGGGAATGGGACATATCTTTCAAAAATATTTCAAAGACTGATGATTTAATAAATAGTTTTTACTCAAAATTGGGAGGGGCACAATATAAAGGGAAAAAGTAAATGAAAGGTGGTACTTTTTTTGTAGAAATGTGCATATTCTGTTGAAAGTTCATTTAAAATATCAATTGAAAAGTATCTTTTCTAAAGAAAATAACCCTCACCAAAGTCAGTGGCTCCAACCTACACTTCCAAATTTGCCATAGAGAGGGAAAAAAGGGAAAAAAAGAACAAAACCCAAAAAGCATCCTTCAACCTTAATGCTCTTTTAAAGGAAATGTAAAGAAGATAAAATAGGGTCAGATGCTGTCCTCAACCCTGCAACTCTTTAAAAAAAAAAAAAAAAAAAAGGTTTCTCAGCAAATATCTTTTCAGTACTTGCTGTTCATCTGACTATTGGGGATTTCACATATTGTTGATTTAGTGATTCAGAGTCTTTGCTGCTACCCATTTTTTAAAAGTTGTTTCTCTTCTAAACTTTGCCACATATTGACCCACTGGCCTCATTGATGCCTCTCTCTCTCCTCGCCCATGTCCTCTTCTTGTATACACTTAGTTTGCCTTCTGACAGCTGTCTGCACTTATTTAAAGCACAATGTTAATGGCCTTCCACTAAACATTCTTCATGAATACATGATAGCTGTAGATGTTGCCCTTTCAAATCAGTGTTACAGAATCAACTTGTATACTAAATCTGGATCATTTTAAAGAGAGGCCACCTCATTCTTGATTCTATGTGCATTTTCTTGCTGTTCTTTTCTTTCAAATAGTTTTAGTCACACAGACTCATTCCATTGCCCAAGCTTTTTTCAATTCACAGAATCAATAATGAATCATAGGATGCTAGTCAAGCAGTATTTGAACTGTTCAGAGAATGCATGCTTTGAATTGAACACACACAAGCTACTTAGAAGCTCATATATGACTTAAGCTTGGGGTCTGATCCAAACAGCTGCTGGCATGAAGGGGAAAAATATATACAAAATCCTCAAACTGACCACAACTAATTCATAGGATACATGAATGTTTTGCACTGTCCTCGGTTTAGTATTCCTGTCTGGATCCAGGAAGGGCTAACAGTACTGCAGAGGAGAAAAAAAGGGCACTATTAATAATTTAAAATCTTGCCAAAAATGCAATATAAGAAGCCACTGTGTGATGGTAAAATGACATTGGAATCTGTGCTTAGGTAGGACACAATGTAAATGAATTAGCAAAGTTGAGCTGCTACTTTCATCATTTTGGATTTGTTATCGGCTAGTTTTATAAAGTAATGTTTCAGACGCCATATCAGACAAGTAGAGCATTTGCTTCTCCCCCACCCCCAAAAAACGTTTTTCCATAATCCAGTGACCATTGTACTGTATTCTTAACATTTTATAACTTTGTTAATATTGTATCTCCCCTCTCAGTACTAAATTTTATAAATTACTTTGGGAAATTTTTCTTTTATTCAAATGTAGTCATATTGACTATTTTTTTCATGTGGATGTCTTTATTTAAGTGCAGTATGATCTAGCACATGTTCTGTTCACTTGCTTTGTGGATTATTGGTTTGTTGGGTGAGCCAGAATTTCACTTATTGTTAACAACAATGGTTAAATAAAAAAAAAAATAGACCCATACACAAAACCCTATTTATCTTCTTGCATTCAGAATTGTTCAGTTTCTCGTTTCCATGTGTTTTGATACCAACGGTTAGGTCTGTTTATACTTTTTTGATAATGTCTACAGTAGCCTAGGGAATGTTTTACCAGGTAGCCTGTGTAGAGCGCAATGAGTAGATTTACGTTATCAGGAAACTGTCCCAAGCCATTACATATATATTTAATCTGCAATGGCCCTATGCCTTGCTATTATGTTTACTTCAAAATATTTCAAATAAACAGTATACTATAAATAACTTGATGTATAGTGGTGTTTTGGAAAAAAGTGGCAGAAGCAAGCCCAAATGAAGGATATTTTGAAAGACAGACACAAACACTAAGAAACCTTACTCTAAAAGTGTTAATATTGTACAGTCGGATCTGAATAATCTATGTACATTGTAAATAGAATTTCCATATGAATTAAAGAATACTTGGCTAAGCCAAACCATGGTACGCTGGTAAAATTTGTTTATAAATTTTGAGGTCAGTATTCAAAGGGATCTATCCCGTTAAGTAAGGACTTAGCTAGTTAGATCAAAGCCTTGAAAACTGACCAAGCTAACCAGATAAATTTAGCCTCCTAAATTTCATTTAGCAGCTAAATTTAACCAGTCAAATTCTGGATGGTGTGCGGGCTAGCTATTTTTTCTTTGAGGCTATCATTTTTAAGATGCAGTCATTTTCCACTTTTGCTTTGTATCGTTTTTTTTCAGCTATGACAGAAAGGAAGACCAATGGTTTCAAAAAGTACCTGGATTGCATTCAGACAATATCCTTAATGGACCTCCATTTGAACATGATTTTATCAGCTGTCACCAAGGACCATTGGGTCTCATCAGGGAACATCCCAGGTCCTTGCACAGAAGAAACCCAGTTTCACCCAGCTGGAATCAAGACCATCAAAGCAGAACAATGGAGTGACATTAAATTCTGGAGGCAACTTCTCTTAATAGGCCCAAAGAGCAAGTCCATTCTTGCTCTTCCAACTCATACAGGATAAGAGGGATCTACGCACTTAGTATAGAGGTCAGGAGATCATGGGTCAAGGGGCATCAAAGGACATAGGCTATTGGCACAGATCTTCAATGCTTGGCTTTGAGAGCAGGGCATACTGGAATGTGTCATTTGATTCCCAATGTATCCATGCTTCCAGGATAAATAGGGAAATTTATTTTGCTGTTCATTGGCAAATGGAGTCCCCGTACCTACTTTTAGCACAGCTTTTGACAGTCCTCACTAGTTTTGAGAGTAACTTAGGAGATTCATGGAAGTTATTTAGTGGTTGACAATGAAGAGAAATATTTGTCTTAACTCACTGCTGAACCTTCTGCACATCTTAGAAACAGCTTCCTGAGGACTTTTAATTTCTTTTTTCTTCCAGTTATAATGGATTAGGCCATTTCTACTGAGTTAGAGGTTGAGGGATGGTCCAGGGGATGTCCCTTCAGCCTCCTCAAATATCTGGATACCCCAAAACAGATTGTGACAGTACCTATTCATCATGTCAAGATGTACATAAGAGGATGTGGGAGAACCACATTCTGTATTTTCAGTGAATAAGAAGGCAGATACCAAATACCATGCCCAAACAGCAGAAGGATTCAACAAGACCCAACTGACACCAATCTGTGGTTGTTGAATTTTCCCTAAATAAGCTATGTAGACTTATTTTGCATTATCTCTGAGTTGTGATTGAAAGACTCAGGATTGTATTGGGAGAAAGCACTATCATAATGCTTGATTCCTGTCCTATACAGCACTCTGCAAGACCTAAATGGTCAAATATTTGCACCCCATTTTTGGGAAGACATACAGGTTCACTAAACAACTTCTTCAAAAGGCCCAAGCTGAGATTGGAATAGTGTGAAGAGTGCAAAAAACATCTTATATGTTCAAAAAACAATGCTTTTGAGGTAGCATCAAGAGCCTCTGCAATTATTGTTAATGAGCGTAAATGTTTATGACGTGTCCATCAGGTCTACATTAGGATGCCATGCCATGAGGGAGCTTTTTTGTGAATTTTCAGGGACCACTATGCCCTCTCTTCTACTGAAACCTCTAAACCAACCTATTCCAGGAGATATGGATCCTTCTAAAGTCTTCACACCATGGTCATTGTACATTTTTCACATTCTGCTCCTTAATTGCAAACTTGATTAACTGCTATGACACCAGTCTATTGATAGTGAGCAATTAATAAAATATATCATGAAAACAAATCACATACAAATCATTTTTTACAAACCAACCATCCACCCATTATTCTCATGCCCTTTTAGACAAATAGTCAAGATTTCAATCTTTTCCTAAAAGTGTACAGTATAGTAAAAGCTCTGTCTGCCCTCAGAATGCATTAAAGAAGGAGTTTTTGGTTACTTCACTAGTTTTTTAATATTTCTATAATTGTTCTTTCCATATCTTCCTGCTAGACCAGTCCAGATGAGTAGGACCAACATGATCAACTCTATCTCTACCCAAGGCAGAGATATCCCTTATGATCCCTAACGATCCCTAACAAACACTTCACCATCTGCCTAGCCTACAGGACCCCTCTCAGCAAAGCCAAAGAACTGGATACACTGCTAGAAACTATCTGCCTACACTCGTCCCACCAAAAGCACCTCATCCTCCTTGGTGACCGCCACTAGCAGCCAAAGCACGGCTTTTCTTCAGGCAATGGATGACCTGCACTACACACAGCTCATAACCACCCCCACTCACTCCAGAGGAGGAACCCTGGATCTGGTCTTCTCCCTAATAGCCTTTTTTTTTTTTAAATGCTTTATTTTCGTTTTACAACAACAAAGGAAAGGAAGACATACAGCTAAAAGACAAATACATACATGGAATGTGATACATACACCAAAGTAAACCCCTGCCACCCCCCTCCCCCTGCTTCTTCTCTAGAAAACTAAATCATTCTCGAAGCGGGCGTGTACTGACATTATTGTGTTACAAAACCTAACGGCGATCTGAAACATGATGAGTGTACAGTAAACAGACATGTCGAAGCAATGAGCAGATTGTACATGATCATTGAGCATCTGCCATTTAGACAAGCGAGAATGAATTTGGGTATGGAAAATAGCTCTCCGAGATAGCTACTCATATTTACTATATAAGCAGACAAGGTTCCACTATTCATTGACAGTAAGTCGAGAGCTATCCTTCCAAATCCTCGTGATTAAGCATATGGCTATACCCAACATGAAATCAGGAGAAAGCGACCCTTCTTAGGAAGAGAGGGGACCTCCGCCACTGAGCGGAGTCCCACAGTCTTCCAAGAAAGAGGCTCGTGAAGGTGTAAGATAAATGGAATACAGCCCCAAGCCCGCCCCCAGTAAACCTGTAGTTAAGGACATTCATAAAGAACATGAGCGAGGGTTCCCACATCAGTATAGCAAGATCTACACTGGTCCCTGGCAGTTGTGTTCCATTTAACTATTTTCCTGGAATATAAGAACATCTATGTGCAAAAAAGACAAGAGTTGAGTTCGGGTAACTGAGGCAGAGCGGGGAACCCGCACTATTTTGCTCCAGAAAACGCTCCAATGCACAGGGGTTAAAGCGGTTTGCGGTTAGCGATCCCAGGCTTGTTGGACTCTACAAGTGGCAGTATCTGTACCCTGACATAATAGTTTATAAAAGTTAGAGGCTACCCCATGTGTTCTACTAATAGAGTGAATTAGTTCTAATAGCCCATCCTTAGTAGGGACAGAGGGCGGCATGATTGGAGCACTTTTGAGGCAGCATGAAGCTGCATCAATTAAAAGTAATGTTTCGCTGGTAACGCAAATTCCCTGTATAAATCAGAAAAGGTTTTCCAACGAGCTGCTGAGAAGAGCTGTTGGGGTGTCCAGATCCCCCTGGAGTACCAGGGTCTGGAAGTAATCATGTATGGCTGCTCGAATTTCGAACCGGAACTCTGGCTGAGTTAATAGGGCTCTATCAAAGAACCAGGCCCCCGGATTCCTTTGAAGTGCAGTAGTGTGGTATTGAAAAGAAATAGCAGCATGATCTGAAATATGCTGGGAGTGAATCTTTGCAGCGTCCACCTGAGGAACTAACAGTGTTGATATTAGAAAGAAATCTATGCGAAACTGGGATTTGTGAGGGGAAGAGAAGAAGGTAAAGTCAAGCTCATTGGGGTACAGTAACCTCCATAGATCGACTAGAACAATATCTTTGATCGCAGAGGTAAGCGCGATGTGACTCTTGGGGGGACCACTTATCCTAGGCGGCAATTTGTCAATCAGGGGATCAAGAACTAAATTGAAGTCCCCCCCAATATCAATGAAGTATTAGCAGAGGCCTGCGCAACCTGAGCTATAGTAGCAAAAGGGCAGGGTCATCCACATTAGGAGCATAAAGGCATATACATGTAACTTTAAAGTTACCTATCTTGAGGTGAACTCTGGACCATTTACCCGCTGTATCTGAGCAAGTCGCAACAATAGTAGCATGCAGAGATTTCCTATCCAATATGGCAACCCCACATTTCCTAGAAGCGGCTGGGGAATAGACGGCCACCATGTAAGGTTTAATATTGAGTTTGAGAGTTTCCTTCGAGTTGAAATGTGTTTCTTGGAGGAAAATCAGGTCCGCAGCTTCATGACTTAGATAGCTTAGGAGTTTCCTCCGTTTTATCGGATTATTAATTCCTTGTACATTCAATGAGAAATCTTACATGGTGCCATCAATCGATAATAGACATTTTAGGTAAGGGCGCTTGAAAACTTACAACATAATCAGAATCTGTACAATAATGACATAAACACCAAGTATGCTGGCCAATACACCCATATTGAAAAGTATGTACCAAAGTAACTTAGAGAAGAAGCAAAATCCCCAATGAATATGGCGACCAGATGTCTGCGGGAGGAGGCCCTAGAGAGGAAGATAAAGACATAATAAAAGAAAAGAAACACCAGAGTCCATAAGTAACACTGTCTCTGATACTCGTCGAGGCTACTATGGGTAGATGGAATCGGGTCCCAGATATCTTCAAAACAAGGCAACAAACCGCCCTCGACAGACTCTTCGCTGAGCCGCGGTAAATCCAATATGGCTGGTACAGCGGATGTGAGAGTACTGGTAGGAATAGTCTGGAAGTCAGCGCATCAAGTCTGCTTCTTTAGAGTCCAAAAACTCCGCTAGTAGATCAGGGTCCTCAAATGTTCTTGTCTGATTGTGAAGCGTGACTCGGAGCTTGGCCGGGTACATCAGGCCATAGCGTGCTTGTAGTTGTTGAAGCCTCAGCCGAAATTCCAGAAAGCGCTTTCGGCGGTCGACCGTGGGTTTAGCCAAGTCAGGATAGAAGGAGACCTTGTGGCTCTCAAACTCCATATGGCCCTTTGCCCGGGAGGCACTGAGAATTTGTTCCACATGTTGATATCTCAAAAGTCGGAAGATGATAGGCCGCGGGGTCTTCCTGTTGAGTGTTATGTTTGTGGGTACACGATGAGCGCGATCGATCTCCAATTCTTTGGTAAAGGTGATTTGGAGCAGGGAAGGGAGGATTTTACTTAAAAACTCCTTCATGTCTCCCAATTCCGCTCCCTCCGGTATGCCCACGAGTCGTAGGTTGTTGCGGCGCGCTCTATTATTGCCATCTTCCACTTCTTTCTGCAAGGCCCGCACCTGACGTTCAACTTTGTCGAGTGTAGACAGCCGGACCGCATAGGAGTCTAATATACTCTCCATTTTGTCCTGACGCGAAGAGAGCCCCTCTAGCCTGCCTTGCAGTACACCAAGATCTTCCCTCAGCGCTCGAAGTGCTTCACCGTTTGACTGCACGAGGTCCTTAACCCCTCTAATTTCTGCGAGGATTTCCTGCTGCATTTCGGGGCCCTCGCGCAAGGCCAGCCCCTTCTGCGGGGACGGGGGTTCAGTTTTGGAGCGTTTACCGTGAGAAGCCGCTGGAGATCCAAATTCCAGGCGCGTGGGTTTGGTCCCCGTCATCTCACCAATGTGCCCCGGCAAGATCAGAGCAGAAATTCAAGTTTGTCCGGTGTTAATTCAGGATTCTGAGTAAGCCTCTCGGGAGCCTCAGCGTTATGCGACCATCCCGCTGGACATCGGGCTCCGCCCCCCTCCCTAATAGCCTTTTAACCGCATCTCGGTATGCACCAACTGTAAATCCCATCCCATGGTCTGACCATCACCTCATGTCATTTACACTAATGCACCCACACCTGAGCTATCCCCATGTCCTATGACCCCTGCTACAAGAAGGGTATCTGCCTTTGATGAACAGACATTCCTCCATAAAACACTCCCTACCCTAAAGGACATCCCACTGGAAACTAAACTGGAGACTATGATCAACAAGTGGAACGCCATCATATTTGCAACCTCCACCACACCCATGCAAGCTCCAACCTCTAAACAATGCCACCAAGCACCCTGGTACTCTACTGAGCTGAGAGAGCAAAAATGAGTGCTTTGTCGAATTTGAATACCTGTGGAGAAAATCCAAGGACCCAGAACTGCGGACCCAATACCTGGACAAACTTAAAACCTACTGTAACAACACCTTTGACTCGAAACGAGAATACTACAATAACACTCCTCCACACTTTCAACAAACCCAGGGAGTTTTTCGATATCATCAAATCCCTCAAAAAGGACCCCATCCAAACAAGACAAGACAACACCATCAACCCTTAAGATATTGCAGGCTACCTTCAGGCCAAAGATAATTTCATCAACCACACCAGGCTCGTCTTACCAACCCCTGACAACACAACCTCACCCACCCATGTCTGGACCACCTTCAGGGACATACCCCCTGAAGAATTCAATGCGATAATATCACAAATCAATATAACCACCTCCCCACTTGACACGTGTCCAGAATCATGGATAGAGATTATGAAGGCATACCTCCTAATCATATCAACCATCCTCCACTTCTCCCTTTCACAAGCAAGCCTCCCCCCCCCCTCCAAGCAAGCTTCTATCTGACCCCTTCTGAAAAAGCCCAATCTGGACCTGAACTCCCCTGCCTCCTACAGATCCATAACCAGCATACCCTTCCTAGCAAAAATCACAGAAAAGGCAGTCCAAATCCAGCTCCAGGAGCACATCGACCAATAAGTGCCTCTGGACCAACATCAACTTGGGTTTTGCCCCAATCACAGGGCCAAAACCATGCTGACCTCCCTCCTGTCAACATTTATCACAGGGACAGAGAAAATCTCTGATGACTTCATACTACTCTACCTTGACATATCTGCAGCGTTTGACACAGTGTCCCACCAGCTACTGCTAAACCAACACCATAATATCGGAATACAAGGCACTTCATTCAAGTGGATTCACTCTTACCTCACACAATGCAGCCAGCGGGTGAAGGTCGGACACTGCACATCCTCTCCCTACACTCTGACTCAAAGAGTACCCCAGGGATCTGCACTCTCCTCCCTGCTCTTCAATATATACGTACATCAGATCATTATGCACAATCATCCAGAAGTTCAACGTCAGCTACAAGATTTACGCAGATGACATCATGTTATACACTCCTTTCACTACATCAGCTCCCGATTACTCTAGTATCTTGGCCTGCTTCAAGGAAATAGTCAACTGGCTTCAGCTCCACAACCTGGTAGTCAACTAAGGCAAGACAGAAATCCTACATATCACCAAAGACACAGCCTTCATGCCACCAACAACCATCAGAATCGATAACAGATCTCCAGGTTAAAACCTAGGTCAGTATCACTCTCAACCAGCAACTGAGCTTCCAACCCCATATCCGAAATGCCACCAAGATAGTATATTGCAAACTCAGAACACTATGCAACTTATGCTCCCTGTTCTCCACAGACAACTTTGGCGCAGTATGCCAGGCCACCACCACACCCCCTTCTTGACTACTGTAGCATCATCTATGAGGAGCTTCCAAAACAAACTATCTCTACCACTACAATTCGCGCACAACACCACCGCATGTACCATTTTCGACGTTCCAGGCATATGCACATTACACCCATACTGAATCACTCCATTGGCTTCCCATTGTGTCTAGAGTCAAACACAAAGTCCTCACCATCATTCACAAAGTCTGCAATAGCCTCACCGCTGACTGCCTACAAACACTTATCAGCACACCAAACCGCTAAGA
The DNA here is from genome assembly GCA_033557465.1 of Ichthyophis bannanicus. Classification (NCBI taxonomy): domain Eukaryota; kingdom Metazoa; phylum Chordata; class Amphibia; order Gymnophiona; family Ichthyophiidae; genus Ichthyophis; species Ichthyophis bannanicus. The sequence goes on along the minus strand of CM066036.1, from coordinate 416,666,759 downwards.
CAGAGCACGTGGGACCTCCTCAGTCTGCCACCCCAAATACAAAAAAAGCAACTAGTATACCCGCCTAAAAGCTTATACACTCTATGCCCCTACCTTATGGAACGCCTTGCCCCATACCCTGAGAAACATCCAGTCCCATCAAGAATTCAGAAACATCTGAAAACATACCTCTTCCAAGGGCACTATAGCTCAGACTTGTGAGACACTACCACACACCCACCCCCACTAATGCTGAACACCCTACCCCACCGGGGCTACAATACCTTACAAAACCTACTGTCTATTGCTATCCTTACTGTCAAATCACCCTCTTGCTGTTCCAGCCTCCTGTATACCGCTTTATGATCTGCTTTTCCATATGCTGTTAGATGTTTTGTTGTAATTTCAAACCTCGTCGTATGTCAACCATTTTGACTAGTAGAAAAATGGTATAGCAAAACCAGTTAAATAAATAAATAGGATATAGAAACATAGAAAAATGACAACAGAAAAAGACCACATGGTCTATCTAGTCTGTCCTTCCATATCAACAACTACAACAGTCCCCTTTTTTCCTTTAGAGATCCTCTGTGTTTGTCCCATGCTTTTTTGAATTCAGATACTGCCCAGCCAGCAGATGGAGGCAGACCAGAACAACTTGCAGTGACATCAACTGTCTACTTAGTAGTGCAGCACAGAAACTTGCCAGTATTGTCTGTCTCAAGCCGTGGCAAGGTGTGTGGACTGATCCAGCAGTGTAGATATGCCTATTCCCCTGGCCCAGTCTTGTGGCCTGTATGAGTTGAGACCTTGCCAACCTGAAGCGTGAGTAGATGGAAAGACAGAGTCCTTTATTAAACCTTAGGCCGCCCGACACAGGCCGTGTTTCGTCACCCTTCGTCAGGGGCTGGCCAGGCACAAAAACTAAAATCATAAATAGCAACCATTAACTAACAGTAAAAACATAAAGGAACAGACTGACAAACTTATAAAACAACATCATACATATTAATACTTCAATAACATTAAAAACTAACAACATGCAATGCAATAAAATTAATAAATAATGTGAAATAAATAAGTGTGCTCGAAGGTACAAATCCTCATAAAATCATATACATGCATAGAAATAAAATAATTTACCAACCTCTGTTGTGGGCTTTAAAAAGTATTACACTACGCTTATGTAGTAAAATCTAAAAGAACACTGTTGCTAGGAAAACAAAAACAGGGTAATTAAAAAACGTATAACTTAATTTTATGCCTTTCATTGACCCAAGGAGAAAGGAAAAGAAGGTGGAACAGGCAATGAGGAGAACAGGACCAGACATGAGTTAACTACAAAACTCCAGTGAATGAACTACATAAGAAAACTTGTACCTAAGGAATGTGGTAGCAGGAGTAAGCCAGAAGGCCGCTAACAAATAGCAATAAGGCAAGATGTGCAATGTTGACCAAGACATTACCAATTGATCTGTACAGATTAAACGTGGGTGCAAAAAAGGAAAGAAAAAATGTTCTGTGATACAGTCGTATAGACATGCGTAACATAAGGCCAATAAACACGATATTTGCAACCGCAAAAAAAACGCGGTGTATAAAAAGTACTGCGTATGGTAAAAATCAAAGAATTCAAAAATATAAGTCTACCCTTCACGAAAACTATGGAGGAGGCAGAATTAAAAGGAAAATATGTAGACCGCCATCTAAATGTAAAATGCCGCCACCAAGAGAATAAATAATAAAAATTAGTCATTGACCAAGTGTTGAATTTGACTCTGAGGCCGACAAAAAACAAGTGCCAAACAGTTAAAAACCTTGGGGGAGCGTAAATACGCCAAAAATATAAAGGATATGCATGTAACATTTAATGAACTGTCACAGTTTCTACTTTAAAAATAAAACAGGCAGCCAGCGACTGAATAAAAACAACTGTATCTCATCACTACCTCATAAGTAAAGATGAAGTAAAAAATGTGTACATGAAATAAAAAGTAAAATGAGACGAAATTACCTTAAGAAGAACTGCCGTCCGATTCTTTGGACATGCAGCATAGCAAGGTAGGACACCGACCCATGCGCAGATGAAAAGGAGAAAAGGGGCGGAGTCATCCGTTCGGCAGGATAGTGACGTATGAGGCAAAACCAAGGCAAGAATAAATCCATCATGAATATAAAGAACATGAAGATGATATTTAAAAGGAACTGTCACAGTTTCTACTTTAAAAATAGCGAAACTAAAACAAACTGTATAATGCCCATGAAACCGCATGGACGGCAAAACCGCCAAAATGTAATGCAATGTGACTCACTAGATCGCTTATGAGGGACACCGAGGTGCCGCTGCTAAAGTTGCCAAACACAGTATACACGAACAGTCACCATTTCTACTTAAAAAATAAAAAGGCAGCCGACGAATAAATAAAAAAATGTGAACCTAAAACAAACTGTATAATCCCCATAAAACCGCATAGACGGCAAACCCGCCAAAGTGTAATGCAATGTGACTCACTAGATCGCTTATAAAAAATACCAGGTGTCGCTGCTAGAGTAGCCAGACATAACAGCATGTTAAGAAAATAATTAAGGAAATTACGAGACCAATTAAAAATAAGAACATTCAAAACAAATGGTCACCGTATAAACCCTATGAATAAAAAGTGCCGCCAAATTGCCGGGCGTAACAGCATATAAATAATAACTAAGAAGCCAATCATTAATAAAACACTCAAAACAAACAATCACAATAAAAACATTGTGAATAAAAGAAGGGGAACAAAACGCAGCATATAAATAAATAAATAAATAAATAAAACATCAAAAATTAAAAAGGAAAAGTAACCTAAACTGCAAACTGAGCAGCAGGCCAATATAAGTCAGGGGGCCATTTGTAGAAAACAACTTGTATAGTGTGGAAAACCTAAATAAATAAATAAATAAAACTACATGAATCAAGATACCAAGACGCTAAGAGACAAAACAAGGAACCTTCTAATAAAATCACATGAACAATACAATAAATATGTTTAAAAATCAAGAATCTGGAACCATATAAACAGGCGTGAGTAGAATAAGGGATTATAAATAGGAATGTAATAAAAGATCAAAGAAAGACTGACAAGTCCTGATCAAGATTTAAACCATTCGGAGTCATAGAATCTAGATGAAAAATGAACTTTTGCTCGAGCCTCATAAGGGTTTTATTAATGTCTCCTCCCCTCCAGTTAACCTTCACTTTTTTAATAACAAAAAACTTGAGATCCATAATGTTATGAGAGACATCTAACCAATGTTGAACTAAAGGTTTATCAACCAATTGACGTTTTATACAGCTTTTGTGTTCCACTATCCTTGTTCTTATCATACGTGTGGTCTTCCCTACGTATAATTTTTTGCAAGGACACTGCACGACATAAATGACATTTTTGGTTTCACAATTAGAAAAATCATCTATGTAAAATACTTGATTTGTGAAAGGATGGACGAAAGAATTACGTATTGGCAATGAATTTAAGCACACTGAGCATCTTCCACATTGATATTGTCCTTTGAACTTTGATAGCAACTTCTTCTCTGTAAGAGCGGAAGGCACCAGGAGATTTTGTAAATTAATATTACGTTTATGTGCCACGGTAAGTTTCATGTCCTGAAAGGCTGGAAGCGTTTGTACCAAATGCCACTCTTTTTGCAAAATCTTAATGATGTATTTGGAGTGGGAAGAGTAAATTAGAGGGCAGACTATACCGATATCTTCATCACGTGTCTTAACCTTAAGCAGGTCTTCTCAAGGGGTGTCTTTGGCCCTAACATAAGCTTTATGGAGATAGCAAACCAGATAATTTCTAGCCAAAAATCTCTCTTTCATATCCTGGGCCTGTTTTTCAAAATCTTGGGTCTTAGTACAGATGCGTTTAGTTCTCAAGAATTGGCTTATGGGTAAATTATTCTTGAGTGATGGATTGTGAAAGCTTTGATAATGTAATAAAGTATTCCTATCTGTTGGTTTTCTAAATAAAGTCGTAGAGAAAGAATGCCGTTCTTTCTTAATAAATCTAAATAAGAAATCTGATTACAATCATACGTCATTTGAAAACGTAAATTTACAACCAATTGGTTGATCCATGAATGAAACTCTGAAAGTGTATCTAAAGGACCTTTCCAAAGGATGAGAACATCGTCAATATAACGTATCCATAAAGCAATGTGAGATTGGAAAGGATGAGATGTTAAAAAAGACTCCTCGAAATGAAACACATACAAATTAGCTACATCTGGGGCCATAGACGATCCCATAGCGACACCCTTGATCTGTTTATAAAACAAATCTCTAAAACAAAAAAAGTTCTCACAGAGGGCAAAACGTGCTAGTGCGACAAGAAAAGCGGTGGGCATGCGTCTGTGCACGGTTCTTTTCAAAAGAAACTGTTCTATTATCTGCAAAGCAGCTAATTGCGGAACATTGGTGTACAGGGATTCTATATCGAGAGTGACCAAAATAAGATCTGGACTGAACTGATTGAAAGATGACAAAATCTGTATAACATGAGAAGAATCTCTGACGTAAGACCACATGTTTTGAATGAATGGACGTAGTAGCAAATCTAAAAATTTGGATATGGATTCCATGAGGGAACCTATGGCTGAAACTATTGGGCGACCTGGCGGGGCCTCCAGAGACTTGTGAATCTTCGGGATAATGTATATTGTTGGAAGAATGGGATTATCTACTATCAGGAAGGATTTCTCCTTCTCTGTAATGTACCCAATTTCAAATGCAGAAAGTACCAAACTGTCAATGCTTTTTTTGAGATTCTGAGTGGGGTGCCCATTTAGTCTTTGGTAAAAGGAAATATCACTAAGCTGTCGAGTAATCTCTCCAATATAATATTCCTTATCCATGACTACCACCGCTCCGCCTTTATCGGCAGGTTTTATTATAATAGTGTTGTTCTTTTGTAACGAGGAGATTGCTTTTCTCTCCTGGTCTGTGATGTTGTTGAAAGTATGATGGTGTTTCTTTAAGGATTCAATAACCTGTCGAGTAACCACTTTTTCAAAGGTTTCAATGACGGGATCAGTACTCTGAGAGGGAACCCACGTGGATTTATTGCGAATTATAGAATTATCATTAGAGGTAGGGATATTGTTGTTGGTGAAAAAATGTTTCATACGAATCTTCCGAAAAAATTTGTACAGATCAACGTGAATGTCAAATGGATCACATTTTCTTTTTGGCACAAAGGAAAGACCTTTATTTAATATAGATAATTCATCACTATTAAGAGAATATTTTGATATTCTGATCTTTCCGAGTGCCACCCCCCTCTCCCTCCCCTCCCTCCTCTGCCCCGGCCATGGCCTCTGTACATATTGCGTGTGTTGTCGTTGTCTTGGGAATAAACATTGTTCGGTTCTGGGGGGTGGACCCGGCCCCGTGAGGTATCCCGCCCTCCTCCTTTCCACAAATGATCCATGCTGAAAAAAGATTCCTTTTTTTGTTTAGGTAATGGATCTTTCTTTTTATTTTTATCTCCCTGAGAAGTAGCATGTTCAGTATGATGGGAAAACAAGGACGCAGAGGCGTCAATGTCCCCTGACTCACTCCTGCTACGTTTCTTTTTATGTCCAATAGGAGTGGCTTGTTGTGCATTATCTATAATACTATCTTTACGGTCAAATATTGATTTTCTTTTCTTAAACCATAAACAATCCTGTTCACCTTTCTTATCCCAATGATATACATATCCTGTCCTGTAATCCTCCTCATCTCTCTTGTATTTATCCACCTTCTTATTCTTTACTTCCTTTCTAAATTCCTGCATGTTTCTCTGATGATCCTCGTGTACTACATCAAAATTTTTGTCAGACTTTTTGAGAACGTCCAATTTTTCTTCTAGTTGGGCAGTCAGAATTTCCGATTGTTTATTTGCTGTGGTGATAAGTAAAATCATAAGGTCCAACGAGCACTTGTTGAGTATCGCATTCCAACATTTGATAAAACCTTGTTCATGAGTATATAAACCTGGTGCTTTGTTAACTTGAAGTCCTCTTGGGATAATTTTTGATTTGCAGCACTCTAAAAGATATGCAGAATGCATCTGTTCCTTTATCATCTTTTTAGACAATAATACCACTTCCTCCCATTTGTTCCAACAATCTTCTGGTTCTTCTTCAGATGAATCCAGGAGAGGCTGTAGTGGAATCAGCTTGTCTAAGGCATCTTCCCCAAAACTTAGCACGTCTTTCCATGGGGAGAACATGCTGATACAAAACGTACGACACTAGGAAGCAGTAATCACGCTGAAGCAAGAACAAACCAACCTGAAGCGTGAGTAGATGGAAAGACAGAGTCCTTTATTAAACCTTAGGCCGCCCATTTCGAGGTGTCTTTTTTAACATCTCATCCTTTCCAGTCTCACATTGCTTTATGGATACGTTATATTGACGATGTTCTCATCCTTTGGAAAGGTTCTTTAGATACACTTTCAGAGTTTCATTCATGGATCAACCAATTGGATGTAAATTTACGTTTTCAAATGACGTATGATTGTAATCAGATTTCTTATTTAGATGTATTAATTAAGAAAGAACGGGATTCTTTCTCTATGACTTTATTTAGAAAAACAACGGATAGGAATACTTTATTACATTATCAAAGTTTTCACAATCCATCACTCAAGAATAATTTACCCGTAAGCCAATTCTTGAGAACTAAACGCATCTGTACTAAGACCCAAGATTTTGAAAAACAGGCCCAGGATATGAAAGAGAGATTTTTGGCTAGAAATTATCCGGTTTGTTATCTCCATAAAGCTTATGTTAGGGCCAGAGACACCCCTCGAGAAGACCTGCTTAAGGTTAAGACACGTGATGAAGATATCGGTATAGTCTGCCCTCTAATTTACTCTTCCCACTCCAAATACATCATTAAGATTTTGCAAAAAGAGTGGCATTTGGTACAAACGCTTCCAGCCTTTCAGGACATGAAACTTACCGTGGCACATAAACGTAATATTAATTTACAAAATCTCCTGGTGCCTTCCGCTCTTACAGAGAAGAAGTTGCTATCAAAGTTCAAAGGACAATATCAATGTGGAAGATGCTCAGTGTGCTTAAATTCATTGCCAATACGTAATTCTTTCGTCCATCCTTTCACGAATCAAGTATTTTACATAGATGATTTTTCTAATTGTGAAACCAAAAATGTCATTTATGTCGTGCAGTGTCCTTGCAAAAAATTATACGTAGGGAAGACCACACGTATGATAAGAACAAGGATAGTGGAACACAAAAGCTGTATAAAACGTCAATTGGTTGATAAACCTTTAGTTCAACATTGGTTAGATGTCTCTCATAACATTTTGGATCTCAAGTTCTTTGTTATTAAAAAAGTGAAGGTTAACTGGAGGGGAGGAGACATTAATAAAACCCTTATGAGGCTCGAGCAAAAGTTCATTTTTCATCTAGATTCTATGACTCCGAATGGTTTAAATCTTGATCAGGACTTGTCAGTCTTTCTTTGATCTTTTATTACATTCCTATTTATAATCCCTTATTGTACTCACGCCTGTTTCTATGGTTCCAGATTCTTGATTTTTAAACATATTTATTGTATTGTTCATGTGATTTTATTAGATGGTTCCTTGTTTTGTCTCTTAGCGTCTTGGTATCTTGATTCATGTAGTTTTATTTATTTATTTTTTTAGGTTTGCCACACTATATAAGTTGTTTTCTACAAATGAGTTATATTGGCCTGCTGCTCAGTTTGCAGTTTAGATTACTTTTCCTTTTTAATTTTTGATGTTTTATTTATTTATTTATATGCCGCTTTTTGTTCCCCTTCTTTTATTCACAATGTTTTTATTGTGATTGTTTGTTTTGAGTGTTTTATTAATGATTGGCTTCTTAGTTATTATTTATATGCTGTTACGCCCGGCAATTTGGCGGCACTTTTTATTCATAGGGTTTATACGGTGACCATTTGTTTTGAATGTTCTTATTTTTAATTGGTCTCGTAATTTCCTTAATTATTTTCTTAACATGCTGTTATGTCTGGCTACTCTAGCAGCGGCACCTGGTATTTTTTATAAGCGATCTAGTGAGTCACATTGCATTACACTTTGGCGGGTTTGCCATCTATGCGGTTTTATGGGGATTATACAGTTTGTTTTAGGTTCACATTTTTTTATTTATTCGTTGGCTGCCTTTTTATTTTTTAAGTAGAAATGGTGACTGTTCGTGTATACTGTGTTTGGCAACTTTAGCAGCGGCACCTCGGTGTCCCTCATAAGTGATCTAGTGAGTCACATTGCATTACATTTTGGCGGTTTTGCCATCCATGCAGTTTCATGGGCATTATACAGTTTGTTTTAGTTTCGCTATTTTTAAAGTAGAAACTGTGACAGTTCCTTTTAAATATCATCTTCATGTTCTTTATATTCATGATGGATTTATTCTTCCCTTGGTTTTGCCTCATACGTCACTATCCCGCCGAACGGATGACGCCGCCCCTTTTCTCCTTTTCATCTGCGCATGGGTCGGCGTCCTACCTTGCTATGCTGCATGTCCAAAGAATCGGACGGCAATTCTTCTTAAGGTAATTTCGTCTCATTTTACTTTTTATTTCATGTACACATTTTTTACTTCATCTTTACTTATGAGGTAGTGATGAGATACAGTTGTTTTTATTCATTCGCTGGCTGCCTGTTTTATTTTTAAAGTAGAAACTGTGACAGTTCGTTAAATGTTACATGCATATCCTTTATATTTTTGGCGTATTTACGCTCCCCCAAGGTTTTTAACTGTTCGGCACTTGTTTTTTGTCGGCCTCAGAGTCAAATTCAACACTTGGTCAATGACTAATTTTTATTATTTATTCTCTTGGTGGCTGCATTTTACATTTAGATAGCGGTCTATATGTTTTCCTTTTAATTCTGCCTCCTCCATAGTTTTCGTGAAGGGTAGACTTATATTTTTGAATTCTTTTATTTTTACCATACGTAGTACTTTTTATACACCGCGTTTTTTTTGCGGTTGCAAATATCGTGTTTATTGGCCTTATGTTACGCATGTCTATACGACTATCACAGAACATTTTTTCTTTCCTTTTTTGCACCCACGTTTAATCTGTACAGATCAATTGGTAATGTCTTGGTCAACATTGCACATCTTGCCTTATTGCTATTTGTTAGTGGCCTTCTGGCTTACTCCTGCTACCACATTCCTTAGGTACAAGTTTTCTTATGTAGTTCATTCACTGGAGTTTTGTAGTTAACTCATGTCTGGTCCTGTTCTCCTCATTGCCTGTTCCACCTTCTTTTCCTTTCTCCTTGGGTCAATAAAAGGCATAAAATTAAGTTATAAGTTTTTTAATTACCCTGTTTTTGTTTTCCTAGCAACAGTGTTCTTTTAGATTTTACTACATAAGCGTGGTGTAATACTTTTTAAAGCCCACAACAGAGGTTGGTAAATTATTTTATTTCTATGCATGTATATGATTTTATGAGGATTTGTACCTTCGAGCACACTTATTTATTTCACATTATTTATTAATTTTATTGTATCGCATGTTGTTAGTTTTTAATGTTATTGAAGTATTAATATGTATGATGTTGTTTTATAAGTTTGTCAGTCTGTTCCTTTATGTTTTTATTGTTAGTTAATGGTTGTTATTTATGATTTTAGTTTTTGTGCCTGGCCAGCCCCTGACGAAGGGTGACGAAACACGGCCTGTGTCGGGCGGCCTAAGGTTTAATAAAGGACTCTGTCTTTCCATCTACTCATGCTTCAGGTTGGTTTGTTCTTGCTTCAGCGTGATTACTGCTTCCTAGTGTCGTATGAGTTGAGACCTTGGCCCAACATTTACTTGGAATTGGGTAAGCACCTATCTCCTTGAGATGACAATTGTCCTGTGTCTGGCACGGTGATGTCTACACTATGGAGTTCCTTTATGGTTATGGTTATATTTTATTTGATATACCGCAACATTGCATAACAAGTCTATTTTTGTACACCGCATAGACTGCTATGCAATGTTGCGTATATCAAATATACCATAATACATGTGTTCCAGCCAGAGAGCAGTCGGGAGCACTCAATGGGGCCTCTGCAGGGGGGTGGTAAGTCCAGCCCGAGGCCCCCTCCCTCTCCCTGTCCAAGTTCTGTTTATTTTTGTCTTTCTTTTCCTTTTTTCCAATTCTTTGAATTGGCTTTCTGACTTGGATGCTTTAATATAAAGCAACTTAAAAAGATCTTCTCAAGCAGTTGGCCAACTTGAGTTTTACCAGCTGGACTGGAAGTGATTCTCTTTCTGTGCATTATTGTTTTTTGTCAGTGGCATTTCTTTGTTTATTTTATTTTGACTGCTGCCGAGCTCTACCACAATGTCAGGTCCACCGAGATGTGCTGCTTGCAGCTCCCATCAGGTGAGACCACAACTGGCTGCTTTTGCTCAGAGTATGATGGGGAAGCCTCAGGATATATTTTTTCAGCCCAATGATGATTTTGCTGCCTTAGCTGCTTCTCCCACAATTTTCCTGCCGGTGGTAACAGCAGCCTTCTTGGATGATTGTATGTTCTCTGCTGAAGAGGAGCATAATGAGGAGGCCTCTCTCTTGAACTAGTAGGCCGCATTCTCAGCCAGATTTGAACAGCAGCTTCTGAAACAGCTCATGAGCTGTCTTCAGTCTCTGTTGGCTGCAAGGCAGTACCCCTTGTGGGGATCTAGGGCCCTGACCTCCCCTAAGGGGGAAACCTAGATTTTTCTGAGGTCTCCCACTCTGGCAGCAGGGGATTAAGCATCACCTGTCCTTCACTTTCACCTGTCTGCTCTTCCAAGAGCTCAGCTTTGTCCCCTCTGGGGGAGGCAAAGAGCAGGATTCTATGTCTCCCAAGGTATGAATCAATGGAGGAAGAGGATCTTTATCTGCTGGCTGGGAACATAAGACATGGCATACACTGTGTCAGTCTTCCAGCAGAGAATCCTGTTTCCAACAGTGGCCAATCCAGGTCACAAGTACCTGGCAGGTTCCCAAAAAGGTATATAGGTTCCAAAATGCTTGTCCTGGGATAAGTAGTGGATTTCCCGGGTCCTCTTTAATAGTAGTTTATAGACCTTTCCTCCAGGAACTTGTCCAAACCTTTTTTAAACCCAGCTACACTTTTACTACATCCTCTGGTAACAAATTCCAGAGTTTGATTACGCATAGAGTGAAATAATATTTTCTATTATGCGATAGGGGGCGAGAAATTGATGTGCACGGACCAGGAAAAAGATTGTTTCTGATGATCTCAAGGTGGCGAAACAGTGTGACAAGGCGGTGGCAAAAGCCAGAAGGATGCAGAATTGCATACAGAGAGGAATTACCAGCAGAAAGGAAGAGGTACTAATGCCACTGTACAAGTCACTGGTGAGGCCTCACTTGGAATATTGTGTTCAGTTTTGGAGATCGTATCTCGCAAAGGATATAAAAAGGCTGGAAGCAGTTCAGAGGAAGGTGACCAAAATAATCTGGAGCCTGCATCAGAAGACTTATAAGAAGAGACTGGAAGACCTAAATATGTACACTCTGGAGGAGAGGAGGGATGGGGAGATATGATTCAGACCTTTCAATACCTAGAGTATTAATGGACAAATAAACCTCTTCCAAAGATGGGGAAGCTGTAAAACTAGAGGGCATAACATGAAGCTGCAAGGGGGTAAACTGAAAGGCAATGTCAGGAAATAATCTTTCACTGAAAGGGTGGTGGATGTTTGGAATGCCCTCTCTATGGAAGTGGTAGGGCAAGCACATTGACAGAATTCAAAATGGCATGGGACAGACATAGTGGATCCCTTTATAGCAACAGGATAAAATCAAAATAAGGATAACTCTCTCATATCTGAACAAATAGGGGTGACAGGCATGGGGTGAGGTGACCTGCACGGAGCGGCAGGTGCACCTACCCTTGCCGCCTTGCTGGGCAGACTAGATGGAACATACTGGTCTTTATCTGGCGTCATATACTATGTTACTATTATTACTCTTGAATGGGTTACATTGTAGCTTCATTGCGTGGCCTAGTCTCTGCTTTTTGATTGAGTAAACAACCTATTTATGTTTACCCATTTTACTCCATTCATTAATTTTTAGACCTCTTATCATATCTCCCCTCAGCTGTTTCTTTTCCAATTTGACAAGCCCTAACCTTTTAAGCTTTTCTTATAAGGGTATCCTTCCATCCCTATTTTGGTGGCTGTTCTCTGTACGTTTTCTAATTCATCTATATCCTTTTTAAGTTATGGCGACCAGAATTGCACACAATATTCAAGGTGTGGTTGCATCATGGAAAGATACAGAGGCATTATAATATCCTTGGTTTTATTCTCAATTACTTTCCTTATGATTCCTAGCATTTTATTTGCATAACCCACTTGTCTGGATTTGTTTAGTAGAAATCAAAGAAAGGAAATTAACAGGTATGGAAAATTTCTCCTTCACGTTGAAAATGTAGAACAGTACTTCTCCAACCCTGTTTTAGAGGCACACCTCGCAAGTCATGTTTTCAGGATTATCACAATGAATATACATGAGATAAATTTGCATAGAGTGTGTCTCCATAATATGTTAACTTGTGCATATTCATTGTGGTAATCCTGAAAACCTGATTGCATTGGTGTGCCCCCAAGAGACAGTTGAAAAGCACTGGTGTAGAGTATGATAAGTGAAATAAACTCTTCATTTAGTGCATTTTGAATTGTAGTTTTTAGACATCAAAATGTGAGAGACATACAAGGGTATGAAGATTTTTCAAGGCATTGTATTAGAGTCTTGAGTCCACAAATCATTTTCGTTCAACAAAAGGCAATGATTCAGCCTGTCCTATGCAGCAATATGGCTTTAGGCCTCATCAGCATACAGGCAAGGCAGTTTACAAATACAAAAATTAAAATTCTTAAAGATTTCCATACAAGGACTACCAAAAGGAACTTCTACAGCTGGAATAAGATCTGCACTTGTAAGTATTTATCTTCTGTAATATACTCTAAATCTTGGGGAAAAGGGAATTCTTTGGGTTAAAGCTGATAAATCTGTGTATTTTAGAATTCAGTGTTTTTGCTGGATCAGTTCGGTCTTTGCTCCACCAGAGAGCTTTTCATTTAAATCAAATCAGAGTATAGCTTAACATACCTGTCTCTGTTAACTAGTTTTGCTGTTTATGCCTGTTTCTTGTATAGTTGATTGTTTTGATGTTATACCTGTTCTATGTAAAGTTGCTTGACTATTCCTGTTTCTTGTAAACCGCGCTGATACTAAATAGTGCGGTATAAAAAAAGCTAATAAATAAATTAAATTAAATGTAGCATAAATAGGTTCTGCGTAGAAAGAAAGAAATTTCTTTCTAGTGGCCTTTACAAAGAGGTCTTTCAGTTAGGAGGCAAAGAATTGTGAAGTTGTTTTAAAATAGGTGTTAAAGCCAAGTGACAGATCAAAGAGGCAATTTGAAAGACCTCCTCTATCAAACTAAGGGTTGTGTGAATCACCCAAAAAATTGAAAAGACATTACCTTAGAAGCACAGGTCAGGGCACTGTGTAGCAAGCTAGCTTTTATTAAGTTCTCTTTCCTTCCCACTCACCCACTCCGACTCCTACCCACCTCAGGGATAAACTTAGCTTTATAGGCTCTTAAATCTATTAAAGAGAAAAGGCTGCCCCTATTCACTTTTAAGTGAGGCTGGTTATCCTCATCATGAATAGATTATATAAGGACCTGAGATTAATTAATCTTGAGGTGAACATAGTCCATTAGGTATAGTTGTATTAATATAAGTAACCCCAGCAAACTTAAGTAAGTACACAACTTAAATACTTAAGCAAAACCTTAAACCTAAGATGCAGACAGCAGTCCAGCAGTGAGATGGGGGCTTTCCAGTCTTTTGCATTGAGTGTCACATGTATGATTTTCTTCCTGTTGGTGAGGGGTCTTATGTGTGCACTAGGTGCAAGGAGCTCTTTGCTCTCGGGGAATGAATCTGATCTCTGGAGGCTAGAGTAGCAGACTTGGAAGACATAAGGAAGACAGAAAGGAAGACCTACAGAGACGTAATACTGAAGTCCCATCTCCAATCAGGCAGCTTCCCTGTTGCCATGGAGAAGAGAGGTCATGTGACAGGAGAGCATCACCATGGTGTGGCAGGAAGTGGTCCTGTAGCTAGGACCTGTCCTCCAGGTGATGCAAAACCCTCTCGCACAAGGGTATTCCCCAGGGCCATGTGCCCATGAGGGAAGGATTAGGACAGTAGTTATAGTTGATGATGTGATCATTAGGCTTGTAGATATCTGTGTGGCTAGTGGACTCAATGATCACCTGGTATCATGCTGGCCTGGTGCAAAGGTAACGGACCTCACATGCCACCTAGACAAGGGAGGACGCTGCTGTCTTGGTATATATTGGTACCATTGACATAAGAAAGTGTAAGAGGGAGGGTTTGGAGGCCAAATTTATGATTTTAGTTAGGAAGCTGAAATCCAGAACTTGCAAGGTAGCGTTCTCAGAAATGCTTCTAGTTCCACGTGCTGGACACAAAAGGCAAATGCAAAAAGACCCGTGCCCTCTAATATCAAAATAATGACCAATCAGGTGAGATATAGAGAAAGACAAATCATGTACCAATACCAATACCAATTAACCTACTGTTCCATGTAAACCGCACTTGATACTAGGGAAAGAGCGGTATATAAATAACTGTTAAATAAATAAATAAATAAATAAATAAATGTACAAAACAAATATTTTTGTCGGGTGTGCTGACACAGGAGGGGTGATGGATTTCATTCTCCCCACTGCAGCAAACGATTTTAATAACTTATTGAATAAAAAAACTTCACTTATCTGAGGCTGCAAACAATAGATGCTATTACCTTGTTCAGTGACTGCTCCTGATTCGCCTGAAGCAGGGTTTTCATTTACCCAAAACGTGCCACGTCGCACTTGGGACAGTCTTGTTTTTCTTTTAAAGGACTATTGTTTGCAACCTCAGATAAGTGAAGTTTTTTCATTCAATAAGTTATTAAAAGGGTTTGCTGCAGCGGGGAGAGTGAAATCCATCACCCCTCTTGTGTCAGCACACCCGTCAAAAATATTTTTTTTGTACATGATTTGTCTTCCTCTGTATCTCACCTGATTGGACCCAAAAGGCAGGTAGAGCTCTGGAGCTTCAATGCGTGGATGAGATGATGGTTTAAGGAAGAGGGTTTTGGATTTGTTAGGAACTGGGCAACATTCTGGGGAAAGGAGGAGCTTTTTTGAAGGGATGGGGCTCCATCTTAACTGGGATGGAACCAGGCTGCTGACATTAACCTTTAAAAAAGAAATAGATCAACTTTTAAACTAGAGAATAGGGGAAAGCTGACAGTCACCCAAGAGTGCATGGTTCAGAAGGATATATCCTTGAAGGATACTAGCAAAAGATTGAAGTTACGGCGTATCAACAGAGAGGTTCCAATAAAGACAAAAGTAACCCAAATGCCCTCAAGTACAGAACAGACAGAGCTTAAGGATTCCAAATTACCCCTGTCTACCGATAACCAGATTATGATTGAAATACAACCTCTGAAATGCTTCTATGCAAATGCTACATGTCTAAAAAATAAGATGGGAGAGTTAGAATATATAGCAATAAATGATAGGTTAGATGTGATTGGTAACTCAGAGAATGGGTGGAAGGAGGACAACCAATGGGACACTGTGATACCTGGGTACAAATTATGTCACAATGATAGAATAGATCAAATTGATGGAGGGGTTACGCTCCATGCTAAAGAGGGCATTGAGTCACACAGGATTAAAGTTCTGCAGGAAACAAAATGGGGGGGGGGGGGCTAGGACTGGAAATGGGCTGATGGGGGGGTCAGGACTGGTAATGGACTATGGGGGAGGCTAAGACTGGAAATAGGCTGATGGGGGGGCTAGGACTGGTAATGGGCTATGGGGGGGGCTAGGACTGGAAATGGGCTGATGGAGGTGCTAGGATAGGACTGGAAATGGGCTGTTGGGGGTGCTGAGATTGGAAATGGACTGTGAGGGGAGGGAGCTAAGACTGGAAGTGGGCTGATGGGGGGGTTAGGACTGGTAATGGGCTATAGGGGGGCTAGGATTGGTAATGGGCTGAGTGGAAGGGGGGACCTGAACTGCAAATAGCTGATGGGGACGGGGGCTTGGAATGGAAATGGGCTGAGTGGAAGGGGGGCTTGAACTGCAAATAGCTGATGGGGAGGGGGGCTTTGAATGGAAATGGGCTGTGAGGGGGGAGCTAGGACAGGAAATGGGCTGATGGAGGTGCTAGGATAGGACTGGAAATGGGCTGTTGGGGGGTGCTAAGATTGGAAATGGGCTGTGGTGGGAGCTTGGAATGAAATGGACTCATGGAGGGGCTAGAACTGGAAGTAGGCTCATTGGGGGCTTGGATTGGAAACGGGCTGAGTGGAGGGGAGCTAGGATTTGACATGGGCTGATGGTGGGGCTAGGAAAGGACTAGAAATGGGCTGATGGGGGGCTGGGATTGGAAATGAGCTGGTGGAGGAACTCGGATAGGACTAGAAATAGATGGGGGAGCTAGGACTGGAAATGGGCTGATGGGGGGCTGGGACTGGAAATGGGCTGATGCGGGGACTAGAAGGGAGAGGATGCTGGTTGGGGCTGGAACTAGAAGGGAGCTGATGTTGGGGGAGGATTAGAATGGGATGGGGCTGGGAGAGTGAAATGGAGAGGGGAAAAATATTTTGTGTGGGAGGGAAGAAAAATCTTCAAATGGCCGGGTATTGGGAGAGTAAGTGGGGATTGAGGATGGAGGGGTAAAATTTGAGTGGATGAAATAGGAATGAGGAAAGAGCAAAAGGAGAAAGATTAGTATGTTAAAGCAGATGTAGAGAGAGGATGGAAAAAAACTAGAAGAGAGAAGAAAGGACAAATGGACAGCAGATGATGGTGAGTCGGTTGATATAGTGTATCTGGACTTTCAGAAAGCCTTTGACAAGGTCCCTCATCAGAGACTTTTGGCAAAACTAAAGAGTCATGGGATAGGAGGCAGTGTACTACTGTGGATCAAGAACTGGTTAAAAGATAGAAAGCAGAGGGTTGGGCTAAATGGCCAATTTTCCCAATGGAGAAGAGTGAATAGTGGTGTACCCCAGGGATCTGTGCTGGGTCTGCTGCTTTTTGACATATTCAAATGACCTGGAAAGTGGAATAACGAGTGAGGTTATCAAATTTGCAGATGACACAAAACTATTTAAAGTTGTTAAAACCCAAGAGGATTGTGGAAAATTGCAAGAGGATCTTTATTTATTTATTTTTTTATTGTACATTTGTATCCCGCTGCTTCCAGCGATCAGCAGCGGTTTCTATACATGATTAAGGGTGGCTGTACAGGCCAGGAATTAGCAAAATATACATTGTGATTGGGAGAGAAAGTTAGTTAGGAACACAGCAAACTTTGGGTTACAGATTACACTTGCTTACAGATTACAGATTACACTTGATTGCTGGGAATACTCTACATAAGATACAGAATTGCTGGGAATACTTTACACAGGATACAGAGTTTACATATTTACTGAATGCGTTTCTCAATCTTGATAAATTGGAAGACTGGGCATCAAAATGGCAGATGAAATTTAATGTGGACAAGTGCAAAGTTATGCACCTAGGGAAGAACAACCCAAACTATGGTTACACGATGCAAGGTTCCACATTAGGAACCACCACCCAGGAAAAAGATTTAGGCGTCATTGTGGATAGCATGTTAAAACCCTCGGCCCAGTGTGCAGCGGCAGCCAAGAGAGCAAATAGAATGCTAGGTATCATAAGGAAAGGAATGGAAAATAAAACAAAAGATATTATAATGCCTCTATATCGTTCCATGGTGAGACCGCACCTTGAATATTGTGTGCAATTCTGGTCGCCGTATCTTAAAAAGGATATAGCATTATTAGAAAAGGTTCAGAGAAGAGCCACCAAAATGGTAAAGGGGATGGAAGGATACTCCTATGAAGAAAGGCTAAAAAGATTAGGGCTCTTTAACCTGGAAAAGAGACGGCTGAGGGGAGATATGATAGAAGTCTATAAATTAATGAACGGAGTGGAACCGGTAAACGTAGATCGATTGTTTACGTTATCAGAATATAGAAAGACTAGGTGACATGCAATGAAGCTACAGGGTAAACTATTTAAAACTAATAAAAGAAAATATTTCTTCACTCAACGTGTAATCAAACTCTGGAATTTGTTACCGGAGGATGTAGTAAAGGCTGTTAGTGTAGCTGGGTTTAAAAAAGGTTTGGACAAGTTCCTGGAGGAAAGGTCCATAAACCATTATTAAGAAGGGACCCAGGATATCAATGCTTGACCCAGTACAAGCACTGCGGAACCTGTGTCTTTTGGGGAAACTGCTAGGTAAGTATGACCTAGATTGGCCACTGTTGGAAACAGGATACTGGACTTGATGGACCTTGGTCTGACCCAGTATGGCATATCTTATGATCTTATGTTCTTAGAGTTAGCAGAAGACATGAAGAAACCAGAAGAAAGTGGCTGGAGCAGTTGCAACTGAAAACAAAATGCACAAAAGGTAGAAAAATATCTCTTTATTTTGAATTTATTAACTGGAATATGTCAGCTCTGGGAAATGTGAATCATTAACATCTGCGCTTTATTTAGTACAAGAGGAAATTAATTTATAGTTTTATTTCTACAATGGTGGTGTACATTCCAAGTTTGTTTTTTGGGGTTCCCAGTTTAATTATTGTCTTCCTTTTCTAAATTGTGATTCCTTGTTTGGTGATGGTCTATGTTCTGCATGTGTAACTGAGTTGAGGTATTCTGTTTATGTAATTCCTATTTGACATTGCCACTTGTTCTCTTTCCCCAGTAGGTCATGTATTGTTATTCTCTGAAATGTATTGTTTTAATATTTGCAGTGTTGCCTTTTGATAGGTAGAGTCTGGTGCTTTATGAGTCCTGGTAGTGCTGTTATGATACGGTGACTTTGCTATTGGTTCTAAATGGGCAGTGTTTGTAGTAGTTCCTAATGTGCCTGGTGGTTAGCACTGGATTATAGTAATGTAGAAATCTTTGTCTTTCTTTATCTATACGCTCATTAAGAGGCATGTTTACTAAAAGTTAGTGTATGGTAACATTATGCAAATATTTATGCAAATGAGGCCCCGCACCCCCCCTTGGGCCGCCCCTGGTCACCGGATCTTGGAAACAGACCCAGATATGCTACCTGAACTTTCAGGGAGCTACGGGAGAGGCCCTTTTCCAGGCCATCCTGTAGAAAGGACAGCAGAGATGGCACCTTGGTCATCTCAGGAGCTGACTGCCGCACCATAGCTCAAAGAGGCACCAGATCTGTACGCATGTGAGTATGATAGACCTCCTTTGGCCTCCAAGCAAAGTGGAGACCACCACCAGAGAATAACTTTTACACACTAGCCATCTCCTTTCAAGAGCCAAGCTATAAGCGAGACGGGAACCGGGTCATCCAGGATGATTGGTCCCTACCGCAACAGGCCCTAAGACAAAGGTACAAAGAGGAAGCACCTGCAGGAGCCACATCAGATCTCCGAACCACACTCTCATCAGCCAGCCTGGCACCACCAGAACAATCCTGCCCAGGTGGTGCTCTATAAACTAAATCACACGCCCCACCGGGGACTACAGAGGGAAACACACAGCAGGTGTTGATTTGGCCAAGGCTGGGTCAGGGCGTCGACCCCTTGTACCCATCTCCATGTGGCAATTGAAGAAGCGGCAAATTTTGGCATTGGAGCAAGACACTATCAGATCCATTTCAGGGCGACCCCAGTGGTGCAGAATCAACTGAAATGCCTCCTTACTCAGCTCACATTCTCCAGGATCCAGAGAGTGCCAGTTGAGGAAGTCTGCTTCCACAATGTGCTGTCCACCCCAGCAATGTGCTGAGCCAAAAAGGGTAGGTAGTTCTCCTTCCAGGCAAACAGGCAAGCCACTTCCAGAGCTACCCTGGCACTCCTTGTGCTGCCTTGCCGACTGACATAAGCCACCACTATGGCATTGTCCAAAAACACCTGAACCACCCAGCCCTCAAGCCAAGAGTCAGAAGCACAGAAGAGCCAACCTGATGGCCTCCGCCTCAAGATGGTTGATGGACCACATTACTTCCCTACGGTTCCAACGGCCCTGAGTCATTCAGTCTTGGCAATGGGCCCCCCAGACTGAGAGACTAGCATCCATGGTCAGGAGGATCCAGGAGAAATCATCCAGCGGCATGCCCTTCCTCAGATGACAAGGCTGCTGCTACCATTGCAGGCTGGATTTTAGCGTCAACAGAAGCAGGAGCCTCCTCTCGAACTCTGGGACCACTGAGCCAGCAAGGACCGCAGGAGTGGTCGCTTGTGGGCACATACCCATGGCACCATCTCTGAGCAGCTGAAGATAATCCCAGACACAGGGAGCCTGCTGTGCACAGAACAGCACCAGATAATCTAACAATCATTTGACTTTCTCCTCTGGCAGGAAAAGTCTGCCCACTCGAGTATTGCAATGTGCTCCCAGAAACTCCAGGGACTGGGAAGGCAGCAACTGGCTCTTTCCTTGACTGATTACCCAGCCAAGGCTTTCCAAAAAGGACACCACTTGGGACACTACTCAAGATGCTTCTGAAACGGAATGGCCCCAGATGAACCAATCATCCAGATATGGATGTACACAGATCCCTTGACGCCACTGCCATCACCACCATGACCTTGGAGAAGGTCTTCGGGTTGGTGGATAGCCAGAAAGGGGGGGGGGGGGTGGAGAACTGACAGTGAGAGCCAAGCACAGTTGTATCAGGATAGGAAAGTATGTCTCGGCCAGATCCAGAGAAGCCAAGAACTCCCCTCGACACACCACTTGAATTACAGAGCACAAAGTTTCCATCGGGAAGCTCAGGACGTGAAAGTACTCATTGACTCCCCATGAGGTCCTGAATGGGCCGGAAGGAACCGTCCTTTTTTGGAACTACAAAATGGATGGAGTATCTGCCCTTGCCCTGTTCATCTGGGACAATGGGCACTACTGCTTTTAGGAGCAGCAACTTGTGCAAAGTGGACCACACTGTGGCCCTTTTGATTACAGACCCATAAGAGGAAATGACAAAGGCATTCGGAATTGGCTCCTTGCATTTCAGGACATAGCCAACTGAATGGTGTCTAGCACCCAGTGATCCTTGGTGACCTGGACCCATTCCTGAAAGAACAGGCGAAGCCTGCCTCCAACCAGAAGAACTGGGGATTGGGCCCCCAAACGTTCATTGCCAGACTGGGAGGGTCCACCACTGGAGGGGACCAAACTCTGGGCCCATGAGCCTCATGAAAGGACTGAGAGTGAGCTCGAAGTCTGGAAGCAGAGGAGAAGAAAGGCTT
The DNA here is from genome assembly GCA_033557465.1 of Ichthyophis bannanicus. Taxonomy (NCBI): domain Eukaryota; kingdom Metazoa; phylum Chordata; class Amphibia; order Gymnophiona; family Ichthyophiidae; genus Ichthyophis; species Ichthyophis bannanicus. The sequence goes on along the minus strand of CM066036.1, from coordinate 416,645,355 downwards.
TCTAGGTCGGTAACAACGATAGTCCTGAGATCCCTGCCAGCATGCTTGTGGTGGACGGGCAGAGGCTGACAAGAAAGGGGCCCCTGCATGTTTCACCGGCCCCTTGGACCTGTCTTCTGAAAGGCAGCAAGACTTTGTCTCGCCAAGGTCCTTCACCAACTTCTCCAAATCAGCTGCATTTAAAGGCCAGTTGGGCCAGCCATGCTTTGGAGAAGGAGTCTGCCAACAAGTGCTAAGAGCCAGATACACCTCCATGACACAGTAGATGCCAAACATACCAGGTCCATACATGGCATCAGAAAGGAAGGCTGCAACCGACTCCAAAAGAGGGGTAATATCATCTGGCAGAAGAGACCGAAGCAGGGTTCAAAAAGTCAGGCCTGGAAATGGGCTGTTGCCGCAGCGAACTGGCTCCTCAACAAGGCATCCATCCACCTTTCAGTCCAGAGGATCCTTCAAGTCTGATCCGCCTTCCACAGGGATAGTGGTCAACTTAGTAACCGCCATGACCTGCGCATCCACCTTGGGAATATCCAACCACACCATGCACTCCTTCTCCAGGAGCATGTACATCTTACATGTTCTTAACTCCCAAAGCGGGAGCTGGGAGAATCCTAGTCTGACCAGATCATATCCTTGATCACCTCCGGGAATGGGAAGACAGTAGTGGATTTCCGCAACCCTTGCAGAAGTGAATGCACTTTCGGCTCCTACTCCTTCCCTGGAACATCTGCCAAGTTCAAAATGGATGAAACCCTGGGAATCAACGCCGCCAGCTCCTCCTTCCAGAATAGGTATATCACCTTGGCCTCATCACAGTCCTCTGAAGACAAGTTTGTTCAATGTAAACCGCCTTGATATCATGAAAGGTGAAATTTCACTTACCGTTAATTTCCTTTCCTAGAATACTGCTAGACCAGTCCAGACAAACGGGTTGTGTCCCCCTGCCAGCAGATCCCGGAGACAGAGCTCTAATAGGCTGATCCCTGGTGATGCTGCTGAGATGATGAGACTGTACCCCCAGGGGTCACCCTCAGTATCGTCCACAAGCTGAACTTCATGAAAACTAAACAACTACATACAGCCAGTCAACTGACCCGGCCTCAACTATGTACAAGGTGCTGAAAGCATTCCCAGAAACTGAAGGCCGCCGAGAAGGACAAAGGGACTAGAGGCTCACTTGCCAGGCCTCCGGAAGGAAAAAACAAAAAGCAAAAGATAACGGCGGCTCCGCTGCACCAGCAGGACTGAGACTGACAGCAGGGTGGGTCCTGGACTGGTCTAGCAGCATTCTAGGAAAGGAAACTAACGGTAAGTGAAATTTCACCTTCCAATTCATACTGCTAGACCAGTCCAGACAAACAGGCAGTACTCAAGCTACCGACCTCTAGGGTGGGTCCAAAGCCGCCGAAAGCACTGACGCGCCAAAACTCATCTCCTGCCGAGCGTGGACGTCCAATCGATAGTGACGGACAAAAGTCGATAGCGACGACCAAGTCGCTGCCCGGCAGTTGTCGAGGGGTGCCACATGGGAACGCTCGGCCCAAGACGTCACCTGTGCCCGTGTGGAGTGTGCTCGGAGCCCTACAGGCACCGACTTGCGCTGAAGAATATAGGCTGCTTCAATAGCTCCTCTTAGCCACCTGGCGATAGTAGCCTTAGAGGCTGCAAACCCTCGACGGGAGCCCACAAGAAGGACAAAGATATGATCCATCTGCCGAAAGGAATTGGTGACTTTAAGATACCGACAGAGGACCCGTTTGAGATCTAACGCACGTAAGTGACGATGCCGACCCGCACACTGCTCTGGAGAGAAGGACGGCAAGAAGAGGGGCTGATTGACATGAAAAGGCGTAACCACCTTGGGCAAAAAGGATGGAACTGTCCGAAGAGTCATGCCCTCCAACGAGAAAAAAAGATAAGGATCCCGACAAGAGAGCGCTTGGAGCTCGGAAATGCGCCGCGCCGAGGTAATTGCCACTAGGAACACCGTCTTCAAGGTTAAGACTTTGAGCGAAGAGGCCCGTAATGGCTCAAAAGGCGAAGCCACCAAGGCCCGGAGGACCAGGGCGAGATCCCAGGCCGGGAAGACCGGACGGCACGGGGGCCGCACGGATTTAACTCCTCTGAGGAAACGCGAGACGTCGACATGCGAAGTGATAGAGCGCCCCAAAACCGGATCATGGAAGCATGTAAGGGCCGCCACCTGAACCAGAAAAGTACCAAGAGCCAGCCCCTTGTCCAGGCCAGCCTGGAGGAACGCAAGAATATCAGAATGCCGCTACTCCAGGGAGACACCCCACGCTGTGAGCACCAGGATTCGAAAAAACGCCACACCTCAGCATAGGCTAAGGAGGTGGAAGAACGGCACGCCTTAAGCAAGGTGGATACCAGGCTAGCCGAATATCCCTTACGAACTAGCCTGCGGTGTTCAAGAGCCAAGCCGTAAGCGAGTAAGGAGACGGGTCTTCCATGGCAATTGGCCCCTGCTGCAGAAGCACTGGAAAACCCTGAAGCGGCAGAGGAGATGCTCACGCAAGCCGGACGAGATCCGCATACCAGGGCCTGCGAGGCCAATCCGGAGCTACCAGAATCACCGGCCCGTGATGCTCCCTGATCCGTTGAAGAATCTTGCCGACCATGGACCATGGAGGGAAGACATACAGAAGGAGTCGGGCCGGCCACGGCTGCAACAACGCATCTATTCCATGCGACCTGCTGTCTTTCCAGCGGCTGAAGAAGATTGATGCTTTGGCATTTTCCAACGTCACCATGAGATCCACTGCCGGTTGACCCCATTGGCAGACAATCAGCTGAAAAGGCACCGACGCCAGAGCCCATTCTCCGGGATCCAGCGTATGGCGGCTGAGGAAGTCCACTTTGATGTTGCTCTTCCCCGCAATGTGCTGCGCCGAAAGGGCGAGGAGATGCCGCTCCGTCCAAGAAAGGAGAAGCCTCATTTCTTTGGAAACCCCCGGACTCTTCGTGCCCCCTTGGCGGTTGAGATACGCCACCGTCGTGGCATTGTCAGAGAGAACGCGAACTGCTTGACGATGTATGAGAGGCAGGAACCTTGGAAGGCTAGGCGAACCGCTCTCGCCTCAAGGCGATTGATGGACCAGCGGGCCTCCTGAGGCGACCAGACCCCCTGTGCTGCGTGTGTGCCGCAAAGTGCTCCCCACCCGGAGAGACTGGCGTCCGTCATCAGAAGCAGCCAACGGGGAGACTCCAATGGAACCCCCTGTAGAAGGTTGCGTGCCCGGAGCCACCATCGAAGGTCGAGCCGGACCGACGGCGGAAGTGGAAGTCGAACCTGATAATCCTCCGACACCGGCGACCATCGCACCCTCTGCAACTCTCGCATATGCGCCCGTGCCCAAGGCACCACATCGATGGTAGCCGCCATGGACCCCAGAAGCTGGAGGTAATCCCAAGCTCGAGGTGCCTCTCGCCGCAGGAATCGCTGGAGCTGATCTACAATTTTCTGGAAGCGAACTTGTGTAAGCATCACCCGCCCGCGGCGAGTGTCGAACCGAGCCCCAAGGAACTCAAGGACCTGAGACGGCTGGAGGCAGCTCTTGGAGTGATTGATCACCCACCCCAGGCCCTCCAGAAAAGCCACTACGCGGTCTACCGTCTCGCAAGCCTCTGCCAGAGAATCCGCCCGAATCAGCCAATCGTCCAAGTATGGATGAACTCGGATCCCCTGCTTGCGTAAGGCCGCGGCCACCACCACCATTATCTTGGAAAATGTCCGTGGCGCCGAGGCCAAGCCAAAAGGCATGGCTTGGAACTGAAAATGCCAGCCTAGAACCGCAAATCGGAGGAACTGCTGATGCTCCATGCGGATGGGAATATGAAAGTACGCTTCCGCGAGATCGAGCGATGCCAGGAACTCGCCCCTGCGTACCGCCTGGATCACGGAACGCAACGTCTCCATCCGAAAATGAGGAACACAAAGGCTGCGGTTTACCCCCTTGAGATCTAGAATAGGTCGAAAAGAACCATCCTTCTTGGGCACCACAAAATAAATGGAGTACCGACCCGTCCCTTCTTCGAGAGGCGGGACGGGACGTATGATGTTCAAAAGAAGCAGGCGTTCGAGTGTTGTCTGGATGATGCGGCGCTTCTTGGGAGATCCCGCAGGAGAGACTAGGAAGGCCTCGGGGATCGGGCGAGAGCACTCAAGGGAATAACCCCGAGAGATGCTGTCGAGAACCCAAAGCTCGGAGGTAATTCGCGCCCACTCTTGAGAAAACAATGCCAGCCGACCCCTTACGGGTGGCACAGACCGGAGTGGACCTAGCGCCCCGTCAGCGGGAGGACCTCGTGGTCCCTGAGAACTTTCCTCCTGCCAAGTAGGAGTCAGAGCCGGAGCCGGAGCGGGCCCCCCGAAAGGACTGACTTCTTCTTCCAGAGCGATTAGGCTGAGTCGGAGGCTTGGAGGAGCGATACCTCCTAAAGTCCCTGCTCCTGGAGAAATGGCGAAAAGATTGTGCCCGCGAAGACCGGCGAGCCGAAGCTCACGGCCTATCCTCCGGCAAGTGTTGGGGCTTAACCTCCCCAAGATCCTTCACGAGCTTGTCCAGCTCCTCGCCGAACAGAAGCTTACCCTTGAACGGCAGCTTAGAGAGCCTGGACTTGGAAACGACATCCGCCGCCCATTGACGGAACCACAGCCAATGCCTCGCCACCGTCACGGCTGCCACCGATCAAGCTGAAAGGCGCACCAGATCATAAAAAGTATCTGCCAAAAAGACCGTGGCAGACTCCAAACACCCGAGAGAGGAATCATCAGGCAAGCGCTGGATCCAGCGCAACAGCACTCGGGCTGTTAGCCCCCCGCATACCGTTGCCTGCAGAGCCATGGAGGACGCGGAGAAAGCCGTCCTCAGCAAGTTCTCCACCTTCCGATCCTGTGGATCCTTGAGAGCCGCTCCTCCCTCCACAGGGATGGTGGTATGCTTAGTCACTCCGGAAACCAAGGCATCTACCTTAGGGTACACGAGCCACTGCTCCAGAAGCTCTGGCGGCCAAACATATAACTGCCCTAGGCGACAAGCATTTCGCAAGGGCATGTCCGGAGAGTCCCATTCCCGGGACACCATTTGCTGTCATTCCGTAGGGAAAGGAAAAGCCTTAGAGGGCTTGCGAATGCCCAGCAAGATGGGATCCGCCTGAAACTGAGCCTGAGAGGCTGGAGGCTCCGCCGGCGCCGAAAGATGGAGAGCTTCCGTCACTTGACCGATGAGGGCGGACAATTCTTCTTTGCGGAACAGCCGGATATCCTGTGACTCCTCCGGCCCCGGAATAGAAAAATCCGATGCAGAATACTCCCCATCCTCACGCCCAGAGAGATCCTCAGACTCTCCTGCGGAAGACACCTCCGCGTCAGGGTCACGATCATCCTGCACAAGCAAGTGTAATGCCTTAGACGTAGCCTTGTGAGCTACAGCACCCTTAGAACACGCAGGCGCTCAGGTGTCTTTGACTGAAGCCCCACCGAGGGAGCCGAGGATTCAGCCCGCCACAAAGCCCATGCCTGGCGGAAAAGATGGAGAAGTTGGTCCTCGGAAGAAGAGCCAGGTGCCAGGGAACTCAGGGCAGCCGGAGAGACCCCCGTAGGGGCTCCCTGCAAAGCCGCCACCGAAAACGGAGGTAACGGACCCTCTACTGTAGGTAAGTCAGAAGCCGTAGCTTCCTGAGTGGCCAGCAACACTGAAGACTCCCCGGGGTGCGCCAAACAGGATGAGCATTGCTGATTTTGCAGCTCCTTCTGCTTCCTGTTACACACAATGCATCTAAGCCCAGAAGAAGGCATTGTGTGTGAAAAATAATGATTTTAAATCTTATTCTCCGGAGCACTCCTCCTTCTATAGTACAATCCTAGTAAAACCCCCTTAAGAGAGGAGAAGAAACAGAGGCACATACAGCAGGGCAGAGCTGAGCTTCCTGCCAAAAATCGGAGCACCGTGGAAATTCAAAATGGCTGCCGGACAAATAAAAGTTAAATAAAAGGTCAAAAAAGCAGCAAATTTTTGAAAAAAGGCAGAAACCAGCCCCCCAGGCCAGGATTGACCCCTGTGCCAAAAATGGGACAATTCTGAGAATGCGAAAATTTGGCAGATTTGGACCCCTCAGGAGCTTCAGCATGCATTAAACAAAGGAAAGCTGTACTCACCGATGCCGGCCAGTGCAGGGATTCCAAGGGCAGGATCAGGAAAACCACATCTGATGCCAAGCGAGCACTAACGCAGAGGTAACCCTCTAGTGTTAGTGAGCCCTTCTTCCAGCCAAGGCTGCCCTCATGGCTAGCTGCTGGGAATGCCTTCAGTCAGCGAGCGTCTCTGTTTCTATACAGGAGCTCAGCTGAAACACCCTGCCAAAAGAGGGGATCATTCTCAAAGTAGAGGAGCCCCCGAGCTTCGTCCTGAAATAGGGAAATTAATCTTTTCTCCAAAGGAGCAAAACAAAAAAGCTACCAGGTCTGCTGGAGACAGAGAAATACTGAGGGAGACCCCTTGGGGTACAGTCTCATCATCTCAGCAGCATCACCAGGGATCAGCCAATTAGAGCTCTGGTAGAGTTCTCTGTCTCCGGGATCTGCTGGCAGGGGGACACAACCCGTTTGTCTGGACTGGTCTAGCAGTATGAATTGGAAGGCGGTATATAAGAAATGTTAAATAAATAAATAAGAGTCCTTCCTCATCCACATCAGAGTTCAGCACTGAAATATCTGAATCCAAGTCACAGATTAAATCTCAAACCGGTCGGAGATGACTCCTATATCCAGGGGATGCCCCTCACCGGGAATGCTTAGCCAAAGGCACTTGAACAGGGCTTGCACTCTCAGCCTGCCTCCCCCCCCCCCCCCCCACGAACTGTGTCCGTGTGAAGCCGCAACGTCTGAATTTCCAAGCCAGAAGGATTACGCCTGCTCAAAAAAAGGAAAAGAATTCCGGGGAAGATAATCCAAAGTCCAGATGCTCACCTCTCAGAAAAGACTCCCCCACACCAGGGAGCATCGCCGCTGCAGATCCCCTAGAGCAGTGGTTCTCAACCCAGTCCTCTGGGACCCCTAATCCAGTTGGGTTTTCAGGGTATCCACGATGAGATAGATCTGCAAGGACTGCTTCCATTGTATGCATATCTATCTCATGCATATTCATTGTGGATATCCTGAAAACCTGCTGCCTGTGGCTCCTAGAGGACTGGGTTGAGAACCACTGCCCTAGAGGATGAGGGCCGACTCACAGCCCAGTCATTGGAACCTCTAGTTGGCTAGATATCCTTACCCACAGCACCATCTGTCACCTCCTGCCCTAAGGCAGGCAGGGCCAGACTAACTGCATCCCCCAGCTGAGAGAGCGGAAGCAGGCCCTCCAGGGACAACTCAGAGTCTACCATACAGGAAGAGTAGAGTCCAGAATCGAGAAATGAGACCCCTTGCTTGCCACAGATCAAACAACGTTTCCTGGAAGAAGACTTAAAGAGTTTAGGCAAGTATCATAACAGCGTATGCAATGCACGTTACAGGCACTAGGGAAGGACCACGCAACTGCAAGGTGCACAACTGGTAAAAATGCTACTGCGTGCAGAAAACGGTGGGAAACCCCCATGCCAACGGTTGCCAGCGGTCCACCATGAATTACATCCCAGGAAGACAGAATCAGGAGCCCCCAACAAGGACAGTGAAAAGATCAAGCCTTGGTACGCACCCTGAGAGCCCCAGGCTGAAAACTTGTGCCGGGCTCAGCTCTACTCCCTAGGAACCTTTCCTCTGGCTTTGCAGCACTGCATTTAATGTGGCTAGCAGGCAGATCCCTCTGCAATCTTCGGGAGAGAGCAGGGGGGACAGAGGAGGAGGGAGGGGGCATTGAGGTTGTTGAGGCAGTTGTACTTTTCTAGTTCCTTCCAACTTCTGGCTGCTCAACAGGCTCTTATCCAGGGTAAGACCATGGAGCTGAGCCAATTTTCCCTCCTCTTGTTGTTAAATGCCGTTGAGTCAGTGTCAACTCATGGTGCCCCTCTGGCTACCAAAAAGACTACAGTCTAGTGGAGCCTCCCACGTCGTGCTCTAGTGAGAGGTACTATTACTACTACTAATCATTTGTATAGCGCTACAAGGCATATGCAGCGCTGTACATATAAATGTAAGACACAGTCCTTGCTCATCCGAGCTTACAATCTAATCAAGACAAAACACATCGTAAAACTGGGGACTAGAATATGATAAGTTACACAAAGTAATGGACAAGAGAGTGAGGAGCATCAGCATCCAAACGCAGCTTCAAAGAGGTGCATTTTTATCCTGGATTTGAATAGGGCTAGAGAATGAGCCTGATGCACAGACTCAAGTAATTTGTTCCAAGCATATGGAGCAGTGAGATGGAATGAATGAAGTCTGGAGTTGACAGTGGCAAAGAAGGGCACAGATAAAAGGGATCTACCAGAGGAGCGGAGCTCCCAAGGAGGGGTGCAGAGTGAGATAAGAGAGGAAGGTAGTGAGGAGCCACAGATTGAATGCACTTGTAGCTTAGTAGAAGTTTGAACTGGATGTGGAAACTGATAGGGAGTCAGTGACATGACTTAAGGTTACATGAGTATAGCAACATTGAGTTGACAGAAGATAAGCCATGCAGTTGAGTTTTGAACAAATTGAAGGGGAGAGAGATGATTCAGAGGGAGACCAAAGTGAAGCAGGTTACAACAGCCAAGGAAGGAGGTGACTAGTGAGTGGATAAAGATCTTAGTAGTGCGTGTATAAAGGTGTAGCAGCAGATAAGCATGCAATAAATAAAACCAGGAGTCTTTTCAAGGATCCAAGCCAGTTTAATGTGCACAGGCTCAAGCAATAATCAATTTCAAAATGGCTGAGCAATGGTTTCTAGCAAAACAACAACTTTTATACCGTTCTTCTCCATTCTAGACATAGGCAAACTTTTCATTGGTCCCAGTAACCCCTCTCACCCATCTATTGGTCCTGGTACCACTACGTAGCTATCCAATGAGGACCTTGATCTGGGCTCAGCACCTGGTTGCCCCCCTTTCAGTCCTCATTACAATGGACAGTTCTTAGACTTTCGATACTTCTCTCCTCCAAGGTCACTGGCTTGCTGGAATATGAGTGAGAGCGGGGCACTGTGACCTTGCTTTCTGCAGAGTTAATTAATTCCATAGAAGCTGTGCTCTCTTATCAGTACCAATTAGAGCTGTTTTCTTTCTTTTCTAAGTTTCGTTTCTGCTTAGCTATGTTCAGTTAAGCTGAGTTAAGTTTCAATTCTATGGTGTCATCATTCAGGGGGGTTTTCATTCCTCTGGGCCTAACTACAGGCTTCAGTTACAGGTCAAGCTGCTTAGGCCTGTCTGTTTAGTTCAATTAGCATGGATCATAGGCCTTCGCCTACCACATTCCCCCCTTTGATTATTCGCACCTGCAAGTGAGAAAGGGTGAGAATCAAATCACATAATACTAGGTAAAGGTATCACTCTGTGGTATAGGGTAGTAAGTTCACATAGCTAGTATCTTTGTAGCTGCCTTATGCTCTACAGTGTTATTAATAACTGAAGTTATCATTTGCATACAAAGTGGCAAGAAACAAGGGAGCAACAAGCAGATAGTCAAAGTCCATAGTTTGGCAAGTGTGGGAAAAAGAACTAAAAGAATTAGAAGGTTCAGGAGCATTTATGCCGGACCACCAAGATGTCTTCTTTGTTGTGCTATTGTAAATCTTCTGATTTAGACAGTCCAGCTGTCTGATCTTCATAGCAAATTGTGGTCCGGTCCGAACAAAACACAAACTGTCAACAATGGGGTGGGCCAATACCCACTCACTAGTAATATTATGTAAATCAGTCTGATTGTATAGGATAGAATAGTTCAGTTCTTGGGCCTCCCAAGGCCATTAGTCTCCCATTGTTGTTCCTCCACAAGACAAGCAATCTGAAACATGAAGACCGAATGCCACTGCTCCTGCTAATTCAAGAAATAAGTTCTGGTGGCAGGAGGAACGTCAAAGTCTGATTTCATGGCTTCATAGAAAGAGTGATCTTTTGTCCTGTTCTGGTGGTGGTATGCAAGCTGCACAAGGGGGTAGGGCAAAAGTCATTTCAAAGCACCCCAAAACTGTTGCCAGAATAAAGCAATAATAATAATTCATAATGGGCATAGTCTCTGGAAAATTGGAGGAACTGTCGGATTTCACAAAGGTAGAGTTGATTGTAGATCCTCAAGCTTCTGCCGTACGTAGACCTACCAGCTTTTTGGCAGAAGTAGGGCTGTAGATTCCAAAGTATCACTGTCCTCTGGGATGTCTCAATTTCTTACAATATCATAGCATAGTCTCTTAGGCTATTATTGCCTCCTTAGAGCAGTTCACTTCTTCAGAAAATCAAAATAGTCTTTTCAGTTTCTTAACACAACACAGTCTATTCCTGATGGTTGCAGCTTCATTTTTTTTTTAAGATGCGAGGCTTACTTTCAGATAAACAAACAGTCTTGAAACAGTGCAATTTCTGAGGGACCAATAAGTCTTAGGTCCGTGGCTGTTGTCGTAGGGTGAGGTGCAATGGTGTCTCAGGATGCTGTACAGTAGTCCAGTGATCAGGTTCAAGAGCAGCTGCTGGCTTCACTTGATTATGATGGATCCAAGGTTCAAATTCTGCGACTTTTACTGCAGTTGGAGTTGACAAGATGACAACATAGGGTCCCCTGCAATGCAGGGCTAACGGTATCTTTCTCCACTCTTTGATCCACACCGAGACTCCAGGCTTGAAAGGATGCAGGGGTGCAGGCAAATTGATGGGTAATCGATTTTGTACCCAGGTATGAAGACTTCTGCAAAACAGAACTTAAAACCAATAGTTCATGTCTAATAATTTCAGATTCTATCTGTCTCATATCTCCTTTTATTTCCTATACAATAGGCAGGGGTTGCCCATACAGAATCTCAAAAAGGGGAAACTCCTAAAGACTTAGCAGGGGCTAAGTATATCCTAAGAAGGGCTATGGGAAGAACCTGGGGCCACTTCAGGTAAACCTCTTGGCAAAGTATGGACAACTGAGATTTCAGGGTTCTATTCATACATTCTACTTTTCCTAAATTCTGAGATCTATAGGCAGTATGTATCTGTTAATATCAATATCTTGGGGCTATACTTAATGGACTTGCTTCCTAAGGTTATCCACCCTCATTCTTTGTACAGGGCCCCATGTGCATGCAAGGTTGTAAGGGCATACTTGGAATCTGGGTACACATTTAGACAGGGCTCTTTTCCTATTGTTAGTGCTCTAGTGAGGGCTATCAGTTCAGCTTTCTGTGGTGAAGTTTCTGGGGCCAGGGCTGAGGACTCAACTACCAAATCAGGGGTCACCACTGCATATCTAGCACAACAATGTCCATTGATGATGAAACTGCCTTCAGCCACAAAGGAAGTCTGTTCAGGGTTCTCCAGAGGGACATCAGTCAAATCCAGGCGGCTTGAGAATACAGTGTCCATAATTTCTAAACAGTCATGATCAGGGGGTCAAGACCAACTGGTAACAACATAGCAGGATTCAAAGCTTGACTGACCTTCAATTGGAGCTGGGGGGTTTTACGCAACATACTCTGTGGCACCCAAGAAGGCTCTCACTTGCCTCCTGGTGGTTGGAGTAGGAATACTGCATACAGCTTCTTTGCATTCTGGTCCCAGGCGTCGAATTCCGCTGGACAACTGGAATCTTAGGTGTTTAACTTGTTGGACATAATTGCACCTTGGCTCTTGAGACTTTGTATCCAGCCTCATTAAGAGGGTGCAAAAGTTCACTGATGGCTTGTAGACATTCACTTTCTGAGTTGGTGGTTATGAGCAAGTTGTCCACATATTGAAGTAGAATTTTTTTCCCTGGAGTTTCTGGATAACTAAGGAGTCAAGATAGCCAAGTTGTTCTCCTGTTCATATGTAAACACAAAGTACTATTGGAAATGTGTATGTTCGTTGTTTATTGTAAACCGCACTGATGCTGAATAGCGCGGTATAAAAGAGACTTTAAATAAATAAATAAATAAATAACTTGTCAAATCCTTGCTGAGTGAGGCGAGTTCTTGAATCCTTGAGGTAATCTTGTCCAGATGAGTTGGCCCCGCCTCCTTGTAGTGGGGTCTTGGGCTAAGCGTATGCAGAAAAACATTTTTTAAGTCCAGAATGATGAAATGTATAGCTTCAGCAGAGATCAGTTCCAAGAGAATATAAGGATTTTGGTACCACTGGTTGTATAGTTTCAGCTGCATCATTCATTCTTCTTAGATCCTGCACTGGGCGGTAGCCACCTGTCCCAGGCTTCTTGACTGGCTTGAGGGTGACAATGACAGGGGCTATGTTCTTTGCTAGGCCAGGTGGATTATCTTCTGCCCATAATCCAGGTGGGGCTATAAGGTTGGTAGGTATACAGGAACTTGTTGACTTGACTGGAGGTGTGCTATAGAACTGCTACTCTTCTTCTCGGGGAACAGTCAGCACCATCAATCCAGCAGGTTTTGGGTTTACAGTCATTTGCATTTCTCCCTCTTCAGCAAAGGATATCTGTGCCTGAAGCTTTGCAAGCAGATCTCGGCCCCAAAAGGTGGAATAAGGCACTCAGGCATATACAGGAACTGGTGCATTATTTTCTGTCCCCCTAGTTCACACATGCGGTTCTGCAGGAAAGGCTTTGCGGACTTAGCCCCAGTAGCTCTGATAGTGGTGATGCATCTGGCCTAGTCTTTATCCATGCTGTAGCCCTCTTTAGCTGCCACTTACTCTATAGCTACTTCCTTCTCCTACTAAAACATTGTGCTTGGTTTATTGTTTTATGACTCTGCAATCAAGTACTCCCTCCTCCCCTCCTGGGGAGGAGTCAAGATACGGGCATTCACTTCTCTAATGTCCTTCTCCTCTGTAATGGGCGCACTCACACCCATTTTTCACTTCCTCTGCTCCTTTGATTAGGAAAACCTCCTCCACATCATTCAACTAAAGCATCAGCAAGAAGATCTGTTCTCTTCTCCATTTTTTACATTACTTTCCCTATCACATTTATCTCCACAATTCACATACTTTCTGTTCAACTCTTTCAGTAACTATTATGCCCGCAAATTCATCCAGTTTTCTGTAATCTCTGTTCATTAGTTCAATCAAGTCCTAAAACTTCTCAGTGTATAATGCAGTTTTTTTTTTTTCAGTTCTAAACAAGTCTGGTCAGCTGACTTTCACTTCTGGTCCAGAGGGGGTGCACATCCCCCTGCTGCGGAGGTGGCTGGCAAACTAGGGAATCTGCAGGGAGGAGTCCCCCCCCCCCTTCTCCTGGGCTCTGTTTCTCCTAGCAACGCTCTATCCAGGAGGTTGATTTTTTTTTTTTTAATGATCTACTTCTCTGCTGTGGGCACATTAGTTCACGCCCACCGGGGGGGTGGCATCATCGGTGGACTGGGCCCCATCCCCCCCTTAAGCACTCTGAACGGAGCTACTTACAGAGAGAGAAACTGATGGGACAGGATATCTAGAGATTCTGGGGCAAAATATGGTGAACAGCAGAAACCACTCCCTTTCACATAGCATTCCTAATAAAACCTTGTTACCGTAAACATAAGCTTAAATTGAGCACAGACATACAATTTAGATACAGTTCTTAAAATATCTTATAGAGAGAACTATAGCTATCTGTTACGTATGACTAAAATAAAAATACTTAGCAACTAGCTGCCAGCCGTAATCAGCATGTCTCTGCAAAAGAAATTATTATTTTTTTAGTTCAGAAAGCAAATATTCAAAAGACATTCCGGATATTTTTCATAAAGTACAGTACACCTTTCCCTTTTTTCAAATACGGAAAAACAGATGAATTTATCTTAAAAGCCAATATTGTAAAGGTCAGTGTAGCTAACTGATTTGTTCATTAGTAATTAGTACAGAGTTTAACAATTCAAAGTAATTACCTTAAATCGTACAGTTTGGGGAAGCATGCATTCAAATGACTTATACTTGTTCATAAAAAGGTTGGTGCAAACACTCCGCAAGATAAACTTTTTTTTTAAAACTTTGATTGAATGAATCCTTTATTTTAAATAAACGGGAGACCTCTCAACCGAGAGTTGCTGTCTCTTAAAACACATTTTTTTTTCCTTCTCTGCAAGCTACACCGCTCTGCTCGCTGGGAAACAAATGAACTGTGCTCATAAAAAGAGACTTCTCATTCACACGCACAGAGAGATGCCAGAAAAAACAATTTAAATCAGTGTCAAGTCGTGATCTAATAATTACTTTGTAGATCAAAGGAAAAACAAAAACAGTTCTCTATCATTTCCTATTTAAACTATTACAGTGCTTACTGAAAATTTGAACATACAGCCGACAGAAATTCTTCTCACTTGGTCCGCAACCCGTAAGGGATTAATACAAACTTAACCCTTTTCAGGCTAAGCCCAAAAACTATCGGGACCCACAATCCTGACTAAACATTCTTATTAATACATAACCATAGCAGAAGGAACATTACTATTAAAAACATATTGAATAAAACAGGTACACTGTTCCTGAGGTAAGCACAAAAGACACTGTACATTCTTTCCTCCAGACACGCCCTCTGTCAGTTTTTCACTGTGCAGTAGGAAAGCGAACTGGGGAGACCAGCTTTTTGATTTCTAAAGTGTCTCTAGGTGTTTTGCGTCTTCTTTCTGCTTTATTAATACAATTTCTTAATCAGTGAACTGTCACAAATTACTCAACAGAATAATCTCACATTTATAACAGAAGGGAAACTCGTGGTTTCAACAGAGAACAAAAAAACAGATACACAGTAGGGCAGACAATACACATCAAACGCTTCACAATCATGCTAGCAACATATCCCAAAAAACCCAGTCCTGTCTGTTCTGACTAGGCTAAATCATGATTCTCTATAACAGCTGTACCTCGCGAATACTCATGCAAGGATTTTCAAACAAATTTTCCCCACGCATACTCATGTAGGGACCTCGCGCATACTCATGCGAGGTTGACTTAAGTCTTACCAAACAAGAAGGACGATGGCTTCGCCTTGCGCATACTCATGCAAGGGTAATAGGACCGTCCTTGAGAGGGGATCAGTGCTCTCATTACCAAATTCCAAGTTCCAAGTTCTCGAGATTACAAGTTACAAGTTTCAAATTCTTACCAAAGTTTCACAAGTTTCAAACTGCAGTTCTAACTCATCTGTCTAGACAGGTTTTCAAAACTATACTTACCAGATCTGGTTCCCAAAGTTCCCAAGCTTCTGAGTTGGATCCTGGACTCCCCCGGGTCGGAGGTGTTGGCCAGCTGGACCCAGTGCCTGCCGAGGCCAGGCAGAACCCCCTCCAATACAAGAGGATTGGTGGGCCCAGGGAAATTCTCCTGCGTCGGATTGGCATGGTTCCAACTGGACCAAACCTCAAGGCGAATTACGTGGATTTATTCACTTGAACACCATCCACCACTCGCACTTCCCGGCCAACGCACCAAGAAATGTAGCAGCAGATAAGCATGCAATAAACCAGGAGTCTTTTCAAGGATCCAAGCCAGTTTAATGTGCACAGGCTCAAGCAATAATCAATTTCAAAATGGCTGAGCAATGGTTTCTAGCAAAACAACAACTTTTATACCGTTCTTCTCCATTCTAGACATAGGCAAACTTTTCATTGGTCCCAGTAACCCCTCTCACCCATCTATTGGTCCTGGTACCACTACGTAGCTATCCAATGAGGACCTTGATCTGGGCTCAGCACCTGGTTGCCCCCCTTTCAGTCCTCATTACAATGGACAGTTCTTAGACTTTCGATACTTCTCTCCTCCAAGGTCACTGGCTTGCTGGAATATGAGTGAGAGCGGGGCACTGTGACCTTGCTTTCTGCAGAGTTAATTAATTCCATAGAAGCTGTGTTCTCTTATCAGTACCAATTAGAGCTGTTTCCTTTCTTTTCTAAGTTTCGTTTCTGCTTAGCTATGTTCAGTTAAGCTGAGTTAAGTTTCAATTCTATGGTGTCATCATTCAGGGGGGTTTTCATTCCTCTGGGCCTAACTACAGGCTTCAGTTACAGGTCAAGCTGCTTAGGCCTGTCTGTTTAGTTCAATTAGCATGGATCATAGGCCTTCGCCTACCACAAAGGAAGGGATGAATTTTGCTGATGATATAGAGAAAGCCCTGGCAGCTGGAAGTAGCAGGTTTTAGCCATCTGTTGGATGTGCCCAGAGAAAAAGATGATCCCAAGGTTGCAAGTTGAGGAAATGGGGAGGAGTGTAGTGTCATCCACAGAAATAGAGAAGGGGGGAAGTGGGTTTAGGGGGAAAGATAAGGAGTTCTGTTTTGGCCATGTTCAATTTCAGATGGCGGTGAGACATCCAGGCAACAATGTTGGATAACCAGGCAGTGATTCGAGTTATCTGAGATTGCTGCCTGGATGTTTCACCGCCGTCTGAAACTGAACATGACCAAAACTAAGCAACCCCCGCCTGCTGCTGTTCATGGCGATTTAGTCCACTCAAATCTTTAGAATTTTCTTCAAAGAGGAGAAAATCCATTCACCATATGCTGGAGACAGAAATACACTGAGATCTCTGGTGGCTGAGGGGTACAGAGGTATGGGAGTGATGTCATTAAAACCTGGGCTTTTCATTGGTTGTCTCCACCACAATCCACTTGTCTGGACTGGTTTAGCAGAACGATATTTTTTTATTTATTTACATTCTCTTATATACCGCGCTATTCTGCATCAGTGCGGTTTACATTGAACAAACTGAAATTACATTGAACAGGGCATTATAACTTGGAGATAACTATTTTACAGGGAACATGGGCTATGGAGGGTTAAGTGGCTTGCCCAAAGACCACAAGGAGCACCTGTGGGACTAGAAACCCCAGTCCTTCCAGCCCAAGGTTGCTGTCCTCTAGTGGGATTTGAACCCCCGACCTTCCGGCCTGAAGTACCTTGCCCCAACCACTAGGCCACTCCTCCACTCCTGAGATATGAACCATATCTCCTTTCAGCTGTTTCTCACTCCAGCCTTAAGAGTCCTAATCTCTTTAGCCTTTCTTCTTAATAGAGTCGTTCCATCTCCTTTGTCATTTTGGTTCTCCTTCTCTGTACCTTTTCTAATGCCACTATATCTTTTCTTAAATGTGGAGACCAAAATTGGTGATTGAGAGAGCTATAGTGTGATATGTGCCATGGATGTTTGAGAGCTTTAGGTATGTGTGTGCTGGAAGGCGGCATAGGTACAAAGCTCCATGGTTTTGAGAAAATTTATTAAATATGGCCCCACAATGAGTATCCACACTTTGCCCTGCAACTCCTTTGGCCCACCTAGGGTTTGCAGATCCATTCCTGGGTTTACCCCATTGCATGCAGGGACATGTAGTTCTGATTTCTCCATTGCACTCAATAAGAAAAACAAGACTACATGTCGGGCGCATCTGGAGCCAGTTGGCAACCCTAGTCCACCCCTGGTACCCACCTGATGATGTCGCTCACTGTTGTGTCTGATTAAGCTGTCTATGTTGCAATTTTATTTTACATTAAATTATTTTTGGTTCTATATTTTTTAACTTTAATCAACGAATGCATTGCTTTGTCAATGGCAGCATCTGTAAACGTGTCAGCCCAGTACAGTTATCTGACTCCACCTTCCCCAGGCTCCTCAGTCCAGGTTAGGGTTGCCAACTGGCTCCAGATGCGCCCGACAGGTTCAATCTAGTCCTGGGTTTACCTCATTGCATGAAGGGATATGTAGTTCTGATTTCTCCATTGCACTCCATAAGAAAAGGAAAACTACAAGTAACTGCATGCAATGGGGTAAACCCAGGACTGGATTAAGCCTGTCGGGTGCATCTGGAGCCAGTTGGCAACCCTAGTCCAGGTTAATGCGTTTCACTGGGGTAAGAGTACGTCATATCTGTTTTCCCCTCCTTAAAGCTTCCAGAAGCGGCATTTTGGCCTTAGAGCAATCTCTAAAGCTGAGAAGGGGCCAGAACGGGACATTTTCCAAAAGCTGGCTCGCTTCCAGTCGCGGCCCTGTTCATGTCGCGGGAACTAGCGAACAATAAAGTTATTGACGGAGGTTCTGGCGGTGCCGGAAGTGCTGGGGCGGAATTGTGGGAGCCGGTGCTCTCTGACTCCGGCCCTGCCTCTTTCCTTTACTTCTGCGTCCCTCTAGCGCTCGCTTCCTCTTCCTAATTACTAATAGCTGCTGCACTGTCGCAAGATGATGTCCTTCGATTTTTTAGATGATGTCCGACGGATGAACAAGCGGCAGGTAAGAGAAGAAACGTGCAGCGCCCGGCTGTTTTCCCCTATGCTCTGTCTCCCACTGATGAGAAGACGACCAGGCTGTTATCCTGCTGCTAACAGTACGCACACCCGTTCCCTGTCTCTTGAAAACCAGCAATCTCCTGGATCGATCTTTCTTTTTAAATATCAGCTAATGAAACTGCTGAGCTGTGGTATTACTTTAGAAAAATATGTGCAAATCGCCGTGCTGATACATTTGCTTAAATCTGAAGATGCTTCCATTCAGCCTCTCTTTTTTTTTTACCTCTATGCTCTGATCAGTCAAGTCCATGGTTTGCAATTGTTAGGAAATGTGGTGGCCGGATCGCCAATGAGGTGTACAGACTTTCCCAATTTGTAGCAACAGAAACCGAGACGATGACATAGGAGACGTTCCAGTAGACTTATCTGTAACTGGTGATCATGCAGTCAGTAGTTTGGAGCACAGCCTCTTATCTATACGTGTGGGACTGACAAATTATAAAGTTTTTATCCCTCTGTTCAGTGTGTTAGTAGATGCTTTTTTACATACTCTCATTATGGTTGTCCATAACCCAGATCTCTTCCCCGCCCCCCTTCCCTCCCCCAGTTTTCCTGTTACTCCAAATCATACAAAAGGGTTGTCTACAGTTGTTTTTGACTTGTTCCCATTTCTTCAATGCACTGCTGGATTACAGCTAGGATGTGACAAAAAAAATGCAAATATAGTGACTCATGAGCTTCATGACAGGATATTCCTTGGGATATCAGACATAGTTAAAAAAAAAAAAAAAAAAAGCCACTCGGTGCTAAGGTCTAAATTTTTCACTGTTATGGCATCTTTCAAGAGGCTTAGCATTTGTTTTAATATTTACACAATTTAACATTCAAATATTTGAAATAAAGATTTTAGAATTTACTTTAGTTGTATGTGGGTTCTCTGATTTATTTTCCTAAAAAGAAAATTCAGGCAACTTCTATTTGATAACTGATGTGTATTGTTCAGAAGAAGGTTCTTGTGAGGATAGCATCTGATGATCAGAAAGGTGTAAAATAGCATGCTAAGGCGATGGCTAGAGCTGGAGGGATGCTGGCATGCATAAGGAAAACTGTTAAGAAAAAAATGAGATGATGGTATCATAATGCCTCTATATCGCTCCATGGTGCAATCGCAGCTTGACTGTTGTGTGCAATTCTGGTATCCGTATTTTAAATATGATATAGCAAAACTAGAAACACTACAGAGAAGGGTAACCAAAATGATAAAGGGGATGGAAGGATACTCCTATGAAGGAAGGCTTAAATGGAAAAGAGACGGATGAAGGGAGATATGATAGAGGTCTATAAAATAATGAGTGGAACAGATAAATGTAGATCGATTGTTTACACCTGCAAAAAGTAGAAAGATAGGAGACTTGCAATGAAGCTACAATGTAGCACATTCAAGACTATTCAGAGAAAATATATTTTCACTCAATGCCTAATCAAACTCTGGAATTTGTTACCCGAGTGTAGCTGGGTTTAAAAACTGGCTTTGAACAAGTTCTTGGAGGAAAACCATTATTAAAGAGGACTAGGAGAATCCACTGCTTACTCCTGGGCTAAACAGCATGGAATCTACCTAGCTTTTTGGGGAGCTGACAGGTACTTGTGACCTGGATTGGCCACTGTTGGGAACAGGATAATGGGCTTGATGGACCCTTGGTCTGACGCAATACGGCATATCTTATGTTCTTCTTTCTTTCTTTATTTAATCAGATTTGTATACCACCTTATCCTTCAATCAAAGTGATCACATCACAATTGGAGGGTTACATTTAACATGAGGGTAATTAACAACATTGTACAATGAACTTGTGTGTCTGGTTTGGATGAGTGGGTGTCTAGTTGGTGGAGGTGGTTGTATTATTGTTCGGGTGGGGACTCTTGTCTGTATGCTCATATGTTTCTATAAAGAGCAGGGTTTTAAGGGCTTTGTGGAAGTCTGTGATGTCATTTAATGCCCTCAGGCTCGTTGGGGGGGGAGTTCCATAGTGTGGATGCCATTAGTGATGGAGCTCTTTTTGAAGTTATTTGTTTAGTCTTGTGATATCCTGCAGGTGTACCGATCATGTTGTCATTATTGGCCCTTCTTGGTCTATTGCTGATATCCCTTGTTATGATGTCTTGGAGTACGTCTGCTGAGAGATTGTGAATGATTTTAAAGATGATCATGATTGTTTTAAATTTTGCTCTTGCCACCACTGGAAGCCAGTGCAATTGTTGTAAGACGGGGGTGATGTGCTCAGCTCTTGGAGTGTCTGTTATGATGCGTGCTGTAGTGTTTTGCACTATCTGGAGTGGGTGTAAGGTCTGCTGAGGGAGGCCTTGATATAGTGAGTTTCCGTAATCAAGCAGAGGTGTGATGAGTGCTTGGCAGAAGTGGCCCTGGCGGAGTATTGGCTTGATCTTTCTGATGGTTCTCAAGCGTTGATAGGCCTTGTTTGCAGTTTTGGTGATGTGGGATTTCAGGTTCAGAGCTCTGTCCATTGTGATGCCCAGGTACTTAACTTCATCTTTGACTACTATGAGTTTGTCTAGGATGCTGATAGTTTGTGGTGGAATGAAGGTGGGGTTCCTGGTGATGAACATTGCCTCAGTTTTATCGTAGTTGACCGTTAGGTTGTTGGCTATGAGCCAGTCATTCATGTCTTCAAGGCATTTGATTATTGTTGTGGTGTTTAGTGCTAGTAGGTTGATTGGAGCATACACCATGATGTCATCAGCATAGATGTGGTAGTGGAGTTTGTGGCGTTTAATGATGTTGCATATGGGCTGGATGTAAATATTAAAGAGCATTGATGATAGGGCTGATCCTTGTGGTATTCCTTGCATGATGGGGAACTGCAGTGACTTCTTTTGGGCGCATTTGACTTGTTGCGTTCGATCTTCCAAGTAAGAAGTAAACCACAGAGTATTCTTGCATAATCCTATCTGCTGCAGGCGTTGCAGTAATTTGGCATGGTATACATTGTAGAAGGCTGCCGAAATGTCCATGAATACTAGTAGGAATCCATTCTTTGTTATCCATGCCTCTTAGGAGATTGTCAAAGAAGGAGGTGAGTAGTGTTTCCACACCATGTTGGGGTTTAAAGCCATGCTGATGGATGTCCAGTGGGGCATTCATGTCAGTATGGTCCTGAAGTTGTCTTTGCACTGTCTTTCAACGATTTTCACAAGCAATGGTAGGTTGGAGATGGGACGGTATGATTTTGGTTCAGAGGGCCTAAGGTTGTTGCTTTTAAGTATCGGTCGTATCATGGCGTGCTTTAGGGGTTGCGGCATGTATCCCTGTTGGAATGAATCTTTTGACGATTTTTTGAATGTGATGAGAGAGCTGGCTTTTTGTGGCTTTGAGCCATGCCACTGGGCATGGGTCTGACGGTGAGGTTGTTGTGTTGAGTCCAGTTATTATGTCCTCTACTTCCTGCTTTGATGGTATGCTGAATTCCTCCCATGTTTAATGCTGCACTTTTATCTTATGGTCATCTGTTTGTGGTGTAATGGAGCATGTCTGGATGGTGTTTTTTGACTTCATGTAGTCCGCAAATTCCTGTGGGTTAAGATGGTGGGTACATTGTTGCGTGGTGTCCTTAGTGAGCTTTTGTACAATGCTTAAGAGTTCTCTTGGTCTGTTAGCAGATTTCATGATTAGGATGATATGTTGTTGCTGTCTACGCTCATTTATTAGATTGTTATATTCTAGTTGCTTGGCTCTGTATTGGGTTAGGGAGTTATGTGACTTGTTCCGTCTCCATTTTCCTTCCAGTCTTCTGAGAGTGCGCTTTGCATCTCTGATATCATTTGAGTATCATGGGGCGTTGGATCGCTTGCGTGCTTGTAGTGCATGTGGTTCTGTGCTCGTAGGTGCTGATGCTGCGTTAGATATTATGGAGTTCCATTTTTCTATGTTCAGGTCAAGGGTGTCATATTCCTGTTGGAGTTGAAGAATGATTTTGTTTATGAATGAGTATTGAAAGCTCTAAATCTTCTATCTATTCTCTCATCTTCTATGCGTTGGGTGGTGTTAATCAGGGTCAAGGTGAATTCAATCACATGGTGGTCTTACCTTTTTCTATGTTCTTGGTGAGGGCTTTTTAAACTATGTTCAGTTCTAGAGTCCATATTTTAGAAAGGATGTAGGTAGACAAAGTCCAGAGATAGACAATCAAATGGTGCGTGGTCTGCAGCAGAAGTCTTATGAGATGAAACTGAATCCTCTCAATATGATATTTTTAAGAGAGGAGAGATGAGGCAGACGTTTGAATACCTCAAAAGTATTACTGCACAAAAAGTAAAAATTTTTCAGTGGAAACAAAATTAAAGATCTAGGAACAATGTTATGAAACTTCAAGAGGATAAACTCAGAACAAGGTCAGGAAGTATTTTTTCAAGGACAGGATGGGGGAGACAAAAAATGGAATACCGTTCCAGAGGAAGGTGGAGAGAAAAAACAGTAGTGAATTTTAAAAATGGGATAAACACAAAGGATCTATGAAAACATGATGTAATGAAGTGATGAGTAACCTGCAGAGGTAACAGTTCAGCCCATAACAGCAGTGAATGTATTTGGCTAACATACATGCAGCAGCTTTTAAACCCTAAAAATATAAGATATGCCATACTGGGTCAGAGTAAGCGTCCATCAAGCCCACTATCCTGTTTCCAACAGTCGCCAATCCAGGTCACTGTCAGGTTCCCAAAAGGTACACACATTCCATGCTGCTTGTCCAATCGATAAGCAGTGGATTTCCCCGGTCCTCCAGAAAGTTGTCCAAACCTCTTTTAAATCCCACCTACACTAACAGCTTTTACTACATCTCTGGCAATTAATTCCGGAGTTTGAGTACGTGCAGGGCTGGAACAAGGGTTTCTGCAGCTCTAAGCAGAAGTCCTGGTGTGCTGTCCCCCCACTTGCCACTTTTTAAATTTATTTTATTTATTTATTTGAAAACTTTTATATACCGCCCCTTCCAGAGATCAGGGGCGGTTTACAATGAACAACAGTAACCATACATTAAACTTCTGAACATTAAAACATTACAGGAACAGTTGAACATGGTTGAGATATTAACTATTTACACTACCTCAAAGGAGGCTCCGGTATGTATTTACACTACTTTACTTTTCCTTCCCTTTCCTGTGCTGAGCCATCCTGCTGCTGATTCTGACAGCGAGGGCTGCTCTGCACAACTTCAGGGGGAGGGAGAGTCAGAAGCAGCAGGCCATGTGTGCCAAAGCACATGACCTGCCACTGAGCTGATTCCACCATGGCATGATGCGGCTCGGCTCAACACAAGGGGGCAGCAGGCAATGTGTGCCATGTGGCCCTGATTTCACATTGAGTGAAAAAATACTTTCTCCGATTAGTCTTAAATGTGCTTCATTGTAACTTCATTGCATGTCCTCTAGCCTTTCTACTTTATGAAGGGGTAAACAACCAATCTACATTTACTTCTACTCCTTTCGTTATTTTATAGACCTCTATCATATCTCTCCTGTCTCTTTTCCAAGTCTTCCCTCATAGAGATAACGTTCCATCCCCTTTACTATTTTGGTGGCTTTTCTCTGTACCTTTTCTAATTCTGCTATATCCTTTTTAAGATACGGTAACCTGAATTGCACACAATATTCAAGGTGGTAGCACCATGTAGTGACATAGAGACATTAAAATATCCTTTGTTTTAGTCTCCATTCCTTTCCTTATGATCTTTATCTTTATTCATCTCTTGATATACCACTTTACAGTAAAAAAAACCATCAAAGCGGTTTACAATACAGTAAAAACAAACTGCCGGAAAAGAAAAGGAACGCCATAGTTATGCAGGAGAGGTAAGAATAGAGGAAGGACAGAGAAGGCAAGGAAAGGAGAGAAGGATGGGATTCTCAGCTAGATGTAAGGGGGACAGGGAGATCAAAAGCAAAACAGAAGAGATGAGTCTTAAGAAGAGATTTGAATCTGTTGAAAGAGAGTGCCAATCTAAGGTCTGGAGGGAGGGAGTTCCATAGTTTATGGCCAAGAAAAAGAAGGCTGAGTTTCTGGTGGATTCCAGGTGAGCAAGAGAAGGAGGGGGAAGAAACATTCGGTTGATGTGAATATGGTGAAATGAGTGGTGGGGGGCGTGGAACCAGGTTGGAGAGGTATTGGGTGGATCCAGAATGTATGGCTTTATGAACATGATTCCTAGCATTCTATTTGCTTTCTTGGCTGCTGCTGCACACTGGGCAGAGGGTTTCAATTTATTATCCCCAGTGACACCTACATTCTTTTCCTGGGCGGTGGTTCTTAGTGTGGAACCTTGATCGTGTAACTGTAGTTTTGATTGTTCTTCCCTAAGTGCATGGGAAGTGCGTGGCCCTTAGGCGTTGGACCGTGGCGATTCACATTGATATCATGGACTGGATCGTGGTGCCTGCATTCGTGGTAACTTGCTGTTTCTATTCTTCTCCTCCTCTTATCTGTTTACCTGTTTCTGTCTTCTATTCTGTCCTATCTTATAATGGCGTTCTTTTCCTATTTCCTCAAATGATATAGTATTGTAAACCACTTTAATGCCTTTTGGCCTAAGCGATATATCAAATGTAATAAACATAAACACTTGTCCACATTAAATGTCATTGGCCATTTGGACACCCAGTCTCCCAGTTTATCAAGGTTCTCTTGCAATTTTTTTTTACAATCCTCTTGTGTTTTAACAACTTTGACTAATTTGATGTTATCTGCAGATTTGATCACCTCACTCGTTATTCCCATGTCCAGGTCATTTATAAATGTTAAAAAGCAGCGGGCCCAGCACAGATCCCTGAAGTACCTTTCTGAACTCTTTGTTTTCTATCTTTCAACCAGTTCCTAATCCTCAACAGTACACTGCCTCCTATCCCATGACTTTTTATTTCCCCAGGAGTCTCTCATGGGGGACTTTATCAACAGCTTTCTGAAAATTGAGATACACTGTATTAACCTGCTTACCTTTATCTACTTGTTTATTCACACCTTCAAAAAATATGAGTTTGGTGAGAAACAACTTCCTTTGGCTAAATCCATGTTGGCTTTCTTCCATTAAACCAGTGGTTCCCATCCCAGTCCTTGGGTACCCCCAGGCCAGTCAGGTTTTCAGGGTATCCACAATGAATATACATGAGAGAGATCTGCATGCACTGCTTCCATTGTATGCAGATCTATCTCATGCATATTCATTGTGGATATCCTGAAAACCTGTCTAGCCTGGGGGTCCCAGAGCACTGAGTTGTGAACTACTGATCTATATGTTCAGTAACATTTGTTTTTTTTATAATGATTTCTACCATTTTGCCTGGTACTGATGTCAAGCTCGCTGGTCTGTAATTTCCTGGATCACCCCAGGAACCCTTTTTAAAAATTGGCATTACATTGGCCACTCTCCAATCTTCAGGTACCACAGATGATTTTAATGATAGATCACATATTACTAATAGTAGTATGTACTGGGGTAACCTAAAGAAAATCATAGTTTCAACCCTAAATAGCAGTTGTAACATTGTTTTAGATACCAGGACAGCATTTGGGGTAAAACTGCATAGTGCGGCAATTACAGCAAAAAAAACAGAGGTACAACATCAGATTTCCAAAAAGGATCAGCAGCCTGCATGGGGAGATCATGCTTGATACCCAGACTTCATTGAGCCTAATCTGCTTACTGTAGCAATAAATAAATAATCTTAATGGCGATGGGAGTTACTGTAAAACTTGGTAATGGGAAGGGAAGGGTCTTGGATATTGGTTTTATGGGAGAAAAGTGAAGGTGTGTGCTGTCGAGTCAATGCTGACTCCTAGCGACCTAACCCCTGGGTTTTCTTGGCAAGGTGCATCCGGAGATAAGTTGAAAACATCAGAATGCGGTAGATTTTGTGCATGCTCAAGACAGATGCGGAGGACATGTAAAAGACTCAATCTGTATTGTAATATGTTACAACCTTGTTGATCGCTTAACCCCTTCACCTTCCCTGACCCCAGTTCAAATTGTAAATACGTTATATTTATTCAATGTATCACTGGTTTTGACCTGGTGAAAAGCGGTATATAAGCATAGCTAAATAAATAATCGAGAATGAGATTGGTGTGGGTTTGCATAAAGTGTGTGCATCTAGCCAGACACAGTGGATCTTTGGGCACATTAGATATACCATCTTGGTCTTTATCTGCTGTTATTTACCGTTTTACTAACTTCAGAAGCTATATGGAGATTATAGCAAGAAATAGCAGACTTTTTTTTTTTTTTTGCCAAGCAAATTCCCCTTGATCCTTTGGGTTCCTGGTGCAGTCCGAATCTGTCCTAAATCAGGGTTCCTCTTCGTCCTCGCCAGACCAGTCCACAACAGTAGGATTTACCCATCTCTCAGTAGGCAAAGGCTCTGCTGGTGCAGTCAGAAGGCTAGTCTAGCAGGCAGGAGACATGCTAGTGCATTATGGCCGACGAGAGTATGAGCAGGGTTGCTCACCTGCAAGTTGTCCCTGTAGACCTAGGGACTTGGAACCTTGCAAAAGTATTTTTAGGCCTCAGCCAGCAATGGGCTATATCCTCCTCCTCCCTCCTTTCCATGGAATCTCTGAGGAGTCTCTTGAGGGGTAGCTCTAGGCCTGCAGCAGCTTGCTTGGAATCAGTCCATTGCTTAAGAGAAAAGGGAGAAGGCAACAGGCACTGTTTACGCTAGTGCTTTTGCAGGCTCTGGCAAACCCTAGAGGCATTGCCTTCTCTGCAGCCTGGCAGAATTAAGGGTTGCAGGGTTTTAAGTTACCTAGCTAAGTATCAGGCTCTCCTACATCTCTAAACATTCCAGACAGGTCCTGAGTATCCCTCCAGGGCCCAGAGAAGGAGATAAAAAGGTGTGTGTGTGTGTGTCTCTGGGTGTGTATGTATTAGGCACCATGGTAATAATTCACCTGGCTGCACAGCAGGCATTTCACACCACAGAGGATGCCAGTCTGAATGCTGGCCTAATCACTTGCATATTTGCCTCTGTATGCTTTGCGTTCAGATTTACAAAAGATTCCATGACTGTTCCTTGCAGAGGATACCTATGGGAGGAGAGATGAATGCCCTCTAAGCATGCAGAGAGAGAGAGTGAGAAGGTTTCTTTTCTTGTGCCCGAGTACCAAGGTCTGTACTGTTCTTTTCTCCTCTGAGAAGATCCTTCCTTAGGCACTGAGGGATTGTAAGGTTGGCCTCCAGAACAGATCTTGGGATCCACAAGTGCTTGATTACTTCTCTGGCAAAGAAACAGGAGCTCAGGCTAAAACCTGTGCTGTGCGGAGGAAGTGACGTCACCTGCCTGAATGGTTGTGTGAGCGTTTAGCTCCGGTCCGGCCCCAGCGAAAAAAGGTGTTTAAATAGTCCCCGAGTGCAAGAAAGAGGGCGAAATTGCAGCAGGACAGGTGGTGGAGTGAGTGGAAAGCATGACCACCCGAAAAACCCCCGCAGATTTGCGAGAGTTTGCTTTCACCGGAGCGAGTCTGTCGCTGGGGGAAGGCAAGATGGCTGGTGCCGAGACCACGCGGCGGGAACCAGCCGAGGTGATTGCAAAAGCTGTGGAGAGAGTGGAGGCAGAGTCGGACTCCCGAGGTTGGGGTGCAGTGTCCAGAGATGAGCTGCAACAGTGGTTTCAGGAAGTTAAGACTGAGGTGCAGGGCTCCAAAGCGGCGCTGGAAGGCCTCCTAACTACCCTCAAGGAGGAGGGTGGGAGAAGTGGCTGCCTGGTTGGGGGACCATAAAAATCGGCTAGAGGTGCTTGAGCAACAGCAGGAGGAGTGGCTGGCCCAGCGACACGGTGCGGAGAGGTGGAAGGAGGAGATTAAATTAAAGCTGGAAGACCTGGAGAATCGTTCCAGGAGGAACAATCTGAGGATAAAAGGTGTACCGGAGGAAGTGGAGTTTAAGGACTGTACTAAGGTGGCGGAGGCTGTGTGTTTGGAGGCACTGCGGCAAGGCGGTGAGGAGCCCTTGAGTGAAGGGATCCAGATGGACAGGGCTCATAGAGCGCTGGGAGCGGTGCGTAATAATCAGCCCAGGGACATAATTATTTGCCTCAAAGACTATAAGGTCAAAGAGAAACTAACTGGCATAATGAGAGGGCTGAGTAACTTTAAGTGGCAAGGCTATACCGTAGCTATATTTGCAGACCTCTCCTTGGGAACTTTGCAGAGGAGGAGGGAACTGGCTCCCATAGCTAAAGCACTAAGAAAAGAGGAGGTGCGCTATCGATGGCTTTACCCCTTCGGACTGGCCTTTTCAAAGGGAGAGAGAACATGGAGAATCCATACGCAGGAGGCAGCGTGGGCTGCGATAAAAGAGGCGGGGCTGGAAGGTCCCGCGGCAGCTGCTAGAGCAGAGTGGACGGCAGGGGTGACGGATCGAGCTCGGAACCTTAAGCAAGGAGGAGAGCTGTGGGACTGGCTCCGGGATCTTGACAGAGAGCAGCGAAGATCGCAGAGGAGAGGAGCGAAGAGATGATGGACAGTGTGGACACTGTGTTGGAGTGTTTGAGGGGTAGATGGGGGTGTTTGCTTGTTATATTGTCAAGGGCCAAAGGGGGGTTGGAGTGGTGGTTAGCTTTTAGAAAGGGGGAACTTGCGGGGTAGGAGGGAGGGAGGAAGGTGGGGGGGGGAGTTGGAGGATAGTGGGGTTGGTTGGGGGGAGGGGGAAGGGGAGTGCGGAGGGGGAGGGGAAAGGGACTGGGAGGGGCAGTGAGAGGTGTCTGGGAGAGCGGGTTCGTCACTACTCCGGATCAGCCTGGTTGTAGACGGAGAGGGGAGGGAGGGGAGGGGACGGAGTGGGGACCTTGAAGGGTGGAAGGCAGGGAGCACGGGAGAAGATGGTAGTGGCCACAGTTAACGCTAAGGGATTGCGGACTTGGCGCAAGAGGCGATTGTTGGAGAGGGAGGGTATTAGATTGGGGGCGGATTTGGTGTGTATACAGGAGACCCACTTGAAAGTGGGCCAAGAAGGGCTACTTAGGACTTGGAGCTTCCCGAGAATCCTACTAGCGGGCCAAAGGGACTCTCCGCGGAAAGGGGGCGTGGGGAGTTTGATAGGGGAAAAATATAAAGAGGCGGTGGTGGAGGAAAGAAGAGATCGTAAAGGGCGGTGGGTTGCTGCCAAAATTAAGCTTAGTGGGGAGGAGGTGTGGGTGGTCAGTATTTATGGACCAAATGCAGTCCGGGAGGAATTTTATGAGAGGCTTTTGAAGGAACTGGAGGGTTGGGGGGCAATGCCAGTGATTATGGGGGGCGACTTTAATCTCACAATGAATCCGAGGTTGGACAATAGTGGTGGAGGAGGGGGGAAGGAGAGGAGAAGTTTAAGGAAACTAAAAGAGCGAATGGGTCTGTTGGATATGTGGAGAGTGCGTCATCCTGGGGAAAAGGGATATACTTTCTTTTTTTTTTAATGCTTTATTTTCGTTTTATAACAACAAAGGAAAGGAAGACATACAGCTAAAGACAAATACATACATAGAATGCGATACATACACCAAAGTAAACCCCTACCACCCCCCTCCCCCCTGCTTCTTCTCTAGAAACTAATCATTCCCGAAAACGGGCGTGTACGGACATTATTGTGGTACAAGATCTAACGGTGATCTGAAACATGATGAGTATACATTAAACAGACATGCCGGAGCAATGAGCAGAGTGTACATAATCATTGAGCATCTGCCATTTAGACAAGCGAGAGGGAGTTTGGATATGGGGAATAGCTCTCCGAGATATCTGCTCATATTTATTATATAAGCAGACGAGGTTCCACCATTCATTGGCAGTAATTCGAGAGCTATCCTTCCAATTCCTCGTGATTAAACATATGGCTATACCCAGCATGAAATCAAGGAGAAAGCGACCCTTCTTAGGAAGAGAGGGGACCTCCGCCACTGAGCAGAGTCCCACAATCTTCCAAGAAAGAGGCTCGTGGAGGTGTAAGATAGATTGAATACGACCCCAGACCCGCCCCCAGTAAACCTGCAGTTGAGGACATTCATAAAGAACATGAGCAAGGGTTCCCACAGCAGTGTGGCAAGACCAACACTGGTCCCTAGCAGTTGTGTTCCATTTGGCTATTCTTTCTGGAGTATAAAAGCATCTATGTGCAAAAAAGAATAGAGTTTGGGTTACAGAGGCAGATCGGGAAACCCGCACTACTTTGCTCCAGAAAACGCTCCATTGCACAGGGGTTAAAGTGGTTTGCAGTTCGCGTTCCCAGGCTTGTTGAGCTCTACAAGTAGCAGTATCGGTACTCTGACATAATAATTTATAAAAGTTAGAGGCTACCCCATGTGTACTACCAATAGAGTGAATTAGTTCTAATAGCCCGTCCTCAGTAGGGGCAGAGTGCGGCAGGATTTGAGCACTTTTGAGGCAGTGTTGAAGCTGCATCAATTGAAAGTAATGTTTCGCTGGTAACGCAAATTCCTTTTGTAAATCAGAAAAGGTCTTCCAACGAGCTGCAGAGAAGAGTTGTTGGGGTGTCCAGATCCCCCTAGAGTACCAGGGTTTCCATGCAATCGTTTTATTTAGGACTTGAATTCTGGGGTTATTCCACAGCGGGAGTCCGTCCGGAGGACATACGTTTGGGCCCAGTGACAGAATGAGAGTGTTAAAGGCCGCAAGAGTATCGACAATCATTGGGGGATGGCGTGTGTCTACTTGATGGGACATGCCGGGGAGATGGATCAACGGAATTGGGCTACTTAGCTCCTCTTCAATGTCAAGCCAAACTGGTCTGTTGTCTGTTGAGGCAGCTAGCCATCGGGCACCTTGCTTAAGTAGGAAGGCTTGATGATATCTAAGAAAATCAGGAAAGCGGGTACCCCCTAGTTCCTTCGCAGACTGTAGTTTTTGTTTAGCTACTCTTGGTGGTTTTCCCTGCCAGAGATAACGGACGAGAAGGCCCTCTATGTCTGTGTAGGGGTGTAGCGGGAGGAAGCAGGGCAGCATTTCTAAAATATAGTTCACTTTGGGGATTATCATCATTTTGACGGTTTCTAGGCGGCCCCACCATGTTAGGGATAAGGGAGACCACCGATTTGTGAGCTCACGGACTTTGGAGACTACCTCCTTGGCATTAAAACTAATAGTGTCTTCTAAAGGAGAACAGTAGTGGACGCCAAGATATTTCACCATGCGGGATTGCCAAAGGAAAGGAAAGGCCTGCATGTCAGCCTCATGTACCCAACGGTTCAGTGGGAATGCTACGGATTTGGTCCAGTTTATTTTATAGCCCGATAATTGCGAGTATCCATCAATCAGGTCCAAGACAGCCGGGACCGAATCCAGGGATACAAAGAGCATAAGGTCATCTGCATATGCAGAGAGTTTGATCTCTCTGTGACTGAAGGGGACACCTCGAATACGTGCGGACTGTCTAATAAGGAGGGCGAGGGGTTCAAGAGCTAGATCAAAAAGCATTGGTGATAGGGGGCAACCTTGACGCGTGCCTCTTTGAAGATTAAAAGGCCGAGACTTAATGGCATTTACACAAATACTGGCAACGGGTTGAGAATACATGACTTGGAGGTATCGGAGGAAGCCCTCCCCAAAGCCATACCATCGGAGAACTGCAAATAAGAAGGGCCATTCCAGGCGATCAAAGGCTTTTTCAGCATCTAGGGAAAGACCCACCCATGGGTGGTCTAAATTGGCAGCACTGGATAGCACATGGCACAAGGTCCGAGCATTGTCAGCGGTGGAGCGGCCGGGTATAAAACCACATTGGTCGGGATGGACTAAGGTGGCCATCCTGTCAGATAACCGGGTGGCCAAGATCGTTGCGAAGATCTTATAATCGGCATTAAGTAGGGAGATTGGACGGTAGTTGGCGGTTAGCAGCGGGTCTCTGCCTTCTTTCTCAAAAACTACCACATTAGCTGCAGAAAAGGATCCCAAAGAGGATGTATCTACCGCAAGGGCAGTAAAGTAAAGTTTTAAGTAGGGAACTAAATCTGCACTGAACGTTCTGTAGAATTCTGTCGGGAGACCATCAGGCCCAGCGGCTCGACCCGAGGCTGTTCGTTTTAGGGCAGAATGGATCTCTGAAGTAGAGAAGGGTTCATCCAGCGCATCCCTATCAGCTTCAGAAAGGGTCGGCCGCTGAATACCAGAAAACAAGCGCTCGAAGGTCTCGGATGAGAATTCACATTCAGATTGATATAGATGGGCATAGAAGTCCCGAAAAAGTTCTACGATATCGGAGTCTGTGGTCAGTATGCCCCCTCCCTGTGGGGCACGAAGGGCCGCTACGCGTTTGGCTTCTTTTTGACCTTTCAAGGCGTTGGCTAAAAGTCGACCGGCTCGGTTGCTTTCACGGTAATATGTCCCTTGCTGAAGTGCAATACTCTGAGAAGCTGCAGTTGAGAGGATTGCATTATATTGAAAACGGAGACGCTGTAAGCGAACTAAGACGCATGGATCAGTACGTGAAGTTAGAACTCGTTCGCCTGCTTTGATTTGTTGGTCTAGTATAAGGAGTTGCTGTTTGCGTTGTTTCTGCAGGCGAATTTGATAACTAGTGATCGTTGCACGAATGGCCGCTTTAAAACCCTCCCACCAAGCCCAATTTGCAGTGTCCTGGGGTAGATTAAAGTGAAAGTAGTCCTGTATGGCTGCACGAATTTCTAACTGGAACTCTGGTTGAGTTAATAGGGCTCTATCAAAGAACCAGGCCCCCGAATTTCCTTGGGGCGCAGTGGTGTGTAATTGAAAAGAAATGGCAGCATGATCTGAGATATGTTGGGAGTGAATTTTTGCAGTGTCTACCTGAGGAACTAACAGTTTTGATATTAGAAAGAAATCTATGCGAGACTGGGATTTATGAGGGGAAGAGAAGAAGGTAAAGTCAAGCTCATTGGGGTGTAGTAACCTCCATAGATCGACTAAAGCAAGATCTTTGATCATAGAGGTAAGCGTAGTGTGACTCTTGGGGGGACCACTCGTCCTAGGCGGCTGTTTGTCAAGCAGGGGATCAAGAACTAAATTGAAATCCCCCCCAATTATCAATGAAGTATTAGCAGAGGCCTGCGCAACCTGAGCAATGGTAGCAAAAAAGGCAGGGTCATCTACATTAGGAGCATAAAGGCATATACATGTAGCTTCGAGGTTACCTATCTTGAGGTGAGCCCTGGACCATCTGCCTGCTGTATCTGAGCTAGTCGCAATAATAGTAGCATGCAGAGATTTCCTAACCAGTATGGCAACCCCACATTTCTTAGAAACAGCTGGGGAATAGGCGGCCACCATGTAAGGTTTAACATTGAGTTTAAGAGTTTCCTTCGAATTTAAATGCGTTTCTTGGAGGAAAATCAGGTCCGCAGCTTCATGACTTAGGTAGCTCAGGATTTTCTTCCGTTTTATCGGATTATTGATGCCTTTTACGTTCAATGATAAAATCTTACATGGTGCCATCAATCGGTAATAGACATTTTAGGTAAGGGCGCTTGAAAACATACAACATAAGCAGAATCTGTACGGCAATGACATAATCACCGAGTATGCTGGCTAATACACCCCATATTGAAAAGCATGTACCAAAGTAACTTAGAGAAGAAGCAAAACCCCCAAAGAATATGGCGACCATATGTCTGCGGGAAGAGGCCCTAGAGAGGAGGATGAAGACATGAAAAAAAAGAGAAGAAACACCAGAGTCCATAATTAACACTGTCTCTGATATTCATCGAAGCTACTCTGGGTAGATGGAGTCGGGTCACAAACATCATCAAAAGAAGGCAACAAACCGCCCTCGACAGACTCCTCGCTGGACCGTGGCAAATCCAAGATGGCGGGTACAGCGGATAGGAGAACACTGGTAGGAACACTCTGGAAGTCAGCGCATCAAGTCGGCTTCTTTAGCATCCAAAAACTCCGCTAGTAGATCAGGGTCCTCAAATGTTCTTGTCTGATTGTGTAGCGTGACTCGAAGCTTGGCCGGGTACATCAGGCCATAGCGTGCCTGTAATTGTTGAAGCCTCGGCCGGAATTCCAGAAAGCGCTTTCGGCGATCAACCGTGGGTTTAGCCAAGTCAGGATAGAAGGAGATCTTGTGGCTCTCAAACTCCATATGGCCCTTTGCCCGAGAGGCGCTGAGAATTTGCTCCACATGTTGATATCTCAAAAGTCGAAAGATGATAGGCCGCGGGGTCTTCCTGTTGAGCGCCATGCTTGTGGGTACACGATGAGCGCGATCGATCTCCAATTCTTTGGTAAAGGTGATTTGGAGCAGAGAAGGGAGGATTTTATATAGAAACTCCTTCATGTCTCCCGATTCCGCTCCCTCCGGTATGCCCACTAGTCGCAGGTTGTTGCGGCGTGCTCTATTATTGCCATCTTCCACTTCTTTCTGCAAGGCCCCGCACCTGACGTTCAACTTTGTCGAGTTTGGACAGCCGGACCACATGGGAATCTAATATGCTCTCCATTTTGTCCTGACGCGAGGAGAGCCCCTCTAGCCTGCCTTGCAACACACCAAGGTCTACCCGCAGCGCTCGGAGTGCTTCCCCGTTTGACTGCACGAGGTCTTTAACCCCTCTGATCTCTGCGAGGATCTCCTGCTGCATTTCGGGGCCCTCGCGTAGAGCCAGCCCCTTCTGCGGGGACGGGGGTTCAGTTTTGGAGCGTTTGCCGTGAGAAGCCGCTGGAGATCCAAATTCCAGGCGCGTAGGTTTGGTCCCCGCCATCTCACCAATGTGCCCCGGTAAGATCAGAGCAGAAATTCAAGAATGTCCGGTGTTAATTCAGGATTCTGAGTAGGCCTCTCGGGAGCCTCAGCGTTATGCGACCATCCCGCTGGACAACAGGCTCCGCCCCCAGGGATATACTTTCTACTCTTCAGTCCATGATATGTATAGCAGATTGGATATGTTACAGGTGAGTGGGAGTTGGGGGGCTAAGGTACAAGCGGTGGAAATAGGCAGTATCTCCTGGTCAGATCATGCCCCGGTGCATATGGTGGTTGAGCTGGGGGGGGGGGGGGGATACTGGGGTGAGATTTTGGAGGCTGAATGATTCCCTGTTGACTGAGAAAACCTATGTGGCCAGAATTAAAGAGGTGATTAAGGAATATTTGGAGAACAACTGGACTGGGGAGGTGGCCACAGGTATGGTGTGGGATGGACTTAAAGCAGTGGTGAGTGGCCATTTAATCAGTATAGCGTCTCAGGAAAGGAAACGTAAGAGAGAGGTGGAAGGGCAGCTTCTGCGGCGGTTGGAGGGTTTGGAAAGGAAGGGGGAGACGCTCGGGTTCTGCAGGAGGCGTTAAAGGTCAGAGGTGAACTGGGCCAGCTCAGGGCGGCGGAGATAGCCTTTACCTTGATCAGGTTAAAGCAGGGGTGGTGGTATGGGGGGAATCGAGCAGGGAGGAGGTTAGCTTGCCGCTTGAAGGCGCGGCAACAGCGCTCCACAATAGGGGGGGGTGCGCAATCAAAAAGGGGAAATGGTCTATCAGGGGGAAGAAATTAGGAAGGCCTTCGTGGCATACTATGAAAAATTGTATAGCAGTGAGGCAACAGAGGATGGGAAGAAGGGGGAGGAGGTTTTGGCGCTGTGTAATTTGAATAGGCTTTCGGAGGGAGAGGCGTTGGAGTTGGGGCGGCCGGTGACCTTCGAGGAGGTGAAGGGGGCGGTGAGGTCTTTTAAGGATGGGAAAGCACCGTGCTTAGATGGCTATATGGCTAAATTTTATAAGGTAATGCAGGTGGAGATAGGGGGCCTGTTAATGGAGGTATTCAATGGGGTGTTGAAGGGGTAGGGATTACCACCTTCTATGGCGGAAGCGGGGATAACGGTTCTACCTAAGGCGGGGAAAGACCATACTGTGTGTGGGGCCTACAGGCCTATCTCGCTTATTAATCTGGATGCTAAGGTGTTGGCGAAGATTCTGGCGGGCAGGTTGCAGTGTGTAGTGAGGAAATTAGTGCATAAGGACCAGACGGGGTTCATTACTGGGAGGCAGGGGGGTGATAATATTCGGAAGCTGTTGAATATCATGTGGTCCTTGCAAAACCCGGGGAGGGAGGCCGTCTCTTTGACGGTGGACGCGGAAAAGGCCTTTGACTGGGTTGAGTGGGGATTTATGTTCCAGGTCTTAGATAGGGTTGGGGTGGGGCAGCCGTTCATAAGGTGGATACAGGAGCTGTATGCCTGCCCACGGGTGCGGATACGGGTGAATGGGGGATACTCGGAGAGCTTTCGACTGAGTAGAGGAACAAGGCAGGGGTGCCCCTTGTCGCCTTTGCTTTTTGCCCTGGTTTTAGAACCATTGGCAGAATATATTAGAGGCCGGGTAGATATCCGTGGAGTTGAAGTGCAGGGGCAATTAAGCAAGGTTGCACTTTTTGCTGATAATGTTATATACACATTGGAGCACCCTTTGGATAGTCTTTCCAACTTGTTGCGTGCCGTGGGGCGCTATAGTGAAGTATCGGACTATAAGGTGAATTTAGATAAGACGGAAATTTGGGGTTTTAACCTGGGAGGGGGGCTGGAGGAGCAGTTGCGGGCTGAGTTTCCCTTCAAATGGGTGCGGGGCAGTTTTCGGTGTTTGGGGATTCAGTTGGGTAATGTGATGGGCCGCGTACCGGATTGGAACTATAAACCACTGAGCGCGGCCATTAGGCAGGATTTAGAAAGATGGAGGGGCCTTCACTTGTCTTGGCTGGGGAGAATAGCTACGATAAAGATGAATGTGCTTCCTAGGATTCTATTCATCTTTATGGCCCTACCGTGCAAAGTGCCGAGGAAGGGTCTAAAAGGGTTGCAGGATCTGATCATGAGGTTTATTTGGGAGGATAAAAGGGCGAGGGTGGATAGGCTTACCATGTTTCGACCGCAGGAAATGAGGGGGCTGGGAGTACCTAACCTAGCGAAGTACTATGATGCCACGCAGCTACGGGCATTGTTCGTGTGGAGAGAGAGGGGGGAAACCCCGCAATGGGTGTATATGGAAAAGGAAAGGGGGGAGTGTTTGGAAGCGGTGGTCTGGGGCGGGGAGGAGAAAGGGCAGGATAGGGAGAGAATGAACCCACATAGGAGGGTGACGCTGCAAGTCTGGGGAAAATGGAAGGGCTATCTGCTGAATGGGAAGACCACTCCACGGGCAATGTATCTACTGAATATGGGTGTTCTTGCCCCTGGGAGGTGGGGGGGGGAGCAGCTTCCAAATTTGGGCAGAGAAAGGGTTGGAAAGGGTAGGGCAGGTGGTAGATGGGTCTGGAAAGATAAGGCCATTTGCTGAGCTCCAAAAAGAGTTTGGGTTGAGGGATAACTAATTTTATGTGTATATGCAACTGTGTTATTATCTGCAAAGGCTGGGGGTCCGGAGGGACCTACAGGGTAGGTTAACGGAGTTTGAGGTATTGATGAAGCAGCAGGAGTCGGTGAAGGGTGTGGTGTCTAAACTCTATCGGTTGCTGAATGCACGGGAAGAGGGCAAGGCCAGGTGGCAGGAGCAGTGGGAAAGAGAATTGGGGGGCTCCTGGGAGGAGGCGAGGTGGAGGGGTATTTTTGAGGGGGAGAAGCGGCTGGCAGGGGGGACGGCTCTGAGGGAGAATTCACTTAAATTTAGACTCAGGATGCTCTGGACACCGGCTAAGATGCACTGTGTTTTCCCAGAGCAAGCGGGTACTTGTTGGAGGGGGTGTGGGAATTGGGGCGACCTTCTTCATATGGTGTGGGGTTGTCCAAAAGTGCAGGGCCTATGGCGGGAGGTTGAGGCCTATTATGGAGTGGTTACCGGGATAAGGCTACAGTTTGCTCCAACCCAGTTGGTGCTCCTGGAGGGGATGGAGGAGGGAATGGAGGAGATGGCTTCTTTTGGTAACTATTGTGTGGTAGCGACCAGACTGGCAATTTTACAAAACTGGAAAAATAAGGAAGTACCGAGAATGAGGGGATCATTGGGAGGTTAGAGTTTTTGTGGGAAATTAGTAAGGTGAGAGCATGTGGACGGGAAACAAAGGC
Organism: Ichthyophis bannanicus; assembly: GCA_033557465.1. NCBI lineage: Eukaryota > Metazoa > Chordata > Amphibia > Gymnophiona > Ichthyophiidae > Ichthyophis > Ichthyophis bannanicus. The sequence continues at coordinate 416,607,060 of CM066036.1, read as the reverse complement.
CAAACATGAGGAGATATGGCGGGCTTATGAAGGTTGGAGAGAGTGGGGGTGGCAAGTGTGGATGGAGAAGTAAGGGGAGGGGGTGTGGGCCAGAAGGAAGGGGGGGGGGGCCTTACACACAGATACGGAGGTGAGGGGGAGTGGGGAGGTTGGGGGGGATATCTAACTTATGGAGGTGCGGGATGCTTATGGAGGGCTGTTGTACGGGAGATATAGGATGGGGGAGGGGTAGGGGTATATGAGGGGGTATAAGCTTAAGACACACAAAGCTTGATGGGCAGTTTGGATAAATCCTGTTCTTGAGAGCTAAAAGGATAGGTTTCAAAACTGGTACACAATATTAGGGGTGAGTTTCCTCCCAGTTGGAGGTACAAAGCGGTTTTGTATAGTGGGGGGGAGGGGGAAGCTGGACTTGAACTGTATATTTCAACAAGGTGGGGTTTAACTGTTGTGTTTCAAGGTTGTGTGTTTAAGTTATGATTATGCTTGCTGAAAATAAAAACTTTTAAATATAAAAAAAAAACCCTGTGCTGTGCAGACTGGAAGGAGAGGCTCATCCAAAAGCAGTTTTACTTCAAAGTAAGTAAAATATAAGTTTAAAAAAAAAAAGAGAGAGAAGGATGTGCTTGGCAGTGATCCAGCGTTCTGAGTATGCTGATTAAGGTTAGTTGCAGTGGATCCAGCAGTCTGTGCAGTGCTGAAACCAGCAGCCTGTTAATGCTGCAGTGGGGCCAGCGTATGTATCTGGCTGTACTGCTGTCATTACAGTGGTTAATTCCAGTTGGGGACCCAGTGTTTTTCTTAGTGGATGATGGTATCCCCTCTTCCCCCCTCCCCCCATAATGGGCTAAAATCAAGGCTGGTGGTTGCTCTCTATCGTTCATGTGAGAGCCTATACTCATCGCTCCTGGCTGCCATAAGGCCAGCATGTTTTCAGCAGTTACTCTGGATTAGGTCCAGTGCTCATCAACCCTAGCTGGGTCAGGCTTGGATGAGGACACTTATCTTCAAAATCAGAGAAGGCTGGACCCCCTTCAACACTGGCGGTGTAATCTAAGAGCTGGCAGTAGGCTTAGCACTAAAGGAAGGCCAGTGATGGTTCCAATAGAATTTGGGCAATGTTAAAATTCAGGAGGAAGGTCAACACTTGTACAAGCTCATCCCTGGAAAGGTAGCTAAATGCCTATTGAGGTGATCAACACTTGTTTCTGCCCTGGGTATATGCCAGGTTTATCTGGCTGGTGTAGCATCCGCTTGCCTGCATCTGAAGTTTATAATAGTAATACTTAGTAGGGACAGTGCTACTAAGGACAGTTCTGCATAAAGACAAGCTTCTGTAATCCTGCTGATTCAATAGGCCTTCATGAACAGTGTGTAACACCTGGCATAGACTGGGGGACTAGCTGCTCCTTGGGGTTGACCACTAGATCAGGAGATGCCACTTTGCACAAAATTCTTTCTTTGTACAAGAAAGAAGTTATCACCTCTTCTGGGGCACTTTCTCCAAATGGGTTAGTGTCATTTGCTATATACTTGCATCATGCCAAAGAGAGCTTTCTTCTACTATTCATAAGATGCAACATGTATAGGCATTTTAAAGTGTGATTGGAAAATTATTTTTAATCAGACCTGTGGCTCCCAATACAATGGAAGCTTTTTCTGTGTCTTTCTGCTAGATTTTCTTGGTCTCTGACTGCATTTCTTGGTACTTGAGTATCATCATCTTCTCCACGTAATTCACAGAGTAATTACTTGGAACCGACATCTTTATTATCTATGCCATTCTGGTGTCTTTTTTTTCTCCTTTTATTACTGTGGTTCATTTCTTCGCATCTAGCTTCTTATCCATCAGAATAGGAATGTCCTGAGTGATCATTACTTCATAATTCTCATAGGGTTATGATCCCATTGCTTTTCTGCTGCAGCAATGTTATAGTGCTTACAAAGTTTCCAGTGGATGAGACGTGCTACCTTGTACCTTTCTATATAGAAATTCACTGCCATCAGAACTTCACAGCCAGCTATGAGATGAGTAATTGCTTCCAGCATTTTCTTACATATGTGTGTTGTACCCACCTCTTTGATGCCACCTCTAGATCTTGATGCTCCTTGCTTTCTTGACTACTACATATGTGTATCTTACCATACTCAAGTCCTCAGTTTCGCTATGTGTTTTGTCTTGATTAGATTGTAAGTTCTGATGAGCAGGGACTGTCTCTTATATATGTACAGCTTTGTGTACACCTTGTGGCACTGTAGAAATGATTAGTAGTTACCAGTTTTTTCTCTGCATACTATGAAACAATTTTGTCCATTATCCACTCTCCTGGGCTGCAACTATCAATCTCTCATCCTTGGGTTTCAGTTCTTCTCCATTAATGTGCCCTGGTTTCATGCATGTATGATTCCTGGAGTGATGCTTTCTATTTCCCACCATATTTGTGCATTTGCCACTTTTTTTTTCCTTTTTCTTCTGATCTAATTCTTTAAAGACTGTTTTTTTTCCTCTTGGTTTGAAAATTCTGTTACTTTCCTGTACATACAGTTGGATTCTCTGTCCATGTTTAATGATGGAACTGTAGTCTGGTCTTTCATACTGCAGCACCTTTTGTGCATTTGGGTCTGTTGATGCTGTTAAAAAGGCCTGGAGGCCTATGATGGTCACTTTATATTCCTCCTTTGGCTCTAGGGATGGCATACGCTGATTTCTACAAACCAACTTGTGAGCATGGAGGAGTATGCGTATTTCAGAGGCCAGTTTTACAATTTCAAAGCTATACGAGAATATGGGGATTGCAAACTGGTTTATGGCTTATAACGTATTCATTGTTAGTGTACCTTTCCGTATCTGCTTTAATTTCCTGTAAGACCTTTCGCTGGTCTTTTCTCTCTAAGTACTTTTTTGTTGCTCATTCCTGTACTCCTAGATATTTATATACACTTTCTTGTTCAAGTTCTTTGTCACAGTCATCAGAGACATTTTCAGTTTTCCTCCAAGAAAGGTTGCCTTGGCACATTTGTCCAGGCCAAACTGGAAAGAGTTGTTCTGCTAGAGCAGGGGTCGGCAACCCGCGGCTCCGGAGCCGCATGCGGCTCTTTCTCACCTTTGCCGCGGCTCCGGAGCACACTGCCCGCCCGGTGACAGGCAATAGTGTTGTAAGCTCCCTCCCTTCTTCTGCAGCCGCGGCTCCCTGCCTCTTAGGGAACCGCGGCTGTGCTTTTAAAATCATCTCGGAGCCCTTCCTGTCTTGACGGGCTCCGTGCAGCATTGTCCCGCCTCTAAAGCAAGTTTGGAGGTGGGACAATGCTGCACGGAGCCCGTCAAGACAGGAAGGGCTCCGAGATGATTTTAAAAGCACAGCCGCGGTTCCGTAAGAGGCAGGGAGCCGCGGCTGCAGAAGAAGGGAGGGGAGCTGACATGGAGGGAGGGAGCAGAACATGATGGAGGGAAGGGGGCTGACATGGAGGGATGGAGGGGGCTGACATGGAGGGAGGGGGGCTGACAGGGAGGGCGGGAGCTGATATGGATGGATGGAGGGAGGGGGGCTGACATGGAGGGAGGGAGCTGATATGGATGGAGGGAGGGGGGCTGACGTGGATGGAGGGAGGGGGGCTGACATGGATGGATGGATGGAGGGAGAAGGGGCTGAAATGGAGGGAGGGAGCTGATATTGATGGAGGGAGGGGGGCTGCCTTGGATGGATGGATGGAGGGAGGAGGGGCTGACATGGAGGGAGGGAGCTGATATTGATGGAGGGAGGGGGCTGACATGGAGGGATGGAGGGGGCTGACATGGAGGGAGGGAGCTGATATGTATGTAGGGAGGGGGGCTGACATGGAGGGAGGGAGCTGATATGGAGGGATGGAGGGGGCTGACATGGAGGGAGGGAGCTGATATGGATGGAGGGAGGGGGGCTGACATGGAGGGGGCTGACATGGAGGGATGGAGCACTGGTAATGGGGTTGAGGGGACTAGCACTGGAAATGAGCTGATTAGGGGAGGCTAGGACTGGTAATGAGCTGATGGGGGGTAGGACTGGTATTGGGCTGATTAGGGGAGGCTAGCACTGGTAATGGGGTTGAGGGGGGATTAGCACTGGAAGCGAGCTGATTGGGGGGCTTTGAATGGGCATGGGCTGATTGTGGGGAGGGGAGGATAGAGCTGCTGGCCCTGGAAGATAACTGGGGGCTAAGGCTGCCATGGTATTTGTACTAGAAGGGACTGGTCAATGGGGAAGGAGGGGGATTGGAAGGAAATGGACACCAGTGGCAATCATGGGAATGCAAGTTGACATTGGAAGGTACTGGGAGTGAGGACTGGAAAGGGGCTGATATTGGGGAGGGTTACTGGGACTGGAAATAGGCTGATGGAAAGAAGTGAAGAAAACGAAAGAAGAGATAAGAAATGGCAGATGGACCATAGACCACAGAAAGAGAGCTAAGAGAAGACAGGAAAGCAGAAGCCTCAGATCGGGACCAGCATGATCAAAGAATAAATTGGTCAGACAACAAAGGTAGAAAAAATAATTTTATTTCATATTAGTGATTTGACTACAAAATCATCATAATTTTGAAATCAAATATTGTTACTTGTTGTTGTGATATTTTCTGGCGTATTTTTTTTGGTGTGCGAAGGAAGAGGGGTAGTCTTATACGGCGAGTATAGGCCAAACACCTATATTTTAACAGGAAAAGTAGGGGGTCGTATATAGAATTAAGGTAAGAAACAATATATGCAGTGTTAGATTTGTTTTAAATGTCGCAATGGTTTTGCGGCTCCCAGTTTTTTTTTTTCCCTTCGGAAACGGGTCCAAGTGGCTCTTTATGTCTTAAAGGTTGCAGACCCCTGCGCTAGAGGTTGATCACTGGGACTACAAACATTGTGCGTGACATCACCTATGGGTCTTTGCCAGCTTTAGGATTATATTCTCCCTAAAATTCCAAATCATTTTTCATGGTTTCGTTAAAAAAGGTGCTAGTCAATAACTATCCATTTTTTATTATAATGGAGAATTTTATGACCAAGTGTTCAGAGTGCACATTGAGGAAACATTAATTTATACATCTCATTGGATGTCCAAAATAATTGTTTGGAACAGAGTTTTAGATGTCTTTTGTATTTGGCTGGGAACCTACAATGAATTATTACAACATAGATTAATGGATGTAAAAATAATTTACAGTTTCAGATGTCCTACTATCAAACCAAATATAATTTTTAGATATTACTATAAAGAAATGAGGAAAAGATACTGTGATTACTTGGTTAATGAACCGGTAGATGATAATAACTTCTTACAGTTTTATAGCCAACATACCAGACCATTGAAAATGGGACTTTCAAGTAGCTGATTTTCATAACTATAGAATTTTCACTACGATTCATGATTTTAAAATTCTGTAAGTGGAACAAAATCACAGGTCAGCTCAAAGTAGTTCCTTATCGTTCCTCCAGTTCAGTCCTCAACCTCTGGGTTGTCAATCTCCTCCTGCAGCTTGGAGACTGGTATGTCAGAATGATGACATCACTGGATATAGCCTGTGTACTCTCACTTCCATCCCAGTGTGACCAGTCTCCATGCAGCAGGAGGACATAGCGAGCCCTAGGGAGGGCTCTATGGAGTAATTGATAAGGTGCTAGTTGGTTAGAGTATAATTGGGGGTGATTTCTCTTATTTGGATTTGGTGCCTGTTGTTTAAAAAAAACAAAAAAACAAAAAACAAGGGATTTGACTTTAGTAGTACGCCTATAGGCATTCTTGCTCCCTTCCTATGTGGGCACTGATTTAAGAGAAGAGGTACAGACTCAGGACGTTGAGTTTGCTACCCCTTAATTTGGCATCCTTTGAATTGGCTCAGAGGTTCTCTCCTCCCTGACTGTTCGGGGGAGAGCCCTTCTCGCAGCCAGCGGTTTACTTCAGCGGCGGTGCCTGCCCTTGTCGGAGCTGGCGGTAACAGCTGCTTCTGGCAGAGGGGTTCGTCAGAGGCTGTCCGTCTCAGCGCTGACAGAACCGTCATCGGAAACGTAGTAAGGACCGGTAAGAGGTATCAGGGCATAAAGGGGCTGCGTTTATTTGCAGGGATCTTGGGCTGCAAGCGCCGATCAAGCGCGGGGCCGTTTGGTGCCTTTTTTCCCTTGCACCGGCAGTCTCGGCGGCCATCTTTTTCAGCTGCGGAGAAGCCGCGTGGAGTATAAAGTCCCAGAAGTTAGCTCTGCACGTTTTTTAAGAGCGCGTTCGTTACTTGTTTATTGTTTTCCTTTATTATTTTATTTATTGCCCGTTTAATTTCCTTTCTTTTGGGTCTTTCAAAGGGGTTCTATTTTCGCGGCGTTTACGGCCTTCCAAAGGGGAGGGGGCTGTCGGTGGCTCTCAGGTCCCGGAGAGAAGGAATATAACACACAGGCATTTTGCTTTTAGTCGGTTTCTTTCAAAAAAAAAAAGAGGTAAGAAGGGCCTGGACTCAGCCGTGGGTGACGGAGCGGCCTTATGGCATTGAGACCCCAGTGTTTGGTGTGTGGCACCAGGAGGGGTACTGTAGCCGAGACGGGGGGGTGTCGCGGCCGTGCGGCCCTATCGTCTGCTGTGGAACAACAGATGGACATCCAGGATGCTCCAGAGCCGCAGGGAACGCAGGCAGGGGAAAAGGTAAGTTCCCCGTGGTTGCCGGTGCAGGGCACGGCAGTGGAGGAGATGGCGGGACCCTCGGGGTCTGCAGTGGCGGCGCCGGAGTCTGGTTTTCAGGACTTCACAGCCCTGAATTTATTCTGCTTCTGCATCAGGCTTATTGCCTGAGGCGCCAAGGGCATGGCGCAGCTCCCGGGGCGCTGAGGCTTCGGCTCCGCAGCCGGAGGCAACTGTGGAGTTCAGTCAGGAAACCGCCAGGGTCTAAAAGAGCAAGAACAGATTCACCGTCGGGTGACGGTGAGTGGCCTGTGGTCCCAGATATGGAATGGGGTCAGGAGGAGGGTGAGCAGTATCTGGAGGAAGGAGAGATCCAAGAACCCAAGGATCAGGCAAAGATCATCAGGGTTTTCCGTAAGGAGAAGCTTGCGGCCTTAATAACGGAGACCTTGCAGATGTTAGAAACATAGAAACATGATGACAGAAAAAGACCACAAGGCCCATCTAGTCTGTCCTTCCATAACAACAACTACAACAGTCCACTTTTTACCTTTAGAGATCCTCTGTGTTGGTCCCATGCTTTTTTGAATTCAGTTACTGTCCTCATCTTTACCACCTCCACTGGGAGACTATTCCACGGATCCACTACTCTTTCCGTAAAGAAATATTTCCGCATATCACTCCTGAATCTATCTCCCTTCACCCTCATCCCATGTCCCCTCGTCGCAGAACTTGCTTTCAATTGAAAGAGGCTCTCTCCCTGAACATTTATGCCACAGAGGTATTTAAACATCTCAATCATATCACCTCTATCCCGCCTTTCCTCTAAGGTGTACATATTAAGATCCTTAAGTCTGTCCTCATATGCTTTATAATGAAGACCACTAATCATCTTAGTAGCAACCCTCTGCACCGACTCCATCCTGTTCACATCCTTTTGAAGGTGCGGTCTCCAGAATTGCACACCATACTCCAAATGAGGTCGCACCAAGGACTTATACAGAGGCATTATCACCTCCTTTTTTCTGCTAGCCATTCCTCTCCGTATGCACCCAAGCATCCTTCTAGCTTTTGCCGTCGCCTTTTCTACCTGTTTAGCTACTTTAAGATCATCGGACACAACTACGCCTAGGTCCCGCTCTTCTTTAGTGGACAAAAGTACTTCACCTCCTATACTGTATTGCTCCCTTGGATTGCTGCAGCCCAAATGCATGACCTTACATTTTTTTAACATTAAATCCCAGCTGCCAAATTCTAGACCATTCTTCAAGCTTAGCCAGATCCCTCCTCATGTTATCTACACCTTCCTGGGTGTCTACTTTATTGCAGATTTTGGTATCATCCGCAAAGAGGCAAACCTTACCCGACAGCCCTTCCGCTATATCACTAACAAAGATGTTAAAAAGAATCGGACCAAGGACAGATCCCTGGGGCACACCACTGGTAACATCCTTCTCCTCAGAGTGAGCTCCATTTACTTGTACTCTTTGTCGCCTCCCACCCAACCAATTTCTAACCCATGCAGTAACTTTAGGGTCCATCCCTAGGGTGCTCAGTTTGTTTATAAGTCGCCTGTGAGGAACAGTGTCAAAGGCTTTACTGAAATCTAAATACACCACATCTAGAGCTCTCCCTCGGTCCAACTCCCTGGTCACCCAGTCAAAGAAATCAATCAGATTTGTCTGACAAGACCTGCCTCTGGTGAATCCATGCTGCCTCGGATCCTGTAATCCGCCGGACTCCAGAAACCTAACTATTTTCTCTTTCAACAGCGTTTCCATTAATTTACTCACCACTGATGTTAAACTAACCGGCCTGTAGTTTTCAGCCACATCCTTACTTCCGCTTTTGTGTAAAGGCACCACATGAGCCTCTCTCCAGTCCTTTGGCACCACTCCTGACTCCAACGAGGCATTGAAAAGGTCAGTCAGTGGAGTTGCTAGAACGTCCCCAAGTTCCCTCAGTATTCTAGGGTGTATCCCATCCGGTCCCATCGCTTTGTCTACTTTAAGTTGAGCTAGTTTCTCACGAACACAGTCTTCTGAAAATTGTTCAAGATGTCCCTCGCTTCTGTTCTTATTTGTGGGTGTTTTCTGAGGTCCTGCTCCTGGTTCTTCATCTGTGAACACAGAACAAAAATATTTGTTAAGCAATTCCGCTTTATCCTTATCAGCTTCTACATATTCCCCCCCTGCACCCTTGAGTCTGACAATACCACTTTTGCCCTTCCTCTTCTCACTAATATATCTGAAAAATGTCTTATCCCCCCATTTTATTGCATTGGCTATTTCCTCCTCCTTTTGAATCTTTGCCTTCTTGACTACTTTGCTAGCTTCTCTAAGTTTTTCCAAATACAGATGCCTGTCTTCCTCTCTCTGTGATCTCTTGTATTTCATGAAGGCCTCCCTCTTTTTCTTCACTTTTTCAGCTACTTCCTTCGAAAACCATAGTGGTCTCCTGTTCCTTTTGCCTTTATTTACCATTTTAACAAAAAGGTTGGTTGCCTTTAAAATACCCCCTTTCAGTTTTGTCCACTGTTGTTCTACATCCCCCAGCTGTTCCCATCCCACTAATGACTCCCTGAGGTATTGGCCCATCTTCGCAAAGTTAGTCTTCCTAAAGTCTAAGATCTTCACCTTGGAATGGATTCTAACAGCCCTAGTCCTAATACTGAACCACACCATCTGGTGATCACTGGATGCAAAATGATCTCCCACTACAACATCAGAAACACTTTCACCATTGGTAAGCACCAAGTCCAGTATGGCCCCTTCACGCGTGGGGTCTGTTACCAATTGCCTGAATAGTTCTCCCTGTAGAGAATCCAGGATCTCCTTACTCCTAGATGATACTGCAGCAGGAATGTGCCAATCAACATCTGGCATATTGAAATCTCCTAGCAGTAGCACTTCCCCTTTCCTAGCAATGCTGCGTATGTCTTCAATTAACTCTCTGTCCACCTCTTCCTCTTGTGAGGGAGGTCTGTATATCACACCAATGCAAATAGATTTCTCTTTCCCTCTTTCTAGTTTAACCCACAATGCCGCCTCTCTCCCTTTTAAGCTCTGTAATTCCAAAGCTTGTCAGACGGCTGCCTAGGGTGAGAACTTACACAATCTTGACGATGCATATATTCATATGATTCTTGCAAGGTATTGTGGGTAATGTAGTTCATTCACTCCCAAACACAGCTGAAGACAATAATTGAGTTGTGAAACCAGTGGTAAGGCCAATAAAATACTTCTTTTATTGATGGGGTTTAATTCACCCAGCACAAATATGCTTGGTAGCAATATAAATGAGGATACTTGCTTGCAGTGTTTAAATGGATAACATAAAGTCACAAAGCAAATCAGAAAACAACCTTCAACTTGTCAGGCAATTAGCTAATGTTTTCTTAGCAAATAATTACCAAATAAAAAGGCACAAAGAAATGAATAAACTTTGCTGGTTAGGTTAACTTCTGCTTATTTTCCACTCAGATCCAGCAGTGATTTTCCCTTGCTCACACACAATCAGGTGCAGCTTTAATTACTATCAATTGTCCAGCTGAAACCCTTTAGCTGGCTGGCTGCTACTGTGTGAACCCAAAATCCTGCTTTAAGAGCTGTTTGCAGTAGAATAAAGAACAAAGTTAGGTTTCTTTGTGATGGCTGATGTGTTTGCTCACAGAAAGCTAGCAATAGCACTTGGATAAAGAACAGTCCATGTAATCAATAGTTTCATCTGTTGTATCTCCCCCTTCATCAATCAGCATAGGGTCACTATCATACATTGGCACAGACGAGTCTTTCCATAAGGCACTATCATGAGAATGCTTATTCCCTTGCTGCCATTCACTATTATAGATAGGGTCTGGATCAGTGTTCATACCTGAGCCTCTCCTGCTATCATAATTCCTCTCTGTATAGCCTGGCCAGTATGTAATCCAGTTCTGATGTCCAGCCTTCCAATCTTGATCCCTGGACGCTGGATCTTTCCTCACATACCTTCTGGCATAGGTCTGAAAGTCCCTTCCACGTGTAGTCTTCTCTCTCCCAGGTAGCCACTGGTGATTCCTATCTCTGCCATTCCATTCCTCTGGCTGACTCCAGTCCAATGGACTCTGCTGGCACTTGGAATACCTCCCAGTATGGGTAATGCCTTGGACTCTCCCAGACCTTCCAATGGGCTTTCTTCTCTTCCTTCCAGAGTTTTCCTTCTTTCTCTATCCGCTTGGCTTGGCTTCTGTTTCTCCAGGTGATACTGGTGCTTGAGCTTGAAGCTGTTGCTGTATCTGTCTCTGTAGCTATTATCTGTAGAATAAGCTCTATTCTTATTCTGTCCTAATGTGTGCTCCTCTCTAACACAGCGCAGCTGTGTTGAATCAGGCCCTGCCCTTTGAGATGAGTGCTTAGGGATTACCTCATAGCTCTCTTGATTGCACACACGTTTTCTCACTTCAGCCCCCCTCATGGCTGCTGGAAACCTGGTGCATTCTGGGACTGGTAGTCTTTTATGTGAAAACTCTGTTTTCTTACTTCTACCAGAACTGACAGGTTGCTTGTTCAGAGTCACATCATCTTTTCTATAGCTCCTACCTGAGCTATGATAAGCTTCCTTATCACAAGCTTTAATAGTAGTTTTTACAGATAGTGCTACTCCTCCTCCCCTTCTTCCTAGAACATAAGAACATAAGATATGCCATACTGGGTCAGACCAAGGTCCATCAAGCCCAGTATTCTGTTTCCAACAGTGGCCAATCTAGGTCATACGTACCTAGCAGTTTCCCCAAGGGACACAGGTTCCACAATGCTTGTATTGGTTCAAGCATTGATATCCTGGGTCCCTTCTTAATAATGGTTTATGGACCTTTCCTCCAGGAACTTGTCCAAACCTTTTTTAAACCCAGCTACACTAACAGCCTTTACTACATCCTCCGGTAACAAATTCCAGAGTTTGATTACACGTTGAGTGAAAAAATATTTTCTTTTATTAGTCTTAAATAGTTTACCCTGTAGCTTCATTGCATGTCCCCTAGTCTTTCTATATTCTGATAAGGTAAACAATCGATCTACGTTTACCCGTTCCACTCCGTTCATTAATTTATAGACTTCTATCATATCTCCCCTCAGCCGTCTCTTTTCCAGGTTAAAGAGCCCCAACCTTTTTAGCCTTTCTTCATAGGAGTAGCCTTCCATCCCCTTTACCATTTTGGTGGCTCTTCTCTGAACCTTTTCTAAAATTGCTATATCCTTTTTAAGATATGGCGACCAGAATTGCACACAATATTCAAGGTGCGGTCTCACCATGGAACGATATAGAGGCATTATAATATCTTTTGTTTTATTTTCCATTCCTTTCCTTATCATACCTAGCATTCTATTTGCTCTCTTGGCCGCCGCTGCACACTGGGCCGAGGGTTTTAACATGGTATCCACAAGGACGCCTAAATCTTTTTCTTGGGTGGTGGTTCCTAATGTGGAACCTTGCATCGTGTAACCATAGTTTGGGTTGTTCTTCCCTAGGTGCATAACCTTGCACTTGTCCACATTAAATTTCATCTGCCATTTTGATGCCCAGTCTTCCAATTTATCAAGATCCTCTTGCAATTTTTCACAATCCTCTTGGGTTTTAATAACTTTAAATAGTTTTGTGTCATCTGCAAATTTGATCACCTCACTCGTTATTCCACTTTCCAGGTCATTTATGAATATGTCAGAAAGCAGCGGACCCAGCACAGATCCCTGGGATACACCACTATTCACCTTTCTCCATTGGGAAAATTGGCCATTTAGCCCTACCCTCTGCTTTCTATCTTTTAACCAGTTCCTGATCCACAATAGTACACTGCCTCCTATCCCATGACTCTTTAGTTTTGCCAAAAGTCTCTGATGAGGGACCTTGTCAAAGGCTTTCTGAAAGTCCAGATACACAATATCAACCGACTCACCTTTGTCCACCTGTTTATTCACTCCTTCAAAAAACATAACAGATTAGTAAGACAAGATCTTCCTTGTCTAAAGCCATGTTGGCTGTCTCCCATTAGGTTGTGACTATCTACATGCTGAGTAATTTTATTCTTTATGATGGTTTCTACCATTTTTCCTGGTACTGACGTCAGGCTCTGTAGTTTCCCGGATCACCCCTGGAACCCTTTTTAAAAATTGGTGTTACATTGGCGATCCTCCAGTCTTCAGGTATTAGAGATGATTTTAATGATAGTTCACAGATTACTGATAGCAGGTCTGCAATCTCATATTTCAGTTCTTTCAACACCCTCTGATGTATACCATTCGGCCCAGGTGATTTGCTACTCTTCAGTTTATCTAATAGTTGTAAGACATCTTCCCGATGTATTGATATTTCCTTCAATTCTTCCGCACCTTTAAATACCACTTCAGTCATGGGTAACATCCCTACATCTTCCTCAGTAAAGACCGAAGCAAAGAATTCATTCAGTCTCTCCGCTATTGCCTTGTCGCCTCTTAGTGCTCCTTTAACCCCTTTATCATCTAATGGACCAACTGACTCACAGGTTTTTTGCTACGAATGTACTTGAAAAGGTCTTTATTTCGCATTTTTGCTTCCGCAGCAAGCTTCTTCTCAAATTCTCTCTTTGCCTGCCTTATCAATGCCTTGCATTTGACTTGCCAGTGCTTGTGCTGTTTCCAGGTTTCGTCGTTTGGCTCTTTTTTCCATTTCCTGAAAGATGCTTTTTTGGCAACAACAGCCTCTCTGACCTCACCTTTAAACCATGCTGGCAGTTTTTTGGACTTCCTTCCACTTTTCTTAAAGCGTGGAATACAGCTGGTCTGGGCTTCCAAGATAGTATTTTTCAACAACACCCAAGCTTGATGTACGTCTTTAACCTTTGCAACTGCTCCTTTTAGTTTTTTCTTAACTGTTTTCCTCATTTTATCATAGTCTCCCTTTCGAAAGTTAAAAGATAGTACTGTGGATTTCCTTACTATCCCTCCTCCACTAATTAAATCAAAGGCGATCATGCTATGATCACTATTGCCAAGTGGCCCCAACACCATTATCTCTTGCACTAGATCTGTTGTTCCACTAAGGACTAGGTCTAATATGGCTTCCCCTCTGGTTGGTTCATGAACCAGCTGCTCCAAGAAGCAGTCATTTATTTCATCTAGGAACTTTATCTCCCTAGCATGTCCTGACGTGACACTGACCCAGTTGATACCGGGGTAATTGAAATCACCCATTATTATTACTGCACTGTAACTTTTGTTAGCTTCCTTGATTTCTTTGAGCATTTCATCATCCATTTGGTCATTCTGGCCAGGTGCTCGATAGTACACCCCCACTGCCATTGCCTTCCCCCTTTTATATGGAATTTCAATCCATATAGATTCTACAGCAGATTTTGTTTCCTGCAAAACTTTAATCCTTTCTGAGTCAATGCCCTCTCTAACATAGAGCGCAACCCCTCCACCAATTTGATCAGCTCTATCATTACGATATAGTTTGTACCCAGTTATCACAGTGTCCCACTGGTTGTCCTCCTTCCACCATGTCTCTGATATTCCAATCATATCTAACCTTTCATTTAGTGCTATATATTCTAACTCTCCCATCTTATTCTTTAGACTTCTAGCATTTGCATACAAGCATTTTAGAGAATGTATTTTATTCATGATAATTTGGCTATTGTTAGACATGGGTAAATTGGGATCTTTAAGCTCTGTCTGCTCCATACGTGAGGGCATTTGGGCTACTTTACTTTTTTGTGGAACCTCTCTGCTTTTGGTAGTATCCTTCAAGGATACGTTCTTCCGAACCATCCGCTCTTGGGCGACTGTCGGCTTTCCCCTAATATCTAGTTTAAAAGCTGCTCTACTTTTTAAAGGTTAATGCCAGCTGCCTGGTTCCATCCCGGTTAAGGTGAAGCCCATCCCTTCGGAAGAGCCCCTCCTTTCCCCAGAATGTTCTCCAGTTCCTAACAAATCCAAAACCCTCATCTCTGCACCATTGTCTCATCAACGCATTGAGACTCTGGAGCTCTGCCTGCCTTTTGGGTCCTGCGCTTGGAACAGGAACGGAGAATGCTACCATGGAAGTTCTGGATTTCAACTTCCTACCTAAAAGCCTAAATTTTGCCTCCAGAACCTCCCTACCACATTTTCCTATGTCATTGGTACCGACATGTACCAAGACAGCAGACTCCTCCCCAGCACTATCTAAGACCTTATCTAGGTGGCGCGTGAGGTCCGCTACCTTCGCAGCAGGCTGGCATGTTACCAGGCGATCCTCACGTCCACCAGCCACCCAGCTATCTACATGCCTAATGATCGAATCACCAACTACAACGGCTGTCCTAACCCTTCCCTCATGGACACATGGCCCTGGAGAAACTTCCTCGGTGCGAGAGGGTTTTACATCACCTGGAGGACATATTATGAGGCTCAATTGAGGGCCCTATTTGTGTGGGGGTGGGGGAGCAGTGGGCACAGATGGAGCAAGGAGTGAAGGGGAAGTGACCCCTAGAGAGGTTAGTGCGGGGTAGGGGGGGAACTAGGTTGATAGGGGGTAATCCCCTTACTCAGCACACCATGCGGGTATGGAATGAATGTTGGGAATGACTCCTGGAGGTGAAGAAATACACTAGTCATGCATTTGAGTTTTGCCCCGTATGGAAGGGGGGTAGGTTTAAACACTTGGAGAGGAAGAGGTTATGGGGAAAATTTTGAAGGTTGCCATATGGCAGCAACAGTCATGAAAGGGTTAACAGGGGTTTTTTATCGCTTTATCATTTGTCAAAGCAGTTTACATTGTAACTTTAACTTGGTAATGTATGCTAAACAGAAACATTGATAACCTGGATTTTTCTGAGGCAATGGAAGGTTAAGTGACTTGCCCAAAGCCACAAGGAGTGCTAATAGGAATCAAACCCTGGTCTCTTGGTTCCCAAGCCAGTGCTCTAACCACTAGGCAACTCCTCCACTCCATTCTTGGGGATGTCTATTGTATTGTTACTGTTACTGAGTTGCAAGGGATTGGAGGTGGGGGTCTGCCTAAGGGACTATGTTGGGGGGGGGGGGGATGGAGGGCTGTACAAGAGTATCTAATTAGCGCATTATGATGGTGATGTACATGTGTCTCGGGGATGGATGGCGGGGTATTTTGGTTGTTTGAGGATTATATTGTTAAAAATTCATAGTAACATAGTATATGTAGATAAAGACCAGTATGGTCCATCTAGTCTTCCCAGTAAGACAGTAAAAGTAGGTGCACCTGCCGCTCCGTGCAGATCATCCCTCCACATGCCTTTGTTTAGGAGTGTACCCACCGCTCTGTGTAGGTCACCCCTATTTGTTGATATAAGAGATAGTTATGTTTATTTTGATTTTATCCTGTAGCTATAAAGGGAAAGCAGTATATAAGCATTGCTAAATAAATAAAAGGGATCCACTGTGTCTGTCCCATGCCATTTTGAATTCTGTCACTGTATTTGCCCCCACCACATCCATCGGGAGGGCATTCCAAGCATCCACCACCCTTTCAGTGAAAAAGTATTTCTTGACATTGTCTTTCAGTCCCTACCCCCTTGCAGCTTCATGTTATGCCCTCTAGATTTACAGCTTCCCCGTCTTTGGAAGAGGTTTGTTTGTTCATTAATACTCTGTCCTCTTGTCCCTCCTCTCCTCCAGAGTATACATATTTAGGTCTTCAAGTCTTTTCCCATACATCTTCTGACACAGGTTCCAAATCATTTTGGTCGACTTTCTCTGAACCGTTTCCAGTCTTTTATATCCTTTGCAAGATATGGTCTCCAAAACTGAACACAATTTTCCAAGTGAGGCCTCACCAGCGACTTGTACAGTGGCATTAGTACCTCTTCCTTTCTGCTGGTAATTCCTCTCTGTATACAACCCAGCATTCTTCTGGCTTTTGCCACCGCCTTGTCACACTGTTTTGCCATCTTGAGATCCTCAGAAACAGTCACTCCGATGTCCTTCTCCTGGTCCGTGCACAGCAACCTCTCGCCCCCTATTACATACAATTCCCTTGTATTTCTGCTTCCCAAGTGCATGACACTGCACTTCTTCACATTAAATCTTAACTACCAAGCATTAGACCATTCTTCCAGCTTTTGTAGATCTTTCCTCATGTTATCCACTCCCTCAGGGGAGTCCACTCTGCAAATTTTTGTGTCGTCTGCAAAAAGACAGACTTTTCCATTCAGTCCTTCAGCATTATCACTCACAAAAACATTGAACAGTTCCTGTCCCAGGACCGAACCCTGGGGCACACCACTAATCACCTTCCTTTCATCCGAGTGAGTTCCGTTTACCATCACCTTCTGTCGTCTTTCAGTCTACCAATTTCTGATCCAGTTCACCACCTTGGGACCCATCCCCAAGCTGTTTAGTTTATTGATAAGCTCCTATGAGGAACAGTTTGCTGAAATCTAGAAAGATCACATCCATCACACGCCACTGATCTAGTTCTCTGGTCACCCAGTCAAAGAACTCAATCAGATTTGTTTGACAAGATCGTCCTTTGGTAAAACTATGTTGCCTCGGATCATGCAACCTGTTTTCGAGGAAGTCCACTATTCGCTCTTTCAGCAGCTGGCTCCATTACTTTTCCAATAATTCAATAAATTATATAATTATATAACGATCACCTCTCGGTGAATGGTTCACAGGGAAGAAACACTATGTTCCACTGGAATACGCCTCCTTACAAAGGACGAGAACAATAGCTGGAAAAATGTACAATACATTTTTTAATAAAGGATTCAGATCAATATATTACAAATTATTAAATTTTATTTACTCCCCAATTAGATGGTAACCATATGGTGGTACTGTGAGAGTGATGTACTTTCATAAATTTATAGAACAAATGATATAATGGAATTCTATTAAAGATGTGCAAAACATTTAGTCCTTCTATATTTGTCGGCTATCATATCTATGCTGATGACATAATTTACACGCCATTTTCCAAAGCTGCTCCTAACTACACTAAATTTGCAACATGCTTCAAGGAAATAGTCAACTGGCTACAACTACACAACCTTTTTGTCAACTTTAGTAAGACAGAAGTCCTCCATATCATGAGGGATCCCACATTCACTCCCTCCACCTCTATCAAATTCGACGACACCGAGCTCCAAGTCAGCACTTCCAACACCAACGGGCCACGGAGGTTAGCCATACAGAACCTTCTTGACTTAGCACCGCGAATATGCAAGAGCACACAATACACTTGCCTAAGGGCCTTTACTTTCTATGCCCCTACCTTCTGGAATGCACTACTTCCTGCACTCCGGGCCATACATTCTTCTCAGAGCTTGAAAAAGCACCTCAAGACATACTTCATCCAACAGCACTATGGCCTTGAACAACCCGCCAACTCACAAGCCGACCACCCCCACCTGACTCAGCATCCCTCCAGCCCCCCCCCCTTGTAATGACTCATCTAGCCCCCCCACCCAATATGTTAACATCTGTGTAAACAGCAATCAACTCCTTCTTTCACCTAGTGCATGTACAGTCCATTGCCCACTCCTGCCTAAGCAATGAGATTTTTTCACCACTGCATTCCTACCCGCACCTTTGTAACCCTTGCCTGTGTTACCCTTGTTCACTGTAACTCTTGTTAATTGTGCACCGTTTTGATTGGTAGAAAAGCAGTATACCAAAGACCTGTTAAATGAATAAATAAATATTCAAAATTTTAATAAAATTTTGTTAATATTCTAAAATTGTACCCAAAAATCTCATTCGCTTATTTCAGAACATTATTTTTTTTAAGTGCTGTCAAGTCAATGCTGACTCCTAGCAACCCAGCAGCCTCTGGGTTTTCTTATCAAGGTATGACCAGAAGTAGATTGCCAAGCTTTTTCTTCTGAGGCAGTGGAGAGTAAAGTGACTTACCCAAGGTCACTAAGAGTGCCAGTGGGATTCAAACCCAGATCTTTTGGGTGCTAGGCTGTTGCTCTAACCACTAGGGTGCTACTCCACTCAGAACACCATACCCTAAACAAACCTTGATGTATGGAGTAGTCACTCTTACATTAATAAGCCGTCTAAACAATTAAAACAGCTAATAGCTTCTAATACTGTCTCTTGTATCTTGTTCTCATCTTTCCAGGACATTTCTTTTTTTTACAACAGTAAGTGTTTCCTATGTATATGATCCCCCACAACTTCCTTTTAATCCTCCTCAAAAGAAAATTCCCTTTGAGAAAAGTCCTACCTCAGCAGAGGTCTAAATCTGCTTTGGAAGTTCTAAGTGTCCAACCAAAAATACAACTCCAGATTTATGGATTTGTACCTATATTTGAGCTCACATATATATATATATATATATCAGTTCTCAGTAGTATATACGTAGCGCTACTTATCATTCCAGGGTCTTCTGTTGGGACCCAGTTTCTTCTAGTCACAGGATCCCTGGTTCTCTTTTTTTTTTTTTTTCTTGTATCATCAGGAATTCTTCTTTCCTATTTCTTGTTTTTATTAATTATCACCCAATTTTCCAATTCCAGTTTAGCCCTAGTTTCCCACCTTACTATAGTCAAGCTATCAAAAATGGATTAATTTTGCAGGCTTGCTAGGTTGTAGAAAACCTTTCCCTAAAAAAATGTCCCCCTTCTTCTCATTCAACCACTTTCAGTCCTCAATCACAACCCATTCAAACCTTCAATCATCCCCATTCAACCTATTATCTTTCACACTGGCACTCACAACTAAAAGAAGAAAAAAGGAGTGAGCTGCTGCACTATAATCTATCCTGCCTTTCCTCTAAAGTATACAGTTATGGTCAACATTATTGGTATCCTTGCAGTTCAAACCCTTAATGTCCAATATCTCCTTTAAAAAAAAGTACCAGTGAAATGGCTTTGGATTATATATGCACGCATATTTGACACATAAAAGGATCAAATAAAACAAGACAAATTAAAAAAGGAAATAGTAGGAAATAGTATAAAAACTGCAGCATTGCCAGGAGATGATTATTCCAATTTATGTCTAAATGTCAGAATGAAGAAAGGAGATACATGGAAATAATAATCTTCATCCTACAGAAAAAAATTGGTAGCTGTTATACATAAACATTAACACCCATGGGAGGAAAAGGATCTCGGAATCAACGACCATCCACGTCCAGGTCTGTAACAGTAACCTTAAACCAAGCTCAGAAACATCAACGATCCTAAAAAAATACTCCCAACCATCAAGCTTCTTTACATTGATACTATTGTCAAAAATTTTATCAGCTGTTTTCTGATCCATTTTTTGAAAAGCACACTTTAGCCAAGCAGACCTTGCCCATCAATACTGCAGTACTTACATATCATTTTACACTTCATTACACCAAGGCATCGGCTCCTTAACAGCACTTTGTTGGTAAACAGCCAGTACTTATCTTTTCATTATACGGCGTTTCGCTTTAGCTTCATCAGGGGGCAGAAATATATTTAAAAACATCCTCAAATGCCAATCTAGAACAAAAAAAACAAACAAATGATGTCTCTAATCTTTAAAATGGCCACATTCATTCCCTGTTCCATTTTCACAATGGTGAAGACAAGAGATGCTTGAGATCATCAGAAAAGCCATTATCACAAAACATCGAACTTCAAAGGGGTACAAGGACATCTGCAGAATCCTTGGGATTCCTGTCTCTACAGTTTGCAGTGTTAAGACGCTTTCTGCTCATGGAACTGTCAAGAACCTTCCAGGACATGGAGGTTAGAGGAAAATTAATCCAAGAAGTCTTCGAAGGTCAGTGCGAACTGTTGGAAAAACACGTACAACATCTAGAGAACTTAAAGTTGACCTGGAGCATCTGGAGTGGTGGTTTCAACCCGCACCATACGCAGCACACTAAACAAAGAAGGACTTCATGGGTTAAGACCAAGGAGGATCCCACTGCTCAAAGACAGATATAAAAAGACACGCCTGATCTCTACCCATACCCACCTTGAGAAACCACAATCCTTCTGGGAAAATGTTTTGTGAACAGATGAAACCAAACTTGAGTTCTTTTGCAATGCAGACCAATACCCTTCCTATAGTTAAATATGGTGGAGGTTCCATAATGTTGTGGGGCTGTTTTGCTGCCTCAGGAACTGGAGGCCTAGAACATATTTAAGGAATCATGAAGTCGGAGGACTACCAAGTTATTTTGGAACAAAATGTGCTACCTAGCATCAGAAAGCTAGGTCTGGGTCAAAGGTCATGGGTCCTCCAGCAGGACAATGACCCAAAACATACATCCAAAAGTCCAAAAGAATGGTTAAAAAGGAACAAATGGACTGTTTTAAACTGGCCAGCAATGAGTTCTGATCGCAATCCAATCGAGAACCTTTGGAAAGAGCTGAAATCTGCCATTGGTAAAAGGAATCCTGGAAACATTCATGAGCTGGAACAAATCGCAGTTGAAAAGTGGGAGAAACTACCAGCAGACAGATGTACAAAATGTATAGATGGCTACAAGAAACGTTTGAAGGCTGTCGTCATTGCCAAGGGTTGGCAAACCAAATATTAGTGAAGGGTGTCATTAATCCTGTCCAATTCATATTTTGTTTTTTTCTCAGACATTACATACAGTTGGAATATTTCCAGTTATTTCTCAAGATATTGTACACAACATACCTAAAATGCAAGGGCGCCAATGTTGATCACAATTTACATATTGAGATCTTTAAGTCTGTCCCCATATGGTTTATAACAACCATTTTGGTAGCCACTCTCTGCACTGACTCCATCCTGTTTATATCCTTTTGAAGGTGTGGTCTCCAGAATTGCACATACTAGTCCAAATGAGGTCTCACCAAAGACTTATACAGATCCACTATCGCTTCCTTTTTTCTGCTGACATTCCTCTCCCTATGCACTCAAGTATTCATCTGGCTTTTGCCATCACCTTTTTTACCTGTTTAGCCACTTAAAGATCGTCTGAAACAATCACACCCAGGTCCCACTCTTCTTTCATGGACAGAAATACTTCACCCCCCTATACTGTACTGCTCCCTTGGATTTTTGCAACACAAAAGTGTGACCCAATGTTTTTTAGCATTAAATCTCAGCTGCCAAATTCTTGACTTTTTTTCAAGTTTTAATACAAAATACCCAGCCAGGTCTAAAAGCCAATGCAACTAATACAAAAGAGAACCTGGTTCATTGAAAAGAAACCGCCTTAAAATGAGACCACTTTTTTTTGTCGGAAAAGCCATCACAGTGTAGAGGACTTCACCTCACACCACTGCGGCCCATCCATTTTATTAAAGAACCCCATATTTTGGGACGTAATTTAAATTACGATTTGTTTGACGAAATTACTTAGCTGAAAAAGGCTGCTGTAGATTTTCATGCAATGACCAACAAAGACGACATGTCACGTTTCGGGGATCATCTCATTCACCCCTGCTTCAGGTCAAGTCGTCGTGAATCAAAATACCCACCTTCAGGAAGAACGCCAAGAAATATGGTTTTTTATAATGGCATTTACTGCTATGACGCTGACCAAATTCTCCAATCACGGAGGAGCAGAAAACTGAGGAAGCCAATCAAATCCCATGTAGGAGGGGCCACCAATCAAGCCCATCCCACCAGTATAGTGGCAGCTCCAATAGTAACCGTAAGTCCTACTTGATTGTATGCCAGTCCAATTGAGAATTAAGTCCAAAAGGGTGAACCAAATTTAGTGTAAAAATCCACCTCTGTTCCAAGTTCTGTAGATGCTGAACTCTGACACCGCCCTGCAGATTGAGTGGAACCAAGTCCAATACACGCCAATGAAGATTCTCAAATGTATGTGAACAAGTTAGACAATGATCCACCAAAGGAGCCGTAGTAGTCTGTGTGCGAAGTCTCGATGCATGTTCCCCTAATCGAACTTTAAAAGGACGCGAAGTACGTCCGATATAATTCAATGCGCAGGGGCATGTGATTAAATACACCACATATTCAGAGGTGCAAGTCGTATGCCACCGAGTTGCATAATTTCTACTTGTCCTAGGGTCCGTCCAGTCAGGACCAGATAAAGTATTCGAGCAATAATGACAAGTGCCGCACGGATAGTGCCCAGGATGAATATGGTGAGAGAGAGGGCGATCTTCTCTGGCCGTGTTCTTCACTAGGAGATCACGGAGATTTGCCTTACGTGAAAAAGCAATCTCTAATGTCGTACGAAAGCATGTGTGTAATCCCAAGATCGGCCAGAACTTATGAAGGATCTTAGTGACTTCCGAAGATCCCCGCATATATGGTAGGATCGCTGTAATTTTGTCCTGAGGCAGATCGGGAGACCGAGGCTCGAAAAGCCAATCCCGTTGTGTATTTTTCAAGCTTGGCGAGACTCGTCCTCATGTTATCTACTCCTTCCTGCATGTCTATGCTATTGCAGATTTTGGTATCATCCACAAAGAATCAAACCTTACCCGACAGTCCTTCTGCAATATCACTAACAGTGTTAAAAAGAATTGGACCAAGGACAGATCCTTGCAGCATACCACTGGTAACATCCTTTTCAGAGTGAGCTCCTTTTACTTGTACTCTTGGTCGCCTCCCACTCAACCAGTTTCTCACCCAGTCAGTTACTTTAGGGTCCATATGAATTGATGAT
This sequence comes from Ichthyophis bannanicus, assembly GCA_033557465.1. Taxonomy (NCBI): domain Eukaryota; kingdom Metazoa; phylum Chordata; class Amphibia; order Gymnophiona; family Ichthyophiidae; genus Ichthyophis; species Ichthyophis bannanicus. Next base: position 416,583,850 of record CM066036.1, on the reverse strand, counting down.
GATATTCTACTTCAATTTGTACATCTTTGATTCTAAAAGCAGATTATAAATGATGTTAAATAAGTTATTGCTCCTTTCTCCAGGACCAAGCAGGAAGTCAGTCCTCACATATGGGTGACGTCGGCGCCGACGGAGCCCTCGCGGAGCAATTTTCCCCAGCTTTCAAAGAAAGCCTTTGGGAATTGCAGCGCGCATGCGCGGTCTCCTTCCCGCCCAAGGGTGCCATCTTAGCCAGTCTTCTTTTTTCCGCGGAGCCCTACAGACGTACCCGTCGTGTCCCCGCTGAAAAAGTTGATTTTAGTGATTTATTTCTCTTTTTTTCTTCGGTTCGACGCCGGTCTTTTTCCTGCCCGGACTCGCAACGCCGTTGCGAGTCCTTCTGTTATTTTTCGGTTTTTCTGATTTTTGGTCAGTTTCGTTTTCGGTTTTTCGCTGGCAGCCCGGTCCTTTGACCTTGCAGGGGCCCTTTTTCCCCCGATGGCTGCCAGTGGTTTCAAGCGGTGTGTTCAGTGTGACAGAAATATGTCACTCACTGACACACATGATAATTGCCTCCGCTGCCTCGGCCCGGATCACGAAGAACTGATCTGTGGGGCCTGCGGCAAAATGTCCTCCAAAGCGTTAAGGAGTCGGCGGCACCAGCGGGAACGAATCTTCGCTGACCCCGGCCGTACCCGGACCTCGTCGGAGGCCTCGGCGTCCAGAGGTTCCAGCTCTGACCATCGCCGAAGTTCCTCCGACAGGGGTTCTCCCTCCGGGGACCATCGACGGAAGGTAAAACCCGCGAGGGCGGCGTCGGTGGACGCTCCTGGCTCCGCGAGGGCCAGGTCGCATAGCCCCGATAGCCGTCCCGGGTCTTTGGAGAAGGAGCACCTCCCGAAGCGACCTCGTCTGGAGTCGGAGTTGCCTGCTCGGGTAAGTCCTGTAGTCCTCCTGGACTCGCCTCCGAGGGGCCCGACGCCGTCGGGGCCCGAGTCGGGGGCTGCTGGGTCACCTGAGGTCAGACTCAGGTTGACGGCCTTGGAGAGCAGACTATCTGCCTTCATGGACCAGCAGCGGGCACTGATCGCTAGCCTCGCTGGCGCCGCTGCCCCGACCGCCGGGACGTCGACGTCTAAGTCGACCCCGGAGACCGAGCCGATCCTCGAGTCCATGCGAACTCGAGTCGATCCTCGGTCGAGGTCACCCTCGGCCTCCTGTTCGGGACCGAGGTCGTCGACGCCGACTCCCTCGGTGTCGGGGCGGCCGACGCCTCCGCCTGCCCGAGCCGACCCCACCGATTCCTCTTCGGAGTCGGCCTGGGAGTCTGAAGAGGAAGAGTCACCTGATTCGTTTCGGACTCGGTGTGTCCCCTCGGACTCACCTGAGTCCGAACCTCGGAAGCAGTCCCCTCCGGAGGATGCCCGGTTCTCGGACTTCGTCAGGGATATGGCCAAGGCTTTGGCCTTCCCTGCGGATCCCGAGGAGGAGCCTCGAGCCGAAGAGCTCGACGCCCTTCAGTATGACTCTCCCGCCAGGGAACACTTTACTGTACCGGTTCCTCCCATGCTGGAACGACTACTCTTCCGCATGTGGGAGAGTCCGGCATCGTCGCCGGTATTAAGCAAGCGGGTCGATTCCATCTATCGAGTCCGCAAGAGTCCTGGCTTCCAAAAAGCACAGCTACCGCACCATTCCATGGTAGTGGAATCGGCCATGCATAGGCTTAAGAGCCAGAAGATGCACTCCTCGGTGCCTCCTGGCAGGGAGGCCCGTAACCTGGATGGCCTTGGTAAGAAGTGTTTCCAGGGCTCTATGCTTGCTTGTCGGGTCCAGACCTACCAGCTCTACATGGGCATGTATCTCAGAGACCTGGCTAAGGAGATAGCCGGATTCTCCGCTGGGCTGTCCGAGGAACCTTTGCGGAGGTTCCTGGCCTTGACAACTGGTATTCGGGAATGCTCCAAATTCATGTCCCGAGCAGCCTATGATGGCTTTGAAGCATCGGCTCGAGTGGCCGCAGCCGGCATCGGTGCCCGCCGACAGGCTTGGCTTCAGTCGTCTGACCTTGAACCCTGGGTGCAGGACAAGTTGGTCGATGTCCCCTGCCGAGGTGAGAACCTCTTTGGCAAACCCATGGCTGAAAAGGCTGCACAAATCGAGACGGAGACTCTCACCAGAACTAGGCTTTCTAGGAAGACCTCCGCCCCTTCCCAGAAAAAGAAGGGCTCGGGAAAGAAGTCCTTTTACCCGAGAAAGGCGGCTGCCTATAAACACTACCCTCAATATCAGGCCTCCGCAGCTCCCCAACAGGGCCAGCAGGCCAAGGGACGGGGTAACGGGTCCCGTAGGCAGCAAGCCCCCAAGCCTGCACCACCGGCCCCTGCTCAGCAGGGTGGGGGTTTTTGACTTCATCAGCATAGCCTCTCCCCCTCAGCTGGTTCCTCCCAGCACCGGAGGCCGGCTGGTTCACTTCGCCCACAGGTGGTCCAACATCACTTCAGATGCCTGGGTGCTTCAAGTCGTAGGAGAAGGCTATCTTCTCCACTTCCACCAGGTCCCTCCCTCCTATTTCCCGGGAGAACCTCCACGACTCCCTCTGCACAGGGACTTACTCCTTCAGGAGTTAGCAAGTCTTCTTCAGGAACAGGCTGTGGAACCGGTGCCCCACCACCTGAGAGGTCAAGGCTTTTATTCCAGGTATTTCCTAATACCAAAAAGGACAGGAGGCCTCAGACCCATCCTGGACTTGCGCAACCTCAACAAGTTCCTCGTGAGGGAAAAGTTCAAGATGCTTACCCTTGGAATCCTTCTGCCCTACCTCCAGCAGGGAGATTGGCTATGCTCCTTGGATCTAAAGGATGCCTACACGCACATCCTCATCCACCCAAGCCACCGCCAATACCTAAGGTTTGTGGTGGCAGGAAATCATTACCAGTACAGAGTACTGCCCTTTGGCCTATCCTCCGCACCGCGAGTCTTCACAAAATGTCTCGCGGTGGTGGCGGCTTATCTCCGGCTTCACGGCCTCTATGTCTTTCCGTACCTCGACGACTGGCTCATCAGAGCATCGTCCTCTCCGGAAGTCACCAATGCCACACACCGCACTGTGACTCTTCTGCAGTACTTGGGCTTTGTCATAAACTTCGCAAAGTCCACTTTGCTCCCCTCACAGGATCTCGAGTTCATCGGCGCAAGACTGCACACTCCTCAGGCACGAGCTTTCCTGCCTCTCGACAGGGCTCAACGGCTCATGGACCTAGCCGGCCGTTTTCGCAGCCAGTCCCTGGTCTCAGCCAGGCGCTTCCTGAGACTACTCGGCCATATGGCTTCCACCGTCCACGTGACCCCCAATGCCCGCCTACATATGCGGCCTGCTCAATGGTGCCTTCGCAAGCAGTGGCAACAAGCCACGGGCGGCCTAGCCGACTTAGTGCGCGTCTCCGGGCCGCTGGCCTCTTCTCTACAGTGGTGGCTTCATCGGCCGAACCTGGTGCTCGGAATGCCTTTTCAGTCACCTCAGCCGGCTCAAGTGCTGACGACCGATACTTCTCTCCTGGGTTGGGGAGCGCATTGCCAAGGGGCATGTACTCAAGGTCTCTGGACCACGTGGGAGTCTGCTCAGCAGATCAACTTCCTGGAGCTCAGAGCAATCCGTCTGGCTCTCAAGGCTTTCTCCCACCTGACTTCTCACCAGTCCGTCCTTGTCCAGACGGACAATCAAGTTGCCATGTTCTACGTGAACAAACAGGGAGGCACGGGCTCCTTCCTTCTCTGTTGAGAAGCACAGAAGCTCTGCTCTTGGGCCGTCAGCCACGGCATTCTTCTCAAGGCAGTTTATCTCCCAGGCCAAGAAAATTGCCTGGCGGATAAACTCAGCAGGATCCTCCAGCCGCACGAGTGGCGCCTGGATCCCTTGGTAGTTCAGAAGCTTTTTCTGAAGTGGGGACTCCCCACGATGGATCTCTTTGCCAGTCCTTTCAACCGGCAACTTCCTCGCTTCTGCTCTCGTCAGCCGCATCCCCTTCGAGTAGCGGCAGATGCTTTTCTACTCTCATGGTCAGAGAGCCTTCTGTATGCCTTTCCTCCCATACCGCTAGTCTCTCGAACTCTTTTCAAGGTTCTCCGAGACAAAGCTTCCATGATCCTGGTGGCTCCTCGCTGGCCCAGACAGCCGTGGTTTCCACTCCTGCTGCAATTAGCGGTAGAGGATCCGTTCCCTCTGGGGTTTCAACCGGATCTCCTAACACAGGATCAGGGGTCCCTGCTACACCCCAACCTCAGATCTCTACATCTGATGGCCTGGCTGCTGAAAGGGTAGTCCTTGCTCCCCTTCTACTGCCGGCAGAGGTGGAGGAGGTCGTCCTAGCTTCTCGGCGACCTTCTACCCGCAAATGCTACGCCCTTAAATGGCGTCGCTTTTCCGCTTGGTGTGCCGAGCAGTCTCAGGATCCCTTCTCCTGCTCGGTGTCGGTGATCTTGCAGTACTTGCTCTACCTCTCTAATCTGGGACTTAAGTCCAACTCCGTCAAAGTTCACCTCAGTGCTCTTTCAGCACATCATGTGCTGGTGGACGGCAGACCTCTTTCCAGCGACCCTCTCGTAGCGAGGTTTCTCCGAGGTCTCCTTCTACTTAAACCACCTCTGCGCCCGCCAGCACCTGACTGGGATCTGAATGTGGTTTTACAGCGGATCACCTGTCCGCCTTTTGAACCTATGGCTAACTGTTCTCTCCGTTTTCTTTCTTGGAAAACTTTATTCCTGATAGCCCTCACTTCCGCTAGACGCGTAAGTGAATTGCAGGCCCTCGTGTCTGATCCCCCTTACACTCGGTTCTACAAAAATAGGGTAGTCCTACGGACTCACCCAAAATTTCTTCCAAAAGTGGTCTCCCTTTTTCACATCAATCAGGAGGTGGTACTTCCGACCTTCTTTCCCAGGCCACACTCCAGCCGAGCTGAAATGGTCCTGCATACCCTGGACTGTAGAAGGGCATTGAACTTCTACCTTGACCGTACGCGGGAGCACCGTAAAGCTGCTCAGCTTTTTGTGTCTTTTGACCCCAATAAATTGGGGCTCCCGGTCTCCAAGCGTACTCTGTCCATCTGGGTTGCTGACTGCATCGCTTGGGCTTATGGGGCAGCCGGACTCTCGTTAGAAAGTCGAGTCACGGCTCATTGTGTTCGGGCGAAGGCTACGTCAGTGGCTTACCTCCACTCTGTTCCGTTGGCAGACATCTGCCGGGCCGCTACTTGGTCTTCGAGCCAGACTTTTGCGGTCCATTACTGCCTCGAGAGGGAGTCCCGCAGGGACAGTGCTTTCGGACAGGCAGTTCTCCGAAATCTCTTCGAGGTTTGAGCAACTCCTACCCTCCATCCCGGATGGGGGCTACCGGTGGGTAATAATTCAGTGAAGATTCCTTCCTTCTGTGCCGCTGAGCTAGAGGGAGCTCATTTTTGTGCTTAGGGTCTCCGGTAGCCTTAAGCTTGGGAGTCCCATATGTGAGGACTGACTTCCTGCTTGGTCCTGGAGAAAGCGTAGTTACTCACCTGTAACAGGTGTTCTCCAGGAGCAGCAGGAATCAGTCCTCACAACCCTCCCTCCTCGACCCTTGGAGTTGCAATCATCTGCTTTAAGTTTTTTTGCAAATTTTTATGCTGTCTTTTAGCTATGTCATCAGACTGGCTAAGATGGCACCCTTGGGCGGGAAGGAGACCGCACATGCGCGCTGCAATTCCCAAAGGCTTTCTTTGAAAGCTGGGGAAAATTGCTCTGCGAGGGCTCCGTCGGCGCCGACGTCATCCATATGTGAGGACTGATTCCTGCTGCTCCTGGAGAACACCTGTTACAGGTGAGTAACTACGCTTTCCCCTATATAGGGTATGTCTACTAAGCCAGGCTAATGATTAACCAGGGCTATCTGCAACTAGGTCTCATTGAATAACATGGGACCTAGTTGCAGATAAGCCAGGTTAACCGTTATCCCGGCTTAGTAAACCTACCCCTAATGTGAAATAGGTAGATGTTTCTTACCAGTTCTGTTCTCCAAATGGATGGGTTTGCATCCTGCACTGCCATATTCAAGACCACTAGGACTGTGGTTGGGGCTGTTATCAAAGTCAGCAAGCTAGAAGAGACTGTCGAACAAGTATGATGACATCTTGGATATCTGAAAAGGCACCCTGTTGGTACACAGCAGTAGGGTGTCCACTCACTTTCTGCAACACTTTGCTTGACATTGTGAACTGAACAGCATTTGGTGCACTACTGCAAAAGGGTTGTCATGTTTTTCTTTTTCCCTTGTTACATTGGAGGGGCTCGTTTTGGTACATCCCTCTGATGTGGACTGATCTGGCAAGGACAAAGAGGAAAGATCAATTGTGCCTTATTTTTGATAACTGTCTTTCCTTGAATCCTGCTAGACTATTCCAGGTTCCTGTCCTGGCTTGGCAGACAAAGGGATGGATTGTACTTGATCTGCTTCTTAGGTCCACCAGAGGGAGCACCTCACCACGTTACTCGAAAGACACCAAGTCAATTACACGTGGTAGTGTAGATGAAAGGATACTTTTATTCGCTATTAAAAACCTGAGAGCCCGACACAGGCCGTGTTTCGTTTTTCACTTCCTCAGGGGATTCAGGTATGCTGCAGATGAACAATCATAAAAACTATAATGCATACAGCAGTTATTAAAAATCATAAAAACTATACATACTTGCATTTGTTAGTATAAAAACATGTTAAAACCAATAAGAACATAAATATAAATATAAATGTTATTAATCCATATATATACACAACATTAAAGGAAAACAATAAAAAACCTTCAGCAAAATCAATATAAACATATAAAACTATACCAATTTGACACTATCAGAAGGGTGTGAAATCAAATTTACAGTAGATCATCATGCTATCTATGTGTAACCACAATAATTAAAGGTGACTAACAGGAGCCAGGAGTGAGTGAGCTGAACAAAGATGATAAAACATATATTAAAAATATATTGAACAATGAATCACTAATAATCATAAATAAAGTACTAAATACTAATAAATTGTTAGTATCCATAACTGCCACAAACAAAATAAAACCTATAAATATCAATAACTTAATTAAACATAATAAAAACAGGAACATATAAATCTAATATCCTCAAGAGAATTAATGTTGCAAAACTATGTGTATCAACCACAAATTAAAAAATAAATAAATAAATAGGCAGCTAAATTAAAAAACTGAATGAAAAACTAAAGATGCCATACCCGTTTAATGTTCAATGAACTTGGCTTAAAAAATAATTCTCTCTGAGAATTGGATAATCGCCTTCTCTATATAAAAAAAATAGCTACTTGTCTGTACTCGGGATCAAGCGCGCTCTTTGGTGACTGAACCTTTTTTCAGAAAGGGCCTTGTGGTTAATACGCTATCTATAGGCAAGGCCCTTTCCGAAAAAAGGTTCAGTCACCAAAGAGCGCGCTTGATCCCGAGTACAGACAAGTAGCTATTTTTATATATATAGAGCTACATATCGCTACGGCGGATAACACACTAATACATTATTTATTATATGTTTAGTAGTTTTGTACCGCATAATAAATGGGACAGTATCTTAATGAGTTTTATTATTTTTTATATAGAGAAGGCGATTATCCAATTCTCAGAGAGAATTATTTTTTAAGCCAAGTTCATTGAACATTAAACGGGTATGGCATCTTTAGTTTTTCATTCAGTTTTTTAATTTAGCTGCCTATTTATTTATTTATTTATTTATTTTTTAATTTATGGTTGATACACATAGTTTTGCAACATTAATTCTCTTGAGGATATTAGATTTATATGTTTATGTTTAAGTTATTGATATTTATAGGTTTTATTTCGATCGTGGCAGTTATGGATACTAACAATTTATTAGTATTTAGTACTTTATTTATGATTATTAGTGATTCATTGTTCAATATATTTTTAATATATGTTTTATCATCTTTGTTCAGCTCACTCACTCCTGGCTCCTGTTAGTCACCTTTAATTATTGTGGTTACACATAGATAGCATGATGATCTACTGTAAAAGTGATTTCACACCCTTCTGATAGTGTCAAATTGGTATAGTTTTATATGTTTATATTGATTTTGCTGAAGGTTTTTTATTGATTTCCTTTAATGTTGTGTATATATATGGATTAATAACATTTATATTTATATTTATGTTCTTATTGGTTTTAACATGTTTTTATACTAACAAATGCAAGTATGTATAGTTTTTATGATTTTTAATAATTGCTGTATGCATTATAGTTTTTATGATTGTTCATCTGCAGCATACCTGAATCCCCTGAGGAAGTGAAAAACGAAACACGGCCTGTGTCGGGCTCTCAGGTTTTTAATAGCGAATAAAAGTATCCTTTCATCTACACTACCACGTGTAATTGACTTGGTGTCTTGATCTGCTTCTTGAACTAAAGGTGAAACCCTCTATTAATTAGAGAAAGCTCCAATTATGCACTATTCTTTGCTCAAGCAACACACCAAAACCCTTGAAACATAGGTATTAAAGAGAATGAACCGATGGTCTCAGTTTAAAATTTGCAACGCGGGGTAACTTGCCCCAAAGCTGCTAACTCCGATTACATCAACGACCATATATACGGTTCACAACTCTGTTGATTGAACATTTATAAATAAAATGTAAATCAGAACTTATCTGAATATTTGAATTTTCTTTTCAAATTGCAAAAGATAGTCGTGCTGCTATCTAACAATGATTGAATACCGTCCCCGACGTCACCTCTAAGGTACCATTTACTGCACGTTTCAGTTCTTCTTCATCGGGTAAACATTTGTTGAAAACGGCACTATCTGCAAGGAAGCATAGCAACATCAGAGATTATAGTGACTTGAATATTAGCTCATGCTATCTGAACTATACCAGAATGGATCTTACTAAGTGAACTTTATGAACAGGGTAGATCTCACCTTCGTTGCGCCGAAAATAATCCTGCAATCGAATACAGCATGGAATGTGAAGCGTGTTACAATGAAGCTCTCTAGCTTTCCCAAAAAACGCTGCACATGCGGAGAGCAGCCTCTGTATTTTATAGGAAGTTTAGAAATGACGTGGCGGTAGAATCACATACACGCTCGCCACTCAATCATGTTATTTAAACCTCCTGGGATAACTGTGTTCAATTGGTAAATCCATCTTTGTTCCAATAACAATAGCATTTGTGTTCGTGATCTTCCCCTTCTGCCGGTCGATACTGTATCTATTGCAAACACACGCAACTCTTCAAATGAATGATGGTTTTGTAGACAATGAGGCACTATAGGAGCCTCTTGAACCTTGCACCGGATCCTGCTACGGTGTTCATTGATGCGAACTCGCAATGGACGTGCGGTCTGTCCGACATACAGGAGACCACATGGACATCTAATCCCATATATCACGTGGTCAGAGTCACAGGTGGTAGACTGTTTCAAGACATAATGCTGATCATGATAATCAAAACTATCCACATCATCTGTAACAGTGCAAACATTGCAATGCCCGCATTTTTTTATGTCCAGGGATACTGTTTTCTGAGTGTGGTGTAACTCCTCGTAACTTTGCCGGACACAGGATTTCCTTTAGATTTTGTTGGCGAGTCCTCACACACCGGATACGCTTGTCGGATAAACCTGGTAAGGTACTTAATACATTTTGATGCCGGGTAATGATTTGTTTAATCTTTCTGCTGAACGGGGAGTACTGAGTCACAAAATTTATATGTCCCTCATCGACTGTTGAAGTAGATGACTTCTCACGGGTTCGCAATAACAACGCTCTATTATTGTAAAGAGCCCTTCTGTATGCTGATTTAACTACCGCTACAGGGTAACCTCAGGAATAAAAATCCTGCATCAATGTTTTGGCTTGCTGTTTGTAATTTTGTATACGAGAACAATTTCTTCTGTACCTGATGAATTGCGATAGAGGTAGACTATCGCGTAATTGTCGGGGATGTCTACTATTGTAATGTAATAATGTATTTCGATCTGTGGCTTTCTTGTATACCCTGGTGTCCCATCCAAGAGAACTCTTTTGGATCTCCACATCTAAAAAAACAATTTTTTGTTCATGGTATGTGCTGGTGAATTGGATATGTGAATTAACTCCATTTAACCAGTTGACAAATTCTTGCAAATCTTTAGCCATACCATTCCATAAAACAAAAACGTCATCAATAAATCGTTTCCACAGAACCTAACTGATGTCGGTAGGGTGAAAGAGCCAACCAATGCTGTTCATACTCTTTCATGTACAGATTCGCCACGGATGGAGCACACGTAGCTCCCATGGCTACCCCCGATGTCTGTTTATATAATGTTTCTTCAAATTCGAAGTAGTTCTCAAAGATGGTGAGCTCAGCCAACTGAGAAATAAAAGTGATGAGCTCTTCAGAGAGGACATCACCATTCCGCAAGGAGGTGTTAATTACTTCATGGGCCGCTCGTTGGGGAATGCTCGTATAGAGGGCAGAGACGTCCAATGTTACCAAAAGTATAGTTTCTTTGGAAGCCCATTCTGAATACTCCATTAGAATGTTTAAAAAATGGGACATATCTTTGATGTACGAGGGGATTGTGGACATCAGTGGCCTCAGATATGTGTCTATGTATACCGGAAGGGGTTCCAAGACAGAACCCTTTGTGGAGACTATAGGTCTCCCTGAAGGACTTTCCAAACTCTTATGAATCTTGGGTACAAGATACAGTCGAGCTAGCGTGGGGGAGGACTCATTGAGAAATTTCCACTCTTTCTTAGTGATTAATTTTTTATCCAACGCTACCGTAGTGATTTCTTTTATTCGGCTCTGAAGGTGTTTTGTGGAATCTTCTAATAGAACTTGGTATGTATCCGCTTGTGACAATTGTCGTTTGGCTTCAGCTAAATATTGAGATCTATCCATCACTACAATAGCGCCACCCTTATCTGCTCTACGTATTACCACATCTGTCTGTGTTTTTAATTCTTTCAGGGCTGTTTGTTCCACGGATGTAAAAACAGTGGAAGTAGAACGCCCAAGGTTTTCTAAAGTGGATACATCCTTTAATACAAGCTCCCTGAATAAACCCAAAGTAGGGTGTAGCGGCCCCGGAGGGGTCCAAGTAGATTTAATCGGGAGTGGAATTCTACGTATATCTGGTGCAGGCAAGAGTTCCATAATGTTTAAAGTGGTGGAAGCAAAATAGATCTTCAATTGAAGCTTTCTCAATAGACTTTCGACATCTAAACGGAACTGGAAACCATCAAAATGTATTCCTGGGACAAAAGACATGCCCTTATTCAGAACACACAGTTGAGCATATGATAGCGGCATCTTGGAAATATTAATTACCAGGGAATTAGGAGTGTCATTGACAGTCCTACCCTGTTTCACTACTTCCAATCCTGCTGTCGGCTGGCCCCTTTTCCCCGTGGTTTTGCTTTTCCTTCGTTTTTCTTTTTGGTGGTTGTTTTTCCGGCGGTCTGAAAAACCTCTCGTGATTTATTGCTAGAATCGGAAGTGCTAGTATCATCTGAAGTTATGTCAAAATCTACCCGTTTTTGTTGTTTGGATTTTCTTTTCGGGTTCATCCAAGGGTATACGTAACCCTGCGTATAGTCTCCATAATCTCGTTTTAATTAGTTTGATTTGGGTTTTTTTAACCTCTTCGTGGAGAGTTTTCAATTGTATCTACTTCTGTAATTTTACTATCATATTGATCTGCTTCTTGACAGCATGAGATAATTGTGCATGTATGAGAATATATGTATATGTAAATATAATAAGGATGTGGATAATGTGATAAAGTGAATGAGCTAGGTATTAATATCCACTTTCTAAGCTGTAGTAAAAGAAATGGTGGCAGTAGCATACTCTCTCTAGCCTTTCTACTGCACCTCCAGATATATGAGAGGTGGGTGAGGTTTTGCTATGCCTCTGCCTACTGGGAGGAGAACAGATCCCACTGGTGTGGATTGGTCTGGCAGGACTCAAAACAACAAAATTCAGGTAAGTCATAGCTGATGTGTTTATGGCTCTGTGACAATCCTCTGCTTGGGATGCATGCTCATGATTCCCTCCGGGACTACGCTTCAAGTGTACTAACCAGCTGATTGGCATCACTTCTGTGCAGTGGTATAAGGTTGCTTTTTCTCTAGGGGTGTTGTCAGAGCTGGGGATGATGTGGAAGCAATGAAAAGTCATTGGTGCATGTGTCATATTCAGGATGCAAACAAGTGCACTTCTATCACTTGGCAAATGGAGTATTTCAAAATTTGATTCTTGAGACAGAATTTAAATATATTTCTAGCCTACATAGCTAGAACCACAGAGAGTGAAATATCCCATATGTGGCAAGTTTGGCTCTCCCTATTAACCCACTTTCTATATATGCTAGAGGTTTGCAATTTTCTTCACTGCATATTTTGCTTTGAAAAACTTGTTTCATAATATGGAATGTTTGTTATGTTGTGTCTATAACCACACTATTTGGTTTGTTCTTTCAGCTCTATTATCAGGTGTTGAATTTTGGAATGATTGTCTCATCAGCATTAATGATCTGGAAGGGACTGATGGTGGTAACAGGAAGTGAAAGTCCCATTGTAGTTGTACTCAGGTAAAAATATGCATTTTTAAATTGTCATCTGCATCTGGAGTTTCAAGTAAATTCATGCTGTATTTTTTTCTGGTGCAAATGTTTTTCATGTGGCCAATAAAAATATTATTCTAAATCATCCTGCTAGACTAGTCCAGACAAGTGAGTTGTGCTCCCCTACCAGCAGATTGGTGGAGACAAAGACCCAATGAAAAGCACAGGTTTCAATGATATCACTCCTATGTCTCTATTTGCCTCAGCCACCAGAGGTCTTCTCAGTATTTCTTTGTCTCCAGCAGATAGTGGATGGATTTTCTCCTCTGAAGAAAATTTGAGGGTTGAGAGGAAAAGATTGAGTAAACATTCGTGAACATTGAGCACTCTCACTTTAGAGTGACGTGGGAAGCTCCACTAGACTCCAGCCTTTTTGATATCCATAGGAGGAGGGAAAATTTGGTTCAGCTCCACGCGCTTATCATGGGAAGAGCCTGTTGAGCAGCCAGAAATTGGAAGGATTTTGAAGGATCTGGAAGAGTACAGCAGCCTCACACAACATCTACGTCTTCTCCCTCCTCCTCTGTCGTCCCCCCCCCCCCCCCCCGCTCTCTCCCGAAGAATGCAGAAGGCTGTTAGAGTGATCTGCCTGCCAGCCACCTTAAACGCAGTGCTGCAAAAGCCATTGAAACAGTATCATGGGAATAGAGCTGAGCCTGGCATGGATCTTCTGCCTGGAGCTCTCGAGCTGTGTATCAAGGCTTGACCTCATCATTGTCCTTGTTGGGGGGGTTCTGATTCCATCTGTGTGGGGATGCAATTTGGGATAGACTGCTAATGACCATTGATGAAGTGTTCCCCGCCATTTTCTGCACACATTAGTAGCATTTTCTCCTTTTGTGCACCTGGCAGTCACGCGATCTATACATGCGTTCCTACCTTACCGCCTGTAATGAGCATTGCAATAAAAGCGCAGTTAACGCGTGCCTTCGGGCAGCCACAAGCTTCCAGGAAATGTTGTTTGACCTGTGACAAGCGAGGTGCCTCATCTCCGGATTCTGGACTCTTCTCTTCTAGCATGGCAGTGTCTCCAGGAACAAGCAGGAATGTAGTCTTCACATATGGGTGACATCGGTAGCGACGGAGCTCACGCGGGAATGCTCCCCAGTGTCCAATAGGAAAGCTTTTGGGAGCATCCCACTGCGTCTGCATAGCTACCTTCCTGCCTTTCTAGCTCTCCCTTCTCAGTTCTTCATTTTCCGTGGAGCCGACAAGAAGCAATTCCTGTCACCGCAAAAAATTTGATTTTTTTTCTTATTTTTTTGTGGTTGCATCTGCTTCCCATTGATGCTGGTACTGACCCTGTTGGTGCTCACTTTCCTTTCTTTCTTTCTGTAACAAAAAAAAAAAAAGCTTTTATGAGGGGAGAATCCCTTCCCTCAGGGCGCATCGGCATCATCTTAGGCTTAGGCCTTGTTTTCCAAAATGGACAAACTAGCTAGTGGTTTTAAAAAGTGTTCCAAATGTGGCAGTACAATTTCAGCCACAGACACCCATGACTGGTGTCTAAAATGTTTGGGACAGGATCATCAACTGACTGACTGTCCTCTCTGTAGGAAGATGACAAAGAGAGGCCTGCAGAACAGAGCTGTGAAACTCGGCACTCTCTTTGCCACCAATGCAATGTCTGTAGCATTGACGTCATCGAGAGCTTCATCTTCCTCCCAGGGATCTCTGGTATCAAAACCCAGGTCTTCGTTGAAGACTAGCCGGCCCTCCAAGGGTAGATCTCCTTCTAAGCATCGAGATGCCCTAGGCGTTGCCCTGAATGAAAAGACACCGGCCAAATAGCCCTGGCGGGAGGTCCTTGCCTCCAAAGCATTAGTGGGGTCCCAGGATGCTCCCGGGGCCTCGACCTCTGGAGGGCTCTTGGTGCTGTGCTCAGGGATTGTGGCCCGCAACTTGGGTACCAATACCCAGGCATGGGCAGGCTCCATGGATCAACTTATCCTGGCTATTGAGCTGAGCTTAGTGGCCTTGCTAGCGGCTTCTGTACCGGTAAAACCTCTATAGTCTATTCCACAGCCATCGGTACCGACATCGACATTTTTGCCACGCTACCACCTAAGCCGGCCCTTGAGTCTGTCTCTGGTACCGAGGTTCCGGCACCAAAACCTTCTGATGCTGGTTTCGAGCGGTATCGGGTACAGGCCGTCGATACTTCGAGTCTTCGGACTCTGATTCATCGGATGATGAATCAACCGGTACAAGGGAAAAGAGATTCCTTTTCGCCTCTTCGGGCCAGTCCAGGAACAGTAGGGTAGTCAACCTCCTTCAGCTGCTGAGGTCTGAAATCTTCAAAGACTTGCTGACAGCCTACCTAGCTCCCCCCTGGTGGCAGAGAGCCAGTCTTTTCAGTCCTCAGCAGCTAGAAGGACATGTTGCTGACAGGCTCAGAGAAAAGGAAAAGGAATTCAAATAGCAGGAGGTTCCCTTAACTGACCCTAGCAGGGTTAGATCTAGGAGAGCTTCTGTAATTAAAGTTATTGAAAAAAAAAAAGACGGAGGTCAGCTGCCGGGTCATCCGACTTCACAGGAAGCAGAGGCAGAGCCTGCCTCGGGGACTAGAGCCGTCGAGGAGTACAGAGGTAGGAACTGGGAGCCCCCGAGTCCAGCCCTCTGCCTCCGGAGACCCAACTTACTCTCACGCTAGCAGCGGTGTCTGAGAAGTTGGGGGAAGAGAGAGAGCTGTGCAGGTGCGTTTAAATTTACTACCATCACGTTTTTGTGTTGAGCCGCGACCGTCGGGAAGCCAGGGGGAGTGGTGCTGAATCTGGGCACATGCTGCTGGGCTCAGCGGTGTGCGCACAGTTGGAGCCGCCGCAATTTGTCCGGTCCGGGTCTTTGTAGGTTCTGTGTGCGGCAGGGCAGCGCTTTGGAGCGCTTATTTGGCGGCGGAATGGAGGAGAGATCAGCAGCACAGGATTCTTCAGGGAACCTTCAGGCTGCGGCAGAAGAGGCGGGAACGGCCACCATTTTAGAGGGCACAGCCATCTCTCCCGTGCTTAAGCAGAAAGCACTGAAAAAGAAGGCAAAATATAGGAAGTCGGCCCCAGCAGTGGTTGTGGAATCCACACCAGTTTGAGGTTCCAGGTACTTTTCAATTAGTGTTTTCTCCAGATTTAATTCTTTCCCTCCATAAGGCATACTGTTGTTTAAAGCTGGAGCAGGTGCAGAACAAGGATACTCCCCCTAACCTGGCTACTTTGGTTCAGGTGGATGGCACGGCGGGAGATCCAGCTGAAGAGTTTTCAAAAGGTGGCTTTACGACCGTGGGGGCAGCCGAGGGTCTCGGGCAACAGAGCCTTGACTCTCAGGGGCTGGAAGAGGGAGAAATCCCTTCAGAATCTGGTATGGATCAGTGGCCAGGAGAACTAGAAGAAGTTGAGCTAGGGGCAGGAGAAGATCCAAATATTTTCAGAGTGTTTCGTAAGGAAGAACTAGGAGCTCTGATTAACCATTCTCTATCCGCTCTAAATATTTCTTTGCCAGCAGTACAGGCGGAACCTTTGGAGGACCCTCTGTTACAAGGGTTTAGAGCGGAACAGAAGTGTTTTCTGGTTCACAGAGTGATTAAACAGATGGTTGAGTCGGAATGGGAATGTCCGGAGGCCACCTTGACGGGCGGGCGGGTGGGCCTTAGGCCGCCTGTATCCGGTTCCTCAGGAAGAGAGAGAATTGCTGCGTATGCCGAAAGTGGATGCGTTAGTATCGGCAGTGACAAAGTAGACTACTATCCCAGTAGAGGGCAACGCAGCCCTTTAAGGATCTGCAGGATAGAAAGCTGGAGTCGATACTCAAACAAGCTTTTGACACAAGTGCGCTGGCATTGCAAGCTTCCATCTGTGGAGCGTATGTTTCCAGAGCTTTGATTAGGTGGCTTCAGGCTGAGTCTCCTTCAGAGACTGAGGAGTCTTCGGCTCTGGAAGGAGCAAAATTAGAGTCGGCGTCGGCATATCTCACCGATGCCTTCTATGATTTGGTTAGGATCTCAGCTAAATCAGTGGCATCGATGGTAGCTGCTCGGAGATTCCTCTGGCTGAGGAATTGGGTGGCGGACACATCTTCTAAGGCACGCCTTAGTAAGCTCCTTTATAAGGGTAAGCTACTCTTTGGGGAAGCTTTAGAAAAGATTTGGGAAACTCCAAAGGCAGGTGGCTACTGGAGGACCGTCCGATGGGTCCAAAGCCTGGATCTTTGCAGAGGGGTTAAGGCAGAGAATTTCGAAGATTCAGAGGGGCTCGATTTGCTCCTTATCAGAGAGGTCGGTTTGTAGCCAGAGGACAGTCCTTTCGGGGAGCTTGGGGCTTCGGGGAGCTTGGGGGGTATGGCGGTCCCCAGCCAAGCTCCTCTAAGAAACCACAATGAAAGGAGGGAGGTTCGGACGGAGATTCCAATAGGAGGTCGATTGCAGCATTTCCACTCCGTCTGGACCACGATGACTATGGATCGCTGGGTATTAGAGATCATTCGCAAACGTTATGCTTTGGAGTTCGAGCAGCCACTAATGGGAGCATTTGTGGTGTCTCCGTGCGGTTCCCCAGCGAAAGCAAAGGCGGTGAACGACACGCTTCAACGGTTGCTGCATCTTCAAGTAGTCGTTCCCGTGCCTCCAGACCAGTACGGCTTAGGTCAATATGCGATTTATTTTGTGGTCCCCAAAAAAGAGGGATCTTTTCGGCCAATTCTCGATCTCAAGCATGTGAACCGCTGTTTGAGGGTGCCGCATTTTCGGTTGGAGATGCTGCAGTCCGTGATCCGGTCCGTAAGGCCGGGTGAGGTTCTTTCGTCTATAGATTTCACGGAAGCGTATTTGCACATACCCATCAGACCCGAGCATCAAAAGTTCTTGCGCTTTGCAGTACTCATTGGGTATTTTCAGTCCCAGGCATTGTCGTTCGGACTGGCTATGGCGCCATGCACATTCACGAAAGTGATGGTGGTGGTGGCAGCGGTGTTGCGAAAGGAGGGGATTCTAGTATATCCTTATCTGGACAATTGGTTGATTTGAGCTTGGTCGGTGCCGGAGTCGGTGGAGGCAACCACAAGGGTGGTAGAATTTCTGGAAAGCCTAGGTTGGGTGGTCAATCGGACCAAGAGTCAGTTGACACCGGTGCAGCGCCTAGTGTATTTAGGGGCCTTGTTCGACACGAGAGTCGGGGTGGTATTTCTCCCGAAAGACAGGGCACAAAAGATGTTACAACAGGTGGCAGCATTTTTGTGCATCAAGGCCCCGACACCGTGGAGATACCTGCAGCTCCATGGCAGCGGCCTTGGACTTAGTGCCATGGGCCAGGGCGTATATGCGGCCTCTCCAACGATCTTTGCTGACTTGTTGGTTTCCACAGGAGCATCCGCTGAGTCATCGGTTGGTTTGTCCCCCAAGGGTCAGCGAATGTCTGCAGTGGTGGCTAAATCCCACACATCTTCGGGCGGGAGTACCGCTGGAGATGCCGGATTGGGTGTTGGTCACCAGGGATGCCAGTCTCTCCGATTGGGGAGCACATTGTATGGCCCAAGTAGCTCAGGGCTGATGGTCGGTAGACATGACCAACTGCTCCATCAATCAGCTGGAAATGAGAGCAGTGCGGCTGGCGTTCCAGGAATTTGAGACTCTTCTGAATGGAAGAGCGGTGCGTGTTTTCTCAGACAATGCGGTAACGGTGTCCTATATCAATCGGCAAGGCAGCACCGGCAGTGCGGTCCTGTTAGAGGAGAGTCAAGAGTTGTTGCAGTGGGCAGAGGGGCATCTGTTAGCCCTATCAGCGGCTCATATAGAAGGAAAGGACAACATGCAGGCCGATTTTCTCAGCCGCCATGTATTGGATCCAGGCGAATGGGAGCTGAACGACGCAGTCTTTCACGACATTACGAGGCATTGGGGGTCAGCCCGTTGAGGATCTGATGGCCACGTTCGGCAATGCCAAGACATCGCGGTTTTTCAGCAGGTGCAGTGAATGGATGTCGGAGGGCCTCAATGGGTTGGTCCAGTCTTGGCCGGCGGTAGAGCTTCTTTATGTGTTTCCTCCGTGGCCGATGATTGGTCGAGTCATTCGCAGAATAGCAGATCACCAAGGGAAGGTGATTTTCATTGCACCGGACTGGCCGAGAAGAGCATGTATGCGGCTCTCGTGTGGCTGCTGGTCAATCGTCCTTGGAGACTTCCGAGTCGGGTCAATCTGTTGTACCAGGGGCCAATTCTCATGCCGCAGGTGGATCGCTTCTTGCTTACGGCTTGGCTCTTGAAAGGGAACGCTTAAGGTGTAGAGGCTATTCCGCGGCGGTAGTTAATACCATGTTGCAGGCAAAGAGAAGGTGTACGTCACTGGCTTATATCCATATTTGGCGCATTTTTGAAGGTTGGTGTGAGAGGCGCAGAGTTCAGCCCGGGTCGGCGACGGTGTCAGACATCTTGTCGTTCCTACAAGGCGGCTGGATAAAGGTCTAGCGTTCAGCATGCTAAAGGTGCACTTGGCAGCTCTATCTTGTTATCGGGGCAAAGTACAGGGCAGTAGTTTTTCTCTACATCCTGATGTTCTGAGATTTCTCCGAGCGGTCAAGAACATGAGGCCGATAGTGCCGCCTTGGGATTTAAATTTGGTCCTGCAGGCGATGACACGGGCTCCATTTGAGCCCGTGAAGGTGGTGGCGCTGAGGGAGCTCTCTTGCAAGACCGTCTTTTTAGTAGCATTGTGCTCGGCTACAAGAATTTCGGATCTACAAGCGCTTTCCTGTAGGGAACCATACATTCAGTTTTCGGAAGAGAAAGTGGTGTTGCGCCCGGTTCCCTCGTTTCTGCCGAAGGTAGTATCGGTGTTTCATGTAAATCAACCAATTTCACTGCCTACCTTTCGGTCAGGGGAGGCAGATGGTAGTGACAGTTCGCTTTGCAGATTGGATCTCGGTAGAGTACTCCACAGATACCTCAGAAGGACAAAGTCCTTTAGGAAGTCCGATACATTGTTTGTCCTATTTGGAGGCGCGCGGAAAGGAGAAGCAGCTTCCAAGGCCTCCATTGTGCACTGGGTGAAACAGGCAATAGCAGCGTCATATCAGGCGAGCGGGAAAGTTCCGCCGGAAGGGCTGCGGGCTCATTCAACTCGGGGGCAGGCGACGTCCTGGGCCGAGAGGGCTTTGATTCCGCCGGTGGATATTTGTCGGGCGGTGACTTGGTCGTCTTTGTATACGTTTGCAAAACATTATCGATTGGATGTTCAGGCAGTAGGAGACACAAAGGTCAGAGCTTCGGCCATTCTGGCGGGGTTACTAGGACCCTCCCGAGAGTAGGTCCTGCTTTGGTACTACCCTACTGTTCCTGGACTGGCCCGGAGAGACGAAAAGGAAGAAGAAATTAGACCTTACCTGCTAATTGTCTTTCCTTGAGTACTCTCCGGGCCAGTCCAGGACCCACCCAGGACATAGCAGTTTGCTAAGCGAACTCACTAACTTCGTTATTTAAGGCACATGTGAGCTCATCAGGTGAGAGCTGTAAGAGGTATCCATAAGTAGATTTGGCCTCGCGTGGGTTCGGGTTCTTTCGGAGTGGAACTGGCTAGGGGGCTCCCTTAAGGTACTCGGCGAGAGGAGCGGTAACTGATTTGGGGTCACGAAAAAAATAAAATAAAATAAAATACAAAAAAAAGTCATAGCAGAGAGTAGCAGTGGAGTTAGTGGTGGTTGGTTTAGCTGAGGTTTAAATGACAGTTTGGTTAAATTGCAGTTTATATAGAGAGCGTGTAGTGTTTATGATGCTGCTTGGACATTGGTAGACTAGCTCTCTGCCACCAGGGGGAGCTAGGTAGGCTGTCAGCAAGTCTTTGAAGATTTCAGTCCTCAGCTGCTGAAGGAGGTTGACTACCCTACTGTTCCTGGACTGGCCGGAGAGTACTCAAGGAAAGACAATTAGCAGGTAAGGTCTAATTTCTTCATTCTGCCGGAGGATCCATCTCCGTCCCCACAACATTGCATGTCCCCTCCGGGGGACATGTCTTTTCAAGATTTTATCTGTGATGCTACTCGGAGCCTCTCCATCACCGTGACTTCAGAGAAGGAGCCTAGCGCTGAGGAGCTTGAAATCCTTCAGTACCCTGCAGCCCCAAAGGAAGCTGCTACTCTTCCAATTCATCGAATACTTCACGACCTTATGCTTTGAATGTGAGAGACACCCTTAACCATCTCTCCACATACTAGAAGGCTTGATACTATGTACTGGAGTGTCCCGGCTTCCAGAAGACGCAATTACTACACCATTCTATGGTGTTGGAATCGGCAATGTGTCAAATTAAAAGTGCCAAAACTCATTCCTCGAACCCTCTGGGCAGGGAGTCAAGAACCCTTGATGCTTTTGGTTGTCAATGTTTTCAGGCCTCTATGTTATCGGCCAGAATCAGTTCCTACATACTCTACATGGGTATGTTTCTTAGAGAGGTGGCTAGGGATTTGGAGTCTTTATTTATTTATTTACATTTCTTATATACCGCACTATTTGACATCAGCGCGGTTTACATCGAACACAAAATTCAGCACAAAAACATGTGTCTGAGTTACAGTAAACAAGGTCATAAAACTTGGATAACAAGGTAATTAGAATACCTTGGAGTTGACGGCTCCTGTCCTCCCTGATGATAAGAGAACTGATTATCTCACCCTGGTGAAGCATGCCCAAAATGTTTCCAAATTTGTTAACAGGGCAACCTTTGACTGTTTGAATGCATCAGCAAGACTTCAGCTATATGCATTGGTGTATGCAGGATTGCTTGACTCCAAGCCTCTGATCTTGAACAGTGGGTTCAAGACAAGCTGGGTAATAGACCTTGCACAGGCGAAAACCTTTTTTGGAAAAGATTGGCAGGATAAGGCACCTCAATTAGAGTCTGAGAACACCACTCTAAATAGACTTTCTAGATCAACTGCCAACCCATCTAAGAAGAAGATAGCAAAGAAACCCTTTTTCAATAAGAAAAATAAGTATTATTCTTCTTACAACCCTATGGTGCAGTGTCCCGTCCATGCTCCTCAAAAAGGGCAACAACGAACAATACAACAAAGAGAGGCTCAGACAGGTCTCAGCCAGCTCAGCAGACCCAACCTCCTCAGGGTCTTTGACTTCTGTCTGGAGAACATAGCCATCCTGCCTCTGGATATTCCAGATTCCATCCCCATTCCAGGCAGACTGTCACTTTGCCCACAGGTGGCATCTTGTAACATCAGAACACTGGACTCTCTCCATAGTAAGAGAAGGGTACAAACTTCACTTCCAAAGTCTACCCCCTCCCCGCAGTCTCCTCTACGAGAGTTCAATTTTCAACCCCCTCTCACCACTCTGATCTCCAGGAACAAGCAGGAATAAGTCCTCACATATGGGTACGTCGGAACCGACGGAGCCTGCGCGGGAAAGCTCCCCAGCTTCCTAGAATGGAAGCTTTTGGGACCTCCCACTGCACATGCGCGCTGCCTTCCCGCCTTCCTGAACAGCTCTCCTCAGTTTCTCTTTTTCCGCGGAGCCAGCAGGTCGTATATCCTGTCACCGCTGAAGAAATTGTAGTTTTTTGTTTTGTTTCTTTAGACCGCGTACCTGCCTTCCCATACCGATACCGGTATCGCCGGTCTTCCTTTTTCTTTCTTGAAAAATTATTTTCTTTTTCTTTTATTATTTTTCAGCACTTGGTCACTTCAGTTAGGCCTTCAGGCCTACTTGAATTCTCCACATGGAGAAGCCAGCCCCTGGATTTAAGAAGTGTACCAAGTGTACTGCTGTAATATCAGTCACAGACACCCATGAAATACCCTCCTTGCCAACCTGACTGTCCTGGTTCAGACAGACAATCAGGTGGCCATGTTTTACATAAACAAACAAGGAGGGACGGGCTCTCTGTCGCTTTGCAACGAAGCTCTCAGATTATGGGCCTTCGCCAGAGAGCACCAAATTCATCTGCTAGCAGTGTATCTTCCAGGAGTTCAAAACTCTCGAGCAGACAGGCTCAGTCGAGTTCTGCTGCCACACGAGTGGTCCCTACACGTGGACCAGATAAGCAGAATCTTTCAGGAATGGGGGACCCCGGACATAGACCTCTTTGCAAGTCCGTGGAATGCCAAACTTCCCCGGTTCTGTTCCAGGACTCCGTGTCAGGAAGCTCAGGCCACGGACGCCTTTCTCCTCCATTGGGGTCAGGCGTTCCTATATGCCTTTCCACCCATTCCGCTGATTCCCAAGACTCTGTTCAAACTCCAGAGAGATCACGGCTCTATGATCCTCATAGCTCCACGCTGGCCACGCCAAGTGTGGTTCCCTCTGCTTCTACAGCTCTCCCAGGGATCCTCCCTGGACTTAGGAGCTGCACCAGACCTTCTGTCTCAGGAGGAGGGGACTTTGTGGCACCCAAACCCCAAATCCCTACATCTCCGAGCTTGGTTACTGAAGGCTTAAGTCTTCAAGACTTTAATCTTTCTCAACCTGTGAAAGATATCCTTCATGCCTCTAGGAAACCTTCCACGAGGCGGTCTTATGCTTTCAAATGGAAACGTTTTTCCATTTGGTGTGCTCAGCAGGGCCTTGACCCTCTGGCACTTCCTTTGAATTCCCTCTTAGACTATCTCCTGCATCTTTCCAATGCAGGCCTTAAGACGAATTCTGTAAGAGTCCATTTAAGTGCTATTTCAGCATCCCTGAAACCTATAAATGGACAACCTATCTCCTCTCATCCTCTTGTTGCAAGTTTCATGAGAGGCCTGACTCTCACTAAACCTCCCATCAGACCCCCCCCGGTCGCATGGGATTTGAATCTAGTGCTTGGTCAGCTTATGAAGCCACCTTTTGAGCCGTTATTTTCTACCTCCTTGAAATTTCTTTCCTGGTAGGTACTATTCCTAATTGCAGTCACTTCCGCTCGCCGCATCAGCGAACTGCAGGCTCTAGTGGCTAATCCACCTTATACAAGATTTCATCATGACAAGGTGGTCCTTAGGACGAATCCCCACTTTATGCCCAAAGTGGTCTCGCCTTTTCATCTTAATCAAGAGGTATATCTACCGGTCTTTTTTCCGGCTCCTCATGCATCCAGTGCAGAGAGGAACCTTCATACTCTGGATTGTAAAAGAGCTCTAGCCTTTTACCTTAATAGGACTCAGCCACATCGAAAGTCTTCTCAACTTTTCGTGGCTTTTGATCCTTCACATTTGGGACTTCCAGTCTCCAAGCGTACACTTTCCAATTGGATTGCTCAGTGTATTTCCTTTGCTTACCAGAGTAAAAACATTTCTCTGGAAGGCCATGTCACAGCTCACAATGTGAGAGCCATGGCAACTTCTATGGCTCATCTGCACTCTGTTTCCATTGATCAGATCTGTCGAGCCGCTACCTGGGCCTCGGTTCATACCTTTACAGCCCATTACTGTTTGGACAAGGACTCCCGCCGGGATGCCTTGTTTGGCCAGGCTGTCCTCAAACACCTGTTCCATTCTTAGACAACTCCTGCCCACCTTCCCAGGATGGATGCCTGAGATCCATACGAAGATGGCGAACCCTTGGAGGGGGATCTCCCAGGCATCTCAGCTAGGGAGTCCCCATATGTGAGGACTTATTCCTGCTTGTTCCTGGAGATAGCACAGTTACTTACCTGTAACAGGTGATCTCTGGGAACAGCAGGAATTAGTCCTCACAACCCACCCACCTCCCCTAGGAGTTGTATCTTCTATCTATCTGTCTTCCTGTCCTCTCTCTATTGTCTCAGCTATAAACTCGAAACTGAGGAGAGCTGTTCAGGAAGGCGGGAAGGCAGCGCGCATGTGCAGTGGGAGGTCCCAAAAGCTTCCATTCTAGGAAGCTGGGGAGCTTTCCCGCGCAGGCTCCGTCGGTTCCGACGTACCCATATGTGAGGACTAATTCCTGCTGTTCCCAGAGATCACCTGTTACAGGTAAGTAACTGTGCTTTATTGCAGGAGGTCACCTCCCTTTTCTCGCAGAGTGCACTAAAGGAAGTACCACTCTCCCAGCAAAGTCTGGGCTTCTATTCTCCTTACTTCCTCATTCCAAAGAAGACAGGGGGATACAGGCCCATCCTGGACCTTAGAAAACTGAACAAGTATCTACTCCAGGAGAAATTCAAGATGAGCTCCCTAGGTACTCTTCTCCCCTATCTCCAGAGTCAAGACTGGCTCTGTTCTCTAGATCTAAAGGACGCATATACTCACATTCTTATCCACGCAGAACACAGATGGTTTCTGCGTTTCCTGTTCCAGAGGAAACATTATCAGTACTGCCTTTTGGCCTCACCTCTGCCCCAAGAGTCTTTACAATGTTCATGGCAGTTGTAACTGCATTCCTAAGGACTCTAGGGATATTTGTCTTCCCCTACTTAGACACTGGCTCATTCGAGCAAGCACACCTCTAAAGGCCAATCTTTCTCTCAAGTGCACCAGGCAGGTGCTGCAACACTTGGATTTGTAATAAATCTTCCAAAGTCCCAGCTCGTTCCCTCTCAAACTCTGGAGTTTATAGGAGCCCTCATACACTCAACAGTCAAGGGCTTTGTTTGCCTCAAGCCCTCTTTGCTCGACTCATCCATCTTGCACCCCAAGCAGGCCTCAAAACCTTTCTCATTGCTCGAGAAATGTTGCAACTTCTGGGCCATATGGCATCTACTGTACATGTGGTTCCATACGCTTGTCTATATATGTGTGCAGCTCAATGGACCCTGACTTCCCAGGGCTCTCAAGCTTCCGGTCGTCTGGGAGACAAGATAACACACTCATCTCATCTCTCCAGTGATGGCAATCCCCAGAACACCTTCTCGTAGGGTCTCTTTTTCAGAAGCCTCCACATCAATGTACCCTGACAACGGATGCATCAAAACTGGGCTGGGGAGCTCATCTGGACAACCTCTCCACTCAGGGTCTTTAATCTCTTCAGGAGTCACATAAATCTGCTGGAACGGAGCCATCCACAGTGCTCTCAAGGAGTTCCACGAGCACCTTCGCTTCCGCACAGTTCTAGTCCAGACAGATAATCAGGTAGCCATGTTTTACTTGAACAAGCAGGTCAGAACAGGTTCTTGGGCACTTTGCAGCGAAGCCCTGCGCCTATGGTCCTTCGCTGTACATCAGATTCACCTACTTGCGGTTTATCTCCCAGGCAAACAGAATTTCTTGGCGGACAAACTCAGTCAGGTCTTACTACCCCATGAGTGATCTCTCCATGCAGACAAGATTGCTCACATTTTCCAGATCTGGGGAATCCCAGATATAGACCTGTTTGCAAGTCCTCAGAATGCCAAACTTCCCTGATTCTGTTCCAGAACCCCTGCTCTCAACAGCCAAGTGTTAGATGCCTTTCACCTTTACTGGGGTCAGGGCTTCCTATACGCCTTCCCTCTCATTCCCCTCATCCCCAAAACTCTTTTCAAACTCCAGAGAGACAAGGGCTACATGATTCTTATCGCCCCGCGTTGGCCACGACAACCGTGGTATCCTCTGTTTCTACGTCTCTCTCTAGTTCAACCAGTAGATTTGGGGTCTGCCCCAGATCTCCTCTCACAGGAGAACAGGACACTGCTGCATCCCAATCTGCAGTCCCTACACCTAACAGCATGGCTGCTGACGGCATAGAGTTCCAGGGCATCAGCCTCTCTCAACAAGTGAAAGCTATCCTTTTGTCTTCTAGGAAACCTTCCACAAGGCGCTCCTATGCCTTCAAGTGGCATAGATTCTCTGTCTGGTGTTCGAAAAGGGATCTTAACCCCTTTTCAGCTCCCATGGAAACATTACTTGAATATCTTCTCCACCTCTCTTGCTCTGGACTCAAGACCAATTCAGTAAGAGTCCACCTAAGTGCCATAGCGGCTTCCCACATACTCTAGGATGGTCAGCCCATCTCCTCTCAACTGCTTGTAGTACGCTTCATGAGAGGGCTTGTATTAACTAAGTCTCCCATTAAACCACCCCCAGTGACCTTTAATGTTGTTTTAGGACAGCTTATGAAGCCGCCCTTTGAACCCCTAGCCACTACTTCCCTGAAGTTTCTTACCTGGAAGTTCACCTTCTTTATTGCCCTCACTTCAGCAAGATACATCAGTGAACTTCAAGCTTTGGTGGCTGATCCTCCTTACACACATTTCCACCATGATAAGGTAGTCCTTGGGTCTCATCCTTACTTTATGCCAAAGGTGGTCTCGCCATTTCACTTAAACCAGTCAGTGTACCTCCCTGTATTCTTCCCTAGACCTCATTCTTCTAGGGCAGAGGTAAATCTTCATACTCTGGATTGCAAACGTGCTTTGGCCTTTTATCTCCAAAGAACTCGGGAGCACAGAAAAGCTTCCCAACTTTTCATTGCTTTTGATTCCAGTCACCTAGGACTACCAGTATCCAAGCAAACTCTCTCCAAATGGATAGCAGATTGTATCTCCTTTGCTTATGACAGTGCAGGACTCTCTCTTGAGGGTCGCGTCACTGCACATAATATTTGGGCAATGGCTACCTCCATGGGGAATCTCCACTCTGTGGCGATTGATGAGATATTTAAAGCAGCAACCTGGTCCTCTGTCCATACTTTTGCTGCTCACTATTGCCTGGAAAAGGACTCCCGCCGGGATGCCTCATTTGGCCAAGCTGTTCTCCAGCATCTCTTTCAGACTTAGATCAATTCCTACCCCCCATCCTGGGTTTCGATACGAGACATCCTTAGAGGATATATGTCCTACTACTTAGGCCTGTGTTCCACAGCTTGCTCTGAGGTCATCTCTCTGGCATCTCCAAGCTAGGGAGTCCCATATGTGAAGACTACATTCCTGCTTGATTCTGGAGATAGTGTAGTTACTCACCTGTAGCAGGTGATCTCCAGGAACAGTAGGAATTGAGTCTTCACAACCCACCCTCCTCTCCTAGGAGTTGTACTTTCTTCTTCTCTCCTTTTATCTTGGCTACAAACTCAACTAAGGAGGGAGGGCTGGAAAGGCGGGAAGGCAGCTACGCAGGTGCAGTGGGATGCTCCCCAAAGCTTTCCTATTGGACGCTGGGGAGCGTTCCCGCACGGGCTCCGTCGGTACCGACGTCACCCATGTGTGAAGACTCAATTCCTGCTGTTCCCGGAGATCACCTTTTACAGGAGAGTAACTATGCTTTCTGAGTTGATCCTGGAGAGCCTGCTCCCCCTCTTTCAGCTGGGGGATGCAATTAGTCCGGCCTTGCTGCCTCAGGGCAGGAGGTGACGGATGGCACTATGGGTAAGAATATCCAGCGGGCCAGAGGTCCCGCGACTGTCCTGTGAGCCGCCCATTGTCCTCTAGGGTGTGTGTGGTGGCTGTGCCCCCTGGTGTTGGGGGGGGGTAATTTCTGAGAGGAGAGCTTCTGGACTCCGGATTGTCCTCTCTGGAATTCTTTCTTTTTTGCAGCAGGCCTGGTCCTTCTGGTGTGGAAATTCATACTGTGGCCTCTAGGTGCCCCCCAGGGCAGTCTTGTGTGGGGCAGGTGGAGAATGGAAGCCCTGTTTGTTTGCCATTGGCTAATTGTCCCCGGTGTGTGGCGTCCCCTGGAGATGGGGAACAGCTGGAAGCTGTCTGAGATTTTGACTATTCATAGGATTCAAATGGCTCGGTATTAGGCTCTGTCATGGATATAGAAGTACTCTTGTCTTCAGAAGATATTGAGGAGGCTGGTGTGATCCACCTATTCCAGAAGGAACTGGCGGTGTTCATTGTCAGGGTCTCATCCTCCCTGAGCTTGACGGATGCTTCTGGTACAGAGCAGGAGCTGAAGGTACACACGTTCCTTCAAGGGGTGCGAAAACCCTCAACTCCCTGCCTAAAGGATTATGGTTGTGTAAGAAGATCTCTGCTCTCCTGGAAGAGTGCGTTGAGTGGTTTGGCATTCCCAAGGTGGATGCGCAGGTCACAGCAGTTACCATATTGACCACCATTCCTGTGGCAGGCAGATTGGCCTTAAAGGATTTTCTGGACTGTAAGGTGGATTCATTATTGAGGTGCCAGATCGCCAGGATGGTGGCTATTTTTCAGCTGACGGTATGTACCAGCCTGATGCCTCGAGCTCTGCTCCAGTGCATTCAATCTCTTCCACTGGATAATTTTACCCCTCTTTTGGAGTCTGCTATGGCCTTCCTTTCTGATGCCATGTATGGCCTGGTACATTTGGTGGCCAGAGCTGGTGCCCTGATGACATTGTCATGGTGTTGAATTTGGCTCCTGCACTGGGCAGTGGATACATCCTCCACAACCTAGTTGGTCCAACTAGCTTTTCAGGAAAAGCTTCTGTTTGGAGCTGATTTGGAGAAGCTGGTGAAGGACCTGGATGAGACAAAATCTTACCACCTTCTGGAAGACAAGTCTAAGGGGCCTGTGGAGTGGGCTGGTTGTCCCTTCTTGGGACTCTCATTCTCAGTCCTATATTGAAGTGTGTGGACCCAGGACTCTGTCCCTTCTAGAGGAGACCCTCTCGGGCTGCACAAGAAGGTTTGGGGGACCATTCCCTGGTTCCTCCAGTTGGAGGCAGGCTTTGACCTTTCTTTCAGGAATTGGCCCAGGTAAACAAGGATCACTGGGTACTAGACATCATTCAGTTTGGCTATGCCCTGGAATGCAAAGTGTCTATTCCGGGTGCCTTTGTCATCTCCCCTTGTGATTCTGCTATCAAAAGTGCTGCTGTACAGACCATCTTGGTCAAGTTATTGTGCCTAACGGTGGTGAAGCCCTTCCCAATGGACAAGCAGGGCAGGGGCAGATACTCCATCTATTTCTTGGTGCCCAAAAGAGACGGTTCCTTCTGGCTCATTCTAGACCTCAAGGGGTTCAATAAGCCCTTGCACATCTTGCGCTTGGAAAACTTGCACTCAGTGATTCAAGCAGTGCACCGAGGTGGAGTTCTTGGCTTATCTGGATCTGGTCAAGGCATATTTTCTTATCACAATCCGGGCGGATCAGCAAAGTATCTTTTGTGTTGCTGTGCTTAGCACTAACTGTTGGTTGCTGCCCTTCCTTTCGGCTATTCACCACTCTAAAGATGTGGTTTTTTGCAGCAGCTGCAGCGCTGTGGCACCAAGGGATCTGTGCCCATCCTTATCTGGACGACTTGCTCATCCGGTCCCATTCCTTTTCAGAAGTATCTTGGGTGGTGCCCCAAGTAGTGCTCTTCTTTAGAAAACCTTGACTGGGTGTTCAGTCGTGGAATGAGCCAGCTGTGGCCTTCCCAGTCCCTGGAGTTTCTGGAAGCATGTTGAGACACATGAGTGGGCAGAGTTTACGGCCAGAAGCGAAAGTCAAAAGACTATTTGGCTTCCTTGTCTGGGATTATCTTTAGCTGCTCAGATTAATGGCAGCAACCATAAAGATGGTGCCGTGGACACATGCTCACATGTGACTGCTACAGGATTCTTGTTGACTCTGCTGTCCTCGAGTTCTCAGGAGTTCAAGCGCAGGCTCCTGCTTCTGTTGATGGTGAAGGCCAGCCTGTGGTGGTGGCAGCAGCCCTATCATCTGAAGAAGGGTGTGCTGCTGGACGATTTCTCCTAGATCGTCATCACAGCGGATGCCAGTCTTTCTGGCTGTGAAGCCCCTTGCCAAGACCATATGGCCCAAGACTTTTGAGACCACAGGGAAGCGGTGTGGTCCATCAACCGCCTGAAGTTGAGGTTGGCTCTTCTGGGTTTCTGGCCCCTGATCAAAGGCCAAGCGGTTCAAATGTTTTCAGACAACGCCACAGTGGTGGCTTATGTCAATTGGCAAGGCGTCACAAGGAGTTCTGGGGTAGTTCTGGAGATGGTTTTCCTGTTTGCCTGGGTGGAGAAGAACCTCTGAGTCTTGTCAGTTTGCTGGGGTGGACAATGTATAAGCAGACTTCCCCAGCTGGCATTTTCTTGACCCTGGAGAGTGGGAGTTGAGTTAGAAGGCATTTCAGTTGATTCTGCGCCACTGGGGTCACCCCAAAATGGATCTGATGTTCCAAAGTTGCTGCTTCAGTTGCACACAGAGATGGGGTCAGAGGATGGCATCGCCCAGACCTAGCCTTGGCCAGTACCTGCTGTACGTGTTTCCTCTGTGGCCCCTGATGTTGGGGCATGTGATTCGGCATATGGGCCACCAGCCTGTGATGCCTCCGTCTCAAAGCCTATTGTGGCAGGGACCCATCATCCTGGATGACCAGGTTCCCTTCCTGCTTACAGCTCGGCTCTTGGAAGGAGACAGCTAGCACATAAGGGCTACTCTCCATTGGTGGTCTCTACGCTGCTGGGAGTCTGGAGGAGGTCTGCCAGGCTAGCATACGTATGGATCTGGTGTCTCTTTGAGCAATGGTGTGGTGCTCGGCACTTGGCTCCTGCGGCATCCAAGGTGCCATCTCTGTTGGCCTGTCTACAGGATGGCCTGGAGAAGGCCTTTCCCTTAGCTCCTTGAAAGTTCAGGTGACAGTTTTAGCCTGTTTCTAAGGTCCGCTGCTGATAAATCTCTAACCTTGCTCCTGGACGTCTCGTGCTTTCTCCAGGGGGTTTGGCACCTGCATCCTTCCGTCTGGTCTGTAATCCCTTCCTAGGATCTGTCTACTACTACTACTGCTATTCAGCACTTGTAAAGCGCCACGCACGCAGCGCTGCACAGCTGACCTACAAGAGGTAGCCAACATACAAGAGACAGTCCCTGCCCGTCAGAATCAAGCTCATCGGAGCTTACAATCTAGTTAGAACAAAACATCAGTTAGAATAGTATAGAGCATTAGTCAGTTCTGCGCAAGGTACGGTTTGGTCAGTAGTTTGGTCATAAATGATGACGGGGTTAGGGTAAGATGAGGAAGGAGTCAGGATCTGAATGCAACAGTGAAGAGGTGGGTCTTCAATCTGGATTTGAAGAGGGCCAAGGAGGATGCCAGGCGCACAGACGCAGGTAGGCTGTTCCAGGCGTAAGGTGCAGCAAGGTGAAAGGAGCGCAGTCGGGAGTTCACAGTGCGTGTGAAAGGCATTGATAGAAGTAATTTGTTAGCGGAGCGCAGATTTCGAGAGGGGATGTAGGAAGAGATAAGAGGGAGGTAAAGGCCATAGAGTGGATGCACTTATAGGTTAGCAGGAGAAGCTTAAATTGGATGCGGGATTGGACAGGGAGCCAGTGAAGCGACCCGAGAAGAGGAGTAACGTGGGCATGGCTGGTTGGCAGTCAAGCAGCATGATTTTGTATAGTGTCTGGTGCTCAGGGTCCTGGTGGTAGTGCCCTTTGAGCCGTTGAAGCACACTACCTTAAAGAATTTGATGCTCAAGATGGTCTTCTTGATTGTGATTTGTTCCGCAAGGAGGATTTCCGAGCTGCAGGCCCTGTCTTGCTGAGATCCTTATCTGTCATTTCAGAGGAGGTCATTTCCATTCGGCCTGTGCCTTCCTTCTTGCCTAAGGTGCTTTCTCCCTTTCATGTGAACCAGGTGGCCTGCCTACCCTCCTTCACAAAGGAACAGTGTCAACGAAAGGATAAGGATCTCCACCTTGTGGGTATCCAGAGAGTGCTTCGCTTGTATTTCGAGATTATGAATTCTTGTCATAAGGCCAACTATCTTTTTATTTGCATTTATACCATTTAAAGTTCAAATCCTTCATTTGGTTTGCAGCTTGTCGTGCTGTGAGGGCTTGTGTGCATCAGTGATGCTAAGAGCTAAGCTATCAATAACTTAGCTACTGGCAGGGTCTCCCAAGATAGACAGGTCTCAGCTGAGGTGCCAGGCTAAACTAAAACAATCCCATCTGGGCAGTAGCAGAATGAGACGGTGTTGTAAGCAGAGGATCGCATTTCTCTGACAAATGCAACAACACTGGAATTAACTGCGCAGAAGAAAGGCCTGGCAAATCTACTTCTTTATTTTGCCATGAAAACCCAACGGATAGTTGCAAAACAAATTGCACTATAGTGCTGAAGGATGAGACCCCCAAGTTGGAAGGCACTCAGAAGGCTACTAGGGATGAGCTAAAAACCTTTCAGAGTAAAGCCATCATTTATGATGATGTTGGATCTGCTGATGTAGCTGCGCATGAAATGAGAGACAGAAGTTGCCAAGATGTGTTACATATTGGGACATGGAGCATACGAAGCATGAACCAAGGAAAGTTGGAGGTGATCAAAAATTAAATGGAACGTGTACAGTTCAATCTGTTGGGTGTCAGTGAACTGAAATGAACTGGCTTTGGGCATTCTGCATCTGATGATCATATGGTTTACTATGCTGGAAATGAAAGACAAATCGTAGTGGAGGAGTGGCCTAGTGGTTGGGACAAGGTACTTCAGCCCGGAAGGTCGGGGGTTCAAATCCCACTAGAGGACAGCAACCTTGGGCCGGAAGGACTGGGGTGTCTAGTCCCACAGGTTCTCCTTGTTTTCTTGGGCAAGCCACTTAACCCTCCATAGCCCATGTTCCCTGTAAAATAGTTATCTCCAAGTTATAATGCCCTGTTCAATGTAATTTCAGTTTGTTCAATGTAAACCGCACTGATGCCGAATAGCGCGGTATATAAGAGAATGTAAAATAAATAAAATAAAACAAATAAGATATGGTGTTGCATTTATAATTTAAGAAGAAATTTGCGAGAACTCTAATGAAATACAATGCAGTCAGTGAACGCTTAATTTCTATTTGTCTACGAGGAAAGCCCATCAGCACAACTATAATTCATGTATATGCTCCAACAACAGCTGCAGAAGAGGAAGACGTTGATGAGTTCTATGAAGAAGTACAAGCTGAAATTGACAGAAAGTGCAAACAGGTTATCCTGATAGTCATGGGTGTCTGGAACACAAAAGTAGGCAACAAAGAAGAAGGCAGCGGTTGAAAAATATGGACTTAGCAACAGAAATGAAGCTAGGGAAAGACTGATAGAATTCTGTAAGACCAATGATCTATTTATCTCAAACACCTTCTTCCAGCAACACAGGCGCGACTGTACACGTGGACTTCATCCAGTGGATTGTACAGAAATCAAATTTACCACATCTGT
Organism: Ichthyophis bannanicus; assembly: GCA_033557465.1. NCBI lineage: Eukaryota > Metazoa > Chordata > Amphibia > Gymnophiona > Ichthyophiidae > Ichthyophis > Ichthyophis bannanicus. The sequence goes on along the minus strand of CM066036.1, from coordinate 416,550,230 downwards.
GGAAGACCCCGATGGAAAAGCTTGATAACATCAACAAAGACAAAACCTGGAGCTGACTATGGTGCAGATTACCAACTACTAGTATGCAAACTCAAGCTAAAGTTGAAAAAAGCAAGTCACTCGTGAATGTAGCAAAATATGACCTTGAGAATATACCACTGGAATTTAGATTGCCTGAAAAATCGATTTGCTGCTTTTAGATACAGATGACAGAGCTCCAGAAGAGTTATGGGATGACATCAAGAAGTTTGTGTTGGAAGAAAACGAGAAGTCCCTCTGCATAAGGTTGAATAGCAAAAATGGCCAAAATGGATAACACTGAAAATTGTCCAGAAACGCAGAAAAGCTAAAGTCAGAGGAGAAAGAGAGGCAATCACAGAGGATCTCTAAGGGAAAAGAGAGGACTGTTGTAGTACTCTATATGGAATGGCAGATTAAATAGGCCATGTGGTCTTTTTCTGCCGTTATGTTTCTGTAGCTTGGGATAAACACAGAATCGCAGAACACAACAGAGATTTCCAACATGCAGAAAGACAAGACATGGAGACGTACTAGAATTGACACATGCAAGGAAAGAGAATCAGAAACTATTAGAGGAAGAACAATATCTGCTTTTCTAAAGCTAGAAAAGTTAAAGAAAAAATTCCAGCCTTGAATTAGAATGCTACAAGATGCTCAAGGATCCATGTTGAGTGATGCTGAGAAGATCAATAAAAGGTGGAAATAATATACAGAGTGTCATACCATAAAGATCAAGTGGACCAACAGTCGTTTCAACCTGTGCCTTATGATCAAGAACCATTGGTGATGAAAGATGAAGTCGAAGCAGCATTGAAAGCCTTATAAAAGAATAAAGCACCAGGCATTGATGGCATTCCCACTGAAGTATTACCGCAATTGTATGAAGAAGTTACCATACTTGCAAGACTCTTCCAGGAAATTTGGAAGACACATACATGGCCAACTGACTAGAAAAAGATCTGTGTTCATACCATTACTGAATAAAGGTGACCCAACTAATTGTGGAAATTATCACACAATTGCTTTGATCCCACATGCCAGCAAGATTATATTCAAGATCATTCAGCAGAGACTACAACCATACCTGGAACGAGAAATTGCCTGAAGTGCAAGCTGAGTTCAGGAAAGGGCGAGGAATGAGAGATATCATCACGGGTGTGAGATGGATCCTTGAAAAGACAAGAGAATACCAAAAAGATATCCATATGTGTTTTATTGACCTACAGCAAGGCTTTTGACTGTGTAAACTATGAGAAACTCTGGGCCACATTAAGAAGCATGGGTATACCAGAACACCTGATGGTTCTCTTACACAACCTTTACATTGATCAAGAAGCAACAGTTCGAATGGAACTAAGAGAAACAAAATGGTTTAAAATCAGCAAAGGTGTATGACAAGGCTGCATACTTTCTCCCCCTACCTGTTTAATTTATATGCAGGACTGTATGAAGATAACTGAGGTGTGCAGATTGGTGGAAGATTCATCAGCAACCTTCGCTATGCTGATGATACCATATTACTGGCTGAAAATAAAGACGATCTGAAACATTTGCTTCTTGAAATCAAGGAACATAGTCTTAAAATGTGTCTGCACCTTATCGTTAAGAAGACAGAGATTCTGACAACTGGCAAAACCAATAAGTTCATCATTGATGGAGAAGAAATTGAAATAGTTGACAACTTTAACATACTTGGATCAACAATTAATAAAGAAAGGACTAGTAGTCAAGAAATCAGATGACATATTGCTCTTGGTAGAATGGCTATGAAGGACCTAGACAAGATTCTCAAGAGCAGAAATGTCTCTCTCCATATAAATATTCAACTTGTCCAGACCAAGGTATTTTCAATAATGTCATATGGATGCAAAAGTTGGACAGTGAAAAAGATAGACAGGAAGAAAGTTGATGCCTTTGAATTATGGTGCTGGTGATGAATACTGTGTATATCATGGACTGCCGAAGAACAAACCAGCCAGTACTAGAGGAGATCAAACCTAAGCTTTCCTTAGAAGCTCAGATGACAAGACTTTGACTTTCAGACTTTCATATTTTGGACACATCATGCAAAGAGAGATCATTGGAGAAAAACATAATGCTTGGGAAGGTGGAAGGTCAGCAATGAGATGGATCGATACAATAATAGCAGCTATGGATACCACTCTATCAACAATGAGCTGCTTGGCTGAAGACCGAACGAAGTTTAGGTCAACTATCCAAAGGGTCGCCAGGCGTCAACACCGACTCAACGGTATTTAACAACTTAACATCAGGTGTTCAAATAAGAACAAATGAAAGAAATTCCAAATACAAACATAATGCCAAACAAAAGAAGAACATTATCATTATCAAAAAACAAAAGGAATCATTAGCCCACTTGAGGAGCATCAATAATACAAAAAAGAAAAAGAGAATGAGGAAAATCAGACTACAACAAGGCCATACAAATACTGCAAACAAATTTCACTCCAATGCAGCTCCATAAATAATGGCGCAATTTACCCTCCTAATGCCAAGACCTAAGGTATGGCAGCTTCTTTTCTACCAAAAGCTTCTCCAAGCAGGAAGGGTCTAGAAAGACAAACGTAACCCCACTCAATGTAATTCCTTATTGTTCCTCTAGTCAAGTCCCAGATCTCTGGGTAGTGTACCTCCTCCAGCAGCTTGGAGACTGAGCATGTCTTCTTTTGATGACACCCATGTACTTATGTAGCTAGCACTGCCTAGCAGCCTCAGTAAGCTCAATCTCCAAGCAGCTGGAGGAAGTAGTGAGCCAGAGTGCTGGACTTACTGAGGGACAACTAATGAGAGAGAGATCTATTTTCCCTTTATTTCTTTTCAAGAGTCCTGTATTACAGGAATTGGATTGTTTTTGCTTTTATTTAAAAAAAAAAAAAAAGTAGTAGTAAATTGTATAGCAAAGAGAGTCATTAGGCAAAAGAGGATTCCCCCCCCCCTTTCTCCAAGAGCTGCATGGAAGGCTAGTGGGGGCCCAAATTTGGTCTGGGAAGACAGGCAGCTCCCGAACCCTTTATCGGGTGAGGAGCTGCCGACAGCACAACAAGCCCAGGCATCTCCCAGAAAGGTCCCCCTCAGCGCCGAAGCCTGAGTTCAGTGGTTGAGCGCGAGGGGTGAGAGAGAGAGGGGAGACAGAGTGAGGCTGTCCCAGGAGCGAGGTAAGCTGGGCAGGCAGAACACGGTGGGACTGTTAGAGTGTGGGGTGAGAGAGCCGGGCAGCGAGACGCGTGGAACAAGGCCGCAGGAAGCGGCGCTTGAGGGTGGCCTAAGCTGCGGGGAGGTGTGGCCCATTCCCTCTTGCTGCGGCCTTGCTATCCGTCGTTTTTAAGCAGTCTCCAACATCTCCCACCCCCAGACTTGCAGAAACAGGAAAAAAAGATAACAACCTGCACCTGTTTTTTTGTTTATTTTTCTTTTCTTCTTTGTTTTGTGGACTTAGTGGCTTGGTGGGGGGGGGGAGGGGGGGATATTCCCTGGGTTCTTGCTGAAAGAATTTCCTGGGAGGGTCCCTTTTCATCCCAGAGGAGTATTCCAGGCAGGTCCTTGGCCTTGTTGCCATTCCCAACAGATCTCAGTGTCCCGTTTGTGGGACCAGCTGGGGAGCGGTCTCCAACAAAGGCATTTGTCAGGGATGTGCTCAGGACACCTCTACATTGGAAAAGGACCTGCAAGAAGCCTAAGTCAGGTCTCCTTCCCCGGTTGGGAAGGTCCAGGGTGCAGCGGTTACGATTTGAAACATTGGAGTCGGCCTCCTGTCTCCCATCCAATCCCGGACCCTCGACTTCACGCCAGGGCGAGTTTAGTGCTCCCTGGATATTTTTCACCTGAATTTGTGCTGCTGCTTCACAAGGCCTTTTGTCTGCGCCAGCAGGAGTCGCCTAGCGCCCCGCCGGCACGGGACAGTGGTGCTAAGAGAGTGGCAGACAAAAAGTTGGGTGCAGAGTTACCACTCGACAAGAAGACTCAGCCCTCGGAGGAGGGGCCGGTGCACTCTCCTTTGTTGGGGGGGCCGGACATGGAGGACCTGGATACGGAACTTGACTCACAGGTGGATGAGATGGAGGAAAGAGAGATCTTGGAGCAGGAGGACCAGTCGAGGGTGTTGCAAGTGTTCCGCAGGGAAGAGTTGGTGGTGCTGATAGGAGAGTCCTTAAAAGCTTTTAATATGCCTGTGGGTGTGCCAGCGGAAGATGAGGTCTGGAGGACCTGCTGTTCCAGGCAGTCCAGAAGCCAGAGAAGGTCTTTCCGGTGCACAGAGCAGTCAAGCAGATGATACAGGAGGAGTGGAATCTGCCAGAGGCAGGCCTTAGGGGGAGTATGGGCCATGACACATCTATACCCATTACCAAGCAGAAGCGCACACTGTTTCAGTCCCCTAAGGTGAACACCGCAGTGTCTGCAGTCACCAAGAAGACGACAATACAAGTGGACACCTTGCTGGCCTTTGATATCAATGCCTCGCCTTACAGGCCTCCATTTGTGGGGCCTGGGTGGCTAGAACATGCCTTCATTGGTCCCAATGGGTGTATCAGCTGGAGGAGTCGGCAACAGACTTGCCCGGTGAGGCAGCCAAATTAGAGTCGGGGGCTGCGTACCTAGCAGACACCCATTATGATCTTATTAGGGGACTCTTGAAAAGTATGACATCCCTGGTGGCAGCTCGCTGCTATCTGTGGCTAAGGAACTGGGTAGCGGACAGTTCCTCTGTCCCGCCTTAGTAAACTCCCCTTCAAGGGCAGGTTACTCTTTGGGGAGGATCTGGATAAGCTGGTCAAGGACTTGGGAGAGTCCAAGGGTGACCGTCCGCCCGAGAATAAGCAGAAGCAGAGCCACCTACCCTCATCGTCGAGGGTTCAGCCAAGAGAGTTCAAGCATTTTCATGCCTCCAAGTTTGTCCCTTACCAAAGAGACAGACTTGCCTCCTGGGGGTAGGGGTTTCTGGGTTGCGGGAAGGGGATTGGGGACCCCCTCTTCTTCGGGACCAAAGAGAACCCTCTGAAGTGAGGGGGCCCAGGTGGGGTTGATTCCCGTGAGTGGCTGACTACGGGATTTCTACCCCACTTGGACCCAAATCACATCAGGTCCTAGAAGTCATCTGAGAAGGCTGTGCCCTCAAGTGGGCGCGCCCAATCAGCCATTCATTTGTGCAGTCTCCTTGCAGGGCGCAGAGCAAAGCTGTGGCAGTAAAGGAGACCTTGGCAAGGTTGTTACAGCTAAGGGCGGTGGTGCTGGTACCCAGAGACCAACACGGGTGCAGTTGGTACTCCATTTATTTCATGGCGCCCAAAAAGGAAGGTTCCTTTCGGCCCATTCTCAATCTCAAGGGTGTAAACCTCTGTCTGAGGGTATCGCATTTTCGCATGGAAACCCTGCGGTCTGTCATAGTGACAGTAAAAAAAAAATGCAATGTGTGCCTTCGAGTCAGTCCTGATTCCTGGCGACCCAGAAGCTCCTGGGTTTTCTTGGCAGTGTCACCGGAAGTAGATTGCCAGGCCTTTCTTCCAAGGCAATGGAGGGTTAAGTGACTTGCCCAAGGCCACAAGGAGTGCTAGTGGGAATCGAACCCTGGTTGCTTGGTTACCAAGCCAGTGTTCTAACCACTAGGCTACTCCTCCACTCCTCCATAGTGACAGTACAGAGCTTTTAACGTCCCTCGATCTCTCCGAAGTGTATCTGCACATTCCCGTCTGGCCAGTACACCAACAGTTTCTCTGCTTCGCTGTACCAATAGGGCATTTCCAGTTTTGGGTGTTGCCGTTTGGACTGGCGATGGCTCTGTGCACCTTCACCAAGATTATGGTGGTAGTAGTGGTGTCACTCAGCAAGGACGGAGTTCTAGTGCGCCCCTATCTAGATGATTGGCCCCTCTGGGCAAAGTCCAGAGGCGAGAGCGAAGCAGCCACGGCGAAGGTGTTGCAGTTGCTAGAAAGTCTGGGGTGGGTGATCGACTTGGCCAAGAGCCAGTTGGTGCCCTCCCAGGAGCTGGAGTATTTGCGGGTGTGCTTTGACACCAGGGCAGGAAAGGTATTTCCGCCAAGACGCGAGCTCGGGGGCAGAGGCGCCTGGTGCGCCAGTTTGTGCGGATTCCATGGCTGTTGACCTGGCACTATTTGCAGTTCCTCGGGATCATGGCAGCCACGCTCGACTTAGTTCCATGGGCAAGGGCGCACATGCAACCCTTGCAGAGAGCCATCCTGCGGAGGTGGTTCCTCCAGAGTCCATCTCTGTCCCGACGACTCCGTTGCCCAAGACAGACAAAGAGAGCACTGAAGTGGTGGTTATGCCTGGAGAGTCTGGAGGGGGGCATGCCCCTTGAGACTCCAGTGTGGGTCCTGCTGATGACAGATGCCAGCTTAGCTGGTTGGGGGGCCCATTGCGAAGGCCGCATCACTCGGGGATGATGGAGCGCACAGGAGGCCTGCTGGTCATCAACAGACTGGAGATGCGTGCAGTGCTCAGGGCGCTGCAGAGCTTCAGGTCTTGGCTGCAGTGGAAGGCGGTCCTGGTACTCTAGGACAATGCGATCACAGTAGCCTACATCAACCGCCAGGGTGGCAGGAGCAGCGTAGCTGTTGAGGAAGAGGTCGAAGAGCTGTTTGACTAGGTGGAAAGTTATCTTAAGGCCTTGTCTGTGGCACACCTCGCGGGAGTGGACAATGTGATGGCAGACTACCTAAGCCGGGTGCGGGTAAATCCAGGCGAGTAGATCCAGGCAAGTGGATTCTCAACCAGGAGGTGTTCGAGCAGGTGGTGTGTCGATGGGGCTGTCTGGTTCTGGATCTAATGGCAACCTTTCATTCAGCCAAGGCGAGCTGGTTTTTCAGTTGGAGAAGAGAGAGGATGTCAGAGCGTCTGAATGCCCTCGTACATAGGTGGCCTGCGGAGGAACTTCTCTGTGTTCCCACTGTGGACACTCATTGGTGAGTGATACAGAGGATAGAAGCTCACCAGGGGTTCGTTATTCTGATTACCCTGGATTGGCCACGGCATCCGTGGTATGCCGATCTGGTGCAGATTCTGGCAGACAGACGGTGGTGTCTTCCAGTTCGGGAAGATCTTTTGACTCAAGGACCGGTTCACATGCCGCGGTGGATCAGTTCTCGCTTACAGCATGCCCCTTGAAAGGGCAAGGCTAAAAAGTAAGAATATTCAGGTCCAGTTATAGCGACATTGTTGAAGACTAGGAAGAAGTCTACTTGTCTAGCTTACATCCGGATATGGCGTATCTTTGAAGTGTGGTGTGCAGATAGGCAGTCTCAGCCATTCATGGCTTCTGTTCTGGACATACTGGCATTCTTATAGGCTGGTTCAACAAAGGATTAGCCACTAGCTCCTTGAGGATGCAACTGGCAGCGATTTCCTGTTTATAGAGGTAAGGTACAAGGAGCAGGGTTAGACACGCACCCGGTCATTCTGAGATTCCTGAGGGCGGTGAGTCGCCTGTGGCCTCCGCGGAGGTTAGTAGTCCCACCATGGGACCTCAACTTGGTACTTACCGAGCTTATCGAGGAGCTCTTTGAGCTGACAAGTCGGGCCTCACTGAAGGATGTGACTGTGAAGACTGTGTTTCTGTTGGTGATTTGTTCGGCGTGCAGGATTTCGGAACTTCAGGCTTTATCTTGCCAAGAGCCTTTCCTTGTCCTGGTGGTCCTTTGGCCAGTACCTTCTTTCGTGCTGAAAATGGTCTCTGCCTTCCATTTGAACCAGTTTCCCTACTGACCTTGAAGTCGGCAGAAGGGAATCCTGCTAGCGTGCAGTTGCGCCTCTTGGATGTCAAGAAAGGCCTGCGGCGTTACTTGAAACAAATGACACCTTTCAGGAACTTTGATTGTTTGCTTCGGGGGCCACAAAGAGGAAGAACGGCTGCCAAGGCCTCTATTTCCAGATGGATTAGGGAGGCTATTGCGTTGGCATACATCTTGAAGGGTAGACTGGCGCTGACGGGATTGCGGGTGCATTCCACGAGGGCCCAGGCGTAGATTTGTAAGGCGGCAACCTGGTCTTTTCTTCGTACCTTTGCGAGGCATTACTGCCTGGATGTCCAGGCAGTGGGAGATGCCCATTTTGGATCAGCAGTGCTTCAGGCTGTTATTGTAGGTCCCTACTATTAAGTGGACTGCTTTGTTATATCCCAGAGGTGCGGGATTGGACTGATAAGGAATGAGAAATTGGACTTACCTACTAATTTTATTGTTCCTTGAGGAACTCCAGTCCAGTCCCGGATCCCGCCCTAAGAGGTTTTTGAGAAGTTACGGCACCTCTGCCTGGGACACTGTTGCTCTGCGTAATGGCAAAGGTTCAGGAGTGCAAGGAGTACACATGGGGAGCGTTGAGGGGGATGGATCGGAAGAGCAGCCATTCTTTGCTCTGTGCAGAAAGGCGCGTCCCAGAAATTCCACAGGTAAGTCTCCCTGTCTTGAGAGAAATGGGGAATTCATTCCCTGGTGTGGGGGAGGGAGGTAGTTTGTTGAGCTGTAGTTTTGTTTATTCTGGTTTAACTACTTATTTGTTGCTACTGTGAGTCTGCTTTCTCAATAGGTTACTGAGTCTGGTAGGCGGTGCCAGCTACATAAGTACATGGGTGTCATCAAAAGATGACGTGCTCAGTCTCCAAGCTGCTGGAGGAGGTACACTACCCAGAGATCAAGGACTGGACTGGAGTTCCTCAAGGAACAATAATTAGCAGGTAAGTCTAATTTCTCTTTACACACTTATAGGGGACCCTAAAGCAAAAGGTACCAGCAAGGGCTAATACCTGTGGTTCAAAAAAAGAAAAGCTTTCCTTCTTACTTGAGTAGGTTTTGAGACATCAAAAAATATTTGTAACTAGCACCACAAAACAAAGAATCCTTGAATTTAATGTAATTTTTCAAAACTAACACTTTATCTGTGTTCTTAACAACAGAAACCACTAGAGTAGCACTAGTGTCAGTGACATCCTGGGGATCCTCTAGAAAGGTAGAAAGACTCCCAGGTTTGGGAACCAGAATATCAACTCCCTCCTGTCCAGGGGAAGCCCTCACGAACTTATCAGGAATATAATAAAGTTTGAAAATCAAAATATTGTCATTAGATAAAAGCGATATTTCCCTGAAGTACTTCCTCACAAGAATCTCAGGGGATAATAAACGAGTAACTGGAAAATGCAAAAACCTCAAATTTTTGCAACAAAGTGAGTTTCCAAGCGTTTTAAGCTTGTGGTGTATTATAAGGCTGTCCTTAATAGAGGATACACCAACATTACTCAAAGAAGTCATCTATGTATCCAGTAAGGAGACTTTCCTATCCAAATCCTCCAATTGGGCATCCACCTGTATAAACTTTGTAGCAGTCTCATGAGAGAAGTCACAAAGCTGAAATACAGTAGTCGCCACGTCCCATACATCTTTCAAGGGCACCTGAGGTCCAGGAAATTGAATCAAAGGACAAGTAACGGGTTTAGAGCAAGTGGTGACAGTTCCAGAACTTGCCAAAACAAGAACCGGCTCTGTAGAAGCTCTAAGGAACTGAGCTGCAAAGAAGGTCTAGGAGGGGAGTCCGCTCTAGGGAACTTAAAGAAGGTCCCTCAAAGGAAACCAACATATTAGCAGTCCCCTACATGCTGTCTTTAGTCACCAAGTGTTTATCCATAGGGCCCACTCCCATAGACACCTCTTTGCTGCCTTTCGACTTCCTCTTTCCAGGCATCCCCGTTAATGAATGGAATAAATACAGCTCACCTCAATCCTCAGCTCCTAAAGGGCTCACAAAGGGCAGATCATACCCCTTGCTGCATGCCCCTTAGTGCACGTCCCTGGCCGCGCACCAACGGCCTTGAGCTGTTGTAGAAAAAGCTTTTATAGAGCCCTCGGATGGAGTCGAGCTGACCACAGCAATGCCGGAACACCAGGCAGGCAGATGAAACACCCTCAAGTGGCAAGCAGAAAGTAAAGCAGCTCCCCCCAACCATTTTTAAGAACATAACATATGCCATACTGGGACAGACCAAGGTCCATCAAGCCCAGTATCCTCTTTCCAGCAGTGGCCAGTCCAGATTCCCAAAAAGGCACACAGGTTCCGCAGTGCTAGTGCTTGTACTTGTGCAAGCAGTGGATTTCCCAGATCATAGTTACATAGTATATGACGCAGATAAAGACCAGTGTGGTCCAAGTCTGCCCAGCAAGTCGGCAAGAGTAGGTGCACTTGCCGCTCTGTGAAGGTCACCTTTGTTTAGGGGTGTACATACCGCGCCATGTTCAGATATAAGAGAGAGTTATGCTTATTTTGATTTTATCCTGTTGCTATAAAGGGATCCACTGTGTCTGTCCCATGCCATTTTGCATTCTGTCACTGTATTTGCCCCCACCACTTCCATCAGGAGGGTATTCCAAGCATCCACCACCCTTTCAGTGAAAAAGTATTTCCTGCCATTGCCTTGCAGTTTACCTCCTTGCAGCTTCATGTTATGCCCTCTAGTTTTACAGCTTCCCCGTTTTTGGAAGAGCCTTGTTTTTCTATTAATACTCTTTAATTATTTAAAGGACTGAATCATATCTCCCCTGTCCCTCCTCTCCTCCAGAATGTACATATTTAGGTCTTCAAGTCTCTTCTCATAAGTCTTCTAACGCAGGCTCCAAATAATTTTGGTCGCCTTCCTCTGAACCGCTTCCAGCCTTTTTTATATCCTTTTCTCTCTCCCTCTGCTCTGACTACACTCATATTATCTACTGTACTTTCTTGTCTTGATTATTGCAGCTCTGTTCTCACTGGGATCACCCATACTCAGTTACGTCGCTTACAACTATTACAGAACACTGCAGCCTGGATTATCACATGTTCATCCCGCAGGGACCATGTCACACCACTTCTGATTCACCTGCACTGGCTTCCCATTGAATTCCGTATACACTTTAAAATTCTTTCCTTAGTCCACCGAGCCATCTATACTCATACACCACAATATCTCACTGACCTCCTTCAGTTTCACACCCCCACTCGTTCCCTCCGCTCGATCCATGTAAACCGCATTAATCTCCCCTCACCTGTACGTGCTCACCTTCAATCTACCCGACACTCTGCTTTCTTCCACAGTCCATCTTCGTGGAACTCTCTACCCACTACACTCCGACTTGAAACAAATTACTCCTCCTTTAAGTCACAGCTAAAAACCCATCTCTTCACCACAGCCTGCAATCTTCAAGTCTCAAGCGCGACCTGAATTATTTATGTTTGTCCAAATCTGTATTTTCTCCTTTTCTGTCATTTTTTTTGTAGTTCCTTTTCCCTTTCCTGGCCTTGTGCCTTTTTCTGATTGTTAAGTATTGTAAACCGCCCTGATGTAACATAGGGCGGTATATCAAATACAAATAAACTAAACTAAACCCAATATGATCACTTCCCCCTTCATGACTATCTTTGCAATATCAACAATCAATTTGCTATCCTTTTCTTCGGTTTGAGTTGGAGGCCTGTAGACCACACCAGTATGGATGACAGTGCCAACTCCTCTTTCTAACACAATCTAGAGTGCTGCTTCTTTTCCCCATGTCCCCTGCATTTTAGCAGCTTTAATATTTCTTTTGACATAGAGAGCTACTCCTCCTCCTCTTCTATCCTCTCTATCTCTTCTAGATACATTATAGCCAGCTATGGCTATATCCCATTCATATGACTGGTTAAACCATGTTTCTGTAATGGCCACAATGTCCAAGTCTGTTTCCACCATTAGGGCTTCCATATTAGAAACTTTGTTGGCTAGGCTTCGTGCATTTGTACTCGTTGCTTTCCAGCATTTGTTGAATGGCTTTCCTGCCTTTTGTATGGGTTTTGTTCTACACGCTCCTTCCCGCTTGCCATTGATGTGGTGTTCAAAAAATGTGGCTGTTTTCAATGTTTTTCTTTTGCTGGGAGTGATGTACTGAACTTGTCCTTCTTCATCCATCACCCTCCTTCCACCTTCAGCCTGCCAATCAGCATCCAGCCATAATGGCTGAAAACCGTCGCTTCAGAGGCGCGCAGGAGAGCAGCAGTGACACCGGAGGTGTGAGCAGGAGCTCCTCCTTCCCCCTTCAGCCTGCCAATCAGCATCCTGCCATAACGGCCGAAAACCGCCGCTTCAGAGGCGGTCCCGTGCCTGAGGGCCTCGCCAGAGGGCCCTTTGGCTTGAGTCCGTGGCGTCTGATCTGAAGTTTATATTAAAGTCGTGGACTGGATTATCATGCCTGTATATCATGGTAACCTGCTGTTCCCTTTCCTTCTCCTTCCCTTATCTTTCTAACTATTCCTGTCCTCTATTCTGTCCTATCTCATAAATGGTGTTCTTTTCATATTTTCTTAAATGATATAGTATTGTAAACCGCTCTAATGCTTCGGCCTGAGCGGTATATCAAATGTAATAAACCATAAATGCCTGTCCACATAATGCCTGAAATTTTTACTTAGGATCCTTTTCCCTGTGGCAGAGAGATCTAGTGCATCAGAACAGTATAGTCTGTTGTTGATCCATATGTTTCCCCAGTCGCCTATATATCTAAATCCTTCTTGTTTGCACCAGGTTTGCAGCCATGTATTAAAGTTGTTTATGCGATGCAGCCTATCTGCCCCTTACCATGAACAGGTAGGACTTCTGAGAATGCTATAGTGTTAGCGATGGGCTTGAGTTGCTCTCCCAGAGTCTGGAAGTCCCTTTGAACTGCAGAGGCACTGTATGTTCTGAATCTACAGACCGGTGAGCCTGATGTCAGTACCGGGAAAAATGGTAGAAACCATAATAAAGAACAAAATTACTCAACATGTAGATAGTCATGGCTTAATGGGAGACAGCCAACATGGCTTTAGACAAGGAAGATCTTGTCTAACGAATCTGTTATGTTTTTTTGAAGGTGTGAATAAACAGATACACTATATCAACCGACTCACCTTTGTCTATCTGGACTTTCAGAAAGCCTTTGACAAGGTCCCTCATCAGAGACTTTTGGGAAAACTAAAAAGTCATAGGATAGGAGGTAGTGTACTATTGTGGATCAGGAACTGGTTAAAAGATAGAAAGCAGAGGGTAGACTAAATGGCCAATTTTCCCAATGGAGAAAGGTGAATAGTGGAGTACCCCAGGGATCTGTGCTGGGTCTGTTGCTTTTTGACATATTCATAAATGACCTGGAAAAGGGAATAACGAGCGAGGTGATCAAATTTGCAGATGACACAAAACTATTTTAAGTTGTTAAAACCCATGAGGATTGTGGAAAATTGCAAGAAGATCTTGATAAATTGGAATACTGGGCATCCATATGGCAGATGAAATTTAATGTGGACAAGTGCAAAGTTATGCACCTAAGAAAGAACAACCCAAACTATGGTTACATGATGCAAGGTTCCACATTAGGAACTACCACCCAGGAAAAAGATTTAGGCGTCGCATGGATAATATGTTAAAACCCTCCGCCCAGTGTGCAGCAGCGGCAAAGAGAGCAAATAGAATGCTAGGTATCATAAGGAAAGGAATGGAAAATAAAACAAAGGATATTATAATGCCTGTGTAACGTTCCATGGTGCGACTGCACCTTGAATATTGTGTGAAATTCTGGTCACCATATTTTAGAAAGGATATAGCATTATTAGAAAAGGTACAGAGAGAAGAGCCACCAAAATGGTAAAGGGGAAGGAAGGATACCCTTATGAAGAGATGCTAAAAAGGTTACATAGTAACATAGTAAATGATGGCAGATAAAGACCAGCATGGTCCATCTAGTCTGCCCAGCAAGATAGCAAGAGTAGGTGCACCTGTTGCTCTGTGCAGGCCACCCCTCCCCATGTCTTTGTTTAGGGGTGAACCCACCACTCCATGTAGGACACCCCTATTTGAGACGTTAGATGGTTCAGAAGTTAGATGGTATCATTTATTTTGTTTTTATCCTGTTGCTGTAAAGGGATCCACTGTGTTTGTCCCATGCCGTTTTGAATTCCATCACCGTGTTTTCCCCCACCACTAACATCGGGAGGGCATTCCAAGCATTCACCACCCTTTCAGTGAAGAAATTTTTCCTGACATTGCCTTTCAATTTACCACCTTGCAGCTTCATGTTATGCCCTCTAGTATTACAGCTTCCCCGTCTTTTGAAGAGGTTTGTTTGTTCATCATTTCTCTTTAAGTATTTTAAGAGAATCATATCTCCCCTGTCCCTCCTCTCCTCCAAAGTGTACATATTTAGGTCTTCAAGCTCTTCTTCTAAGGCTTCTGACGCAGGCTCCAAATCATTTTGGTCGCCTTCCTCTGAACAGTTTCCAGTCTTTTTACATCTTTTGCAAGATATGGTCTCCAAAACTGAACACAGTATTCCAAGTGAGGCCTCACCAGTGACTTGTACAGTGGCATAAGTGCCTCTTCCTTTCTGCTGGTAATCCCTCTTTGTATGCAGCCCATCATCCTCCTGGCTTTTGCCACCGCCTTGTCGCACTGTTTTGCCACCTTGAGATCATCACACCGAGGTCTTTCTCCTGAACCGTGCATACTAACCTCTCGCCCATTATGTACATTTCCCTTGGATTTCTGCTACCCAAGTGCATGGCACTGCACTTTTTCACATTAAATCATAGTTGCCAAGCATTAGACCAGTCTTCCAGCTTTTGTAGATCTTTCCTCATGTTAACCACTCCCTCAGGGGAGTCCACTCTGTTGCAAATTTTTGTGTCATCTGCAAAAGACAGGTTAGGGCTCTTCAACCTGGAAAAGAGACAGCTGGGAGGAGATATGATAGAGGTCCATAAATTAATGAACGGAGTGGAAAGGGTAAATGTAGATCGATTTTTTTTTTTTACATCATCAGAATATACAAAGACTAGGGGACATACAATGAAGCTACAGGATAAACTATTTAAGACTAATAAGAGAATATATTTTTTCACTCAACATATAATCAAGTTCTGGAATTTGTTACCAGAGGATGTAGTAAAAGCTGTTGGTGTAGCTGGGTTTAAAAAAGATTTTGACAAGTTCCAGGAGGAAAGGTCCATAAAACATTATTAAAAAGGACTCAGGATATCTCTGCTTGACCCAGTGCAAGCATTGTGGAACCTGTGTGTTTTGGGGAACCTGCTAGCACTGTTCCATCTAAGCTGTGCGCATGTGCGCGCGCACACACCTCGCCGAGCAAGCGCACATACTTTACAACAGAGCGCACAAAAATTACGGTTCTGATTCTGATAGAAAACAACACAGATGTCTTAAAATTTAAAAGTTGTTGGGGGCGCTCGTGAGCCCGCTGCGTGATGGCTGCAATTTAACTGAGCTCCGTCCCAAGTACCACAAAACTTCAGCTAACATGCGCTAATTGAAGCAATTTTCCCCGAACTCACCTGCCCTGGGTCGGCATTGGCAAGTGGTGTCCCTTGAAAACCTGACAAATCGCCCGGCAAGATTTCTGACGGCTGGGACGCTGTGGAGTCAGTCTCTGGAGTGCGGCCTGCTGTGTGCCTCTCATCAACGCTTGCCTTGGGCCTGGACAATCTCACTGCTGACCCTCGCGATTCTTGGCAGATTGGACGGCATCTGAGCGGAGTCCCCCTGAGTTGTACTATCGGACCCCTGTGCCGGGTCGGAGCACGTGCAGCAGCCTACCGCCGGGTGGAGCAGCATCCTCGAGGTTGGGTCGCATGAACGCGGACTTGCAGCCTTTTCTGCTGGGCTGGGGGGAGGGCCTCGATCCCACGCGGCAACCGCTAGTGCCTATTGCATCCTCCTGCCCTCGCTGCGGCTTTGTCAGCGCAAGTCCCCCTGAGGGGGGTAAATACGAATGCTACCCTTTTCTTCTCATAACCTCTGGATCATCAACGGCGCCAATGACAGTGGCAATGTATTAGCAGCCTAGCGCCCCGCCGAGGCCCATACTTTTCAGCGTGGCTCCCCTGTGCCCTGTTGGAATGCTTCTGCGCTTTTTCTGATTTTGGACCTTTCCTCTGTGTGCAACACCTTGCAGTTATCGGCACTCTGCATCATATTTTCACATAGCTCTGCAGAGCAATCTGAACACAGTATCTGGCAGCCCGCCTCTTCTGGAGGGCCAAAGCAGCTTTCCCCTCCTTACATCGTTGTCTCTCCAGTGCCTCTGTCCTTGTGGATATTGACTGTATCTCTCTCCTCTCACTGTGTGACAGTAGTTTTCTTGTGGGCTTGCGAAGCTTCATGCATCGTTGTCTCCCCAGTGCCTCTGCCCTTGCTGACATTGACTATATCTTTCTCCTAACACTGTGTGGCATTGGTTGCCTTGTGGGATTGTGGGGCTCCCCTTGCTGTTTGCCTGGGAGGCTGCCCGGTATACGCCGCTATCTGACTTGCTTGGTATTTCTCCTTCCTATGGCTGCTAAAGCTAAAAACCCTGAAGCTCGAGAGGGGACGCGTTCCTCCCAGCGACTGCAGTTTAAGTCTGGGGCCCCAAGCAGTCCACTTGAACAATCTCCTCCATCAGGCACTGATGATGAGACTGTAAGTGAAGATGAACTAGATCCCCACAAACAGCTCTCCTCTGCTCAACTCAAAAAAGAACTCCGCAGAGACTTTGCGGAATTAGCCAGCGAGTTCCGCTCTCTACGTGAAGAGCTGATGAACGATGTCACAGCATTAAGGACCGATGTTAAAGAACTGGGAGCCCGAGTAGAGGACGTGGAGGCCAAAGTGGCTGACCATGATGGGACTTTGGTGGATTTACAATGTGCGCTTGATCGACAACATGTGCAAGCGATGGAGTTGACTTACAAAATTGATGACATTGAAAACCGCTCCCGCCGCAATAACGTGCGTTTTCGAGGAATTCCAGAAGCGGTGGGGGGCGGAGAGGATTTACCGACCGTGCTTAAACTGTTGATAGCGGAATTGCTCCTGGCGGAGGACCTGGCTGCTCATGTGCCTGGGATGGAAATTGAACGAGTCCACCGTGCCTTGGGAAAACCTCCCAATAACCAACCTCGTGATGTTATTGTGAGATTTCTGCGATATTCTGATGCTGAGCTTCTCATACGGCGAGGCCGGGAGAAAAAAACGGTCCGCTTCCAGGACGCAGCAGTGTCAATCTATCAAGACCTCTCGACGTTTACCTTGGCGCGCCGGAGGGAGATGAAACCAATTACGACAGTCCTGAACAGCAAGGGGATTCGTTACTCTTGGTCTTTTCCATTTAGGATGAACTTTCTTTTGGGAAATAAAGATTTCAGCAAAAGACCATACTGAAGCTTGGCGAGCTCTTCGTCAGGCGGGACTAGTTGATGATAATGCTCAGCCTCACCCATCGCCCCCTAAGCCCCAGCACTCCGGGTGGACTCGGGTGGGCAAGCCCGCTTGATCTCTCTTGGAGTAGGAGAGCTTCTATTACCTTTAAGGGAGCCTCATTTAGTGGGTCTCCCGGCCTCAAGATGTGGGGTTGAATGAACGGTTTTTGATGCTTTGCTGTTCTTTGTAATATTTTCTATTGAGTTATTGGCCATTGGCCTGGGTCAGCCCGGGCCTCCACTCTAATATACATAGGGGGTGGCGGGTGACTTGCAAATGTTTTGATGATGATACTGTTTTGATAAGGGGGCAGGATGGTATTGATGACTCAGGGTGGGTGGGGGAGTAATGGGGAAATGCTACTATCTGTTCTGTTTGTAATGTTGCTTTATGGGGACTTGGGGGGGAACAGGGTTTGAGGTCAATTTACCGTGTCCTGTATTAATGTTGACAGGCAGGTGGTATTGACGGGAAGGGGGGGGTTGGTTTTGAGGGAGGGTGTTTTAATTTGGAGTTGGAGGGTGTGTTTGGGTATGGGGGGGGACTATGGCACTTGTTTCTGGAGTATGGAATAGGTGGGCTTGGATAATAAACCTTTTGGGTTTGCTGGGGGGATGCTGTCACTGGGACCCTTCGGGTAACTGGAGGGTAAGAGGGTTTAGATTGTGAATATTAATGGTGCGATTTATTTCTTTGAATGTTAAGGGTCTCAACTCCCCACGGAAGCGGTCGCTGCTGTTTTCAGAGTTGCGCGCTTTGCAGGGGGACATTGTTTATCTACAGGAGACCCATCTTCAGAATTGTAAGCAGGGCTGGTTAAAGCGGTCCCTGTACACTGAGGTGCGGGTGGCCTCAGACGCGCAGGGCCGGAAGAAGCGGGGGGTGGCCCTCCTATTTCATCAGAGCCTGTCCTTGCAGGTAGAGGAGGTAAAAAGAGATACCCTGGGGAGGTGGCTCTTTCTGAATGTTCGCTTAGAAGGGCACTTGCTAACTTTAGCTAATATCTACGCGCCCAATGAAGGCCAGGGGTCATTTTTTATGCGGTTGAAAGCCTTATTGGCGGACTTCGCAAGGGGTCCCATTGTTCTTGGTGGGGATTGTAACACGCATTTGGTGCCCCATCTGGATTCCACAGGTCTCGCTGGGGGGGGAGTGGGGGGGCCGGCTAGAGCCCTTCAACGCCTTATGTTAGATTTAGGTTTGCGGGATGTTTGGAGGGACACCCATGAGGGAGAGCGGGGTTATACCTACTACTCTCCAGTTCATCAGGTTCACACTCGCATTGATTATTTTCTACTGGATCAGCGCCTGATGGATGGGAGAGTGGAGGCTGGACATGGAGCGCTGACTTGGTCAGATCATGCCCCGTGCTGGCTTGCTCTCCCGGCAGGAATGTACAGCGAGCACCAACGCCTTTGGCGCTTAGATGCGAGGTTCTTACGGCGGCAGGGTGCAGTGCAGGAACATGCCCGCTTCATCACTGAATTCTTTGAGCTTAATGACTCTGGGGACGTCTCCCTTCCCACGGTTTGGGATGCTTTTAAGGCTACGGCCCGTGGTCAACTCATGGCAGAGGCGGCCTGCACGCGGAAAATGTGGACGCGCGACCACGATCAGTTGGTGAAGGAGTCTACTCGTTTAGGTTTGGAGCATGCCCGAACCGGCTCGCGGCAGGTTTTGCGTCAGTGGCGGACTGTTCGAGCCAATTTGGATGTGTGTTTGCAGAGGGAATTAGATAATAAGCGCCGGAAATTACGGCAAACGTTTTATGAGCATGGGAATAAAACTGGCCGCTTCTTGGCCTTGCGTCTTCGGCAACAGCAATCCACAAGAGTGGTCCGCAAACTGCGCGATTCCGGGGGACGGAAAAGGGTAATTTCTCGGGAGATACGCGATATTTTTGCTGATTATTTGGAGCAGCTCTATAAGGCAGAACCCTTTGACCGGGATCGTGTGCAGGACTACTTACAGAGGATTGCTCTGCCGCGTCTTCCTGACCCTGACCGAGCTCAGTTAGATTCTGAATTTACGGTGGACGAAGTGGAAAATGCAATTCGGCGGCTGAAAACTGGCAGTGCGCCGGGTAATGATGGCTTCCCAGCAGAATATTATAAGAAGTTTCGTGTACAATTAGCGCCAACCTTGACCATATTGTTTAATGAGGTCTTGGGCGGGGTTCCTCTCCCTTCGTCCCAGCGTGAGGCGTTAATAGTGATGATACCCAAGCCAGGTAAACCTCTGCACGACGCGGCGTCGTATCGCCCCATTTCCCTGTTAAATGTTGATGTCAAAATATTTGCTTCTGTTCTGGCTGCGCGCTTGAACCGGGTCCTTCCGGTTTTGGTTCATCCTGATCAGGTTGGGTTCGTGCCGGGTCGCCAGGCCGCAGATAACATAAGGCGTATGTTGCAGGTTATTCATGTGGCCCGACGGGAGCCGCAACCGGCTTTGCTAGTGGGGATTGACGCAGAAAAAGCTTTCGATCGGGTCGATTGGGGATACCTTTGGTGTGTTTTGGCGACAATGGGCTTTGGCCCTAATTATATCCGTTGGGTTTGTAGTCTCTATCAACATCCTCAAGCGTGCGTTCGGATTAATGGGGGACACTCGAGAAACTTCTTCCTGGAGAGGGGCACACGTCAGGGCTGCCCTCTTTCGCCTCTGTTCTTCGCCCTTGCGATGGAGCCCTTGGCACAAAGCTTTCGTGGACATCCAGGCTTGCAGGGAGTCCGCATTGGCCCCGCGGAATATCGGATTGCGCTCTTTGCGGATGATATTATATTGTCCCTGGTGGACCCGTCTGCTTCCCTTCCAGCCGCGATGCAGCTGTTTGAAAACTTTTCTCGGATATCCGGTTTCAAAATTAATTATACTAAATCGGAGATCTTAAATGTTGGGGTCCCTGGGGTGGTTTGTGCGGAGCTCCAAGCGGCCTATCCTCTTCGATGGGTATCAGGTACCCTACGCTATTTAGGGGTGCAATTGACCATGGAGCGGGCGGACCTCTTTAAAGCTAACTATGAGCCCCTGCTCCGTCAGGTTCGGCGGGACTTAGATATCTGGAATGGCTTGCTCCTTTCCTGGTTTGGGCGTATAGCGGTAGTCAAGATGGTGGTCATTCCCCGCTTTCTCTATTTTTTTCAGGTTCTACCGCTTCCCATTGCGCGGGCCACTTTGGCAACTTGGCAGCGGTTGCTTATGAAGTTTATATGGCACTATCGTCCGCGGTTGGCGCGGCACGTTCTCTATGCCCGTACGCGCTCTGGAGGTATGGGCATGCCCAATTTGCATTGGTACTATGCCGCGGCGCAATGTCGGGCGGGGGTGGAGTGGATGATTGCCGATAGCACCAAACGATGGGTACAGATGGAAATGAGTTTGGCAGGGGGAGCGGGGTTGGGGGATTGGCTGTGGCTTGGTCCAAAACTTCGGCGCGGTAAATGCATCAGTAATCCCTATGTTCTTCATACCCTCCGTTGCTGGGATCAACATTTTCGGTCCCGGGGTACAGACTTGTCCCCTTTGGCCCCTATAGTAGACAATGCTTCTTTCCCACCGGGGTTGAGTGACTCAGTCTTTCGGCAGTGGGGACATCATGGCCTTAGCCGGGTCGGGCAGTTCTTTGATGAAGGTCGGTTACAATCCTTCCGTGCATTACAAGATGAATTTGACATTCCGGGTGGGCATATCTATCAATATACGCAAGTGACACATTGGGTTCAATCTAGGCTTGTTCGACCCCAGGTTGCTCGGGACCTGACGGATTTGGAACGTTACTGTGAGGGGTGCACTACTACTAAGGGACTCGTGGCGACCCTATATGCACATCTACAGGGGTGCCAACCGCGCTCTACAAGGCACAGGGAGCTTTGGAACTCTGATTTGAATCTTTCTTATGCTGAGCAACAGTGGGAGAGGGTGGAAACACACTTGTGGAAGAGTTCGGTAGCGATTAATGCCCGTGAAAACTAATTATAAAATAATGTACCGTTGGTATATGACCCCGGCACGGATCGCTCGTATTTATCCAGGGGCTGCGGACCTCTGTTGGCGTAACTGTGGGCAGCGGGGTACCTTGGGGCATATTTGGTGGGCTTGCCCCCGCATTCGCGCCTTTTGGAGGGGTGTACAATTTCGGCTACAGCTGCTTTTGGGAGTGAGCATCCCTTGGGACCTGGGGATTTTTCTTTTTGGGGCCTCGGTGCCGGGCGCACGGGCTCCGCAGCTTGCTTTACTCCGCCACGGCCTGAATGCGGCCCGATTATCCCTTGCAGCAGCATGGAAACGTGATTTGCCCCTTCCTTCCAGGTTTGGTTGGAAAGAATGTGGGATATGTATACAATGGAGCGGGGGGTAGCTGTTAGCAGGATGCGTTTGGCGCGCTTTGAACTGATATGGGCACCCTTTGTTTCTCGTTATGGCGCGTGATTGCTATAGACAAACAAAGGGGAAAACACAAACTTCAAAGGGAGCTTACCCCTTGTGTGTGCTTCTTGCTCTCTGTCTTCCCTTGTCTAAGGACCAGCAAGCCATAGATGGGGGGATTGGGGGGGGGGTTGGTTTAGGGAGGTTTTGGGGGGGGGAAATGGAAGGTTGGGGGGGGCTGTAGCCCTTTTTTCCCTTCGGAGCTTTGACCTATGTGCCATTAAAGTTGAATGGGGGAGCTGTGGGGAGGGAATGGGCGGGGGAAGGGGGAGGGTGGTCGTTTTGTACTTATCTTAAAAATACAAAAATGAAGGCGTATTGTAGGCTACCATTGTGTTCCAAAGCTCTGCTTTTGATGTTGCACTCTCTTTGATGATGTATTTGGTTTATGGTTCTTGTTTCTATGTATTCTTTGGAAGCCTTTCAATAAAAAAAAAAAAAGAAAATTTAAAAGTTGTTGTGTATTTATGGTTTTCACAAGTTCTACAATATTTTCTAGTGCAATCAATGTGGTGTACATACTGTATTCTGACGTGTAGTCAAATTCTAAAGTATATAACTCCGAGTGTCGTTATGTGGCGCACAAAAATTTAACCTTCCTTCAAAAGCTGCACAGCTGATATTTTATGTGCACACAGCCTACAGAAAATTAGAGGGAACATTGCCTGCTAGGTATTTATGACCTAGATTGGCCACTGTTGGAAACAGGATACTGGGCTTGATGGACCTTGGTCTGACCCAGTATTGCATATTTTATGTTCTTATGTTTCTAGCCAGGTCATTTGTACCCAAGTGGATGACCATATCAGTTTTGGAGTGCTCACTTTCTGCACTAACTATACCAACAATTTGGTTTGTATTCCTGCTGGCTGAAGAGCCTGGGAGGCATTTGACCATCCTCTCTTCTTTGAGCTGTGTTCCCAAGTTGGTGCCTCTAATGATGGAATCTCCAATGAGTAGTAGTTTTCTGTTTTATGATTTTTTTCTTCCTATTTGGTACAATATCGGTAGATTTGACATTAAGTCTATCATTTAAGGGCACTTCACTTTCCATCGACTGGGCACCCTCATTATCCAAAGCAGAGAAGGCACTATGCAGGGATATCACTTGATGTATAAGGTGTCTCTGCATTACAGGTTGCAACCTACCAGAGCCCACTGTGATCCATTTGTTCCTGGGCTGTTTGATTCTTTGTGGAAGTGGTGGTGAATTTTGTTCACTTTGTAACCTAGAGGAAGTGTGTTTAATTGCAGCTAATTTTTCCCTTAGTAGAGTCAAGTCTTTATGCATAGCAGCTAACTTGAGGCATATAGGGCAAGCTCTTAGGATCCAAATGATTCTTCTTCGAATGAAAGCACCACAGTTATTGCCTTGAATACACGACATTGACTCAGCTGTCCTAGAAGGAGAAAAGAAGAAAAAGTGGGTGTAACATCTAATTAAAGGACAGAAGTCAATATATATGATGACTATACAGGCAATGCAACCCAGGAGTGGGTCCTTTTAATAATAGTTAATGGACTTTTCCTCCAGGAACTTGCCCCAAACCTTTTTTAATCCCAGCTGCACTGACAGCTTTTATTACATGCTCCGGTAACGAATTTCAGAGTTTGATAATGCATTGAGTGAAAAAATATTTTCTCTTATTAATGCTGTTTGCAAGGGTGGCACAACGGCTGTGTTGCTTTTGGGGCACTGGATTAAGGAGGCCATGGCCTTGGCATATCTGTTGCAGAACCGGCTGCCCTGGAGGGTTTGTGCGCCCATTTACCCGAGCACAAGCATCCTCATTGGCGAAGCGGAGCTCAGTGGCCCCTGTAAACAATTGTCTGGCAGCAATGTGAGCATTGCTCTCCACTTTTGGCAAGCATTACCACTAAGATGTCCACGCGCGGGTGGACACCACCTTGGCTCAAGGAGTTTTCAAGCTGCTGTGTCTTCTTCCCACCCAGTGGAGTTGTAGCTTTGGTACATCCCACTTGTCTGAACTGGTCTAGCAGAATGATATGGAAGGTGACATTTTACTTAACAGTTAATGTTCTCTCCTTGAATCCTTCTAGGCCTGTCCAGTCCTGAAACTGTATTTGCTCTGTTCTGCTGCTGCGGTACCCTTGTGTCCGCTATGATTTTTATACTTGGCTTTGCAGGTTCATCTTCTACTGACAGCCTTCTTTTTATGCTTTCCTGTAGATAGTTCTATACTGTTGATTACGAATTGTTGCCCACAATTGAGATCGTGTGAGGTTTGCCATGTTTCTCCCATATGCTTTGGGACAAATACTGAGGAGACCTGTTCTTCCCGTTCCACGTGCAGGACACAAAAGGCAGGCACAGCTCCTGAGTCTCAATGCGTGGATGAGACAATTGTGCAGAGATGAGGGGTTTGGGTTTGTTAGGAACTGGGGTACATTCTGGGGAAAGGAGGGGCTCTTCCGAAGGGATGGGCTTCACCTTAACCGGGATGGAACCAGGCTGCTGGCATTAACCATTAAAAATGAGATAGAGCAGCTTTTAAACTAGATAATAGGGGAAAGCAGACGGTCGCCCAAGAGCGGATGGTTCGGAAGAATGTATCCTTGAAGGATACTTCCAAAAGCAGAGAGGTTCCAAAAAAGAGTAAAGTAGCCCAAATGCCCTCGAGTACAGAGCAGACAGAGCTTAAAGATCCCAAATTACCCATGTCTATTAATAGCCAAATTAATATGAATAAAATTCAGTCTCTAAAATGCTTGCATGCAAATGCTAGAAGTCTACAAAATAAGATGGGAGAGTTAGAATATATAGCACTAAATGAGAGGTTAGATATGATTGGAATATCAGAGACATGGTGGAAGGAGGACAACCAGTGGGACACTGTGATACCTGGGTACAAACTATATCGTAATGATAGAGCTGATCAAATTGGTGGAGGGGTTGCGCTCTATGTTAGAGAGGGCATTGAGTCAGAAAGGATTAAAGTTTTGCAGGAAACAAAATTTGCTGTAGAATCCTTATGGATTGAAATTCCATGTAAAAAGGGGAAGGCGATGGCAGTGGGGGTGTACTATCGACCGCCTGGCCAGAATGAACAAATGGATGATGAAATGCTGAAAGAAATCAAGGAAGCTAACAAATGTTACAGCGCAGTAATAATAATGGGTGATTTCAATTACCCCGGTATCGACTGGGTCAGTGTCACGGCAGGACATGCTAGGGAGATAAAGTTCTTAGATGACATAAATGGCTGCTTCTTGGAGCAGCTGGTTCATGAACCGACCAGAGGGGAAGCCATATTAGACCTAGTCCTTAGTGGAATACCAGATCTAGTGCAAGAGATAAGGGTGTTGGGGCCACTTGGCAATAGTGATCATAGCGTGGTCGCCTTTGATTTAATTAGTGGAGGAGGGATAGTACGGAAATCCACAGTACTACCTTTTAACTTTCGAAAGGGGAGACTATGATAAAATGAGGAAAATAGTTAAGAAAAAACTAAAAGGAGCAGTTGCAAAGGTTAAAGACTTACATCAAGCTTGGGTGTTGTTGAAAAATACTATCTTGGAAGCCCAGACCAGCTGTATTCCACGCTTTAAGAAAAGTGGAAGGAAGTCCAAAAAACTGCCAGCATGGTTTAAAGGTGAGGTCAGAGAGGCGGCTGTTGCCAAAAAAGCATCTTTCAGGAAATGGAAAAAAGAGCCAAACGACGAAACCTGGAAACAGCACAAGCACTGGCAGGTCAAATGCAAGGCATTGATAAAGAACGCAAAGGGAGAATTTGAGAAGAAGCTTGCTGCGGAAGCAAATTATATAACATGTATGTTTGACATTACTTCATGTATATAGTTTTTCTATTCATTGAGCTATCCTAATGTTTAAAAGTGTTATCTCACAGTTTTATGTATACAGTTATTATTGTTCTACTTATTGAGTTATCCTAATGTTCTAATGTTATTATCCTACAGTTTTATGTAACTGCTAAACGTATGCAGAGTTAATTGTTAGATGTAAACCGCTGCTGATCACTGGAAGGAGCGGTATAAAAATGTGCTAAAATAAAAATAAAATAAATAAATAAAATAAAAACGCGAAATAAAGATTTTTTTCAAGTACATTCGTAGCAAAAAACCTGTGAGAGAGTCAGTTGGACCATTAGATAATAGAGGAGTTAAAGGGGCACTAAGAGGCGACAAGGCGATAGCGGAGAGACTGAATGAATTCTTTGCTTCGGTCTTTACTGAGGAAGATGTAGGGATGTTACCCATGACTGAAGTGGTATTTAAAGGTGCAGAAGAATTGAAGGAAATATCGATACATCGGGAAGATGTATTACAACTATTAGATAAACTGGAGAGTAGCAAATCACCTGGGCCGGATGATATACATCCAAGGGTGTTGAAAGAACTGAAATATGAGATTGCAGACCTGCTATTAGTAATCTGTGAACTATCATTAAAATCATCCTAATACCTGAAGATTGGAGGATCGCCAATGTAACACCAATTTTTAAAAAGGGTTCCAGGGGTGATCCGGGAAACTACAGACCGGTGAGCCTCACATCAGTACCGGGAAAAATGGTAGAAACCATCATAAAGAATAAAATTACTCAGCATGTAGATAGTCATGGCCTAATGGGAGGCAGCCAACATGGCTTTGGACAAGGAAGATCTTGTCTTACTAATCTGTTATGTTTTTTTGAAAGTGTGAATAAACAGGTGGACAAAGGTGAGTCGGTTGATATAGTGTATCTGGACTTTCAGAAAGCCTTTGACAAGGTCCCTCATCAGAGACTTTTGGCAAAACTAAAGAGTCATGGGATAGGAGGCAGTGTACTACTGTGGATCAGGAACTGGTTAAAAGATAGAAAGCAGAGGGTTGGGCTGAATAGCCAATTTTCCCAATGGAGGAAGGTGAATAGTGGTGTACCCCAGGGATCTGTGCTGGGTCCGCTGCTTTTTGACATATTCATAAATGACCTGGAAAGTGGAATAACGAGTGAGGTTATCAAATTTGCAGATGACACAAAACTATTTAAAGTTGTTAAAACCCAAGAGGATTGTGGAAAATTGCAAGAGGATCTTGCTAAATTGGAAGACTGGGCATCAAAATGGCAGATAAAATTTAATGTGGACAAGTGCAAAGTTATGCACCTAGGGAAGAACAACCCAAACTATGGTTACACGATGTAAGGTTCCACATTAGGAACCACCACCCAGGAAAAAGATTTAGGCGTCATTGTGGATAACATGTTAAAACCCTCGGGCCAGTGTGCAGCAGCAGCCAAGAGAGCAAATAGAATGCTAGATATGATAAGGAAAGGAATGGAAAATAAAACAAAAGATATTATAATGCCTCTATACCGTTCCATGGTGAGACCGCACCTTGAATATTGTGTGCAATTCTGGTCACCTTATCTTAAAAAGGATATAGCGTTATTAGAAAAGGTTC
The DNA here is from genome assembly GCA_033557465.1 of Ichthyophis bannanicus. Classification (NCBI taxonomy): domain Eukaryota; kingdom Metazoa; phylum Chordata; class Amphibia; order Gymnophiona; family Ichthyophiidae; genus Ichthyophis; species Ichthyophis bannanicus. The sequence continues at coordinate 416,523,108 of CM066036.1, read as the reverse complement.
AGAGAAGAGCCACCAAAATGGTAAAGGGGATGGAAGGATACTCCTATGAGGAAAGGCTAAAAAGGTTAGGGCTCTTGAACCTGCAAAAGAGACGGCTGAGGGGAGATATGATAGAAGTCTATAAATTAATGAATGGAGTGGAACGGGTAAGCGTAGATCGATTGTTTACGTTATCAGAATATAGAAAGACTAGGGGACATGCAATGAAGCTACAGGGTAAACTATTTAAGACTAATAAAAGAAAATATTTTTTCACTCAACGGGTAATCAAACTCTGGAATTTGTTACCTGAGGATGTAGTAAAGGCTGTTAGAGTAGCTGGGTTTAAAAAAGGTTTGGACAAGTTCCTGGAGGAAAGGTCCATAAACCATTATTAAGAAGGGACCCAGGATATCAATGCTTGATCCAGTACAAGCATTGCGGAACCTGTGTCTTTTGGGGAAACTGCTAGGTACGTATGACCTAGATTGGCCACTGTTGGAAACAGGATACTGGGCTTGATGGACCTTGGTCTGACCCAGTATGGCATATCTTATATTCTTATGTTCTTATGACCTCTGGTGGCTAAGGCGAATAGAGATCTGAGAGTGATGTCATTGAAACCTGGACTTTTCATTGGTTCTTTTTCTCCACTAATCTGCTGGTAGGGGGACACAACCCACTTGTCTGGACTGGTCTAGTAGGTCTCAAGGAAAAGACATTAACTGGTAAATAAAATGTCACCTTTGTTTGTGGTCTTTGACATTCAGTAGAGAAGTTCAGACTTGCAGGAAATGTAGTATTAGGGTTATTTCCCTTCATCGTAACATTTCTATATTGCTGTACTACTTAAAATCTTTGTGCACAGGAGATGTTTGGGGCGTTTGTGTGCTGCTGCTGTACTTTTTTAGTGCTTCTAGCTCAAGTGGAACTGGGTCCGAGATCCAGCATTGTCTTCATTGGCCATGTTTCAGCATACACGCCTGCATCAGATGTAATACTCTAACCTCATCAAGGTACAGAATTGTATCAAATACAGCTAGAGAGCTGGAACCCAAAATAGCAACAAACAAAATACCGCAAAAAAGAAAAAAGGGGAGGAAGAGGAAAAAAAGAATTAAAGAACATGAGCACATTTTGGAATAGTCTTTAAAAAACACTAAAGAACATATACCACAGCACCTCTTAACCTTAGGTTCAAGGCAAAATTGCCAGCAGCCTGAAGTACAGAGATTTTTAAAAAATCAGATGTTGAATTACAAATTTACTCTTATAAAATGAGATGCCATATTTAGATGCCCACCTCAAGTGCCCAGGAAGCAAAATGACAGATATGAATTACACATTAGTAATCTATATATATTCACAGGTGAGCAAATTGTTTTTTCTAGTACTTTCAAAAACAGCTTTTCTCTTGTAGTGGGCATTTTCTGTAGATAGTAGGATTGATAAGCACAAAGTGCCTCCTACCTCCCCAAGTGTTACATTCCTTCTTTAGCCTAGGAGCTCACTGAGATGGTGAAGAGACCTCTGCCTACAGGAAAGATCGCGCATGCTCAGAACCGTACTCTTAGTTCTGAGCTCTGGCAGCGCATTTCTGTCCCAGCACCATCAGATGTCGTCCAGTCATGTACCTAATCAATTCTGTTGTCTACAGTAAACACCTGTTACAGGTGAAAAATAATGCTGTACATTTCTTAAAAGATGGAGAACTAAGGGTCAGTAAATTAAGTTGCAAGTTGCGAGATCTTTTTGCTGGATTAACGCAATTCTCCCTTCTCTTGATGGTGGACATAGTTCTCAAAAGCTAGTTATAGATGGATTGAGTTAGTCTTACCAAAAAGCTCTTGCTGTAACTTGTCTCTTTGCCCTTATTTCAACAACGATGATTCTTTCACAGCATCAGTTCTCGTTTCTAGAAGCTCTTGCTTTAAACAGTTTTGATGATGAGCTTTGTTGGCCACAGATACCATTCCAGCAGTTTCTCATTAATATATCTGGCAGCTTGTTGTAGTGCTGTGATTGTTCAATTGCCTTTTTATTGCCATAGACTGCATCCTGATAAAATCAAGAGCAAAGATCACATTTGTAGATGATCAGTTTTGAACACTAGGGGCCCGATTCTGTGCCACGAATAGCGGGGATGAGCATCCCAACAGGACAGGTGCCTTCTCCAGCCGCATCTAACTTCCCTGACTGTTGTGCGGGGAAGTTGGGTGGGGAAGGGGCGACTTGGGGACAGAGTCTGGGTGGTCACAGGCCCTGGACCTAGAGGGCCAATTCTAATGTCGGCCCTGTACATCCAGGACTGGCGACATCTGCAGAGAAGTTATTCCACCTCTGAGGTGAAATAACTTCCCTGGACGTTTTTTGTTTGTACTGCCGGGGCGCGGGGGGGCTGGAGGACATTTCTGCAGCCCGACCCTGGCCTTAGGAGGCCAGATCGGGGGTTGGGCTGCGGGGAATAAACACTTTTATCCAGTGGCCAGCATCACGGCTTTTAAATGGATCTGCGGTGCCCTGGCAACTGGACACCATTTAAAAGCCCTAACTGGGTTAGTCAGGCAGGTCATGTACGTGCAGGCCGGACTGAATTGCAGTACGGTCTGCACATACATGACTGATCGTGATTCGGATCCTGCGGGGCTAAACGTGTCCTGCGGGATCAGAATTGTGATCCCTTCTTTACATCCCGGTTCAGACCAGACATACAGAGGGGATCTACATCCGGAACGGAATGAGTCCTTAAGTGTTTTTGAAGCACCTGCTCTATAAGTTGGCTGCTTCAAGTTCTTTTATCAGACTTTATCAGTAGGTAACTGCAAAGGAACGGAAAAATGCAAAAAGGTTCTATTTTAACTGAGGAACACATTAACATTGTTTAAAAAAGGATGTCACAAGTTCAAGTAAAGCAGGAAAAATATGACTAAACTGGACTTTCAGAGAGTTAGTTGCCTTAGAGGGTAATCTTATAAGAGAATCAAGCATGTAGAAAAGTGCTTGATGTGTCAAGTACAAATGCAATGCCTGCCATTGAGTCATTGCTGACTCCTGGTGACTTGGCAGCCCCTGGGTTTTCTTGGCAAGGTGTGACCAGAAATAGATGGTCAAGCCTTTCTTCTGAGGCAATGAAGGGTAAAGTGATTTGCCCAAGGCTGTAAGGGGTGCCCCAGTGGGAATCAAACCCTGGTTTTACTCCCAGCAAAAGCAAAACATTGGAAACAGCCACACTTTTGAACAACACATCAATGGCAAGCGGGAAGGGGCGTATAGAATAAAATCCATGCAAAAGGCAGTTCAGTCATTCAGCAAATGCTGGAAAGCAATGAGTACAAGTGCTCAAAGCCTAACCAACAAGGTTCCTGATCTGGAAGCCCTAATGGTGGAAATGGACTTGGAGATGGTGGCCATTACAGAAACATGGCTTAACAAGTTGCATGAATGGGATATGGCCATAGCTGGCTATAATCTATTTAGAAGAGATAGAGAGGATAGAAAAAAAGGAGGAATAGCCCTGTATGTCCAAAGCAATATTAAAGCTGCTGAAATGCAGGGGACATGGGGAAAAGAAGAAGCGCTTTGGATTGTGTTGGAAAGAGGAGAACGGCACTGTTATCCATACTGGTGTGGTCTATAGGCTTCCAACTCAAACCAAAGAAATGGACAGCGAATTGATGTTGATATTGCAAAGATAGCCATGAAGGGTGACGTGATCATATTGGGTGACTTTAATCTACCCAATGTGGATTGGAGTGCTCTTTCTGTAAATCTGGAAAGAAGTAAAAAAAATTGTGGCTGCCTTCCAAGATGCATTACTTAAACAAATGGTGATGGAACCGACCCGGAAGATAGTATGTCGAATATCCAGGTGGGTTCCCATATGATCATAACACAGTGTGGTTTGAGATAAAAGCTAAGGTAGAATCCAATCACAGCAAGCTCAAAGTCTGAGACTTCAAAAACGCTAACTTCAGTAAAATGGCCCAGTACCTGAAGGAGGAGTTGGTAGGGTGGGATAAGGGAAGTGGAATTGCAATGGGCTAACTAAAGGAGGCAACAAAAGATGCAACAGAGACATATGTAAGGAAAATAAATAAAAACAAGAGGAAAGGGAAACCTATTTGGTTCTCCAAAGAAGTGGCTGCACAAATAAAGACAAAAAATACAGCTTTCACAAAATTCAGAAGCTCGCAAACAGAAGAACAGAAAAGAATACAAGATCAAACTAAAAGAGACAAAAAGAGAAATAAGGATAGCAAAATCAAAGGCAGTAGAAAAAATGGCTAAAGATGTGAAGTGTGGCGACAAACCTTTTTTCAGGTATATTTGGGAGAGGAGGAAAATTAGAGGTGGAATTGCGGGACTCAAAAGTGCTGGGAACGGATTTGTGGAAAGTAACATTGAAAAAAACGACAATGCTAAACAAATACTTCTGCTCTGTTTTCACTAGAGAAAATCCTGGAGAAGGACCACCTGTGATTGATAAATATACAAATGGGAATGGAGTAGATACCACAACATTCACAGATGATGATGTGTTAGAACAGCTTGCAAAACTGAAAATGGACAAGTCTATGGGACCAGATGGGATACACCCCAGGATACTGAAAGAGCTCAGAGAGGTTCTTGCAGGTCCTTTAAAGGATGTTTTTAATAGATCCTTAGAGACAGTAGAAGTTCCACAGGACTGGAGAAGGGCTGATGTGGTACCTCTCCACAAAAGTGGTAATAGGGAAGAAGTGACAAACTACAGGCCAGTAAGCCTTACCTCGGTGGCGGGAAAAGTAATGGAGGCACTCCTGAAAGAGCAAATAGTGGACTTCCTCGAAACCAAAAGGTTGCATGATCCAAGGCAACATTGTTTTACCAAAGGACGATCTTGTCAAACAAGCCTGATTGAGTTCTTTGACTGGGTGACCAGAGAACTAGATCAAGGGCATGCGATCGATGTGATCTACCTAGATTTCAGCAAAACCTTTGATACTGTTCCTCATAGGAGGCTTCTCAATAAACTCAAGAGCTTGGGGATGGGTCCCAAGATGGTGAACTGGATCAGAAATTGGTTGGTTGACAGACGTCAGAAGGTGATGGTAAACGGAACTCACTCGGATGAAAGGAATGTGATTAGCGGTGTGCACCAGGGTTCGGTCCTGGACCGGTACTGTTCAATATATTCATGAGTGATATTGCCAAAGGGCTGAATGGAAAAGTCTGTCTTTTTCAGATGACACCAAAATTTGCGACAGAGTGGACTTCCCTGAGGGGAGTGGAGAACATGAAGAAAGATCTACAAAAGCTGGAAGAATGGTCTAATGCTTGGCAGTTAAGATTTAATGTGAAGAAGTGCAGTGTCATGCACTTGGTAAGCAGAAATCCAAGGGAATTGTATGCGATAAGGGATGAGAGATTGGTGTGCACAGACCAGGAGAAGGACCTTGGAGTGATTGTGACAATCTCAAGATGGCGAAACAATGTGACAAAAGCCAGAAGGATGCTGGGTTGCATACAGAGCAATTATCAACAGAAAGGAAGAGGTACTAATGCCACCTATACAAGTTGCTGGTGAGGCTTCACTTGGAATAAATATTGTGTTCCGTTTTGGAGACTGTATTTGCAAAGGATATAAAAAGGCTGGAAGCAGTTCAGAGGAAGGCCACCAAAATGATTTGGAGCCTGTGTCAGAAGACTTATGAGAAGAGACTTGAAGACCTAAATATGTACACTCTGGAGGAGAGGAGGGACAGGGGAGATTATGATTCAGATCTTTAAATACTAAGAGTATTAATGGACAAATAAACCTCTTCCAAAGACAGGGAAGCTGTAAACTAGAGGGCATAACATGAAGCTGCAAGGGGGTAAACTGCAAGGCAATGTCAGGAAATACTTTTTCACTGAAAAGGTGGTGGATATGTTAGTGAGAAGAGGAAGGGCAAAAATGGTATTGTCAGACTCAAGGGTGCAGGGGAGGAATATGTAGAAGCTGATAAGGATAAAACAGAATTGCTTAACCAATATTTCTGTTATGTGTTCACTGATGAAGAACCAGGAGCAGGACCTCAGAAAACACCCACAAACAGGAACAGAAGCAAGGGACATCTTGAACAATTTTCAGAAGACTGTGTTCGTGAGAAACTAGCTCAACTTAAAGTAGACAAAGCGATGGGACCGGATGGGATACACCCTAGAATACTGAGGGAACTTGGGGACGTTCTAGCAGTTCCACTGACTGACCTTTTCAATGCCTCGTTGGAGTCGGGAGTGGTGCAAAGGACTGGAGAGAGGCTCATGTGGTGCCTTTACACAAAAGCGGAAGTAACGATGTGGTTGAAAACTACAAGCCGGTTAGTTTAACTTCGATGGTGAGTAAATTATTGGAAATGCTGCTGAAAGAGAAAATAGTGAGGTTTCTGGAGTCCAGCGGATTACAGGATCCGAGGCAGGTCTTGTCAGACAAATCTGATTGATTTCTTTGACTGGGTGACCAGGGAGTTGGACCGAGGGAGAGCCCTAGATGTGGTGTATTTGGATTTAAGTAAAGCCTTTGACACTGTTCCTCACAGGTGACTTATAAACAAACTGAGCACCCTAGGGATGGACCCTAAAGTTACTGCTTGGGTTAGAAATTGGTTGGGTGGGAGGCGACAAAGAGTACAGGTAAATGGAGCTCACTCTGAGAAGGATGTTACCAGTAGTGTGCCCCAGGGATCTGTTCTTGGTCTGATTCTTTTTAACATCTTTGTTAATGATATAGCGGAAGGGCTGTCGGGTAAGGTCTGCCTCTTTGCGGATGATAGCAAAATCTGCAATAGAATAGACACCCAGGAAGGTGTTGATAACATGAGGAGGGGATCTAGTTAAGCTTGAAGAATGGTCTAGAATTTGGCAGCTGGGATTTAATGTTAAAAAATGTAAGGTCATGCATTTGGGCTGCAGCAATCCAAGGGAGCAATACAGTATAGGAGGTGAAGTACTTTTGTCCACTAAAGAAGAGCGGGACCTAGGCATGGTTGTGTCTGATGATCTTAAAGTAGCTAAACAGGTAGAAAAGGCGACGGCAAAAGCTAGAAGGATGCTTGGGTGCATACGGAGAGGAATGGCTAGCAGAAAAAAAGGAGGTGATAGTGCCTCTGTATAAGTCTTTGGTGCAACCTCATTTGGAGTATAGTGTGCAATTCTGGAGACCGCACCTTCAAAAGGATGTGAACAGGATGGAGTCGGTGCAGAGGGTGGCTACTAAAATGGTTAGTGGTCTTCATTATAAATCATATGAGGACAGACTTAAGGATCTTAATATGTACACCTTAGAGGAAAGGCGGGATAGAGGTGATTGGGATGTTTAAATACCTCCATGGCATAAATGTTCAGGGAGAGAGCCTCTTTCAATTGAAAGCAAGTTCTGCTACAAGGGGACATGGGATGAGGGTGAAGGGGGATAGATTCAGGAGTGATTATACGGAAATATTTCTTTACTGAAAGAGTAGTGGATCCGTGGAATAGTCTCCCAGTGGAGGTGGTAGAGATGAGGACAGTAACTGAATTCAAAAAAGCATGGGACAAACACCGAGGATCTCTAAAGGTAAAAAGGGGACTGTTGTAGTTGTTGATATGGAAGGACAGGCTATATAGGCCATGTGGTCTTTTTCTGTCGTCATATTTCTATGTTTCTATGCTTGAAATGCCCTCCTGATGGAAGTGGTAGGGACAAACACAGTGACAGAATTCAAAATGGCATGGGACTGACACAGTGATCCCTTTATAGCAACAGGATAAAATCAAAATAAGCATAACTATCTCTTATATCTGAACAAACAGGGGTGACGTACATGGAGCAGTGGGTACACCCCAAAACAAAGGCATGGGGAGGGGTGACCTGCACGGAGCGGCAAATGCACCTATTCTTGCCGCCTTGCTGGGTAGACTAGATGGATCATACTGGTCTTTATCTGCCGTCATATACTATGTTACTATGTCTCTTGGTTACCAGGCCGCTGCTCTAACTACTAGGCTGCTACTCCCCTCCTTGTGCTCAAGGAGGCTCTTACAAAGTTGTTTAGGGGTATATGTGTTTGAAAATAAGCACAGAGAAACACAGCACCTACTTTTATGTGATGTACGCATAGGCACTCTCTGGGGATGAGAATAGAAGGAGCAGGGGTGGGATTGGCACTTCGGCACGTGTGTGTATTTTATAAAACATGTGCTTATTATTTCTGTTGTATACATGCATACAATTATGCCCACCTCGGAGCAGGTATAAATGTGTGCATCTGCCTTCTCGGGGGTCATTTTATAAAACCTTTCCTGCCCAGGCACCCTGTTATAAAATTACACTCTTAATCGATAAAAGTTGAAGTAACAGAGGCTGGTGGCATGTCGTAGACTACCAGATCTATTGAGCTTTCAAGGGCAAGCATGCACCTGCCAGAGTGGACTATTGTCCTCAAAAGTCCATGCCTCAGTAAATCTCTTAATCTGTAAAGGTGCTACCAGCTTCTCTCTGTTAAATTGATGATGAAAAAAATCAGCCTGTTTTCCACTTTAAAAACATCAAATTGATGGCTTGCTGTTCCTTCAGCAGATGTATATCCCAACTCATGATGACAGCATTCTCTCTCATGAGTTAAATCAGTGTTTCTGCACAGCTAACTAACTGGTAGTTGTGTTCAAATTTCATGTCAGGGTGCACAGAATTATTTGATAGTGCTATTTTTCATACGTGGTGCAAAGTAACTTTAAATCTTCTGGTCTTTCCTATGGGACGGCTACTGTGTGGTGGTTTACCTCCCTCTTAGAGAGCGGTGCCACAAGATATGGGCTCTGTGTTTATTGCCCAAATGTTGGGGCTGAGTTAGTGCTCAACAGCTGGGCTGTTGCTGTGCTTCTCTTAAGTGTAAGTTACATGATCAAGAAGGAACAGTTTAGCGCAGTTGACTTTTAAGTCATTCACGGTAGCTGTTTGTTTTTTCTCTGGAACCGTATCTTGATAGCTTTATCCTGTAATGATGGCCTTATCAATTGTCAGTGTTCTTTAGAAAATAAAAAAATATAAAGTTGTCAGTCACTGGCAGTGTGAGTCTATCCCTAGAATTAGCTTCCAATTAGCAAACCATTTCATGCATACTTGAACTATTAGCATCATGAGTAGTCAGGATGTATTGTTTCATGATAGACCAATACTATGCAAAGTTTGTAGAGAGAAAGCATTTTATGTACTGCAGGTTGCAGGCAACAACTCTTCATTTCAAGGAGTTGTTCTGTGCTATTCTGTCACCAGTCCAAGTCACAGCATTATAGTCGAGCCTTTTCTCTTATCACATCTGTCATTTTTCAATAATGAACCAGATAACTGTTTTATTCTTATAGATGACTAAAATGCTGAAGGTAATTATAGCATTCCTAACATTAAACATTCTCCATCAACTTAGATGTGATTACGTTAAAGGTCAGGTGTCCGCTCGTATCAGTAAACTGATCCCATCAGCATGTAAATAGCAGAATTCATTTAGTATTTTCAAGCATAATTAGGAGGTGTTGAATCTTTAAACAGATTCCTCTCTTTTTGAGACAAAAAGGTTAAAGACTTTTTACACTGTAGTCTAAGACAAGGAAATTTATAGTCTACCTTTTGTTTTATTCTCTTTTGTGTTGCTGGATGTTTCAGGTAATAATGAAAAGACCCTTTGCTGAAGCGTACCTGTAAATGTGTGCACCCAAAAGAATGTGACCCGCATTCAGTTTTGAGAGTAGAGGGGCGAACTCTGGTTAATCTATGGGTAAGCTTTGTTTCTCACAGAAATAACAAATTTCTGCTGAGAAGCAGTCTGTGGCCTTCATCAAAAGGTATATGGGGACACAGCGCTGTACCTAGCCCTGTGCAAAGGGTGCAGCCGCACAGGGCACAAAAGATTAGGCATGCATTTGGGGTTGCTGGCCTCTGCTTCCCCCCCCCCCCCCCCCCAATGCTGCCTGCCCTTGCCCCGCTGTCGCTGTCTGTGTTCCCTGGTAGCAGCAGTGGAGCAGACCTGATCTCAAATTGAAAAAAAAACCATGCAGGTCTTTCCGACTCCGCGCTTGCAGGAAAGGGCTGATCCCTCCCTCCTCTGACGTAGGCTCGTGTCAGGAGGGAGGGACCAGAGAAGCCATTCAAACATGGGTCTTTGCAACTCCGCACTTGAATGGCTAGTCTGGTCCCTTCTCTGACATGAGCCTACGTCAGAGGAGGGAGGGATCAGACCTGTGTGCAAGCGCAGAGTTAGAAAGACCTGCGTGGGTTTCTTTTTTTTTCAATTTGAGATCAGGTCTTCTCCACTGCTGCCATCGAGGAACACAGAAAGCAGCAGCAGGGCAAGGGCAGGCAGCGTGGGGGGAGCTGGCTGGACATGGAGGTGTGAGGTAAGATGGGGAGGTGCTGGGCATGGGACAAATGTGATGGGGGGGGCCATCCCAGATTGCAAGTCGCACGGGGCCCATTTATGGCTTGGAAGGCCCTGTAGGGACAGACTTAAAGATATGAATACTTTGGAAGAAAGTCAGGAGAGGGGAGATATGATAGCATAGGATGAAGGCAAAAGGGGAGTAATCTGAGGAATTATTTCTTTAGGGAAAGTGTTAGATGAGGTGGTAGAGATGAGGAGTCTTATCCAAATCCAAGGTGACATGGGACAGCGAAAAGATTAGTAGTTGGTATGGAAGGGCAGACTGGATTAGGCATATGGTCTTTAAGTGCCGTCATTTTTCTTTGTTTATATGTTGGGTGCTCTTAAAAGTAGGGTTGGTGGGTGAAAATGGGAGGAATCTTAAACTCCTGATTAAATGTACAGGATGCTGGAAGAGTTCATTTTTAGGGAGCAATTTTCCCAGTAGCGCATTCCAAAATAAATGTGAAGAAGCACTGGACTGGCATAAGCATTAAAGGAATGATGTGAGAAGGAGAAGCAGAACAAGGATATGCAAAGGGGTTCTGAACTTCTTTGATGTATTTCTGGAGAGAGAGCAATTCTAAGCCTCTGTATTTCAGGTAATTGTGGACTGATAAAGAAAACTGTTTTGATGTAACGCCTTGTAGTTGCTGGGTTAGTCGTAACTGAATTTCCTGACTTTTGTTCATTTTTATCTTTTTGTAAATGAATTTTCTTATCATCCCTCCAGTCCAGTTCCGCACCTCTGGGTAGTGATACCTCTTCCAGGAGCTTGGAGACTGAGCATGTCATCTTCTTGATGACACTAATGTACTTAAGCAGTTGACACCACCTACTAGCCCCAGTATGCTTAGGGACAACTAAGGAGATTAGTTTAGTTAGAGTTTGCTTTTTATTTCCTCTGTTAAGGTGCATGTTTCTTTGTTTTTAAAAGCAGAAAAAAAAATCAGAAGGATCAGAAACAACCCAGGGGACAACAGGGCTGAAGGAAGGTTACTCCTCCTCTCCCCTGCCCCCAGGGTTTTGGGGGGAGTTCTGTGGGGTCCTTCCTCAGTCCGATACTTCTGGCAGCTCCAGAGTCGCCCCCCCCACTGTATTTAGGCGTGATTTCTTCTTCAGGCACACGTGTGTTTTAACCTCCCTCTGTGTTTTGGGCACCTGGGAGAAGCAGCCACCGGAGAATAAAGCAGGATAGAGCAGATTCTTCCTAGGGGGCCATATCCTTTTATTTTATTTTAGTTCAGGTACTCTAGTGCTCCATGCCTGAGCCCATGGAGGTGCACTGTGCTAGGGATCCTTTTACCTATGTGGGTACAGATTGAGGGCGTTCCTGGGGAGTACCCACAGCCCTTCCCACCATGCCGGCCAGACCGTACTGCCAGGTATGGGATGGTATTAAGGAGGGTGAACTCCACTTCATGCCACTTCCTCAAGTTTTGAGCTGTATAACATAAGGAATGCTTAATCTCCAGGAACAAGCAGGAATGAGTCTTCACATATGGGTACGTCGGTACCGACGGAGCCTGCGTGGGAACGCTCCCCAGCATCCAAACAGAAAGCTTTTGGGAGCATCCCACAGCGCCTGCGTGCTGCCTTCCCGCCTTTCCCAACTGCCTCTCCTCAGTTTTCGTTTTTCTGCGGAGCCGACAGGACGTCCTTCTGTCACCGCAGAAAATTCTTTTTATTTTTTAGTTTTCTTGTGGTCGCGGCTGCCTTTCCCGATGCCACCGGTACTGCCGGTGTTTCATTTTTATTTTTTCTTCATATTCCTGTTAGGGAATATTTTTTCCCTCTTAGTGCCTGACGGGGTTTTTTCACGGCCTGCTAGGCCTACCCCTCTTTTCCTCATGGAAACGACAGCCACTATTCCTAAGAAATGTTTTAACTGTGACGGTACAAAATTGATTTTAGATACTCATAATTGGTGTCTACCCTGCTTGGGTCCTGACCATTTTCCTCTGGAGTGTCCCTCCTGTAAAACTATAGTAGGAAGAAGTCTTCAGCATTGAGTTTCCCTCGATACACGGTCCCCATCCAACTTCAGGGCACCAACCACCCCTTCTTCACAGGATCGGGTAACCCAAAAACAGTCTGTTAAGACTAGCCAGTCCTCGAATGGTAGATCTCATGCACAGCATAGAGATGCCTCTGGCCTTACCTTCGAGAACACACTGGCTTTAAAATCCCGGTGGGAGTCTTCGGCCTCCAAATCCTGTGTGGGGTTTCAGGTTGTTCCTGAGGTTCACCCCTCACAGAACATACCTGAGCCATGCTCGGTGGTGGCATCCGCTTCGAGCGGTACCGATACCTCGGCATTGGCAATGGTGTTGGATGAAACATTCCTCACCAAAGATCATAGTCTGGTGTCCTCGGTACCTACGGGCCCGTTGGATACGCTGCAGACTGATCTTCTAGTATCGGTATCGAGTCCAGTACCGGTACTGGTACCAACGTCGGTACCCTCCAGATGTGCATTGATAGACTCGCTTCTTTCGATGCCGAGTCTGGAATCGATCTCTAGTCTGGAAGACTGGGTACCGACTCGCCTTGGTACCGACACCGGACGGTACCGAAGGCACGCTTCCGATGGTCCACGCTCTGTTCTATCGATACCGTTAGAGCCGTCACCGGTTGGCCTTCTTCCACCGGTATTGGATACGGTACCGGAGTCGGTACCGGTATCCATTTTACCATCGATGTCGGTGCCTTCCATGCTTCTTTCTTCAGGCTCGCTTCCCTCGGTACCGAGCCTGGAATCGATCCCTGGCATGGATGATGCGCTACCGACTGTAGCTGGTTCTGACCTCCTACGATACCGGCAACCATCCTCTAAGGATCCCATACTCCACCCTTTAGGATCTTATACTCCTCTAAAATTGGATAGATCCCTGGGTGTCAATGCCAGTTCTTCAACAGATCTAGCCTGTCCTCCTCTTCCAAGAGGATTTCCCTCTGGGGATTTTTCTTTTCAAGCTTTTCTGCTGGATATGGCAAAATCACTTGCCATTTCTATACCTGGACAGGATCCTACACAAAGGAATACAGAATCCCTGTATATTCCTGGCAGTGCAAAGGACAACATCATGCTTCCTGTGCATCAGTCCTTGCAGGATCTCCTCTTACGAATGTGGGAAGCTCCTTTAATGGTACCCCCACCTTCTAGGGCAACTGATCTTCTATATCAAGTGCCCCCCTCTCCAGGTTTTCAAAGGACTCAACTTCCTCATCATTCCATTGTTGTAGAATCAGCAATGAGGTGTATTAAGAGCACTAAGAAGCACTCTTCTTACCCGCCAGGTCGCGAGTCTAAGACTTTAGATGCCTTTGGACGCCAAACCTTCCAGGCATCCATGCTTTCAGCAAGAATTCTCTCATATATTTTCTATATGGGATTATCTCTTGAAGAGGTCATAAAGAAATTACTGTTTTTGACTCCTTTTCTTCAAGAGCCCAAAAGAGCAGACTATACCTTACTGGTTCGCCATGCTCAGAATATCTCTAGGTTCCTCACTTGTGCTTCCCTAGACTCCTTTGAGTCTGTTAACAGAACTTCTGCTATAGTTATAGGAGCATGACGTAAAGCCTGGCTCCAAGTTTCAGACTTGGACAAATGGGCACAAGAAAGACTGGGAAATACTCCTTGCACTGGAGAAATTCTCTTCAACAAGGAGTCTTTGCTCCAGGTTGCTCAGTTAACCACTGACATTCCTGTTCTCCAGGACCAAGCAGGAAGTCAGTCCTCACTTATGGGTGACGTCGGCGCCGACGGAGCCCTCGCGGAGCAATTTTCCCCAGCTTTCAAAGAAAGCCTTTGGGAATTGCAGCGCGCATGCGCGGTCGTCTTCCCGCCCGAAGGTGCCATCTTAGCCAGTCTTCTTTTTTCCGCGGAGCCCTGCAGACGTCCCCGTCTTGTCCCCGCGAAAAAGTTGATTTTCCTCTTTCTTTTATACTTTTTTCTTTCGGTTCGACGCCGATCGTTTTCCCGCCCGGACTCGCGACGCCGGTCTCGAGTCCTCTAGCGTTTTTTATTTTTTTCTGACTTAGTCAGCTTTCATTTTCGTTTTCCCTGGCAGCCCGGTCCTTTGACCTCGCAGGGGCCCTTTTTCCCCCGATGGCTGCCAGTGGCTTTAAGCGGTGTGGTCGGTGTGACCGAAATATGTCACTAACCGACACACACGACTTTTGCCTCCGCTGCTTGGGCCCGGATCATGAGGAACTGATCTGTGGGCCCTGCAGCAAACTGTCCTCGAAGGCGTTGAGAAGTCGGCGGCATCAGCGCGAGAGAATCTTCGCTGACCCCAGCCGTACCCGGACCTCGTCGGAGGCCTCCGTGTCAAAGGGCTCCAGCTCGGACCGTCGCCGGAGCTCCTCCGACCGGGGTTCTCCCTCCGGGGACCATCGTCGGAAGGAAAAACCCGCGAGGGCGGCGTCGGTGGACGCTCCTGGCTCCGCGAGGGCCAGGTCGCATAGCCCCGACAGCCGCCCCGGGTCCTTGGAGAAGGAACATCTCCCGAAGCGACCTCGCCTGGAGTCGGAGATGCCTGCCCGGGTAAGTCCTGTAGTCCTTCTGGACTCGCCTCCGCGACAGCCGACGTCGGGCCCGACGCCGTCGGGGCCCGAGTCGGGGGCTGCTGGGTCACCTGAGCTCGGACTCAGGTTGACGGCCTTGGAGAGCAGACTGTCTGCCTTCATGGACCAGCAGCGGGCACTGCTCGCTGGCCTCGCTGGCGCCGCTGCCCCGACCGCCGGGACGTCGACGTCCAAGTCGACCCCGGAGACCGAGCCGATCCTCGAGTCAATGAGAACTCGAGTCGATCCTCGGTCGAGGTCACCCTCGGCCTCCCGTTCGGGACCGAGGTCGCCGACGCCGACTCCCTCGACGTCGGGGCGGCTGGCGCCGCACCCTGCCCGGGCCGACCCCACCGAGTCCTCGTCGGAGTCGGTCTGGGAGTCTGAGGAGGAAGAGTCACCTGATTCTTTCCGGACTCGGTGTGTCCCATCGGACTCACCGGGGTCCGAGCCTCGGAAGCAGTCCCCCCCGGAGGATGCCCGGTTCTCGGACTTCGTTAGGGATATGGCCAAGGCTTTGGCCTTCCCTGCGGATCCCGAGGAGGAGCCTCGAGCCGAAGAGCTCGACGCCCTCCAGTATGACTCTCCCGCGAGGGAGCACTTTACTGTGCCGGTTCCTCCTATGCTGGAACGACTACTCTTCCGCATGTGGGAGAGTCCGGCCTCCTCGCCGGTCCTGAGCAAGCGGGTCGATTCTATCTATCGGGTCCGCAAGAGCCCTGGCTTTCAGAAGGCACAGCTGCCACACCATTCCATGGTAGTGGAATCGGCCATGCATCGTCTTAAGAGCCAGAAGATGCACTCCTCGGTGCCTCCTGGAAGGGAGGCCCGTAACCTGGATGGCCTTGGCAAGAAGTGCTTCCAGGGCTCTATGCTCGCATGTCGTGTCCAGACTTACCAGCTCTACATGGGCATGTATCTCCGGGATCTGGCTAAAGAGCTAGCCGGATTTTCCGCTGGTCTCTCCGAGGAGCCCTTGCGGAGGTTCCTAGCCTTGTCCACGGGCATTCGGGAATGCTCAAAGTTCATGTCCCGAGCAGCCTATGATGGCTTTGAGGCCTCGGCTAGAGTGGCCGCAGCCGGCATCGGTGCCCGCCGACAGGCTTGGCTTCAGTCGTCGGACCTTGAGCCCTGGGTACAGGACAAGTTGGTCGATGTCCCCTGCCGAGGCGAAAACCTCTTTGGCAAGCCCATGGCGGAAAAGGCTGCACAAATTGAGACTGAGACTCTCACCAGGACCAGGCTTTCTAGGAAGACCTCCGCCCCTTCCCAGAAAAAGAAGGGCTCGGGAAAAAAGTCCTTTTACCCGAGGAAGGCGGCTGCCTACAAACAGTACCCCCATTATCAGGCCCCTGCAGCTCCCCAACAGGGCCAGCAGGCCAAGGGACGGGGTAACGGGTCCCGTAGGCAGCAAGCCCCCAAGCCTGCACCACCAGCCCCTGCTCAGCAGGGAGGGGGTTTTTGACTCGCTCAGCATAGCCTCTCCCCCCCCGCTGGTCCCTCCCAGCACCGGAGGCCGGCTGGTTCACTTCGCCCACAGGTGGTCCAGCATCACCGCAGATGCCTGGGTGCTTCAGGTCGTGCGAGAGGGCTACCTTCTCCACTTCCATCAGGTCCCTCCCTCCTATTTTCCGGGAGAACCTTCGCGCCCCCCTCTGCACAGGGAGTTGCTCCTTCAGGAGTTAGCAGGTCTTCTGCAGGAACAGGCGGTGGAACCGGTGCCCCACCACCTGAGAGGTCAAGGCTTTTATTCAAGGTATTTTCTGATACCAAAGAGAACAGGGGGCCTCAGACCCATCCTGGACTTGCGCAACCTCAACAAGTTCCTTGTGCGGGAGAAGTTCAAAATGCTTACCCTTGGAATCCTTCTGCCCTACCTCCAGCAGGGAGATTGGCTATGCTCCTTGGATCTAAAGGATGCCTACACGCACATCCTCATCCACCCAAGCCACCGCCAATACCTAAGGTTTGTGGTGGCAGGAAATCATTACCAGTACAGAGTACTGCCCTTTGGCCTATCCTCCGCACCGCGAGTCTTCACAAAATGTCTCGCGGTCGTGGCGGCCCATCTCCGGCTTCACGGCCTCTATGTCTTTCCGTACCTCGACGACTGGCTCATCAGAGCAGCGTCCGCTCAGGAGGTCACCAACGCCACGTGCCGCACGGTGACTCTGCTGCAGCACTTGGGCTTTGTCATAAACTTCGCAAAGTCCACTTTGCTCCCCTCACAGGATCTCGAGTTCATCGGCGCAAGGCTGCACACTCCTCGGGCACGAGCGTACCTACCGCTCGACAGGGCTCAACGGCTCATGGACCTAGCCGACCGCTTTCGCAGCCAGCCCCTGGTCTCCGCCAGGCGCTTCCTGAGACTGCTTGGCCATATGGCTTCCACCGTCCATGTGACCCCCAATGCCCGCCTGAACATGCGGTCTGCTCAATGGTGTCTCCGCCAGCAGTGGCGACAAGCCACAGGCGGCCTGGCAGACCTAGTGCGCGTATCCGAGCCGCTGCTCTCGTCTCTCCGGTGGTGGCTCCGGCAGCCGAACCTGATATTCGGAATGCCTTTCCAGTCACCTCAGCCGACCCGGGTGCTGACCACCGATGCATCCCTCCTGGGCTGGGGAGCACATTGCCAAGAGGCACGTACTCAGGGCCTCTGGACCACGTGGGAGTCTGCTCAGCAGATCAACTTCCTGGAGCTCAGGGCGATCCGCCTCGCTCTCAAGGCCTTCTCCCACCTGACTTCCCAACAGTCCGTCCTTGTCCAGACGGACAATCAAGTTGCCATGTTCTACGTGAACAAGCAGGGGGGCACGGGCTCCTTCCTCCTCTGCCGGGAGGCACAGAAGCTCTGCTCTTGGGCCGTCAGTCACGGCATTCTCCTCAGGGCAGTTTATCTCCCGGGCCAAGAAAATTGCCTTGCAGACAAACTCAGCAGGGTCCTCCAGCCGCACGAGTGGCGTCTGGATCCCTTGGTAGTTCAGAAGCTCTTCCTCAAGTGGGGTCTCCCCACGGTGGATCTCTTTGCCAGTCCTCACAACCGGCAGCTTCCTCGCTTCTGCTCTCGTCAGCCACACCCCCTTCGGGTTGCGGCGGACGCCTTTCTGATCTCGTGGTCGGGGAGCCTTCTGTACGCTTTCCCTCCCATCCCGCTGGTCTCTCGGACTCTTTTCAAGGTTCTCCGAGACAAAGCCTTCATGATCCTGGTGGCCCCTCGCTGGCCCAGGCAGCCGTGGTTTCCTCTCCTGCTGCAACTGGCGGTGGAGGGCCCAATCCCTCTGGGGATACAACCGGATCTCCTCACTCAGGATCAGGGGTCCCTTCTGCACCCCAACCTCAGGTCTCTCAACCTTATGGCCTGGCTGCTGAGAGGGTAGTCCTTGCTCCCCTTCTCCTGCCGGCGGAGGTGGAGGAGGTCGTCTTAGCTTCGCGACGGCCTTCTACCCGCAAATGCTACGCCCTTAAATGGCGTCGCTTTGCAGTCTGGTGTACCCAACAGTCTCAGGATCCCTTCTCCTGCCCGGTGTCGGTGATCTTGCAGTACTTGCTGCACCTCTCTAATCTGGGACTTAAGTCCAACTCCGTCAAAGTTCACCTCAGTGCTCTTTCAGCACATCATGTGCCAGTGGACGGCAGACCTCTCTCCAATGACCCTCTCGTAGCGAGGTTTCTCCGAGGTCTCCTTCTACTTAAACCACCTCTGCGCCCGCCAGCGCCTGACTGGGACTTGAATGTGGTTTTGCAGCGGATCACCTGTCCGCCTTTTGAACCTATGGCTACCTGTTCTCTACGTTTTCTGTCTTGGAAAACACTGTTCTTGATAGCCCTCACTTCCGCTAGGCGCGTAAGTGAATTGCAGGCCCTCGTGTCTGATCCCCCCTACACTCGATTCTACAAGAATAGGGTAGTCCTACGGACTCACCCAAAGTTTTTGCCTAAAGTGGTCTCCCCTTTTCACATGAATCAGGAGGTGGTACTTCCAACCTTCTTTCCCAGACCACACTCCAGCCGAGCTGAGACGGTCCTCCATACCCTGGACTGTAGAAGGGCATTGAACTTCTACCTTGACCGTACGCGGGAACACCGTAAAGCTGCTCAGCTTTTTGTGTCTTTTGACCCCAATAAATTGGGGCTCCCGGTCTCCAAGCGTACTCTGTCCATCTGGGTGGCGGACTGTATCTCTTGGGCTTATGGGGCAGCCGGACTCGCCTTAGAAAGTCGAGTCACGGCTCATTGCGTTCGGGCAAAGGCCACGTCAGTGGCTTACCTCCGCTCTGTTCCGCTGGCAGACATCTGCCGGGCCGCTACTTGGTCTTCGAGCCAGACTTTTGCGGTCCATTACTGTCTCGAGAGGGAGTCCCGTAGGGACAGTGCTTTCGGACAGGCAGTCCTCCGTAATCTCTTTGAGGTCTGAGCAACTCCTACCCTCCATCCCGGATGTGGGCTACCGGTGGGTGATAATTCAGCGAAGATTCTATCCTTCTGTGCTGCTGAGCTAGAGGGAGCTCATTTTTGTGCTTAGGGTCTCCGGTAGCCTTGAGCTTGGGAGTCCCATAAGTGAGGACTGACTTCCTGCTTGGTCCTGGAGAAAGCGTAGTTACTCACCTGTAACAGGTGTTCTCCAGGAGCAGCAGGAATCAGTCCTCACTACCCTCCCTCCTCCCCTTGGAGTTGCAATCGTCTGCTTATGTTCTTTTTGCAAATTTTTATGCTGTCTTTTTTAGCTATGTCATCTGACTGGCTAAGATGGCACCTTCGGGCGGGAAGACGACCGCGCATGCGCGCTGCAATTCCCAAAGGCTTTCTTTGAAAGCTGGGGAAAATTGCTCCGCGAGGGCTCCGTCGGCGCCGACGTCACCCATAAGTGAGGACTGATTCCTGCTGCTCCTGGAGAACACCTGTTACAGGTGAGTAACTACGCTTTTCCAGAGGCTGTTTTACGCCTTAGAACATAAGAACATAAGATATGCCATACTGGGTCAGACCAAGGTCCATCAAGCCCAGTATTCTGTTTCCAACAGTGGCCAATCTAGGTCATACGTACCTAGCAGTTTCCCCAAGGGACACAGGTTCCACAATGCTTGTATTGGTTCAAGCATTGATATCCTGGGTCCCTTCTTAATAATGGTTTATGGACCTTTCCTCCAGGAACTTGTCCAAACCTTTTTTAAACCCAGCTACACTAACAGCCTTTACTACATCCTCCGGTAACAAATTCCAGAGTTTGATTACACGTTGAGTGAAAAAATATTTTCTTTTATTAGTCTTAAATAGTTTACCCTGTAGCTTCATTGCATGTCCCCTAGTCTTTCTATATTCTGATAAGGTAAACAATCGATCTACGTTTACCCGTTCCACTCCGTTCATTAATTTATAGACTTCTATCATATCTCCCCTCAGCCGTCTCTTTTCCAGGTTAAAGAGCCCCAACCTTTTTAGCCTTTCTTCATAGGAGTAGCCTTCCATCCCCTTTACCATTTTGGTGGCTCTTCTCTGAACCTTTTCTAAAATTGCTATATCCTTTTTAAGATATGGCCACCAGAATTGCACACAATATTCAAGGTGCGGTCTCACCATGGAACGATATAGAGGCATTATAATATCTTTTGTTTTATTTTCCATTCCTTTCCTTATCATACCTAGCATTCTATTTGCTCTCTTGGCCGCCGCTGCACACTGGGCCGAGGGTTTTTAACATGGTATCCACAAGGACGCCTAAATCTTTTTCTTGGGTGGTGGTTCCTAATGTGGAACCTTGCATCGTGTAACCATAGTTTGGGTTGTTCTTCCCTAGGTGCATAACCTTGCACTTCTCCACATTAAATTTCATCTGCCATTTTGATGCCCATTCTTCCAATTTATCAAGATCCTCTTGCAATTTTCCACAATCCTCCTGGGTTTTAACAACTTTAAATAGTTTTGTGTCATCAGCAAATTTGATAACCTCACTCGTTATTCCACTTTCCAGGTCATTTATGAATATGTCAAAAAGCAGCGGACCCAGCACAGATCCCTGGGGTACACCACTATTCACCTTTCTCCATTGGGAAAATTGGCCATTTAGCCCTACCCTCTGCTTTCTATCTTTTAACCAGTTCCTGATCCACAGTAGTACACTGCCTCCTATCCCATGACTCTTTAGTTTTGCCAAAAGTCTCTCATGAGGGACCTTGTCAAAGGCTTTCTGAAAGTCCAGATACACAATATCAACCGACTCACCTTTGTCCACCTGTTTATTCACTCCTTCAAAAAACATAACAGATTAGTAAGACAAGATCTTCCTTGTCTAAAGCCATGTTGGCTGTCTCCCATTAGGTCATGACTATCTATATGCTGAGTAATTTTATTCTTTATGATGGTTTCTACCATTTTTCCCGGTACTGATGTCAGGCTCACCGGTCTGTAGTTTCCCGGATCACCCCTCGAACCCTTTTTAAAAATTGGTGTTACATTGGCGATCCTCCAATCCTCAGGTATTAGAGATGATTTTAATGATAGTTCACAGATTACTGATAGCAGGTCTGCAATCTCAAATTTCAGTTCTTTCAACACCCTTGGATGTATACCATCCGGCCCAGGTGATTTGCTACTCTTCAGTTTATCTAATAGTTGTAGGACATCTTCCCGATGTATCGATATTTCCTTCAATTCTTCCACACCTTTAAATACCACTTCAGTCGTGGGTAACATCCCTACATCTTCCTCAGTAAAGACCGAAGCAAAGAATTCATTCAGTCTCTCCGCTATCGCCTTGTCGCCTCTTAGTGCTCCTTTAACCCCTTTATCATCTAATGGACCAACTGACTCTCTCACGGGTTTTTTTGCCACGAATGTACTTGAAAAGGTCTTTATTTCGTGTTTTTGCTTCCGCAGCAAGCTTCTTCTCAAATTCTCTCTTTGCCTGCCTTATCAATGCCTTGCATTTGACTTGCCAGTGCTTGTGCTGTTTCCAGGTTTCATCATTTGGCTCTTTTTTCCATTTCTTGAAAGATGCTTTTTTGGCAACAACAGCCTCTCTGACCTCAGCTTTAAACCATGCTGGCAATTTTTTGGACTTCCTTCCACTTTTCTTAAAGCGTGGAATACAGCTGGTCTGGGCTTCCAAGATAGTATTTTTCAACAACACCCAAGCTTGATGTACGTCTTTAACCTTTGCAACTGCTCCTTTTAGTTTTTTCTTAACTGTTTTCCTCATTCTATCATAGTCTCCCTTTCGAAAGTTAAGGGGTAGTACTGTGGATTTCCTTACTATCCCTCCTCCACTAATTAAATCAAAGGCGATCATTCTATGATCACTATTGCCAAGTGGCCCCAACACCCTTATCTCTTGCACTACATCTGGTGTTCCACTAAGGACTAGGTCTAATATTGCTTCCCCTCTGGTCGGTTCATGAACCAGCTGCTCCAAGAAGCAGTCATTTATTTCATCTAGGAACTTTATCTCCCTAGCATGTCCTGTTGTGACACTGACCCAGTCGATGCCGGGGTAATTGAAATCACCCATTATTATTACTGCACTGTAACTTTTGCTAGCTTCCTTGATTTCTTTGAGCATTTCATCATCCATTTGTTCATTCTGGCCAGGCGGACGACAGTACACCCCCACTGCCATCGCCTTCCCCTTTTTACATGGAATTTCAATCCATAGAGATTCTACAGCAAATTTTGTTTCTTGCAAAACTTTAATCCTTTCTGACTCAATGCCCTCTCTAACATAGAGCGCAACCCCTCCACCAATTTGATCAGCTCTATCATTTCGATATAGTTTGTACCCAGGTATCACAGTGTCCCACTGGTTGTCCTCCTTCCACCATGTCTCTGATATTCCAATCATATCTAACCTCTCGTTTAGTGCTATATATTCTAACTCTCCCATCTTGTTTTGTAGACTTCTAGCATTTGCATACAAGCATTTTAGAGACTGTATTTTATTCATATTAATTTGGCTATTGGTAGACATGGGTAATTTGGGATCTTTAAGTTCTGTCTGCTCCATACTCGAGGGCATTTGGGCTACTTTACTCTTTTTTGGAACCTCTCTGCTTTTTGTAGTATCCTTCAAGGATACATTCTTCTGAACCATGCGCTCTTGGGCGACTGTCGGCTTTCCCCTATTATCTAGTTTAAAAGCTGCTCTATCTCCTTTTTAAAGGTTAATGCCAGCAGCCTGGTTCCATCCCGGTTAAAGTGAAGCCCATCCCTTCGGAAGAGCCCCTCCTTTCCCCAGAATGTTCCCCAGTTCCTAACAAATCCGAACCCCTCATCTCTGCACCATTGTCTCATCCACGCATTGAGACTCCGGAGCTCTGCCTGCCTATTGGGTCCTGCGCGTGGAACGGGAAGCATTTCGGAGAACACTACCCTGGAAGTTCTGGATTTCAACTTCCTACCTAAAAGCCTAAATTTAGCTTCCAGAACCTCCCTACCACATTTTCCTATGTCATTGGTACCAACATGTACCAAGACAGCAGACTCCTCCCCAGCACTATCTAAGACCTTATCTAGGTGGCGTGTGAGGTCCGCTACCTTCGCACCAGGCAGGCATGTTACCAGGCGATCCTCACGTCCACCAGCCACCCAGCTATCTACATGCCTAATGATCGAATCACCAACTATAACTGCTGTCCTAACCCTTCCCGCATGGGCACTTGGCCCTGGAGAAACCTCCTCGGTGCGAGAGGGGTTTACATCACCTGGAGGACAGGTCCTAGTTACAGGATCACTTCCTGCCACACCAGGGTGATGCTCTCCTGTCACGTGACCTCTCTCCTCCATGGCAACAGGGATGCTGCCAGACTGGAGGTGGGACTTCAGGACTATATCCCTGTAGGTCTCGTCTATGTACCTCTCTGTCTGTCTTATGTTTTCCAAGTCTGCTACTCTAGCCTCTAGAGAACGGACTTGTTCCCTGAGAGCAGAGAGCTCCTTGCACCTAGTGCACACGTAAGACCTCTCACCAGCTGGGAGAAAATCATACATGTGACACTCAATGCAAAAGACTGGAAAGCCCACATCCCACTGCTGGACTGCTGTCTGCATCTTAGTTTTAAGTTTGTGTTTAGATCTTTAAGTTCTATATGTACTAAAGGGTGCAATGGATATTTATACCACTAAAACTGTACCTAAGAAGTTTAATATACCTTGTTCACCTGAAGCTTAATTAATCTCAGGTCCTTGGTGTATGACTGATTTGGGTAATGAGCTTCACCTGAGAGCACCTCCTGTCTTTTAAGTTGTGCAAGTACCTATAAAGCTGTGATTTTCCCAGGGGAGGGTGGGTGGGGGTTGGGAGGGATATAACACTTATTAAAAAAGGGCTGCTACACAGTACCTTGTCCTGTGCTGCTGAGGAAAACTATATTCTGATTTGATTTAAATTATAGCTCTTTGCTGCTACTAGGCTCTAACCTATTATGAAATTTAAACTACAAGCTCTCTGCTGGATTCTAAATTTAACCAGAAAGCTCTCTTCTGTGTTTTAATTTGAAACTAAAAGTACTTTGCTGATGCTAGGCCCTGAGTGACTATGAAATTTAAACTACAGCTGTCTACTGGGTATGAAAGGTAACCAGAAAGTTCTCTTCTGTGTTTTTAAATTGAATCTTAAACTGTTGCTACTAGGCCCTGACTGATTTAACAAAAAAAATAGTGGGTTCACAGATTAATTAGCTTTAAAAGAAAAACAATTCCTTTCAGAAAAATTCCCAGAAGTATATACTCACAATTTCAGATTTCTCTCCAGAAGTAACAGCCCCCCTTTCCAGTCCGTCAAGACAGGGTCACAGAGCTCTGGTTGAGCTATTTATGCTTGTGCTGATGATGTAAGCAGTGACCTACTTCCTGGGTAATTAACAGTCCTTGCTTGGATAGAAGGAGTCTTTCAAAATGGCCTTTTGAACTGCCAGCTGGTGTTAACACCTATTGAAAAAGCTTCACAGGTTGCTTGCCCACTAGGTAGAAGGCCTCTTTGTAAAGGTCTCTAGAAGACTTTATATGCTGCTCAAGGAGAATTGACCTTGTTTTGCCTCTTGTGCTAAGCTATATTCTGATTTGATTTAAATTATAGCTCTTTGCTGCTACTAGGCTCTAACCTATTATGAAATTTAAACTACAAGCTCTCTGCTGGATTCTAAATTTAACCAGAAAGCTCTCTTCTGTGTTTTAATTTGAAACTAAAAGTACTTTGCTGATGCTAGGCCCTGAGTGACTATGAAATTTAAACTACAGCTGTCTACTGGGTATGAAAGGTAACCAGAAAGTTCTCTTCTGTGTTTTTAAATTGAATCTTAAACTGTTGCTACTAGGCCCTGACTGATTTAACAAAAAAAATAGTGGGTTCACAGATTAATTAGCTTTAAAAGAAAAACAATTCCTTTCAGAAAAATTCCCAGAAGTATATACTCACAATTTCAGATTCTCTCCAGAAGTAACAGCCCCCCTTTCCAGTCCCCTAGGAGAAAAAGTTTTATCCATCTTCTGCCCATCATACAGATGTTCCCAAACAGGGGAAACATCGCCCTGGTCTAAAGAAACCACAACCTCAATAGGTTCAGCAAACCCAGCAGTCGCAGGGTTTCAGACATATCATCATTACCTCTCCTGGTTGCTGGTTAGAGTTGCAGTCTGCTTCTTTCCACTTGAAGCATCTGCACTGATTTCTTCCTAGCTTTTCCTAGATCTCTCTTCACGAGACATCTTTCTTTGACTCTGAGTCTTTATGATGATCATGCCTATACTTAACAGGTTTCTCTTCCTTCTGGAGACAGAGAAATGACAACTATCAATAAGACAGTTTCTTCCCTGCATTAGCATGTATCATCTTACTTTTAGAGACTTACTGTATAGTCAACCTCCTTCTTATTACAGCATTCGGTTGTAAGAGTGGCTCTATTACACTGGTAAGCCCCCTATGGTTCTTTACCTATTCCACAGGGGGATCCTCCCTTCCAGAGTTGTCTTCCCCTTTTTGTTACCTTAGGGCAGCTCATCAGACATTGAGGAGTCTTACCACTCCTATGATGTCTGTTTTTTCTTTTTCCCAATCTAAAAAAAAAAAAAAAAGGAGGGAAAAGACATTTTTCTCCGCTGCCTTGGTACTTGCTGCAGATGCAGCAATTCCTAGTGGTCAAGCCACTGGTTCTGTTCACCACACAACCAGGGTTTCTCCTCCACTAGCAATCCTTCTAGCCTCAGTGCTAAACCCCAAACAGGTTTTCAACCTTGTTTGGAAACCCTACTATTACAGACTGGTTGGTTAACTTCTATTCTTCGCCCCTTTGTTCTTGGCAGAATAGTTTACCTTACCCACTGGCTTTAAACAGCCAGTTTTTTCTTCTAACCAACCTGTAGCATGGTCTCTGCAACTCTACAGAGTAGCTTTGCACTATGGGCCCTTGCTAGAGAGCATTAGTATCTCGTCTAGTAGATAACCTCAGATGGTTAGGAGGGATTCCCCCAGTCATGTTCTCAGGACTGGCAGGTGTTCCCTGCCCTTACCATCTCATCTAAAATCTCTTTTGAGGCATAAGACACAGGCCTTTCCTGAAGAATGGCCAATTCCCTGGTTTGGCCCATATCTCCTTTGGACTTTTCGCCAGAGATAGTTGTCTTTCAGTGGCAGCTCAAGGACGCCTGATACCCATCTTGCCCTTATAGACGGGTCACATATGGTATCTTATTCCATTGGCGCCCTCTCTCCATTCACCATACTGCAGTTCTGGAGAGATCTGAATGTTTTGATGCAGTGTCCGAGTGGCTTATGTCTCAAAACCTCCATATTCAACACAAGAAAACGGAGGTAATCTTTATCACGAGAGACCAGAGCTTCACCCTGCCACCCCAAATAAAAGTGAAAGAAGCCGAGCTCCAAACTAAACCCACAATTCGATACTTAGGGGTTACCTTGGATCAACGTCTGGATATGAAGCTACATATATCCAATACTGTTAGGTCAATATACTTCAAAATCCGGTCACTCAGACATCTTCGCTCCTTATTAGACCCATATGACTTCAGGACAATATACCAAGCATTAATCTTACCTCATTTCAACTTTGCCAATGCCATTCTTCAAGGTCTCTCACAATCCATATTAAATCCACTGCAACTTGCCATGAATGCTGCTGCCAGAGTCCTTTTTGGAGCATCGAGAAGTGACCACGTAATGCCTATCCTGATGCAGCTCCACTGGCTCCCCATACATGGAAGACTTTTGTTCAAGACCTTGCTTCTCACATTCAAAGCCATCAATGGCATCACTTCCTCCTCACTAATTGACCTCATTCAGTCCATCCCGCCTAACCGAACGAGAAAATCCACATCCACAAACGCTCTAGTAATTCCAAAGGCATCAACAAAATGCACATTAACAACTTCAAACAGAGCTTTCAGTCTCTATGCTCCAAAATGTTGGAACACATTACCACCAGATATCTGCGCTGTCACCGATCTAGCGCAATTCAGAAAAACACTCAAATTCCACTTATTCCTCCATTACTACCAGATTACCCAGACACCAACTTAATTACGCCTCTTCGATATTAGCCTATCATCTAAGATAGTATCCTAATCCTTAGTACAAAGCTTAGAATAGCCAGACCCCAACTTAACCACACCTTTTGACATTAGCCTACCTTTGAAGATAGTATCCTAATTCTTATTACAAAGCTTACTGTACATATGTTAATTGTTCAAGTTCTTATTTCCCTATGTTATCCAAGTTGATTTTCCTGTTCTATGTAAAACCAAACAGCTTGTGTTATGGTCCTTTGTTTTATGTAAACCGCGCTGATTGTAAATAGTGCGGTATATAAGAGATTGTAATAAATAAATAAATAAAAATCTGGACTTGCTGCCTGCAGACTGAAGTTATCCTCTGCTTTTTTCACTTACTCCATCCTGGTTACTCAAGAGCTCGAATCCTGAAAGGAATCTAGACTCCTTGTCAGAGAGACCTTTCCTCTGACTGTCAGTCATAACCAGGAAAAGAAGATTCTCTATCCATCTATTCAAGCAGGTATCATCCTCCTTGCTATTAGATGAATCTTTCTCTCTCCCCATATTCCTAGGGGGATCCAGTTATATAAGCATCTCTCCATCCACATACCTGGAGACATGTCTATATGCCCACATATATATATATCAATATCTGTGGATCTTCTGCCCATGTATATCTCTCTATATCTATATGCATATATACCCTATACGTGTATATATTTAGGAATATATATATATATATACATACATCTATCTATCTATCTATATATATATATCTGTTG
This sequence comes from Ichthyophis bannanicus, assembly GCA_033557465.1. NCBI lineage: Eukaryota > Metazoa > Chordata > Amphibia > Gymnophiona > Ichthyophiidae > Ichthyophis > Ichthyophis bannanicus. The sequence goes on along the minus strand of CM066036.1, from coordinate 416,494,865 downwards.
AGATATATCCTTCGGGTAGATAGATATCCACACACTTGTCTATCTGTCTGTTTAGGTTCAGATTTCCATATCTTCCTTTATGACCCTAACAGATGGGCACTACCCCTATCCATGCTGTACCAGCATGCTTAGGGTTTTACATATACAACCACTCCCTGTGGTAATTAGTAAACTTTTTTCTTACCATAACCCTTTAGGGTTAGGTACCTCTGAAGCTACCATGTAACTTTTTTCTTTCCTAATTAACCCCATTTAGGAAAGACATTGCGGAACTTCAGTTAATCTAAAGCTTAACTCTTCCTAAGTCTGTCCTTGCTTTCTTATCAGATACAGGGGTCTCCATACCCTTTCTCTCCTACATGGACTAATCCAGTACTAGTCCAGATGGGTCAGATTCTTTTCTTTTGGTCCTAGCATTGTACTGTTCTTGGGCCAAAAGAGTTTAAGCTTTGTCTAATAGTACCTTCTGCGTTTTCCGCTGAAGCCCTACACCTTTATACTACCCCATTTACCCCGGGGCTATTTTCTCACCCTGAAGGGTTCTGACCTCCATTTGTTTTTTCTACAGTTTTATTACCTCTACTTCACAGTGAGGTACTCCTTGAGGATTCTTCACTGGCTCTTCTAACAGATCCATATGAACCTCAATAGACTTTTACTATACCACCAAGGGAGGTCCATATTACAATATTGCACTCAGTATTTTCACTACTAAATTTCATCTCACAGGATCTTCCTCTATAGAGGTCCTGTTCTAGTCCAGCTGTTCCACAGTGCTGTTCTAGTCCAGCTGTTCCACAGCACCTTTCTGTAATTCAGCTCCTACCCTCCATCCCCAGAATGCCTGAGGTTCTGAGGAGTAGCATGGTTCTTTCTAAATTCGCAACATGCTTGGACTCCCTCTAGGCATCTCAGCTTGGGAGTCCCCATATGTGAAGACTCATTCCTGCTTGTTCCTGGAGATAGCACAGTTACTTACCTGTAACAGGTGATCTCTGGGAACAGCAGGAATAAGTCTTCACAACCCACCCACCTCACCTAGGAGCTGTATCTCTCTATCTCTATCTTTCCCTTTCTTTCGCTCTCTCTCTCTCTTTGTCTCAGCTTTAAAACTTAACTGAGGAGAGGCAGTTGGGAAAGGCGGGAAGGCAGCACGCAGGCGCTGTGGGATGCTCCCAAAAGCTTTCTGATTGGACGCTGGGGAGCGTTCCTGCGCAGGCTCCGTCGGTATCAACGTACCCATATGTGAAGACTTATTCCTGCTGTTCCCAGAGATCACCTGTTACAGGTAAGTAACTGTGCTTTCAGTACACATTGGCTGCAGACCTGTGGAAAAAGCCTATCTCCAGGAACAAGCAGGAATGTAGTCTTCACATATGGGTATCGTCGGTACTGATGGAGCCTACGCAGGAATGCTCCCCAGCGTCCAAAAGGAATGCTTTTGGGAGCATCCCTCAGCACATGCGCGCTGCCTTTCCAACTGTCCCTCTTCAGTTCTTTATTTTCCGCGGAGCCAACAGGACACATACCCTGTCACCACAGAAAATTTCTTCTTTAAACTTGTTTTCTTGTGATCGCGCCTGCTTCCGCACGACACCTACCGGTACCGCCGGTTCTTTCTTTAAAAAAAAAAATAAGATATATATATATATGTATGTTTGTTTTTTTAAACTGTTTCTCTTCAGAAATGTTTTCTTTTGGTGCTAGGCCCCATTTTGGGCATTAGGCCCCATTTTTCCCAAAAGATGGAAAAACCAGCTAGTGGTTTTAAAAAATGTACTAAATGTGGCGGTACCATTTCCGTCACCGACGCCCATGACTGATGTCTAAAATGTTTAGGCCCTGATCATTCTCCATCTGAGTGTTCCTCCTGTATGGGGATGACTAAAAGAGGAAGAGAGAACCGAGCTGCAAAGCTCGGTACCCTCTTTTCTTCGGATACCAGGTCCATTGCATCGATGTCTTCAAGAGCCTCGTCTTCCTCCCATGGATCTCGGGTAACTAAACATAAGAGCCGGTCCTCAAAGGGTAACTCTCCTTCAAAGCATCGAGAGGCCATTGGCATTGCCCTTGAGGAAACTACACCGGCAAAACAGCCCCAGCGGGAGGCTTCGGCCTCCAAAGCATCAACGGGGTTCCAGGATGTTCTCGAGGCTTCATCCTCAGCAGAACTACTGGTGCCATGCTCAGGGGTTCCGGCTGCTTTTACCAGTACCTATACCCAGGCATCGGCAGTATCGATAGACCAGAGATTCCTCGCTATCGAGCGCAGTCTTGCAGCTCTCCTTAACAGCTGCGGTACCGTTGACACCAGTGGTTCAATGGGCACCGGTACCGGTACCAGCACCGACGGTACCGGCCCCGGTGGGAATCCTTCCCATGCAGACTCTTTCTGGCATCGACAGATCGGTACCGGACCAATTCGGTATCGACTTCGATCAATACTGAGACCATGTTTTGCATGAACATCGGGATCAGAGATACTTTGAATCCTCCGATTCCGATGACTCTGATAATTCTGCCGGTACCAGAGTGTTTCTCCCAGAAGACTCCTCTTCTCCCCAACGCAGAAGGTCTCGTCCGGAAGACATGTCTTTTCAGGATTTTATTCGTGATGTGGCCCAAGGCCTTTCAATCACGGTAGCTCCTGAAAAAGAACCTAGAGCAAAGGAATTGGAAATTCTCCAATACCCTAAGGCTCCCAAGGAAGCAGCCACTCTGCCCATTCATTAAATTCTTCATGATTTGATGCTCAGAATGTGGGAGACACCTTTGACCACATCTCATTCTAGGAGACTCGATACCATGTATCGAGTTCCACCATGTCCTGGTTTTCAAAAGACTCAGCTGCCACACCATTCAGTGGTAGTGGAGTCAGCCATGCGTAGGATGAAAAGTGCAAAGAGACATGCATCCAGTCCTCCAGGTCGTGAATGCAGGACTCTTGATGCTTTTGGGCATCAAACGTTTCAGGCTTCCATGCTTTCAGCTAGGATCAGCTCATATATTTTATATATGGGAATGTTCCTCAAAGAGGTCACAGGAGATTTGGAGCTTATGAGCTCCCTTCTCCCTGAGGACAAATGACAGGACTTTCTCACTCTGGTCAAGCATGCTCAAGATGTCTCCAAGTTTGTAAACTGGGAAGCCTTTGACTGCTTTGAATGTATCATCAGAACCTCTGCTATTGCCATTGGTGCACGTCGGATTGCCTGGCTTCAGGTATCAGACTTGGAGATTTGGGTACAGGATAAATTGGGAAACATCCCTTGCACAGGAGAAAACCTCTTTGGCACCAAGAGTATTCACGAAATGCATGGCAGTAGTAGCTGTATTTCTGCAAACCATGGGGATATTCGTCTTCCTTTACTTGGACGACTGGCTCATTCAAGCCCCCACGGTTCCAGAAGCCAGATCTGCACTGTCTCGCACAATGCGAATCCTTCAATACTTGGGATTGGTCATAAACCTCCAAAAATCCCAACTTGCTCCGTCTCAGTCCCTAGAGTTCATAGGAGCTCGTCTAGATACCAGACAGTCAAGGGCTTTTCTCCCACAACCCCGCTGTCTTCGTATAATACAGCTAGCTTCTCAAGCAGCGGTGAAGTCCTCCCTAACTGCTCGAGAACTACAACTATTGGGACATATGGCATCCACGGTTCATGTGGTTCCCTACGCTCGCCTTCATATGCGAGCAGCCCAGTGGACCCTATCCACACAGTGGACACAGGCCACAGGACGTCTGTCGGACAAGATATCAAACTCACGACAACTGATCTTGTCCCTACAATGGTGGCAATCACTGGAAAATCTTCTAGTGGGATCTCCTTTCCAGCAACCCCTATTCCAGGCCACCCTAACAACAGATGCATCACAGGTGGGATGGGGGGCACACCTGCATCATCTCTCTACCCAGGGTACCTGGACTCCACAGGAGGCTTGTCTTCACATAAACCTCCTGGAACTCAGAGCAATCTATCTAGCTTTTTGAGTATTCCATGCCCAGCTCAGCTACAAGACAGTCCCAGTCCAAACGGACAAGCAAGTAGCTATGTTCTACGTGAACAAGCTGGGCGGAACAGGCTCTCTGTCGTTATGCAAGGAAGCTTTACGAGTATGGGCCCCCGCCAGAGAGCATCAAATTCACCTTCTCGTGGTATATCTTCCAGGCATTCAAAACCTTTGGGCGTACAAACTCAGCTGAGTACTGTTGCCTCATGAATGGTCTCTCCACCTAGACCAGGTCACCAAGATATTTCAGATCTGGAGAACCCCAGACATAGACCTATTTCCAAGTCCACTGAATGCCAAACTTCCCCGGTTCTGTTCCAGGATTCCGGCTCAAAATTGCCAGGCAAGGGACGCCTTCCTTCTTCACTGGGGTCATGACTTCCTCTATGCCTTCCCACCCATTCCCCTCATCCCCAAAACACTCTTCAAGCTTCAGAGAGACAGAGGTGGCCACGCCAAATGTGGTATCCCCTGTTTCTACATCTCTCTCAAGCTGCACCTCTGTAGTTAGGCTATGCTCCAGATCTCCTCTCCCAAGAGAACGGGATGCTATGGCACCCGAATCCCCAGTCCCTGCATCTCAGGGCCTGGTTGCCGAAAGCTTAGACCTTCAGGATCTTAACCTTTCCCAACAGGTAAAGGATATCCTTCAGGCTTCTAGAAAACCTTCCACAAGACGCTCTTACGCCTTCAAGTGGAAACGTTTTACTATATGGTGTTCACAGAAGGGGTTAAACCCCCTTATGATACCTTTGGAATCGATACTAGAGTATCTACTTGATCAAATTCTAGTCTAAAGACCAATTCAGTAAGAGTCCATCTTAGTGCAATTCCAGCTTCCTATAAGCCTCTAAATGGACAACCAATTTCCTCTCATCCATTCATAACAAGATTTATGAGAGGTCTTCTGTTAACAAAGCCTCCTATCAGGCCACCACCGGTGGCATGGGATTTAAACCTAATTCTCGGGCAGCTCATGAAACCGCCTTTTGAACCTTTAGCCACTTCAACCCTAAAGCTTTTGTCCTGGAAGGTCATCTTCCTAATTGCAATCACCTCTGCACGTTGCATTAGTGAATTGCAAGCTTTAGTGGCTGATCCTCCTTATACTAGGTTTCACCATGATAAGGTTGTTCTTAGAACTCATCCACACTTTAAGCCAAAGGTGGTTTCGCTTTTTCATTTAAATCAATCGATTTATCTTCCTGTATTCTTTCTGAGGCCTCATGCCTCTAATGCAGAAAGGAACCTTCATACTTTGGATTGTAAAAGAGCCTTGGCTTTTTACCTACAAAGAACACAGCAACATAGAAAGTCTTTTCAACTTTTTATTGCTTTTGATTCTAGTCATTTGGGACTTCCAGTCTCCAAGAGAACTCTGTCCAAATGGATTGCACAATGCATATCCTTTGCTTATGAAAGTAAGAGTCTTCCTCTTCAAGGCCATGTCACAACTCATAATGTGAGAGCCATGGCAGCCTCTATGGCTAACCTTCACTCTGTGTCTATTGATGACATTTGTCGAGCAGCCACCTGGGCTTCGGTACACACCTTTACAGCCCCCACTACTGCCTAGATAAAGCCTCCCGTCGGGATGCCTTCTTTGGCCAAGCTGTTCTTCAAAATCTCTTTCAGACCTAATTCAGCTCCTACCCACCAACCCTGGTGGGATGCCAGAGATCCATGGGAAGAAGCATGGCCCACCTTACTTGGGTGGCAGCTTCCCGGGGCTATTTCCCTGGCATCTTCAGCTAGGGAGTCCTCATATGTGAAGACTACATTCCGTCTTGTTCCTGGAGATAGCGTAGTTACTCACCTGTAACAGGTGATCTACAGGAACAGCAGGAATTTAGTCCTCACAACCCACCCACCTCCCCTAAGAGTTCTCTCTATCTCTCTGTCTGTTTCCTCTCTCCCTCTATTCTTTCACTCAGCTGCAAACTTAGCTGAAGAGGGACAGTTGGAAAGGCGGAAGGCAGCGCGCATGTGCTGAGGGATGCTCCCAAAAGCGTTCCTATTGGACGCTGGGGAGCGTTCCCGCGCAGGCTCTGTCTGTACCGATGATACCCATATGTAAAGACTAAATTCCTGCTGTTCCTGGAGATCACCTGTTACAGGTGAGTAACTATGCTAATTGTGCTATTGTCTGTTGCTGGGCGGATTTCAGAGAGCTGTTGTGCCTGGTCAGGTGATGTAAGTGACAGTTTGTTGAGACATTGTGACTTTCTCCTGAGAAGGGTCAGGCAAAAAGTCAGAGACAGAAATAAGTGAAAGATAAGCAGGAAATGTATATAACTAGAAAGATAGACACAGTCAGTGGATAGGAGACAAATGAAATCCTTTCATCTGTCTATGGTCAGTGAATAACCTGACATGATCATCCCTTGTCTCTTAGTCCAGATTATGTACCTACTAAATTTGTGATATTTTATTTATTTGTTTGCTTTTATATATTGCCCCTTCCAGAGATCAAGGGTGGTTTATAATGAACATAACACAATTATAATATAACATAGAAACTCACTTTTAACATCTTAAGAGCTGTTTAGCAAAATAGCTAAATAACATATTAAGGTAACTTGTTTACAGAGTATTTTGAAATATATTAGCTATTCAATTTTCAAAGGGTGATTTTGCTTGTAAGGGAAGCTGTACTCCTTATAAAAATGTAAACTTTTACTTTGAGAAAGTGTCAGAGTCTGATGGGATCAGTGCAAGGTCCATGTCATATCATTGCAGTACAACACGGCAGCACAATCTAAAAATTCTCAATAACATCAGCAGTTTCTCTGCTTTGCAGTGCCAAGGGGCTATTTCCAGTTTCAAGCATTGCTTTTCGGTCCGGTCGGGCGACTACCCGCCCCCCCCCCCCCCGTACCTTCACCAAGGTCATGGTGGTGGTGGTGACAGCTCTCCGCAAGGAAGAGGTTCTTTTCAACCGTACCTAGATGATTGGCTGATCTGGGCAAAGTCCAGGGACAACGGCGAAAGGGCAACAGTGCGGATGGTGGAGTTCCTTCAAAGTCTCTGTTGGGGGGGTCAACCTGGCCAAGAGTCAGTTACAGCTGGCCCAGGAGCTATTAGGAAGCATGCTTCGATACCTGTGTGGGCAGGGTTTTCCTGCCGGATCGCCGGGCACAAGAGCTACGACAGTTGATGCGGCAGTTCCTGAAGATGGCAAGACCATCGGCGTGGCATTATCTGCAGGTTCTGGGGACCATGATGGCCACAATCAGGCTAGTCCCATGGGCAAGGGCGCACATGCAACCGCTGGGGCTCTGCTCCATCAGTGGTCCCATCAGAGTCTACTCCTGTCCCAAGTACTCCCCTGCCCGCAAAGCACCAGCAGAGCCCTCAGGTGGTGGCTGCATCCAGGGAGCCTGGAAGGGGGCATGCCACTCGAGTCCCCTGTGTGGCTTCTGTTGATGACCAATGCCAGTCTGTCAGGTTGAGGAGCACATTGCGAAGGACACTTTGTTCAGGGACAGTGGAGTCCTCAGGAGGCCCTGTGGTCAATCAACAGGCTCGAAATGCGAGCAGTGACTTTGGCGCTAGAAGGTTTTTAGCCATGGTTGCAGGGGAAGGCAGTCCATCCACTCAGACAATGCGACCACGGTGGCTTACATCAACTGGCAAAGAAGCACAGGGAGTGCAAACCTGGAGGAGGAGGCCAAAAGGCTGTTGAGATGGGCAAAGATTCGTCTCCAGGCATTATCGGTGGCACATGTAGCAGGAGTCGACAATGTGATGGCAGACTACCTCAGCCGAGTGCACGTGGACCCTGGAGAGTGGAAGCTCAACCAAGGGGTGTTCGAGCAGGTGGTCTGCCGATGGGCACACTGGTCATGGACCTAATGGCAACGTTCAAGTTGGCGAAGGCCTGCTGGTTTTTTAGCAGAAGAAGAGAAAGGATATCAGAGGGCCTGGAGGGTCTCTCCTATGTTTTTCCCCCGTGGGCACTCATAGACCAGGTAGTGCAATGGATAGAGGAGTACTGGGTATTAGTAATTCAGGTGGCACCGGACTGGCCGAGGCGCCCATGGTATGCCAACCTGATTCAGTTACTGGCAGATCGACCGTGTCGACTTCTGGGTCGGAAGGACTTCTTGACGCAGGGGCCGCTTCACATGCCTCAGGTGGATCCATTCTCGCTTATGGCATTGCTCTTGAAAGGGCAAGGTTGAAGAAGAAAGGATATTTGAGCTCGGTGATAGTGACCTTGCTACAGGCCCCGAGGAGGTCTACGAACCTGGCATGCATCCGAATAGGGCGCATCTTTGAATCGTGGTGCGGAGAGAGGCAGGCGCACCCTTCCACTGCCTCTGTCCCGGACATCTTGGTGTTATTGCAATCCGGTTTTGATAACAGTCTAGCCGCCAGTTCCTTGAGGGTGCAACTGGTGGAAATGTTCCTTTTCTCCAGGACCAAGCAGGAAGTCAGTCCTCACATATGGGTGACGTCGGCGCCGAAGGAGCCCTCGTGCGGAGCATTTCCCCAGCTTTCAAGGAAAGCCTTTGGGAATGCAGCGCGCATGCGCGGTCCCCTTCCCACCCAAGGGTGCCATCTTGCTCAGTCTTTCTTTTTCCGCGGAGCCCAACGGACGTGAGTTTGTGTCACCCGATAAAAGTAGATTTTGTTTTCTGCGATTTTCGCGTTTTCTGATCCAGTTCCCCTTCCCGCCTGGGCTCGGAACACCGGTATCGAGTCTGGTATTCTTTTTTCAGTTTTTGTCCTTCGTGACTAGCGTTCGCGCCTTTTTTGTAATTTTCATTGGCAGCCCGGTCTTTTGACCTTGCAGGGGCCCTTTTTCCCCCGATGGCTGCCAGCAGGTTCAAAAAATGTGATCGGTGCAAGAAACTTATGTCGCTCACTGATACACATGACTGCTGCCTCCGATGCCTCGGGCATGACCATGACCCGCTGGCTTGAGGCCCGTGCGGCAAAATGTCATCTAAGGTGCTTTGGAGCCGTCAGCATCAACGTGAGAGAATTTTCTCAGAGTCCACGTCCATCCGGGCCCGGACTTCGTCAGAGGCCTCGACATCTCGGGAGTCGGAAACCGAACGCCATCGTGGTTCCTCTGAAAGGGGATCTCCCACCCGGGATCACAAAAGGAAGAAGAAGCTCGTGAGGGCAGCATCGGTGGAAGCTCCTGGGTCCTCAAGGGCCAGGTTGTGTAGCCCTTACCGCCGCCCCGGGCTCTTGGAGTCGGAGAGGCCGTCCAAGCTACCTCATATGGAGCCGGAGTCCCCGAGTCACGTGAGTTCTGTTGTCCTCGTGGACTCTTCTCCGGGAGAGCCAACATCGGGCCCGACGCCATCGGGGCCCGAGTCGGAGACTGCTGGGTCTCCTGAGCTTGGACTCAGGTTGATGGCCTAGGAGAGCAGCTTGGCTGCCTTCATGGAACAGCAGCAGGTGCTGATCGCCGGTCTCACCAGTGCATCTGCCCCGACCACCGGGACCTCGATGTCTAAGTCGAACCCTGAGACCGAGCCTATCCTCGAGTCCATCAAGTCTCGAGTCAATCCTCGGTCAAGGTCCCCCTCGACCTCCTGTGCTGGGCCGAGGTCGTCGACGCCGGTGCCTTCTTCGTCGGGGCGGGTGGCACCGAAGCCCACACAGCTGGAGCCGCTTGAAGACGACTCCTCGGAGTCAGCGTGGGAGACGGAGGACTTGGAGTCTCCAGACATCTTCTGGACTCGGTGCGCCCCTTCGGACTCACAGGAGTCCGAGCCTCAGAGAAGGTCCCCCCCCCGGAGGATACCCGGTTCTCGGACTTCGTAAGGGACATGGTGGCTTTGGCTTTCCTTGCGGATGCCGAGGAGGAGCCTCGAGCCAAGGAGCTTGATAACGTCCAGTATGACTTTCCTCTGAAGGAAGCCTTTACTGTACCGGTTCCTCCAATGCTGGAACGGCTGCTCTTCCATATGTGGGAGGCACCATATGTGGGTTGATTCCATTTATCGAGTCCGTAAGAGCCCTGGGTTCCAAAAGGCGCAGCTACCGCACAATTCCATGGTTGTGGAATCAGCCATGCACCACCTGAAGAGTCAGAAGATGCACTCCTCGGTGCCCCCCGCCCAGGAGGCCCAGAACCTGGATGCCCTCGGTAGAAAGTGCTTCCAGGGCTCTATGCTATCTTGCCATGTCCAGACTTACCAGCTGTACATACTTACGGGACCTGGCAAAGGAGATTGCCGGGTTCTCAGCTGGCCTCTCCGAGGAACCCTTGCAGAGGTTCAAGGCCTTGTCTACAGGGATCCGAGAGTGCTCGAAGTTTATCTCTCGAGCAGCCTATGATGACTTCGAGGCTTTGGCCCGGATAGCCGCGGCCGGCATCGGTGCACGCCGTCAGGCCTGGCTACAGTCATCGGACCTGGAGTCATGGGTGCAGCACAAGTTGGTCAATGTCCCCTGCCGAGCTGACAACCTATTCGGTAAACCCATGACGGAGAAGGCTGCAGAAAGCAAGACTGAGACCCTCACCAGGACAAGGCTGTCCAGAAAGACTTCTGCCCCTTCTCAAAAAAAGGAGGGCTTGGGAAAGAAGCCCTTTTTCCCGAGGAAGGGTGCTGCCTGCAAATCCTACCCTCACTATCAGGCCTCTCCAGCTCCCCAACAGGGCCAGCAGGCCAAGGGGCAAGGGCATGGGTCTCGTAGGCAGAAGACCCCCAAGCTGCCAGCTCCGGCTCCTATACAGCAGGGAGCGGGGTTTTGACTCCCACAGCATAGCCTCTTCTCCACCGCTGGCTCCACTCAGCACAGGAGGTCGGCTGACCCTGTACGCCTACAGGTGGCCAGCCATTACAGGGGATACCTGGGTACTCGGCATAGTCCAAAATGGCTACATGCTCCATTTCAACCAGCTACCCCCCTCCTACTTTCCAGGGGAGCCTCCAAGACTCCCTCTACACAGAAATCTTCTCCTTCAGGAGTTGGCAAGTCTTCTAAAGGAACAGGCGGTGGAACCGGTGCCTCACCACCTGGAAGGGCAAGGCTTCTACTCCAGGTACTTCCTGGTACCAAAAAGGACAGGAGGCCTCCAGCCTATCCTAGACTTGCGAAACCTAAACAAGTTTCTGGAGAGGGAAAAGTTCAAGATGCTTGCCCTTGGGATACTGCTGCCCTACCTCCAGCAGGGAGACTGGCTATGCTCCTTAGACCTAAAGGATGCTTATACTCACATCCTCATTAATCCAGACCACAGACAATATCTCAGGTTTGTGGTAGGAGGAAACCATTTTCAGTACAGGGTACTTCCCTTTGGCCTAACATCTGCCCCCAGGGTTTTCACCAAATGCCTGGCGGTGGTGGCGGCCTATCTCAGGAATCAGGGAATTTTTTTCTTCCCATACCTGGACGACTGGCTCATCAGGGGCCAGTCTCTCCAGGAGGCCAGACAAGCCACTTTTCACACTGTCTCTCTTCAGCATTTGGGCTTTGTCATAAACTACACAAAGTCCACTTTGCTCCCCTCTCAAAACCTAGAGTTTATAGGGGCGAGACTAGACACCCTTCAGGCAAGAGCTTACTTACCCGAGGACAGAGCCCACAGATTGATGGAGTTGGCAAACCAGTTCCAAAGCAATTCTCAGGTCTCCGCCAGGCACTACCTGCGACTTCTGGGCCATATGGCATCCACTGTGCATGTGACTCTGAATGCCCGTCTGCACATGCGGACTGCTCAGTGGTGCCTCAGAGCTCAGTGGGCGCAGGTCACAGGTGACCTCCGAGACAGAGTAAAGGTGTCCAAACCACTGGTGGACTCCTTACAGTGGTGGCTACATCTCCCAAACCACCTCAGGGAGGTACCTTTTCAGGCTCCAGCACACACAAGGGTGCTGACAACTGATGCTTAAAGGTCTGGGGTGCGCATTGCCAGGGCACCTGCACTCAAGGCCTCTGGTCCCCCTCGGGAGGCCACACAGCAGATCAATCTTTTGGAGCTGCGAGCAATCCGCTTAGCTCTACAGACTTTTTCTCATGCCCTCTCTCACCAGTCTGTTTTGGTTCAGACAGACAATCAGGTGGCAATGTTCTATGTGAACAAACAAGGAGGCACAGTGTCCAGGCTCCTTTGTCAAGAGGCGCTGGCCCTTTGCTCCTTTGCAGTCGTACAAGGCATGTTTCTCAAAGCAGTTTATCTACCTGGTCAGGAGAATTCCGTAGCAGACAAGCTAAGCAGGATTCTCCAGCCTCACGAATGGCGGTTGAGTCCATTGGTGGTCCAGCAGATCTTCCTCCGCTGGGGATTTCCATCCATCGATCTCTTTGCAAGTCCACAAAACCGTCAGCTGCCCAGGTTTTGCTCCAGACAGCCGCATCCCCTGAGGATGGCAGCAGATATTTTTCTGATCTCTTGGTCTACGGGCCTCCTGTATGCATTTCCTCCCACGCCCCTGGTGGCCCGAACTCTGTTCAAGATTCTCCAGGACAAGGCCTCGGTGATTCTGGTAGCTCCCAGATGGCCCAGGCAGCCGTGGTTTCCACTTCTGCTGCAGTTGGCGGTGGAAACTCCATTCCCTCTGGGGTTGCAACCCGATCTCCTGTCTCAGGATCAGGGTTCCCCTTCTGCACCCCAATCTCAGGTCCCTCAATCTGATGGCCTGGCTGCTGAAAGAATAGTGCTAGCTCCCTTCTACCTAAGGAGGTTGAGGAGGTGGTTTTGGCCTCTAGGAGGCAGTCCACCAGAAAGTCCTATGCCCTCAAGTGGCGTAGGTTTATGGTATGGTGTGCTCAGCGCAATGAAGATCCTTTCTCTTGCCTTGTGCCGGTAGTACTGCAGTATCTACTTCACCTGTCAGACCTAGGCCTTAAGTCTAACTCTGTTCGGGTCCACCTCAGTGTTCTTTCAGTGCACCACTCCCCAGTGGAGGGACAGTCTCTGTCGATTCATCCCTTGGTGTCCCGTTTTCTCAGAGGTCTGCTCCTTCTCAAGCCTCCGGTTTGTCCACCGGCGACTGAGTGGGATTTGAACGTGGTCTTGCAGCAACTTACTTGCCCACCGTTTGAGCCAATGGCTACTTGCCATTTGCGCTTCCTCTCTTGGAAAGCGCTCTTCCCTCGGCCAGATGTGTGAGTGAACTACAAGCTTTGGTTTCTGATAGGCCGTACACACGGTTCTATAGGAACAGGGTGGTCCTACGGACCCATCCCAAGTTCCTTCCAAAAGTGGTCTCCTCTTTCCACCTCAACCAGGAGATGTTTCTTCTGACCTTTTTTCCCAGGCCGCATACCAGCCGGGCTGAAACAGTCTTGCATACCCTGGACTGTAAGAGGGTTTTGTCCTTTAACATAGAACGTACACAGGGGCATCGACGGGCTACTCAGCTCTTCGTCTCCTTTGACCCTAATAAGATGGGGTTACCTGTCTCCAAGCGTACGTTGTCTACTTGGGTAGCAGATTGTATCGCCTGGGCGTACAAGGCAGCCAACCTCCCCTTGCAAGGTTGAGTCATGGCCCACCGTGTCAGGGTGAAAGCCGTGTCAGTAGCTCATCTCCGCTCTGTTCCGCTGGCAGACATCTGCCGGGTCGCTGCTTGGTCTTCAGGCTAGACCTTTGCAGCTCATTACTGCCTCGAGAGAGAGTCCCAGAGGGACAGTGCTTTTGGACAGGCGGTACGCCGTAATCTCTTTGAGGTTTAGGCAACACCTACCCTCCGGCCCTTGTGTTGGGCTACTGTACAGGGGCGTTCTCAGAGGATATTCTTATCATGGATGCTGAGGCTCTTCAGAGGGAGCCATTTTTTCAGCTTTGGATTCCCGGTAGCCTGGAGCTGGGGAGTCCCATATGTGAAAACTGACTTCCTGCTTGGTCCTGGAGAAAGAGTAGTTACTCACCTGTTACAGGTGTTCTCCAGGAACAGCAGAAATGAGTCCTCATGACCCACCCTCCTCCCCTGGAGTTGCAGTCATATACTTAATTTTGATATTTTTGCTGTCTCTTAGCTATGTCATCAGACTGAGCAAGATGGCACCCTTGGGCGGGAAGGCGACCGCGCATGCACGCTGCATTCCCAAAGGCTTTCCTTGAAAGTTGGGGAAATGCTCCGCACGAGGGCTCCGTCGGCGCTGACGTCACCCATATGTGAGGACTGATTCCTGCTGCTCCTGGAGAATACCTGTTACAGGTGAGTTATCTACTCTTTATCGCGGGAAAGTCCATGGGGTGCCGTTGGGTACACACCCAGATGTACTGATATTTCTAAGGGCGGGGCCCCACCTCTGCTGAGGAGGGTGGTGGTACCTTCTTTGGATCTCAATCTGGTGCTGACGGCGCTGTCTGGGGAATCCTTTGAGCCATTGAATTGAGCTTCCCTGAAGGATTTGACTCTGAAAATGGTGCACGCAGGTTTTCAGAGCTTCAGGCCTTGTCGTGCCAGAGCCATTCTTTTCCTTCTCCAAGGAGAAAGTGGTCCTGTGCCCAGTACCTTCATTTCTCCAGGAACAAGCAGGAAATCAGTCCTCACTTATGGATGACGTCGGCACCGATGGAGCCCGCACAGAGCAATTCCCCAGCTTTCAAAGGAAGCCTTTGGGATTGCTGCCATGCATGTCTGGTCCTCTTGCCGCCCAAGAGTGCCATCAGCTCAGACTTCCTTTTTCCGCGGAGCCCTTCAGACACACGTCCTCGTCTCTCTGGAAAAGTGTTTTGTTCTCCGGCCTCTGGCCAAATGTTTTCCGGTTGCACCAGTCCTCTACCTATCCTTCCCTTGCTCCTATCTCTTTCGAGCAAAGAGGACATTTTTTTCCCTAATTTTTGTTGTTGACGGGCTTCGCGCCCTTTTTTCTCCTAACAGCTGGCTGTGTGGATCTTTGACCTCGCGGGGGCCCTTTTTGCCCCGATGGCCACCGGTTTCAAAAAATGCAAGAGATGCTCCAAGAACATGTCGCTTATGGACACCCATGACTGTTGTCTACGGTGTGTCTGAGCCGACCATGATCCAGAGCTCTGTTTGCTTTGTAAGAAGATGTCCTCCAAAACCCTGCTCAGTCATAAGCAGAAGTCCAAGCACATTTTATGAAAGGCTGCCTCGGAATCCCCGGTGGCATACGCTGTCGCCTCTCCATCAGTGGGATCCCACACCTTTGTTCCACGCTCAAGACGGCACTCTGACCAGGGGTCCCCTGAAGTGGAACGGCATAAGAAGATGACCTCGAAATCACTGTCGGGGGCTCCTGACAAGTGCGAGCACTCCCGCGCTCAGTCCCCCTCGGTGTTCCCGAGAGTTGGACAAGGAGCAGCCTCGTAAGGTACCTCGAATAGACTCGGAGGCCCTGGGCGATGGTGCTAGGTCTCCCGAGGGTCGTCCCGGCACAGGCAGCCTCGTGAGAAGAGTATAGTTTAGTTCCGCCAGTGGAGATCTGTGGGGTGACAACGTGGTCATTGCTGCATACTAAGCATTATCACCTGGATGTCCAAGCGGCGGGGACTCGTTTTGGATTGGCAGTGCTTCACGCCGGTTGTGCGGCTCTCTACCGTTGGTTTAACTGCTCTGATACATCCCAGAGGTGCGGGACTGGACTTGAGGGACGATAACGAGAGAAATTAGACTTATCTGCTAATTGTTGTTCCTTGAACTCCAGTCCAGTCCTGGAACTCTCCCTGAGTGCTTTCTGTGATAATCTGTGTGCACCCCGGTCCTGAAGCGGGCTCCTCTGGTGGAGGAAGTGGCCAGGAGAAGCCAGGGAGTGGGATATAATCTGCGTTTGGGGGAAGGCGGATCGGAAGAGCTGTCAGTCGCTTGCTGCTTGTTAGTTGGAGATGCTCAGGCACTCAACAGGTAGGCCTCCTAATCCTGGAGGGGGGTACGGGGTATCCTTCCCAGGGGAATAGAGTGGGTACTAGTTTATTTAGGCATAGAAGTGTTTTTTGCATGTTCTACTACTTATTTGTTGCTCCTCTGAGTCTGCTTTGTCAATAGGTACTGGGACTGGTAGGCGGTACCAGCTGCTTAAGTACACTAGTGTCATCAAGAAGATGTAATGCTCAGTCTCCAAGCTGCTGGAAGAGGTACACTACCCAGAGGTGCGGGACTGGACTGGAGTTCCTCAAAGAACAATTAGCAGGTAAGTCTGATTTCTCTATATGATGTATGAAAACAACTTGTACATATGATTTTTCTTCTGATAATATGGGATATTAAGCAGTTTATAGGATCTTTAATTAGTTTCTAATAGATAGAAAGGGAGTTTCTAGGTACAAATGTTGGCAGATTAGTCTATTTTTTCTTGATATTGTAATTTTTTTCTTTTCTCCCTATTGATGTGGGCTAATATAATTTATGTCTTCTGTTAAATATATAACGTTTGTAGATTTTGCTTATTTTGTTCCTGATAAAATCTATAATCATTTTCAGTTTTAAAAAACAGAGTGAGTTTCTTGACATTTGGAAATTAGTCAGGCCTGCATGCATGGCATTTATATGTTTATAGAATCTGCACCTGCTGATCAAACGGCTTGATTTGTTTTTGTCTCTGCATTTCTCCCAGTGGCAGCATGGAGCCTGCATTCCACCGGGGTGACCTCCTCTTCTTGACCAATCGTGTAGAAGATCCTATTCGAGTGGGGGAAATTGTGGTCTTTAGGATAGAAGGCAGAGAGATTCCCATTGTGCACCGGGTTCTGAAAATTCATGAAAAGTACGTAGAGAAGGCTTATGGAAAAAAAAAATCCTCCCATGCTACAGAGCTTGCTTATAACTAATTAAAGTCTTTTTGCCCAGAGTAATACTTTTCAATTATTAAATGCCAGTCCTTTTCCATTGGGCTCCACTACAAAATAGCTATCTGTGTCAGAACTTAAAAGCCCTCAAACTTTAAAAGGAAGACGTGGAACCCACAAGGGAATTATCTTTGTAGTAAATCCTGTTTTCCAGGAAGCTGTCACATTTAGAAAATTGAGATGTAAAGGTAATGTTAAAATACTCCTTTTTGATTGTAGGCTGTTTTGTTTAATTGTTTAATTGGAGTGGAGGAGTGGCCTAGTGGTTGGGGCAAGGTACTTCAGGCCGGAAGGTCGGGGGTTCAAATCCCACTAGAGGACAGCAACCTTGGGCCGGAAGTACGGGTTTCTAGTCCCACAGGTGCTCCTTGTGGTCTTGGGCAAGCCATAGCCCATGTTCCCTGTAAAATAGCCCATGTTCCCTGTAAAATAGTTATCTCCAAGTTATAATGCCCTGTTCAATGTAATTTCAGTTTGTTCAATGTAAACCACACTGATGCAGAATAGCGCGGTATATAAGAGAATGTAAATAAATAAATAAATAATAAATATGCAATCAGTGAATTCCAGCTGGCTTTTGCATGAAGTAGTGCCTGCAAGATTTTGCTGCTAACTGACCGGTGATAAATGTCCTTTTTCTAATTTATTATAACAGTCACATTTTGGCCTAGTGGTTAGGGCAGCAGCCTAGAGCCAGAATGATCAGGGTTCAAATCCCACTGGTATGCCTTGGACAAGCCACTTAATCCTCCAAGGTACAAAACTTAGATTGTGAGCCCTTGGGGGACAGAGACATGCATATACTGTACCTGAATGTAACTCACCTTGACCTTCTCTTGGAAAGGTGTGTGCTCAATACTACTAATAATAATAATAAAATCGTAGCTAATTTATAAGGTGGGACTGTGATAGTTACTTACTGTGTTTTTTCATCCTGGTTATTGGTGCCTGAAAATCATTGTAATGCTTGTTGATTTCATTCTTTGGTGTGGGCACCTGGTTTGACTCTAGTTGGCCACGCAAAGTTCCCAAGCTTTGAAGGAATATATGAGAGCTATTAGGAAGATGTATGTCCTATCTTAAAAAATTTCAAGAGCAGATTGTTCTCCAGGAATAAGCAGGAAGACAGTCCTCACATATGGGTGATATCGGTGCCAACTGAGCCCTTGCAGAGCATTTCCCCAGCTTTCACAGAAAGCCTTTGGGAATGCTACCACACATGCATGGTCCCCTTCCTGCCCAAGGGTGCCATCTTGCTCAATCTTCTTTTTTCCGCGGAGCCCAATGGATGTATGCCCAGTTTCCCCGGAAAAATCCTTAAAAAATTATCCTAAAAAGTTGTTTTTTCCCCAGTTTGCGTATCGGTTCCTCTTCCTGCCTCGAGCCAGTGCTGTCCCCGATGCCGTCCTCAGCTCTTCCCTTCTTTTTTGATGAAGCTTGCCTTGGCCAGCGTTCATGCCCTTTTTCACCCGGGGCTTGTCAACTCTGACCGGGTATCTCCCAACATGTCTCCCGGTAGATTCAAGAAGTGCTATAAGAATTCACTCTGAATATACCTGCAGTGCAGTATAACCAGATTTTTAACCCCAAGTCTCAGACAAACATTGGCAGTTTTTCCGGGTATATTATCTTCCCCAGTAACATGCCTGTTAGCATCAATGACTTGTAGGTTTTTTTTGTATTTCCTTTTTTTCTTTCTTGTGCTCTTCTTTTCACAAACAGAAAGATTATTACTTAGCTTCATGCGGCTTCATACTTTAGTCCCACTTTTCACAAACAGAGGAATTTTTACTTAGCTTCATACGGCCTCAGAAAGGACCTAAAGGACCTTATCCAAGAGCTGGCAGGCTTTTCTGCAGGCCTTGTCAGGGAACCCCTTCAGAGGTTGCAAGCCCTGACCACTGGGATTTGGGACTGATCAAAGTTTCTCTCTTGCGCCTACAATGGCTTTCAATCTGCAGCAAGAGTAGTAGCAGCGGGCATCTGGGCCCAGTGCCAGGCCTGGTTACAAACCTCCAATCTCGAGCAATGGATGCAAGAAAAATTGCTGGACATCCCCTGCACTTGTTTTGCAAGCCCATGGCTGACAAAGCAGCCGAGATAGAGGCCAAGATCGTAACCAGGCAAAGACTCTCGAGGAAAGCCTCTACCTTCCCTGGAATAAGCTGTCAGGAAAGAAACCACCCTTCCTGAGGAAGAAGGGGCCTTTCCACCAGGGCCACTACTTGCCCTTCTTGGGGCAACAGCAACAGGGCCCCCAGCCCAAGAACCAGGGCCATGGGCTGAGGAAGCCAAAAGCCCTAGGTACCAGTTCCCACCCAGCCTGGGGGGGAGCTTTTGACTCTCCGGGCAGGGCCTCCTCTCCCTTAGGAGACCCTCCCCAGCCCACAGGGGACCACCTGATGCTCTTTTCCCACAGGTGGGCCGGGGTCACCCCACACCAGTGGGTCCTACAAGTAGTAAAGGAGGACCATCTCCTCAGGTTCCAATAAACACCTCTGGGTTCGTCCCAGGAGAGCCGGCGCAGCCTCTCCTTCACCAGACCTTGTTCCTGTTTGCTCAGGGACAAGGTGGTAGAACCTGTACCCAGACAACTGTGGGGAAAAAGTTTCTACTCAAGGTATTTTCTTGTCCCCAAAAGAACTAGAGGCCGCAGGCCTATAATAAACCTGCGAAACTTGAACAAGTTTCTGGTGAGGAAGAAGTTCAAGATGTTCTCCTTTGGAACTCTGCTGCCCTACCTCCACCAGGGAGATTGGCTGTGCTCCTTAGACCTGAAGGATGCATATATACCCACATCCTGATCCACCCCTCCCACAGACAGTACCTCAGGTATGTGGTGGAGGCGAGCACTACCAGTACAGGGTATTTCCATTCAACTTTGTCTCCTCGACCAGAGTCTTTGCAAAGTGCCTGGTGGTTGTGGCTGCCTATGTACGCTTGCAAGGGGCCTTCGTCTTCCCCTATTTGGACAACTGGCTCATCGGAGGCAGCACGGCCCTCAAGGCCAGCCATGCCTCAGGGCGAACAATCTGAATCTTGCAACGCCTGGGGTTCATCATCAACTACCACCAAATCCCACCACTCTCCAGCCCAAAACCTGGAGTTCATAGGTGCTCAGCTGGACACGTTACAGGTCAAGGCCTCCCTTCCAAAAGAGAGGGCACTTTGCCTCGTGCAGCTAGCGAGAGGGGGTATAGACTCGCTGGTCGGTACCAGCTCACCGCCTCCTCCGGTTTCTGGGCCACATGGCCTCAACAGTTCACGTCTCGCCCCTAGCCCACTTGCACGTGTAGGCAGCCCAGTGGTGCCTCCGCTCCCAGTGGACCCAAGCAATGGGCAGGTTATGTGACAGGGTCAGAATCACCTGCCAATTGGTGGACGTCCTCAACTGGTGGCAGTCCCTATGCCACCTCCTGGAGGGGATGCCATTACCACGGATGCCTCTCTTCTGGTTTGGGGAGCACACTGCAAAGATCTCCGCACTCAAGGCAGCTGGTCGCAAGAGGAGTCACTCCTGCAGATCAGTCTCCTGGAACTCGGGGTCATTTCTCTGGCCCTGCGAGCGTTCCGCCACCTCCTGTGCAACTGCCCTTTGCTGATCCAGATAACCAGGTTACTATGTTCTGTGTGAACAAGCAAGGGGGCATGGGTTTGTATTCCCTCTTCCAGGAAGCGCTGGCTGTCCTTGCCTTTGCAGTACACCACAGAATGCTCCTACGAGCAGTATACCTTCCAGGCCAGAAAAACTGCTTGGTGGACAAGCTCAGCAGAGTCCTTTGCCCACATGAATGGCATCTTCACCCCAAGGTGGCACAGCGACTCTTCCGCCACTGGGGTAGGCCCAAGATGGACCTGTTTACCTCCCCGGACAAGATGCAGCAGCCCCGCTTCTGCTCAGACCAGCCACATCCAGAGAGAGTAGCACCGGATGCCTTCCTGATCCTGTGGTCCGAGAACCTCCTCTATGCCTTCCCATCAATTCCTCTGGTGGCCAAGACTCTCCAACATCCAGATTGAGTAGGCATCAGTGATTCTGATCACCCCCAGATGAGCCCGGCAACCCTGGTTCCCTCTGCCGCTCTCCTTGTCGGTGACAATCCTAGTCCTGCTGGGTCTGAATCCATACCTTCTGTCCAAGGAAGAGGGCTCTCTCTGCACCCCAACCTAAGGGTCGCTAGCGTTGATGGCTTGGCTGCTGAAAGGATAGCCTTGGCTCCCTTCAATCTCCCAGGAGATCCTGTTGACATACGCCTTCAAATGGAGGTGATTCTCCATATGGTGTGCAGAGAGAAGGGAGAACCCTTTCTCCTGCCACATGCAACTAGTGCTACAATACTTGCTGCACTTCTCGCACACCGGCCTAAAGTCTAATTCGGTGAAAGTACACCTGAGGGCCATAGCCACTCACCATCACCCTGTAGAGGGGAAATCCTTCTCAAACCAGCCCCTGGTCTCCAGGTTTCTCTAGGGCCTCCTGCTATCAAAGCCCCCTCTCCGCCCTCCAGCGGCAGAATGGGACCTTTAATTTGGTGCTCTCCCAACTCACCAAGCCACCTGCCATCTGAGATACCTCTCCTGGAAAATGGTTTTTCTGATGGCCATCACATCCGCTCGGAAAGTGAGAGCACACCAGACCTTGGTGGTAAATCCCCCATATACCAGGTTCTATAAGAACAAGGTAGTGTTCCGCACACATCCCAAATTCCTCCCCAAGGTATCCCCCTTCCACCTCCACCAGGAGGTGTTCCTCCCCACAGCCCCATGCTGGCAGGGAGGAACTCATCTTGCATACGCTAGACTGCAAGCAGGTCCTGTCCTTCTACCTGCAGAGGACCCAGGCCCATTGCAAAGCTCCTCAGCGCTTTGCATCATACGACCCTAGTAAACTGGAGCTCCCAGTAACGAAGCGGACTCTGTCCACATGGGTGGCAGACTGCATTGCCCTCATCTATGAGTGAGCGGGCCTTTCCCTTGAACACAGGATCACTGCACATCGCATGCGGGACATGGCTACATTGGTGGCCAACCTCCGCTCATAGCCGATGCCGGAAATCTGCAGGGCTGCCACATGGTCTTCGATTCATACGTTTGTAGCTCATTACTACCTGGAGGGCGAGTCCCACAGGGACAGTGCCTTCGGGCAGGTAGTATTCCGTAATATTTTTGGGGTGTAGGCAACTCCTGCTCTCCGATCCTTCTGTGTTCAGGCTACCAGATTAATAGTGTCACTGGATGTTAGGGTCTTGCAGAGTCTCTCAGTGGGGGACTAATCTTCTGCAACTCACGGCTACCCGATGGGTTGCCGGTGGTACTGTCGTGGTTTGGTCTTCAGCAGCCTGGAGCTAGGGAGTCCCATATGTGAGGACTGACTTCCTGCTTGTTCCTGGAGAAAGTGTAGTTACTCACCTGTAATAGGTGTTCTCCAAGGACAGCAAGAATCAGCCTCATAACCCTCTCTCCTCCCCTTGGAGTTGCCTTTCTACATTGTTTAAGTCCTTTTTTGCTATGTCATCTGACTGAGCAAGATGGCACCCTTGGGCGGGAAGGGGACCATGCATGTGTGGTAGCATTCCCAAAGGCTTTTTATGAAAGCTGGAGCAATGCTCTGCGCGGGCTCCATTGATGCCGACATCACCCATATGTGAGGACTGATTCCTGTTGTCTCTGGAGAACCCTGTTACAGATGAGTAACTACACTTTTTCCTCAATGAGAAAGGGAGCTTTCTAAACTGTAAACTACATTAAGCTTAGCACAGTGGTTAACTTTCATTTTAATGTAGATTTTCTGTACAAATGTGCTAAAATGGAGTTAAAGAATGTGCAGGCTAATTTTAGTTTCTGGGTGAATCGCAAGCCAAGTCCCTTGAACGCTTTCCTAACAGGTCTTGGCATTTCAGTTCTTCTGCAGAAAGTCCCATGCACGGGTCAGAGTAACCATACAAACGTGATGAGGTGTTAGATGTTGGGGGGATTACTCTCAAACATGTGACCATCCTTAATGTGTTTCTGTGATGATTATTTTTACAAGGGAAAATGGTGATATCAAATTTTTGACCAAGGGAGACAATAACGCAGTGGATGACAGAGGGCTATACAAACAAGGACAGCATTGGCTGGAAAAGAAGGATGTAGTGGGGCGAGCAAGAGGGTAAGTGGAGACAGGACAACAAAATGTTTCAGTGAGATGTATTGTTTGTGATTTATATGCCTGATTTGTGTGATTCTTCCCCTAGAATGATAAGCAGCTTGGAATCTGGGAACCTAACTAGTACTTGTGACTTGGATTGACCACAGTCAGAAACAGAATACTAGGCTTGATGGACCTTTGGTCTGACCCAGTATGGTATATCTTATGTTCTATTATCTCCCTTAAATGTGGCTGATGATAAACCCTAGCTTGGTTGATTTGTTTGCTCACTGTCAGTAAAGTATCATGTGTTTAAAAGTAAGACAGCCCAGGTAACAAAAAGGTATGATCTGCTCAAAGAATCAGAGGAGGAACCTGTGTTGGATTCTCAGTTCAGATCTTCTGCTTCCCAACCTGGCTGGGGCTGCGGATCCTATGGCATCCACATCCACATGCACAGCCACTGTGAAAGGGAACTTCCAGTCGTCATACAGCGGTGACACCTAGTGAGAGAATTAGGGCCCATGATTGCATAGATTTGGTACTCTGGTGCATAACTTTCAGCTGAGGACCGTCTGGACTAAATATAAGTTGGGAAGGGGATATAAGAGAAGGCCCCCACCCCAGTAGTTCCGAATGAAGGATCGCAGTTCCAAATCCTATCCCTTGTTCCATTTTTGTTGGAGGTTCAGAGGAGCAAAAAGGAAACTGTTGGATCAAAAAAATGTTAGATCTTTTTGAAATAAAGCCATGCTAGTCTCTAGTTTCCATCAGCGATAGGCAGGCAGAGGCATGGACCCTTTCTGATAGGTTTTGTCTGTCCATCCATCCATCCATATGCATTTGTTTATTTGTGCAAATGGATGAATATGATTGCAGTCTCGCTTATCAGATCAGGGCAGAGGGGTCAGCATGACGAGTCGAGAGTCCCCAGATCCTGACAATAACGAAAGAGGAACTGCGCTCTTAAAATGACAGCAGGTGCTCTGGGGTCCCACCAGCACAAGAGCAGTACTACAGAGTAAAAACAAAGGGCTGCTTAATGGGCAGAGCATGAAGAGAAGTGAACGGGGTTAGATGGAAAGAAGAGCAGAGCATAAAGGAAGGGGGGCAGGGTTAGAAGAGGAACAGAGAAGAGGGGTATGAGTTAAAGGTGGATGACAAGGAAGGGGGAGAGAGTATATGGCTGTGTTGAAGAGTAGGGAAGAGAAATAGTGCAAGAGGGTGGGAGAGAGAGAGAGTGAGGACAGGGGAAGGGGAGAGAGAAGCTTACAAGAGCACAGTCACACATGCATACACAGACTGAGTCACATGCATTCATCTTTACTACATTACATTCAAAACACACACACCCGATGGATAGCCCCCTGACCACCTACTCCACAATTCCCCTTCACATCACAGATAAGCAGCAAAACTCTCCCTGTGAATAGATATTCACATCGAATCGTTGTTTCACTCACACACACACACCTCACATAGTTTAGTTTATTCCTGATCGTCTCTCCAGTCTAGTCCCAGACCTCTGGGTTGTCCACCTCATTCAGCAGCTTGGAGACTGAGGAACCTCCTTTTGTGATGTCACTGGTATATCCTCCCGGGAGCCGCCTCCATTCACCAGTTACCTCAGTCTCCAAGCAGCTGAAGGGACGGGTGAGCCTGGGGGTCCGGGCTCACTGGAGGAACAATTGAGGATAACTTTGAGGATAACTTGTAGGACTTAGTTGTGGTTACAAAAAAAAAAAGGAGGGCATGATCCCTTAAAATTGCAAGAATTGTACCTTTAAATTTGCAGGAGGTTTTCCCTCAACCTTTTTGTTCCCCTGCTACCTGTGGGATAGTCAGTCAGGTACCAGTGAGGAAGCAGGAGCCGCTCCGGTTCAAAATCCATCAAGTAGGGTGAGGAACCGGAGCAGAGCACAGCCGGCGCTTCACAGATGATCTGCCTGTCAGTGCACTTTGGCTGATTGCGGCGAATGTCCGGCGGCGGGCGTTCGCATGGTGCACGGCTCTCAAGGCCCCAGGTCATACGGGTCCTCTCTGGAGTGGCGGCAAGCGCAGCAGATCTGGGCAACGCTGCTATCTTGGGGGGAGGTCGGCAAAGGTAAGGAGGCCCGATTGCAAGTGCTCACTTCGTTGGCGCATTTTGAGCGCGAAACGAGGAGTAGGCCCTGCCGCATGGCGGCGGCGCAGGAAGCACAGGAGCAGCATCGGGCATTTCAGAAGGGTGTTTTCAGTGGTGGAAGCCTCGTTTAGCTTTCTAACGGTGGCGTTTTACGTCAGAACTTCTGGCTGATGAACTTCATTGGAAAAAAAAAAGTTTTCTTTCTTGAGATTATTCATTTCGGTTCCTGGGGGGGTTTTCTGGTACTGAGCTCGGCAGGGAGCAGGTAAGGGTACCTTAAGGCTGTTCTCAGGGCCGGGATGCCTTCTAGACCCCAATGTGTTGTCTGTGGGGCTAGAAGGGGAACAGTGTCTGACTCGGGGGTGTGTAAGAGCTGCATAAAGGAAGCATCTGCTATGGAGCAGGCCGGAGAGGAAAAGGAGGAGCTGCTGGGGGCCGAAGCAGGTCTTTCGGCCGTTCAGTCTTCAGACTTGCCTCTTGGGGAGCCGGTGGCAGGGCCATCTTCCGCCCCAGACATTCCTCCCTCACCTGCGTCCTGGCCCATGGGTCTGACATCTATTTTCTCACAGGAGTTTGTGGCTCTCCTGCAGCAGGCTGTTATAGGCACCCCACAGAGGCAGGCAAAGGGAGCCACCGAAGACCACAGAGTGAAGAGACCCGCGGCCTCTCGGAATGCAGAAGAGTTTCAGGGTATGGCCAAGAGACCGTGGCTAGACGGAGAGCCTAAAGAGCAGTCTGTAGCCTCGGAGGGGCAGCTGTCAGATGAGGAAGGCCGGAGTGTGGATTTCGAAGATGAGTTAGAGGAAGGTGAGCTCGCGGCTAAGGAAGATCAAGCGAGGGTGGTGCGTGTCTTCTGGAGAGATGAGCTGCCGGCGCTCATTGTGGAGATGCTAAAAGCGCTGAATATGCCGGTTCTGGGGTCAGCGGAGGATGAGACCCTGGAGGATCCGTTGTTGCAGGTCTTTAGAAAGACTCAAAGAGTGTTTCCGGTGCACAGAGTGTTTCAGGAGATGATTCAGGAAGAGTGGAATGTTCCAGAAGCGCCCCTGAAGGGCTCCAGAGTGATGAGCCGTCTTTATCCTTTGGTGGACCAGGATAAGGAGGTATTTAAATCTCCCAAGGTTGACGCTGCCGTTTCGGCGGTGACAAAAAAGACCACTATCCCGGTTGAGGGCAGTGCAGCCCTCAAGGATACTCAGGACAGAAAGCTGGATGCTTTGCTAAAACAGGTTTTTGATGTAAATGCCCTGTCACTCCAGGCGGCTATCTGTGGAGCATGGGTGGCCAGAGCCTGCCTGTGGTGGTCGTAGTGGGTCCAGGGTGGGCCGGAGAATGAGATGGCCAGTGAGGCGTCCAGGCTGGAGTCCGGAGCGGCCTACCTTGCAGATATTCATTATGATCTTATACAAGGTTTATCAAAGAGCATGGCGTCGGCGGTAGCGGCGAGACGTTATCTGTGGCTCCGTAATTGGGCGGCGGATAACTCGTCTAAAGCGAGGTTAAGTAAGCTTCCTTTTAAAGGGTGGCTCTTGTTGGAGAAGATTTAGAGAAGTTGATCAAAGATCTCGGTGAATCTAAGGGCAGTAGATTACCAGAGGACAAGCCTAAGCAAGGACAGACGACTCCCGCGGGCAAGGGGCAGCAGCGGGATTTTCGGCGGTTCCGCTTCCAGAAGTTTTAATTCCGGGCAAAGAGGCCGATTCCCCAATAGGAGTCAGGGGTTTTGAGGTTTTCAAGGAGCAGGAAGAGGATTTGGGGCCCCCTCCTCCTCGTCCTCCAACCTTAGGAAGTCTCAATGAGGTCAGGGGGACCCAGGCGCCCTTAGTTTCCTGTAGGAGGGCGATTGCAGGAGTTTAATTCTGCCTGGGTCCAAGTCACGTCAGATCAGTGGGTGCTGGAGGTCATTTGAGAGGGATATGCATTGGAGCTACTGCGTCCAGTGCGAGACGCCTTCGTAAGGTCCCCCTGCAAGGCACCAACCAAGTGCGAGGCGGTGAGGGGGACAATACAAAGGCTCTTAGACCTCAGGGCGATAGTGCCGGTGCCTCTAGACCAATGTGGTTTCGATCGATACTCCATTTACTTCGTGGTACCAAAGAAAGATGGTGGGGTTTCGTCCAATTTTGAATCTCAAGGGAGTGAATCGTTGTCTTCGGGTGGCTCATTTTCACATGGAGACTCTGCGATCTGTAATAGTAGCGGTTCGAAGAGGAGAATTCCTCACCTCCCTGGATCTGTCAGAGGCATACCTTCACATCCCCATAAGGCCGGATCATCAAAGGTATCTCCGGTTTGCGGTTCCTTTCGGGCATTTTCAGTTCCAAGCCTTGCCTTCTGGCCTAGCGACAGCTCCGCGCACATTCACCAAGGTCATGTTGGTGGTCGCGGCGGCCTTGCGAAAGGAAGGGATTCTAGTACACCTTTATCTGGACGATTGGTTGATCCGGGCAAAGTCAAAAAACGAGAGGGCTACGGCCAGGTTAGTCTCCTTCCTAGAGAGTCTCGGTTGGGTGGTCAATATGATAAAAAGCCAGTTGGTCCCATCACAAAGCCTGGAATACTTGGGGGCTCGGTTCGAAATGGATGTTGGACAGGTGTGTGTTCCGCAGCAAAGGGTGCAGGGCCTGCGGAAGCTTGTCAGAAGGTTCTTAAACAGCACGGCGCCCACAGTATGGCAGTACCTCCAACTGTTGGGTACAATGGCGGCAACGATAGAGCTGGTGACTTGGGCAAGAGCGCACATGAGACCATTACAGAGGGTGTTACTCAGGCGCTGGTCGCATCAACAGGATCCGCTGTCTCGGAGACTCCCTTGTCCGGCGGAGACGCCTATGGCCCTGTGGTGGTGGTTGATTCCCGGATCGCTGGAAAGCGGGAAACCATTGGAATTGCCGAATTGGTTGCCTTTAACAACGGACACCAATCTCCTGGGCTGGGGAGCGCACTTCCGGGCGAAGTTCACGCAGGGGCAGTGGAACGCTCAAGAAAAGACTTGGTAGATCAACAGGTTGGAGTTTCGGGTGGTGTCACTAGCCCTACAGAGCTTTCAGGCTTTTCTCGGAGGGATGGCCATCCGAGTGTTTTCCGACAACGCAACCGCAGTGGCCTATGTCAATTCACAAGGGGGGAGCAGCAGTGTGGTGCTGGAAGCAGAGGCCGAGGCTTTGTCGGCAGCGCATGTAGCAGGGGTGGACAATATGGAGGCTGACTTTCTAAGTTGGGTGAAGGTCGATCCAGGAGAGTGGGTCCTGCATCCGGAAGTGTTTGAAATGCTAGTGCGCCGGTGGGGCACGCCGGTCATGGATCT
This sequence comes from Ichthyophis bannanicus, assembly GCA_033557465.1. NCBI lineage: Eukaryota > Metazoa > Chordata > Amphibia > Gymnophiona > Ichthyophiidae > Ichthyophis > Ichthyophis bannanicus. The sequence goes on along the minus strand of CM066036.1, from coordinate 416,466,568 downwards.
CATGGTAACATTTCATTCGGCAAAGGTCAGTTGCTTCTACAGCAGACGAAGAGAAAGGATGTCGGAGGGGCTGGATGCTCTCATTCAAAGCTGGCCAGAGGATCAGCTTCTGTACGTCTTTCCGCCGTGGGTCTTGGTAGGCAGAGTGATACAGCGTATAGAGCGGCACAGAGGTCAGGTAATTCTGATAGCTCCAGATTGGCCACACCGTCCTTGGTATGCAGACCTGATAAGGCTCTTGGTAGCGAGGCCGTGGCATCTTCTGCCTCGGGCGGCCCTGCTATCGCAGGGGCCTCTGCTCATGCCTCACGTGGATCGGTTCTTGCTTACGGCTTGGCTATTGAGAGGGCTCGGTTGAAGGCGAGAGGGTATTCCACAGCGGTAATTATCACGTTGTTGAAGGCCAGGAAAAGATCAACGTCCTTAGTGTATGTTCGCATCTGGAGTTTTTGAAGCATGGTGCGGCGACAGGACATGCGAGGCATTGAGTGCGACCACGCCCCAGATTTTAGAGTTCCTGCAGGATGGGTTCGACAAAGGTTTAGCAGCCGCGTCGCTGAGGGTGCAGGTAGCAGCGTTATCGTGTTACAGAGGTAAGATAGGTGGTCAAGCGCTCGGGGGTCATTGGGATATTAAGCGTTTCTTACGAGCGGTATCTTTTTTAAGACTGCCAGGTAGACAGATAATACCTAAATGGCACCTGCCGTTTGTGTTAGAGGCGTTGGAACAGGAGCCATTTGAACCCTTGATGCGAGCGTCGGTGAAGGATCTCACTTTGAAGGTCGTGTTTCTGGTAGCAATCTGTTCAGCGAGAAAAGTCTCGGAGTTGCAAGCGTTATCTTGTAAGAAAGCTTGCCTTTGAGACAAAGGTAGTTTTGAGGCCGGTGCCGGGTTTTTTGCCCAAGGTGGTTTCACTTGAATCAGGAAATTTCCTTACCGGTTTTCAGTGCGAGCGCTGGCGGTTCAGTCACGAGGAAGTTGAATCTCTTAGATGTCCGACGGGCGTTAAAGAGAAGTATCTGCGTCAGACAGCGAGTTTTCGCAGATCTGAGAGACTTTGTCCTCTTCGCAGGACCAAGAAAGGGAGAAGTGGCGTCGAAAGCCTTTATCGCAAGGTGGATCAAGGAGGCGATTGTGTCAGCGTACGTGTTGAAAGGTAGACCGGTGCCTGAGGGGCTGCGGGCCCATTCCACTAGAGCACAAGTGGCTTCCTTGTCGGAATCTCGTTTGGTGCCGCCAGTAGAAATATGTAAGGCGGCGACTTGGTCATCTTTGAATTCTTTTGTTAAACATTACCGTCTAGATGTTCAGACGGAGGAGGACACGTGTTTTGGATTGGCGGTGCTTCAGGCTGGGCTAGCAGGTCCCTCCTGTTGAGGTGTTTACTGCTCTGGTACATACCCAGAGGTCCGGGACTAGACTGGAGAGACGATCAGGAAGGTGAAATTAGACTTACCTGCTAATTGTTGTTCCTGGAGTAAATCCATTCTACTCCCGTATCCCTCCCCAGTGTTTTCTTCCCACGGACAGAAGCCTGAAGGTCCTGAAGTTGACACAGGTAAGAAAAAAATTTCAAGTCTGGGTTTCGATTCCCTGGGGGGGAAGGTGTTTTGGTAAGGCGTTTAATTAAGTTGGGGCGTTATCCTTCCAATCAGGTGAGGGAGCAGCCTCAGCATGTTTAAAGTCCATTTGTGGGAAGAGAGTTCTTCCCTTTTTAAAGGTTATTGGTTAAGTTAGTGGCAAGGATTACAGTTGATAATTGCTGTTGATAATTACACTGGATACTTACTTGTTGCTCCGGTGAGTCTGCTTTGTAAATAGGGAACTGGTGAATGGAGGCTGCTTCCGGGAGGATATACCAGTGACATCACAAAAGAAGGAGGTTCCTCAGTCTCCAAGCTACTGAATGAGGTGAACAACCCAGAGGTCCGGGACTAGACTGGATTTACTCCAGGAACAACAATTAGCAGGTAAGTCTAATTCCACCTTACTTGATATATCGCCTTCATAGAAATTGCTTTAGAGCAGTTTACAATAAAATATATGGGGGAATAGTGCCCAAAGGAAAAGACTAAAAGGCTACATCATCCAGGGAAAGATAAGACAAACTATACACAATCAGTTCCTGTGTCCACTTAACCACACATCCCCTTTCTACTCTGAGACACTCTTTACCAAAGCTGTTTCAACTGAGTCCCTCACACAGATATGCCTTATTTATTTATTTATTTTATTTTATTTAAAAGGATTTATAAACCGCTTTATCCTACAATCAAAGCGGTTTTCACTTCAAACGAATCAAAAACAAAGTACAGAGGTGTCAGCATGCAGTGTTTGTATCGTAGTGCGTGTGTTGGTGTAATGAAGGAGTAGCTTGATTATAAGGTGCAATATATACAGGACAAGCTGTCTACAATGTGTAATATATACAGGGTGAGCTATTTACAATGTGCTATATACAAAATGAGTGCTATATACAAAGGAGTTTGAGAAGTTTTCTAAAGTCCTTAATGTCCACCGTTGATCTTAAGCCAACAGGGAGTGAGTTCCATAGGGTGGGCGCTGCCAGGGATATTGTTCTCCTTGAGGTGGTCTGCCTCCTTTTGGTGAAGTCTTTGGGGGTTGTGATGGTGTCCGTGGTGCCTCTCCTCCTGGGTCTGGGGTTTGAGTCGAGACTGATGATGGACTGTAGACTGTTCGTTGAGAGGTCCTATTTGATTTTGAGAATGTTCAGTATGGTTTTATATCGGACTGGAAGCCAATGGGGAAGGATCATGATGGGGGGTGATGTGATCACACCTTGCGGAACCAGCTATTATGTGAGCAACGGTATTCTGTTTGGTGTGGTTGTCGTGAATGAGGTTGGCTTCTGGGGTGATTTGGGTGATTGGTGGTCTTCATTGAATTGTTCGATGAATAGGGTGGTTTTGAGTAGCTTCCGGAATTCTTTTATATCTGTTGATTTCAGTTTGTCTGGGAGGACATTCCAGATAGCAGGGGGCAGCAAGAGAGAAAGCTCGCATGGATGTGGATTTGTTGGTTTTTGTGAATAGACTGGGTGTTGGTATGTTGTTTTTGGTACAGTTTCTGTCTGGTCTTTTGTTTGTTTTGGTTTCGATGAGTTCCTGTAGTATTTCTGCTGACATGTCATTTTTAATTATGAAGATGGTGAGTGCTGATTTATATTTTGCCCTTGATGAGATTGGTAGCCAGTGCAGATCGTATAGTATTGGAGTTATATGGTCTTGTTTTGAAGTGCTAGTAATAATGTGAGCAGCGGTGTTCTGGACTATTTGTAGAGGACGGGTGGTTTGTTTGAGTAGACCTTGGTATAATATATTACAGTAGTCCAGTATAGGTGTAATGATGGCTTGGCATGCTGTGCGGAAATGTTCTTTATTGAGGAGAGGTTTTAGTCTCCGGAGTATTGCAAGTTTGAAGAAGGCTGTTTTCAATATCTTGTTGATATGTGGTTGGAGGGTGAGTTGCTTGTCTAGAATCACTCCAAGGTATCGGACTTCGTCTTTTATTGTGATTGGTGTATTGGATATGTTGATAGAAGTAGGAGGAATGAATGTGGAGTCTCTAGTGATGATGATTGCTTCAGATTTTTTTACGTTGATGTTTAAGTTATTAGTTAGCCAGGTCGTCATTTCTTGAATGCAGGTTGATATGGTGGCATAGTCTGGGGCGTCCAGTTGAATAGGGGTATATGCCATGATGTCATTAGCATATATGGCATATTGTATCTTGTATTTGTTAAATATTTTGTATTTAGGCTGAATATAGATGTTGAAGAGAAGAGCTGATAGTGATGAGCCTTGGGGAACTCCTTGAGTAGTCCTGAAGGGTTCTGAGGTGGTTACCCAATTTTACTTTCTGCTGTCTGTCTTCGAGGTATGATTGAAACCATTTAATGGTGATATCTTGTAGTCCAATCTCCATTAGGCGTTTCAATAGGATGTGATGGGAGACTGTGTCGAAGGCTGCTGATACATTGATAAATATTAATAAGAAGTCCTATTTTATTTTGTCTATTCCTTTGATTATGTTATCAAATAGTTGTATGAGGAGCGTCTCAACACCATGTTTTGGACGGAATCCGTGTTGGTAGGGATGTGGTGGGGCAAATTCGTCAATGTGATCTTGGAGCTGTGTCTGTACAATTTTTTCAGTTATTTTAGCCAGGAATGGGAGGCTGGATATTGGGCAGTAGGTTGAAGGGTCTGTGCTGTTGGATGAGGTGGTTTTAGGGATGGGTCGGATAGTAGATTGCTTGAGTGCTTTTGGCATGTAGCCTTGAGAGAGGGAGGTACCTACTACCTTTTGGATGAATGTGTTGAAATCTTCTTTGGTGGATTTGATCCAAGTCACTGGGCAGGGGTCCAATGGAGAAGTGGTGGTGTTTAGAGCAGTGATGGTTTGTTCTATTTGTTTAGTCGATGGAATGCTGAAGTTCTTCCATTGATTGGTAGTTGTGGAGGCATCTGTAGTTGGTGTGTCCTTAAGGTAGATGTTCTTGTGCGGTGTGGTGGTACTGTTCTTGGCGATTAGATAATCAGCAAAGGTTTGTGGGTGCATCTTGCTTTCGTCTTTCGTGGTTGGGTCATTTGTTAGGGTATGAACTATGTTGAAGAGTTCTTTGGGCTTATTGCAGGCTTTTAGTACAAGGTTTGTGTGGTAGCGGTGTTTGTTTATTTATTAGTTTATTGTAATCTTTTTGCATTTCTTGGTATTGTTTCAATGTAGCTTCTGATTTATTACGTCTCCAGCGACATTCCAGTTGTTGTAATTTTCTTTTGGAGTTTCTTATTGTGTTAGAGTACCATGGTGTAGATCTTGGCCTGTTTTTGTTGTGCTTTGAATTCATTCGAGGTGTGAGTTGAGATGCGGCGAGGATGGTGGTGTTCCATGCGGTGATGGCATCGTCCAGGTCAGTGAAATCTTGGGGTATCTTTGAGGAAATGCTCTTTGTTGAAAGCTTTGAAGTGTCTGGTTGGCTGTTCCGTTTTCCAAGCTGTTTGTTGGGTATAGTGGTGGAGCACAAATGATATGGCATGGTGATCAGACCATGGTATTGGTGTAGTTTTAGGTGGTGTCATGAGACTGTGTTCTAGGGTGTTGGTACGAATATGCGATCTGGTATAGAGCCAGAGCGATGAGATGGGCCAGATAGGACTTGCTTGAGTTGAATGGATTCCATTGCTTTGTGAAAAGCGATTTCAGTTGTTGTGGCAGATGTGAGGTTTAAGTTTCCTAGTATGATGAGCATCTTGTGTGGTGAATTAGCTGCATATATCATATCCAGTATGTTGGATGTGTCCTCTGTTGGGGTGTTGGGGGGTCGGTATATCAGGCAGATGGATAGATGTTTTTTTTGAGTGTTGATGAATTCGCAGTGCTCGGAGCTTTTGGAGGTTGCAGTTTTGAGCCTCAAGTCTGTTCGGGCAATGATCAGTATTCCGCCGCCTCGTTTGTGGGTTCTAGGACAGTTGTATGCAGTGAAAGCTGGTGGTGGTATTTGGTTCAGTATTACCTGGTCTGTATTCTTCAGCAATGATTCAGTAATGCATAGGATGTCAATATTGTTTTCATGGATGTAGTCGGTAATCGTGTTTGTTTTGTTGCATATAGAGCATGCATTTATCAGGCCTATGGTTATGTGGTTGGTGTGTGGAGAGTGTGAGTGAGGTATGAATGTTTGTGACCATGTCTGAGTGTGTCTGGTAGGTTTCTTGCTGTTAGGTTTGTGGTAATCAGATGTGTATTTAGGTTGGTGTATGGTAGGGAGGTATGATATATATGGGGGGGGCTTGTAAGGTTGTGAAGTAGGTAGTGTAGTAATATGCATTTGTTTGGTAAGAGCATAGGGTAAGAATTAGTATAATAACATACATTTGTTGGATGAATGTTCTTTTGTACATTTGCTGTCCGTATAGGAGTTTGTTGTGCCTTAGTCTGTGAATGGGGGGAAAGGGGAATCGCACCATTGTCACACTGTAAGCGCACACTTTTCAACTTGTTAAATTTCATATTTGTTTTGGATAACACATTCAATCTTGTAAAAGTGCATTGCATACAAGATTAAATACGTGTTTCTAGCCAGATAGTCAGTAATGTATGTAGGAAACAGTCACTTGCCTTCATTTTTAATATAGAACATTCAAAACACTTGCAAACACAGACAACAGTTTTGAGCCACAGGTTTCTTAAAATGACTAACAGACCTTGGGCCCCATATTGAGTTGGGAAGGCTATGCGCCCCTATGGCCGCCAACCCTTAACCCCGGATATTCAGTGTCGGGGTCCTATGCAGCCCTGGCATTGAATATCTGGGGATCGCTGCACACAGTAGAAACTGCAGTAGCTAACAGGACAGCAGCGATATTGCATGCTGTCCGGTTACCTCCTGCGTGTTGCTAACCAGGCAGCATGCAATATCACTGCTGCCCGGTTAACGACAGCCTCCGTCCTGCCCCAGAATGCCCCCAACATGCTCCGATGCTAACCGCATAGCACTGGGGTGTGTAGCAGGCTTAGAAGGAGAGATTCCGTGGCACTAACCGTGTAAGTGCTGTTGAATATCGCAGTTAAAGGCATTTACGTGGTCTACTGTGCTGTAAACTGTGGAAATGCCTTTCGAATATCAGGCCTCTTAATACTAGCTCTGCCTCAGAGGGCCTGATCTTATAACAGAACACCTATGTGAGATGCCTATGTGCCTTCATTAAATAAGAACCTGGAAGTAGCTCCAGTAGGATGCAAATGCTGACATACACATTTAAATATGCCATTGTTCTCATAATTTTTTACCAGCTGGGTGGCATAAAGGTAGCCAGATGGAGGTAAGGGAATACTGCATAGCCTTAAAAAATTTACTAAGGGCTGCATTATAAGCTGGCTTGCAGCCAGCAATTTAAATTTGTCGCTGTTTCAGATTCATTTAGTATCTAATTCATATTATACATATACTTTTACTTTTTTTAAGTATTAATTACAAAATCATTTAAATCGTGTTTCCATTCCTTCTTATTATTTTGCCATATTCAGTTCATCAGGTTAGATTAATCGGGCAATCAGTAAAATCAGCTGGGTGGCGTACCTGTTCAAAAGCTCACTGCTTGCTCTGTAGTTGGTGTAATGTATGTGTGTGTGCGTGCCTCCAAGCTGCTGTAAATGTGTCTGTACTCGCACAGTTTATAAAATACACACATGCTTGGCAACTCTGCCTTGCTCTGTTCAAACTGTGCCTCCAGGAATGCCTATGGATGATGCTTGTATAAGTACACATATACCACCGCACAAGTACATAAAATGTCTTTCTGACATGTGAAAAAATCTTTATAACATTACCCAAATAGTGGCTTTCTATATATTTCGTAAGTACTTGTCCTCTGTGTTCATGTGCTTAGTTTCTGAGACAGTATGTGAGTTTTTCTATGTGAACATATATATAATATATATATATATATATATATATATATATATATATATATATATATATATATATATATATTTTATTTAGACAAATTTGTATACCACCTTATCCTACAATCAAAGTATCTGCTTTCCTCCATCAGTAGGCTTCTGGAGGATGGATCTTTCTTTTTTGCTTGTTAATTGTAATTTCATATAGTCCTGCCAGACCAGTCCAGACAAATGGATTGTGCTCCCCCACCAGCAGATTGGTGGACACAAAGAACCAATGAAAAGCCCAGGTTTCAATGGCATCACTCCTGTTCCTCTGTTCACCTCAATCACCAGTGGTCTCTGTCTCCAGCAGATGATGGATAATTAAGAGGAATATATTGGTTTAAATGCTTGTGAACGACCATCTTGGGAGTGACTCTCTCACTTGAGTGTGATGTGGGAAGCTCCACTAGACTGTAGCCATAGAAGGAGGGGAAATTGATTCGGCTCCACGCTCTTATCATAAGAGTCTGTTGAGCAGCCAGAAAAATGAAAGGATTGGAAGGATCTGGAAGAGTTCAGCAGCCTCACAAAGCCTAAATGCCCCCTCCCTCCTCCTCTGCTCTCTCCTGAAGATTGCAGAAGCCTCTCAGAGGAATCTGCTTGCCCAGCCACCTTAAATGCAGTGCCTCTGAGTACCAAGGTTTGACCTCATCATCGTCCTTGTTGGGTGCTCCCGATTCCATCAGTCTGCGGCACAGTTTGGGGTGAACCACTAGTGACTATTGTCATGGTGTGGGGGTTTCACGCCATTTTTCTGCACGTGTTACTAGCACTTTTTACTATTGTACGCCTAGTGGTTATACGGTCCTAGTGCACATTCTGCCCAAGCGACTGCAACGTGCATTCTTACCCAGGTGTCCGTTTCATACATTGCTGTACAAGTGCTGTTAATGCACGCACCTTATGGCCTCCACAGCCTTAGTATGCGCTGCTATTGCATGTGCCTTAACTCTTTATATCTTCTTCCAGGAAATGTTGTTTGATCTGTGGCAAGTGAGGTATGCCTTCTGGACCCTGCTCTTGTTGTATGGCTGCTTCTGAATCATCCCTGGAGAGCCCATTTCCCCCCCCCCCCCCCTTCAACAGGGGGATGCAGTTGATCCTGCTTTGCCTGTTCCCAGGGCAGGAGGTGGCCGATTGCGCTGTGAGTAAGGATGACCAGCTAGCTGGAGGTTCCAATGACCACACTGTGGGCTGCTTCCTGTCCTTGAGAGTTTGGGCAGCAACTATGTCCCCTGTTATTGGGAGTCATATCCAGGAAGAGAGCTTCCAGAGTCCTGATTGTCCTCACTGGAATTCTTTTGCCTTTTACAACAGGCCTGGCCATCTGGTGTGGAAATTCAGAACCTGCAGCCTCTGGGTTCCTCTGAGCGCAGTCTCATGAGGGACAGACTGAGAGTGGAAGCCCTGTTTGATTGCCTATGGCTAAGCATCCTCGGTTAAGGGCATTCCCTGGAGATGGGGATCAACTGCAACATGGATTCAGATGTCTCGGTCTGGGTTCTGTTGTGGATGAAGAAGTACTCTTGCCTTTGGAGAATTGTGAAGAGGCCAGTATTATCCGCCTGTTCTGGAAGGAGGAACTGGTGGCATTGGTTGCCAGGGTCGTCTCCACCTTCAGCTTGGTGGATGCTCCAGGCTTGGAGCAGGAGTTGAAGGTGCATCTACTCCTGCAAGGGGTGCAGAAATCCACTACTGTCTTCCCATTCCCAGAGGGGCTTGATTCGGTCAGAGTGGGATTCCCCCGACTCCCTACCTAAGAGATTAAGAGTGTGTATAAGAAGATGTACTGTGTCCCAGAGGCTGTGTGCTGAGGGAGGTTCATGGCATCTCTGGATTTGGCTGAGGTGTAGTTTTGTATCCCAATCTGGGAGGATCAGCAAACTTATCTGTATTTTGCCATGCTTGGCTCTCGCTTTCAGTTCACCATCCTCCCATTCAGACTGTCCACTGCACCATGGATATTCTCCAAGATTATAGTGGTGGTAGCTGTAGCGCTACAGTGCCAAGGGATTTGTGTGCACCCATATCTGGATGACTGGCTCATCCATGCCCATTCTCTTTCAGAGGTATCTCAGGTAGTGACCTGAGTATGGTGTCCTTTTTGGAATACCTCGCCTGGGTGATCAATCAGGGAAAACCTGGAGTTCCTGAGAGCACGTTTCGATACTAGAGTTGGCAGAGTCTTCCTGCCAGAGGAGAAGTCAAAAGGCTGTTGGATTGCCCAGTGCTGTTCTGTTTGCAGCAGGCTCCCAGAGGCTGAGATTATCTTCATCTCCTTGGATTGATGGCGGCAACAATCAAGAGTGTGCCATGGGTGCATATTCATATGCGGCCGCTCCAGTATTTCTTGCTGACTCTGTGGTCCCTGAATTCTTAGGAGTTCAAGCTCAGGCTCCTGCTACCGTTCATGGTGAAGGCCAGCCTGTGGTGTTGGCAGCAGTTCTGTCATCTGAGGAAGGGCATGCCACTGGACAATTTCTCATGGATCTTTCTAATGACAGATGCCAGTCTCAGGGCCTGAGGAGCCCATTGCCACAACCTGATGGCCCAGAGCCATTGGAACCGCAGGCAAGTGGTGTAGTACATCAGTCGCCTCGAAGCAAGGGCCAACAGGTTGGCTCTTCTGTGTTTCTGGCCCCTAGTCAAGGGCCAGCCGGTTTGAATGTTTTCAGGCAATGCCATGGCGGTGGTTTATGTCAATTGACAAGGCAGCACGAGTAGTGCTGGGGTAGCCCTGGAGATGGCTCTCCTGTTTGCCTGGGCGGAAAAGAACCTTCTAGCTTTGCCGGCTCAGTGCTGGGGTGCACAGTGTGGCACTCTCTGGATCCAGGAGAATGGAAGTTGAGTCAGGGGGCGTTTCAGTTGATTCTGCGCCACTAGGGTCACCCCGAGATGGATCTGATGACAACCCACTCCAGTGCCAAAGGGTGCTCCTTCTTCAGTCACCTCATGGAGACTGAGTCCAAGGGCATCGATGCCCTGGCTCAGCCTTGGCCAAGTTGAGGCCTGCTGTATGTGTTTCCTCTGTAGCCTCTGATGGGGCATGTGATTCGGTGTATAGAGTGCCACCTGGAAAGGATTATTCTGGTGGTACTGAATTGGCTGAGGAGAGCATGTTTCAGCGATCTGATGTGGCTTCTGTAAATGCCATCTCTTCATTTGCCTCTGCCTTGGGGCCTAGTGTGTCATGGACCAGTCGTCTTGGAGGATCCAGTTCCCTTCTCACTTATACCTTGGCTCTTGAAAGAAGACAGCTAGGACATTAGAGTTACTCTCCGGCGGTGATTTCCACTCTCCTCGGAACCCGGAGGAGGTCTCCCAGCCTGGCATATGTGTGAGTCTGCTGCTTCTTTGAGCGATGGTGTGGCATATGGCAGCTGGCTCCTGAGGCGGCCAAGATGCTGTCCCTGTTGGCCTTTCTGCAGGACGGTCTGGAGAAGAGTTTTTCTCTTAGCTCCCTGAAGGTTCAGGTTGCAGCTTTGGCCTGTTTCAGAAGTCTGGTGTCTGGTAAGTCTCTAGCCTTACAACCAGATGTTTCATGCTTTCTTCATGTGTCTGTTTCCCCCTTCCTGGGATCTTTGTCTGGAGCTCAGGGCCCTGATGTCTGACGCCAGTGAAGCATGCTACTCAGATATTTTTGACACTCAAGACTGTCTTCTTGGTTGCGATTTGTTCCGCAAGATGGATTTCTGAGCTGCAGACTCTGTCTTGCCAAGATCCTTACCTTTCTTTTCTGAGGAGGCTGTTTCCATTCGGCCTGTGCCTTCCTTCTTACCTAAGGTGCTTTCTCCCTTTCATGTGAACTAGATGGTTTGCCTGCCCCCCCCTTCTCTATGGAACAAGGTCCGGGAAAGTAAAGTATCTTTGCTTTGTGGATATCTGGAGGGTGCTTCTCCTGGACTTGGAGGTTACAAATTCTTTTCGTAAGTCAGACCATCTTTTTGTGCTGTTTGCTGGCCCGCACAAAGGTGACATGGTGGTGTCTGCATTGGGGTGCTGGATTACAGAGGCTATTGCCTTGGCATATCTGTTGCAGAACCGGATGGTTCTGGAAGGTTTGCATGCCCATTCTACCCGAGCACAGTGTCTTCATGGGTGGAGCAGAGCTCGGTAACCTTTGCAGACATATGTTGGGTGGCAGTGTGGGTATCACCTTCCATTTTTGTCAAGCATTATTGCTTGGATGTCCACATTCAGGTGGACACGGCTTTTGGCGAGCTGCTGTGTCTTCTTCCCACCCAGTGGAGGTGTAGCTTTGGTATGTCTCACTGGTCTAGCAGGACGATATGGAAGGTGACATTAATTAGTAAGTAAAATTGTCCTTTCCTTGAGTGCTGCTAGACCAGTCCAGGACCCGCCCCTCGAACTGTTTGCTCTGTTTCTCTGTGGTAGTACCTTGGGGTCCGCTATGATTTATATAATTAGCTCTGCAGGTTCTTTTTCTACTGACAGCCTTTAGTTTGTACTCCTGCTCCAAGCCTGGAGCATCCACCAAGCTGAAGGTGGATGAGACCCTGGCAACCAACGCCACCAGTTCCTCCTTCCAGAACAGGCGGATAACACTGGCCTCTTCACAATCCTCCAAATCACGCTGGAGGGTCTGATGCACGTGCATAATCGCCCTTCCCACCAACCAACCAACCACCCCTTAACTCCAACAGAGACCACTCATGCCCAACCACACACAACCCATTCAAAACCAACTACCAATCCAATCTGGATCACAAAATAGACCTAATGGTCAAATGCAGTAGGAATCCAGCAATTAATTGTCCAAGTGAAACTGCAATTGGGACATCTCCACGGTCCAGTGAACGGTGGACTTCACTAAAGAGAGAGAAGAATAGTATCAGTGGAGTGACCAATACAAAATCTAGACTGACAGGGGTGCAAAGTATTGGAGAGTTCAAGTTGGGTGACTAGTTGTTAAGAGATTACTTTCTCAAGCAGTTTAGAGAGATTGGATGGTAATTAGTCAGGACAAACTTGTGTAAGTAAGGTTTTTTAAGATGGGGCGACTATAGGCTTTTTCCCATGCATGGGGAAAGACACCAGTAGTAAGGTTATTGTTAATTAAAGAGAGAATAATTGGTTTGAGCATCAGGGAGTTATCAGAAAGTCATGATGATGGGATGAGGTCCAAATTACAAGTAGTCTTTCAAGAAGTAGCAAGGGCCTTGGACAGGGAGGTGGGGGAAATGGGGTTGAAAGTGCTCTAGATATGTTTCAGTGTAGGTGTTGGAGGCATGCAAGAGGATGTAGGGTCAGAGACTGGAGGGGGTGGAGCTGGGAGAAAATTCTGTTGTAAACAGAGCTCTTGTTGGAAAAGAAGGTGGCTAACTGAGTGGCAGTATTTATTTATTTATTTAATTTATTTATTTATTTTATTTAACAGTATTTCTATACCGCCTTATCCTACAATCAAGGCGGTATCACAGCAAAACAATCAAAAGTAGTGAACGTGTATTTCATGCAGTGAATCATCCCTGGAGTGAAAGAGGAGAATCATCCACAGTAGGAGAATCATCCACATTGCAGGGTTGGGATAGAGATGCTGATAAAAGGAGAGGATGGAAAAAAGCTGTCGAAATTGGGAAGATGAATTGGCGATGAGATTAGAGTAGTATTCCCTCTTAGCGGCCACAATAGTATGATGATAGAAACTATGACAGTCCCAGAAACGTTGGAGTGCATTGGGAGATCGGGACTGTTTCCAGTGGCACTTGGCTCTACGGAGATGTGTATGGGCAAGACTGATGCCAGGATGAACCATGGCTGACTAGGCCTTCATTTAGATTGAAATGCCCGAACCGATGCGATGTGATTCAAGGCAGAACAAAGAAGTGAGTCCCAGAGAGAGGCCTGCTTATCTATGGGCATCAGATGGAAGGAGGAGGGAAAAATAGTATCTGCAGATGGGAAAGCTAGGATAGTGTCAGGATTTAGTTTATGAGATAACCTCAGAGGGGAGCAGGGGATAGTGGATGTCCTGGGTGAGATAGTAGGAAGGAGGAGAGAAAAGAGGATGAGAAAATGGTTGGTCTAGGGAAGAGGCAATGATAAGTATAAGAGTTGTGAAGGTGGATTAAGAGTTGAAATGATGAGATCCAGAATATGACGAGCAAAATGAGTGGGAAAGGAGATATGTTGAGTGAGTTGACGATCATTAAGGTAGGCCAAGAACAGTTTATCACGTGGCTTAAGAGGCAAATCTACATGGCAATTGAAGTCGCCAAGAATATAAAGGTTGGGGAAGGTTGTGGCAACATCCAAGATAGTAAAAGCAGGGAATCCCGGGGGGGGGGGGGGTGGATAGGGAGGGGGAAGCATAAATCAAAAGGAGGCGAGTCACAGGTTGTGTTGGTAGGCCAAGGAAGATGGCCTCTGGGAAAGAAAGGGAGTGGAAGTGAAGTACTGTTATGTGGAGGGAGGAGCGTTAGATAACAGCCACACCGCCACCAGTGCAAGTGGCTCTGGGTGCGAAGAAGTAGGAGAAGCCATCTGGGAGACAGTGCCCTGATGTGGATGAAGTTGAGCCTAGGCCTGACTTTAAGATCTAGGGGGACCTGGCGTCTGAACAATACTTTGTTAGAGGACCCAGTGATGCGCCAAACTTAAGGGAGTAATTAATGAATATTTACAATTCATTGACACTGGGGATTGCCCTCCTGGGACTGTTTGAAAGCTGTGGTACTCAGATACCTGATTAGTCTGGGGGCATATAGGAAAAAAAAGAGAGAGAGGGAAACAGAGCAATTGCATGCTGATATTATGTGGATAGAAGGGCTGTTGAAACAAGGGAGCAGTGTTCCCGGATTGAAGGGGGAGTTGTCTGTAAAGAAGCGTAGCTTGGAAGACCTCTAGTTCCATGAAACGAGGCAAATGTTGGAACAGTTGGGTCAGGCAGACTCTGAATTTGGTAATAAGGCGAGGCGGCTTTTGACCTTTCGGTTATGAAGGGCTCAAGCCAAGTCAGATATATGGAAAATTAAGAAACGAGAGGGCGTGGAGGTTTTTGACCAAGCAAGCATTCAAAACCATTTTGTGGAGTTTTATAAAGCTCTTTATACTTCAGATTGGGAAGCTACGGTAGGACAGATCGATGGTTATTTGGCAGATTGTTTGCTTCTAAGGGCGTCTGAGGAGGAACAGTGGCTTCTTTGTCATCCTATCTCAGCCGTGGAAATTCTTCAGGTTATAAAGGATCTCCCATGATCTAAAGCTCCTGGCTTAGACCATATGCAAATCTTTTTTACAAAACCTTTAAAGATCAGCTTGTGGAAGTTCTAGTCCGGGTATACAATGACCATTTGGTGGAGGGAACTATGACCCCCCTCTGTGTGAGACGGGCATTACTATTCTCCACAAAGAGGGGAAGGACCCTACCCAATGTGGCTCATACACCCGATACCATTATCAGAGATAGATCAGAAGATCTTTGCTAAGGCGTTAGTGAACAGGTTGCAACCCCTACAACCATGCCTTGTTCATAGCAACCAATCTGGTTTCATACCCGGGAGGCAATGTTCCGACATTGTCCGCAAAATTCTCAACCAGATTCTTGCGGCTAAGAAGGGGGATTCTGCCCTCCTTTTGGCCATTGACATGGAAAAAGCCTTTGATAGGGTCTACTGGCTCTATCTTTTCCAAGTGATGGAGAAGATGAGATTGGGGGGCTCCTTCTTATGGTGGGTTCTGATACTATATACACAGCCGCTGGCTTGTATAAAGGTCTAACGGAATATATTCGGCATTGTTTGAGTTGAAACGAGGAATGTGACAGGGATGTCTGCTTGTCTCCCTTAATATTTGCTTTTGCCATGGAACCACTGGCACAACATATTCAGTTCAAGGAGATTTAGTTATTTTATTTATTTGAGAGGTTTATATACCGCATCTCCAATGTGCAATACTGTTTACATATAACAGAACATAACTTTACATGGAGCATGTTAACATTACGAAGTCTGTGTGAGAGGCAAGGAGGTATTCTGGGGTGCTGCTTCTTTGTTGTTATTGGGGAGTTTTCTTATTATTGTCTGTAGGTACTCCGAGGATTGGTCATAGAGGATTTTGAATATGGTAACAATGTTTTTGTATTTGATTCTGTCTAGTAGAGATAGCCAGTGGAGCTGTGATGGGGGTGATATGTGAGCCCCTTGATGTTTCAGTAAGGACCCTAGCCCCTGTATGCTGGGCCAATTGTATTGGGAGTACTTGGGATTTCGGCAAACCTTGGAGAATTGCATTGCAGAAGTCAGTGTATGGAAGTGTCAGTGCTTGGAAGACAGTCTTGAGGTAAGCTTCAAGAAGAGGGTGAAGCTGTTGTAGAGTCCTTATTTTATTGTAGATATGCTTTGTCGCATTGTTTATGTGGGTCTTTAGGGTAATATGCTGGTCAATAGTTACTCCAAGGTAATGTACCTCAGATTTGACTGTTAGTTCTGTTTGACTAACCTTAAGTGACTTTGGCAGGGTGAATGATTGATCTTTGAATATGAATAGTACTTCCGTTTTGTTTGAAAGGCCTTGTTGGGAGAGCCATAGAGCAATTGAATTAAAGCGCTGTACAGCAGGAGTGAATTCCGGATCTGCAGTTGAGAATGGTACATAAAACATTGTCGTCTGCATATAGGTGGAATAACATATTATGTGACTGGAGGATCTGGCAGATTGGCTGGATGTAAATGTTAATTAATAATAAGGATGAGCCCTGGGGTACACACCTGTTTTGTGGGAAAGGGTCTGAGCTTTTATTATCAGCTTTGACGATTTGTAGCAGAATCTCATGACATACGGTGTCAAAGGCCACAGAAATATTGAGGAATATGAGAATGAAGGCTTGTCTTGGTTTCTCTATTACCTTAATTTAGACGGTCGATGAGTGAAATTATGTTTCCACTCCATGGTTGGAGCGGAAGCCATGCTGATGTGGGTCAAATTGTGCATTAAGGCCGACGTAGTTTTAAAGTTGAAGTTGTTCCACTTTCTCTATTATTTTTGTGAGGAAAGGTAGGTCTGTATAATTTTGGTTCAGCTTGGAGTTTCTTTTAGCAGTGGGCATATGGAGGTGGTCTTTAGTTTAGTTGGTATATATCCTTGTGTGAAGAATAGTTGTAACATCTTGCACATGGTTGGGACAAGTTCAGACCCTGTTGATTTTAGTCAGCTTGCAGGACAGGGATCCAGGGCTGATGTAGTCGTATTCAGATTTCCAATTATGTTGACCAGGTGGTCAGGTGAGACTGGGGAGAATGAATGAAGGGAGCTTGGAAGTGCAGGGTTTGTGGGAGTCTTTTGTTGGTGTGTCTGGAGGATGAGTCTGTAGTTTGGACTAGAAGTGAAGTGCAAGTGCTTGAGGGTTGGGGGTAGACTGTGTGGTCGGGGGGAGGGGTTCTCTCTTAACATGGATTTGGCTATTTCAAATAGTTCTTTGGATTTATTTAGTGATTTTAATATTGTTTGGGAGTGGTAGTCTTTCTTTGCCTTATTGGAGTGGACTCTGTATGAATTGAGGATTTGAAAGTAATTTTACTTGGCTTGTTCATCTGAAGAATGCCTCCAGGTGTGTTGGCTTTTCTTAATTCCTGTTTGATTCTTTTTAGTTCTGTTGTGTACCGTGGCGTATGAGGTCGAGGGTTGCAAAGAGTTGATTTCCATAGAAGTTCAGCTGAGGTGTTGGTAATTGTTTCGTTCCAATTGGTTATGAAAGGTGTCTAAATAATCAGATTCTATGTTCAGATTAGGGATGATATATTCAAGGAAATGTCCTTTGTTAAAATCTTCTGTGGTGCTTTTCTCTGAACATTATGGAATGCTACTGTGCACAGATATAAGCTGAATGGCTGCAGTCAGTGTGATATGTGAAATGAATAATTTAAATAACCAAGTAAGTGTATGTATTCTGGATTACAGAGAACTTAATGCTGATCCTCAGAAATTCTTATGCTATTTTCATTGTGTAGGTTCCTCTGAGGTGGAGTGCCATGGCACATAGATGATTGCAGATGTTTCTATGGCATCTGTTGAGAGGAATTATTTGTGGTCTTGCTGCTGGGTTGCTCTGTTTATTATTAGCAATGGCGTAGTGTGTTGGAGCAGGGTTCTGCTGGGATCGGGTCCCTGCCTAAGTGCCATGCCAAAGGGCCCTCTGGCGAGGCCCTCAGATGTGAGTCCACCAGACATGGGCACGCCTGATTCCGCTGGAGTTTTAAATACGGCTCCAGGGGCTGGATCTGTGGCCCGATTGGCCTTGTCAGAGGGGAACAGGGGAGGAGCTCACCCGTCTGCTCTCCCTTGATACCGCCGATCATGTTGTAGTAGAGCAGAGTGGAAAGGAGATGATGTGGGGATTGGAATGGGAGATTCACCTCACAAGGTTTCTGTTTGCAGATGACCTTATCTTTACTCTCTTGAATCCAGTTCAGTCGTTGGTAGGGGTGGGAGAAGAATTGGAGGCCTATGGTCAAGTTTCTGATTTCCGGATGAATGCATCCAAATCCGAAATTCTTGATGTCATTACCACCCCAGCTGAAAGAGAGTTACTTTGGCACTCTACCCATACAAGTGGGCCAAATCACACATTCGCTATTTTGGGGGTATGTTTGGTGATAGACCCTCTTAAGCTGTACACTCTTAATTATGAACATCTTTGGCGGTCTATCAGCTCTGAACTCCTGACTTGACAGAAATTAAGCTTATCTTGGATCGGTATGATTGATAGTGTTAAGATGATGGTAGTACCTAAATTCTTGTATCTATTTAATGCACTTCCAGTGGACATTCCAAGGGTGTGCACCCCAGGAAGTGGAAGCGAGGAATTACGGAGTTTTATATGGGGTTCTAAATGACCCAGGTTGCCTTGCGAGTGCGCTCTTGGTCTCATGGCAAGAGTGGCCTAGCCGTTCCGGACTTACTGCATTAATATCTTGTTGCTCAATTGAGAGTGGCAGTAGAATGGTCCGTTTCTGAATGGTAGGAGTGGGTCTTATTGGAGCAGGGGCCGGTGGGGACTTGTCCAATAAGGCATCAACTTTGACAGGTGATGGTGGATGTGAGTAAATAGACACAGGTCGATTGCTGAGTGGGGAACACTTTATGAATTTGGGAAAGGGAATGACTAAGACTAATTGGTTCTGTATGAGCCTTTCAGTTGTCTCCTATTTGCTTCAATGCAGCTTTTTCCCAGGTACTACGGATCTGGCCTTTCGGCATTGGGAAGATATGGGCCTAAGTGTAATGGGAAAGTTGTGGAAAGATGGTCGGCTCATGTCCTTCTCAGAGGCCCAATAGGAGTTTGGCATGCTTGAATGGGATATTTTCCCTTTTCTACAGCTGACTCACTTCCTGCGGGCTAGTGTTAAGGATTGTTGGGGGGACTGAGCCGACTGCTCTTGAGGCGATTTATTTTCTCGGGGTGGATGAAAGGTTGTCTCTCTATGTTTGGGTGCATAGGGAGAGGAATGGCCAGCAGAAGAAAGGAGGTGATAGCCTTTGACACCGTTCCTCACAGGGACTTATAAACAAACTGAGCACCCTAGGGATGGACCCTAAAATTACTGCTTGGGTTAGAAATTGGTTGAGTGGAAGGCGACAAAGGGTACAGGTAAATGGAGCTCACTCTGGGGAGAAGGAAGTTATCAGTGGTGTGCCCCAGGGATCTGTCCATGGTCCGATTCTTTTTAACATCTTTGTTAGTGATATAGCGGAATGGCTTTCGGGTAAGGTTTGCCTCTTTGCGGGTGATACCAAAATCTGCAATAGAGTAGACACCCAGGAAGGTGTAAATAAAATGAGGAGGGATCTAGCTAAGCTTGAAGAATGGTCTAGAATTTGGCAGCTGGGTTTTAATGTTAAAAAATGCAAGGTCATGCATTTGGGCTGTAGCAATCCAAGGGAGCAATATAGTATAGGGGGTAAAGTACTTTTGTCCACTAAAGAAGAGCGGGACCTAGACGTGGTTGTGTCTGAAGATCTTAAAGTAGCTAAACAGGTAAAAAAGGCAACATCAAAAGCTAGAAGGATGCTTGCGTGCATAGGGAGAGGAATGGCTAGCAGAAAAAAGGAGGTGATAGTGCCTCTGTATAAGTCTTTGGTGCGACCTTATTTGGAGTACTGTGTGCAATTCTGGGGACTGCACCTTCAAAAGGATATAAACAGGATGGAGTCCGTACAGAGGGTGGCTACTAAAATGATTAGTGGTCTTTATTATAAACCATATGAAGACAGACTTAAGGATCTTAATATGTACACCTTAGAGGAAAGGCGGGATAGAGGTGATATGACTGAGACATTTAAATACCTCTGTGGCATAAATGTACAGGGGGAGAGCCTCTTTCAATTGAAAGCAAGCTCTGCTACAAGGGGACATGGGATGAGGTGAAAGGGGATAGATTCAGGAGTGATATGTGGAAATATTTCTTTACGGAAAGAGTGGTGGATCTGTGGAATAGTCCCCCAGTGGAGGTGGTAGAGATGAGGACAGTATCTGAATTCAAAGAAGCATGGGACAAACACAGAGGATCTCTAAAGGTAAAAAGGGGACTGTTGTAGTTGTTGATATGGAAGGACAGACCAGATAGGCCATGTGGTCTTTTTCTGTCGTCATTTTTCTATGTTTCTATTGTGGGTAGATGAATGTACGAGAGATCCCCCAGCACATCTCCCTTCCTATTCCTATCCACAGAGCTTGCAATAATCTAAAAAGCTACCTATAACAGCATGGCCCTTATCCTGTCTGACCTCCTAGGAAAGATTTTTTAATTTATGTTGGAGAGCCTTAGTGTATTTCCAAATCAAATATAGAGTACTGTACTCTACCCACCTTTATGCTATGCAGGATAGATAGGTTTTCACACTTATCATTGTAAAGCAGGTTATATCTAAATTATTCATTATTTATATGGCTAGACAAACTTGTGTGTAGCCAGATAGACTAATTTTAGGTAAGTAAATAATACTTTATCATTGTGAATTTATTATAGTTTTTATACTAATCCTGGAAAATAAGCCCCTTTGTCGTTAAGAGTAATGACCTGTAAATTCAACTGTTTAAAAAGCTTCTTTGAAATTGGTATTGTGGCATTTTAGTAAATCTCTCTAAAGTGATGGTGGTGTATTCAGCCTTGTAGAAGAAGAGTAAGTATGGGCTGTGCCCCAGAGAGCTTATGTACATTTCTATTCCCCCTGGCAGGCCAATTTGAGACAATGGGGAGCACAGTTATATTTGTTAAGGTGATAGTTTTATATCAGTCTGTACTGTAACAGAATTAAGTTCCTGAACCCAAATAGGTATTAGAAGATCTTACTTTTATCTAGCATATTTTAGCATTTTGGAGCCTGGTGAATCAAGATGTTGCTGTGCTTTTTCTCATTCTCATCAGACATTTGTTATAGTAGGAAGTTGATACCCTCAAGACACTTGTCCACGTTTAATATGGACAAGTGCAAAGTTATGCACTTGGGAAAGAACAACCCAAACTATGGTTACACGAAGTAAGGTTCCACATTAGGAACCACCACCCAGGAAAAGGATTTAGCGGTCATCGTGGGTAGTACGTTGAAACCCTCTGCCCCGTGTACAGTAATGGTCAAGAAAGCAAATGGAATGCTAGGAATCATAAAGAAAGGAATGGAGAATAAAACAAAAGATATTGTGGCGAGGCAGGTGATACTCAATGTGTGGGTTGAAGAACATGGCCCAAGTGCCGGTGCTTGGCTGGCATCGCAAAGTGTGAGCTGCGCACATATGAGCACAGTCTGTGGATAGGAGGGCAGAGAGAATATTCTCTCCTATGAAGGGAGTTCCAAGTGTGAGTGGTGTTGTGAGAAGACGCTGATGCATATGGGAGAAATATGGATGGGGGGCTGGGTGTTTGGGATTAGGTCTGTGAAGATTCATATAGTTAGAAAGAATGGGTGGGGCATGAGCACTGTGTGCAGGAAGTGTGCTGGGTGTGTGTGGCATGGCGGATGAGGAACTGGAACGCATAGGGTTGGATGGAGGTTCGGGGGGGGGGGAAGACAAAATGAGGCACAGGAAGCAGGATGGAAGGAGTATATTGTAACTGAACCGTGTGGGAGAGGCATGTATAGCAATGTGGCTATAAGAAGGGAATTCTGTTACTGTTTAACTGGATAAAACAAATAGGAAAGGCTAGAAGACATGCCAGACTGTTGTAATGTTGAGCTGTTCTATCACTCTTTCACTGTTGTGCCCTTGGAAAATAAAGTTAAACGCTATCGCTCCATGGTGTTGACTGCACCTTGAATATTGTGTGCAGTTCTGTTCACTATATCTTTAGAAAGGATATAGCAGAATTAGAAAAGAGTGGATGGAAGAATATCCCTATGAGCAAAGGCTTAAAAGGTTAGAGCTGTTCAACTTGGAAAAGAAATGGCTGAGGGGAGCTATGTGAGACGTCTATAAAATAATGAATGGAGTAGAACGGGTAAATGTAGATTGGTTTACCCCTTCAAAAAGTAGAAAGATTAGGGGACTCGCAATGAAGTTACAATGTAGCACATTTAAGACTAATCAGAGAAAATATTTTTTCACTCTGCACGTAATCAAACTTTGGAATTCATTACCAGAGGATGTAGTAAAAGCTGTTAGTGCAGCTGGATTTAAAAGAAGTTTGGACAAGTTTCTGGAGGAAAAGTTCACAAACCATTATTAAAAAGGACCAGGGAAATCCATTGCTTACCCTTTGGACAAGCAGCATGGAATCTGTGTAGCTTTTGGAAACCTGAAAGATACTTGTAATTTGGAAACAGGATACTGGTCTTGGTGGACCCTTGGTCCAACCCATTATGGTATATCTTATGTTTCCACTGTCCATGCGGGCTGCCAGAGATAGAGACTTGGAGCCCAATTTTCAGTTAGGGGCACGTCTGGGCTGTCCGGATGACCCCGTTTAGACCCGATTCTGGACTGTGGGACCAAAACATTCCGTGGTGACCAGAATTGGGCCAGAGTACGGCCCAGCGTGCCTCTGCCATCTGGGGGGACATCTTTCCCGCAGACGCCTCAGACTCCCGTGGCTTCAGCCCCCCCTTTTTCCCGCTGCCCGTCCTAAAGCTGGCCTGCCATGGCTTGAATCGGGCAGCGGGGACACCCGGCCCCAGGGAGGATTCCCGGGCCCGATCGCTGGTTTTGTGCTGCTTATTCCATCTTTGAGGTGGAATAAGCAGCACATCCCCACAGGCCCGGCAGGACGTACAGGGCCGTGATCTGAATTGGCCCTGTATATCCTGCTGGGCTGGCCCGTTCCCGCTCTGCCACCTCCTGGCTCTCCTAGTCCTGATGCTCAGTACGTATGGGGGGGAGCCGGAGGGGGAATCTGGCCAGGACGGCTTACGGGACTGCATATCCTACTGGGACCTGCAGCCCCGTAACCCGTGTCCCAGAATCGGTCCCATACTGTTTGTTCCTCTGCAACCATTAACAGTAACCTGGAAAATTTATCAGCCAGGCAGTGTTACCAGTAAGGATCTGTGTATTCTTTGTTTTATTTATTTTTTAACACCTTTTATAGTTCAGCTATTTTTTATTTTGCTGTAGCCCCGGAGCAAACAAACATGGGATCTCCTGTTTCTGAAAGCCTCAGAGAAACTGGTTCCCTTTCTTAATGCTGTCATTCTTCTTACAGCCCAGGTATGACGACAGTCCTTGCAATTTAGATAAGTCAGGCAGGGTGGTATGATTGTTTGTCTAAGAGTTTCAAGATAATTGGCTGAAGTGCCTCATGCTTCTAACTTGTTCCCCACCTGCTCTCATTCTTCCCCTCCCAGAATGGCACCATTATGTCTGTTTTTTCCAAGAAAAATATCAATACAGTGCTGGTGAAAGAAAAAGATATATACCAATGCATAAACTTCCACCACTAACTTTTAATAATTACTCACTGATATCCCCAGAACATGCGAGGAAAAAGACCTCAGAAAGACAGCCATAGAGCAATGTTCAGGAGGCTATGTCAAACGTCCTAAACTTGGTTTTTTTGTTGTTGTTTTTCTTTCCATCTGCCACTCCCATTTAAACTGGGGAAAGAGAGCGACAGATGAGGGGGGGGGAAACAAGTTCAGGACATCACTTCCAACAAAAACATAATAACATTGGTCATAGTCATCATATTAATCCACATCTCAATGACAATAGGAAAGAGGAGTCTGAAATATAATCCATGCAAAATACAGGCAAGCCAGCCAACAATTGCTACAAGGCAGTGAACACAAATGCTCAAAGTCTAACCAACAAAGTTCCTGACCTGGAAGCCCTGACAGTGGAAATGGACTTGGATATTGTGGCCATTACAGAAACCTGGATTAACGAGTCGCATGAATGGGATATAGCCATAGCTGGCTATAATTTATTTAGAAGAGACAGAGAAGACAGAAAAGGAGGAGGAGTAGCCCTATATATCAAAAGCAATATTTAAAGCTGCTGAAATACAGAGGATGTGGGGGAAAAGAAAAAGCACTGTGGATTGTATTAGAAAGAGGAGATGGCACTATCATCCACGCTGATATAGTTTACAGGCCTTCAATTGAGGAAATGGATAGAGACTTGGTCATATTGGGTTTATGGTTTATTTAGTACTTGATATACCGCCTTTAACCAGTGACAGCAAAGCGGTGAATTTAATCTACCATACATGGATTGGCGTATTCTTTCTGCAAATATGGAAAGAAGTAAAAAACAAAATTGTGAATGCCTTCCAAGAAGCATTGTTCAGACAAATGGTGATGGAACCAACCAGGGAACGTTTGATACTGGATTTAGTACTCGCCAATGGAGATAGCGTGTCAAATGTCCAGGTGGGTGACCATGTGAGCAGTGGTGATCATCACACAGTGTGTTTTGAAGTAGAAGCCAAGGCAAAGCCCCCAAGCACAGTAAACTCATAGTCTCAGACTTCAAAAATGCTGACTTCAGTACAATGGGAAAATATCTGAAGGAGAATTTGTCAGAGTAGGGGGAGATAAGGGAAGTGAAATTGCAGTGGACTAAACTAAAAGAGGCAATAAAAGGGACAATGTATATATATGTAAGGAAAGTAAATAAAAAACATGAGGAAAAGGAAACCTATATGGTTCACCAAAGAAGTGGCTGCACAAATAAAGGCAAAAAATACAGCTTTCACAAAATTCAGAAGATCACAAAATGAGGAGCACAGAAAAGAATACAGGATAAAGCTAAAAGAGACAAAGAGAGAAATAAGGATAACAAAAACAAAGACAGAAAAATAGATGGCTAAAGATGTGAGGTGTGGAGACAAAACCTTTTTCAGGTATATTAGGGAGAAGAGGAAGATCAGAGGTGGAATTGCAAGACTCAAAAGTGCTGAGGACGGGGGGGCGCTCGTGAGCCCACTGCAAGATGGCCGCAAGTTACTGAAGCTCCGACCCCACAACCCCTAACTTTTAGCCAACACTAGCGTACAGCCGCATTCTGACCCCCCAGCACCTCTCCCGGTTCGGCGCTAATCAGCGATCCCCCTCAACGACTGATTTCGCGGCTCTGCGGGTCTTCCGGAGACTGGGACATCGAGGGAACGCTCTCTGCTCCGCGGCCTGTTAAAAATTGTCTCCGGCCTCTGGACGCCTCCTCGCCTGACTCTGCCATCAGTCCCTGCTTCCGACGCTGCCGCAAATTCTTGCCTGTGGGTTGAGCGCCGGAGCACTTCGCGGGAGGGGGACTGCACCGCACAGAACAGAAAGATCGCCCGGAGTACTTGGCCGGACCCACGTGCACTCTGTGCGGCGGCTGCCACTGCAACAGCTAACCACTCTAACCACGGCCTCGGGCTTTTCGTGGCAATTTTCCCACTTCCAGAGGCGGACTCTGGCTAGCGCATCAAATTGCTCTCTGCTCCTCATCTGGCATAGGCTGCTCCCCTAAGAGGGCTTGGGAGCCCCACTGAGAGTCCCCTTCTCTGGGAGGGCAGAAGTGGCGCTTCCCTCTGCTCTCATTGCTGACATTGCAGATGCCTGTCTCCTGACACTGTGAGTTCCTACTGCAGCTGTGTGTAGCCCTGGACATTACAGCTTCCTTATTGTCTCCACTTGGACTGGCATTGGACATATCCTTCTCCTAACACTGTGTGACACTGTAAGATGGCTACTAAAGCTAAAAGTTCTGAGGCCCGGGAGGGGATGCGCTCCTCACAGCGCCTGCAGAATAAATCTGGAGCCCCCAGTAGCCCACATGAGCAACCCCTCCCATCAGGTTCCGATGATGAGACTGTGAGCGAGGAAGATTTGGACCCGCATCGGCAACTTTCCTCAGCCCAACTTAAACAAGAACTCCGGAAGGGCTTTGCGGAACTAGCTACTGAATTCCGTGGGCTGCGGGAGGACCTGATGAAAGACATCGCCGAACTCAGGACCGACGTTAAGGAACTGGGAGCCCGAGTGGAAGATGTGGAGACCAAGCTGGTGGAACAAGACGGGACTATGATGGATCTACAATGTGCTCTGGATCGACAACGTGCGCAAGCAATGGAACTGACTTATAAACTAGACGACATTGAAAACCGTTCCCGCCGCAACAATGTGCGCTTCCGTGGGATCCCAGAAGCGGAAGGGGGCGGAGAAGATCTACCAACTGTACTCAAATCGCTCATAGCAGACTTGCTCTCTGCAGAGGACTTGGCCACACATGCGCCTGGTATGGAAGTAGAGCGAGTTCACCGCGCTTTGGGGAAACCCCCCAATAATCAGCCTCGTGATGTCATCGCACGATTTCTGCGCTACTCTGATGCCGAGCTCCTTATCCGTCGAGGCCGGGAGAAAAAGACGGTCCGTTTTCGGGACGCATCTGTGTCCATCTACCAGGACCTCTCGACGTTCACCTTGGCGAAGCGGAGAGAGATGAGACCTGTCTCAGCGGTCCTGAACAGCAAGGGGATTCGCTATTCCTGGTCATTTCCATTTAGGATGAACTTTCTTTTGGACAACAAAAAGATTTCTGCAAAGGACTGTACTGAAGCCTGGCGAGCTCTTCGCCAGGCGGGTTTAGTAGATGACAATGCTCAGCCGCATCCGCCACCCCCTAGGCCCCAGCATTCCAAGTGGACCCGAGTGGGCAAGCCCACCTGATCGCTTTTTTATTGTGGATTTGAGGAACTCCTTCAATTTTTTTTTTTTTTTTTCTTTAAGGAGTCTCAACCTGTGGGTCCCCTGAGTCTTACATAAGGGGTAATGGGTATTAGATAGGGGTCCCCCGGGCCCTTTTTGGCGCTTGAGGGGCGGCGGATGCCCTGCAAACGTTTTGTTGATGTTATTGCTTTAATGATGGGGTGTGGTGCGTTTGACGATCTGGGGGAGGGGAGGAGTATCGGGGAGTATGTTCTTCTCTGTATTTTCATTGTTTAGGCTGTACTTTTGCTTTAAGGGGTTCTGGGGGATTCGGGGTTTGTGGTCAATTTACCGTGTCCTGTGCTAATTCAAACAGGTAGGTGGTATTGACGGGAAGGGGGGAGGGAGGGGAGGGAGGGGGGGTTCTCTTCCAGGGTGGAACAAACGGGGAGGGGGAACTTTTATTAACATGGAATTGGGGGACGTGTTTGGGCTTGGGAGGGGGGACTATGGCCCTTATTCTTGGAAAGTGGAATGGATGGGTTCGACTAACTACTTCCCTGGGTTTGATGGGGGGGAGCTGCTACGGGGACTTATTGAACAGTGGGCGGCAGCGAGGGAGTGGATTATAATTACTAATGGTGCGCTTTGTTTCTTTGAATGTTAAAGGCCTTAACTCCCCGAGGAAGAGATCCTTACTGTTCTCCGAATTGCGCACTTTGCAAGGAGACATTGTTTACCTACAGGAGACCCATATTCAGGCCTGTAAGCAGGGCTGGTTGAGGAGGTCCCCATACACTGAGGTACGGGTGGCCTCGGATGCACAGGGACGACCGAAGCGGGGAGTGGCCTTATTGTTTCACCAGAGCCTCTCACTGCAGATAGAGGAGACAAAGCAGGATGTTTTGGGGAGATGGCTCTTTTTGAATGTCCGTCTGGAGGGGCACCTGCTTACCTTGGCTAATGTTTATGCTCCCAATGCAGGTCAGGGGGCCTTTTTTGCACGATTGAAAGCGTCACTGGCGGATTTTGCAAGGGGTCCTATTATCCTGGGGGGGGACTGCAACACGCACCTGGTGCCCCACCTGGATTCCACAAGTCGGGCTGGGGGGCGAGTGGGGGGACCAGCCAAAGCTCTGCAAAGCCTCATGCTTGATCTAGGCTTGAGAGACGTCTGGAGGGATACCCATGGGGAGGAAAGAGGTTATACGTACTACTCTCCGGTCCATCAGGTTCATACTCGCATTGATTATTTTTTATTAGATCAGCGCCTGATGGACAGGAGAGTGAAGGCTGGACATGGCGCGTTGACCTGGTCGGATCATGCCCCGTGCTGGCTTGCTCTCCCGCCCGGATTGTATAGTGAGCATCAGAGGCTTTGGCGCCTAGATGTGAGGTTTCTACGGAGACAGGGCGCAGTGCAGGATCATGTCCGTTTTATTACGGAATTCTTTGAGCTTAACAATACTGGAGATGTTCCTCTCCCCACGGTGTGGGATGCTTACAAAGCTACGGCTCGTGGTCAACTCATGGCGGAAGCGGCTGCCACGCGCAAGAAGTGGACGCGTGAGCGCGAACAGTTGGTGGCGGAGGCTGCCCGTTTGGGCGCGGAGCACGCCCGAACTGGCTCGCGGCAGGTTTTGCGTCAGTGGCGGGCAGCACGAGCCTCCTTGGATGCATGTTTGCAGAAAGAGTTAGATAATAAGCGTCGGAAGCTACGACAAACGTTTTATGAGCATGGGAATAAGACGGGCCGCTTCCTAGCTTTGCGTCTTCGCCAACAACAATCCGCGCGAGTGGTACGCGAACTGCGC
Organism: Ichthyophis bannanicus; assembly: GCA_033557465.1. Taxonomy (NCBI): domain Eukaryota; kingdom Metazoa; phylum Chordata; class Amphibia; order Gymnophiona; family Ichthyophiidae; genus Ichthyophis; species Ichthyophis bannanicus. The sequence continues at coordinate 416,438,198 of CM066036.1, read as the reverse complement.
GACGCTGGGGGACAGAAGAGGGTTATCTCACGGGAGATACGCGATTTGTTTGCTGACTTCTTGGAGCAGCTTTATAAGGCAGAGTCCTTTGAGCGGGATAGTGTACAGGACTATTTGCGGGGGATTGATCTGCCGCATCTTTCAGATTCTGACCGAGCTCAGCTAGAATCTGCAGTAACGGTAGATGAAGTGGAAATCGCAATTCGACGACTGAAAACTGGGAGTGCGCCAGGTGCTGATGGCCTTCCAGCAGAATATTACAAGCAGTTTCGAGCACAATTGGCGCCCACCTTGACCATCTTGTTTAATGAGATCTTGGGAGGGGCCTCTTTACCACCATCCCAGCGTGAGGCGTTGATTGTTATGATACCCAAGCCTGGTAAACCATTACATGATGCGGCGTCCTACCGCCCCATCTCTTTGTTAAATGTTGATGTTAAAATCTTTGCCTCTATACTGGCGACGCGCCTAAATCGGGTTCTTCCGGGCTTGGTTCATCCGGATCAGGTGGGATTCGTGCCAGGGCGCCAGGCAGCAGATAACATTAGGCGTATGTTACAGGTCATTCACGTAGCCCAGCGGGACCCACAACCAGCTCTCCTGGTGGGAATTGACGCAGAAAAAGCCTTTGATCGGGTTCACTGGGAATATTTATGGTGTGTTTTGGAGAAAATGGGCTTCGGCCCCAATTATATCAGCTGGGTACGTAGTCTTTATCAGATGCCCCAGGCGTGCGTTCGGGTCAATGGGGGACACTCGAGACGCTTCCTGCTGGAGCGGGGCACGCGACAGGGTTGCCCTCTTTCGCCCCTTCTTTTTGCTCTCGCGATGGAACCCTTGGCCCAGAGCTTCCGAGAGCATTTAAGCTTGAAGGGAGTCCACATTGGCCCGGAGGATTATAGGATTGCGCTTTTTGCGGATGATATCATACTGTCCCTGGTGGACCCGTCCACCTCTCTTCCAATTGCGATGCAGCTGTTTAATAACTATGCGCGGGTCTCTGGTTTCAAAATCAACTATACTAAATCGGAGATTCTGAATGTTGGGGTTTCTGGGGCGGTCTGTGCGGAGCTCCAAGCGGCCTACCCTCTTCGCTGGGTGTCCGGGGCTTTACGTTATCTAGGGGTGCAATTGACTGTAGAGCGGACAGACCTTTTTAGGGCCAACTATGATCCCTTGCTTCGCCAGGTCCGGCGGGACCTAGAAATCTGGAAGGGCTTGCTCCTCTCTTGGTTTGGGCGTATAGCTGTAGTTAAGATGGTGGTTGTCCCCCGCTTCCTTTATTTTTTTCAGGTCCTGCCGCTTCCCATTGCGCGGGCTACCTTGGCGACCTGGCAGCAGTTGCTCATGAAATTCATTTGGCACTATCGCCGCCCACGCCTGGCGCGACAGGTTCTTTATGCCCGGACGCGCTCTGGAGGCATGGGCAGGCCCAACTTGCATTGGTACTATGCGGCGGCGCAATGCCGGGCGGGGGTGGAGTGGATGATTGCGGATAGCACTAAGCGGTGGGTGCAACTGGAAATGAATTTGGCGGGGGGAGCTGGCTTGGGAGATTGGCTGTGGTTAGGCCCGAAACTGCGTCGTGGTAAGTGCATTAACAATCCCTATATCCTTCATACCTTTCGCTGTTGGGATCGGCACTTTCGATCTCGCGACATGGACCTAACCCCTTTAGCCCCATTAGTAGATAATGCCTCCTTCCCACCGGGGTTGAGTGATGTAGTTTTTCGGCAGTGGGGACATCGAGGTCTTAGTAGGGTCGGACAGCTTTTTGACGATGGACAATTGCAGCCCTTTCGTGCGTTGCAAGCGGAATTTGACATTCCAGCCAGGCAACATTATCAATATCTGCAAGTGATACATTGGGTTCGATCCAGGCTTGTGCGACCACAAGTTGCGAGGGCCTTGACAGATTTGGAACGTTACTGCGAGGGGTGCACCACCACGAAGGGACTTGTGGCGACCCTCTATGCTCACTTGCAGGGTTCCCAACCGTGTTCTACCAGACACAGGGAACTCTGGAACTCCGACCTGAACCTTTCCTACACTGAGCAGCAATGGGAACGGGCAGAAACCCACCTGTGGAAAAGCGCGGTAGCGATTAATGCCCGTGAGACCAACTATAAAATATTGTACCGATGGTACATGACTCCGACGCGGATCGCGCGCATCTATCCTGGGGCGGTTGACCTCTGCTGGCGTAACTGTGGACATCGGGGTACCTTAGGGCATATTTGGTGGGACTGCCCCCGCATTCGCGCCTATTGGAGGGGTATACAATTTCGGATGCAATTGCTTCTGGGAGTGAGTGTCCCCTGGGATCCGGGGATTTTCTTATTTGGGGCCGCGGTGCCGGGAGCACGGGCTCCGCAACTCACTCTGCTTCGCCATGGCCTGAATGCAGCTAGGCTATCCCTTGCAGCAGCCTGGAAGAGTGTCTTAGCCCCCTCCTTCCAGATTTGGCGGGAACGGATGTGGGATATGTATACAATGGAACGAGGGGTGGCGATCAGTAGAATGCGCCTGGCACACTTTGAGTTGGTGTGGGCGCCTTTTGTCTCTCGTTATGGTGCGTGATTGTATTGGATAAATAGGGGGGAATTTGTAAAACTTTATAAGGGAGTCTGTCCCTTGAGTATATCTGCTGCTCATCACCCTCCCTGTCCTTGAACCTTAGCGAGCTATAGAGGGGGGAATTGGGGGGTTGGATGGGAGGGGGATCCTGGGCCAGGGAGGTGTCGGGGGGGGGAGGTTGGGGGGGGGGGGTTACAGCTTTTGGGTTCATCACTTTAAAACTGTAAAAGTGAAGGCATACTGTTGAATGCCATTGTGATCTGGCGTTGTGTTATTGTTATTGCTCCCTTTTTGAAGATCTTTGTGGTTTATGATGTTATGTATTCTTTGGAAGCCTTTCAATAAACAAAAAAAAAAAAAAAAAAAAAAAAAAAAAAGTGCTGAGGACAAATTTGTGGAAAGTGACATCAAAAAAGCAAAAATGCTAAACAAATATGTCTGTCCTGTATTCACTAAAGAAAATTCTGGAGGACCATGTATGACTGAAAAATATACACATGGGAATGGAATAGATACCATGCCATTCACAGAGCATTCAGTTTTGCAAGCTGTTCAAAAACAAAGTGGACAAAGCTATTGGATTGGATGGGATACATCCCAGGATACTGAAAGAGCTCAGAGAGGTTCTGGCAGGGCCTTTAAAAGATGTTTTTAATAGATCCTTGCAGACCGAAGAGGTTCCACAGGACTGGAGAAGGGCTGATGTGGTACCTCTTCACAAAAGTGGTAGTAGGGAAGAGGTGACAAACTATAGACTGGTAAGCCTTACCTTGTTGGTAAGAAAAGTAATGGAGACGCTCCTGAAAGAAAGAATAGTGGACTTTCTAGAAACCAATGGGTTTACAAAAGGAAGATTATACCAAACAAATTTGATTGAGTTCTTTGACTGGGTGACCAGAGATCTAGATCAAAGGCATGTGATTTAAGCAAAGCCTTTGATACTGTTCCTCATAGGAGGCTTATCAATAAACTGAGTAGCCTGGGGATAAGGTCCCAAGGTGGTGAACTGGGTTAGAAATTGGTTGACTGACAGATGACAGAAGGAAGTGGTAAATGGAACACACAGAAGAAAGGAAGGTGCATAGTGGTCTGCCTCAGGAATCGGCCCTGGGTCCGATATGATTGAATGTAATGAGTGATATTGTGGAAGGGTGGAAGGGAAAAGCCTGACTTTTTTGCAGATGACATGAAAATTTGCAACAGAGTGAGGGAGTGGATAATATGAGGAAAGATCTACAAAAACTAGAAGAATGGTCAAATGCTTGGCAGTTATTTATTTATTATTTTATTTATTAACAATTCTTATATACCGCACTATTAGACATCAGCGCGGTTTACATTGAACAGAAAACATCCGACAATTTACATATGTCTGGTCATTACATTTAACAGGAAGTATAAACTTGGCAAATAGGGGAAACTATATACAAAGGTGTGTTATCTGAAGATTTTAATGTGAAAAAGTGCAGAATCATGCATTTGGGATGCAGAAATCTAAAGGAATTGTATACAATAGGAAGAGGGAGGTTGGGGTGCACGGATCAGGAGAGGGACCTCGGAGTGATAGTATCTGAGGATCTCAAGGATGCGAAACAATGCGACAAGGTGGTAGCCAAAGCCAGAAGGATGCTGGGATGCATACAGCGAGGAATATCCATCAGAAAGGAGGAGATATTATTAATGCCCCTGTAAAAAGTCATTGGTGAGGCCTCACTTGGTATATTGTGTTCAGTTTTGGAGACCATATCTCACAAAGGATATAAAAATACTTGAAAAACGGTTCAGAGGAAGGCAAGCCAAAATGATTTGGAGTCTGCGCCAGAAGATGTACGAGAAAAAAATTGAAGACCTAAATATGTATACTGTAGAGGAGAGGAGGGACAGGCAGATATGACACACAACTTTAAATAGTTAAATGGTATTAATAAACAAACCTTTTTCCAATAACTAGAGGGCCTAACATGAAGCTGCAAGGAGGTAAGCAAAAGCAACATCAGGAAATACTTTTTCACTGAAAAGGTGGCGGTTGCTTGGAATGCCCTCCCAATGGAGGTGTTTGGGGCAAATATAGTGACGGAATTCAGAATAGCATGAGACACATCCCTTTATAGCAAGAGGATGAAACGAAAGCAAACTTAAATATCTTTTATACTTTAATAAATAGAGGGAAGGTGACCTGCACGGAGTGGCAGGTACAACCCTAAACAAAGGCATGGAGGGGGTTTGAGTTGCACGGAGCAATGGTTACAACCACTCTAGTCACCTTACTGGGCAGACTAGATGGATCATACTATGTTACTATGGTGGCGATGTAAGTAGTTGAAAATGCTGCCATTTGTTGTACTTTACCATTAATGTGCAGTTTTCCCGAGATTTGGTAAGCAAATTTGATCACCTTTAATTGAGCCATTACTCATTTAATTTGCAGCAAGCCAAACATCTCTGGGGAGGGATCACAATTTGGAATGGCAGCAACCTCCAAACCAAGAGTAGAGTATGATTATGCTGATTCTTAACATAGAGAAAAAGTTGTCCAGCAGTTAATGAACTCTGAGATCATCATCTTTTTATGTTATCTTGCATAATTTCCTCTCTGCTCATTCCATTGTCTAGGAGCTTAGTCAAGGGTACAAAAGAAGCTTAAGAGAGCAGAGATGGTGGCCTTGGAATCTCACCACCAATAGCTTGCAAAGAATAATGAAATTAGTAAAAAGTTGACTACATCAAGATCTTAGTTCTGTGTTTAAACTTTTCGCATAACATCTGGAAGAAGCCCAGGGTAGCAATCGCCTATGCGAATTCTACATAGAAAGTTATAAACACATGTCTGAAATAGATATTGCCAATTTATTTTCTCTGTTTATTCTCTCTTGCTAGAAATCTGCTATTTACACCTGGCTGTTATCACACCCTGTCTCCAGGTGCACACCCACTGAGTCGATTAGATATAACAATTTCCCATCTCTGAGACCACAAGAACCTCCAAGCCACTTCTGCAAGTGCTGTGTAGTCAGTTGGCAAGCGTTGCTGTCTCGCCACCAGCCAGTTGGAAATTTAATCTGTTTTGGGAGTGAAAGCAGATCATCTCCAGCTGGTTGGAAACTACAGGCTTAGCTCCCTAGTCTTTCTACTGGCATGGGGAATGCTGTTTGGTTTTTTTTGTCCATGTGAAAAGTTTATTTGCAAGCAATTTGACTGGAACTAGCAGTCCTCTCCAGTCATATAAGCCACACGTGAACTGTTCTGTGTTTGCAGGAAAATAGCCTTCAGTAACACAGATGGACGATTGCATGCCCCTTTGCTTGGCTGATTTAATTTGTAATTTGTTGAGGGCCAAACATCAGTAACTTAATTATACATCTTACTGGTGATTTTCTTTTGGTCTGAAATACTGAAAACCTAAGACATTTTATATTTGCCTATTTAAAATTTTATGTATTTTTGCTTTTGGATTGTTTTGAGGGTTGTGAATTTGTGATGTCAGATTTACAATGCACATGATTATTTTCAGAGGTGTGTTAGCAACATAAGGAGATTTCCACAGAGGAGGACAGAATTCTGGAAAATGAAGTTATTAGCTGGGACATTTCCATTCCAACCTATAAAAAGTTTGATGCACAGAAACTGTACTTTATGGTAAAGGAGCAAAATACAAGAACAGCATTTCTAAGAGAAATGTCGGTACCAAGTGACTATTCTGTACTGTATATGAAGAAAGAGAAGATATTTAAGTACCATAAATGCAATCAGAGAGCAAGGAAATGTATCAGAAAGATTCAAGAATTGTCCCATTTGTATTGGGCACCAATGGCCTGATTAAAAAGAATTTCAAGGCATACCTTGATATGTTGCCTGTGCGTACTGCACCTTACATAATCCAGAAGAAGGCTCTCTGGGCATAATACAAGTGCTGAGATGAGCATTAGCAGTGAATCTGAGAGAGTGAGATCATACCCAACATACACAGGCATAGGAGTGAGATTCATTCTTGTCGTGGTGGGAGTTATTTTGGACATTTGAAAATGGGCATAGAGACATCAAAAGCATGGAGATGTCCCCAGAGCCATTTCAGAAGTCAGGTCAGTGGACATCCCCATTGCAGGGATGTCCAAGTCTGAATGGGGAAGAGGCAGAAGAGTGGCCAGGGTGTTCCCAGGAACTTGGACATCCCCCTCCTCCTCTCAGAAACATCCTGGATGTCCAGAGTTGCGGTTAAGATTATACCTGCTCCAGGCATGAACAGGCAACTTTAAAGTGCTCGTTTCATCAGGCAAACGTCTGGAGGGTGTGGAGATGGAGCTACATAAATATCTCCTTTATTTTACAGTATGCCAGTGAACACTAATGCAGAATGAGGGCTCATGTTTTTCATTTTGCTACGCTTCTGGATGTCCCCCTATGCTAGCTTGCATGAGACGCACTCCCTGTCCCACGCTTTCCTAAAGGGGGGATGTCTATGTGGCCGCCAGCATGAACATCCACGTCAAGGACGTCTATGTTACTAAAATAAGTCCCTGGCATTTTTCTGCATGTTCTGCTCTGGATGTCCCTGATTTGACTTGGATGTCCTTTCTAAAATGCTACTTGGTATGCACAGTATCAACCCATTACCCCAATAGAAAGGAAGAAAGCTACAAGAGAGAGAGAGGCACAGTTGCAGAGAAATGTCAAGAAGCAGAAATGTAATACTGAATATTATTATGGGACTGGGCAATCTGCTATATGTGGTTTGATTGCCGTGGCGATCGGGTCAGTGGAGGGATGATGATGTCGGCGTCGCAGGCTGTGAGTGAGAGCTGTGCCAAATATATTCCTGCCTGGCTTGAATTGTGATGAGATAAGATTATGGTCAAGTCTGTTTGGAAGGACTGAGCTGTGATGGTATGATATTCTGTCTCTCTGGATGTTATAATGAGCCTTTCCTCTTGTCTCTTCTATTTCTTTGACTGTCACTGTATCTCTTACTCTGTCCTATTTTATCAATGGCGTTCTTTTCATATTTTCAGTATTTTTGTATGTAATATTGTAAACTGCTCTGATGCTTTGGCCTGAGCGGTATATCAAATGTAATAAACATAAACATACTGCCTTTCAGAATAACGTAGCCATCCTTTCATAAAGAGATATAGCAAATCTATTACAAGAAGCGGAAAAATACACAGCAGGCATCTTTGGCATGTTGCATGCAGACCCAAGACTGTTCACGTGTGCTGGAGTATCTGAGAAATATTGATGTTTGTTCTCAGTATGTCATCTTAGTATTTTATTTTTATGTACACCGCCCTGAGCATTTTCCTTAGAAAGGCATTTTTCAAGTCAGAGTAAATAAAATAAAGGACTAGTTGCATGGAGATACAAGAGAGCAGTCAGCCTACTGGGACCAGCAGTCATGTCCTTGAAGACGAGCAAAGGAAAAGGCTTTACATGCTGTTTTAGGCCTCTCGGGTATTTTTATTTATGAAGGTTAACCAAGTGAACTTCTTTTTATTTTATGAAATACGTGCACATTCAGATTTTCTACAATAATATATGTGACAATTACTGGACACTTGCATGAGACAATTGCTATTTATTGTTCAAACTTTGGGAGCTGAAATGGAATTCTGAGTTAGGAAGAAAAGACTATTAGAAGAATTGCCAGGTTATCCAGTTCCAGGAGCGATATTTTAAGTCTGTTCTGTATTTCTGACAAGTCCATCCTCATACACTGTGGGACCAGCAGCATTAATTTCAGTGGGTACAATGAAAGACTACTGCTGTGGGATGGGAGTTCAAAATCAGGACTTGACAAAAAGTCCCACTTCTAGATCTGGGAAATTAGGCAACTCCACTTTAGAGGTTCAGGGTATTTTTTGATTAATTTTATCATGCCTTATTTGCTAAAACATGTTACCCAAGGAGTAATGCAGTGAAGAAAGAAAGGCAGCTATCTCCATTTCTAAGACTCCTGAATGTCACCAGGGCTTTTTTTCAGGGGGTACTTGGTGGTAGTAAATACCAGCACCTCTTCCATTGCCTGCTAATAGTGACCCAGGATCTCTAAGTGTCAACGAAAGAGCCCAGGCTCTGCACACCTGATGGGCACACACAGTGCCCTCCCATGGGAAGAGCAGTGTCTTCGGCCAATCCCCGCAGGCCCATGGGAGAGAACATGCTGCAGACAGCACATCATAATTCAGCCCCTCCAAAATATTGGAGACACAGACTGAACTGTCCAGACAATAATAGTAAAAAAAAATTTAATTTTTTGTTTAGTGATTTGATTATGGCAGCTTTAGGAATTTGAATGTGCAGCATCTCTGATATTTTTGTATTTTGCAGAGTACAGAAGAAAATGCATTTCTGTTTTTCTGGCAGCGTACTGCAGGCACAATCCAGTTTCTTGGGGTTTCCAGTTCAGTATCTGCACATATCTGTTTCTAATATGTGGTCATATATTCTGTAGTTGGTGAGGCTTTATCCATATTTAGCATATGTGACTAAGGTGAGGTGTTTGAGTGTGTGGCTTTTGTGAAGGGATTTGTAGCAGTTAAGCCTCTTCTCTTTTTCCAACAAAAGTTGTGTTCTAAGGACTGGTGTAATATTTTCCAATACTGCCTTTTTATAGAGAGAGTGCTTGGTTACAGAGAGCATTGCTATTGTGGAGACGGGTCCCTCTGATTATCCCACCCCTTGAGAATGGCCCTGCATGTGAGTACCAGTGTCTGTGCATTTATTTGTCAACCAGATTCCATGCCATTTTGAAGCAGTGGTTCTCTCTTGGTTTTTTAGCCCTCTTCTTGTGGTTTCTGGTATTCTTGTACATTTCATTGAATGCATGACATACGTGCTTGGAAACAAGTTGTGGATGGTGATGGTTCTACGGTGATACTGAGCTTGGCCGGGGGCACTGTAGACTTCTCACCCACAAAATCCTCATCAGAATGTGGCAGTAACTTTATCAGAGGATCCTAGTGGAGAGCAGGAGGTCCTCCTGAAGTGGTGCCCTGCCTGATTTTGGAGATTATCAAAATAAGGACATTGTTGGCTGCCAAAGAACACAAAAAGGGAACACGATAATGCAAGCCTGGGAGAATTATGACTGTTCCATGATAGGGCAGGAGGTGTTAATTTGATTGACAGTCTCACTATTATCTCTTCTGTAAGAAATGTCCGTGTACTTTATGCAAAATGAAAATATTGGCAGTGTGAAGTTAATATAAAATCTTACATTGTTTGTGCATGGTACAGTTTTGTAAAAACAATTGTATTCATGAAGTTCATGCAAATATGCCAATACAAATACTTATGGAGGAATGCTAAAATAGTCAAGCTTCGTTGGTGATGTTGCCAAGTATTTGTAAAATGGAAAAACTGATTATTGAAGACACCCTTAGAATAATACTGTGTTTAATTAATTACATAGATACAATGAGACTAGTTTCATGGCACTGGTTCTTCTTTTATTTTTGCACAGAGATACAGTATTTTATTTGTTAATTAGTGGACGGGCTCATCAAAAAAGCAGCAAAATGGCCTATCTGCTCATAGGGTACTGGCCTATCTGCTCATAGGGTACCCCCCCCCCCTCCAACCTTCCCTGTTGCTGGGAGCACTTTCTATTGTAGATCAGTGGCTCATGTACTCAGCTACACTGACATTTTTTCTACAAATACAGTATGTTCATTTCTCCTGCTGCTGCTCTCCATTCATTTCAGTTTCGCCTCTTTTTCCTTTTTTCCTTTCCCCCTCCTCTTCTCCCTTACTTTTTACAGAGTAGGTTTCATTTAAATCTAGTCAATTGAAAACACTAATCGGGAAGTGGGGTGGATTTGATTTAAATGAAATCCATTTAACATAGAAACATGACGGCAGAAAAAGACTGCATGCCCTATCTAGTCTGTCCTTCCATATCAACAACTACAACAGTCCCCTTTTTTCCTTTAGAGATCCTCTGTGTTTGTCCCATGCTTTTTTGAATTCAGATACTGTCCTCGTCTCTACCACCTCCACTGGGAGACTATTCCACGGATCCACCACTCTTTCTGTAAAGAAATATTTCTGCACGTCACTCCTGAATCTATCCCCTTTCACCCTCATCCCATGTCCCCTCATAGCAGAGCTTGCTTTCAATCGAAAGAGACTCTTCTCTTAAATCACTAGTCAGGATGATTCTACACTGATAAAAGTGAAACTGTAAAAGGAATATCTGTGTGTTTAATTTTAACTGCATTAAAATGATTTGTACCAGAAAGTAAGAACTATATTCTTCTTCAAACATGAGAATTCAATAACCTTTAGAAACCCAGAACTTTATAACTTGTATAACACAAAATTATTTACTAAATCGAAGATCCTGCATGTTCTGATGTGTTCTCTTCAGCATCTTCAAAGTAGTCCAAGTTTTTGAGGCTGTTACATTGAGACAGTCATAGGAACATGTCATACTTAGACCAAAGGTCCATCAAGCCCAGTATCCTTTTCCCCACAGTGGCTAATCCAGGTCACAAATACCTGTCAGGTTCCCGAAACATAGAAATATGACGGCAGATAAAGACCATACGGCCTATCCAGTCTTCCATACCAACTACTAAGCTGTAGAGTCCTCTTTTTTTCCTTTAGAGATCTTGCTTTCTTGAATTCACATACAGTTTTTGTCTCTACTACTTCCATGCATCTACCATTCGTTCCGTAAATAAATATTTCCGAAAGTTATTCCTAAGTCTTATTTCCTTTCACCTTCATCCTATGCTTCCTTGTTGCAAAGCTTTCTTTCAGTTTAAAGAGGCTCTCCTCCTGTGCATTTATGTCATGGAGCTATTTAAATGTCTATATCATATCTCCCCTTTTTTCCAATATACAGTCAAACCTCGGTTTCCATGATTAATCCGTTCAAAAAAGTCTGACTAAAACCGAAACGGACTAAAACTGAAGCAAGATTTCCCATAAGAAATAATGTAAATTCAATTAATCCGTTCCAGACACCCAAAAATATTGACAAAAAATACATTTTATAGAGAATAACTATCTTTTTACATACAGAAAACAATGAGAAATACATATAAATGACTAATGAAATGGATAAATGAGCATGTAACATCACTTTTACCTTTATTGAAGACTTTTGTTGGCATATGGGACGCACTCCAGCCAGCTCCAGCTGCTCTCCCCTCTGGGGATCGAGCAATCACCACCAGCAGCGGAGGTGGGAACAGCCATCTTGGCCGTCTGCACAATCGGTGCTCCAGCCTGCCTTTTAACTTAGCAGCCATCACACCCAGTTACCAAGCTCACAGTGTCAGGAGAGGTAGTGCCAATGTCAGCAAAAGTAAGGGCACCAGAAAGAGGACAGTGCCCGAAGTCACACCAGCCTGTAGGGCAGCCACTCCTACACAGTGTCGGGAGAGGTGGAGAGGCAGTGTCAGCCAAGCAGCAGGCAGTTGAGAAACAGTGGGACAGAGAGTCTTAGGCTGCCTCCGGCCCCCCTAAGGTAGTAGCCTGACACAGGTGAGAGTCAGAGAACAGCGTGGGGCTGTGCCAGCAGGAGCCTGCAGCTGCAGACTGCAAGGTTTCAAGGAGAGGCCGCGTGTGCAGGCCTGCAGGACACCCAGAATCCAATCGGGAGGGCAGGGGCCCCGGCGGGAGACTGGGCCGCCAAGGAGAAGCAGATTCGGTCACCAGCTCCTGTTCCGGTTCAAGGGATGTGCAGGGGAAGAGGCAGCAGGCAGACGTACCCCTCTCAGGATAGATCGTATTGGTGAGGGATGGTGACAAGCGCCGGCGGCTGCCACGTGGATGTCGCTTGGTCCCGATAAATCTCCCCTTCAGTTCTGCAGCGCGACAGCCAAGCTCCAGACGTTTGTAATAGGTTCCTCCTCCCGTTTATCAGACCGCTGCTCAGACCGCAGGCAATAGTGAGGGCTCAGCCCGCAGGCCCCGCAGGAGCCTATCAGGCAGCTTTCTTCTGTGCCGGATACCGCGGCTGGCAGCAGCGTCAATCGGGGGAGAGTCCGGGGCAGGAAGCAGTTTCGGGCAGGCCACGCTGGAGCGTTGAACTCCTCGGCTCCCCAGAGGTCCCGCAGAATCGCTGGCTCAAGCTCCGTGGGAGATCGCTGGCTCACGCTAATCCATGGCAGGTACGGGGGGGGGGGGGGTAAAATGCTGTACGAAAACCGAGACAACGTACGAAAACCGAAACAAAATCTTGATGAAAAAAGTCAACGAAAACCGAATCGTACGAAAACCAGGGCATACGAAAACCGAGGTTTGACTGTATACATATTGAGATCTTTAAGTCTGTCTCCATATGTCTTATGGTGAAGCCCACTGACTATTTTGGTAGCCACCCTGTGCATCGACTCCATCCTGTTTATATCCTTTTGAAGAAATGGTCTCCAGAATTGCACACAATAATTTAAATTAGGTCTGACTCGAAGGAACACATTGCATTTGCATTACCTCTTTTGCCCTGCTGGCCATTCCTCTCCCTCTGCACCCAAGCATCAGAAACAATCACCCCTAGGTCCCACTCTTCTTTCATGGACAGAAACACTTTGCCTCCTATACTGTACCACTCCCTTGGATTTTTGCAGCCCAAATGCACAACTGTGCATTTTTTAGCATTAAATCTCAGCTGCCACATTCTCAACCATTCTTCAAGCTTCGCTAAATCCCTCCTAATGTTATCTACACCTTCCTGGATGTCTACTTTATTTCAGATTTTGGTATTATCTGCAAAGAGGCAAACCTTACTTGATAGCTTTTCCGCAATGTCACTTACTAAAATGTTAAAAAGAATCAGACCAAGGACAGATCCCTGTGGCACACCTCTGATAACATCCTTCTCCTCAGAGTAAGTGCCATTTTTCTGTACCCTTTGTTGCCTCCCACTCAACCAATTTCTAACCCAGTCATTCACTTTAGGGTCCATCCCTAGGGCATTCAATTTATTTATAAGTTCCCTCTGTGGAACATTGTTAGAAGCTTTACTGAAATCTAAGTACACCACATCTAGTGCCCTCCCTTGATCTAAATTTCTGGATTGGATGAGTCAAAGAAATTGATGAGATTTGTCTGACAAGACCTGCTTCTCGTAAAACTATGCTTGAATCCTGCAATCCATTAGATTACAGAAACCACACTATCCTCTGTGTTAGCAGCCTTTCCATTAGTTTACTCACCACAGAGGTCAGACTAACTGGCCTGTAGTTCCCAACCTCATCCTTAGTTCTGCTTTTGTGTAAAGGGGACCACATGTGCCTTTCTCCATGCTTCTTGGACCACGCCAAACTTTTAAGAAGCATTGAAAAGGTCAGACAATGGAGCCGCTAGAACTTTCCTAAGTTCCTTCAGTACTCTCAGATGAATCCATCCGGCCCCATTGCTTTGTCTACTAGCTACTACTTTCAAGAACCATAATGGTAAAAGATTCCATGCTGTTTATCCCGAGAGTAAGCAGTGGATTTCCCCAGTCTACTTTAATAATGATTTATGGAATTTTTCCTCCAGGAACTCGTCCAAACCTCTTTAAAGCCAACTACACTAACTGCTTTTGTTACATCCTCTGTCAATGAATTCCAGAGTTTGATTACGTGTTCAGTGAAAAAATATTTTTTCTCTGGATTAGTCTTAAATGTGCTACATTGTAGCTTCACTGTGTGTCCCCTAGCCTTTCTACTTCTTAAAGGAGTAAACAACCTCTCTACCTAATTTTCATTTTTTTGTTGCACAGTTTGCATTTTGTACACATTCTTGTCCTACTTGTAATTACAGTAACATCATTAAAATATTTCCAAATGGTGTCTCCTTTGCATCCTTTCGCCATGGTAGGTTTTCCTTTCTATAATTCTTCAGTAGCCCTCAGAAATCAATGGCGGACATATTGATTCGCTGCCTTGTACAATCTAGTATGGAAAAAGCAGTTTATAAATACATTAAAATAAATTAAATATATTCTGCTGTTGATTTTTATTTCATTTTCTTTTCCTTTCCCTGTCCCTTGCATTTATATCTAGGTTTCTCCAGGAACAAGCAGGAAGTCACTCCTCACATATGGGTGACGTCGGCGCCGACGGAGCCCTCATACGGAGCAAATCCTCAGCTTTCAGAGAAAGCCTTTGGGAGTTGCCATCACGCATGCGTGGTCCCCTTCCCGCCAAAGGATGTGCCATCTTGCTCAGTCTCCTTTTTTCTAAGGAACCCTTCAGATGTAGTCCGTGTGTCCCCCAAAAAAAGCTGATTTTTTTCTGTCTCTTTCTCAACGGTCGACACTGGTACCTCTTCCCGCCTTTGGCTCAGTACACCGGTATTGAGTCGTCTCTATTTTTCGGTTTTTGTCCTGCGTGACTGGCGTTCACGCCTTTTTTTTCTCTTTCACTGGCAGCCTGAGTCTTTGACCTTGCAGGAGCCCTTTTTCCCCTGATGGCTGCCAGCGGGTTTAAAAAATGCGATCGGTGTGTGCAGTTAATGTCTCTCACCGATACGCATGACTGCTGTCTCCAGTGTCTCGGGCCCGCCCATGTAGGAAGATGTCTTCGAAGGCCCTGAAGCGCCGCCAGTAGCAGCATGGTAGGATTTTTTTCCATATCAATGCATCAGAGAGCCAGGACCTCATCCGAGGCCTCCACATCTTGGGGGAAGCTCTCCGAACCTGAGCAGCGTCGAGGTTCCTCGGAAAGGGGGTCTCCCTCGAGGGAGCACAAGAGGAAGAAGAATTCCATGAAGGCGGCATCTCTGGATGGCTCCGAGCGACCCGGCTCCTCCCAGGGCTGGTCGCAGAGCCCCGAGCACCGGCCAGGATCTTCGGAGATGGTGCGCCTGACAAAGATGCCTCATCGAGAACCGGATCATCCGAGGCAAGTACCAACTGTCCTCATCAAGGACTCCCCTCTGAGGGAACCGGCGTCGGGCCCGACCATGTCGGGGCCCAAGCCGGTGGCTGCGGAGCCTTCTGGAATAGAGTCCAGAATGGCGACCTTGGCGCGCAGTTTCACTGCCTTCATGGAGCAGCAGCGGGCACTGATAGCCAGCCTCTCCGGTTCCTCCGCCCTGACCACCGGGCCCTCAACATCGAAGTCAACCCCGGAGGCCGAGCTGATCCTCGAAGCCCTTTGGGCTCTAGTTGATCCTCGGCCGAGGTCTCTCTCGGCCTCCCGTTCGGGACCGAGGTTGTCGCCGCCAAGCCTGCCGGCATCGGGGCGGTTGGCACCAGGCCCCTCGATGCCTGAGGAGCCCATCGATTCCTCCTCAGAGGCGTCAGCATGGGAAACTGAGGATGAGGAGTCCCCGGATACTCGCCGGCACAGGGATATACCATCTGAATCCCCGGTATCCGCGCCTCGGAGCATGTCCCCCCTGGAGGACATGAGGTTCTTGAACTTCGTGCGGGATATGTCCAAGGCATTGGCGTTCCCCATGGAGTCCGAGGAGGATCCTCGAGCTGATGAGCTCGAGATCCTCCAGTATGAGGCCCTACCTCGGGAGGCCCTTACTGTACCTGTGCCTCCGATCCTGGAATGACTGATGCTCCGCATGTTGGAGACACCGGCATCGGTGCCAGGGATAAGCAAGTGGCTTGACTCGATGTATCGAGTCTGCTGGAGCCCTGGGTTTCAGAAGTCGCAGCTGCCGCACAATTCCATGGTTGTGGAATCGGCCATGTGCTGGCTGAAGAGCCAGAAGATGCACTCCTTGGTGCCTCCCCGTAGGGAGGCCCACAAGTTGGATACCCTCAGCAGAAAGTGCTTCCCGGGTTCAATGCTCACTTGTCGGATCCAGGCCTACCAGCAGTACATCGGCATGTACCTGAGGGACCTGGCGAAGGAACTCGCCGGGTTCTCACTGGTCTTTCCGAGGAACCCTTGCAGGGCTTCAGGGGCCTGTCTAAAGCCGTCCATGACTGCTGGAAGTTTATGTCTTGGGCGGCCTATGACGGGTTTGAGTCGGTGGCCCTAGTAGCCGCAGCTGGCATCAGTGCATGCCACCAGGCATGGCTGCAGTCTTCGGACCTCGAACAATGGGTTCAGGACAAGTTGGTCGATGTCCCATGCCAGGGGGAGAATCTCTTCGGCAAACCCATGACCGACAAGGCCACAGAGTTGGAGACCGAGTACATGACGAGGACACGGCTCTCCAAAATCTCTGCCTCTTCTCGCAAGAAGGACTCGGTAAAAATGCTGCTTACCGAAGGTACCCCCATTTTCAGGCCTCCCCAATAGGGGCAGCAGGCCAAGGGACAGGGGCATGGCCCTCGTAAGCAGAAAAGCCCCAAACCCCAGGCACCGGCTCAGCCTGGCAGTGGCTTTTGACTCCTACAGCATGGCCACTCTTCCCACAGGGGAAAGGCAGATCACAGGGGGCTAGCTTGCTCTATATGCCCACAGGTGGACAGCCATTACCGCCGATGCCTGGGTTTTGCAGATAGTCCGAGAGGGCTATCTTCTTCACCTAGCCCAGGTGCCTCCTCCCTATTTTCCAGGAGAGCCCATCAGGTCTCCTCTTCACTGGGACCTTCTTCTGAAGGAGTTGGCAGGTCTTCTCGAGGATCAGGCAGTAGAACCAGTGCCCCACCACTTGCAGGGAAGGGGCTTCTACTCCAGGTACTTTCTGGTGCCAAAAAGGACAGGAGGCCTCAGACCCATCCTCGACCTGTGCAACCTCAACAAATTCCTGGTGAGGGAGAAGTTCAAGATGCTCTCCCTTGGAATATTGCTGCCTTACCTCTGTCAGGGAGACTGGCTATGCTCCTTAGACCTGAAAGATGCGTATACACACATCCTAATACACCTAAACCAGAGGCAGTGTCTACACTTTATGGTGGAGGGCAATCACTACCAGTACAGGATACTCCCCTTCGGCCTTGCCTCAGCCCCCAGGGTGTTCACAAAGTGCCTAGCTGTAGTTGCCACCTTTCTCAGGCTCCATGGGGTCTTTGTATTCCCCTATGTCAATGACTGGCTCATCAGAGGTTCCGAGGCCACCGAGGCCCACCAGGCCACAACTCGCACCATCCAGGTGCTGCAGCACCTAGGATTCGTGATCAACTACCCCAAGTCCAGCCTCACTCCAACTCAGCAGCTAGAAGTCATTAGGGCCAGCCTCGACACCCTTCAAGCGACGACCTATCTGCCTGCAGACAGGGAAAGCAGACGTATGGCTCTGGCAGGCCAGCTGAGCCACAAGTCTGCAGTGTCAGCAAGGCTTTTCCTGCTCCTCCTCGGGCACATGGCTTCCACAGTCCATGTGACCCCGGATACCTGCCTCCACATGCGGACCGCTCAGTGGTACCTCAGGGACCAGTGGTCTCAGGCCTCAGGACGTCTTCGGGACAGGGTCAGAGACCAAACGTCTAGTACAGTCCATAGCCTGGTGGCTCCAACCGCATCACTTGGGGGTAGGAATGCCTTTCCAGGTTCCTCTGCACACAAGGATCCTGACCACGGATGCATCACTGCTGGGCTGGGGAGCCCATTGTCGGGGTTTCCGGACTCAGAGACTGTGTTCCCCGAGCGAGAAGGCTCAACAAATCAATTTCTTGGAACTACATGCCATCTGCCTAGCACTAGGAGTTTTCAGGCAGTTCTTGGCCCAAGAATCTGTCCTGGTGCAGACAGACAACCAGGTGGCCTTGTTCTTTGTGAACAAACAGGGTGGTACGGGTCCTATCCCCTATGTCAGGAAACCCTGGACCCATGCTCCTTTGCACCCCGGCATGGCATTCGTCTCCGGGCAGTCTACCTGCTGGGCCAGGACAACTGGCTAGCAGACAGGCTAAGCAGGATTCTCCAACCCCACGAATGGCAGCTGGACCGCTGGGTAGCCAGTTGGCTCTTCCAGACCTGGGGGTGGCCGGTGATGGACCTGTTTGCCAGTCCGGACAACCAGACAATCACCAGTTGCCCCTTTTCTGCTCCAGACCGACCCCACACACACAGGGTGACCGCCAATGCATTTCTGATATCATGGTCCAGAGACCTCCTGCATGCGTTTCCCCTGACACCTTTGGTGGCCAAGACGCTGTTCAAAATTCTCCAGGACAGGGCCTCGGTCATCCTTATTGTCCCTCGGTGGCCCAGGCAACCCTGGTTCCTGCTTCTTCTTCAGCTAGCAGTGGAGGCCCCGATCCCCTTGGGGTCCCTCACCAAGTCTCCTGTCTCAGAAGGGAGGCTCTCTTATGCACCCCAATCTCAGCTCACTCAACTTGATGGCGTGGCTGCTGAAAGGGTAATTCTCACTCCGCTCCTCCTTCCAAAGAATATTGAGGAGGTCTTGCTGGCTTCGCGGAGGCTGTCAATTAGATGAGCATACGCCTTGAAGTGGCCTGGTGCAAGGAGCGGGAGTTAGATCCTTTCTCTTGCCTGGTAGGGGTGGTTTTACAATACCACCTTCACCTCTCTGATTTGGGCCTCAAGTCCAACTCTGTCAGGGTGCACCTCAGTTCCCTTGCGGCGCATCACCTTTCAGTGGATGAGAAGCCTCTCTCCGTCCACTCTTTGGTCTCTCGGTTCCTGAGGGGCTTACTTCTCTTGAGACCCCCGGTCCGCCCCTGGCGACCGAGTGGGATCTCACGTGGTGTTAGGGCAGCTTACTAGACTGCCCTTTGAGTCCATGGCTACTTGTCATCTATGCTATCTTTCTTGGAAGGTGGTTTTCCTGGTGTCACTCACATCCGCCTGGTCGGTGAGTGAGCTCCAGGCCCTAGTGTTGGAAAGACCCTATATCAGGTTCTATAGGAACCGGGTGGTGCTTCGCACACACTGCAAGTTTCTTCCAAAAGTGGTCTCCTCGTTCCACCTCAACCAGGAGGTGGTTCTGCCTGTCTTTTTTCCCAGGCTGCATGCCAGTCGGGCAGAGTCAGTCCTGCATACCCTGGACTGTAAGAGGGCATTGGCCTTCTATATTCAGCGTATGCAACCGCATCAGAAGGCTTCTCAGCTTTTCGTTTCTTACGACCACAGTAAGCTGGGGATGGTGGTATCAAAGCGTATGGTGTCCACCTGGGTAGCAGACTGCATTGCCTGGGCATACAGGGCAGCCGAGCTTCTATGGAGGGTCAAGTTACGGCCCATAGGGTCAGGGCTATGGGGACATCAGTGGCTCATTTCTGCTCTGTTCCTTTGACAGACATCTGCTGGGCCGCCACCTGGTCTTCGGGTTAGACTTTCG
Source organism: Ichthyophis bannanicus (assembly GCA_033557465.1). Lineage (NCBI taxonomy): Eukaryota > Metazoa > Chordata > Amphibia > Gymnophiona > Ichthyophiidae > Ichthyophis > Ichthyophis bannanicus. The sequence goes on along the minus strand of CM066036.1, from coordinate 416,418,479 downwards.
CAACCCATTACTGCCTGGACAGGGAGTCCCGGCGGGACAGTGCCTTCGGCCAGGCTGTACTCCGTAACCTTTTTGAGGTCTAGGCAGCTCCTTCCCTCCGACCCCTCTGTGTTCAGGCTACCGGAGTGCTAGTCCCTTAGTTTACATTGCTGTTGCGGCTCTCATAGAGGGATCCTTTTTTAGCTATTGGTTCTCAGTAGCCTATAGCTGGGGAGTCCCATATGTGAGGACTGACTTCCTGCCTGCTTGTTCCCGGAGAAAGCATAGTTACTCACCTGTAACAGGTGTTCTCCGGGGACAGCAGGAATCAGTCCTCACAACCCTACCTCCTCACCTAGGAGTTGCAATCCTATTTTTATATTTTGTTTTTTTTGCCGTCTTTTAGCTTTGTCATTTGACTGAGCAAGATGGCACCCTTGGGTGGGAAGGGGGACCGCGCATGCGTGATGACAACTCCCAAAGGCTTTCTCTGAAAGCTGGGGATTTGCTCCGCATGAGGGCTCCGTTGGCGCCAACGTCACCCATATGTGAGGGCTGATTCCTGCTGTCCCTGGAGAATACCTGTTACAGGTGAGTAACTACGCTTTCTCCTCCTTGCTTAGATTTCCTCTATCCACCAAACCCTCTATTCACTGGGGTCTGCATCTTTGCATCAGTGCCAGCATCAGCTTTTTCTGTCCCTATAGCACACATCAGAATTACTCCCTCCCCCTTTGACCTATCAGTAGCTACTCTAGCACAGCACTCTTTTTCCTTCAGCAACAGAGGAAAGGTTGGCTCTCTAGTAACCAGAGGTGGATTGCAGGAAAATAGCAACCTGGCTTTTTTTTTGTACCAGCCGATGGGATATCGGATGTTACCAAAATCTCAGAAAACACCCAATTTACATCAAGAAACTTTTTCCCATCTCATGGTTAGCAATGGGGCCAAATGGAATTCATGCGAGGGTATTGAAGGATTTTACCGAAGCAATGGCAGCTCCACTGTCTGACCTTTTCAATGCTTCTTTAGAGTCGGCAGTAATCCCAGTGGACTGGAAATAGGCAGAAGTAAGAAAGAGGTTGGGAACTACAGACTAGTTAGTCTGACCTCTGTGAGAAGTAAATTTATGGAAATGCTGCTAAAGCAGAGGATGGTGCAGTTTCTGGAATTCAGGGGATTACAGGATCTGAGGCAGCATGGCTTTACTTAGAGGTAGGTCTTGTCAAATGAATCCAATTTATTTTTTGACTGTGTGGTCAGTGAATTGGATTAGGGGAGAGTGCCAGATGCGTTATACTAAGATTTCAGCAAGGCTTTTGACACCATTTCTCATCGGCAACTTAAAAATAAACGAATTGCTCTTGAGATGGATCCTAAAGTGACTGGGCTAGAAACTGGTTGAGCGGGAGGCAACAAGGCAGCAGTAAATAGTTTGTTCTGAAAATAGGGGTGTTACCAGTAGTTTGCTGCAAGGATCAGTCCTGAATCTTGTTCTTTTTAATGTTTTTGTAAGTAATATTGTGGAAGGGCTGTCAGGAAAGGTATGCCTCTTTGCAGATGATACTGAAATCTACAGCAAAATAAACACCATGGAAGGTGTGGACAACATGAGGACAAATCTAGCGAAGCTTGAAGAATTGAGAATATTCTGGTCCCAGATGGAATCCCGGATGCAAATCAATCTGCTGGAGCTCCGGGTGATATTTCTGGCTCTCTACTACTACTACTACTACTGAGCATTTGTATAATGCTATAAGTCATACACAGCGCTGCACAGACATGTAAGAGACAGTCCCTGCTTATCAGAGCTTACAATCTAGCCAAGACAGACAACACAGAAGGTGCAGATAGAGATAAAACAAGGGGAGTGGTAAAGCAACAAAGGTCAGGTGAGTCAAGAATCAAAAGCAGCAGAGAAAAGGTGAGTTTTCAGCATGGATTTGAAAAGTGTCAGAGAAAGTGCGTGGCGTACAGACACAGGTAGTTTGTTCCAGGCTTAAGGTGCAGCAAGGTGAAAGGAGCGAAGTCTGGAGTTAGCAATAGAAGAGAAAGGCACAGATAGAAGTGATTGGCCAGAAGAGCGGAGTTCCCGAGGGGGGGTTGTAAGGAGAGATAAGAGAAGAAAGGTAGCGAGGAGCTGCAGAGTGAATGCATTTATAGGTCAGCAAGAGAAGTTTGAACTGGATGCGGAAATGGATAGGGAGCCAATGAAGTGACTTGAGAAGAGGGGTAATATGGGCATGACGAGGCTGGCAGAAGATTAGCCGTGCAGCAGAGTGCTAAACAGATTGAAGGGGAGAGAGATGATTCAAAGGGAGACCAGCAAGGAGTAGGTTGCAGTAGTCAAGTCGAGAGGTGATTAAGGAGTGGATAAGCATTTAGTAGTGTGTTCAGAAAGGAAAGGGTGGATTTTGTTGATGTTATAGAGAAAGAAATGGCAGGTCTTAGCTATCAGATGGATGTGTGTGGAGATTCAGACCGACAACCAGGTTGCAATGTTCTACGTGAACAAACAAGGGGGCACGGGGTCATACCCCTTCTGCCAGGAGGTGGTAGCCCTCATGCAGAGGGATGCTCCTAAGCACAGTTTACCTCCCGGGCCAACACAAAGCCCTGGTGGACAAGCTGAGCAGAGTCCTCCAGTTACACAAGTGGTGCCTGGACCCTGAAGTAGTCTCCCGGCTGTTTCATCTCTGGGGCGTCCCCCTGGTGGACCTATTCATCTACCTGGACAACATGCAGTTGGCCTGCTTCTTCTCCCATCCTGGGTGGCATCAGATGCATTCCTCATCCCATGGACTGAAAGCCTCCTGTATGCCTTCCCACTAACACCTCTGGTCGCCAAGATCCTATTCAAGGTCCAGTGCGACAGAGCATCAGTAATGCTGATAGCTCCCTGGTGGCTCAGGCTACCCTAGTTCCCACTTCTCCTCTCCCTATTGGTGGCGTCGCCAATTCCCCTGGGCTAAACCCCAGACTACTGTCACAGGAGCAGGGCTCTCTTACACCCCAACCTGGGGTTCCTGTCACTCACGGCTTGGTTGATGAAGGGGTAGCATTAGTTCCCTTCAGTCTCCCACTGGACGTGGAAGAGGTTCTTTTGGCCTCTCGTAAGGCTTCAACAAGAAGGGCATACGCCTTTAAGTGGCATGCCAGTTCTTGGTGTGGTGTGCCGAAAGATGGGCAAACCCATTCTCCTGCTCGGTACAAGTGGTATTCCAGTACCTGCTCCAACTGTCGCAGGGGGACTAAAGTCCAACTCGGTCAGAATACACATGAGTGCTATTGCAGCGCACCACCATTCCATTGAGGGAAAGCCCCTTTCGGCTCAGCCCCTTGTGTCTCAGTTTTTGTGAAGCCTCATGCTGCGGAGGGGGATCTCAATGTGGTGCTTTCGCAGCTCATTAAGCTACCGTTTGAGCTTCTGTCTACCTGCCACTTGAGATACCTCTCCTTGGAGGTCATCTTCCTTGTAGCACACACATCAGCTCGCAGAGTCAGAGAGCTCCTGGCTCTGATGGCAGAACCCCCCTATACGAGGTTCTACAAGAACAGAGTGGTGCTCCACACACACCCCAAGTTTCTGCCAAAGGTGTGTCCCCATTCCACCTCAGTCAGGAGGTGGTGCTCCCCACCTTCCTTCCAAAGCTTCATGCTGGCAGGGCAGAGACCTTTCTTCATACTCTGGATTGTAAAAGGGCCTTGTCCTTCTATCTGCAATGGACTCGGGGCCACCGCAAAGCACCTCGGCTTTTTGTATCCTATGACCCCAGCCTTCTGGGACTCCCCAATGACTAAATGAATTCTGTCCACTTAGGTGGCAGACTGCATTACCATCGCCTATGAGCAGACGGGATTTCACTGGACCAGAAGGTCACGTCACATCATGTCAGGGCCATGGCTACTGCTGTGGCAAATCTGCATTCCGTCCCCATGACAGAAATCTGTCTGGCTGCCCACCTGGTCTTACGGTCCATACCTTCGCAGCTCACTACTGCCTGGAGAGGGAATTCTGATGGGACAGCAGCTTCGGCCAGGCAGTACTCAGTAACCTCTTCGGGGTGTAGGCAACTCCTGCTCTCCGACCCTTCTGTTTTCAGGCTACTGGAGTGCTGGTTCTCCGCCGGACACTTGGGTCTTGCGAGAGTCTCCCAGTAGGGACTCAACTGCTGCTGATCATGGCTCACCCTTTGCAGGTCGCCGTGGCATTTTTACGCGTTCTCAGTAGCCTGTAGCAGGGGAGTCCCATATGAGAGGACAGACTTCCTGCTTCTCCAGGACCAAGCAGGAAGTCAGTCCTCACTTATGGGTGACGTCGGCGCCGACGGAGCCCTCGCGGAGCAATTTTCCCCAGCTTTCAAAGAAAGCCTTTGGGAATTGCAGCGCGCATGCGCGGTCCTCTTCCCGCCCAAGGGTGCCATCTTAGCCAGTCTTCTTTTTTCCGCGGAGCCCTACAGATGTCCCCGTCTTGTCCCCGCGAAAAAGTCGATATTTCTTCGTTATTTTATTCTTTTTCCTTCGGTTCGACGCCGGTCTTTTTCCCGCCCGGACTCGCGACGCCGGTCACGAGTCCTCTTCCTTTTTTCGGTTTTTCTGACTTAGTCAGCTTTCGTTTTCGATTTTTCCCTGGCAGCCCGGTCCTTTGACCTCGCAGGGGCCCTTTTTCCCCCGATGGCTGCCAGTGGTTTTAAGCGGTGTGGTCAGTGTGACCGAAATATGTCACTAACTGACACACACGACTTTTGCCTCCGCTGCCTGGGCCCGGATCATGAGGAATTGATCTGTGGGCCCTGCGGCAAAATGTCCTCCAAAGCGTTGAGAAGTCGGCGGCATCAGCGTGATAGGATCTTCGCTGACCCCAGCCGTACCCGGACCTCGTCGGAGGCCTCCGCGTCCAAAGGCTCCAGCTCGGACCGTCGCCGGAGTTCCTCCGACAGGGGTTCTCCCTCCGGGGACCATCGTCGGAAGGTGAAACCTGCGAGGGCGGCGTCGGTGGACGCTCCTGGTTCTGCGAGGGCCAGGTCGCATAGCCCCGACAGCCGCCCCGGGTCCTTGGAGAAGGAGCACCTCACGAAGCGACCTCGCCTGGAGTCAGAGATGCCTGCTCGGGTAAGTCCTGTGGTCCTTCTGGACTCGCCTCCGCGACAGCCGCCGTCGGGGCCCGAGTCGGGGGCTGCTGGGTCACCTGAGCTCGGACTCAGGTTGACGGCCTTGGAGAGCAGACTGTCTGCCTTCATGGACCAGCAGCGGGCACTGCTCGCTGGCCTCGCTGGCGCCGCTGCCCCGACCGCCGGGACGTCGACGTCCAAGTCGACCCCGGAGACCGAGCCGATCCTCGAGTCGATGCGAACTCGAGTCGATCCTCGGTCGAGGTCACCCTCGGCCTCCCGTTCGGGACCGAGGTCGCCGACGCCGACTCCCTCGGCGTCGGGGCGGCAGGCGCCGCGCCCTGCCCGGGCCGACCCCACCTAGTCCTCGTCGGAGTCGGTCTGGGAGTCTGAAGAGGAAGAGTCGCCTGATTCTTTCCGGACTCGGTGTGTCCCCTCGGACTCACCGGAGTCCGAGCCTCGGAAGCAGTCCCCCCCGGAGGATGCCCGGTTCTCGGACTTCGTCAGGGATATGGCCAAGGCTTTGGCCTTCCCTGCGGACCCCGAGGAGGAGCCTCGAGCCGAAGAGCTCGACGCCCTCCAGTATGACTCTCCCGCAAGGGAACACTTTACTGTACCGGTTCCTCCTATGCTGGAACGACTACTCTTCCGCATGTGGGAGAGTCCGGCCTCCTCGCCGGTCCTGAGCAAGCGGGTCGATTCTATCTATCTAGTCCGCAAGAGCCCTGGCTTTCAAAAGGCACAGCTACCACACCATTCCATGGTAGTGGAATCGGCCATGCATCGTCTTAAGAGCCAGAAGATGCACTCCTCGGTGCCTCCTGGCAGGGAGGCCCGTAACCTGGATGGCCTTGGTAAGAAGTGTTTCCAGGGCTCTATGCTCGCATGTCGTGTCCAGACCTACCAGCTCTACATGGGCATGTATCTCCGAGATCTGGCTAAAGAACTAGTCGGATTCTCCGCTGGTTTGTCCGAGGAACCCTTGCGGAGGTTCCTGGCCTTGTCCACTGGCATTCGGGAATGCTCAAAGTTCATGTCCCGAGCAGCCTATGATGGCTTTGAAGCATCGGCTCGAGTGGCCGCAGCCGGCATCGGTGCCCGCCGACAGGCTTGGCTTCAGTCGTCAGACCTTGAGCCCTGGGTGCAGGACAAGTTGGTCGATGTCCCCTGCCGAGGCGAAAACCTCTTTGGCAAGCCCATGGCTGAAAAGGCTGCACAAATTGAGACTGAGACTCTCACCAGGACCAGGCTTTCTAGGAAGACCTCTGCCCCTTCCCAGAAAAAGAAGGGCTCGGGAAAAAAGTCCTTTTACCCGAGGAAGGCGACTGCCTACAAACAATACCCCCATTATCAGGCCCCTGCAGCTCCCCAACAGGGCCAGCAGGCCAAGGGACGGGGTAACGGGTCCCGTAGGCAGCAAGCCCCCAAGCCTGCACCACCAGCCCCTGCTCCGCAGGGTGGGGGTTTTTGACTCACTAAGCATAGCCTCTCCCCCCCCGCTGGTTCCTCCCAGCACCGGAGGCCGGCTGGTTCACTTCGCCCACAGGTGGTCCAGCATCACCGCAGATGCCTGGGTGCTTCAAGTCGTGCGAGAAGGCTATCTTCTCCACTTCCACCAGGTCCCTCCCTCCTATTTTCCGGGAGAACCTCCACGACCCCCTCTGCACAGGGAATTACTCCTTCAGGAGTTAGCAGGTCTTCTACAGGAACAGGCGGTGGAACCGGTGCCACACCACCTGGAAGGTCAAGGCTTTTATTCCAGGTATTTTCTAATACCAAAGAGAACAGGAGGCCTCAGACCCATCCTGGACTTGCGCAACCTCAACAAGTTCCTTGTGCGGGAGAAGTTCAAGATGCTTACCCTTGGAATCCTTCTGCCCTACCTCCAGCAGGGAGATTGGCTATGCTCCTTGGATCTAAAGGATGCCTATACGCACATCCTCATCCACCCCAGCCACCGCCAATACCTAAGGTTTGTGGTGGCAGGAAATCATTACCAGTACAGAGTACTGCCCTTTGGCCTGTCCTCCGCACCGCGAGTCTTCACAAAATGTCTCGCGGTGGTGGCGGCCCATCTCCGGCTTCACGGCCTGTATGTCTTTCCGTACCTCGACGACTGGCTCATCAGAGCGGCGTCCGCTCCGGAGGTCACCAGCGCCACACGCCGCACGGTGACTCTTCTGCAATACTTGGGCTTTGTTATAAATTTCGCAAAGTCCACTTTGCTCCCCTCACAGGATCTCGAGTTCATCGGCGCAAGGCTGCACACTCCTCAGGCACGAGCGTACCTACCGCTCGACAGGGCTCAACGGCTCATGGACCTAGCCGACCGTTTTCGCAGCCAGCCCCTGGTCTCCGCCCGGCGCTTCCTGAGACTACTCGGCCATGTGGCTTCCACCGTCCATGTGACACCCAATGCCCGCCTGAATATGCGGCCTGCTCAATGGTGTCTCCGCCAGCAGTGGCGACAAGCCACAGGCGGCCTAGCAGACCTGGTGCGCGTCTCCGAGCCGCTGATCTCGTCTCTCCGGTGGTGGCTTCAGCAGCCGAACCTGATATTCGGAATGCCTTTCCAGTCACCCCAGCCGACCCGGGTGCTGACCACGGATGCATCCCTCCTGGGCTGGGGAGCACATTGCCAAGAGGCACGTACTCAGGGCCTCTGGACCACGTGGGAGTCTGCTCAGCAGATCAACTTCCTGGAGCTCAGGGCGATCCGCCTGGCTCTCAAGGCTTTCTCCCACCTGACTTCCCACCAGTCCGTCCTTGTCCAGACGGACAATCAAGTTGCCATGTTCTACGTGAACAAGCAGGGGGGCACGGGCTCCTTCCTCCTCTGCCGGGGGGCACGGAAGCTCTGCTCTTGGGCCGTCAGTCACGGCATTCTCCTCAGGGCGGTTTATCTCCCGGGCCAAGAGAATTGCCTGGCGGACAAACTCAGCAGGATCCTCCAGCCGCACGAGTGGCGGCTGGATCCCTTGGTAGTTCAGAAGCTCTTCCTAATGTGGGGCCTCCCCACGGTGGATCTCTTTGCCAGTCCTCACAACCGGCAGCTTCCTCGCTTCTGCTCTCGTCAGCCACACCCCCTTCGGGTTGCGGCGGACGCGTTTCTAATTTCATGGTCGGGGAGCCTTCTGTACGCTTTCCCTCCCATCCCGCTAGTCTCTCGGACTCTTTTCAAGGTTCTCCGAGACAAAGCCTTCATGATCCTGGTGGCCCCTCGTTGGCCCAGACAGCCGTGGTTTCCGCTCCTGCTGCAATTAGCGGTGGAGGATCCATTCCCTCTGGGGGTACAACCGGATCTCCTCACTCAGGATCAGGGGTCTCTACTACACCCCAACCTCAGGTCTCTCAACCTCATGGCCTGGCTGCTGAGAGGGTAGTCCTTGCTCCCCTTCTCCTGCCGGCAGAGGTGGAGGAGGTCGTCTTGGCTTCGCGACGGCCTTCTACCCGCAAATGCTACGCCCTTAAATGGCGTCGCTTCGCCGTCTGGTGTACCCAACAGTCTCAGGATCCCTTCTCCTGCCCGGTGTCGGTGATCTTGCAGTACTTGCTACACCTCTCTAATCTGGGACTTAAGTCCAACTCCGTCAAAGTTCACCTCAGTGCTCTTTCGGCCCATCATGTGCCGGTGGACGGTAGACCTCTCTCCAGCGACCCTCTCGTAGCGCGGTTCCTCCGAGGTCTCCTTCTACTTAAACCACCTCTGCGCCCGCCAGCGCCTGACTGGGACCTGAATGTGGTTTTGCAGCGGATCACCTGTCCGCCTTTTGAACCTATGGCTACCTGTTCTCTCCGTTTTCTGTCTTGGAAAACACTGTTCTTGATAGCCCTCACTTCCGCTAGACGCGTAAGTGAATTGCAGGCCCTCGTGTCTGATCCCCCTTACACTCGGTTCTACAAGAATAGGGTAGTCCTACGGACTCACCCAAAATTTCTTCCAAAAGTGGTCTCCCCTTTTCACATCAATCAGGAGGTGGTACTTCCAACCTTCTTTCCCAGACCACACTCCAGCCGAGCTGAAACGGTCCTCCATACCCTGGACTGTAGAAGGGCATTGAACTTCTACCTTGACCGTACGCGGGAGCACCGTAAAGCTGCTCAGCTTTTTGTGTCTTTTGACCCCAATAAATTGGGGCTCCCGGTCTCCAAGCGTACTCTGTCCATCTGGGTTGCGGACTGTATCTCTTGGGCTTATGGGGCAGCCGGACTCTCCTTAGAAAGTCGAGTCACGGCTCATTGCGTTCGGGCAAAGGCTACGTCAGTGGCTTACCTCCGCTCTGTTCCGCTGGCAGACATCTGCCGGGCCGCTACTTGGTCTTCGAGCCAGACTTTTGCGGTCCATTACTGTCTCGAGAGGGAGTCCCGCAGGGACAGTGCTTTCGGACAGGCAGTCCTCCGTAATCTCTTTGAGGTCTGAGCAACTCCTACCCTCCATCCCGGATGTGGGCTACCGGTGGGTGATAATTCAGCGAAGATTCTTTCCTTCTGTGCTGCTGAGCTAGAGGGAGCTCATTTTTGTGCTTAGGGTCTCCGGTAGCCTTGAGCTTGGGAGTCCCATAAGTGAGGACTGACTTCCTGCTTGGTCCTGGAGAAAGCGTAGTTACTCACCTGTAACAGGTGTTCTCCAGGAGCAGCAGGAATCAGTCCTCACTACCCTCCCTCCTCCCCTTGGAGTTGCAATCGTCTGCTTATGTTTTTTTGCAAATTTTTTTATGCTGTCTTTTTTAGCTATGTCATCTGACTGGCTAAGATGGCACCCTTGGGCGGGAAGAGGACCGCGCATGCGCGCTGCAATTCCCAAAGGCTTTCTTTGAAAGCTGGGGAAAATTGCTCCGCGAGGGCTCCGTCGGCGCCGACGTCACCCATAAGTGAGGACTGATTCCTGCTGCTCCTGGAGAACACCTGTTACAGGTGAGTAACTACGCTTTATTCCTGGAGAAAGCGTATTTTCTCACCTGTAACGGATGTTCTCTGGGGACAGCAGGAATCAGTCCTTACAACCCTCCCTCATCCCCTTGGAGTTGCCCCCTTACCGTATTTTATTTTTCTTTCTGCAGTCTTAGCTATGTCATTAGACTGAGGCAAGATGGCACCCTTGGGCAGGAATGTGTGATGCATCTCCCAAAGGCTTTCTTTGAAAGCTGGAGAGATGCTTCTGCGGGGGCTCCGTCAGCATCACCCATATGTGAGGACTGATTCCTGCTGTCCCCGGAGAACACCTGTTACAGGTAAATAGCTATGCTTTATCCACATAACGCCTAGATCCTTTTCCTGGGTGGTGGTTCCTAATGTGGAACCTTTCATTGTGTAACCATAGTTTGAGTTGATTTTCTTTAAGTGCATAACTTTGCACTTGTCCACATTAAATTTCAACTGCCATTTGGACGTCCAATCTTCCAAATTATGGTCAGCTTACAATTTTTCACAATCCATTTGTTTAACTACTTCAAATAATTTTGTGTCATCTGCAAGGTTGATCACCTCACTCATTATTCCCATTTCCAGGTAATTTATAAATATGTTAAAAAGCAGCAGGTCCAGCAGAGATCCCTATGGTACTCCACTATTCATCTTACTCCATTGAGAAAATTGGCCATTTAGCCCTATCTTTTAACCAGTTCTTGATCCACAGCAGTACAGTACACTGCCTCCTATCCCATGATATTTTAAATTCCACATGAGTTTTTCATGAATGACCTTGTCAAAGACTTTCTGAATATACTAATGGCTTACCTTTTTATCTACCTGTTTATTCACACCTTCAAAAACATACAACAGATTAGTAAGACAAGACTTTCCTGAGCTAACTCCATGTTGGCTTTCTCCCATCAAACCATGACTTTCTAAATGTTCAGTTTTCCACTATTTTGCCCAGTACTGACATCAGGCCCACCAGTCTGTAGTTACATTAACCATTCTCCAGTCTTCAAGTACTACAGATGATTTTAATGAAACTCAAAGATTACTAATAGTAGGTCTGGAATATCATATTTCAGTTCTTTCAGCACCCTGGGATGTATACAATCCAGTCCTGGTGATCTGCTACTCTTTTTTTTAGTTTATCAAATAGTTGTAATACATCACCCCGATTTATCGATATTTGTCTCAGTTCTTCTGATACATCACCTTTAAATAGTATTTCGGACATGGTTAACTTCCCTACAACATCTTCAGTAAAGACCGAAGCAAAGTGTTTGGAAGGATTGGGTTTAAGCTGCCTCACACAACCTCAACTTCTCTGCCCCTCCTCCTCTGTCCCCCGAAGACTGAAGAAGGTTGTCAAAAGTTTGAGTGCAAGCCAGTTTATTTTTAAAAAAAGAGGAGAAAACAGCAGTAGGGGAGTAGTGCTGAGCGTGGCATGGTTTTTCCTGCCTGGAGCTTCCAGGGAGTGAATAAAGTACCAAGCCTTGGCCTCGTCATTGTCCTTGTGCGGGGCTTCCAACCTCATCTGTTTTGGGACACAAGTTGGGTGGACTGCGGGCAACTATTGGCATGGCATTGTGGATTCCTGCCTTTTCCAATGTGTGCTGTTAGTGTATTCTGTCTTTGAACACCTTGCAGTTGCACAGTCCTTACTTGCATGCGGCCTGAGTGGCTACAAACGTGCGTTGCTGTCCAAGCACCTGTAACGTACGTTCCTGTACACATTTCATTAGCACACACTCTTATGCCTATGTAGCCTTAGTTCATGTAAGTGTTTGCTATGCCTTAACTCTTTGTCGACTTCCAGGTGGTGGTTGACCTGTGGCAAGCAAAGAGCCTCATCACTGGATTCTGGCAGCTTCTGACTCACCACTAGAGGGCCCATCTCCCTTCTCCCACTGAGGGGATTCAGTTGGCCTGCATTTTCCACCTCTTTGCAGGAGGTGACAGATGGCACTGTGGGTAAAGATGATAGGCTGGCCTTGAGTTCCACTGACCACGCTTCTGGCTGCTCCCCATCTTCGTAGGGTTTGGCTACAGCTGTGTCTCCTGTGATTAGGTGTCATTCTTAGGGAAGGGAGCTCCCAGATTCTAGGTTGTCCTCCCCGGAATTCTTTTCCTTTCTACAACAAGCCTGGTATTTTTTGGCACAGAAACTCAGAGCCTGTAGCCTCTGGATTCCCTCTCACTCAATTAAAGCTCTTCTCAAAACACACCTTTTCTGTCAAGCTTTTGATCGTCCCACTCTCTCTAGCCATTCATAACTTGCTCATTTCTATCATTCAACATCATGGGTTCTCCTGCTTACCCACTCCCTTCCTTGTGTCTCTTCCCGTAGTGTTTGTCTGATTCTTTTCCTTTGTCCTTCACTATTTTTCTCCCTCCCTTTCCTATCACTTTCCTATTAATTTAATGGCGTTCCTTTTCTCCCTGTATTTTCCTGCAGCCCGTAATTTTTTATTGTACACCGCTTTAATGCCTCACGCCTAGGCGGTATATCAAATGTTGTAAATAAAGATAAAGATCACAAGAGGGTCAAGCAGAGTGTAGAAGCCTGACTTAGGTGCTTCCTAAGTGACCTAGGTGGAGGTTGCATTCTGGAGATATGGTTAAGCTGGGGTCTGGGACTTTGTTTCTGACATCTCAGCCAAGGAATCTGATGCAGAGGAAGTGGTGCTTTCACCTTCTGAGGATCATGAGGAGGCTGGCGTTTATCCACCTCTTTCAGGAAGAAGAGCTGGCGACATTGATTTTATTGATATATTTTAATCTACCTTGAATCTGGCTGATGCTCCAGCGGAGGAGCCAGGGACCACAGGTTCATTTATTCCTACAGGGCGATCAGAAATCTACAGCAGTCTTCCCATTTCCAGTGGTTGTCAAGAGTATGATACGGTCAGAATAGGACATCTCCTGTTCTTTACTAAGGGGTTAAAGGTGTGTAAAAGGATGTATGTTGTGCCGGAGGTGGTTCCGCATGTTTAAGATGGATGCGCAAATCATTGTGGTCATGAAGCGGACCACCATTCCTGTGGAAGGCAGATCTGCCTTAAAGGATACCAGGGATCATAAAGTGGATTCTCTTCTGAAGAGTCCGTTTGCAGTGGCTGCTGATATTCTTCAGTTGACGGTGTGTGCAGGCCTAATGGCTCGAGCCCTTGGACAATTTCCTGGAGGAAAGGTCCATAAACCATTATTAAGAAAGGACCCAGGATATCAATGCTTGACCCAGTACAAGCATTGTGGAACCTGTGTCTTTTGGGGAAACTGCTAGGTACATATGACCTAGATTGGCCACTGTTGGAAACAGGATACTGGGCTTGATGGACCTTGGTCTGACCCAGTATGGCATATCTTATGTTCTTAAGTTTGTTTGAAGTATACCTTCGAAGCTGTTTTGTTAATGTGTGAAAGAAGGTTTAGCTTGCTGTTTAGGGTGATTCCTAGGTATCTTATCTCCTTCACTTCAATTGATTTATCCTGGATACAGATTCTGGTTGGTGGATTGAAGTTGGTACTTCTGGTAATGAACAAAGCTTCCGTCTTGTTATAGTTATGGTAAGCCATCATGTCATCGCCTCCATGTATTTAGTTATAGGAGAGAGATCTAGTGCATGTATGTTTATTGGGATGTAAACCATAATGTCATCTGCATAAATGTGGTAGAGCATATATGGTTTGTTAGTTTAAAATTTTATCTTTGTAGATGTGATAACCAGATTTGGTTCCCTTTTTAGTCATTTGGCCCAAAGGAACTGAGTATTGTAAATTCCTGTCTGTATTGCTGTTTGGCTTTCAAGAACATTCCTTAAAACTGAACCTTCATAAATCTGTGTTCCATATCATCCTGCTAGACCAGTACAGACAAGTGGATTGTATTTCCCTACCAGCAGATAGCCAGTGATATGCCCAGGTTTCAGTGACATAACTCCCATGCCTCTATCAGCCTGAGCTAGTAGAGGGCACCTCGGTATTCCTTCTCCACCAGATGGTGGTTGGATTTTCTCAATTCTGAAGAAAATTTGAACAAGCGAGAGGAAAAAGATTGATTTTGCTCGTGAGCATCCACCTTGAGGGTAACTCTCACTTGAGCATCACGTGGGAGGCTCCACTAGACTAAGGTCTTTTTCGTAGCTAGAGGAGGAAAATTGGCTCAGCTCCACGCTCTTATCATAAGGGAGTGTTGAGCATCCAGAGAACTGGAAGGATTTAGACGAGATCAGCAGCCTCACACAACCTCAACCACCCCCCTCCCCCGAAGATGAAAGACATCTCAAAGTCATGTTTTCTTAACAGGCTTGCAGCCACATAAGAAAGAAACAGCGTTTACGGAATAGCATTGAGCTTGTTATGGTTTGCCCTGCCTTAGGCTCCCAGGGAGCGAGTACCAAGGCTCATTGTCCTTGTTAGAAGCTCCTGTATTCATCCGTTTTGGGACATAATTCAGGGTGGAGCGTGGGCAACCATTGGTTCTGCAGCAACCCTTCCCGCCATTTTCCAGCATATGCTGTTAACATTATCTGCCTTTGTCCACCTTGCGCCCAAGTAGCCCCAGCATACATTCTGTCTGAACGGCTTCAATGTGCATTCTTGCCCAAACACCCGTACCATGTGCTCATGTGCCTAGGTGGCCTTAGCGCGTAGAAATGTTTGCATTGCATTAACTCTTTCTATCTTCTTCCAGGAAGCATTGTTTGACCTGTGGCAAGTGAAGAGCCTCCTCACTAGATTCATCCTGCATGGCAGCTTCTGTCTTTTCACTGGTGGGCCCATCTCCCTTTTTCCAACTAAGGGATTTGGTTGGCCCGGTCTTTTCCGCCTCAAGGTAGGAAGTGACTGATAGTGTCGTGGGTACGAATAATAGCCTAGCCTTGAGTTCCAGTGACCGCACTTCTGGCTATTCCCCCTTCTTCGGAGAACTTGGTTCCAGCTGTAGTGTCCCCTGTGTTGGGGATCGTTCTCAGGGAGGTGAGCTCCTGTAATCTGGGTTGTCATTCCCAGAATTCTTTTCCTTCTTTAGCAAGCCTGGTGTTTGGCACAGAAACTCAGGATTCCCTCGAGCTCAGTCATGTGAGGGATGGGCAGTGTGTAGAAGCTTGGCTTGAGTGACTCCTAAGCAGCCCAGACGGAGGTTGCCTTCTGGAGATGCGGGTCAGATGGAGTCTGTCAGAGACTTGGACATGGGTGCTGGTTCTGACATCTCATTTGGAGCCTGATGTGTTTAAAAAAAAAATTGTTCTCCGTGAGAGATTCTTGTGGAGGCTGGCATTTTCTGCCTGGACTAGGAGAGAGATCTGGTAGCATTAATTGCTCAAGTTTTCTCCACCAGCAATGTAGCAAGGGCCACAGGTTCCCCACTTCTAAAGGCAGTGAGGATTTTCAGGGCAGTCTTCTTGTTTCCAGAAATAATCAAGAACATGTTCCAGTCGGAATGGGTCCTTATGGATTTCCCGCCTAGGGGATAAAGATGTATAAAGGGATGTGAGCTCTCCCTGAGAGGAGTGTGTCACATGAGCATCCCACTCAAGGTGGAGGCAGAAGTCATGGTGGTCACGAAGTGGGCCTCCACCCTCGTAGGATTGGCCTTGAAAGGGCACTATGGATAGAAAGATGGACTGTCTGCTGAAGAGCCAGTTCACAGCAGTAGCTGTTATTCTCGAGGTGGCAGTGTGTGCAGGCCTGACACCTCAAGCTCTGCTCCTGTGGATTCAATCTCTCCTGTTTGGATGATGCTACTCCTCCTTTGGAGTCAGTTACTGCCTTCCTTCTGATGGCATGCACGTTCTAGTCTGCTTGGCAGCTAATGATACTGTCTTGTCAGCCATGGTTATGGCTTTGCCAGTGGATCCATCCTCCAAAGCCCAGCTAACTCAACTGGCCTTAAGGGAAAGCTCCCTTGTGGAGCTGATTGAAGACGTTGCTGAAGACCAAGGTAGAGTCTTATTGCCTTCCAGAGAATAGACCAGAAGGGTCTGGGAAGCAAGCAGGGTTCTTCCCTTTTTCACCTCTGCCCATCCATTGCAGGTGCACTGGACTGACTTCCGGGGGTCTCGGGACTCATAGTGTTTCATCCTGGAAAGCCCTTCTCTGCTTCTGGATTTCAGACCTATAATTAGTCTTTCGATGTAGCTCGTGGGTCCAGAGGAGGTTCTTCCCATTCATCACTACATGGGTTTTGGGGCCCATTCCGGAATGACACCAAGGATAGAAGGGTGACAGACATCATTCAAAGCAGCTATGTTCTGGACTGCAAGCAGCCAATCCCGGATGCATTTGTTATCGTCCCATTTAGTTTGGCGGACATGAGAGCCTCATATGAGTCTCATGGGACAAGTTACTGCTCCTGGAGATGGTGTGCCAGTGCCCCCAGCCGAGCGGGGCAGGGGCAGATATTTCATTTCTCTCAGGATGCCAAAGGAGAATGGCTCCTTCCGACCAATGGCCTTAAGATGTGTACTGCGTTTCTGAATGGAAATTCAGAGATCTGTGATTTCAGCCATGCTCCACAGGGAGTGCCTAGCATCTCTGGTTTTGGCTGAAGCTTGTTTTCATATCCCCATTCAGGAGGATCAGCATAAATGTCTACATTTTGCCATGTTTGGCTCACTCTGTCAGTTTGCCACTCTCCCTTCAGCCTCTCTACTGACCCAAGAATGTTTTCCAGAGTCAGGAGGGTGGTGGTGGCGGCGGCTGCTGCACTATGGTGCTAAGAACTAGGTGTACACCCCTTCCTGGACCATTGGCTCATCTGAGCTTGTTCTCTGTTGGAGGCTCTCGGCTTTTGACCTGAGTGGTGTCCTGGAAGGTCTTGGCTGGGTGGTCAATCGGGGAAAGCATCCGTTGGAGCCTTCCCAAGCCCGTGAATTCCCAAGAGCATGGTTTGATGCTCAAGTGGGCAGAATCTTCCTGCCATAGGAGAGGATGCACAGATTGTTGGACTGACTTGAAGTGTTCTGTTCTCAATAGGCTTCCAGGGTTTGGAATGATCTCCAGCTTCTCAGCTGGATGGTGGTGGCAATCAAGATGGTGTCATTGGTGTGCTCATATGAGGCCACTCCGGTGGCCCTTCCTGACTGGAGTTTGAGCTCAGGCTTCCGCTCCAGCTGGGAGTGAGAGCCAGCTTGAGGTGGTGGCTATGACCATGTTATCTGAAAAGGGGAATGCAGCTGAATGATCACTTGTGGATTCTTCTAGCAATGGATGCCAGTTTTGTGGCTGGGGAATCTCTTCTCAAGACTGAATATCCAAGGACTGTTGGAGCCACAGGCAGGCAGGCAGTGTGGTCCATTAACCACCTCGAAGCATGGGCAAATCTGGTCAAGAGCACAGGGTGGTGTGAGTGTTCTTGAGCAATGCCACAGCCATGGTGTATGCCAATCACCAAGGCGGCACAAGGTGTGTAGGAATGACCCTGGGGATGGCTCTCTGGTTTGCCTGCATGGAAATGAACCTCCTAGCTCTGTCAGCTCGGCATGGGTGGTTGATATGGAAGCAGTCTTCTTCAGTCATCAGTCGCTCAATCCTGGAGAGTGGAAGTTGTCAGACCCGTGTTTCAGATGCTTCTGCGCCATTATTATTGGAGCAGGGGTGATCCCAAAGTGTGCCTTTGCTTTACTCACCATGCAGAGACTGTCCAAGGGCATTGTTGCCCTGGTTCACTCCTGGCCATAGCAATACCTGATGTATATGCTTCCACCATGGCTGCTGTTGGGGCATGTTCTTCGGTGCATACAGTGGTAGAAAAGAGCTGCTAAATAAATAAACAAACAAACAGCATGCCATACAGGCTGAATTGTTCTGGTGATGCTGGACTGGACTGGACAAGGAGAGCATGGTTTAGGGACCTGATGCGGTTCCTACAGGTTCCTCCTCCTCATTTGCCCCATTTTGGAGCCAGTTGTCCTGGATGACCCAGTTCCCTTCTCACTTATGGCTTGGCTGTTGAAGAGAGTTGGCTGATGCGTATGCACTGTTCTCCTGCAGTAGTGTCCGCTCTGCTCAAAGCCCATAGGAGTTCTAATTAGCCTGGCGTGCGAGTCTGGTACCTCTTTGAGCATGGATGTGAAATACAGAAGCTTGTTCCTGCCAAGGTGCCAGCTCTGTTGGTCTTCTTTAGGACGGTCTGAAAAAGGGGGTTTTCCCCTTACCTGTCTGAAAGTTCAGGTGGCAGTCTTGTCCTGTTTCAGAGGTCCAATGGCTGGAAAGTCTTCAGCCCTGCACCTCAATGTTTCACATTTTCCTCAAGGGGTTCGGTGTCTGCATCCTCCTCTCTGGTCATTTGTCCCTTCCTGGACTCCCTCTCTGGGGCTCAAAGCCCTGGTGTCAGAGTCCTTTGAGCCTCTGAAGCATGCTACTCTGAAGAGTTTCACTCCCAAGACTGTTTTCTTGGTCGTGATTTGTTTGGAAAGGTGGATTTTGCAGGCTCTGTCTTTCCAGGATCCATATTTATTCTTTTCAGGGGTGGCGTTTTCATTTGGCCTGTGCCTTCCTTTTTGCCCAAGGTACTATCTCCCTTTCATGTGAGCCAGGTGGTTTGCTTGACCTCCTTTTCTAAGGAGTAGTGTAGAGGATAAGAATCTTCACCTTGTGGATGTCCAGAGGGTGCTTCTCCAGGATTTGGAGGTTACAAATTCCTTCCATAAGTCCGATCGTCTTTTTTTTTTTTGTTGTTTGCTGTTCTGTGTAAGAGTGTCGCGGCGGCCAAGTCTACCTTGGGGCACTGGATCAAGGAGGCAATTGCCTTGGCGTATCTGTGACCGAACCAGACGGTTCTGGAGGGTTTGTGCACCCATTCTACTGAGGCACAAGTGTCTCGTGAGCATAATGTAGCTCGGTAGCCCTTGCAGACATTGTTGGGTGGCAATGTGGGTATCACTTTCCACTTTTTATCAAGCATTACTGCTTGGATGTCCGTGCTTGGGTGGACACAGCCTTTTGGCACAAGGTTTATTATTGTGGCGGTACCTTGATCCACTATGATTTAGATGCCTGGTTCTGCAGTTCAAGCTCTCCTGTACATAGCTTCTCTGTTTGATTCATCATTGTTGCCCACATTGAGGTTATGTGAGGTTTGCCATGCTTTCCCATATGCTTTTGGACAAATACTGAGGTGTCCTCTAATGGCTCAGGCTGATAGAGGCATGGGAGTGATGTCATTAAAACCTGGGCATTTCATTGACTATCTGTCTACACCAGTTTGCTGGTAGGTGAACACAACCCACTTGTCTGGACTGGTCTAGCAGGACTCAAGGAAAGGATATTATCTGGTAAGTAAAATGTCACCATACTTTGGGAAGGCTTGTCAGCTACAGTTAAAGGATTTGAGATTAGTGTGAATGGCCCTTTTAAGGATGCCAGAAGGGTTTTGGGGTTCCTTTTCGACTTGCAAACTGGACTTATGCTCACTTTATATCTTTCAAAATGTAAAGATGTGCTATTTGCTCGAATATTCACCACTTGAAACTAGTAGGACATATTGTAGTTGTGTACCAAGGTCTCAGTTAAAACGCCTGCAGCTGTTTGTAAAAGGGCTTCTTTCAAAATTCACCACCCTTACTAGGGATTCGAACAACAGCCGCTAGCATCAGAATATTACAGCCACTCAACCCAATGATTGATATTCTAAATGGCACATCGAAGCTAAGTATTAACGGTACACCAGTATATTTCGCCAAAAAAACAATATCAATACTATACATGTTTTGAAGGAGCGAAAGACAAAGTGGAAGCTTTCAAAATGCACGGGTGAATGAAACCGTGCAATGTTGTGTCGTAACAAATAACTTTACTCATTGGAGCTGAGGGAGCTTGTTTTTTGAAGAATATTTTGAATTTTTAATATGAAGGACTTTAATAAATAATAAATAAGCACGAACAAGATAAATTAAAAATATAAAAATATATCAAAAAAGAAAACAACAAGACAATTGTCGAAGTGTACATTGAAGGTCATTGATGTGAACAGCAGTGCTAGTAAGGGTGGTGAATTTTGAAAGAAGCCCTTTTACAAACAGCTGCAGACGTTTTAACTGAGACCTTGGTACATAACTACAATATGTCCTACTAGTTTCAAGTGGTGAATATTCGAGCAAATAGCACATCTTTACATTTTGATAGTAATAGCTCGATTAATAGACCAGTTTTTTGCACTTTATATCTTTAGCTAGATTTGGTTTTTGGAACACAGCATGATACACCCGCTTATGACTAGATTTTGCCTCTGCAGATTAAATTTGAATTGTGTAGACATTATTGTTGACCAAACTAGACTATTGAAACACTGGCAGATCAAGTGACTTCAACTTATTATGAATATATTACAATTCATGCTGGGTTTAAGGTTTATGGCTATATTCCTCTTGTGTTCAAAGGATTTACATTGACTGACTACTAGTTGAAGAATGCATTATATTTAAGCTAATTATTCTCATTTGTACGACTATAAATGAACCATCTTCCTGACAAGCTGTGCAAAAGAAGTTCCTTACCCTGCTAGACCAGTCCAGACGTATGGATTATGCTCCCTTACCAGCAGGTGAAGACAGACTTGAGCAACTTTCAGTGATATCATCACCTGGTATTATCCTCTGGTGCAGCACTGTGAGAAGCCGGTGTTTGGACTGGTGCAGCTAGGCCTAACTCTATCAGACTCAAATCACTATGACCACAGTGAGCTAGGAAAGTCCAATGTTGCTCAAAGTGGGGTACACCCTTATCTTTGGGATGTGACAGACTCTCTGGGTGCAGAGCTTTGACCCATGGGGTGCCTAGTGCTTGGTGGGCTGGAAGAGGAGCAGGAGAATCCCATGGGGCGTTTGAGGGGGTTTAATAAGTTGGGAGCAGGCCCCCTTTCCCTCTTGCTGACCTTATCTGTATCACTGTTCCCTCTAAGCTGTGCACGTGTGCGCGCGCACACACCTTGCCGAGTGAGCGCACATACTTTACAACAGAGCGCACAAAAATTACGGTTCTGATTCTGATAGAAAACAACACAGACATCTTAAAATTCAAAAGTTGTTGTGTATTTATGGTTTTCACAAGTTCTACAATATTTTCTAGTGCAATCGATGTGGTGTACATACTGTATTCTGACGTGTAGTCAAATTTTAAAGTATATAACTCCGAGTGTCGTTATGTGGCGCACAAAATTTAACTTTCCTTCAAAAGCTGCACAGCTGATATTTTATGCGCACACAGCCTACAGAAAATTAGAGGGAACATTGATCCCCTCCATCCTCAGTTGACTCCTTCTGCAGATGTAGGAGGCACCAGCATTGGTGGCGATCATTAGCCAGTGCCTGGACACCATGTACCGGGCCCAGTGAGGACCAGACTTCAGGAAGGCACAACTCCCTCACACCTCCATGGTGGTCGAGTCGGCCATGCGTCTACAAAAAAAGACCAAAGATGCACTCATCGGTGCCCCTGGGCAAAAATGTTACCAGGACTCAATGCTGGCACGCCACATACAGTCTTATCAACTGTATATTGGCATGTACCTCCGAGACCTGACTAAAGAACTCAGGGGTTTTGCAGCAGGCCTTGATGGAGACTACCTCCAGTGTTTCCAGACCCTCACGAAGTCCATCAGTGAGTGCTCAGAATACTTGTCTCGAGCAGCCTACAACAGCTTCAAGTCCAATGCGAGGATAGCTGATGGGGGCATCGGTGCCAGACGCCAGGCCTGGCTCCAGGCATCAGACCTCGAGCAACTCTTTGACATCCCATGCCTTGGGGAAAACCTCTTTGGCAAGCCGATGGAGGACAAGGCAGCTGAGATCGAGGCAGAGTATGTCACCGGGACTCTGCTCCCAAGAAAGACCTCCACTCTTCCCAGGAAGAAACGGCCCGGGGAAAGGCCTCCCTTCCACAGGAAGGGCCAGCCTTATCAAGGCTATCCCCCATACCTGGCCACCACGCCCCAAAGCAGGGTCATCAAGAAAAGGGAGCAGGCTAGGACCCACGTAAGCCCAAGGATGCCAGACCCAAGCCCAGACTGGGTCGGGGTTTTGACTCCCAAAGCATAGCCTCTCTACCCATGGGGGATCAGCTACCAACAGGAGGGCGCCTCGCTCTTTTTGCCCACTGGTGGGCTGCCATCGCTACCTCCTTTACCTGGACCAAAAGCCCCCTCCTTCCTTTCCAGGAGAGCCCCCTCGGACTCCCCTGCCCCAGGCCCTGTTACTACAGGAACTCATAGGCCTTCTCAGGGATAAGGCTGTGGAGCCAGTACCACCCCACTCAAGGGGTTAGGGGTTCTACTCTAGGTACCTTTTGGTCCCAAAAAGAACAGGAGGCCTGAGGCTCATCATGGACCTGAGAAACCTAAACAAATTCCTGGTGCGGGTGAAGTTCAAAATGCTCTCCCTTGGAACATTGCTGCCCTACCTCCAGCAGGAAGATTGGCTAGAATGCTTATACCCACATCCTCATTCATCCTGTCACAGGCAGTACCTAAGGTTCATGGTCAGGGACGACTAGTACAGGGTATTACCCTTCGGCCTAGCCTACGCTCCAAGGGTCTTCACCAAATGCCTGGCAGTGGTAGCCGCCTACCTCCATCTCCAAGGGACCTTGTCTTTCCATACCTGGACAACTGGCTAGTAAAAGGAGACACTGCCTCAGAGGCGCAACAGGCCGTGGGCCACACCATCAGGGCCATGCAATATCCGGGGGTTGTGATATACCACCCCAAATCCCACCTCACTCCAACACAGGACCTGGAGTTCAGAGGGTCTCGCCTGGACACCCTCCAAGCCCCAGGGTCTTCCTCTCCCCCTGGACAGGGCAGATTGCCTCAAGGCCCTGGTGACGAAGGTGCAGCACTGTCGACGCGGTCCATGCTTCACCTGCTTGGCCATATGGCTTCCACAGACCATGTGGTCCCCAACACCCACCTCCACATGTGGGCAGCTAAGTGGTTCCTCCGTTCACAGTTGACTCAGGCCATGGGCATGCTCCAGGACAGGGTCTCGGTGTCCCATCAACTAGCACTCAATTTAGTGGCAGGATGCACAGCACCTGCAGATGGGCATGCCTTTTCAACACCCAAAACCCCAGAGGGTCCTCGCTATGGGACACCTCCCTACTGGGCTGGAGTGCCCATTGCAAGGAACTGCGCATGCAAGACAACTAGTCACTGGAGGAGAGCCAGCAGCAGATCAACCTGCTGGAGCTCAGAGCCATTTTTCTGGTGATCAGGGCCTTCCAACACCACCTGCAGCTGGTGCTGGTCCAAACAGACAACCAGGTCGCAATGTTCTACTTGAGTCCCTCTGCTTGTACATGATCAGTCCGGGAATGCTCCTCAGGGCAGTATACCTTCCGGGCCAGGACAATGCCACCTAGACCCCAGTGGCCAGTGGCACCTAGACCCCAGGGTGGTGCAGCAGCTTTTCAGACTATAGGGAACCCCAAGTCTGGACCTCTTTGCCAGCCCAGCCAATGCTCAGTTGCTCTGCTTCTGCTATCCCCAACCGCACCCGACCCGGATAGTGGTGGACACCTTCCTCATCTCGTGGTCTGAGGGCCTTCTGTATGCCTTCCCTCCCATGCCACTAATTACATGGACCCTCCAAGGTCCAGCAGGACAAGGCTTTCATGATCCTGGTGGCCCCGCTGTGGCCCAGACAGCCTTGGTTCCCCCTGTTACTCTGCCTCTCGCCGGAGCTCCCAGTCCCTCTGGGGAGTTCCCCAAATCTGCTGACCCAGGAAGAGGGCTCACTTCTCCACCCTAGCTTGTGGGCTCTCTCGATAACAGCGTGGCTGGTGAACGGTTTGTCCTCCCCAGGGAGGTGGAGGAAGTCCTGGCCTCTCTTAAAGACTCCGTGAGACAAGCCTATGCCTTCAAGTGGCACAGGTTTTCAGTATGGTGTGAAGAGCAACAGATTGACCCATTTTCCTGCTAGGTACACACGGTGCTCCAATACTTGCTCCACTTCTCGCAAGCTGGACTTAAGTCCAACTCCGTTAGGGTGCACCTGAGTGCGCACTCTGTGCATCATCACTCCATAGAGGACAAGTCTCTTTCTATCCAGCCCCTCATTACCCGATTCAGGCGGGGCTTGCTACTCTCTAAACCTCCCATCCGGCCACCTTCTGCAGAATGGGATCTCAACGTGGTTCTGATGCAGCTTACCAAGCCACCCTTCAAACCTTTGGCTACCTGCCATTTGCATTACCTATCTTAGAAGGTTTCTTCCTGGAGGCGCTCACTTCTGCCTGCAGAGTCTGTGAGCCTCAGGCATTGGTGGCCAAGCCACCCTACACCAGTTTCTACAAGAACCTTGTGGTGTTCCCTACCTTCTTGCCATGGCCCCATGCCAAAAAGGTAGCAGCCATTCTCCATACTCTGGACTGCAAAAGGGCCCTGTCCTTCTACCTGTAACGTACTTAGGGCCACTGCAAAGCATCGCAGCTTTTTGTTTCATATGACCCCAGTCGAAGCAGACCCTGTCCACCTGGGTGGCGGATTGTATCGCCTTTGCCCATGATCAGGCTGGGCTACCGCTGGAGCGCCGGGTCACGGCACACAACATCAGGGTGATGGCAACCTCAGTTGCAAACCTACACACTGTCTCTATGGCAGATATCTGCTGGGCTGCCACCAGGTCCTCCGTCCACACTTTTGCAGCTCACTACTGCCTGGAGAGGGTCCCGATGGGACAGTGCTTTCGGCCAGGCTGTACTCTGGGATTTAGGGCAACTCCTGCCCCCCAACCCTTCTTGTTCAGGCTACCGGAGCCATGGTTCTCCCTGGACATTGGGGTCCTCAGATTCGCCTGCGGCTGCTCATGGCTAGGGCCCTGCTTTTTCTTCAGATTCTCGGTAGCCTGTAGCTAAGGAGTCCCATATGTGAGGACTGATTTCCTGCTTGTTCCTGGAGAAAGTGTTGTAACAGGTGTTCTCCAGGGACAGCAGGAATCCGTCCTTACAACCTTCCCTCCTCCCCTTAGAGCTGCTGTATAATTTTTGCCATCTTCTTTTGTCCGCTCTAGCTATGTCATCTGACTGAGCAAGATGGCACTCTTAGGTGGGAAGGGGACCATGCATGAATGGTGGCATCTCCCAAAGGCTTTCTTTGACAGCTGGGGAAATGCTTCTGCGAGGGCTCAGTCGACGTCACTCATATGTGAGGACTGATTCCTGCTGTTCCTGGAGAACACCTGTTACAGGTGAGTAATTATGCTTTTTCAGATTTTCTCTCTTTCTCCCATTGGTTTCTATGGACAGTATTGGGCTCTCTGCTGCTTTCTATAAAGCAGCTCTAAATTAAAAAAAATAAAGGCATTTGTTCAGCAGCTGGACCTCCCAAGTCTGAGTGACCTTCTGGGGCTTCCCTGCTGGGTTTCCCCAGTCAGTCCAACAGTTGTTGGGAATGCCTATTTGGGGCTTCTTTTTTGTTGTGACTTTGCTTTTTTCAGAGTGTTTTGGGTTTTTTTTTACAGGGTTTTCTTTTCCTTTGCTTCTGCAGTGCCTAGCCGCGCAACTTTATTCAGCCCTTGGCCCTGAGCATTTTTTCCTACAGCAGCTTCTTATTGTCTCTGTTGTGGTTGCAAAGCCTTGAGTACATCTTTGCATTTTAGGACCTCCGTGCAGGAGACTTGGGGCCCAAATCCATTTCTGTGGCCCCTGCAGTTCCTTTCTTTTTTTTTTTCTTCCATTTACTGTTTATTTATGCCAGAGGCCTCACACCATCCTCCTGTTCCCACCCTATATATGGCTCTACTGTTACCTCCATTTATGTCTCATCATGCTCTCTCCATTTAAGGTACAGTCCCCAAAGTTTTTGAAAGCACAACAACTGTCTCTGATGAAGAGCTATGAGACGGTACATCATACAGAGGTGTCCCACTCTACCCTTCCCTTCCGCCAGGGTGGGCACCTCCAACGATCTCCACTTCCGTGTGATCAGTTGCCTGGTGGCCATACACACTATTCCCCACCATCCATGGCCTTTTTGGCTTCCCTCTTCATTTTCTGCATTCAGCAATGCTAAACAAGGTCCCAAACCTATATCTTCACCCATAATCTCTTGTAGCCATTCAGCTACTCCCTGCCATAGAGGGCCCAAGTGGACACACTCCCACCAAATATGGAGAAACGATCCCACCTCTCCACATTCTCTCCAACAACTTGCTGAACCTCCTTGCCATTTCTGAAATCTCTGGGGTGTCAAATACCACCGGTACAGCATTTTATAATTATGCTCCAAAATATTACTGGCCACAACCTCCTTGAACAGCCCCTTACAGACCCGTTCCCACTGTTCTCCATCCCAGCATCTATTAAGATCCCCCTCCCACGCTTTCCTATGGGACCACATGTCATAGTTCTCTTCCTCCATGGCCTTATACATATTGGAAATGAGACCCTTAACTTCCCGCCTTTCGAATAACTTATCAGTGTCTCCTCCTTTTGGGCCATCCCCCCCTCCTCTCTATTTTGCTACAAAAATGGAGGGCTTGTATATATTGATATCTGTCTTCAGTAGGTAATTGATACTCGTACTGTAATTCCTCAAACGTCACCCACTCTCCTCTTTAAAATGTCCCACATATTTCAACCCTATCACAGCCCATCTCCTAAACGTTGGGTCACATACTCCCAGTGGGAATTCCGGATTATCCACCAGAGGCATAAATTTAGAACACCCTTGAGCTCCGTACCATTTCCCCTGCCACGTCCGCCATTTCTGCAATGTGAGTGTTATAAGGGGATTCCCCTGCTTCTGCCTAAGTGGATCCTCTCCTTTAATGCAGATTACATTCGTAAAATCTGTCATCTGGCTTGTCTCCTGTCTCTCCATCTGCACCCACTCAACTTGCCCCCTCAGCTCCAATTCAAACATTGCCCTCACTCTAGCTGCCTCATAATATTTAGACAACAGAGGTACCCCCATCCCTCCTATCTTCTTATTAGCACACAAGATGCTCTTTGCTACTCGGGGTCTCCTTCCCTGCCAAATATACTGCATAATCCGGTTTTGCAACTTATTTAGGAACTTCACTGGGACTTCCACCGGTAGATTCATAAATAGATACAGTAGCCTAGGGACCAAAATCATCTTAACTAAGTCTATCCTACCCAGCCAAGATACCTCATACTTCCCCCAGTCATCTAACTCCCAGAACATTTTGTTCTTAGCTACCCCATAATTCTCCCTAAACAGCATGCTACTCTTTGCCGTAATCTGCACACCCAAGTATCTAATACTACCTTTCACCCACCTAAAGGGAAAGATCTGCCTCAGATGATCTTCCTCATCCTTTCTTATAGTAAGATTCAATATTTCAGACTTAGTAGCATTCATACAAAAGCCTGAAACTTCTCCATACCTATTTAGTTCTTCTAAAATCGTGCTTAATGACTTTTTCGGGTCCGCTACAAAAAAACAATACATCGTCCGTGAACAAGGAAATCTTGTGAGAGTGCTGCCCCATTGGCATCCCTGGTATATCCACCCTATCCCGGATTCGCTGCGCCATGGGCTCCATTGCTAAGATAAATAGCAAGGGTGACAGGGGGCACCCCTGCCGGGTTCCCCTGAATAATTCAAATGCCCTCATTACCGATCCATTAATTTTTAAACAGGCCATTGGCAATTTATATATAATCTTTACCCATTGTAAAAAAGAGCCTGATATGCCCACTTTTTCTAGTACTTTAATAAGGAAAGTTCAGCTTACCCTATCAAAAGCCTTTTCAGCATCCACTGCCAAAAAAGCTAAATCTTTCCCCCCTGTCTTCTCCCCACCTCAGCACATTTAAGGCCCTCCATATATTATCAGATGTATACCGCCCCAGCACAAACCCGGATTGGTTCTGATGTATCAATCTACCCAGGTGCGGCATCAAAGTATTAGCTAACACCCTTGTGAAAATCTTCAAATCTCCCCCCAATAGCGATATGGACCTATAAGAGCTACATTCTCCTGGATCCTTCCCTTTATGTAGAATGCTGATCCCCGCCATACGCATTGATGCTGGCATCACCTGCTCTGTACTAAAGGAGTTGTACATTTTTGCAAGGGGCCCGACCAGGTCACCCGCAAATACTTTATAAAACCTATTTGGGTACCCATCCAGCCCAGGAGCCTTATGCAAGCGCAACTCTCTAATCACTGCCAATATCTCTTGCTCCCCAATTGGGCTTGACATCTCCGCCGCCGCCTCCTCAATGAGCAGAGGAAGTATGAGCCCTCCTAAGTAGTCATGTACTTTCCCTTCCTCCACTGGATTTTCCAGGGTATACAACTTCTAGTAGAACTGGACAAACCTGTCCTCAATATCTTTCCCAGCCCACAAACTTTTCCTCTCCTCATCCTTAATTTTTACTATAGTATAGTATTTCTAGTTTTCAATTTTTTAACCTTTACGGGCTAACAGGCCTTATTGCTAAATTCAAAATTTTTTGCTGCAGCATATTAAGCTTATACCTAATATCTTGCATTTGTAACTCACTCATTTCCACGCAGTCCATTCAGCTCTCTCCGCAATTTAGTATTTACCGGGTCCCTTTTTAACTTTTTTTCCACCTCCCCAATTGCAGCCAGCAATTTTTCTTGTTGCTGGAACCTCGTCTTCTTTCGATGCGCCTCCAGTGCAATAAATTTCCCCCTCACCACAGCTTTCAGTTAGTCCCAAATTGTACCTGGAGAGCACTACATAATCTGCTATTTCTGCCTTAATCTGTCTCACCAGTTCTTTATCTTCCAGGATGGATTCATTCAATTTCCACCATGTCTTAGTTAATCTTGGATCCCCCATTCATATCCTACACGTTACTGGGGCATGGTCAGACCATGTTCGTTCTCTGATTTCGCATTGCCCTACTCCGCTACCAAAGATTTGTCTATAAAGATCATGTCAGTGCGAGAATACGCATCATGCACCGCTGAGAAAAATGAATAGTCTCGCTGCCCCTCATTCACCTCCCTCCATACGTCTACCAAATCCAGCCCCTTTAACATTTTCGTCAAACATACTCTGTTCTGACGCGGGGTCGAGGATGCTCCCTTCGATGTATCTATTCGTGGATTTAGAGTAACGTTAAAATCTCCCCCCACTATTAGCTTTCCCTCAGCTTTGCTAAATAACACCTTCTGAGGTTCCTGAAAAAATTGCGCCTGGTTAATATTTGGTGCGTAGACACTCACTAAGGTATAACTCATCTGACCCCAGTGCAACTTCAAGATCACATACCTCCCCTTTTTATCTTTGATTATTTTCCCTACTTGCCCCAGAATTCCTGCAGATAGTAAGATTCCCACCCCTCCCTTCTTCTTTTCCATTTTATTTGAAGCAAAAAACTGCTGAGGATATAGGGGGTGCCCCACCAGCCTCTCGTCTCTGGATAGCAGATGTGACTCCTGTATGAAAATAATATCACCTTTTAATCTTGTACGTTCTTTTGCTAAAAGATGCCCCTTTTTGAAGGAGTTGAGGCCTCTGACATTCAGAGTTATTAAATTAATCTCTGGCATTCACAATATCCCTCTCCCAAACAGTTGCCATCCTCCTCTTTGTTTGTTACCTCCCTCCCCCCCCCCCTTCCTTCCCCTCCCCATCCCCCCCACCCTTCATCAGATCTATTCGTAGATCTCCTTCAGGTGACTCCAGGGAAGATGATCACCAACCGGCTCATTAACGTATTATCCCTATACAGAATAACAAAAATCACCCCCCCCCCCCCACGAACCGCCTACCAGAAACAACCGCTCCTCACACACATATCCAATTTTTAGGATCAATTACTATTTGGGAAGCCCTGTTATTTGCAAACAAGCAGGAAAGGAAACACAGCTTTTACAACAATCGGGCCCCTTTAGCCCCTCTAAATTCCCAACATCCCCAGGACAAAATACACCAACAACACAAGTTCAGAGTCTTCCTGTGGATCACTTTATCAGTCTCTGACGTCTCGGCTGTTTTTCCCCTCCGGGCACTCGGCTCCACTGTTTCTGTGGGGTTTTTTCAAGGCCTCCCTTATCATTTGGCCCTTGATTGTCTGTTAGCTTCGTAGGGATGTCAGTCCAGCCAGCCTGCTTCATACTTGCTAACGCAGCCTCTACCAAATGCATGGTCATTGTTTTGGCGTTAATGGTAAACTGTAGGCCTACCAGGAACAGCTATCTGTAGCGCACGTTCTCCTCCCTCAGCTTTCTAGTCACTGCTTGATAGTCCTGGCGCTTCCTCATCGTGATGCTGGATATATCAGCATAGACATCCACTTCCACTCCCTGCCACTGGACTTTGCCCAGCTTCCTTGATGCCAGCAGTACCAGCTCCTTGGATCTGAATTCGTGTAGACAGACCACCACATCCTTCACTTTATTTTCCCTCCTCATGTCTAAAGCTCTGTGAGCCCTATCCACAGTGAGGCATACTCCATCTACCTCCATTTCTGCCATTCTGAGGACCGCACCGCAGAAATCCTCCGTCAAAGATATATAATTAACTGTGCCTTCTCCTTCAGGTATACCCCTTATTCGGATGTTTGATCGTCGGGACCTGTTTTCTAAGTCCTCCACTTTCTGCCAGAGTTCATCATGAACCTCATTCATAGACTCCAGCCGCTGTTCAAAGGGTGCATACCGGCCCTCCTGTTCTTCCATTCTGTTCTCCATTTCCTCTAGCCGCAAGCCCAACAAGGCCATGTCAGTTTTTATTTCTTGAAGCCATCCATGCACTTCCGATTTTAGTGCTCCAAATTCTTGCTTTGTCGAATCAAACCATTCCTTCAAATCAGTCCTTAGCGCTTGTATTTCACTCGGAGTGCCTTTCGCGGCCGCAGCCTCCTCCGTTCCGCTGTGTTCGCCGTTGCTCGTTGCCATTTTCCCCACGTGGCTCTTAGCTCCTGCTGTGCCTTTGAAGGAGAAAGACTTTAAATCCACTCCCGCTTTCTTTACCGCCATCTGCGCCGTCCTGACTCTTCCAGTTGCGTGCCCTTTTCCTCCGGTACAGGAGGGGACTCTTATGCTATGCTCAATTTTCTCTTTTGGGTGCTTATTTTTATATCTGCTCCTGAGCTCCATTCCTAAGTGGCCATCACAGCACTGACGTCACCGGAAGTCCCTTCCTTTCCTATTTTTGATCTCCCCACTGGCGAGTACTAGTGGAGGTGGAGCCTGGAGGGATCACCTTAGCCACAAGCCCCTTAACCCATGGGAGGCCCGGACTGCTCTTTTCAACCCACTTGCCCTGAAGCTCCTGAAACATTTCATGGGCTGTTTTTCCATCTTGATTAGCTGCAAGGCAGCCCCCTTCATGGAGGTCTGAGGCCCCAGAACTCCCCTCCAGGTGACCTGGGGCCCATAAATGTCTCTACCATGGGCAATTAGAGGGATCACAGTCTCCATTTTGCTCTTGCACTCTGCTGTCCTCCTGGAGCCAATCTTATCCCCTATGGGGGGGCTGGTTGGAGAACTTAAATGAAACTCCTTTGTGCCAGAAAGTAAGTCTGCCTCCAGCTGCTGGTGAGGGAGTATAGCTTGCCCTAGTCTAGCATGATGCAAGGAAAGAAAATAAGCAGATATGTAAAATTACTCCTTGCTGTTGTCTGCTCAACTCAATCTATTACACAAATAGAGTAGTCTCGGGAATGCATGCCTTTCAAGTGTAGCTCCATCACTGTATAGAACTCTTTGCCAGAGGTACAAAAAGATTGTTTTAGATAAGGGACAAAAACTTGGCTTTTTAAGAAATTTTAATTAATTGATTGAGCAGAATATTGTGTTAGCTGATCTCTAATGTAATAAATTTGGTCTTTAATTTTTGACATTCTTATGATCTGTGTTGTAATTGCTTTATTATACATTGCGTCAAGTGTTAAGGGGATGTGATTAAATTTTTAAAGTTTTATTTATTATTCTGACTTGATATTCTGCATAAAAAAACTCCCTAGGTAGATTAGAAAAACTAGATTGTATAATGGCATAAAAATCCATATAATAAAACGGCAATAAAGAAGAAGAAATTATAATATTTAAATAAATAAATATTTAAACACTTTTTTTTTTAATTGACAAAAGCCACAATGGCGCATACAGTCATCTTACATAATATAACAGTCAAACAGCAAAAAATATTTTGGCATTTTTTTTTAAATCAATTTTTCAATACAATCCAGAGAACAAATCTGAATCAGAATTAACATAAGAGGAAATACTCGTAAAAAACAACCAAGACCATCTAAAAACAAAGTCTTAATCTAGAAAAAAAAAAGAAAACAATTGGAATAGACCACAATAACATCCCACAATATGAGCCAAGAAAAAAGAAATTAGCTATTGGTAATTACACCATCTTCCATACACAAATTAATCATAGGAGCATAGATATTATTATATGGCAGCCGATATGGGAGCCTCCCACCTCCCTACTCAAAAGAAATTGTAATAGTTGCTTGGACTCAAAAAAACATAAATTGTTTAGACTGAAAACTAACCACACACTTACAAGGATATCTTAACTTAAACTGTGCTCCCAAGGCGAGCGTCCTCTGGCGCAAGGCCATGAACGCTCTATGCCTTTTCTGCATCTCCCTTGCCAAATCAGGAAAAATTAAAAATTTTGAGCCCAAGAACTGAGATATAGACTATCTTACGGAAATAAAGTTTAAGCACAGTGTTCCAATCAGGTTCAAAGGGAAAATTAACCAACAAAGTCGCCCTGCTGGTCACCACCTCCAGAGAGCTCTCTAAAAAATCAGACAACCCCATCTGAGGGGAACCAGTCTGTGGCAAAGACCCGCTGATCCCCGGTCTCCGCAGCAGAAATTGAAACATATTGAGCTCTCACCACCGGTGGCAGTGATTCAGCAGGCATCTGAAGAACCTCAATAAAGAACGTACGGACCAGGTCAACAGGAGCTATCAAAGGAGACTGAGGAAAGTTCAAGAATCAAAGATTATTCCTGCAAAGTCGATTATCCAGAAACTCAATTTTTCTTGCTTGAACTGACCGGTCCTGCACATTAACAGCACCAAGTTTCTCCAGGTCCTCCACCTTTGACTCCAATTGAGAAATTCTTGCAGACTGCGCCACCGCCTCCAAACCCGTCAAAGTACACTGGACTTTAATATCAGCCAGTTCCTGCGAAAAAACACCCACAAAGGGCAATAGGGACTGTTGCAGAGCCGAGATAGCTTCCCATAAGCTATCTAACGTTACCAGCGCCGGTTTCTCCACTCTCCCAGGAAGCCGGAACGCCAAAGTACCGGATGAGCCA
Organism: Ichthyophis bannanicus; assembly: GCA_033557465.1. Lineage (NCBI taxonomy): Eukaryota > Metazoa > Chordata > Amphibia > Gymnophiona > Ichthyophiidae > Ichthyophis > Ichthyophis bannanicus. The sequence continues at coordinate 416,385,233 of CM066036.1, read as the reverse complement.
GATGTCGATTGCTCCACACCCCGAAGGCCGCTTGGGGGAAGAAATTCCACCCGATCTCCAGCGGCAACTCCAACACCAGCTCCAGCAACAGCTGCCGTCGAATTAATCCTCACGGGTGAACCCCCGGCAGCCGCATACCCCTCCTGCACAGGAGAGACGCCACTAAGCTGCCCCACCCTGGGGGAGCTTCCAGGCTGAACTGGGGGCGCCTGCACGGGGCTCAATACTACCCCTTCAACGCTCAGATCCAGTGACTCATTCAAAGGATCCGTCGAAGCCATACCAGTCGAGGGAGTACAGAAACCGGCAATAGATGACTGCACCAGCCTATCCGACGGGGTCGAAGCCTCAGGGGGTTTCTGAGTTTGCTGTTTCCTCTTCCTCCCCATTGGAAAGCGAGTGCAGGAACCGGCTCAAAGCACTCCACCTCGGCGTCTCACTCCTCCGCCATCTTGGATCCTCCTCCGAGAGTAATTCTTTATAAGGGAACATCTCATATTTTAGCATTTTGAATACGTCTTTATAGCTCAACTGTCTTCATGGAATCATAATAGTGGAAACACAAAAAAATTTAAAAAGAGAAAAAGGAAAGCTGAAAATACAGAACAGAGCCCAGTTGCACTGCCAACCTTAAATCGGGACTATATCCAGAATTAATAAAAGAAAACATATATATGCTGGTTACCCAGCCATTAGGCAGTTCACCACTGCAGCTTCATACTGTCCAATTAAGCATTTGAATAAGTCTTTGAAAAGAACCTATGCTTTGATTTTTTTTTCAACCTTTTGCCTTCAGTATTTACCTCACTTTTCATAAATCCATTCAGACTCCAATCATGCAAATCTGTCATTCACACCAGTATGAAACAAGACAATTGTTTTTAATGTTTAATTCTTTGCACCGGCTTTATACATATGTTCTCCGGGAACAAGCAGGAAGTCAGTCCTCCTCACATATGGGTGACATTGACGCTGACGGAGCCCACGTGGAGCAAATCCCCAGCTTTCAAAGAAAGCTTTTGGGAATTGCTACCACGCATGCATAGTCTGCTTCCCGCCCAAGGGTGCCATCTTGCTCAGTCTCCTTTTTTCCGCGGAGCCCACGAGACGATGTCTGTTACTATCCCGGAAAAGGTTGATCTTTGAGCTTATTTTGGCTTGTCTCCGGTCTTGCGCCGGTACCCTTTCCCACCCCGACCTCGGTATCGGGTCGATTCCTTTTTTGTACTTAAGTTTTCATTTTTCTTTGGGCGTCTTCGCACCCTTTTTTCTTCACTGGCAGCCCAAAGAGTTTTCAACCTTGCTAGGGTTCTTTTTTCCCCCCATGGCTACCAGTGGGTTTAAAAAGTGAGGTCGGTGCGGGAAGATCATATCCCTCACCGATACGCATGACTGCTGCTGCCGCCGCCCGGACCACGACCTGGTGATCTGTGGCCTCTGCAAAAAGATGTCCTCGAAGGCTTTGAGGAGCCGCCAGCAGCAGCATGATAAAAGTTTTCCTGATTCCCCCATGCCTCCGAGAGCCAGGACCTTGTCTGAGGTCTCCACGCCCCGGGAGGAGCACTCTGAACCCGAACGTCGTCAGGGGTCCTCAGAGAGGGGGGTCTCCCTCGAGGGAACCAAAAAGGAGGAAGAAACCCTCAAAGGCAGTGTCTCTGGACGGCTCGATCGGCCAGGCTCCTCCCGGGGCTGGTCACGGAGCCCCAAGTGCCTCCCAGCTGGGTTGGGGAGCCCATTGCCAGGGATACCGCACCCAGGGCACTTGGTCCCTGGGCAAGAGTGCTCAACAGATCAACCTCTTGGAGCTGCGGGCAATTCATCTCGCCCTGAAGGCTTTTCAGCAGCACCTGGGCCGCAGGTCTGTCCTAGTGCAGACAGACAACCAGGTGGCCATGTTCTATGTGAACAAACGGGGGGGCATGGGGTCCCATGCCATCTGTCAGAAAGCCCTGGATCTGTGCTCTTATACTGCCTTGAGAATGCCCTGCTGGACCACATATCTGCCGGGCCAGGACAACTGGCTGGCCGACAGACTCAGCAGGATGCCCCAGTCGCACAAGTGGCAGCTGGACCCAGGAGTAGCCAGTGGGCTTTTCCAAACCTGGGGGGAACTGGCGATGGACCCGGTTGCGAGCTCCAGACGATCACCAGGTACCCCGTTTCTGCTCAAGGCAGCCGCACCCTGTCAGGGTGGCCACCGATGCTTTCCCCCCCCCCTCCCCTACCACTGATCGGCAAGACTCTGTTCAAGATTCTCCACGACAGAGCTTCAGTCATCTTGATAGCCCAACACTGGCCCAGACAACCGTGGTTTCCACTGCTTCTACAGCTAGCGGTGGAGGCCCCCATTCCCTTAGGGTTGGCTCCACGGTTCCTTTCCCAGGAAGGGGGCTCTCTTCTGCATCCCAACCTCAGCTCCCTCTCGCTGACGGCGTGGCTGCTAAGAGAGTGACTTTAGCCCCACTCCAACTTCAAAAGAAGTGGAAGATGTGTTGCTGGCTTCATGCAGAGCGTCCACCAGACGGACTTACGCTTTTAAATAGCGTAGGTTTGCACTTTGGTGTGCTGAACGGGGGGTCAACCCCTTTTCTTGCCCAGTGGTCATGGTATTGCAATACCTTCTCCACCTCTCCAGGACAGGACTCAAGTCTAACTCTGTTAGAGTGCATCTCAGTGCCCTGGCGGCGAACAACCATTAGGTGGACGGGAAACCCCTCTCAGTTCATCCAGTGGTGTCCTGTTTCCTAAAGGGCCTACTTCTGTCTAAGCCCCCGGTTCGTCCTCCAGCGACCAAATGGGATCTCAATGTGGTGTTGGGGCAGCTCACTCTGCTGCCCTTCAGGCCTCTGGCTATGTGTCAACTTTGCTATCTCTCCTGGAAGGTGGTTTTCCTGGTTACGCTCACTTCTGCCCGAAGGGTGAATGAGCTCCAGGCCCTTGTGGCAGAGAAGCCTTATACCAAGTTTTACAAGAATAGGGGGGTTCTTCGCACGCATCCCAAATTTCTCCCAAAGGTGGTGTCCTCTTTCCACCTCAACCAGGAGGTAGTCCTCCCTACCTTCTTTCCCAGACCGCACACCAGTCAGGCAGAAGCGGGTCTCCATACCTTAGACTGTAAGAGGGCCTTGTCCTTCTACATTCAATGTACTCAAGACCACCGAAAAGCCTCACAGCTTTTCGTTTCTTACGACCCCAGTAAGCTGGAGGAGGCGGTGACCAATCGTACGCCGTCCACATGGGTGGCAGACTGTATTGCCTGGGCTTATGTGGAGGCGAGGCACCAGGTAAGGGCTATGGCGACATCAGTTGCTCACCTGCGCTCGGTTCCTCTGACAGACATCTGCTGGGCTGCCATCTGGTCCTCGGTCCATACCTTCGCTGCTCATTACTGCCTGGATAGAGAGTCCTGATGGGCCAGGCCATGCTCCGTAACCTTTTCGGGGTCAAGGCAACTCCTGCCCGCTGACCCTTCTGTGTTCAGGCTTCCGGAATGCTAATTCCTTTGGACGCACTGGTCCTGTTATTCCGTACTACGGATTTCATTGCGGCTGCTGATGAGGGAGCCTTTTTTGGCTATAGGCTCATGATAGCCTGTAGCTGGGGAGTCCCATATGTGAGGACTGACTTCCTGCTTGTTCCCGGAGAAAGCATAGTTACTCACCTGTAACAGGTGTTCTCCGGGGACAGCAGGAATCAGTCCTCACAACCCTCCCTCCTCCCCTTAGAGTTGCAGTCCTATTATTTTCATTTGTTTTTGCCGTTACCTTTAGCTATGTCATTTTACTGAGCAAGATGGCACCCTTGGGCGGGAAAGGGACCACGCATGCCTGGTAGCAATTCCCAAAGGCTTTTTTTGAAAGCTGGGGATTTTCTCAGCGCGGGCTCCATCGGCGCTAACGTCACCCATATGTGAGGACTGATTCCTGTTGTCCCCGGAGAACACCTGTTACAGGTGAGTAACTACGCTTTATAAGAAAAGATAGTGGCACAGGCTTCTGGTTAACCAGACTAACATCTCCTTAGCTTTCATATATCGCTCTTCCTACTCACCTAAAATGACAGCTTGGGGTTAAGAGAATTATTTTTACCTGTATGGACCTCTGTGGATGATAACATTATTCAAGAGCTCTGCTGTCTCTATAGGGTGGGCAGAAGTGGCAGCTCATACAAGACAGGAACCATGACACAGCGCGCTGGCAAGGTTGGATAAGCACTGCATTGTGTTTTTAAACCCACTGTTGCTATTGCAGATCTTGGAGAGGGGTGGCAGCGGCAGGCTCACCTAGGGCGCCTCTCATCCTTGCACCACCACTGAGTATATAATATGATAGAAAGCCTATAGCTTAAGTCCTGTCTGGTTCTGGGCATCATTTGTATGTGTTCAGGGCCCTCTATGCGTGTATATGTTTACAGATATTCAGGTGGCACACTGTTTTACTTTGATCTGTTCTGAGATTGTATTTTACCGTGATTTGAAACTGGACCATATATTACTTTTTATCTATATCTTTTCTTCTAGGTTTGTGCCCTATATTGGAACTGTGACTATCCTCATGAACGATTATCCAAAATTCAAGGTATGAATTAATTTCCTATTCAGAAAGTAGATTATTACGTTTGCAGATACAGAAAATTAATAACAATACCTTGGTACTAAACAGTATTTAAACAGAAGTTTATTTAGAAACCTGCTATGCAGCTCATGAATGCTGAAACCAAACACATTGATATAAAAAGTCCTTTAAAAGAATAGAGCGCAGAAGTGGAAAGGGAAGCAGGACATCACTGAGGGAATGCATCATAAGCTTCACTCACCTGGCTTAGAAGTGAGGTTCCTGAGCGGTCCTCCAGTTTAGTCCTCCACATCCGGGTAGTGCACCTCCTCCTGGAGACTGGACCAATCAAAATCTTCCTCTGTATGATCTATGCTGTCGGAGCTCCCATCAGCCCCCAGTATGTCCAGTCTCCTTGCAGCTGGAGGACATGTGTACCTGTGTTAGGTGCACTTAGGGACAGTTTGAGAGCAACACTATAGAGTTTTACTTTGTTTGGGGACCTTTTACTTTATTTAATAATTTGTAGGTAACTGTTTCTTTAAAAAAAAAAAATAAAAGAGAAAGGCACACCGGTGTGGAGAAGCCAGACATGCTTGGGTCTTCTGCCTGCTCTTGGGAGGAGTGCTGGCAGTCCCGTTGGTTTGATCTCTCCCCTTGACTCTACGGGGAAGAGATCTGCCTTTGCCGTGCCTCTGATTGCTACAGGGATCTTTTTGCCTTCCTTCTGATTACCTTTGCAGGGCTGTTGGCTGTCTGGTAAGTCCAGCGCGGTACTGTGCTCCCGCCCTCGATTCGGGCGGTGAGACTGCTCCCGACGTCCGATCATCGGTTCCTGCCTTCCCCTTTGCTAAAAATCGCGATTGAGGGGCAATTTCTTATTTAATTTATTTCTTTTGCTTCTGCATTGGGTTACTTTAATTTTCGCGCCCTTTTTAATTTCGGTGCTGACAGTCTGCCGGCGGCCATTTTAGCTCCCGTTTCTGTTTCTTTCTTGCCCACTTCAATAGATGGGCATGCCTTTCCCCTGCATTTTTTCAAGTGTTTTTCCTGGCGATTTGGCCTGCGGACTTCACAGCATGCAGGTCTGATAGTTTAAATTTAAAAAAAAAAAAAAAAAAAAAGAGCTTTTCCCATTATTCGGAGAAGGGCTTCAACTATTTTTCTTTTTGATTGGATTATCTTTTCACTAGCTACTCTCCAGCCACCTCCGGGTCTAGCATGACTACTAAGCCGCAGTGCGTGATCTGCGGATCGCGCAGAGCGCTGCTGGCGGACTCTGGCCTATGCAAAACCTGTGCCTCAGGTTCCTCAGTCTCCGAGCCTTCTAAGGAGCTGACGGACTCTGACAGTCCCTCGGTGCCCATGGAGAGCGGTCCCTCGTCTGGGCCCCCCCCCCCTCGGGCCCTGCTGTCACTATCTTAGGACAAACTGGCACATTACCAATGGATGAGGTTGCATCCTGTTCCGCTGATTTTTCTCCAGATTTTGTTTTGCTCATGCACCAGGCTTTTCGCTTAAGTCGCTCCGGTAAGTTGCCCAAGTCCTGGCCGGTGTCCCTGCCTTCGTTAAAGGTTGAGGAGCCCAGGCACAGTTTTCCCCATTCGGCCAAGCGCTTGAAGTCCTTGGACGTGGAACAGGACGAGCTGAATTCGCAGGATTTGGAGGTGGACGTAGATCCTGAGCCTGGTGCTGAGGAATTGGAGGATGGCGAGATACCGGAGCCGGAAGATCAGGCCCGTATTATTCGGGTGTTTCATAGGGAAGAGCTGGTGCCTCTGATCACTGAATCTCTTCAGACGCTCAATCTGGCCGTGTCTCGTCCTCTCGAGGAGGACGGTTTAGAAGATCCTCTTATCCAGGCCGTGCGGGAGTCTCAAGTGGTCTTTCCAGTACACCGTGTAGTAGAACAGATGATTCAGACGGAATGGGATCAGCCCGATTCCGGTCTAAAAGGGATTCGGACGATGAATCGTCTGTACCCTTTGGCGGACAAAGATAAGGAAAGGTTTAAGTCACCGCGAGTGGATGCTGCGGTTTCGGCGGTTACCAAGAAGACAACCATTCCGGTTGAAGGCAGTGCGGCTTTAAAGGATGCGCAGGACAAGAAGGTAGACAGTTTGCTGAAGCAAGCCTTTGACACCAATGCCTTGTCTCTGCAAGCCTCTATCTGTGGCGCTTGGGTGGCTAGGGCCTGTTTGCGTTGGGCTCAACACCTGCGCGCCGCTTCTGGTTTGGATCAGCAGGGTTTGTTGGAGGTAACCCGACTGGAGTCTGGCTCGGCTTATCTGGCAGATGTGCATTATGACTGGCTAATAGTATGGCTTCCTTGGTAGCGGCTCGACGCTCTATCTGGTTGCGCAATTGGTCGGCCGACGCATCGTCCAAGTCTCATCTCAGTAGACTCCCTTTCAAAGGGAAGTTGTTGTTTGGAGACGCTCTGGATCAGTTGGTCAAGGACCTCGGGGAATCAAAAGGCGGTAGACTGCCTGAGGATAAGCCCAAGCTGAGTAGGACTTTGCCATCTGCGCGAGGTCAGTTTCGAGACTTCCGCAGATTTCGCTCTTCCCGACTTTGGAATTCCCAACGGGGTCGTTTTGGCTCTCGATCCCAGGGTTTCCGAGGGTTTCGAGGAGCAGGCAGAGGTTTCTCGGGAGCTGCTTCTTCCACGTCTGCTTCCTTTAGTCGAAAGCCACAATGAAGCGAGGAGGACTCAGGAGGGAACTTTAGTCATCGGAGGTCGTTTACGCGACTTTCTTTCTTCCTGGGTCCGAATCACGTCAGATCAATGGGTTCTCGAGATCATCAGAGACGGCTATGCTCTAGAGTTTGCCTGCCCGCTCCCAGATTCCTTTGTTCTATCGCCCAGCACAGGCTTTCAAAAGGCGCGGGCGATTCGGTTGACTTTGCTCCGCCTCTTGGCATTAGGAGCGGTTATCCCGGTGCCTCCTTCTGAGCGCGGCCTCGGTCGCTACTCCATTTATTTTGTGGTGCCCAAAAAGGACGGGTCGCTTCGGCCGATCCTAGATCTCAAGGGCGTAAATCGCTGTCTCCGGGTCCCTCATTTCCGGATGGAAACTTTACGATCCGTCATTGTGGCGGTCCGTCAGGGGGAGTTTCCTCACGTCTCTCGATCTCTCGGAGGCTTACTTACACATCCCCATTCGGAAGGTCCATCAAAAGTATCTGCGGTTTGCGTTTCCGTGGGGTCACTTTCAATTTCAAGCCATGCCGTTTGGCCTAGCTACAGCTCCGCGCACCTTCACAAAGGTAATGGTAGTGGTGGCGGCGGCCTTGCTCAAGGAAGGCATCCTCGTTCACCCTTATCTCGACGATTGGTTAATTCGAGCAAAGTCCTACAACGAGAGTTTTCAGGTCACGGGCAGAGTGGTGTCCATGCTTCAGTCCCTCGGCTGGGTGATAAACGACACGAAGAGTCATTTGACGCCGACTCAATCCCTGGAATACCTGGGTGTGCGGTTCGACACGGCGGAAGGATTGGTGTGTCTGCCGGAGCGCCGTGTCCAAGCATTGCAGGGCCTGGTACGCTCTTTTCTACGGATGTCCGCCCCATCCGCGTGGTGGTACCTGCGGCTTCTCGGCACTATGGCTGCGACCCTGGAAGCAGTTCCTTGGGCGCGGTTCCATATGCGGCCCCTACAGAGCGCACTGTTACGTCGGTGGTCGAATCAATTCAACTCGTTGAACATGCGGTTGCCTTGTCCACTGATGGTTCGTCGGTCGCTCCATTGGTGGCTGTGCGCGACCAACCTGCGGAAGGGGCTACCCTTGGAGCCGCCCCTGTGGATTCCGCTCCTCACGGATGCCAGCCTTTCCGGCTGGGGCGCTCACTGCGAGGGTCAATTTGCGCAGGGAACGTGGTCTCTTCAGGAGGCGGCGTGGTCGATCAACCGTCTCGAACTTCGGGCGGTGAGGCTGGCCCTGATCACCCTCGAGCCGTTAGTGCGGGGGAGGCCGGTGCGGGTGCTCTCGGACAACTCCGCAACGGTGGCCTACATCAACCGCCAGGGCGGCACCGGCAGTGTTGCCATGGAGAACCAAGCGGCGCTTTTATTCAATTGGGTTCAGTCCTGCCTTCCGGCGATATCGGCGGTGCATATAGCGGGAAAGGACAATGTGACAGCGGATTATCTGAGCAGAGTTCAGGTCGATCCCGGAGAATGGGAGTTGAACCCGCAGGTTTTCGCGCAACTCGTTCGCCGGTGGGGGCCTCCTCTCATGGACCTCATGGCCACGTTTCAATCGGCAAAGACAGAGCGTTTCTACAGCAGGCGGAGAGAGCGCATGTCCGAAGGAATCGACGCCCTCATTCAGCCATGGCCGGTTTACGGTCTCCTTTATGTCTTTCCCCCCTGGGCGTTAATCGGACGGGTCGTTCAGCGCATCGAGGCGCACCCGGGGCGGGTGCTGCTGGTGGCGCCAGATTGGCCCAGAAGACCGTGGTATGCCGACCTGGTGAGGTTGCGAGACGGAGTTCCGTGGACACTCCCTCCTCTGCCGGATCTTCTGCTGCAGGGGCCGCTTCGAATGCCTCAGGTAGCTCGATTCTCGCTTACGGCTTGGCCATTGAAAGGGCTCGGTTGAGTAAGAAGGGGTACACTCCGGCGGTTATTGCCACTCTTCTTCGAGCTCGGAAGTCCTCCACTTCCTTGACCTATGTGCGGGTATGGCGGATCTTCGAAGACTGGTGCTCCCGTCAGGGTATACGGGCGGCGACAGCTTCAGTGCCCGTAGTTCTCAGTTTTTTGCAGGACGGCTTTGACAAGGGTCTCGCGGCCAGTTCTCTAAAAGTTCAACTTGCGGCTCTTGCTTGTTACAGGGGCAAAGTTCTGGGTCTCACTCTTGGTTCTCATCCAGATGTACAGCGTTTTATTAAGGCGGTGTTCCATTTGCGGCCCTCGCGTAGGGTGGCGGTGCCCTCGTGGGATTTGAACCTGGTGTTGAGGGCTCTGGTTGGCAAGCCTTTTGAACCCCTTGGCCAGGCATCTCTCAAGGATCTCACGCTCAAGACAGTTTTCCTGGTGGCCATTTGCTCGGCGCGCCGAATCTCCGAGTTGCAGGCGCTCTCCTGCCGGGAACCGTTCCTATCTATCTCTAAGGACCGCGTGGTGCTTCGGCCCGTTCCCTCCTTTTTGCCTAAGGTGGTGTCGCCTTTTCATTTAAATCAGGCGGTTTTCCTTCCCGTCCTCCATGGCGGTTTGGCTGGCGCTGGGGACGAGGGTTTGCATTTCCTAGATGTGCGTCGGGTCCTACGGCGTTACTTGAAAGTCTCCGAGTCTTTCCGGAAGACAGATCGTTTGTTCGTGCTTTTTGGCCGAGCGTGAAAAGGAGAGGCGGCGGCTAAAGCATCCATTGCTAGGTGGATCAAGGAGGCTATAGCGTCGGCATATATTCTACACTCTCAGCCGGTTCCAGTGGGTCTGCGGGCCCACTCTACCAGAGCTCATGCGGCTTCTTGGGCTGAGCTCAGCTTGGTTCCGCCGGCGGAAATTTGTAAAGCGGCGACTTGGTCGTCCTTGCATGCCTTCAGTAAACACTACCGGTTGGATGTACTCGCCGCTCGGGATTCTTGTTTTGATTCGGCAGTGTTGCGCGCCGGATGGCAAGGTCCTGCCCGGTGATAACTGCTCTGTTACATCCCGGATGTGGAGGACTAAACTGGAGGACCGCTCAGGAAATAGAAATTACATTTACCTGGTAATTGTAGTTCCTGGAGGGTCCAGTTTAGTCCTCCTTCCCGCCCTATCTGTCACTGGATCTGTTCCGGCGCGTGTCTCTGATTGCGGCGACGTTTGTTCGCCCTTCTGTATTTCATTTTTCGGGACGCGGTTCTCTGTCGGATTTTCCATTTTTTTCTGTCTTGCTCCTGTTGTCGGGAGCTTGGGTTTGGGCTATCGCTTCTTCCATAAGACGGTGGAACCCATAGGCAGAACTCTGGCTTCCTCATTTGGGGAGGGGGTCAGCAAATTCATAAGAGGGTTTAACTTCAATTTCTTGTTGTAAATATATCTTCTCAGTAAACTCTGGTGTTGCTTCTTCTTTAGTCTGCTTTGTTACTAGTTCACTGGGGGCTGATGGGAGCTCCGACAGCATAGATCATACAGAGGAAGATTTTGATTGGTCCAGTCTCCAGGCTGCAGGAGGAGGTGCATTACCCGGATGTGGAGGACTAAACTGGACCCTCCAGGAACTACAATTACCAGGTAAGTGTAATTTCTATTTCATGACTCATGGTATGCACAAAACTAGCTCATTTGGAGAAACTGCCCCAGGAGAAAGAATTTCAGGAGTTGGGTCCAGGCCAGCTTTCTCTTGCAGACTGAACAGTGTATGAAGGTATATGGTAGAGCACGGTTCAATGAACACCAGGGGCCAGGTCACCATAGCAACCAAAAAATAATCAGGCCTGGGGTTCAGACACAGGGGGCTGTCTGTGAGGATCCTAACGCCCCATGGGCAGAAGTGCTGGAGAGGTCATGATCGCAGCCAGGAGCATTGATGTCTTCCCCCCGAGGATCCCAAGCCCCGCGGGCAGAAGTGCTGTGGCCTCTGGGAGAGTGGCCAGGAATGTCAGCAGCTGCAATGGGGATCCTAAGCCCCGTGGGCAGAAATGCTAAAAAGGCCAGTCCGGAGCATCTTGTCTGCAGGCTTGCAAAAAGTGACAATAGACTTCTGTAAATAATGAATGGTAAGGGGAATAGAGGGCAGGGTATGCAGTGAGGAAGGCTGAAGGGAAGAGTGGGGGAGGGAGAGCAGGAGAAGGGGTTGGAGGGTGAAGAAATGAATGCATGGGAAGTAAATGGCACAGTGTGTATGTGCAAAAGGTGCGCCCATCTTCTACTACACACATGCATCCCAACCTCTGCACCATATGAGCACACGCGCACACACACACGTGTAGCTTAAAGGGATGGGGGGTTGTGTAAGGGAGGAGGAGTGTGGCCATGGCTTTCTGTTGGCACTGTGCAGTGGCTCAGTAAGAGCCTGATTTATTAAGCTTTTACTCATAGAAAATTGGAAAACTGTCTTAGTAAATCCAGGCCCTAAACCTTAAAAATGTAACTGCGATAAACCTTTTTGGAGAGCAGGGGTGTGCACTGCTACCTAGGTTTCAGCAGCTGGCTCCTAGATGCCAAGAAAATTTGTCAAGGCCTGCAGTAGAGTATCTTGGGGTCTATTAGGATGCTTGGTACCTATGTGCTTTTTCTAAAAGCTTGAATTGCCTTGGTTGGTTGGAAGCCAATGCATTAGACTGCAGGCAGGCAATAAGATGGTAATTTTATAAGGGTCTACTAGATTTACGTGCAGTTCAAAGTGCACATTTTGCCCCTATTTTATAAAGTGAAGTAAGCGCATACTTCATAAAATAGATATTTAAGTGGTCAAAAACGTGCATTAAACTAGCTGCAAGCACTTACGCTGGCCCTAGGGCTAGCATAAATACCTATGTCTAGATTTTTCAAGAACATACATAAGTTTTTTTTGTAACCTATGCACAAAAATCTATGCTCTGCTCACAGTCTCCTAAACTGTGCCCCTGTGCATGCCCACGGTGAAATTAAGTACTAAAATTGGACTGATGCACAATCATGATAACGACAGACTACATTATGCACATAGGTTGTCATTTACATGCATAACCATTAAAATACTATGATTTATGCATCCCTTGTAAAGCTGTCCCCTAAAGACTATTTATAATTAACCCTAGAAAGAGTGAACTAAGCAGCTACCTTTGCACAAGCTGTAGTAGGTCTGTGCTGTTACAAAAGCATCTCAAATAAAGACAAAAACAAGGAGTTGGCCTGAAGGAACTAAATATGTAGACCACGGTCTTAAGGTACTCATGTAATAAGAGAGGTCACAATTTTCTTTACTATATGAAAATAAAAGCAGCTACTTCTGATAACAAATACCAAGGTGTACACCCTTGCTTATTACTCTTGGTGACAGCTGATTTCTTTTTTTTACAGCAGGGCACCCAAACCTGTCCTGGGGACCTAATAATAGCTAGTAAGGTTTTCAAGCTATCTACAATGAATATGTATTAAATAAATTCACATATATTGACAACCTAGTATGCGGGGCCTCATTAAATTCAGGTTCCATCCCCAATGAGCTTATAAATTAACTGATCACCACATCCCTTACCTCTTGTTGGGGTGGGGGGGGGAACAAGTGCATTGGTGGCCCACGTGGACCCTCTCAACCTTGCTTTGACCCAAAGCTTCTTGGTGCCACCTCATGTGAACCCACCACCTCACCAATGTTCCAGTAGACCCCATATTTGAAGCCCCCACTAACCTGATCCCCCCCACTAAAATTGACATTGGTGACCTGATGGCAGCTACCTTCAAGTCCTGAACCCCTAAAAAAAAAACTTCCCCCGTGGCCCCCTTCCTCCTACAATCCTTCGAACCCCTGACAGCTTTGCGCCCCCCCCCCCCCCACCTACCTAGTATCTCTCTTCCCCATGCTTCTGCCCCCACCTCACCATCATGGAAAAATTGCCTTATTTGACAGACTCTCCCCCCTGCCCATTCACAGTGCAGTTTTTATTGAGTTGTTCCATATCGCATATTATTTTTGTAAACCCTCTTCATACTCCGGTTGTCTCATTTTCTAAGCTATTTAGCCTTTTTTCCTAGGAGAACTGTCCATCCACTCTATCATTTTTGATTACCCTTTTCTGTATTATCTAGTTCTCCTTTATATTTTTTTGATAGGGTCTTGAAGTGCACACAGTACTCAAGGTCTGATTGCACTATATATTTATACAGAGAAATAATATTCTCAGTTTTATTGTCTAGTCCCTTCTGAGTAATTCCTAGCATTCTTTTTTATTTATTTTATTTTTCTTGCCATCATCGCATGCTGGTACAGCAACTTTCTTAATGAACACACTACACTTCACAGGGAGACTATTCCACACATTTACCACTCTTTCTGTAAAGAAATATTTCCACGTATTACTCCTGAGTCTATCCCCCTTCACCTTTATCCCCTCATTGCAGAGCTTGCTTTCAATTGAAAGAGGCTCTCCTCCTGTGCATTTATGCCATGGAAGTATTTAAACATCTCCTTTATCCCACCTTTCCTCTGAAGTATACATATTAAGATCTTTAAGTCTGTCCTCATGCTTTATAACGAAGATCACTAACCATTTTAGTAGCCACCCTCTGCACAGACTCCAGCCTGTTTATATCCTTTTCAAGGTGCAGTCTCCAGAATTGCACACAATTCTAAATGAGGTCACACAAGAGACTTATACAGAGGCATTATCACCTCCTTTTTTCTGCTGGCCATTCCTCTCCGTATGCACCCAAGCATCCTTCTAGCATTTGCTGTCGCCTTTTCTACCTGTTTAGCTACTTTAAGATTGTCAGACACAATCCTGCCCAGGTCCTGCTCTTCTTTTGTGAAGTACTTCATCCTAATACTGTACCGCTCCCTTGGAGTTTTGCAGCCCAAATGCATGACCTTGCATTTTTTAGCAGTAAATCTTGGCTGCCAAATTTTAGACCATTCTTAAAGCTTAGCTAGATCCCTCCTCATGTTATCTTCTCTTTCCTGGGTGTCTACTGTATTGCAGATTTTGGTATCATCTGCAAGAGAGGCAAAGTTTACCCGACAGCCCTTATGCAATATCACTAACAAATATGTTAAAAAGAATCTGACCAAGGACAGGTCCCTGTGCTCCCTTAACCTGCCACCTCCCACTTAACCAATTTCTAACCCAGTCACCCATTTTAGGGTCCATCCCTAAGGTGCTCAATTAATTTATAAGCTACCCGTGCAGAACAGTGTCAAAGGCTTTACTGATATCTAAGTACACCTCATCTAGGGCTCTTCCTCAGTCCAACTCCTTGGTCACCCAGTCAAAGAAAATCAATCAGATTTGTCTGACAAGATCTGCCTGTGGTAAGCCCATGCTGCCTCTGATCCTGCAATCCATTGGACTCCAGAAACCTCACTATTCTCTTATAGTAGTTCCAATAATTTACTCACAGAGGTTAGACGAACCAGCCTAAAGGTTTCAACCTCATCCTTACTTTTACCTTTGTGTAAAGGGACCACTCCTGACTCCAAAGAAGCATTGAAAAGGTCATTCATTGGAGTCGCTAAAACGTCCCCAAGTTCCTTCAGTATTCTCAGATGTATCCTATCTGATCCATTCGCTTTATCTACTTTTAGTTTAGCTAGTTCCTCATGAACACAATCTTCTAAAAATCGTTTAAGCTCCCTATCACTTATGTTCCTATTTCTGGGTGTTTTCTGAGGTCTTGCTCCTGGCCCTTCATCTGTGAACACAGAACAGAAATTTCTTTTGCAATTCCAATTTATCCTCATCAGCTTCTACATATTCCTCCACTTCTCCCTGGAATCTGACAATACCACTTTTGCCTTTCCTCCTCTCACTAACATATCGGAAAAATGTCTTATCTTCCCCCCCCCCCCCCCCATTTTTTTGCATTGGCTATTTCTTCTTCTTTTTATATTTTTGCTTTCCTTACTAATTTGCTACCTTCTCTAAGTTTTTCCAAATATAGATGCTTGTCTTCCTCTCTCTGTGATCACTTATATTTCTTGAAGGCCTCCCTCTTTTTCTTCATCTTTTCAGCTACTTCTTTTGAGAACCATAGTGGTCTCCATTTCCTTTTACATTTATTTACTTTTATAACAAAAAGATCTGTTTCCCTTAAAATATTCCTTTTCAGTTTTGTCCACTGCCCCCAGCCGTTCCCATCCCGCTAATGACTTCTTGAGGTATTGTCCCATCTTGACAAAGTTAGCTTTCCTAAAGTCTAAGACCCTGACTTTTGAATGGATTTTATCAATTCTTGTCCTAATACTGAACTACACCATCTGGTGATCACTGGATGTGAGATGATCTCCCACTGTGACATCAGAAACACTTTCCCCATTGGCAGGCACCAAGTCCAGTATGGCCCCTTCATGTGTCTGTTACCAGTTGCCTGAATAGTTCTCCCTGTAGAGAATCCAGAATCTTTACTTCTAGGTGACACCGCAGCAAGGATGTGCCATTCCACATCCAGCATATTGAAATCATCTATCAGTAGCACTTCTCCTTTCATGGCAGGGCTGCATTTGTCTTCCATTAAATCTCCGTCCACTTTGTCTCCCTGTGAGGAGGATCTGTATATCATTCCAGTGCAAATGGATTTCCCTTTCCCTCTTTCTAGTTTAATCCACAGTGCCTCCTCTCCCTTTTAAGCCCTGTAATTCTATAACTTTAATATTATTTTTTTTACATATAGTGCCACTCCTTCTCCCCTTCTTCCTATCCTGTCCTTTCTGAATAAAGTGTAGCCCAGTATAATTACATCCCAGTCATGGTTGTCCATGAACCATGTCTCCATAACTGCCACTAAATCCATGTCAGCCTCTTCCATTAAAGCTTCACCATCCGGAATCTTATTTCCCATGCTACGGACATTTCTATACACCGCTTTTCAGATGTTGCCCCTTTTACCCATTTCTACTGAAGTATTTAATGCTTCACTTACCTGAGGACTTTCTTCACCCATCCCAAATGAATCTGGTTAACCTGAAGAGGATTTTAACCTAATCTGCTTCTGAAGACATTTTGACCCTTCTTGGACAGATAGACACCATCTCTGCTCTGCAGTCCTTGGAACTTCATTCCATGGTCCAGGAAAACACATTGCTGTCAATGATATCATCCATGCAGCCATGCATTAATGTCCAGGATGCGAACGTCTCAGCCTCAGATTAAAGAACACCACCTGCACATCTGTCTGCTTCACCGTCTGTCCCAGAGCCATGAAACCACTTTTGATATGCTCAGAGGGCTATCTTGCCGTATCGTTTGTGCCGACATGGAGAGCAACATCAGATAATAGTCATTAGGCTTGATGAGTCTCAGCAAACTCTCTGTAACAGTGTGGATTTTTTCATTTGGCAGACAGCACACCTCTGGACATCAAGTCTGGTCTGCAGATGGATGCCTCAGTACCCCTCAGACAAGAGTCACCAATCACCATTACCCTTCACTTCCTTGTGGTCACTGATTCTGCAGTCTTCTGATCACATTTTCCCTTTTCATTCTTAACATTCTGATTCTCTTATGGCTGCTGCTGCTGCCCACTGAGTTGATGTTCATGTATTGTCCACTGTGACTAAAGGATCCTCTTTCTGAGGGATAACTCCTAAAGTGTAACAACATTATGAGGGCAATTTTATAACAAGCCACCTAGGATGAGGGGACAAGTGAGTACTTAGTTGTAGTCTATTTTATAAAGAGGCACAGGCATCTGTAAGCCCTATTTTACATAGAATGTTGAGATGGAAATTAAGACATCCAGCTCTGTGCAGGTGTAGTTCCCCCAGTATTTTGGATTTAGCTCATGCCTTTCTAAGAAGTTCACGGTGAATTAAATGCAGGTGGGGGAGGGGGGAAATAGATTAAGAAGGGGTGCGGGGAAGAGCGGGAGGGGTCAGATAACATGATGACGGAGATAAATATCATGGCAATGAATGTTAGAGGCCTCAATTCCTTTGCAAAGCAACAGCTACTAATGAAAGAGTGTACTAGGCTGCATGGAGATATTGTCTTTATACAGGAGACCCATCTTTTGACTAAGGATGAGAGCCAGGTGAGTCATCCCCAATACCCGCAGCAATTTTTTGCTTCAAATAGATTAGAGAAAAAGAAAAGAGGAGTGGGGATCCTGCTATCGGCACGCATTCTAGGACAAGTGGGGGAGGTGTTTAGGGATATAAATTAATGAATGGAGTGGAACGGATAAACGTGGATCAATTGTTTACGCTATCAGAGTATAGAAAGACTAGGGGACATGTAATGAAGCTACAGGGTAAACTATTTAAGACAAATAAGAGAAAATATTTTTTCACTCAACGTGTAATCAAACTCTGGAATCTGTTACCGGAGGATGTAGTAAGGGCTGTTAGTATAGCTGGGTTTAAAAAAGGTTTGGACAAGTTCCTGGAAGAAAGGTCCATAAACCACTATTAAAAAGGGACCCAGGATATCAATGCTTGACCCAGTACAAGCATTGTGGAACCTGTGTCTTTGGGGATATTGCTAGGTACGTATAACCTAGATTGGCCACTGTTGGAAACAGGATACTGGGCTTGATGGACCTCGGTCTGACTCAGTATGGCATGTCTTATGGGATAAAATGGGGAGATTTGTGGTTGTCAAATTGCACTGGGATCAGCACCTATATACTCTGGTCAATGTGTATGCTCCGAATATTAAACAAGGCCATTTCTTCCAGGAGCTTCAGAGTAAGCTAATTGGGTTCACAGAAGGGCGGCTAATCCTGGGAGGTGATTTTAATGCGACCTTAGATCCACGAGTGGACACGTCTAGGGGGTCGTCCTCTCTGTCAAAACAGCATAGGGCGAGCTTGAAAAAGTTAATGGCGGGCCTAGACCTAGTCGATCTGTGGGGGGAATTAACCAGTGGGCAAAGGGACTACTCTTTCTTCTCAGCGGTGCATGGGGTGTACTCCCGCATAGATATGATATTGGTAGACCATACACTGGTAGCTGCGGTACAGAAGTGTGAGATTAAAGAACGCACGTGGTCGGACCATGCTCCAGTGCTTTGTATAATTCACATGGGGGGTCCAGGGAGGAATAGAGGGTGGTGGAAGCTAAATGAATCCCTGTTGGAGGATAAAACAGTGGTACGGCAGATCACTGAAAGCATAGCAGAATATCTGTTGTTGAATGAGACGGGGGATTGCACGCCGGGGACAGTATGGGATTGTCTGAAGGCTGTAGTGAGGGGTAAACTCATTGCAGTGGGAACGCATCGTAAAAGGGTGAAGTTGCAGCAACAGGACCGTTTGTTAGCGGGGATTGGGGGAGCTGAGGCCAAATTAAAAAGGAACGCTAGGGATACGCAGGTGATTAAGGAGTTAGGGGCCTTAACGAGGGAATTGAGTGAACTGAACATTCAGGAGATTCGGTATAAGCTCTCCATGTTGCAACAGAAGAGCTTTGAGTTTAGTAACAAGGCAGGGAGGATGTTGGCACGCAAAATACAAAAGTTGAGAGCTCGGAACACAATAGTAAGAATTAGGGACGAAAGGGGGAAGGATCTCTGGGCAGGGGAGGACATAGAGGAGAGATTTATACAATTTTACCAAAAGTTATATACTCCAGAGAAAGCAGTAGAGGAGGAGAAAATACAGGACTATTTAGATAAGGTCAAGAGGGCTCATCTCGAGGGGGATGAATGCGTGGAACTGTCAGAACCCATTAGGGAGTCTGAGATACTGTCAGTGATTAAAGGGCTGCGGGGTCATAAGGCGCCGGGATTAGATGGATTTTCGAATAGGTTCTATAAAGGTGTTTGCTGCGGTTCTGGTGGGGCCGCTAGCGCGAATCTACAATTCCTTTAGTAGGGTGGGGCCGATGCCAGCATCGCTGCGCTTGGCAGGAATTAGCATACTCCACAAGGAGTGGAAAGACCCAGTGGACTTTGGTTCATATCGGCCTATTTCCCTATTGGGGGGGATTTAAAAATCTTCACTAGGGTCTTAGCAAATCTGTTAGGGCCGCTCTTGGGGAAGTTAATACATCCCAACCAGTCGGGGTTCGTTCAGGGCAGGTTCACGTCTGATAATATTCGGAGAGCACTGAATGTGATGTGGGGAGCGGTGGAGAAGGGGGAGGAAATGGCCCTATTAGCAGTAGACGCCGAGAAGGCTTTCGATAGGGTTAATTGGGGGTTTATCTTTAAGGTACTTGAGAAGGTAGGGATAAAGGGGACATTTTTGAACTGGGTTTGGACCTTATATCAAGCACCCATGGCTTGCCTGAAGATGAATGGCGCTATATCAAAGGCTTTTGAATTGTTTTGGGGTACATGGCAGGGGTGCCCATTATCGCCCTTGTTGTTTGTTTTGTCAATGGAACCAATGGTGCAACGAATTTGGGATAGGGGGGATGTTAGAGGGGTGCAAATAGGGCAGGAGAACCATAAAATCTCCCTTTTTGCGGATGATGTGTTCTTCATCACAGACCCGCATCAGACGTTGGAGGCGATTCAGGAGGAACTCGGGGAATACAGAGAAGTCTCAGGATTCCGTATTAATGCTACTAAGTCTGAGATATTGAACCTAACGATTGTTAGAGAGGAAGAGAGTAGGCTGCGGCGGGATCTTCCCTTTAGATGGGCACATGGCAGTATTTGCTATTTAGGAGTACAGCTTACCTCCAAGCGAGATGCGCTGTTTCGGGAGAATTATGGGGTGGCGAAGACAAAAATGCTTAGGACGCTGGAAGAATGGGGGTCCTATGAGGTCTCCTGGCTGGGGCGAAGGGACTTGGTTAAGATGATAATACTTCCTAGGTTGTTATATTTGTTCATGAACTTACCGGTGGCAGTCCCGGGGGGGGGGGGTATCTACAGCAATTGCAGGCTAGGGTGATGAAGTACATTTGGAAGGGATGGCAGCCCAGAGTAGCGCAGAGTATACTATGCGCTGGTAAAGAGGTAGGAGGCATGGGGGTCCCTATGTTGACCAGATATTATGAAGCTGCGAGAGTGTGGGTGATGTTTGAATGGGTACTGAGAGGATCAGTGGAATGGGTGTGGATGGAAGGAGAAGGGCTGCACAATGGTGGAGATCTGAAGGGGAGGGTTTGGATAAAAGGGGGGGAGGCCCTCAGCTGCCCACAGGGGAATCCGTTTGTGGCATTAACTCTGCGGCACTGGCGGAAGTGGCAAAGAAAATGGTATGGTAGTGCAGGGGGTTCTAAATTTATTCCATTGGTGGGGAATCAGGAGTTCCCACCGGGGATGGAGGACCTAACCTTTGGACGGTGGACGGAGAGGGGGTTGTGTGTGGTGGGGCAGTTTAAGAGGAATGGTGAATGGATGGAATTTGAGGAGATGCAAGGGGAGTTTCAATTGCCTGAGACTGACAGGATCTGTTTTGTGCAAGCTTTGCACTATAGTAAAGAAGTGGCGTGGAGGGGGAATGGACCTAGAGGAGAGGATATAGTTGGGCTTCTGGACAAGGGAGAGCTTAAGGGCCTCGTCTCCCACCTGTATAAAGCAATGGAGGGAGACTGAGGGGGGTAGTGGGCACACCGGAAAGCATGGGGGGTGGATCTTAACAGAAATTGGGATGCCGTGCAGTGGGAAAGAGTATGTAAAGGGTTGTTCAAAGGGGTGATATCCAGTAATAATATAGAACATAATTATAAAATGTTGTACCAATGGTATATGACGCCCCAAAGGTTGCAGAAGTGGCAAGGAGGGAAGGCAGAGTGCTGGAGAGGATGTGGGCAAGTGGGATCCTTCCTACATGTTTGGTGGGGTTGCCCCTTACTGGGCCCCCTATGGCAAGGAGTAGAAGATTGGCTTATGGAGGTTTATGGGGAGGAGAGAAGGGTGGGGCCCTGTTTGGCTCTGCTCAATGTGGGGGAGGGGGGAGAGGGAAGGAAGGTAGGGGCTGGAGGGGGGTGGTGTGCACTGCTACTAGACAACTGATAGCGCGGAGGTGGAGATCAGTCACGGTGCCTACGCTTGGGGAGGTCCAGGCGAAGGTAGAGCATTTGTCCCTGATGTATCACCTTGCGGCACTACATCAAAACTGTTTACTGCACTTTCAAAATACCTGGGGCCCATACCTCCAGTGGGAAGTCTCCAAGGAGGGGGGAGGAAGGAGAGAGTGGAGGGTGTGAGGCAAGGGGGGATCCTTGAGTGGGGGGGCGGATGCCATGCTTGGGAAGTAGATGGGTGTATAGGGGTTGAGGTAGAGAACCTGTTGGCCTTTGGGTATGTTTAATGTGCTTGCTGTATCTGATTAATGCTCAGGTTGTCTGTACGTGTATATAGGTGGAGGCCATTACTGAGGAAGATAGAGCAGAATGAGAAGGTGGTTGTGGGTTTTTTTTAAGCTCGACATAAGGATGGCTTTAGTAGTTGGAGTGTGTTGACCCTATGTACTGTGTATATTAACTAGGGGGAAGGGGGGAGGCAGGGGGGGAAATTATTAAGGAATCAGAATGCTATAGTTAATGTATATGTGGGTGATGATTTCCTAATAAACAAAGAATTGGAAGAAAAAAAAAAGGTGAGGTCAAAGCATCTTTCAGGAACTGGGAAGAGAAGCCAAATGATGAAAACTGTTAACAACCTAAGCCCTGACAGGTTTGATGCAAGGCAGGCAACGAGAGACTTTGAAAAGAAGCTTGCTGTGGAAGCAAAAGCACATGAAATCTTTTTAAAGTACATTCATAGCAGAAAACTTGTGAGCGAGTCAATTGGACCATTAGATGATAAAGATGTAAAAGGCATAAATGGAGGACAAGGCCTTAGCAGAGAGACTTAATGCATTCTTTACTGAAGGCGATGTAGGGAAGTTACCCATGCCTGAAATGGTATTTAAAGGTGGAATTGAAACAAATCTCAATAAACCGGGAAGATGTAATTTAGCTATTTGATAAACTAAAGAGTAGCAAATCACCTGGACCAGATGGTATACATTGTAGGGTGCTGAAAGAACTGAAATATGAGATTGCAAACCTACTATTAGTAATCTGTGAGCTCTCATTAAAATCATCGGTAGTACATGAAGATTGGCCCAATGTAATGCCAATTTTTTAAAAAGGGTTCCAGGGGTGATCCAGAAAACTATGAACTGGCAAGTCTGACATCAGTATTGGGCAAAATGGTACAAACCATTATAAAGAATAAAATTACTGAATATGTAGATAGTCATGGTTTAATGGGAGAAAGCCAAGATGGATTTAGCCATGGAAAATCCTGTCTCACTAATAATCTGTTGAATATATAAATAAACAAGTAGATAAAGATGAGCCAGTTGATAGAGTGTATCTGGATTTTCAGAAAGCCTTTGACAGGGTCCCTCATGAGACTCATGTGGAATAAAAAGGCATGGGATTTTATTTATTTATTTATTTTATTATTTAGCAAGCATTTGTAGCCCGCTCCTTCCAACGATCAGAAGCGGGTAGGATTACTATTGTGAAACTGCCGAATCAAGGCAGGTACAAATTTTGTTTACATACAGATTGTCAGAAAAGCACATCATACAGAGTTAACACTTCTTAGCTATGGGGGAGTTCATTTACATATATACATAAATACATATATACAGGATAATCTTCTTGGACTGTCGAATCAAGGCAGGTACAAATTTTGCTTACATACAGATTGTCAGAAAAGCACATCATACAGAGTTAACACTTCTTAGCTATGGGGGAGTTCATTTACAGATATACATAAATACATATATACAGGATAATCTTCTTGGACACAGTGGTCAGGGGCTGCTCCATCTGTGGGTTTAGTTCAGGTTGAAATGTGATTGGAAAATGTACGTTTTGAGTTTCTTTCTGAAGTCTAGAAGGTCATTGCTAGCTCGTAGTTCTGGTGGGAGTTGGTTCCACAGTGTTGGCGCCACATATGAGAAAGCCCTGTGGCTGGTGTTAGTTTTGGCAGATCTTATATCTGTTGGAGTGTGAAGGATGTTGGAATTGTGGGTTCTTCTGTTTCGGGTAGGAGGTTGCAATCTTACTAGGTTGTTGAGGAAGGAAGGTGCTAAGTTGTGGATGAGTTTGAAGGTGGTTGTTAGTATTTTGTATTTTGTGCGAGCTGTTATGGGTAGCCAGTGTAATTGAATTAGCACTGGTGTGATGTGGTCACTTAGATTTTTCTTCATTATGACCCTGGCAGCTACATTTTGTGCCATTTGTAATATGTTTAGGGTTTTTTTAGGTAAACCTTGTAGGATGGCGTTGCAGTAGTCAAAATGTGGCATGATGAGTGCTTGGGCCACTGTTCTGAAGTCTTGGGGATCAATAATATTCCGAATGGGTTGGAGCACTCTAAGCTTGTGGAAAACTGCTCTGTTGGTCTTTCGGAGGTGTTTTTCCATCTTTAGGTCACAGTCAAATGTGACTCCTAGATACTTTATTTCTTTTTTTGTTTGGTAAGTGTTGTTACATAGTGTTATTGATGTGGGAGGGTCAAAATTCGGTTCTTTGGAGATATACATTACTTCGGTTTTTTTGTGATTAATTGACATGCTACTTTGTTGTAACCAGTCTTGCATCTCTCCGATACATGTCTCCAGTGGGTTGTAGTCTGGGTTTTTAGTGTCTAGTTGTGTGTATAGCATGATATCATCGGCATAGATGTGGTAATTAATTTCGTGCCGTGAGAAAAGTTTGCATAGTGGCTGCATATATATGTTAAACAGAAGTGCTGAGAGAGCAGAGCCTTGGGGGATTCCCTGTGTTTGTGAGAAAGATTCTGCTTTTTCTCCGTTGAATTGAACCTGTTGTGTTCGATTTGAGATGTAGGATGAGAACCATTTTAGTGGGGTTCCTGTTATTCCTATTGATTTTATCCTATTTATGAGGGTCCCATGATTAACTGTATCAAAGGCAGCTGAGATGTCAATGAATACAAGAATGTACATTTTCTTTTTGTTTTCAAGGCCCTTTAGGAGGTTGTTAAGTAGAACTAGTAACAGGGTTTCAACTCCATGATGTTGCCTGAAGCCATATTGCTGGTCATCAAGAGGAGCACTGTCAGTCAGATGGTCTTGGAGTTGTAGAAGGACCGTTTTTTCTATGATCTTTGCCAGGAATGAGATACTTGATATGGGACGGTAGGAGGCTGGGTCTTCTCCGTTGAGTGTAGTGTTTTTAGGATTGGTCTAATGACTGATTTCTTTAGTTCTGAGGGCATGATTCCTTGTTGTAGGGATAGGTTAACTATGTGTGCTATGTGAGGTGCTATGTCTTGTTTCACTGCCTTGATCCAGGATGCAGGACAGGGATCTAGTGGGGAGGTGGTGCTTTTCAGGCTTGTGACAATGGCTGTGATTTGCTGGGTTCCTATTTTGTGGAAGTGCTCCCATAACTGGTTTTGCATTGTGTTGTTCTCACTTCTGATTTGTGGTGTTGGTGGGGGGGATGGAGGACCAGGGGCCGTCAGTTTGGTCGCGTAGTGGTTTGCCAGTGTTTGGACCTTGATGGATTTGTTGAGGTTGGCATTTTGGTCGGTTTTGGTTAGTGATTTGACTAGTTCAAATAACTCTCGTGGGCGATTGATTGCCTTGTTTAGGATGTTGGTGTGATGTAATTTTTTTGCATTGTTCACGTCGTCTTTGTATTTTGCGAGATGGGCCATGTATTTAGTTTTGAGATCGGAGGATTTGGTTTGTCTCCATTTTCTCTCTATTTTACGGAGCTCCCTTTTTGATTTTATTAGAGTTCCTGTGTACCAGGGTTCCGAGTTGATCTTATGTGGGTTTGATGTGTGTTTCAAAGTTGGGTTAGATGTATTTTGGATGTGTGTGTTCCATCTGTTAGTTAGTTTGTCTAGGTCTGTGGAATCTAGGTTTATGTGGGATGCAATGGTGCTTATGAGGTGTTCCTCGTTGAGTTTGCTGAATTTCCTAATGGGGTTGGTCATTCTCATCTCCTTTGAGTTTTTGGGTTGGCACTGTAGTTTAAGTTTACAGTTGATTTGGTGGTGGTCTGACCATGGTACTTGAGTTATGTTTATTATAGGTGGTTCATTGCTTTGTTGTGGATTTCTGGGTATGAAAATCATATCTAGGATGTTTCCTCTATCGTGTGTGGGGTTGCTTATTATTTGTTGGAAACCCAATTGGTCGATGGCTTCATAGAAGGAGTCCGTGTGGGACGGAGGAATTGATGCTAGGTTCAAATCTCCGAGGATGATCTGGAATTTTTGCTTTGTGTGGATGTGAAGGTTTCTAGTGCTGTGGCTAGTGTTTCGTGCTGTGGTGAGGGAGGTCGATAGATTAGGCAGATGGATAATGCCATGCTCTCGACTTTAAGTAGGTCAAGATCGGGATTTGTGACCGTAGATGTGGTTGTGAGTTGAAGGCTGGTTTTGGCTGCTATAAGGACTCCGCCTCCTCCTCTGTTGATGCGTGGGCAGTTGTATAGTTGGTATCCGGGCTTCTGTATTTGATTCATTGTTGCAGAGTCTGAGTCAGTGAGCCATGTTTCTGTTATGCATAGGATATCTGGTTGTTCGTCAGTTAGAATGTTGTGGATAATATGCGTTTTATTCCTTATTGACCTAGCATTAATAAGGATAATGTTACATGTGTGATGTTCTTGGTGTGTGGTTCGTGTGAGTTGTATTTGAGATCCAATAGTGTTCTTTGCTTTGGTTTTAGGGTGTTTTTGAGATTTGTTCCCTTTGATATGGGTGTGTCGTTGGGGTAATTTACTTGGTGTTTGTGTGGTGGTGATAGGATTTAAGTTGTATTGATGCAGGATGGGTAATGGAGGGGGGGGTGGAGAAGGTAGATTGGTGTATATAGTAGAGGAATGCAGTATTGTGAGTGTGGGATGGTTCTATATGAAGATGTTAGTATACACATGCACAAAATCAGGAAGGTGTGAGCAGGCTCCATTTTATGTCTGCCAGAAATATTTGGATTTTGGATTCGAGTGGCGCAGTGTGGGGGGAAGTCAAGGCAGCTGGCCTAGAGATGTGTTAGTGTAGGCCGACAGGATAGTTGTTGGGTACCAACAGTCTAGCAGGGATAGATGGGTTGGGGTACAGCGTTTCTTATTACTTTAACAGGGATAGGAGGCAGTGTACTATTGTGGATTAGGAACTGGTTAAAAGACAAAACTGAGTAGAGCTGAATGGCCAATTTTCTCAATGGACGAAGGCAAATAGTAGAGTACCCCAAGGATCTGTATTGGGCCCACTGCTTTTTAACATCTTCATAAATGACCTGGAAATGGGAATAACGAGTGAGGTGATCAAATTTGTAGATGACTCAAAATTATTCAAAGTTGTTAAAACCCAAGAGGGTTGTGAAAAATTGCAAGAGAGCCTTGATCAATTTGAAGACTGGGCGTCCAAATGGGAGATGAAATTTAATATAGACAAGTGCAAAGTTATGCACTTAGGAAGCAACCCAAACTATGGTTACACGATACAAGGTTCCACATTAGGAACCACCACCCAGGAAAAGGATCTAGGTGTCATCATGGATAATATATATTGACATCCTCTGCCCAGTGTGCAGTGGTTGCCAAGAAAACAAATAGAATGGTAGGAAACATAAGGAAAGGAATGGAGAATAAAACCAAGGATATTATAATGCCTCTGTATTGTTCCACGGTGCGATTGCACCTTGAATATTGAATGCAATTCTGGTCGCCATATCTTAAAAGGTACAGAGCAGAGTCACCAAAATAATGAAGGGAATCAAAGGATACTTCTACAAGGAAAGGCTTAAAAGTTTAGGGCTCTTCCACTTGGGAAAAAAGACAGCTGAAGGGAGAGATGATAGAGGTCTATAAAATAATGAATGGAGTGGAATGGGTAAACATAGATTATCTGTCTGTTTAGTCCTTCAGAAAGTAGAAAGACTAGGGATACCCACTGAAGCTACAATGTAGCCCATTTAAGACTAATCAGAGAATATATTTTTTCACTCGGCACGTAATCAAACTCTGGAATTCATTACCGGAGGATGCAGTAAAAGCTGTTAGTGTAGCTGGGTTTAAAAGAGGTTTGGACAAGTTCCTGGAGGAAAAGTCCATAAACCATTATTGAAGGGAACCAGAGAAATCCACTACTTAACCCTGTGATAAGCACCATGGGATCTGTGTACCTTTTTGGGAACCTGACAGGTGCTTGTGACCTGGATTGACTGCTGTTGGAAACTGCATAATCGGCTTGATGGACCCATGGTCTGACTCAGTATAGCATTTCTTATATTGCAGCCAGGAACTACTTGTTCTGGCTGATTATAACTGAGGTTATCTGCCTGTTAAGGGGCTGGAGGAATGCAGTCCCACCTTCCCAACATAAAGTTCCCCTTGACACAAATACAGGTTCTCCACCCCTAATTTCCAGCTTGGCTCCTAGTGGTAATACCAGGATGGCTTTTAAAGGTCATAGGTGCCATTTTTTAACCCCAGTGCTTGAAAGAATAGAGGCAATGGAAGATCAGTAGGTCATGTAAGGTCGGAGGGGGGGGGAGTTGAAGGGTGAGAGTGAGGCCTTTGGTTGTGTCTGGGGGGCGATGGAGGGTGGGAGGGGTCTGTATTTGTATGTGTGGAGGGGGGAGGTTCTCTTATGTGCACTGTATCTGATCCTTCAAGTTGATTTATGTGCAAAAGCTGATGTACATATTTTTTATCTAGTTGTGGCTTTTCATTGTAAAATAAGGTCATGTCTAGTTTCTTGGCACACCCAGAACACTCCCCTTTCAGCTAAAATTCCTCCAGTTTTGCTATGTTCATGTCACCCCTCTTCTTAAGCCACTTCTTTTGAACAGGATGTGGAAACGGATAGGGAGCAAACTTCTACTACTGACCTAAAAGTGCCTTCATTCGGCTGCTCCTCACTACCTTTCCTCTCTTATCTCAAGACCCTCCTCGGGAACTCCACTCTTCTAGCAGATCGCTTCTATTTGTGCCCTTCTCCTCCACTGCCAACTCCAGACTTCTCCTTTTGCCTGGAATAAACTCCCCAAGTTGGTACGTTAAACGCAGTTTCAAAGAGGTGAGATTTTAGCCTGTATTTGAATAGGGCAAGAGATGGAGTCTGTGTCGTGATCCCCTTAGTCTCCCGTTCACCTCTGTGTTTTCTTATCATTCCCCTAGATATATCCTAGTCCCTAGTTTGTTTATTTTTATTTATTTATATTATTTCTATACCGCGCTCTTTAAAATCAGTGCGGTTTACAGGTAAAAATTTGTACAATGCAGCGGAACATGCAAAGCACATTACATGGAACAGGTATTACAACTTGGGTTTAACAGGGGTAGCTGTATACAACGGAGCTGTTTGTGCGCAGGTATGCCACAGTTATGGCTATGGATACATGACACGCTCTGAACTATATACATTTTAGATAATTATATACAGGTGTTTGCAGTCGTATTCAGACTGTGGGTGCGTCAGCATGTCCTGGGTGTGCCGGTGGTGTCTTGTGGTGGGTGGAGGGTAGGCTGGGTTGTGATGTTTCACTGGACAGGGAGTAATGTAGGAGAAAAAGATGGTGCTTTAGTGCCTTCCAGAATTGGGCAAGGTCGGTTATAGCTCAGATGGTGGTTGGGAGGGCATTCCAGAGCGTAGGTGCGTAAAATACAAATGCTCTGTTCTTTGCTGCCTGGGAGTATTTTGTTATTGCGCTAGGTATTACGAGTGTGTTGGCAGCGAATGACCTTCTGGACCTGTTTGGAGGGGTGGGGAGGATAAGGTCCATGAGGGAGGTGGAGGATTGTTTGTTGATGGCCTTGAAAATCATTAGTAATACTTTGAAGGTGAGTGCAGTAGATCGGCAGCCAGTGGAGGTGTTTCAGGATTGGAGTTATGTGGTCTCTTCTGGAGGCTCCATGCAGGATGCGGGCGGCAGCATTCATTGCTAGTTGCAGGGGGTTTTTGGGGAGTCCTTGCAGAATAGCGTTGGCGTAGTCAAAGTGGGGGGTTACCAATGCTTGAAAAATCGTCCGGATCTAGTAGGGGTCTTAGGTGGCGGATTGTTTGTATCTTGTGATAGATTGCTCTGATGGTGTTGCTTATGTGTGCCTTCATGTCGAGCTGCTGGTCTAGGGTAATACCCAAAATAGCGGATGGTGGGCTTGCTCATGAGCTCAGCGTCTTACTCTTATTGAAGTTGGAGGGGTGAAAGAGTGATTCCTGGTGATGAAGAGGACGTCTGTTTTCTTAAAATTAATCCTTAGGCTGTGTGTGTGGAGCCAGTCTGTGACAGCATCAAAGCATTTTAACATCGAGAAATCAGGTTGGTTGATTGAGAATGGCGCGAAGAGTAGTACATCGTTGGCGTACACTAGACATGAGACATTGAAGGAACGGATGATTGAGCAAATGGGTTGCATTTATGTATTGAAGAGTAGGGCTGAGAGTGATGATCCTTGGGGGACCCCTTGCATTTGTTGAAACGGCTTGGAGGTCTCGGAGCCTGTTCTTACCTGCTGCCATCTGTCAGGTATGACTTGCACCAACTCAAGGCTGAGCCTTGGCTTCCCTTCTCTTGGAGACTTGATAGAAGCAGCTCATGGTTGACTGAGTCGAATGCGGCGGCAATGTCCATGAAGATTAGCGCGTATCCCCTTTACTGATGTTATCGATCCTTGTAATTAAGGTGCTGAGGAGAGTGGTGAGGAGGGTTTTAATGCCATATGATTCTCTGAAGCCGAGCTGACATGGGCCAAGTGGGGCAGCAGTCTCGATGTGGTGTTGGATTAGTTGTTGTTGTGTTGACTGTCTTGACTAGACTGTAAACTCTGTTGAG
Source organism: Ichthyophis bannanicus (assembly GCA_033557465.1). Classification (NCBI taxonomy): domain Eukaryota; kingdom Metazoa; phylum Chordata; class Amphibia; order Gymnophiona; family Ichthyophiidae; genus Ichthyophis; species Ichthyophis bannanicus. The sequence continues at coordinate 416,355,334 of CM066036.1, read as the reverse complement.
CAGGGACCTTCTCTTACCTATCTCTGTACACCTTGTAGCACTATACAAATGAGTAGTAGCAGTACATGTGGTCCCTGTATAGTAATTTTATAAAATCCTTTAGGCACTAGCACAGGTACAAAGTAAAGGTATACACAGGCTTTCCCTCTGAAAATTCCTGAGGATGCAAAGCTTCTGCAGAGTGACGTTGCATTTTCTTTTTGTGCAGGCAAAATTTCAGTGGAAAATAATATACTTAGATTTGATAATACAACCTACACAGCTATGTTCTGACTATATCCAAAGCATTTCTCTCTCCCCTCAGGAATACCTCCCTGTATTGCAGCTAAAGGTATACAAGTTGTGAAACAGCACACATAATTTTAGCTGCTTAGATTCTAGGAGCAAGACCTACAAACGATTTAGAATATTTATGTGCCCCGCTCACCCACCTGCCTATCCCAGCATCAGACCCAGCCCCCTTCTCAACTCCAACCTCTGTTTCAGCCCCCTTCTGCCACCCACACCATCTACCAGCATGAGCCCCTTTCTGCTGTCTTCAGCCTCTCATCAGACCTTCTCCCTTCCTCACTTCTTAGTATTTACCACCTCCCTTCATTCCCAAATCCTTTCTCCTATCTCTATCCTTTAGCATCTGCCTCCTCTTCCCAGCTCTGTTCCAGCATCAACCCCATTCTCCCACTAGCTTGGTAGTGGCAGCAGCAGCTCCAGCTCAGACGGTAAGGAAAACAGGCGCAGAGAAAGTCAAGTGATGACACCAGTAGAATTGTACAACTTTATTAGAATCTAAATTCACTGCAGTGTGGAGGAACCTTGTTATTTTACTGCTACCACTCTGCCTGTCCTGTGCCTGCTCTGACCACCAGCAGGAGTTGAAAGCAGAGAACGAGTTCCTTTTTCTCAACGCATTATGGGAAGTAGTTGTTCTCCGATTTAAATTCCTTCAGCGTTGCTGGTTATCAGAGCTGGTGCAGGAAAAAATAAGTACTGCCAATCTGCATTGAGTTCAGAGGTACTGGGCAGGTAGAAAATGGGGCTGATGCTAGGGATAGCCAACCGTCCCTCATTTTAATGCTTTTGTACGGCTACAATGTTTCTTTACATGGGCTCCTCGTTCCCAAGTACCAGGTCTGATTTTTTTGTTGTTGCTGTCATAGAAACCTTGCAGCCAGGGTTTGTTGAGCCTTAGCTTCAAGGATGTTCAGTTTTCAGAAAGTTTATTTACTTAGGTAAATATTCTTGAAAATAACATTTATCGAGGCCTATATACTGAAGATTTTTTCTCTTTTTTTTTTGAGTCTATGGGGAAAAATGCTTAGTAAATAGGGGCCAGAGTGAGGATTAACTTTCTCTGCCTGCATCACTGTACCATTGTCTGCATTTAAATTTCTTCTGCCCTTTTAGATTTTTAGTCCATATTCCAGGATTTCTATAATTCACTGAATAGTTGATCCTGCCTGGATCTGCAAACTCGTGCAGCTTGTGTAGTGGCATGAATGAAATGGTTGGCCATCAGATGAGTTAAAACAACTCTATCACAATAGTAAGCTGCCCGGAGTAAAAGAGGAATTAGTAATTCCTAGCCAGGGTACTAAATGAAAGACTGTCTTTGGTTTATAACCCCATAAGAACATAACATCATAAGATATGCCATACTGGGTCAGACCAAGGTCCATCAAGCCCAGTATCCTGTTTCCAACAGTGGCCAATCTAGGTCATACGTACCTAGCAGTTTCCCCATTAGTGAACTTGTTATCAAAAAGCTGATGGCATCAGGTCAAGTTATTTTATTTCGATCTTCATACTCTGATGCAAAGGTTTTATTAGTATGCCCTCAGAGAACTGAGGTTCTCAGGGAACAAGCAGGAAGTCAGTCCTCACATACGGGTGACATCAACGCTGATGGAGCCTGTGCGGTAACCTTTCCCCAGCTTTCAAAGAAAGCCTTTGGGAAATGTACCACACATACGTGGTCCCCTTCCTGCCTAAGGGTTCCATCTTGCCTCGGGTCGCCTTTTTTCCCACAGAGCCCATCGGATATGTGTCTGCCTCTCCTGGAAAAAGTTGATTTTTTTTTTTTTGCTATCTTTGTCTTATTTTTCTCCAGTCATGTACCGGTTCCCTCCCACCTCCCGATTCTGCTTGCCTCTAGTGTTGCATTTTTTTTTTTGTTTCTTTTTTTCCCTTCGGGGGTCTTTTCCCTGATGCCGGGCCTAGAGAAATTGACCTTGCAGGGACAGTCTTCCCCACCATGGCTTCAGTCAGGGGCTTCAAGCTGTGCAATTTCTGTGCTCATAATGTGTTGCGCACGGTGCCTCCAGCCAGATCATGATGTCTTGGTGTGTGGCCTCAGAGGCTTCAAGAAGCAGCACAAGTCGATTTTTCATAAGACTGACACGGGCATGGAGTCATCACCCTAGAGGGCCGCCGCAGAGGCCCCTCTCCCGTGCGGCAACGGTGCTGCCTCGAAGACACAGAGCGCCTAACAGGGGCTTCCTCAAGGAGGAATGCCCCTCTAAGACCCTGACATCAGCGGTGGCCTCAAGTTTCAAGGGCGATGGCCAGGAGCAGCCCTTGAAACTGCCCTGGTGGGAGAAAGCATCATTAGTGTCCGGGGATTGGTCTGTCCGCCGAAGCCATCCTCGTTGAGGACACCCCCTGGATGGTGCCGGCAGCAGGGCCAAAGTCTTCTGTACCTGTGCCAGTGACTGCAGAGCCATCGGGCATTGAGGCCAGGATGGCAGCCTATCTGTCTACATGGCCCAGCGGCAGTCTCTGATGCCCATTTCCTCTGGGTCATCAATCCCAACCACTAGCCCCTCCATAGCAAGGGCCTCCCCAAAGGTGGAGTCAGTTCTCGAGTGCTACTAGCCTCAAGACCCCCCCACGGGGGGGCTGGGGCTCCAGCCCGAGGTCCAGGGAACCTTCAAAGTCTTCTCAGACTCCAGTTTTGACTGGGAGACAGAGGATGACGAGTCCCTGGAAACCCGGCTCAACAGGGATGTGCCCTCGGACCTTTCCCCTTCAGAAACCTAGCACTGGTCCCCACTCGAGGATCTGGCTTTACTGGACTTCGTGAGGGACATGGTGAAGGCCCTTGCCTTCACCACAGAGTGAGGATCATGAGATCCTCCAGTATGAAGCTCCCCCCCCCCCCCGAAAAGCCCTTACAGTGCCTGCCCCTCCTAGCCTGCAGCGGCTGCTCTTCCATATGTGGGCCACCCTGGTCTTGGTTCCCATTGTGAGCAGGCGGCGGGACTCAATATATCAGGTTCACCAGAGTACTGGCTTCCTAAAAGCTCAACTGCTCCATAACTCCATGGTGGTGGAGTCAGCCATGCAGAGGCTTAAGAGTCAGAAAACACTCTCCTCGGTGCCCCAGAGTAGGGAGGCCTGCTCCATAGACGCCCTGGGCAGGAAATACTTCCAGGGCTCGATGCTCATCAGCCGGATCAAGACCTACCAGCTGTACATGGACCTTGCCGGGTTTGCAGCTGGTCTCTCTGAGGAACTATCTGTTCTGGGCCCTGGTGTTCACAGGGAATGCTCTAAGTTTATGACTTGGGCAGCTATGACCGCTTAGTCAGCAGCTAGAATAGCAGTAATGGGCATTAGTGCCTGCTGCCATGCCTGGCTACAGTCTTCCAACCTGGAGCAATGGGTACAGGACAAGTTGGTCAATGTCCCTTGCCGGGTAGAGAACCTCTTCAGCAAACCCATGACTGAAAAGGCCATCGAGCTGGAGTCTGATTTCCTGACCAGGACCAGGCTCTCCAAGACTACTGCTGATCCTTCCCAAAGGAAGGCTTTGGGTAAAAAGCCCTTCTACCCAAAAAAGAGGAAGGCTTACAGAAACTACCCTCAACACATGGCCTTCTTAGCTCACCAAGGGGCATAACTCTCTTAAGCCTAAGGTCCCCAAGCCCCAGCCCGCATCTCAGGCGCAATCTGGAGGGGGTTTTTGACTTCTAGGGTCTAGCTTCTCTTCCCTTGGGAGGGCCTGCCCACAACATACAGGGGAGCATATGGTGTTCTTTGCTGACCACTGGCCTGCCATCAACAAAGATGGGTAGGTCTTGCAGGTGGTGAGGGAGGGGTACCTCCTACACCTCAGACACATCCTCCATTCTTTCCAGGAGAGATCACGATGCATCCCATTCACAGGGCCCTACTTCAGCAGGAACTCGCAAACCTCATAGCAGATGGGGCAGTGGAACCCGTCCGTCCCCCCCCCCTGGTCAGAGGTAAGGGGTTCTATTCCCACTACTTCCTGGTGCCCAAAAGGGCCAGGGTTTTTTGGCCTATCCTAGACCTGTGAGATATCAACAGGTTTCTGGTGAGGGAGAAATTCAAGATGATCTCCCTTGGAACATTGCTGCCATACCTCCGGCAGGGAGACTGGCTATGCTCCTTGGATATAAAGAATGCCTACATGCACATCCTTATCCACTTCCTGCACAGGGACTACCTCCACTTCATGGTGGGAGGCTGTCACTATCAATACCAGGTTCTTCCATTCAGTCTGGCCTCTACCCCAAGAGTCTTCACCAAGTGTTTGACAGGGGTCGCTGCCTTCCTCTATCTTCAGGTGGTGTTCTTTTCCCGTACCTAGGAAGAGACTGGCTTATTAAGGGCGGCACTGCTGCAGAAGCCCACCAGGCCTGTACCATCCTCATTCTGGAACATCTGGGGTTTATCATAAACTACCCAAACTCCCATCTCCAGCCAACACAATTCCTGGAGTTCAAAGGATCAATGATGCACACCATCCAGGCTAAGGCCTTCCTTCCTCTGGCCAGGGTCCAGCGCCTCTAGGTGCTCACAGGGCACATCCAGGGTCAGCCCTCAGCCTCTGCCCGCCTCATGCTTTGCCTTCTGGGTCACATGGTGTCCATGGTGCATGTCACCCTAGAAACGCGCCTGCACATATAGCCAGCCCAATGAACTCTCAGCTCCCAGTGGTTTCAGGCAACAGGGTGCCTACGGGACAGAGTCGTTGTAAACCGCTCTCTGGCCAACTCCCTTGACTGGTGGTGGCAGCTCCAGCACCTGTGGCTGGCATGCCCTTCCAGGTCCCCACTCCTCAGAGGATCATTACCACAAATGCCTCCAAACTTGGCTGAGGAGTCCATTGCTACAACCTCTGCACACAGGGCAGCTGGTCGCAGAAGGAGAACCTTCAGCAGATCAACTTCCTGGAGCTCCAAGTGATAGTGCTCACCCTCTGGACTTTCCATCACCACCTTCAACATCAAGCAGTCCTGATCCAGACAGACAACTAGGTGGTGATGTTTTACATCAACAAGCAGGGAGGGACAGGGTCGTTCCTCCTCTGCCAAGAGACATTGAGCCTTTGTTCCTTCACCAGCAGCAGCAGGATGTTCCTGTGGATAATCTACCTCCCAGGTCAGGACAACCTCAGCAGAGTCCTCCAATCGCAAGAGTGGCGGCTAGACTCCAAGAGATGGCCAGTCGACTGTCTCATCTCTGGGGGCTCCCGCAGGTGTCCTTGTTTGCTAGCCCAGCCAATGCCCTGCTCCAGGCAGCCACATCCCTCACGGGTAGCAGCAGATGTGTTCTTCATCCCGTGGATGGAGGGCCTCTTCTATGCCTTCCCACCCATGCCACTGCTTGCCATGACTCTGTTCAAGGTCCAGCTCGACAGAGCCATACTGATACTGGTAGCCACAGTGGGCCCAGCTGTCATGGCCCCTGTCCCTCTGAGGAGCAACTCGGACCTGCTCTCGCAGGACGGTGGCTCCCTCCTGCACCTCAGCTTGGGGTCCCTGTCTGACAGCTTGGCTGCTGAAAGGGTAGCCTTGGCCCACCTCAGTCTCTCCAGTGAGGTGGAAGCAGCTCTGTTGGCTTCTCGCAAGCCTTTCACCTGCTGGGCCTATGCTTTCAAGAGGCAAAGGTTTTCAGTTTGGTGTGCGGAGAGGCAGGTTAACACCTTCTCCTGTTCGGTCCACCTAGTCCTCCAGTGCTTACTGCACCTGTCCCAGATAGGTCTGAAGTTCAACCTCTGTCAGATTACACCTGTGTGTACTTTAAGCGCACCATCACCATGTCAAGGGTAAGCCCCTCTCTGCTCAGTCCCTTGTGATTCAATTTTTGCTGGGCTTACTTCTCTCTAAGCAACCCGTTCGCCCCCTGGTGGCAGAGTGGCACCTCATTGTAGTTCTCTCAAAACTCACTACGCCATCATTCGAGCTTCTTGGCTGATGCCACCTTAAGTATCCTGGAAAGTGGTCTTCCTTATGGTGCTCACCTCAGCGTGCTTCAAGTCTTGGTGGCTCACCTACCTTAAATGAGGTTCTATAATAACAGGGTTGTGCTCTGCACGAACCCCAAGTTTCTCCCAAAGGTGGTGTCCTGATTCCACCTCAACATTCTTTCCACGCCCCCTTGCTTCCTACATTATTTCCATGTCCCTTGCCCGCAGGGCAGAGAGAGTTCTTCATTCCCTAGACTGTAAGCGGGCCCTGTTCTTCTACCTGAAGCAGACTCAAGCCTACCATCGCTCCTCACAGCTCTTTGTCTCCTATGACCCAAAGTGACTGGGGACAGCGATTTCTAAATGTACCCTGTCCACTTGGGTGGTGGACAACAGGCCAGTCTCCTGCAGGAGCATCCGATCACAGTGCATAGCATCCAGGCCATGGCGGCCTCTGGCAAGCCTGCGCTCCGTCCCTTTGGCAGAGATCTGTTGGGCCGCCACCTGGTCCTCTCTTCACAGCTCACTACTGCCTGGAGAGAGAGTTCCAGTGGGACAGTGCTTTCTGCCAGGCAGTACTCCCATCACTTATTTGGGGTGTAAGGCAACTCCTGCCCTCTGGCCCTTCGGTGTGTTTAGGCTACCGGAAAACTGGTTCCTCGCTTGCAGCCTCATGTGAATTTGGTGTCCTTGATTCAGTTGCTGCTTCTCATGGTTCACCTTTTTCTAGTCACCCATAGCTTTTTACAGGTTTTGTTGGTAGCCTGTAGCTGGGGAGTCCCATATGTGAGGACTGGCTTCCTGCTTGTTCCCGGAGAAAGTCTAGTTACTCACCTGTAACAGGTGTTCTCCGGTACAGCAGGAATCGGTCCTCACAACTCTCCTTCCTCCCCCTCGAGTTGCTTATCTTTTTGCCATTCTGAGCTATGCTATCATACTGAGGCAAGATGGCTCCCTTAGGCGGGAAGGAGACCACGTATGCATGGTACAGCTCCCAAAGGCTTTCTTTGAAAGTTTGGAAGAGGTTACTGTGCAGGCTCAGGTAGTGCAGACATCACTCATATGCAAGGGCTGATTCTCGCTGTCCCCAGAAAACACTTGTTACAGGTGAGTAACTACACTTTTGGTGGTGATCAGCTGACGCCTTTTATAGCAGGTTCATTGCTATTAAACTGGAGGCTCCTACTGGGACTGTACAATAGTGAAGGCTTTAAGAAAGATCATCTGCTAACCCTAAGCTACAACAAAGTTTGAATTACCAGGGGTAGTCTTGCTAAATGGAAAAGGGGGGAGATAATGAGAAGTAAAAAATTGGCTCCCTTCTAATTTCTGGGTACATTCCTCCTTTTTTTAATGTTTCTTCTTTGTTTTTGCAGTATGCTGTGCTCTTTTTACTGGGTTTGTTTGTGCTGGTCCACCGAGAGTAAACAGTTTTGACTGCCCTTCAGAGCCAAGGTGCTGATGCTTCTGGTAGCATAGTGTCTCAAGAGAACAAGGATCCGTGACACGCATAAGGAAAAACAGGCAGAATATTACTGATGCTTCTTGCCAGCAGAGGATTTAATTTTTTATTTTTTTATATATTACAGCAGTGTTTTCTTTTGTAAGGGTAATAATCACAGTATTTAAAATGTACTCATCTGTCACACTGTGTAGCCTTTTTGTACATGGGTGAAATGTTTTTATATTAAAAGTTAAAACCAAAGTCTTCAGTGTTTGTACATAGGAGCCCAGCTTTCCTTTCCTCAAGTGCCTATCCCCCAAGAGTGCTGTTGTATGTATGTGATATGCTGTAGTGATTGACACCTTCAGTGCTGCCTTGCTCTGTTTCCTGGTGATGCTGATGGTCATATCCGAGCTGATCACCAGTCTAGGAACTTTGTCCCAAAACTTGAATAAAAGACTTTACATATATCATGTCATCTCTTTGCTGACTTTTACTTTGAGTCAGAGCAGTAAGACATTCATTTCGAGTCCCAGGGAGAAGCTGCTTCTGCTTACAGCTATGTTTTTTTTATGAATTAGGTCATTGCCTTCAGAAGGGACTTCAGTAGTCTTGAAAGCATATATCTGTGAACATTCATTAGCCTTATAAAGTTATCTCTACTCAAATAGTTCATTGCTTTTATTTTAATGAATTTGATGTTTGTTAGGCTAGCCTGGTACTATTTAATAATGGAGGCTGTTAATCACTAAAAACAAAACAAAAAAAAACAATGTCAAATTCTGTTCTAATAAAACAACACTTGTATGTTGGGTTTCTCTTCCTTTGGTCTGGTAAAAGTGATTCTTAATCTCTTGTGAAACACTGAACCAAAAAATATAAAATATGACTTGTTTCGTGTATTCATTTCATAATATAGTTTGATATGATATTCTTGTGGGGTGGTAATACATCTCTCTATGGAGGAAATATAAGTGTTGAATTCCCACATCCTCTTATCACTGGGACATGAATTTACCATGGTAGCTGAACCCCATTATTTCCTGTTTATAAGGTTTCAATTCCCTTTCTTTACTATTCTATGTTGGAAATTTTCACTTTCATATAGGAATGGATAACTCAGTTAGCACTGGTTTATATAGCCTAGCAGACTGGTTCAAGTCCAGTGCAGGTTAATAATGATCAAAAGTTGGTGCCTGTGTAAAAGATGGTGGTAGTTATGTTCCTGTTCCAAGTAGGCATGTGCGATATCCCTAAAATCCGCTCTGCCTAGCTGGAACTTTCATTGGTAGTTTGAGAAGGAAAACTCCCCTTAGAGGTGGTCCATCTAGATCAAGTTTGAAACACGTTTCATAGACTGTTAAGCTCTGAGGAGCAAGGACTGTCTCTTACGTGTCTGAATACGGCATTACGAACCCCTTTTGCCATTATAGAAATGAGCAATGGGAGTAGCAGCAATGGTTTGGATCCTAAGGAAAACAAGAGCAGAGGAATAAAAACTCAAGTGATGACACTAATTGATTGTACAAATTTATTAGAAACCAAAGTTTAAAATCTGAACTCCACTGAAAACTATTGAGCACTACCATGGAGAAGGGCCCCAGTTTGATTCCTCATTTGGGATCTCTGCTCCCTGAGTTATCTGAGGTCCCATAGAAGGGAGGGTAAAACTATGGTTATGATGTGAGAGTGATGCCCAGATGGCTGGAATCGGGGCCTGTGGTTCCAAGATCGGACAGTTCCTTCCCCTCCCCTCCCGGATGATGACTCCACTGACACATCTCTGTATTTCTGGAGGGAGGAAGGAAATATTGCTTGGATACTGTGAACAAAAGTTCATAACACCAGCTATTGAGCTGGAGAGAAAAGGATCAGAAATGAGGTACTGGATCAAACAAACCAAAAAAAGTTGAAACCCATTGGTAGAGCATTGAGAGGAATAGTCTACTACTGGTGCAGGACCTGCTGTGTGAATGAATGATACATCGAAGCCCTTAGGTATAGGCAACACTGAGATGACAAACTAGACTTGGCACTTTCTGCCTTTTGATTCAAGCATAGCTGCCCCGTGACAGGCCAGTCAAGACTTCTGGAGACTGCACATGGAAAAGAGCAGCTTTTGCTAAAAAATATTCTGCCTCAGTGGTACAGAAGGGAAAAAGCTTGTGGAAAAAAGCCACAGTGAAATACTGTAGGTACTACTAAAGTTTAACTATTTTGTAGGAAAAAAAGTCATCCAGCTACTTATAGAAGACAACAGCGGTTTAAAATCAGAGGTTCTTTCAGAAGCTAAATAGGGGGAAGTTTTGTTGGCTGCTGCAACTCTCCCAGGGCTAAGGTATCACTGGGAGTAAACAGACAGACGGACAGCCTGCACTTTATCCCAAGCCTTGTCAGTGAGTGCTTACAAGCTAAGGGCATCTTAATGTCTTCCATTATTACATTCATTATGGAAAATCATCATCTTTTAAGAGTCAGTGGTGATCCAAATTTGCTACTTCCCTGCAGGCTTTAAATAAGGAGCTATTCAAAAAATATTAAGGAATCTTCTACTCAGGTAAGAATGATGGATGACCTAGCAGGAGACCATTTTGGCAGCTTAATATATCCTCCTCCCCTTTTGGCTGAGGCCATGTAATTAAATAAAACTTTTGCTGAGAGCCAATCTGAATGAAGGCGTTCTCAAAGATGAGCACCATCCCCACAGTGCAAAAATGGTTCATTATTTCTGGAGTGGAGTGGCCTAGTGGTTGGGGCAAGGTACTTCAAGCTGGAAGGTCAGGGGTTCAAATCCCACTAGAGGACAGCAACCTTGGACTGGAAGGACTGGGGTTTCTAGTCCCACAGGTGCTCCTTGTGGTCTTGGGCAAGCCACTTAACCCTCCATAGCCCATGTTCCCTGTAAAATAGTTATCTCCAAGTTATAATGCCCTGTTCAATGTAATTTCAGTTTGTTCAATGTAAACCGCACTGATGCAGAATAGCGCGGTATATAAGAGAATATAAATAAAATTTCTAGGGTATGTGATGGCAGTCCAGAACAGGGATGCAGTGCCTGTGTTTGCTTGCCTGACGCTTTGGATTTTCTATACACAGACAGGAAAGCCACAGTCAGGCAATTGGGCAGTCTGATAATTAAATAAATCTTTGTGACATCTAAGGGCACATTTTTGAAAAGACATGGAGGTCTCAGTGTTTACAGTTCATGCACTATTTTAGAAAAGGCTCTGCATAATGTGAAGCGTTTTCTAAAATACAAATAAGGAGGTGCAACAGTGCATGTGGAGGTGCCAATAGGTGGAGCATTTTGAAAATGTGTACATTGGAAAAACTCTGCAGCTTCCACCTGTAGGCACCAGCACGCACTTACATATGATGATCATTTTGCAAACCTACCCATATAAATGCCAACAGTTAACAACAGAGGCGGCTATCTTTAAATAATTGCAATTTGGATGGTGAATTAAGGAGGATAAACCTCTTAATCCCTCCTGTAAAGCGCTGGCCAAAAGGAGCCAACATGCTAGGGAGCAGGTGTAAGTCATTTTGGCCATACAGGTGTAGTTCCTCTTTGAACTGGGGGATATGCATGTATAGATTTTTGACCTGCCCAGGCCACTTCCTAACTATACTATGTAGAAGTTGCAAAGGGGCAAAGACATTCATGTAGAAATTCAGCCCTTTTTAAATTGGGCATTTCCACACGGATGCCATTAAATGTGGAAAACATGAATAAGGCCCAGCCGTTAGAGCATTGGTCTGTGGCCTAAGAGATCAGGGTTCCAATCCCACTGGCACTACTTGTGGCCTTAGGCAAGTCACTGAACCCTCCATTGCCTCAGGTACGAACATAGATTGTAAGCCTTCTGGGAACAGGGAAATACTTAACCTATCCGATTGTAACTCACCTTGAACGCCTGTGTTAGCAGCCTGATCTTCACAAGAGGAGAAATAATATCAGCTTAAAACCAGTGTTATTTCCCATGAGTAGCACCATGTGCATTGTTCAACACAAGTGGTGTTGATTTGCATAATAATGAAATGGTTTGCATCTAATTATTTGCTCACACATGGTGAAAAACTAATGTGCATTATGGTAAAATAACACACAAGTTTGTCATTTAACGTGTTAAGTGGTGTCCTGATTATGCTTCATTCCATACACTTCGTATAATGAAAACTCTATCAAGGCTTAAAATTAAAAAAGTTATATACCACCTTAGAAGTATGGCATCATACTCCCTTGGGGTTTTTTATAGCTTCTAAATTTAGAGGCCCTTTTACTAAAGGGTGCTGTGGTGTTGCCCTAACACACCATGGATTTGCGTGTTATCGGTACACTTGATGCAACCCCACAATGGTAACTGGCAGGAACAGGGAAAGCACCACTCCACCACTAAACTTCCCACTTGCAGCCCTAACATGCCATGAACAATTGGTGCCAAAATCTTGCAGCACTGTCATGGTCTCACGCTAGCTATCGACGTATGTCCAACCCCTTAGAGTTACTGATTTATTTATATTCATTAGTGTACACTTACTTGCAGTTCAGCTGGATTCTTTTTGGTCCTTATAGGGGAAGGTCATCAGAAAATGGTTGCACTATAGTCAAGAAAGACACAGCAAATAAGTATTTGTGGAAAGCCAGGATAAGCTTTAAAATCTTCAAGGTGGGTTAATAAGTGGAGTGTAATTGTAGACAGGGTTGATGTGCAAAGCTGCATGAAATCAAACTTTACAAAATAGTCCAGTAAGAAAAATGAAAAACCAAGGATGGAATTCTGGGTAGGCAGAGCAAATTTGTTTTCTGAAAATCTTTGCTATAATTTTGTTTTTAGTTCATAGGCCCATTTTATGAGGGGGAAATTGTTTAGAAAAACACTATAAATGCAGGATTTTCACAATTTTGCAAAAAACGTATGTTTTTGGCACAGACTTCCATTGGGAGCAGCATTTCCTCACTCGTTTTCCTGCAGGAAAAGTATTGTGGGATTCATTAAGCCAGGGTAATATTTTGTGCATTGCTGCAAATGGGAAATTCACACATTCCCAACGGCAGCAATAGACAGTCGCAAGCTCCATCTCAGCCTACCTTCTAAAGCTACCTCTGTGTGTGAGAGAAAAAGTGTTCCTTTCCTCTCCACTTACACCTCTACCCTCCCTGCACCTAACTACATATATAGAAAGTCTTGGCTGTCTCCACATCTCCTCCCACCCCTAACCCCATCTGTAGAAAATCAGAATGCCCTGCCATCCCTCCGTACATCCCTTTGCACTTACTAGTCTATCCCTGGTGTCCATTGGCAGCATTAGCAATAGCCGGTCACTCCCTGCGGGCTCATTTTCAAAAGTGATGCCACCAGGTCTTATGAGACCATTGCTAGGAGTCAGGCCCCCAAAATGAGTGAAGTTTACTGCTAAGAGTATTATTTATTTTATATCATAGAAGTTGCTTTGTATTCATTTGCATGAGACACAGCCTAGCACATATTTAATAATAATGAACTGCAGTGTTTTTGTGTTCAGTTGCATTATTGGCAAATGTTTGTTGTTGTTAAGTGCCATTGAGTCGGAGTCGACTCATGGCGACCCTCTGGATAGCTATCCTAAATTGTGTTCAGTCTTCAGTCAGGCGGCTCATTGTTGACAGACTGGTACCCAATAGCTGCTGTTATTGTATCGATCAAAGCATATTTATGTGCATTTATGGGCTAATACGCATTATTCTTTGGGAACAAGCAGGAAGTCGCTCCTCACATATGGGTGACTTCAGCATTGTTGGAACCCATGCGGTAATCACTCCCCAGCTTTCAAAGAAAGCCTTTGGGAATTACACCCCGCATGCCTAGTCACTTTCCTGCCCAGGGGTGCCATCTTACCTCAGTCTTCTTTTTTCCACATAGCCAAGCAGATGTCCTGTCTATTCGCTCAGTAAAAAGTTGATTTTTTTTTCTGTCTTTTTCTCTTGGTGTTTTTCTCCGTCTTCTACTAATTTGCGTTTCCTTCACCTGGGATCATCCTCGTGTTTTTCTCAGTTCCTTTTTCCTTCTTTTTATTTTCTCAGTATGCGGGTTTCCCTTGTGCCAATACCGACTCGGATGTTGGAGTTTGATCTCAAAGGAGCTGTCTTTCCCACTAAGTTGTCGGTCAGTGGCTTCAAGCAGTGTGGCACGTGCTCCCGCACCATATGCATCATTGACTGCCATGATGTCTTCGGTTTCTGCCCCAGCATAGAGTGTGGAATCACTGCCCTCGGGGGCCGTGTCCAATGATTTGTCATCGTGCGACCAGGCTCGCTCAGCATCGGATCAGGAATCGTCCTCCAAGGACCTGCCCCGTAAGATAAGATTTTCGCCCAAGTTGGAGGTGAGGTCTGAAGCCAGAGCTGGGGATATTCCTATCACTTTCAGCAATCTCCCCATCGGGGGAGCCAGCTCCAGGCCCAATTCCATCAGTGCCCATGCCGGTGGTTGCGATGCCACCTGGCCTTGAAGCTAGGATGGCGCCTTGGAATGCAGCCTTGCTGCCTTCCTGGACTTGCAGCGCAGTCTGATGCCCAGTGTCTCCGGGTTGTCTGTGCTGACTTTGGGGCCCCCCTCCTCCTCAAAGTCTTCCTTGGAGGATGTCCAGCCGATGCTTGAGAAGCATGTACGCCAAGCCAAGCCACAGTGCTCCTCTTTCCCTGCGAGGCTTCGTGTCTTGCCACTAAGCACTTCTGCATCGGGTCAATCCCTTTCGAGTCCTTGGTCTCCCACTCAGGGTCTAAATCAAAAAGCATCTTGAGGACAAGTCACCCCATACCCAGTTGCATAGGGATATCGCATCGGATCCCTCCTTGCCGCAAGAGATCTGGGAGAAGTCTAAAGCCCTGTCCTTTGTTGCTGAGCCAGAGGACGAACCTCAGGCAGAGGATCTGGAGAATCTCCAGTACAATGCCCCACTGAGGGAGGCACTGACGGTGCCTGTCCCTCCCATTCTAGAGCATTTGCTCTTCAGGATGTGGGAAGCCCTGGTGACTGTGCCTATTGTGAGCAAGCGACTCAATTCCCAGTATCGAATCTGCAAAAGCCCTGGGCTTGAAAAGCCATAGTTACCACACAACTCCATAGTGGTCGGCCAGGCATCGGATCAAAAGCCAGAAAACACCCTCCTCCGTGTCCCCGGGCAGGGAGGCCTGCACTATGGATGGGCATGTACCTGAGAGAGCTGGCAAAGGAGCTTGCCGGTTCTCTACTGATGTGGCTGATGAACCTCTAGCACGGTTCCAGACCCTGGTTTCATCAGTCAAGGCCTGCTCCAAGTTTATAACTCAGGCAACCTATGATGGCTTTGAGGCCATGGTTTGGTAAGCTGCTGTAGACATTGGTGTCCGCCGCCTGGCCTGGCTACAGTCCTTTGACCTGGAGCAATGAGTTCATGACAAATTGGTTGATGTCCTATGCCGAGGGGCAATCTCTTTGGCAAGACCGTGACAGACAAAGCTGCAGAGTTGGCATCTGAATATATGTCCAGGACCAGGCTCTCTCAGAAGACCGCTGATCCCTCCCAATGCAAGGCTTTGGAGAAAAAGTCCTTCTACACAAAGAACAAAAAGACTTACGGAACTTACCTGAAATTTCTGACCTACCAAGCTCCCCAACAGGGTCATCAGGCCAAGGGCCAGGGTTACAGCCCTCGTAAGTCTAACCCCCCTCCCCCCCCCCAAGCCCCAGACAGCACTCCTGCTGCAACTGGAGGGGGGGGGGTTGGACTCCCTGGGCATAGCCAACGTCACCCATATGTGAGGACTAATTCCTGCTGTCCCCGGAGAACACCTGTTACAGGTGAGTAACTACGCTTTGCCATAATTTAGCATACTGGCCCATGGATGGTAATTTTTTAAGGCATGCCTAGCTTAATGTGCAGTTTTATGCATGTCAAATCACCCTCTCTTTATAAAGTCAAAGTTAAGTACACATATAGGTGTTGTTTGACTTTCAGCAAATCTAGATGCAAGCCCTAGGGCTGCTGTAAATGCCTGTGCTTAGATTGTTAAAGCATTTACATTAGCTATGGCATTTTATGACTTGCATGCTTAAATTTGAGCTCACCCCATGCTCTGCCATAGCTCCGTCTCTCTCCTTGCCCACATCGAAAGTACTCAACTGGTTTGAGCCTGAGTAAATTTTGCTTCTTCAAAAACGTATTTTTTTGCCAAGTTTAAGGTATAGCTATGTTAGCTTTCCTTACAAAGTGCAACAGTAGGAGAGGACTTAATTTTTTATATTTATGCTCTCAATGGACAAAATGTGCAATATGGACTGTTGTCTTTGCTTTACTTTTGTGAATAGATAGTTCTTTTCTCTTTTTCAACTTTGTATTTTTTGTGAACAATTTTGATATTTTCTGGATTAAGGTGGTATAGTAAGTCCTTAATAAGCATAAATAACAAACAAACGTACACACCATCAGCCTGGCTCGCATACTCTATTGCTATGTCATTGAAAATGCATGACTTACAAGTGTTAATGGGGATAACTTTATGCAGCTCCTTAGAAAATTACCTCAAAGTTCTTACCTACAGAAATTCCACCTGAATTGGTCCTGTATTGAAGGGAGCAGCAACAAGGACCATTTCAGTTTGAACCTTCTTATCAGTACTTTACCCAATTAGGCCTTACCTGCTAATTATCTTTCCTCAAATCCCTCCAGTCCAGTCAGTTGGGTTATACCCATGCACCTGCAAATGGAGACTGAGAAACTTCATTGAGCTGAAGCAGCTCACAAGGAGCCTGGGTACCCTCAATCAGCCAGTATGCATGTAGCAAAGGAGATAAGGAGTTACCTCCCCCAATCTACACAAAAAGAAAAACAGGGAGACAGGAAAGAAAAAAATAGGGAAATCTCTGTCCCTACCTGGTGGAGGAAGCTAGTCTTCCTCTTGTGTTCGGCTTTTAGCTCTTCTTCTTTTTAAGTTTGTGAAACAGCAATCAAAATCAGACAACTGAGCCTGACCAGCAGGCCAGAAAAGCTTGTGGGATGCAACAGCAAACCTGGGGAATGCTGCAGCAGTGCTGCCCAACCCCCAAACAGAACAATCCCGAGCGGATCCTGCACTAGGGTGGAGGGACTCAAGGAAAGGCAATTAGTAGTCCAAAGACAGTTGGGATGTAACAAAGTAGTATTAATGACAGGTGGGACCCAAAACAGAGTCCTGCAAGGCCTGCGCACCAAAGGTAGCATCCTGCCAGGCCTGCACATCAGTGATGTGTAAAAGAATGAAGAAAAGACCACATCACCACTTTACAAATCTCCTGGGCAAAACCAGGCTGAACTCTGCCCAGGAAGAGGCCTGAGTGTGTGGAGTGGATCCACAGGCCCCTCCACTAAGTAGGCTGTGGCGATAGCCTCCCAAATCTACTAGAAAATGGAGACTTTTGATGCTGCGTCCCCCTTCTGGGGCCTGCCGAATGCCAAAAAAAGGACAATTGGACTTCTGGAAAGCCTGTGTGACACTGCACCTGAGAGCTCGGCGCACATCCAGCAAATGCAGAACCCATGAATTTGAGGTCGCACAGTCACTGGTGAAGATTGGCAGTGTAACCAACTAATTCACATGGAAGACAGAGACAACCTTAGGGAGAAAGGAAGGAATCAGGCGCGATACAGCCTTCTCCTTGGTGATCACGAGATAGGTCTCCTAAGAGGACAGAGCTTGCAGTTCCAAAATTCAGCACATCGAGCAAATAGTGAGTAAGAACACCACCGTCAGCATCAAGTCCTTGAGGGTGGCCACCTGCAGGGGTTCAAAAGGAGCTGCCGCTAGCCCAGACAGGACCAGATTTAGATCCAAGGGCAGGACAACTGATTGGCAAGGGGACAGAAGGTTTCTCACACCCCTCAGGAAAACGCACGACATCCACATGGGCAGCCAGGGACTGACCCTGCACACAGCCCTGAAAACGGTAGGGAGCCCAGGGCCGGCCCCTTCTTGAGGAAGGCCAGTATGTCAGGAAGGAAGGACATCAGTGGCTGGACCTGGCACTCAGTATACCAAACCTCAAAAACTTTACCAGATGCACACATACGCCAAGGAGGTAGAGCAGCAGTGTGCCTGTAGTAGGGTATGACACCAGGAGAATACCCTTTATGAGTCAAACGTGCCCTCTCAAGGGCCATGCTGTAAGCAGAAATCGACCGGCATCTGGAATGGTTCCTGCATAAGATCGTTCTGCACCGGGAGAAGAAGAACACCCCCACCAGCAAGTGCCACAGATGTTCCAAGGCCTCCGAGCCCACCAGAAGCACCAATCTCAGATGTGCCTGGACCTGCTAAGGATCCTGCCAGTGGGGAAAGATGTACAGGAGTCCAAAGAGGGACCAGAGCATTCAGCCCTTCTGACATGCACTCCTGCTGATGGCTGTAAAACCTCAAGGCCTTGGCACCAGCAGCAGTCGCCATCAAATCCATGACGGGAAGACCCCAGTGTCACATGATTAAATTGAACACCAATGCTGAGAGAGTCCACTCCCCTGGGATCCAGCAGCCTTCTGACCAGAAAATCCACCTGGACATTGTTCATGTCAATGACATAGCTGCTGAGAGGGCAAGATGATGACATTCCACCCACCATAAGAGCCAGAGTGCCTCTACCGTGACGAGGATGCTGTGAGTGCCATCTTGGTGATGGATATAAGCCACCACTGTCATATTGGAGAGGACCCTCATAGTCCTGCTCCGAGCAAGGGGAAAAAAACGCCAGCAGAGACCGAAAGACTGCCAGGGTCTCCAACT
Organism: Ichthyophis bannanicus; assembly: GCA_033557465.1. Taxonomy (NCBI): domain Eukaryota; kingdom Metazoa; phylum Chordata; class Amphibia; order Gymnophiona; family Ichthyophiidae; genus Ichthyophis; species Ichthyophis bannanicus. Next base: position 416,336,902 of record CM066036.1, on the reverse strand, counting down.
GGTTGATCGACCACTGGCTCTCTGCACCACCTGTGACTGACAGTGGCCTCCCCAGCCTTGAAGACTGGCATCCGTGGTGACCATCATACAGTCTGGTGCTTCGAGCGGCATCCTCACCACTAGCCAGGCCAGGTCTAGCCACTACCAAAGGCTGTCCAGAGCCAGCCCCAACACCAGATGCAATCTCCGTGGACTAGGTTTGCGGGAACCAGTGGACCAGGAAGGCGAATTGCAGGAACTGCATATGCAAATGCACCCAGGGCACCAACTCCAGCTTCACAGTCATGGAGCTCAGCACCTGCAGGTAATTCCAGGCCCTCGGACAGGGAACCTGCAACAAGGCCAGAACCTGGGCCTACAGTTTGATCGTCTGGCAGAACCATGCCCCTTCTGGGTGTCAAAGAGGGCACCCAGATATTCGAATGACTAAGAGGGCACCAACCTGCTCTTCATATTGACCACTCAACTGAGGTCCCACATCAGCCGAACCACCCTTTTGGTGGCCTCCCAGCTATCCTACAGTGACTTGGCACAGGTCAACCAGTTGTCCAGGTACAGATAGACAAACACCCCCTGCATCTGCAGAGCCGCCTGGAACTGATAGCGCCCCATGGGAACTGCAAACTGTAAGAAACGTTGATGGTTGAGTGGATGGGAACAGGCAGGTAGGCCTCCATGAAATCCAGGGTGGTAAGGAACTCACACTGCCATGAGAATAGATTGCAAGGTCTACATATGAAAGCGGGGAACTCGCAATGCCTTTTTGACCCCTTTCAGGTTCAAGATGGGATTCTTGGACCCTTCTTTCTTGGGGATGACAAAGTAAATGGCCCTGAGGACTGGCATCAAAGCCTTGAGCTGCAGAAGTCACTTCAGTGTGTCCTGTACCATCCCATCCCAGCCTTGCCCGGGCCCAGCAAGGGGAAACCATGAAGGCACTGGGAAGGACCAATGTGAATTCGAGTGCATAGCCCTCACAAACAACCTCCAGAACCCAAGCAGCAGTTGTTATCTGGGCCCAGATGGGGTAAAACCGCTGCAAGCCACCCACCAACAGCAACCACACCAGAGCCCCCCAAACCTTCACTGTGTCAACCAGCACCATCTCTGCCACCCAGCAGCCTCCCCAAAAAGGCTGGCCCCAAGAGAGGAAATGAGACTGCTACAGGATGCCTGAAACCTCTGAAAATCCTGACCCCCCTGTCCTGGGAGGGAGCACCCCTCCCAGGCCCTATCCTCTGGCAGGCACGGGACCCTCAACTCGCCATGGTCCTTGACCAGCTTCTTGAGGTCCATGCCAAACAGCAGCTGCCCCACAAATGGGGGCTTACAGAGTCGGGTCCTGGAAGAGACATCTGACCAATTACGAAGCCACAGGAGCCACTGTGTGGCCACCACTGTGGCTATATTGTTAGCTGAGGCCCTGAGATGAGGTCCACCAGGAAGGTGGAGCCCAACTCCAGACGAGCCACCTCAGACAGGGCTGCTGACTCTGCCACAGACCCTCACAGGCCCTAGCCACATCAGCCCCACAGACCAAAGCCTGCAAGGCCAAGGCTGAGACCTCGAAGGACTGTTTGAGCAGAGCTTCCATTTGACGATCCTGTGGTTCCTTGAGGGCAGCCCTGCCTTCCACTGGAATAGTAGCTTTCCGTGTCCCCACTGCCACCAGGGCATTTACCAGTGGCAGGCGCAATCTATCCTTCTCCACCATGATAGGATAAAGGCACGTCATGGTCCTACCTACACTCAAGCCCATGTCCAGCACTTTCTACTTGGCCTCGATAAGCTACTGCACAGCACTGTGAAAAGAAAAGGCCTGAGGGGGCTTCCTGACCCCCAGCAGAATGAGATCACCAGAGACCTCGGCTGGCACCAAGGAAGCATCCTTGGAGATGTGGAGTTGCACCAGGGTATGAGAAATAAGCGAGGGCAACTCATCCCTATGAAAAGGTCAAATCACTGTGGGGTCCTTGCCCACCGGGATCTCACCCTCCTCAAGGTCCTCCTGAGATGGTAACTCTAAATGGTCCTAGGGACTCCCAACAATCCCACAGAGCCTACATCCTCCTTCACAACCAAGGGCTCCTTTCTAACCCTTTTAGGAGGGGCAGAGGAAGGCCCATCCTGGTTCACCAGGAAAATACCTCTCCCCAGCCCCTTCCCTTCCCAACCTTCCTGTAAGCAATAGGCCTGGTGTAGAAGAATAAAATCCAGTGAAAAGGGGGGACCCACTAAAGGGGCTCCCTCCCAAGTCCCCAAATCCTGCCCGTGGAAGCACCGGCTGCAAAGTGGAAGGTCCTGGCCTGCAGTCAGGTCTGCAGCCAGATCCAAAATTGCAGCTGAGTTGGGGCCAGAGTCCCATAGCATGGCTGCAGTCATCGGGCTCCCCAGAGCCCTGTGCAGACCGGCTCCCTGTTAGGATCTCAGTGGCCATGATACTGTCCCTGAGTCAGTCACGGCACAATCCGTAAGCCAAGAGGTGCCCCTGTTGGCTGCTACGTGTCCCCTTCAGACATTGAACTGCCGCGACACACTGCACTGCTTCCCAGGGCCACACTTCCCAAAACGGCACAAGTCTGCCATACCAGGACACTGCTGTCCATGCTGCAAGCCTCCTGATTGCTGTCTTCACCACCATGCAGCTTCCCCACACTGCTTGCAGGCCAACATTGTGGGTTCCGCGTTAGAACGGTCTGCTGCATTAGGAGTTGGGATGGATTTTTTTTCCTTTCTTCTCTGCTTTACAGGCACTCCACACTGAGCAAGCTCTACTCCAAGACATCTCCCAAGAGTTGGGGAGAGGGAACAGAGGAGCCAAATGTGTGGTGGAGGGAGGATCAAGGGAGGGACCTGGGCCACCAGGTTCTGCATCCTTGCAGGGGGAACCAAGGCAAAGAAAACAAAAAAAAAAAGCACACCCAGAACCCCACAGGCTATATACCTCCACCATCTGCTGAGACTGAGAAAGTACTGGCTGGTTGAGGGTACACAGGCTCCATATGGGCTACTTCAGCTGATTCTCAGTCTCCATCTGCTGGTGGGTGGGCATACCTAACTGTTTGGATTGGACTGGAAAAATGATATGCAATAAGGGAGACAGGGTTAAGACTGGAAAAGTAATACAATAGTTCCAGGGCCGGTCCAAGGGTTCCTGCTGCACCAGGCAGATGCCCTGACATGCCACTTCCTAACGTGCTGTGCTGCTGCCACCTCCCCCCTGATACTGGTGCAGGATCAGCTTGGCGACAGTGGTAGGCCATGTGCTTTGGCACAAATGGTCTGGCATTTCTGACAACTTCTGGGGGTCAGAAGTGGCAGGCCATGTGTGATGAAGCACATGGCCTGCCACCGAGCCTAACCACCCCCGATGCTGGAATCAGCAGCAGTGGGGGAGGGTAACAGGCCATATCTGCTGAAACACATGGCATACCATGCCATCCATCAAGGTTGCTGCCCTGGGCAACTGCCTAGTGTAACAGGCCAGCCCTGAATAGTTCATTCATCTGACTGCAAGAAATTGAGCTTCTGTTCTATTAACAATCTATAAAACAAAAAGAGGAAGCGAGTTGGGTAAGTAGACTCATTCATAGTCCTCTTCTATACAGGCATTTAAGTTTGAAGCCAATAAATTGCCAGAGAGCCTTAATTAGAAGATACTGTCCCTCTTAGTATATGAAAGGCTAGAATCTCTGCTCCTCCCCACCCCTTTTAATAAAAAATTAAGAATCTCCAGCAAAAATCATAGAACTATGATCAACCATGGTGAAGATTTTCTGCAAGAGGACAAAATCAAAGCAAGCTTAAAATTATTATTATTTTTCTTTTGTGTGTAAAAGTTAACAAGGGTCACCTGCACATTGCAGCAGGTACAACCTGAAATAAATGTATAGATGGGGTAACCTACACGGAGCGGTGGGTAAACATTGGGCAGACTAGCTGGACCATGCTGGTCTTTATCTTTTACTATGTTTTAACCTTAGTAAAATTCTTCTTAGAGTTGTACAGAGTGCCCTTGAATGGCTCAATTACAAATTAGACGCTTCCATATAGCTAATCTGTTTCCTGAATGTTCAGCAATAATACTCAAAATAATAAACAATGATATTGTGTGCCAGTTATGATTCTGCTACAAGCTGCTGATGTGCTAATAGGATCGTGTGATCTAGACGTAATTGATTAAATGCAGTACTGCACAAAGTAGCAAGGGAAGGATTATCTATCAAACCAGAATTTAAACAACTGGGAAAGCGTTCACAGCATGACTCACGGAATTCTTTCCATCGTGTGTGTGTGTGTATATGTGTATGTATACACATTCCTATCTGTATTGGGGGGGGGAGGGAGGGGGTGTCTTGTGTATGCGCATATTTTTGTTCTGTATGTCCATTGTGTGTGTGTACATGTATCTTTGACAGCTGGTATGTTTGTGCATGCTTTTGTCAATGCATGAGTGCTTGTAGTATGTGTGTCTGCTTGCTTGCATATGTGCGTGCATGGACATGTTAGTGTGTGTGCGTGTGTGTATTTATATCCGTGTTGGTTCTCTATTTGATCGGGAGAAATAATGAGACGAGAAGGGAAGGCTCTTTGACGGATGCAGTTCAAAAATTGCTTTGTTGAGTGAATCTGTTTTGTATGCTTCAGATGTTGGAACTGCTTTCTCATAGAAATACACAGGCATATTTTTAGGAAGGGGGGGACTTCATTTCTCTTTCATCTCTCAACTTGTATAGCACAGGACCTCCTAGCTTACCTCCTCCCTTTCTGTGACTAGAGGAGCATTCCAGAGCTCTGCCCCCATAGCCTTCCCATTGGCTAAATACTACCCGTAATCTCTGCAGCTAGTTGCCTTGTGTGATGGGGTGTATAGGAAGTTCTCCAGGACCAAGCAGGAAGTCAGTCCTCACATATGAGTGACATCGACGTCGATGGAGCCCTTGCGGAGCATTTCCCCAGCTTTCCAAGAAAGCCTTTGGGAATGCAGGCACGCATGCGCGGTTCCCTTCCCGCCTAAAGGTGCCATCTTGCTCAGTCTCTCTTTTTCCGTGAAGCCCATTGGACGTGTGTCCTAGTCCTCCCGGAAAATAGTTGGATTTTTTCACGATTCCTTTGCTATTTTTTCTCCGGTTTGACGCCGGTTCCCATCCCACCAGGTTCAGTACACCAGTATCGAGCCCGCTCTTCTTTTTTCGTTTTTTGCCCTTCGTGGCTGGTGTTCGCACCCTTTTTTTCTTTTTCCCTGGAAGGCTGGTCCTTTGACCTCGCGAGGACCCTTTTTTTTATTTATTTATTTATTTATTTACGGTCTCTTCTATACCGCACTATTCAGCATCAGCGCGGTTTACATGGAACAAAAAATGCTCAGTACAGATAACATGTATGAGTTTACAGATAACATGTATGAGTTTACAGATAACAGGGTAAGAAACTTGGATAACAGGGGTAACTATTTACAACATTTGCTACATAATCTTGGATAACAGTGGTAAACTATTTACAAATATTGTTACATAGAGTCATATGGAAGGGATTCAGTAGATACAAATGAACCACTAAGAGTTAGAGAAACTTTCATGGCATGTTGTTGTTAGAGCAACTTTAATGGCATGTTGTTGGGAAACCATATATTTCCTTAGCGGATTGGCTCTCTATCTCAGTGAGTTGGTTCTATGAGATACTTATTGAAAAGATGGTATTTAAGGGCTTTCCTGAATTGTGTGAGGCTTTCAATAGCCCGGATATCTGGAGGTAATGCGTTCCAGCATCTTGGTGCGCTGATGCTAAACGCCCTATTGGCTGTAGTTGCTGTGCAAACTGTTAAAGCTTTCGGTACTTTTAGGGTGTTTGTCGCTGCGGATCTCCTCGCTCTGTTAGGAGATGTGATGTGGATGAGGGCAGTTATTGATTCCGGGGAGAGCTTGTGAAGAGCTTTAAAAGTGAGTAACAGAGTCTTGAACACTATTCTAGCCTGGATAGGTAGCCAATGTAGTTGTATCAGCAGAGGTGTAACGTGGTCACTTCTGGAGGCTCCGTGGATGACCCTTGCTGCAAGCGTTCATGGCGAGCTGCAGAGGGTGTAAGGTGGATAGGGGCAGGCCTTGAAGGATGGCATTGGCGTAGTCAAAATGAGGTATGATCAACGCCTGGTATATAGTCCTGAAGTCATTCGGTTCAAGCATGGATCGTAGATGGTTTCCAGTGGTTTCAAAAAGTGTGATCGGTGCAAGAAACTAATGTTTCTCACCGACACACACGACTGCTGCCTTCGGTGCCTGGATCCTGACCACGATCATAAGATCTGTGGACCATGTGGAAAGATGTCTTCCAAGGCACTTCGAAGTCGTCAGCACCAAAAGGAAAGGCTTTTCTCGGCCTCCGGCCGGGCCCGGACCTCGTCTGAGGCCTCGACATCTCAGGAATCGGATCCCGAGCACCGTCGGGGCTCCTCGGACAGGGGGTCCCCCGACCGGGAACGAAAGAGGAAGAAGCAGCTCGCGAGGGCATCGTCGGAAGAGGTCCCTGGCTCCTCGAGAGCTAGGTCTCAGACCCCCGACCGTCTCCCCGGGCCCGTGGAACAGGAGAAGCCGCCAAAAGTACCTCGTGTAGAGCCGGAGTCTGTTGGACATGTAAGTCCTGTAGTCCTCGTGGACTCTCCTCTCAGAGAGCTGACGTCGGGCCCGAGTCGGTGGCTGTTGAGTCTCCTGAGCTGGGTCTCAGGCTGACAGCCTTGGAGTGCAGATTGCCTGCCTTCATGGAACAGCAGCAGGCACTGATGGCCAGCCTGTCTGGCGCATCTTCCCTGACCACCGGGACATCGACATCGAAGTCGACCCCGAACACCGAGCTAATACTCGAGACCATGAAGGCTCAAGGTCGACCTCGATCGCGGTCTCCCTTGACATCCCGTTCGGGACCGAGGGCGTTGATGCCGGTGCCTTCGGCGTTGGGGCGGGTGCCCACAGGCCCCGTGCAGTCGGACCCCAATTCCTCATCGGACGAGTCCGCCTGGGAGACGGAGGACGAGGAGTCCCCCGATACCTTCCGGACTCGGTGCGTCCTGTCGGACCCACCGCAGTCCAAGCCCCAGCGTAGATCCCCTCTGGAGGATACCCGGTTCTCGGAGTTCGTTCAGGATATGGCCACTGTGTTGGCTATCCCTGCAGATACCCGAGGAGGAGCCTCGAGCCGAGGAGCTCGAGGCCCTACAGTATGACTCTCCTCCGAAGGAGGCCTTTACTGTTCCGGTTCCTCCGATACTGGAACGGCTCCTCTTCCAGATGTGGGAGGCACCGGCCTCGGCGCCGGTTCTAAGCAAGCGGGTTGATTCTATCTATCGACTCCGGAAGAGCCCTGGCTTTCAGAAGGCGCAGCTGCCACACCATTCCATGGTGGTGGAATCGACCATGCATCGCCTGAACAGTCAGAAGATGCACTCCGCGGTGCCCCATGGCAGGGAGGCTCGGAACCTGGATGGTTTTGGGAGAAAGTGCTTCCAGGGCTCGATGCTTGCTTGCCATGTCCAGTCTTACCAGCTGTACATGGGCATGTACTTGCGGGACCTGGCCGGGTTCTCTGCTGGTCTCTCCGGGGAACCCTTGCAGAGGTTCAAGTCCTTGTCCTCGGGGATCCGGGAATGCTCCAAGTTTATGTCCCGCGCTGCGGCAGCCGGCATCGTGGCTTGATGCCAGGCATGGCTGCAGTCATCGGACCTCGAGCCATGGGTTCAGGACAAGTTGGTCGATGTCCCTTGCCGAGGTGAGAACCTTTTTGGCAAGCCCATGACCGAGAAGGCCGCACAGCTCAAAACCGAGCACCTCACGAGGACAAGGCTGTCTAGAAAGACTTCTGCCCCTTCTCACAAAAAGAAGGGCTCGGGTAAAAAGCCCTTTTACCCGAGGAAGGGCACTGCCTACAAACAGTACCCACAGTACCAGGCCTCACAGGCTCCCCCTCAGGGTCAGCAGGCCAAGGGGCAGGGTAATGGGCCCCATAGGCAGAGGACTCCCAAGCCTCCGGACCCTGCTCCCACTCAGCAGGGTGGGGGGTTTTGACTCCTTAGGCATAGCCTCTCCGTCCCTGCTCTCCCAACCCTGCACAGGAGGTCGCCTCGCCCTGTTTGCCCACATGTGGCCACTCATCACTGGAGACAGTTGGGTGCTAAGCATAGTCCACAAGGGCTATCTGCTACACTTCCAACAGCTGCCTCCTCCATACTTTCCAGGGGAGCCTCCAAGGCCTCCCCTGCACACAGATCTTCTCCTTCAGGAGCTCCAAGGTCTGTTAGTGGACAGGGCAGTGGAGCCTGTGCCTCCCCACCTACAAGGTCAAGGGTTCTACTCCAGGTATTTCCTTGTACCCAAAAGAACCGGTGGCCTTCGGCCTATTCTAGACCTCAGAAATCTCAACAAATTCCTGGAGAAGGAAAAGTTCAAGATGCTTACTCTTGGAACACTTCTGCTCTACCTCCAGCAGGGAGATTGGCTATGCTCCTTAGATCTAAAGGATGCTTACACTCACATCCTCATTCATCCAGACCACAGAAAGTACCTCAGATTCATTGTGGGAGGAAACCATTATCAGTACAGGGTACTGCCTTTTGGCCTCACCTCCGCTCCCAGGGTCTTTAACCAAATGTCTGGCAGTGGTGGCGGCCTACCTGAGAAATCATGGAATCTTTGTCTTCCCCTATCTGGACGACTGGCTCATCAGGGCTCAGACATACCAGGAGGCCAGACAAGCCACCCTCAGAACTATTGCTCTTCTTCAAAGCCTGGGGTTTGTAATAAACTTCACAAAGTCCACTTTGCTCCCCTCCCAGAACTTGGAGTTCATAGGGGCAAGGCTGGACTCTCTGCTGGCAAAGGCGTTCTTGCCAGAAGACAGGGCCCAAAGACTAATAAACCTAGCAAACCAGTTTCTCAGCAGGTCACTGGTCTCCGCCAGACTCTGCCTGAGGCTTCTTGGCCACATGGCTTCGACAGTACATGTGACCCCCAATGCCAGGCTCCATATGAGGCCTGCACAGTGGTGCCTTCGGACTCAGTGGTCACAGGCCACAGGCAGCCTCAGAGACAGGATAAGGGTGTCCAGACAATTTCTGAACTCCCTCCACTGGTGGCTGCACCCACCCAATCTTCTGCAAGGGGTGCCTTTTCAGATTCCTGAGTTCACAGTGGTGCTGACCATGGATGCCTCCCTGCAGGGCTGGGGAGCTCATTATCTAGGCAAGTGCACCCAGGGCCTGTGGTCTCCTTGGGAAGCCGCACAGCATGTCAATCTACTGGAACTCAGGGCTATTCGGTTAGCCCTCAAGACTTTTTTTCCAACCCTGGCTCATCAGTCTGTCCTAGTTCAAACAGACAACCAGGTAGCCATGTTTTATGTGAACAAGCAGGGCGGAACTGGGTCCAGGCTCCTTTGTCAGGAAGCACAGGACCTTTGCTTGTTTGCTCTCAGGCACAATATGCTCCTCAAGGCCAGGGGCGGCCCAAGGGGGGTGCGGGGCCATGTGCGGAGACTCGGTGCGGGGCCTCATTTGCATAAGTGGCTATATTTGCATAAATATTTGCATAATGTTACCATACACTAACTTTTAGTAAACATGTCTCTTAATGAGTGTATGGATAAAGAAAGACTAAAAGATTTCTACATTACTATAATCCAGTGCCAACCGCCAGGCACATTAGGAACTACTACGAACGCTGCCCATTTAGAACCCATTATTGTATATACTACAAAAAATTGGTCGCGTTACCAAGCAGTTACTACTGAAAAATTAAAGAAATTATCTGCTTAAATGTTTACCTTATGAAACTAGTAGGACATAATGTTATTGTGTACCAAGGTCTCAGTTTCAACTAGCGCAGCTTATATATCAAAGGGGCACTATGTACCTTCTTTAAATTATGCTGCTGTTCACATCAACGACCTTTTTAGTATGTACACTTTGACCATTATTGTCCTATTTTTAAACTTTTTTCAAGTGATTTTCTTCAAAACTTTATCAAATTATTTGTGTCAAGTGATTTTCTTCAAAACTTTATCAAAGTATCTCAGAATTCTTTCTAATAATCAAGAGAAAATTCACAGTGCTTCCATTGTACTTCAATTTTCTTTCAAAACGTTTTCAAACATATCCATCTGCAAACATGCTTATTCAAACTTCCCTACTGTTGCAGAAAAATTTTTCTCATTGTTAAAGCAAAAACATCATTGCTGCAACTTGTAAGAGAAAATGTATCCTTATGGGTACTCAGCTTCAGATGTGAACTTCAGATGTTATGCTAAATCCTGAGGTAGAAGCAAAGGTGTTTTCAGCTGCAGTGTAAATCCCGACGCCGGATATCTAAGGCGCCCAAGCGTTTCACCATATCTTTCTTCAGGGGATTTTATTCAATGAGTCTATATGGATCACAAAACAAACAGCCAAAGTGCTTCTTATTGACATCCTTCTACCATGTTTCATATTTAACTTTTATTCTATTATGTTGTTACAAGGATTATGAAAAAAAACATACCGTAGAAGACTTCATCTCTCGTTCAATTGCAAACTGAACAAACTGGACTGCCAGCCGATGCGACAAGGCGAAAAAACGCCGCGCATGCTCCTTAGAATGTTACACTGAACCGATGGAGATTTAAAGGTTGGAGTGCCTGCGTCGATATCCGGCGTCGGGATTTACACTGCAGCTGAAAACACCTTTGCTTCTACCTCAGGATTTAGCATAACATCTGAAGTTCACATCTGAAGCTGAGTACCCATAAGGATACATTTTCTCTTACAAGTTGCAGCAATGATGTTTTTGCTTTAACAATGAGAAAAGTTTTTCTGCAACAGTAGGGAAGTTTGAATAAGCATGTTTGCAGATGGATATGTTTGAAAACGTTTTGAAAGAAAATTGAAGTACAATGGAAGCACTGTGAATTTTATCTTGATTATTAGAAAGAATTCTGAGATAAATACTTTGATAAAGTTTTGAAGAAAATCACTTGACACAAATAATTTGATAAAGTTTTGAAGAAAATCACTTGAAAAAAGTTTAAAAATAGGACAATAATGGTCAAAGTGTACATACTAAAAAGGTCGTTGATGTGAACAGCAGCATAATTTAAAGAAGGTACATAGTGCCCCTTTGATATATAAGCTGCGCTAGTTGAAACTGAGACCTTGGTACACAATAACATTACGTCCTACTAGTTTCATAAGGTAAACATTTAAGCAGATAATTTCTTTAATTTTTCATTTAGAACCCATAGCAAACCCGCCGTATCCTGACAGCATTACCAGGACTCACAAAGCACCATACCCTACCTATCAAAAGGCAACACTGCAAATATTAAACCAATACATTTCAGAGAATACTGGGGAAAGAGAACAAGTGGCAATGTCAAATAGGAATTACATAAACAGAATACCTCAGCTCAGTTACACATGCAGAACATAGACCATCACCAAACAAGGAATCACAATTTAGAAACAGGAAGGCAATAATTAAACTGGGAACCCCAAAAGCCAAACTTGGAATGTACAACAACACTGTAGAAATAAAACTATAAATTAATTTCCTCTTGTACCAAACAAAGCACAGACGTTAATGATGCACATTTCCCAGAGCTTTCATACTCCAGTTAATAAATTCAAAATAAAGAGATATCTTTCTACCTTTTGTGCAATTTTTTTCAGTTGTAATTGGTCCAGCCACTTTCTTCTGGTTTCTTCATGTTTTCTGCTAACTCTCCATCATCTGCTGTCCATTTGTCCTTTCTTCTCTCTTCTAGTTTTTTTTTCCCATTCTCTCTCTCTCTCTACATCTGCTTTAACATACTTATCTTTCTCCTTTTGCTCTTTCCTCATTCCTATTTCATCCTCACAAATTTTACCCCTCCATCCTCAATCCCCACTTACTCTCCCAATACCCGGCCAATTATAGATTTTTCATCCCTCCCACACAAAATATTTTTCCCCTCTCCATTTTACTCTCCCAGCCCCATCCCATTCTAATCCTCCCCCAACATCAGCTCCCTTCTAGTTCCAGTCTCACCCAGCATCCATTCCCTTCTAGTCCCTGCATCAGCCCATTTCCAGTCCTAGCTCCCCCATCCATTTCCAGTCTGAGTCCCTTCATCAGCTCATTTCCAATCCTAGCCCCCCCCCCCCTCAGCCCATTTCTAGTCATTTCCTAGCCCCATCATCAGCCCATGTCAAATCATAGCTCCCCTCCACTCAGCCCAATTCCAGTCCAAGCCCCCCATGAGCCTACTTCCAATTCTAGCCCCTCCTTGAGTCCATTTCAATTCAAGCCCCCACCACAGCCCATTTCCAATCTTAGCTCCCCCCAACAGCCCATTTCCAGTCCTATCCTAGCTGCTCCATCAGCCCATTTTCAGTCCTAGCTCCCCTCACAGCCCATTTCCATTCCAAGCCCCCTCCCCATCAGCTATTTGCAGTTCAAGCCTCCCCTTCCGCTCAGCCCATTTCCAGTCCTAGCAACCCCCCAACCCATTACCAGTCCTAGCCCCCCCATCAACCAACTTCCAGTCCTAACCCCCCATCACCCCATTTTCAGTTTAAGCCCCCCCATAACCCATTACCAGTCCTAACCCCCCATCTGCCCACTTCCAGTCCTAACCCCATCAGCCCATTTCCAGTCAGCCCCCCATAGCCCATTGCCAGTCCTAAACCCCCTATCAGCCCACAGCCCATTACCAGTCCTAACCACATCAGCCCACCTCAAGTCCTAACCCCTCCCCATCAGCCCATTTCTTGTCCTAGCAACCCCATAGCCCATTACCAGTCCTAACCCCTCATCACCCCATTTCCAGACAGCCCCCATCAGCCCACAGCCCATTGCCAGTCTTAACCCCCCATAGCCCATTACCAGTCCTAACCCCCCCATCAGCCCACAGCCCATTACCAGTCCTAACCACATCAGCCCACCTCAAGTCCTAACCCCTCCCATCAGCCCATTTCCTGTACTATCACACCCATAGCCCATTATCAGTCCTAACCCCCAATCACCCCATTTCCAGACAGCCCCCATTAGCCCACAGCCCATTGCCAGTCTTAACCCCCCCATAGCCCATTACCAGTCCTAACCCATCACCCCCATCAGCCCACAGCCCATTGCCAGTCTTAAACCCCCCCCCCCAATAGCCCATTACCAGTCCTAACCCCCCATCAGCCCACAGCCCATTACCAGTCTTAATCCCCCCATAGCCCATTACCAGTCCTAACCCCCCCATGAGCCCCCAGCTCATTCCCAGTCTTAACCCCCCCACAGCCCATTGCCATTCCTACCCACCCCCCCATCAGCCCACAGCCCATTTCCAGTCCTAACCCCCCCCCCCCATCGGCTCATGGAAATGGAAATAAAAATAAAGAAAAAAGCTGACCGCTGCCGCCGCGGCAGCATGGAGTGTCCCGCAGGGCCCCCTCTGCCCGTCTGAACTCTCCCGGCGCAGCTGAAGCCCTCTGCTCTGGCTTGCAGATACGCGAAGGGAGAGTGTCTCCCTCACGTTTCTGTTAAGCCCGCAGGGGCAGATGGGAAATTTCCCATCAGCCCCTGCTTCCCATCAGCCCCTGCGGGCTTAACAGAGATGTGAGGGAGACACTCTACCTTTGCGTATCTGCAAGCCAGAGCAGAGGGCTTCAGCCATGCCGGGAGAGTTCAGACGGGCAGAGGGGGCCCCGCGGGACACTCCATGCTGCTGCGGCGGCAGCGGCCAGCTTTTTTGTTTTTTAAATTTCAATTTCATTTTTTAAAAAAGCAGAATGTTCTTTGCGCGGGGTCCCCTGAAACGCGGGGCCCTGTGCAAAAAACATTCTTGCTTAATGGACGGGCCGGCCCTGCTCAAGGCTGTATATCTACCTGGCCAGGAAAACTACCTGGCCGACAGGTTGAGCAGGATTCTGCAGCCCCACGAGTGGCAGCTCCATCCTTTGGTGGTTCAGAAGATTTTCCTGAAATGGGGACTTCCATCCATAGATCTGTTTGCCAGTCCACTGAACAAACAGCTGCCAAAGTTCTGCTCCAGGCAACCGCATCCTCTGCGGATAGCAGCAGATGCTTTTCTGATTCTCTGGTCTCAGGGCCTCCTGTATGCGTTTCCTCCCACGCCCTTGGTGGCCCGAACTCTGTTCAAGAGTCTTCAGGACAAGACCTCGGTCCTGCTGGTGGCTCCCAGGTGGCCGAGACAGCCTTGGTTTCCACTTCTGCTTCAGCTGGCAGTGGATCCCCCCTGCCTCTGGGGTTGCAACCCGACCTTCTCTCTCAGGATCAGGGTTCCCTTCACCCCAATCTCAAAGCTCTCAATTTGATGGCCTGGAGGCTGCAAGGGTAGTTTTAGCTCCCTGGGGCCTACCTCAGGAAGTTGGAGGTGGTTGTCCTAGCCTCTAGGAAACAGTCCACTAGGAAAACTTATGCTCTCAAATGGAAAAGATTTCCTGTGTGGTGTCAGCTACGTACAGAGGATCCTTTCTCCTGTACTGTACCAGTAGTGCTTCAGTACTTACTGCACTTATCAAATCAGGGACTTAAGTCCAATTCTGTTTGGGTCCACCTCTCAGCTCTAGCAGCTCACCACTCACTGGTGGAAGGACATTCTAAGAAAAAGTAGACCCTGTGTCTAACACACACCACAGCACCCTCGCAATGTTCTCTTTAATCTGCGCCAGGTCCTCCGCTGGCATTCCTGCTGGTGGGGGGAGGGGCAGGGCATCGATAGCTCTGCACCTCCCCCCGCCAGCAGGAATGCTGGCGGCAGACACAGCACAGGTTAGCGGGAACATTGGCACCAGTCACTGCGGAACCTTCTCACCTCGAGGCCAAGATAGCGGATACCCAGTTCCTCTGGGTCATTACTCCTGACCACCTGCTCTTCCACTGTGAGGGAGTCCCCAGAGGTGGAGCCAATCCTCAAGCGCCACCAGCCTTGAGACACTGCTCGGGGCTGAGGACATCCCCGCCCAGCACACTTGGCTCAGAGCGCATGGGCACCAGGATCCCTGGGCTGGGGCACGAGTCTGAGGCCTGGCAGACCCTTGAGCTCTCCGCCGACTCCAGGTCAGAGTGGGAGACAGAGGATGACGAACCTCCAGACATTCATCTTCAAAGGGCTGTGCCCGCGGATCCTTCCCTCCCGAGACCTGGCACCAGTCCCCACCCAAGGACCTGGCCTTCCTGGACTTCATCCGGGATATGGTAAAGTCCCTTGCTTTCGCTACAGAGTCAGAGGAGGAGCCTGAAGCAGAGGATCTTGAGATGCTCCAGTATGAGGCTCCCCTAATGGGGCACTCATGGTGCCCATTCCTCCCATCCTGGAATGGCTACTCTTCCATATGTGGGAGACCCCGGCCTCGGTGTCCATTGTGAGCAGGCAGCTGGACTCGATTGTACCAGGTCCGCCAGAGCCCTGACTTCCAAAAAGCTCAACTGCCTCAGAACTCCATGATGGTGGAGTCAGCCGTGCATAGGCTCAAGAGCCAGAAGACGCATTCCTTGGTGCCCCCTGGCAAGGATGCCCTGGGCAGGAGGTGCTTCCAGGGCTCGATGCTCATTAGCCAGATCCAGGCCTACCAGCTCTATATGGGCATGTACTTGCAGGATATGGCGAAGGAACTAGGCAGGTTCTCGGCTGTTCTCTCTGAAGAGCCTCTCCAGCATTTCTAGACCCTGACCTCTACAGTCAGAGTGCTCCAAATTTATGACTCGAGCAGCCTATGACGGCTTTGAGTCGGCGGCTAGAACAGCTGTGGTGGGCATTAGTACCCGCCGCTAGGCCTGGCCATAGTCCTTCAACTTGGATCAACTTGTTCTGCACCCATTGCCCCATGTCCCTTGCTGGGTAGAGAACCTCTTCGGCAAGCCCATGACAGACAAGGCTGCCACGCTGGAGTCAGAGTTCATGACCAGGACCAGGCTCTCCAACAAGACAGCTGACCCTTCCCGAAGAAAGGCTTCAGTTAAAAAGCCCCTATACCCAAAGAAGAGGAAGGCTTATAGAAGTTACCCTCAGTACTCAGCCTTCCCAGCTCCCCAACAGGGCCAGCAGGCCAAGGGACAAGGGCATGGCCCTCCTAAGCCTAAGACCCCCAAACTCCAAACCACACCCCCGGCACAACCTGGAGGGAGCTTTGGACTCCTGGGGCATAGCTTCTCTTCCCACAAGAGGTCCAGCCCTGCAAGTATAGGGGAGGGTATCTGGTGTTTTATGCTGCCTGGTGGTCCCACATCACCACAGACGCTTGGGCCCTACAGGTGGTAAGGGAGGATTACTTGCTCCACCTAGAACAGACTCCCCTGCTGTTCTTTCCGTGAGAGCCCCCTTTGATTCCTCTTCACTGGGGCCTGCTTCAGCAGGAACTCGCTAGTCTTCTGGCCGATAGGGCAGTGGAGCCCATCCCCTCCCATCTAAGGGGTTCTACTCCCACTACTTTCTGGTGCCCAAAAGGACCGGAGGGTCTTGGCCCATTCTAGACTTGCAGGACCTCAATCTGTTCCTGGTGAGGGAGAAGTTCAAGATGCTCTCCCTTAGAACATTGCTGCCCTACCTCCAGCAGGGAGACTAGCTATACTCCTTGGATCTAAAGGATGCATATACGCATATCCTCATCCATCCCCTTCAAAGGCTGCCTTTGAAAGCTGGGGAGTGAATCCAAGTGGACTCCAGTGGTGTTACCCATATGTGAGGACTGACTTCCTGGAATATAGTGTGCAATTCTGGAGACCGTACCTTCAAAAGGATGTGAACAGAATGGAGTCGGTGCAGAGGGTGGCTACTAAAATGATTAGTGATCTTCATTATGGTCTGCAGGGAGCTTCATGGAAAGCTCCCTGCAGACCATCAGCAGCTCTCCCCTCACGGGGATCGAGCCACTGGCAGGAGCAGCGGGAAAGCAGTCATCTTCGGCATCTCTGCCCAATCGGGGCAGGCGCCCAGCTTTAAAAAGGAAGCGCCATCGGGCCCACGGGGACCGCAACAGAGAATCCATAGGCCTGAAGACATTGCTAAGTTGCAATTAGCATCCAATCCTCCAGGTCTTGCCCTCCTCCATCGGGAACAATCATCTGCCTCTACTCCAGCTGAACTAAGAACCGAACACAAGACTCACAAAGAAGAAAAGCAGACCATCGATATTATACACGCCCGAACATAACATCACAGTCTGTAAGTCATACAAATCTGTACGAACTTATCAGTTAGTGCTGTACAAAGTATCTAAACTAGTCAGAACACTGCTGTAACAAAGTAACTAAACTTGTCAGAATATTGCTGTAACAAAGTAACTAGACCAGTCAGTTTACTGCTGTACAAAGTAACTAAACTAATCAGAACATTACTGTACATAATAGCTAAACTAGACAGTATATTGCTGTACAATGTAACTAAGCAAGACAAATATTCTGATTGTATCCTAGACTGTTGTATAAACAATCACCACTTCTATTGGAATTGCATCCACCTCTACAGTGAGCTAGCACACATTCCACACTTAATCCTTGCCCCCCCCTCCCGCCTCCACCTGCGCGCTCTCACACCTCTTTGAGGCCTAATGCTACTTCAAAGGCCATAAGGAATATTGCTAAAGAAACCTGTCTCCAGAGCCAACACCGCACAGAACGAATCATGGCCATACCTGCTATAGCACTTGCACTCCTGTACACCCTTGCAAGTGTCATCTGTGAATCCAACGCGCTTTTCCATGACCATAATCCAATCCCCACTCTCCAAGGCACAAGTAGGAAATTCTATCACAATCAATATCAGCCTCCAGGAAGATCCCATTACAGGAGACAGACACACTTGCTCTATGTAACGCTAGATATTACTGCTAACTCAAGGGTTAACAAAACAGAAGTTCAGGATGACCTCAAGTGCGCACTCATCAATGCACGCTCGGCCCGCAATAAATGGCCAGCCATCACTGACTTAATAAGCAACATGAACTTAGACTTACTAATGGTCACTGAGACATGGCTCTCAGACACGGACTCTGTGCTATTAAATCAACTTACCCCACCTAACTTCTCAATCTTCACATGCAACAGACAAAACAAGAAAGGAGGAGGAGTCTTTATTCTTGCAAAATCTGCACTACATTACCGAATTAACCTAACCAGGAGCTCACCCCACCTAGACACAATAACCATCTCCAACAAAATCAACACCATCAATCTTGTATACAGAGCACCAAGCGCTTCTTCAGAAGAGCTCTCTGACATAATCAACCTAGCTGCTAATCCTGAAGATCCCAGAAAACAAAATTGGCTACTGGGTGATTTTAATCTAGCCTCCACAGAGCCCACCTTATCAAGCACCTTCCTTGAAGCAATGGATAATCTCTGCTACAAACAAATTGTAATTAACCCTACCCACAAAAAAGGAAATATCCTCGATCTAATTTTTGCTCCACCTACAGTCACAGGCACGAGACACAGTTTCAATCTCTCCATCACTCCTGTTCCATGGTCAGATCACAACTTGATAACATTCCAGATACCAGCACAATGGATCACGCCTAGACAACCAGATACCCAAACATCAGCTAATCCAGTACGTTTCAAACCATTGGATAAAGAAGTGATCACCAAACAGGCACTCCCAAAGCTCGCACTCACACCATCCGACCTCAATGAGGCAGTAGCTATCTGGAATGACACTCTTCTACTATATGCCCAGCAAGCGACTACTAATAAATATTCGACGCCTAATGGTCATACCAACAAAAAGCCACCCGCCCCATGGTTCTCACCTGAGCTACGAGCATCACTAAACCACCTCAGAAAACTAGAGAGAAAATGGAGGCGCACCCATAACACCTTAGACCAAGAAACCTACTTAGTTCACCTGAAAGCTCACCGCGATTCAACTTGGATCAAGAGGAAGGAATTCCACTCTGAACTCCTTAGCCGCTCGCTAAACAAGCCACAAGATCTTTTCAACTTAGTAAAATCACTAACTAAGGAACCATCTCCACCACAACAAGAGTCTATTCATCCGCAACTATATGCTAACTACATTCAATCCAAAGTAGTTAAAGCAAATACGACTGCATTTCAAGAACCTTCCAGAACCTCCAAGCCTCAACCACTACTCACTAAACTCTCACCTCCATCTGCAAAATCCATTGAGGACATTATTGCCCCATCAACACTACTTCTGCACCAAATGATCCTTGCCCAGCGTATTGGATCAGAACAATGCGATCAGAACTTAGTCCATTCATAGCTAAGATCGCAGACCTGTCCTACTCATCTGGAGTATTCCCTGCTGCCCTCAAGCAAACATCCATCCGACCATTACTGAAGAATAACAGTCTAGACCCAAAGAAGGAGGAATCCTATCGGCCTATCTCCAGTATTCCATTACTAGCCAAAATACTTGAGAAAGACACCCAAAGACAGATCCAACAACATATAGACATATCATCCCCTTTGGACCCATGCCAGCACGGTTTTAGGGAAGCTCATGGGGTTGAAACACTCCTTACCTCCCTCTCCAACACACTCATCAGCGGGATAGACAGCATCAAGATGGGTTTTGCATTGATCTTTCTTGACATAGCAGCGGCGTTTGATTCAGCGGATCACCAGCGACTCCTATCTCGACTCCATGAGAAGGGCACCCAAGGTCTCGCATGGAACTGATGTAAATCATACCTTGAAGACCGATGGCAACAAGTCTGCATTAACAAGACATCTGAGCCATTCCAGCAAATGCAAGGAGTACCTCAAGGCTCCTCCCTATCTGCACTTCTCTTTAATATATATATGCAGCCAATTAGTGAAATCACCCATTCCTTTGGTCTATCCTGCCTTATATATGCAGACGACGTGCTTATTTTTACCCCGATCAATATTACAAATCCCAACTACACAGCCTTAATCAACTGCTTCAACACAATAACGGATTGGCTCCTTAACCAAAACCTGTGGATAAATTTCAAAAAGACTGAAGTCCTAATCATCACCAGAAATAAAGGTTTCTCTCCTCCTCCGACCCTTAAAGTAAGAGATGCCGAACTTCCAGTCAAGTCATCCATACGCTACCTTGGTGTTACTATTGATGAACAACTAGACTTCAAGGAACACATAAAAAACACAGTAAAAACCATTTACCACAAAATCAAAACTCTCCGACTCCTGAGACCCATGCTAATGCCCGAGGACTTCCGCACAATTTTCCAAGCGTTAGTCATACCCCACTTTGACTACGCAAATATCACACTACACGGCCTACCCAAGAACACCCTATATCCGCTCCAACTAGCAATGAATACTGCAGCCCGTATTCTCTCTGGAGCAACAAGAAGAGACCATATTACACCGATATTAGTGGAGCTTCACTGGCTTCCGATAAGCTGCAGGATTACATATAAAGCTCTTCTCACCACTTTTAAAGCTATAAATAAATTATCGCCATCCTCAATCTCCGATCTACTCACGCAAACCCCGAACAACAGACTCAGGAGGTCATTAGCTGAAAATACACTAGTTATCCCTAGTGAATCAACAAAATGGTCCCAAGCAACCAATAACAGAGCATTTACATCATATGCCCCAAGAGGTTGGAATCAGCTCCCCCCCCCCCCCCAGCATCAGATCAATAAGAGACCTTTTGCAATTCAGAAAAGCCATAAAACACCATCTGTTTACTATGTACTTCACTAAAATAACACAGGTACACTACCAAAAAACTGCCTCCAGTTTTGCAACTGATTCCTATAGATTTTGGGGTGCTGAATCCAGGAAAAATAGCCAAAATGTTTCATCACGTCACGTTTTCTTGCAAAATTAGATTTCTTACCCATATAAGGAATGTTCACATAATTTCTTTTTAGCCGACTGCAGTTTATTTTCTTGGCCCAAAATAAAGGTTGTAATGGTTAACTAACTAGAAACACTCCCTCATGATGTTTTAGAGTGTTTTGTATTCATTTTATACATTAACAGGACAATTGGGAGGCGGGGGGCTAAATCCAGTGCTCGCGCTGGCGCATGTTCTTTCCTGTTCGCCTCGCCTCGTTCGCTCGCTCAAACACGGTGGTTGCGACATGAACGTTCCTGTCAAATTTCAGTTTCTTGCAAGTTCATTATTACCTTTTGTTTGCTTAGTCGTAATCCAGCTTTATTCCGAAGTGGTTCACTACAGTTGTAGTTTGCAGTGCTGTGTATTTGTGATGGCTCACAGAGCCAGAGGTTGCGTCAACTCTCCGGACAGTTTTTGTTTTATTTGTGGGGAATATACCGTGAAAAAGCGGCAGAGGAACATTTCTGCATTTATTAAAAAAGTATATTTCGCCTATTTCGGTTTGAAGTTAGGCGATCAAGACAAACCGTGGGCTCCTCACAAAGTGTGCAAGACATGTGAGGAAGATCTACGCTTATGGATGAAAGGTAAAAAACAAGCATTTCGTTTCGGAATACCTATGATGTGGCGTGAACAAAGAGACCACAGCAGTGACTGCTATTTTTGCTCTTGCATTGTGAAGGGATACAACTTAAAAAATAAGAACGTAATAAGTTACCCCAACCTTCCATCAGCAATTAGGCCTATGCCTCATAGCAACGAAGTACCTGTGCCTGAACCACCAAAATCTTTGGATCATATTTGTGTGGACGGTTCTGATCATGATGAGACTCATCAGATGGCTTTTCCCGATGAGTCCAGTACTTCCGAGTTTGAAACTGAACCAGATCCGAAACCTGAACTTTTCTCTCAAGCTGAATTGAATGATTTAGTCCGGGATTTAGGACTCCCAAAAGATGCTGCCCAACTGCTAGGTTCTCGGCTTAAACAGAAAAATCTATTGTCACCAGGAACAACTTTTTATTGGTACCGCAACCGCGAGACACAATTGTTGAAATATTTCAGCAAAGAGGAAGATTTGGTATTTTGCAACGATATATACGGAGTGATGGAAAAGTTTAAACTCAAGTATGATCCTGCTGAATGGCGGCTGTTCATTGATTCGTCAAAAGACAGCATAAAAGGTGTTCTTCTTCATAATGGCAACACATTCGCTTCAGTTCCTATTGCTCACTCTGTTATTCTCCAAGAAAAATACGAGAATTTGGCCCTGATTCTTCAGAAGATTCGTTATGATGAGCATAAGTGGATGATTTGTGGAGACTTTAAAATTCTATCCATGCTATTAGGGCAGCAATCCGGTTTCACCAAATATCCCTGCTTCCTTTGCTTGTGGGATAGCCGGGCCCGCGACCTACACTGGGGGAAAAAAGACTGGCCAATTCGGGAGTATTTGAGACCCGGTGAGAAAAATGTTCTTCATGAGAGCTTGGTACCTCGTGATAAAATTCTATTACCACCTCTCCACATTAAGTTGGGTCTCATTAAGCAATTCATCAAGTCCCTTCCAAAAGATGGTGAGTGCTTTCGGTACCTTTGCTCAAAGTTCCCCCGACTTTCTGAAGCAAAGCTAAAGGAAGGAGTGTTTGTTGGCCCTGATATAAGGAAACTCATTTCAGATGGAGCATTCGCTGAAACGATGTCTGAGAAGGAAAAAGAAGCCTGGGATTCCTTCAAGGATGTTGTTCTCAAATTCTTGGGGAACAGGCGGGATGAGAACTATAAGGATATTGTTGCCAGGATGCTCAATGCCTTCAAAGAACAAGGCTGTAACATGAGCCTGAAAGTCCATTTCTTGCACTCCCATGTGAACTACTTTCCCGAAAACTTGGGGGCGTACAGTGAAGAACAAGGTGAAAGGTTTCACCAGGACATCAAGGACGCAGAGAGAAGGTACCAAGGAAGATGGAACACCACTATGATGGCTGATTTCTGCTGGTTGCTGCTGCGGGAAACCCCAGATGAAAAATACGCCAAGCAGCGCACCAAGAGAAGCATTCGGGGGAAGAAGAAACGGGCCCACCAGGAGATTGATTGACCCAAGAATGACTTTAAAATCTAAACTGTGTTGACAAATATCGTGTTTTTACTAAACTTTGAAATAAAAATTTGCTAGTTATTACCACAGTGTCGGATCTCATTTATTAGAATTTTATTTTCACACCATCGGGTGTTTGTCTTCATGTATTGCAATGGTGCGGTTTGCGTTTTCTATTCTTACATACATACCTGTACAACATTTTTTGCACATTTCTTTGCTTTGCTTTGTGTCTAACCTCGCTCTTATATGCTCAATGTTTGTGCACATGTATGTGGCTGTTTTAAGTGCAGACAATTTTGCTACCATCACAGTGTGTTTTGTTGACATTATTCTTATGTGCTGCCTTGTTACAATTTTCTTTATTCTTATTTGAATAACTACTAAACAATTAGTATAAAGAATTCATCCAAGAAACTTTTATCTCGATCGCACTCAATCTGAAACGTTCACCTCAAACTGCTAACCCAATGTAGCAAAAAATCTGTACGTGATGGAGCAAATTGGTTACCAGATTTGGATTCAGCGCACCAAAAAAACGTAAAAATCAATCGAAACATTAGAGGCAGTTTAAAAAAATTTTTTTTTAGTGTACCTGTGTAATTAATGACTCCCCAACTACCCCCAAGATCTCAAGCTCTCAAGCTCTTATGATGACAAACCAAATGCACCTCCTACAGAATATGCACATTGACCTTATAGTTCTATATCTATGCATATCTACTGTAACGTAAATAGAATTACATCATATTTGTTAAAATGTAAATAGTTCTCCCCAGTTTAAGTCCATGTTATGCTCCCTGTTATATGTAAACTTAAGACAGATCCTATTCTGTCTGAGTAAAATTTTGTTGTATGTAAACCGCACTGATAACAAAGAGCGCGGTATATAAGAACTGTTAAATAAATAAATAAAATAAATTATAAAGCATATGAGGACAGACTTAAGAATCTTAATATGTACACCTTAGAGGAAAGGCGGGATAGAGGTAATATGATTGAGATGTTTAAATACCTCTGTGGCATAAATGTTCAGGGAGAGAGCCTTTCAATTGAAAGCAAGTTCTGCTACGAGGGGACATGGGATGAGGGTGAAGGGAGATAGATTCAGGAGTGATATGTGGAAATATTTCTTTACGGAAAGAGTAGTGGATCCGTGGAATAGTCTCCCAGTGGAGGTGGTAGAGATGAGGACAGTAACTGAATTCAAAAAAGCATGGGACAAACACAGAGGATCTCTAAAGGTAAAAAGGGGACTGTTGTAGTTGTTGATATGGAAGGACAGACTAGATAGAAATATGATGACAGAAAAAGACCACATGGCCTACGTTTCTGTTTCCTGCTTGTTCCTGGAGAAAAAACATCGGCACCTGGTTGTCTGTCTGGACCAGTACCGCTTGGTGCAGTAAGTAGTGGTGAAAGGCCCAGAGGGCCAGCGCTATGGCTGAAAGCTCCAGGGGGTTGATCTGCTGGAGGCTCTCCCCCAGCTCCATGGTGGTGGAGTGTGCCATGCGTCAGATAAAAAGTTAGAAGACTCATTCCTCAGTGCCCACTGGTAGCACCATGGATGGGTTTGGCACAAGGTGCTACCAGGGCTCAATGCTCGCTACCTGCATCCAGGCTTACCGGCTGTACATGGGCATGTAGGTGAGGGACCTGGCGACAGAGCTCGCTGGGTTCTCTGCTGGGCTGGCAGGGGAATCCCTCCAGCACTTCCAGACCCTTGTTTCCTCGGTCAAGGAATGCTCCAAATTTCAAACTCAAGTGGCCTTCGTTGGCTTTGAGTCCCTGGTCCATGTGGCTGCAGTCCTCGGACTTGGAACACTGGGTACAGGACAAACTGGCTGATGTCCCCTGCTGAGGAGAGAACCTCTTCAACAAACCCATGACCGACAAGGCGGTCGAGCTGGAGACAGAGTTCCTGACCAGGATTAGGCTGTCCCAGAAGACGGCTGACCCTTCCCGTTGGAAGGCTTTGGGGAAAAAGACCTTCCACCCGAAGGGTAAAAATGCTTACAGGAAATACCCCCAGTTTCCAGCCTAACAGGCTCCCCAACAGAGGCAGCAGGCCAAGAGCCAGGGGCATGGCCCCTGTAAGCAGAAAGCTCACAAGCCCCAAAAGGCACCCAGCCGCAGCTTGGGGGGGAAGGGGGGCTTTTGATTCCCTGGGCATAGCCTGTCTTCTCACAGAATGCCAGGGCCCAAGGCACACGGGAGGACGTCTGGTCCACTGCGCACACCTCTGCCAGGCATTACTACAGATGCCTGTGTACTGCAGGTAATGTAAGAGGGCTACCTTCTGCACTTCGACCAGATGCCTCCTCCCTTCTTTCCAGGGGAGTTTCCCATGACCTCCCTGCACAGGGAGCTCCTACAGAAGGAACTAGAGTCCCTTGAGGATCAGGCAGTGGAGCCAGTACATTAGCCCCTCTGGGGCATGGGGTTCTACTCCCAGTACTTCCTCATCCCAAAAACAGACAGGCAGCTATCGGCTCATCCTGGATCTCCAGGACCTAAACCGCTTTCTGTTCAAGGAGAAGTTCAAAATGCTAACCCTTGGATCATTACTGCCCTACCTCCTCTGGGGAGACTGGGCTATGCTCCTTGAATCTCAAAAACACCTATACCCACATCCTGATCCACTCCTGGCACCATCAGTACCTCCACTTCCTCATCGGAGGCTGCCACTACCAATACAGGTTGCTCCCCTTCAGCCCCCAGTGTGTTCACAAAGTGTCTGGCAGTCGTCACCGCTCACCTCCGCTTGCTGGGAGTCTTTGTCTTCCCCTATCTGGACGACTGGCTTATAAAGGCAACCTCACCAGAGAAGGTATGCAACGCGGCCCACTCGGGCAGCTCAAGGCAACCTGCTGCCTGAGGCGAGGGATGGGGAGGGGGCTTTCTCAAAATGCCAGTCAGGGACTGAACCAAACTAAAAAGCCGATTAGATAATATGGAGGAAATGCAAGATGTTTGCACACCAACAAACTAAAAGAAAGAAACTGTGCTGTGGTTCTCGCTCTAAAACAAAATTTTAACTCATTTGTATTTTGTAATAAACTGTGTTATGGTTCTTGTTTTTTCTTTTTGAACATATTTTGCATCCACAGAACCCCCTCCCTCAACAATGGGTGCAGAGCAGAACTAGGACATTCACCACGGATTTTTTTTTTTTTAAATATCGAGTTCTAATTCTGGTCATGTCACTAATAGCAACAAACATTCTCCAGTATCAGGCATATTGTGAACTAATATAAAACCCTACAACAAAGTCACTGAGGAGCTATAGAGCAAATCTACCATACCATATCAGCACCAACTTCCAAAACTCACATAAGGAGGCCATCCACAAAAAGCATCACTGTATATACTGCAGTGGGCCCTGGAACATTCATCGCCTATTTGAAAAGCTGAACAATTCAGATTACTACAGTACAGATCCCTACATACAAACTCCATGTTAACAGAACACCTGGTCTTGGTCACACACTCGGAACACAGACCCTCACAAAGTACAGAATAAGTGACCATAACCTAAAACTATACATGTGCAGATAAAAATTAAACTGCAACCCCAAGTCGTCAGATTCTGCATACAATGCAATACTAAATAAGTAGAAAGAGATGCGTTTCCATGTACTGTATAAAATATAAAGATAGCACCAAATCCAATCATTAAACTGAAAATACAATTCTCCTCTACAATACCTTTGTTGTCTGACCATTTTATTCTCTGATCATGCTGGTCCCAATCTGAGGTTTCTGTTTTCCTCCACCTCCCAGTGCTCCCCCCAACTCCTTCCCCCCAGGGGCAGCATGAGGATGATGCAGGGCCATGTGCGGAGATTCATTGCAGAATTATTTGCATAAATTTAGTATACTTTATTTTAAAATGTATATGCTATCAATCTAAAATCCTAGGTGGCTTCCAAACATACCCATGCAATTTAGTAAAGTAGATGTTACAATAAAACAAACATAATAATAAAATACTATATTTGATTAATGAAAAGCCATATACACAGCCCCCCCCCCCCCCAATCAGAGGTTGCTGCTCTAGGCGATCATCTAGTTTACCTGGTGGGTGGACCGGTCTCAATTGGCTACTCCCCAATCCTCATTCATACCAATTTGCTTCAGTTCCTTTAAATCATGACCATCTAAAAGATTTTACAGCACAACTGTCTCCCCAACACCTCATCAGTGAAAACTGAAAAAAATAATTTATTTTTCTGCCGTTTGTCCTCCTTGGGTGCCCCTTTACCCCTTAGTCATCTAGCATAGTGATACCCAACTTTTTCAAGCTAGGGGACACCTATATTTTCAAAAATGTTATGTGGCATGCCAACTTCTGTGTGGCAGGGAGTGTGGAGATGGGAAAGGGCTCGTGACGAAAAGAAAATCTAGGGAGGCACTGAAAAGTTCCATCAGAGACTGGAAGAACACAAAAGGAGGCAGTGGTACAACACTAAACAGGGCCAACTAACCATATGCCACACTGGAGTTCATGCTCTAGCTATAAAGGAGCTCCTGCAGTTTTCAGAGCCATTATTGGTGTTTCTTGTTATAGTCTGGATCGGAGCATGGAGCAGCAGTAGCTTGTTTTTGTTTGTTTTTCTTGTGGTACATATAAGCTGTCTTGAAGGCCCCTTGATTGGAAAACACTGATTTAGGAAGCTGACTTCCTCACATGCTCCCTGCAATGCGACACGCATCTCACTCTGGAGACAACCAAAGGGAACATTTGTGAAATATGTTTGAAATCAGCCCTTTCAAGTTGATAAAGCTGAAATGCATCTACAGCACACCCACTTTTCATTCCACTACATATTGCATCCCTTGACAAAGGCAGCATCCTCATCATAACCTGGTACTCAGCAATAAAGATTACAAAAAAAATTGAGCAAGGAAAGAGCAAATAAGATCAAAGTATTGAAACTTATCTTACATCAGAAAACAGTATTTTAATGCTCAAAATCTACATTTTATAAATAAGCTACTAATTAGTATAGAAGATGAAAAATACACCCATCCTGCCTTCAGTACTTCATTTTTGCTGGAGATTTGTTCCACTAAAAGTAAAAAAATAAATCAAATAAAAACAGAATCCCAAATCTTGATTACTGAGGAGCAGATAACTAGCCCAGAGGCCATTCATGCAGAAAAAACAAACAAATATTTTAAATCTTACTGACTCCTTTGTACCGTATCATTGTGGACCATAACATTTTATTATGATTGCGGCACTTATTTTGAGATGGGTCCCATAATTTTAAAAATGTAGATCCAACCCCTGTGGCCAATTCAAATTTATGCCACACTAAACTAGTGCACCGAAGGGAAATCCTTTCATCATCCTGGGGCTGTGATCACTACTGAAACCCAGAGGGAAAAGAAGCAAGGCACGCTCCCCTCCTCCTGTACCAACTGAATGCATGCATTCCAGCGATCTCCAACATCAGAGGTGAGACTTTGTTCTTTAATCTGTGCCTTTCCTGCTCCTGCTTCTTTGCTCTGCCCGGGGACTCCCTCCAGCTGCACACTGTCTCTAAAGCTCCACCCACAAAACTACAAGACTGGCTGCAAAAGAGATCTGCTATAAAAGGCAGTGCACCAAGGGCAGGCCCACACCCGAGGGCCTCGCCAGAGGGTCCTTTGGCATGGCCCTTAGGCGGGGACCCATATACCAATAGAAGAGTCCCTCCGTAACAGATCCTGCTACTTCTGCTTCAATGCAATCATCGCTTCAGCAACCTCCCAAACATCTACCAGCTCTCACTGAACAAAAACGCCAGTAGGCGCAAATAGCTCCTCAGCACCTGAACTTTCTACTCCCAGCAACCAACAATCAGCTCCCTAATACCGAGGCGTCTCGGCTGTGCAGACTGACTACCTCAGTTACAAGATTAACCTTGAGAAACTGTTTAGAGTCTCTTTGTACCTGGATTATCTAATACTTTCCCCAACCCTTACTAACCTTTAAGCTTTGTCATTACCAAACAGCCTCCCTCAAGCAAGCCTGCAAATATAATATAATTAATTACTTGTATTCTATGTAACTTTGCTTAGATTTACACCCAGAGAACTCTCTGGGGAGGCGGAGGTGCGCTATGGCTAGCTATTCAGCATCCATGCTGTCAGGGTGAGGATGGGATGGAGGAGGGTACTGTCCTCCTGCGAGAGCAAGTCCAGGTCCTGGCTCGGGCTAATCAAACAGTAGTGTATATAGTGTACTGTATATAGTTTTAATTACTGATTGATATGTCAAGTAATGTTTAAACTAGGAGAAACCCTAGAGCCCTAATAGATGATGGTGAAAGCTGCAGACTATCCTAAAATCATGCCTAAAATCATATCCTAAAATTGAGACTGCTGCAGGAACAGGGGGAATCATGACTGTCAGGGCCACTGATGGGCAATGAGTATGACGGAGGCCCAGGGCCGACCCGTCCATTGTGCAAGAATATTGTTTGCACAGGGCCCCGCGTGTCAGGGGGCCCCGCGCAAACAACATTCTGCATCTGCCGGTAAATAAAAAAAAATAAAAAAAACTTGCTGCCGCTGCCATGGCAGCAGCAGAATCGAGCATCCCGCGGGACCCCCCTACCTGGCAGAGTCCTCCATGCGGCCTCAGCTCCCTAAGTGCCGGCTTTCAGAGCCGCTAAGGGAGAGCTTCTCCCTCGCGGCTCTGTTAAGCCGCTGGCACTGATGGGAGACAGGATTTCCTGTTTCCCATCAGCCCCATGGGCTTAAACAGAGCCACGAGAAAGGGAAACGCCCCCTTCGCGGCTCTGAAGCTGAGGCCGCATGGAGGACTCTGCCGGGCATGGGGGCCCCGTGGGATGCTAGATTCTGCTGCTGCCACGGCGGCAGCAGCAGCAAGTTTGTTTGTTTCTAAATCTACCTGGGTTATGGGGGGTGGGGGCTAAGACTGGAAGTGGGCTGATGGGGGGACTAGGACTGGTAATGGGCTGATGGGGGGCTAGGACTGGAAGTGGGCTGATGGGTTTAGGACTGGTAATGGGCTATGGGGGGACTAAGACTGAAAATGGGGTGATGCGGGGTTAGGACTGGTAATGGGCTACGGGGGTGGGCTAGGACTGGTAATGGACTGGGGGGTTGCTAGGACTGGAAATGGGCTGAGTGGAAGGGGGGCTTGAACTGCAAATAGATGATGGGGAGGGGGGCTTGGAATGGAAATGGGCTGTGAGGGGAGGGAGCTAGCACTGGAAATAGGCTGAGTGGGGAGGAGCTAGGACAGTGAAATTGGCTGATGGAGGGGCTAGGATAGGACTGGAAAGGGGCTGTTGGGGGTGCTAAGATTGGAAATGGGCTGTGGTGGGGGCTTGGATTGAAATGGACTTATGGAGGGGCTAGAACTGGAAGTAGGCTCATGGGGGGCTTTTATTGGAAATGGGCTGAGTGGAGGGGAGCTAGGATTTGACATTGGCTGATGGTGGGGCTAGGAAAGGACTAGAAATGGGCTGATGGGAGGCTGGGATTAGAAATGAGCTGATGGAGGGATTCGGATAGGACTGGAAATGGATGGGGGAGCTAGGACTAGAAATGGATGGGGGAGCTAGGACTGGAAATGGGCTGATGGTGGAGCTAGGATAGGACTGGAAATGGGCTGATGGGGGGCTAGGACTGGAAATGGGCTGATGCGGGGACTAGAAGGGAGCGGATGCTGGGTGGGGCTGGAACTAGAAGGGAGCTGATGGGGGAGGATTAGAATGGGATGGAGCTGGGAGAGTGAAATGGAGAGGGGAAAATCTTTTTGTATGGGAGGAAAGACAAATCTACAATTGGCCGGGTATTGGGAGAGTAAGTAGGGATTGAGGATGGAGGGGTAAAATTTGAGTGGATGAAATAGGAATGAGGAAAGAGCAAAAGAAGAAAGATTAGTATGTTAAAGCAGATGTAGAGAGAGAATGGAAAAAAAAACTAGAAGAGAGAAGAAAGGACAAATGGACAGCAGACGATGGAGAGTTAGCAGAAGACACGAAGAAACCAGAAGAAAGTGGCTGGAGCAATTGCAACTGAAAAAAAATGCACAAAAGGTAGAAAAATATCTAGAAGTGAATCAGGAGATGACAGTAGGGCCTCTACCTCTAACGCTCCTGACCCAAGAGATAAAAGTGAGCAGCCTAAAGGAAAATGTAAAGAAAAGAAAAACCACACTAATACACATTTTTTGAACATCAACCAGCTTTGGAAGGGAGGCGGCCGGAATTCCTCCCGGAATCGCCTGCCCTCCCTTCCGAATCAAGACCAAGGACGGGATCCGTATTCAAACAAGTCAGGGTTTGTTCACAGAGGTCGCGGCCGTGGGCGGGGTCGCGGACGAGGGAGAGGCCAGTGGAGAGGGGACTATTCATACGAGAGAGACTTTTGACAGATGATATAGTGGTTAATATTTCAAAATACCAATTGTCAACAGATGAAATATCAGTTTTAAATAAGGGTTTATCATTTGTTCCCACTAAACGATATGACCCCTTTGAAACATGTGTAGATTTATAAAAGATTTTTAGGAAAATACGCATTCAGCATTTTTTCAGCACTCAAACAGCACCCTCTGCAGATATATCTGTCATTACTAAGAAATCAAAATGGGTGCCACCCCCCCAAACAGACCCTCTTATTGAAGCTTTCGAACGAGTTGTTTTGCAACAAATAGAAGCAATAGATGAGAACGGAAAGTTACCATACCACAACCTAACAGTAGGCGAAAAGCGAGCCATCAAATCCTTACAAGAAAATTCCACTATAATTATAAAACCGGCTGATAAAGGAGGCGCCATAGTGGTTTTGGATAAAGATATGTATGTGGAAGAAGTTAATAGACAACTTAGTGACAGAAAGTTCTACCAGAGGTTAGATAATGATCCCACAGAGGTACTTAAGCGCTATATTGATAATTTGGTTCTCAACGCATATGAAATAGGGCACATTACCAAAAAAGAAAAAGAGTTTCTCATAGTGGATAAAGCACAGTTACTTACCTGTAACAGGTGATCTCTGGGAACAGCAGGAATTAGTCATCACATATGGGTACGTCGGTACCGACGGAGCCTGCGCGGGAAAGCTCCCCAGCTTTTCAAATGAAAAGCTTTTGGGGCCTCCCACTGCACATGCGCGCTGCCTTCCCGCCTTCCTGACCAGCTCTCCTCAGTTCGAGTTTAAAGCTGAGACAATAGAGAGAGAGGACAGGAAGATAGAGGAATAGAGAGACAACTCCTAGGGGAGGTGGGTGGGTTGTGATGACTAATTCCTGCTGTTCCCAGAGATCACCTGTTACAGGTAAGTAACTGTGCTATCTCCAGGAACAAGCAGGAATAAGTCATCACATATGGGGACTCCCTAGCTGAGATGCCTGGGAGATCCCCCTCCAAGGGTAACCATCTTCGGATGGATCTCAGGCATCCATTCTGGGAAGGTGGGCAGGAGTTGTTTAAGTATGGAACAGGTGTTTGAGGACAGCCTGACCAAACAAGGCATCCCGGCGGGAGTCCTTGTCCAAGCAGTAATGGGCTGTGAAGGTATGAACCGAGGCCCAAGTGGCTGCTCGACAGATCTGATCTATGGATACAGAGTGAAGATGAGCCATAGAAGTGGCCATGGCTCTCACATTGTGAGCTGTGACATGGCCTTCCAGAGAAATGTTCTTACTCTGGTAAGCAAAGGAAATACACTGAGCAATCC
This sequence comes from Ichthyophis bannanicus, assembly GCA_033557465.1. Classification (NCBI taxonomy): domain Eukaryota; kingdom Metazoa; phylum Chordata; class Amphibia; order Gymnophiona; family Ichthyophiidae; genus Ichthyophis; species Ichthyophis bannanicus. The sequence goes on along the minus strand of CM066036.1, from coordinate 416,304,288 downwards.
AGTTGGAAAGTGTGCGTTTGGTGACTGGAAGTCCCAAATGAGAAGGATCAAAAGCCACGAAAAGCTGAGAAGACTTTCGATGTGGCTGAGTTCTATTGAGGTAAAAGGCGAGAGCCCTTTTACAGTCAAGAGTATGAAGGTTCCTCTCTGCACTGGATGCATGAGGAGCCGGAAAAAAGACAGGTAGATATACCTCTTGATTAAGATGAAAAGGCGAGACCACTTTAGGCATAAAGTGGGGATTCGTCCTAAGGACCACCTTATCATGATGAAATCTGGTATAAGGTGGATTTGCCACCAAAGCCTGCAGTTCACTGATGCGGCGAGCCGAAGTGACTGCAATAAGGAAAAGGACCTTCCAGGAAAGAAATTTCAGGGAGGTAGATACCAACGGTTCAAAAGGTGGCTTCATAAGTTGACCCAGAACTAAATTCAAGTCCCATGCTACCGGCGGAGGCCGGATGGGAGGCTTAGTGAGGGTTAGGCCTCTCATGAATCTTGCAATAAGAGGATGAGAGGAAACAGATTGTCCATTTATAGGTTTTAAGGATGCTGTAATAGCACTTAAATGGACTCGTACCGAATTCGTCTTGAGGCCTGCATTGGAAAGATGCAGGAGATAGTCTAGTAGAGAATTCAAAGGAAGTGCCAGAGGGTCAAGACCCTGTTGAGCACACCAAATGGAAAAACGTTTCCATTTGAAAGCATAGGAACGCCTGGTAGAGGGTTTCCTAGAGGCATAAAGGATATCTTTCACTGGTTGAGAAAGATTAAACTCTTGAAGGCTTAAGCCTTCAGTAACCAAGCTCGGAGATGTAGGGACTGGGGGTTTGGATGCCACAAAGTCCCGTGCTCCTGAGACAGAAGGTCTGGTGCAGCTCCGAGGTCCAGGGAGGAGCCCTGGGAGAGCTGTAGAAGGAGAGGGAACCACACTTGGCGGGGCCAGCGTGAAGCAATGAGGATCATGGATCCGTGATCCCTCTGAAGTTTGAACACAGTCTTCGGAATCAAAGGAATGGGTGGAAAAGCATACAGGAATTCCTGACCCCAATGCAGGAGAAAGGCATCGTTGGCCTGAGCTCCCTGACACGGAGTCCTGGAACAGAACCGGGGAAGTTTGGCATTCCACGGACTTGCAAAGAGGTCTATGTCCGGGGTCCCCCATTCCTGAAAGATTCTGCGTATCTGGTCCATATGTAGGGACCATTCGTGTGGGAGCAGAACTCGACTGAGTCTGTCTGCTCGAGAGTTTTGAACTCCTGGAAGATATACTGCCAGAAGATGAATTTGGTGCTCTCTGGCGAAGGCCCATAATCTGAGAGCTTCGTTGCAAAGCGACAGAGAGCCCGTCCCTCCTTGTTTGTTGACATAAAACATGGCTACCTGATTGTCTGTCTGAACTAGGACAGTCAGGTTGGCAAGGAGGGTATGGAAGACTGTGAGGGCAAGGAAGATTGCTCGCAGTTCCAGAAGATTGATATGAAGGGTGGTCTCTTGGGGAGACCAGATTCCCTGAGTGGAGAGATGTTGAAGATGAGCTCCCCACCCTGTTTGGGAGGCATCTGTTGTGAGGGTTGCTTGGGGCAACGAAGGTTGGAAGGGGGTCCCCAACAACAGATTTTTGGAGGATGTCCACCACTGGAGAGACCAAAACAGACGTTTTGAGGTGAGTACCTGGTCTGAGAGCAGTCCCGATGCTTGAGACCACTGGGTGGCCAATGTCCATTGAGCTGCTCTCATATGGAGACGAGCATTGGGCACTACATGAACCGTGGAGGCCATGTGGCCCAGAAGTTGCAGCATTTCTCTGGCTGACAAGTGACTTCTGGACTGAGCCTGGGAGGCCAAGCTTATTAGCCTTTGGCCTCGGACCAGAGGGAGGTAGGCCCTTGCAGTGGTGGAATCCAGATAAGCCCCTATGAATTCCAGAGACTGAGTAGGGATGAGTTGGGACTTGGGAACGTTTACCACAAGTCCCAGATATTGAAGAATACGCCTTGTGCGGTCCAGAGAAATCTGGGCTTCTGACTGAGATGGAGCTCGGATGAGCCAGTCGTCCAGATATGGGAAGACAAAGATTCCCATGCCTCTGAGAAATGCGGCTACGACTGCCATGCATTTTGTGAAGACTCTTGGAGCAGAGGCCAGACCGAAGGGTAGTACTCTGTACTGGAAATATTTTCCCTGGAACAGAAATCTTAGATACTTTCTGTGGGATGGATGGATGAGTATATGAGTATACGCATCCTTGAGATCTAGAGAACAAAGCCAATCCTGACTCTGAAGGTATGGAAGGAGAAGGCCCAGAGAGAGCATTTTGAATTTCTCCTTGAATAGAAACCTGTTCAATTCTCTCAGATCTAGGATAGGTCTGAAGCCCCCTGTCTTCTTTGTTATGAGAAAGTAAGGGGAGTAGAAACCTAACCCCTGTTGAGGAGGAGGAACCTCCTCTATTGCCCCTTGGGCAAGAAGAGAAGAAACTTCCTGACCTAACAGGGTCAGAAGAGATGGGGGAGAACTGAATTGCCGTACCATGGTATGGGGAGGAAGGCCGGAGAAATGAAGTTTGTAGCCCTCTCGGATAATAGAGAGGGTCCATTGCTCTGATGTGATTTGTTCCCATCTGGGAGCAAAATGAGCTAGCCTTCCAGGAATGGTGAGGGGCTCTGGTTGTTCTAGAGCCAGAAACGGCAAGTTCTCTAGAGGGAAGTCAAAACCCCTGAGGGGGTTGAGCCTGCTGGGGTGTAGCAGACACTGCAGGCTTTGACTTTACCTGCTTAGATTGTTGACGCTTAGCCGCAGGGCGAGGCTGAGCAGATTGCTGGCCAGTATTTGTGGAAAATCTGGTCTTTTTATAGTAAGGCCTTTTAAAAGGCTTCTTTTTAGTAGGGGTGGAAGTAGACTTGGAAAGTCTATCGAGAGTGGCATTTTCTGCATCCATTTGAGCAGCTTTAATCTGCCAGTCTTCCCCAAATAAGTTCTCACCGGTACAGGGCAGATTCCTGAGGCCTTCTACAACCCAGGGTTCTAGGTTAGAAGCCTGGAGCCAAGCGAGACGTCGGGCTGCAATAGCAATTCCCGAAGCTCTGCCTGCAACTTCAAAGGAATCAAAGGCTGCCCTGTTGGAGAACTTGGAGACTTCAGAAAGTTGTGTCACCATAGAAAAGAAGTCCGCCCTTTGATCATCAGGGATAAAGGGGGCAAAAGTTTGTATTTTTAGGGCAAGTTGCCCAAGATACATGCCCATATAAAGGCTATAAGAGTTGATCCTGGCTATAAGCATACTAGCCTGGAACATCTTTCTTCCAAAAGAGTCTAGGTTCTTACATTCTCGCCCTGGAGGGGTAGAGGAATGCCTCTTAGGACTCTTTATTTTCTTCATGGCAGACTTCACCACAATGGAGTGGTGAGGCAGCTGAGTTTTCTGGAACCCAGGCGAAGGAGGGACCCGATACATGGTGTCCAACCTGCGGGAATGGGGAGACAGTGTTAAAGGAGTCTCCCACAAATCCATCAAGTGTTCTTGAAGGATTTCATGGACAGGCAGAGTGACTGCCTCTTTAGGAGCTTTTGAGTATCCTAAAATGTCCAATTTTTTTGATCTGGGTTCTCTTTCAGAAGATGTAGTAATAGAAAGAGCTTTAGCTACATCAATAATGAAATCCTGATAGGATAAATCCTCTGGAGGAGACATCCTCCTCTTTGGAGAAGAGGGCTCCTCAGGAAGAGTAAGCTCAGCAGAGTCATCAGAGGAATTGAATTCATCAGAAGAATCTGAGTCTTCCCTCTGTACTGCTAATGTACGATACGCATACCGATCGGTATCAACATCGGGCGTATCGGGCATGGGATCGGTACCGGGCGAAAGCCGGAATCCGGCATGCGGAACCGATCGACGTTTAGAAGTCGATGGTCTCGGTTCCGGTGTAGATACCGGAACCGGGGTCGGTACCGATGAAATCGGTACCGAGGGCGTCGCAGCCTTAATGAAAGCCAGTACGGCTTGCTGCATGGTCTGGACAGTACTGCCCATAGACGCCACTACTGCCTGGATGTCGGTACCGGTATGGACCGGTACCCCAGAGCAGTCCAACAGGTGATCTGTCGAGGCCGTGCCATCGATGTCAACCTGTGACCCCATGATTGCTTTGGAGGCCGGAACCTCCCGCCGGGGTTTTTTGGCCTGGGCAGAATCCTCGAACTCAGAACTGAGAGCCTCTCGATCTTTAGAAAGAGATTTGCTTTTAGAGGATTTGCCCAGAGAAGTTTTGGTTACCTGAGATCCATCCGGAGAGGAAGACCTGGATGACTGTGATGCTTCTGAAGGAAACAGCACATGGAGCTTGTTAGCCCGGTTCTGCAAACCGCGTTTAGACATCTGGGTGCAGGATGGGCAGTCCGGTATGGAGTGCTCAGGTCCCAAACATTTGAGACACCATTCATGGGTGTCTGTGACAGAAATGACAGCACTGCATTTGGTACATTTTTTGAAACCAGGGACTGGCTTCTCCATGAGGAGAAATTGTGTAGGCCCTAAGGCCTAACACCGAGTACCAAGCAGTGCTGAAGAAAAAATAAAAAAAGTATTTTTTTTTTTTTTTTTTATATATAAAAAGAAAGAAAGAAAGACCGGCGATACCGGTTTCGGTATGGGGAAGGCAGGTACGCGGTCTAAAGAAACAAACAAAAGTAACAAATTCTTCAGCGGTGACAGGAACACGACCTGCTGGCTCCGCGGAAAAAGAAGAACTGAGGAGAGCTGGTCAGGAAGGCGGGAAGGCAGCGCGCATGTGCAGTGGGAGGCCCCAAAAGCTTTTCATTTGAAAAGCTGGGGAGCTTTCCCGCGCAGGCTCCGTCGGTACCGACGTACCCATATGTGATGACTTATTCCTGCTTGTTCCTGGAGATACCAGTGATCCCCACAATATACATTATCCCGAAAATACATAAATCTTTAGAAAAACCTCCTGGTAGACCTATTGTGTCTGCAATAGGTTCTCTTTTGGAACCGCTCTCACAGTTAATTGATGTCATTTTGCGGCCCTTTGTTATGCAAATGGAGTCATATATACGTGATTCCTCCCACGCTATAGAGATTTTCTCCACCTTTAGTGGTCTGGGAGATGACGTGCTTTTGGTCACACTAGACGTGGAATCATTGTACACAAATATCCCACAAGATGGGGCCTTAAAGGTTATTGAGTACTTTTTAACGGTTAGACAAGATCACAAACGTATTCCTACTAGTTTTCTTCTAATACTTGCTGAACTTGCAATGTGTAAAAATTACTTCTGTTTCCGGGATCTTTTTTATCAGCAGATAAAGGGGGTAGCCATGGGGTCCTCCATGGCTCCTGATATTGCCAATCTCTACATGTATCAGTTTGAAAAAGATTTCTTGAGGCAACACCCATTTAAGAATGAGGTACTATTCTGGATCAGGTACATTGATGATATTTTTATCCTGTGGAAGGGCTCGGTTAATTTGCTTTCAGAGTTCAATGGTTGGATTAATAGCCTAGAAAACAATCTCAGGTTCCAGTTCACATATGATCCCTCACGTATTTCATTCCTAGACCTCCTTGTTCAAAAAGATGAAGGCTTGCTCACCACATCATTGTATAGAAAACCTACAGACAAAAACCAATTTCTTCATTACACAAGTTTCCACAATCCCTCTCTTAAGACCAATTTACCTGTGGGGCAATTTCTCCGAGTCAAAAGAGTATGCTCTACTGCACAAGACTTTGAACGGCATGCACAAGATCTGTCCCAGCGCTTTAAGACACGACAATATCCGTCCCGTTGCATTGAAGCTGCCTACACGAGAGCACGAAGAGAGCCGCGTGACAATTTACTTAAAACACGAAAGGTCAACCAACAATCCACACTGGTTTGCCCCCTTTTATATTCTCTACAATCGCGGAGGATAGTACACATTCTCAAAAAAGAATGGCATCTTATCCAGTCGCTCCCTGGTTTTCATGACACCTCTCTCATTGTTGCCCACAAAAGAAATGTTAATCTTAGGAATTTGTTGGTTCCGTCAGCTTTTACCGAACATAAGAGATTATCTAAATTTAAGGGCCAATTTCAGTGTGGCCACTGCTCGGTATGTCTTAATGTTTTGCCCGTAAGGGTTTTTTTTATGCATCCAGATACTCAAAAAAAGTTTCACATTAATGATTTTTCAAATTGCGCAACAGCAAATGTAATATACATGATACAGTGCCCTTGTGGTAAACTTTATGTAGGCAGGACCAACCGTTGCATACGGACACGTATAGTGGAACATAAAAGTTGCGTACGAAGAAAATTAACCGATAAACCCATTGTACAACATTGGCTAGATATGGGACATACTTTGGCTGACATAAAATTCTTTGTTTTGAAAAAAATACAATTGAACTGGAGAGGGGGAGATTTAGTCAAAACTACAGCAAGGTTAGAACAAAAATACATTTTCTTGTTAAATTCCATGGTACCACATGGATTAAACATGGATCAAGACTTATCAGTGTTTTTGTAGTTGGGTTAGGTATGTTTTTGTTTCCCCTTGTGTTTTTTAAAACATTTTTCAATATGCTGGTTTTGACAGATCTTCCAACATCCAATGAATCCGTACCTTAGGTTTTATTTTAACAGTTTTTTATTTAAATATTTTCCCAAATTTTTTTTAAGCATTATTATTATTATTACTCTCAAAATTGGAATTATTGATTATTTATTTATTTATTGGTTTTAAATATGTCTATATTATGTTTTAATAGGTTCTATATTTTAATTTATTTATTTTGGTTCAGTTATTGTCCTTAGGGGTCCTTAATATTATCATTTACAATTTTATTTATATGTCATCCCCCGATTTCATTAAATAAAAAATTCCTTTGGGCAGCACAAATCCTTTAAACAACAAAGAGCCGACAGGTTGAGTTTTAAAAGCATTTTTTCCCGCCAAAAATAGCGCTTTAAAAGAAGCACGCATGTGCAGTTGACTGCAATGCTATAATCAGTGTGAGGTGCCTGGTTTCATGACGGTTACGAGTGGACTTCAGGTTCGGATAACCTATTACATGCGGTATGGTCTTAGGGGCTATAGGGGTGTTTTACATTCGTTAATGTATTATTGCTTTTATTTTGTCCCCTAAAAATAACGTGTATACGAGACTAGTACGCTATTTGTTGCAGCAAACTTTTCAACAGTACTCCTAATATGGTGACTGTCTAGGATTGAATGCCTCGGTTTTTCCCGCCCAAAATGGCGTTTTAAAAGAAGCAGATATGTGTAGTTAACAGCGATATCAGTATTCGGTGTCTGTCTCACGGCGTTTTCCTAGGTGGGACAATTTATCAGATGCGGAATTTTTATAGGTGACAGGGGCAATTCATAATTGTTCAAGTAAGTTTTTTTACTTTTACTGCTTCCCTCAAAACAACGGGTATACGGGGCAAGCACACGTTTTCATTCACATCTACAATTATGCTATCAGTAGATGGCGACTAGTCTCTCACTGTCTTCGGTACACAAGTTTCTTACTTTCACATATATAATTTTCTCTTTATCTTTTCATCCTGTCACGAGAACAATGATTTTACTAGACAGAGCAGGTTTAACAATTTTCTTTGCTAACATATTTGAGCAATGTATGAGAGTATTTGTTTTCACTGCACTCCGCTGTTGTTGTCACGATCCTGTACTCTTTACGGCAGAAGTCAATTTACAATACGTATTTCCATCAATAGTATTCTTAGTGCCAATAATATCACCCTAGGTTAGTCTTTAATAAATAGAGTACAAGGATGACGAACTTTTTCTTATCTCTTCCCCCCCTTTTTTTGAGTGTTACAGTGTTGGCTACTTACCTATGGCAGTTTGTATTTTTTAAAATAACTAGTTTTGGTAAAACCACTAAAACATTTTTTGTTTCAAATTTAGAAAATTAATAACTTCATTATATTAGGACACATTTCACATTTTTTGCCTCACAATCATAAGTCTCTCTAAGGACAGCAGAACACAGAGTTTTGTATCACAGCACCTAATGGGTTGTATACAATCTAGTTAGTTGAATACTGGGCTCTCCCCGTTCTATGATGCTCCTTAGGTTATGATTCCTTTGAAAGATAAATTTTATCTTATATTGTCTTTGCCAATGTTTAAATTATTTATTGATTTTACTTATTTGTTTATTTGTTTAATTATCTATTGATTTTACTTGTTTATTTGTTTAGTTTTTTTCACACACAATCATAATTGCATCGTGCACTAGAGGCCGGTGGGATCCGTGCCTCTGCTCAGCAAAAGGTTTCTCTGACTTTAGCTTGGTGCAGTGGTAGGTTGTATTATTTATTTATTATATATTTTTTTAATGGACATGTTACATTTTATTTTAGTTATATTTAACAATCATTGTTTTTATGTTTATATAATTTCTTATTGTGTAAATTTGTTTTTATGCTTTTTTATAGTATAATTTTATTATATGTGTGTGTATTTTTTATTTATATATTTTTTTATATATAGATATAATTATATACATATATATATATATTTTTTTTAATTTATTTATTTTTTAATATATTTATAAAAAAAAAATTAAAATTATTTAATTTCATTTTAATTCCAATATTTTTAATTTTAATTATTATATTTTATATTTAGTTTTAATTTATTTTGGACATTGGCATTTACAATTTATATAATTTTGTTTTTCAAGTCCTCCTCCTCCTTTTTTCTCCGGTTTTCTCCTTTTTCTTTTGTTTTTGTTTTTGTGGTTATAATCAAGAGGATTTATGAACATATACACACAGTTGACCCATCTATTTTTTTAATTTTTTTATTATTATAATTTACTTTTATTGTTATTACCGTTGTTATTAACACTATTATAGATATTCTTAATGTGACGCAAAATTTTATAGTTTTAGCAAGTGAGTTATCGCATTATGAGTGTTTATTTGTTTTTAATTAATTTTTAATTTTTAATTATTTTTTAATTTATTTATCATTATTTGTTTATTATTAAAGTGTTCTAGTCATATAATTTTTATATTCAGTTTATTTTAACACATTTTTTAATGACTTATCTTAGTTGTTTATTTATTTATTTTAATGTGGTATAACATGATTTGTTGTTTGGTATTCATGTTTACACAACTATTTCTGTTTGCTATTGGTTTCACGTGTATGTATATTTTGTAGTGAGCCTATAACCCCTGAGGAAGTGGTGTACGAAACACGGCCTGTGTTGGGTTTGGCGCACCTTATCCGTGGATCAATAAAGGTCTATTTTGAACCTCCTGCCACGGTTTCTGACTGGTTCCGCGTTTTACATAATCCAGGAAGTGGTCCTTCCCACCTTTTTTCCAGGCCTCCCACCTCCCAAGCAGAAGCCTCGTTACACACCCTGGATTACAAAGCGGCTCTGTCCTTCTACCTTCAGAGGACGCAGCTCTTAGTCTCCTATGACACCAACAGGCTCAGAGTTGAGGTCTCAAAGTATACCCTGTCCACTTGGGTGGCAGACTGCATCCCCTTTACCTATGAGTAGGCTGGATTCTCCCTGGAAAATCATATTACTGTGCATAATGTGCATGCCATGGCAGCCTTGGTGGCCCACCTGCGCTCAGTCCCGCTGCTAGAGATTTGCCAGGTCGCCACCTGGTCTTCAGTCCATACCTTTGCAGTGCATTACTGCTTGGAAGAAAGCTCACAGCACGACAGCACCTTTTCCCTTCGGCCTGTTGTGTCCAGGCTACCGGTAAGGTGATTCCATGGTCAATGTTGGAGCTGTGTCTCTGGACTTCAGGCCTTTCAGTGCTCCTAGCTGCCCTGCATGGTTCGCTTTTTTGGAGTTGTCAGCCTGTAGCTTGTGAGTCCCATATACGAGGACTGACTTCCTGCTTGTTCCCGGCAAAAGTGTAGTTATTCACTTTTAGAAGATGTTCTCTAGGGACAGCAGGAATCAGTCCTCACAACCCTCCCTCCTTCCCATGGAGTTGGGTTTTTATATGCTTTATTAAGCTATGTCATCATACTGAGGTAAGATGGCACTCTTGGGCAGGAAGGTGATTGCGCATGCGTGGTCTAACTCCCAAAGGCTTTCTTTGAAATCTGGAGAGTCAATCCACATGGGCTCTGTAGGTGCTGATGTCACCCATATGTGAGGGCCGATTCTTGCTGTCCCCAGAGAACACCCGTTACAGGTGAGTAACTATGCTTTATCAACAAGCAGGGAGGCACGGGGTCGTCTCTTCTGTGCCAAGAAGCGGTGAGCCTCTGCTCCGTTGCCACTAAGAGCAGGATGCTTCTGCAGGCAGTTTATCTCACGGGCCAGGACAACACCCTGGTGGACCGGCTCAGTTGGATCCTTCAACCGCATGAGTGGCAGCTTGACCCTCTGGTGGTCTGCCTGCTGTTATGCCTCTGGGGGCTCCCTCAGGTGGCCCTCTTCACCAGCCCAGCCAATGCTCATCTGCCCTGCTTTTCTCCAGGGAGCCACATCCCTCTTGGGTGGCGGCAGATGCATTCCTCATCCCGTGGACAGGGGGACCTCCTTTATGCCTTTCCACCAATGCCACTGATCAAGACCCCATTTGAGGTCCAGATCGACAGAGCCACCTTGATACTGGTGGCTCTCCAGTGTCGAGGTGGCTCGGCCTGTCTCAGGCGCACCTGCTCCCTCTGGGGTGCGCCTCAGGCCTGCTGTCGCAGGACGACGATAGCTGTCTCCTGCACCCTCACCTGGGGTCCCTGATTCTGATGCCTGGCTACTAAAAGGGTTGTCTTGGCACACTTCAGTCTGTCAAACAAGGTGGAGGAAGTCCTCTTGGCCTTCTGCAAGGCATCCACCCGCCAGGCCTACGCCTTCAAGTGGTGGGGATTCTCAGTGTGGTGCATGGAGAAGCAGATCAGTCTCTTCTCCTGTTCTGTCCAGCTGGTGCTGCAATACCAGCTTCACCTGTCTCAGGTGGGGTTGAAGTCCAACACCGTTAGAGTACACCTTCGTGCACTATATGTACACCACCATCTGATCGAGGGTAAGCCCCTTTCCACTTAGCCCCTTGTGACTCGCTTCCTGAGGTGCCTACTGCTTTCATGGCCATCTGCTCCCCCCCCCCCCCCCCCCCCCACTGAAGGAGTGGGATCTCAACAGTTCTCTCAATGCTTATAGCATCACCTTTTTAGCCTCTTGGCTCTTGCCACCTTAAGTATCTCACCTGGAAGGTGGTCTTCCTCATGGTGCTCACCTCTGCTTTCAGGGTTAGCAAGCTCCAGGCTCTAATGGCTCATCCACCTTATATGAGGTTCCACAAGAACAGGCTCGTCTTCTACACACAACCCAAGTTTCTGCCCAAGGTGGTGTCTCCGTGCCACCTCAACCAAGAGGAGGTGCTCCCCACCTTTTTCCCGCAGCCTCATATGAACAGGGCAGAGACTGCTCTCCACTAACCGGATTGTAAACGGGCCCTGGCCTACTACCTAGAGCATACCAAGGCACACCATCGCTCCTTGCAGCTTTTCATTTCCTATGACCCAAATCACTGGGGGTAACAGTCTCCAAGCGTACCCTGTTCATTTGGGTGGCAGACTGCATTGCCTTCTCCTATGAGCAGGCCAGTCTCTCGCTGGAGTACCGCATTATGGCGCACAGCATCAGGACCATGGTGGCATCTGTGGCGAACCTGCACTCTGTCCCCTTGCCAGAGATCTGCCGGGTTGCCACCCGGTTCTCAGTCTATACCTTCAAAGCTCATTACTACCCGGAAAGGGAGTCCCACCGGGACAGCGCCTTCAGCCAGGCAGTACTCCGTCATTTGTTTGAAGTGTAAAGCAACTCCTGTCCTCCAGCCCTTCGATGTGTTCAGGCTACCGGAGAACTGGTTACTCGCTTGACACTAGGGGCTGCTCGTGAGTCTTGCTGTTCCTTGACTCCATTGCTGCTTCTCACGGTTCACCTTTTCTGGTTATCTGTGGCAGGGGCGGCCCAAGGGGGGTGCGGGACCATGTGCAGAGACTCGGTGCGGGGCCTCATTTGCACAAGGGAACTCATTTGCATAAATATTTGCATAATGTTACCTTACACTAACTTTTAGTAAACATGCCTCTTAATGAGTGTATGGATAAAGAAAGACTAAAAGATTTCTACATTACTATAATCCAGTGCCAACTGCCAGGCACATTAGGAACTACTACAAACACTGCCCATTTAGAACCCATAGCAAACCCACCGTATCATAACAGCACTACCAGGACTCACAAAGCACCATACCCTACCTATCAAAAGGCTACACTGAAAATATTAAACCAATACATTTCAGAGAATAACAATACATGACCTACTGGGGAAAGAGAACAAGTGGCAATGTCAAATAGGAATTACATAAACAGAATACCTCAGCTCAGTTACACATGCAGAACATAGACCATCACCAAACAAGGAATCACAATTTAGAAACAGGTAGACAATAATTAAACTGGTAACCCCAAAAGCCCAACAACACTGTCGAAATAAAACTATAAATTAATTTTCTCTTGTACTAAACAAAGCGCAGACTTTAATGATGCACATTTCCCAGAGCTGGCATATTTCAGTTAATAAATTCAATAAAGAGATATTTTTCTACCTTTTGTGCATTTTTTTTCAGTTGCAATTGCTCCAGCCACTTTCTTCTGGTTTCTTCGTGTCTTCTGCTAACTCTCCATCGTCTGCTGTCCATTTGTCCTTTCTTCACTCTTCTAGTTTTTTTCCATTCTCTCTCTACATCTGCTTTAACATACTAATCTTTCTCTTTTGCTCTTTCCTCATTCCTATTTCATCCACTCAAATTTTACCCCTCCATCCTCAATCCCCACTTACTCTCCCAATATCCGGCCAATTGTAGATTTGTCTTCCCTCCCACACAAAATAATTTTTTCACTTTCCCAGCTCTATCCCATTCTAATCCTCCCCCAACATCAGCTCCCTTCTAGTTCCAGCCCCACCCAGCATCTGCTCCCTTCTAGTCCCCGCATCAGCCCATTTCCAGTCCTAGCCCCCCATAAGCCCATTTCTAGTCCTATCCTAGCCCCACCATCAGCCCATTTCCAGTCCTAGCTCCCCCATCCGAGTCCCTCCATCAGCTCATTTCCAATCCCAGCCCCCATCAGCCCATTTCTACTCCTTTCCTAGCCCCACCATCAGCCCATGTCAAATCCTAGCTCCCCTCCATTCAGCCCATTTCCAATCCAAGCCCCCCATGAGCCTACTTCCAGTTCTAACCCCTCCATGAGTCCATTTCAATCCAAGCCCCCCAACAGCCCATTTCCAGTCCTATCCTAGCCCTCCATCAGCCCATTTCCTGTCCTAGCCCTCCTCACTCAGCCCATTACCAGTCCTAGCCCCCCCCCATAGCCCATTACCAGTCCTAAGCCCCCCCATAGCCCATTACCATTCCTAACCCCCATCAGCCCATTTCCAGTCGTAGCCTCCCCACAGCCCATTTCAGTCCTAACCCGCCCATTAGCCCATTTCCAGTCCTAGCCCCCCCCATAGCCCATTACCAGTCCTAGCCCCCCCCCCATTTATTTATTTATTTATTTATTTAGCTCGCTGTATTTATATCCCGCTTTTCACCGGGTCAAAGCAGTCAATTGGGGGATATATTTAACACGAGGGGATATGAGACACATATGCTAATACTTACAGGGAACATGGGCAATGGAGGGTTAAGTGGCTTGCCCAAGACCACAAGGAGTGCCTATAGGACTAGAAATCCCAGTTCCTCCGGCCTGAGATTGCTGTCCCCAGGTGGGACTTGAACCCCCGTCCCTCCGGCCTGAAGTACCTTGTCCTAACCACTAGACCACTCCTCCCCATAGCCCATTACCAGTCCTAACCCCCCCCCCCATCAGCACATTTCCAGTCCTAGCCCCCCCCTATAGCCCATTACCAGTCTTAGCCCCCCCCATAGCCCATTACCAGTCCTAACCCCCCTCCCCCATCAGCCCACTTCCAGTATTATTTCCCCCCCCATAGCCCATTAGTAGTCCTAACCCCCCATAGCCCATTACCAGTTCTAACCCCCTCCCCCCATCAGCCCACGTCCAGTCTTAGTCCCCCCCATAGCTCATTAGTAGTCCTAACCCCCCACTTCCCATTACCAGGCCTAACCCCCTCCCCCATCAGCCCAATTCCAGTCTTAGTCCCCTCCCCCATCAGCCCACTTCCAGTCTTAGTCCCCCCCATAGCTCATTAGTAGTCCTAACCCCAGCCCATAGCCCATAGCCCATAGCCCAGTCCTAACCCCCCTCCCCCTACCAGCCCAGATAGATTAAAAAAAAAATACCGGCTGCTGCTGCTGCCGCCGTGGCAGCGGCAGAATCAAACATCCACGCCGCGGGGCCCTGACTGCCCGGCAGAACCTCCCTCAAGCATCAGCTCCCGAACCCCTCCCAAAGCGCTGGCTTTCAGAGCCGCGAGAGTTTCCCTTTCTTCTCGCGGCTCTGTTAATCTCGCTGGGGCTGATGGGATTTCCCATCAGCCCCGGCAGGATTAACAGAGCCACGAGAGGTCAGAGAAGCTCTTGCGGCTTGAAAGCCCAAGCTTTGGGAGGGATTCGGGAGCTGATGCTCGAGGGAGGTTCTGCTAGGCAGTCGGGGCCCCGCGGTGTGGACGTTTGATTCTGCTGCTGCCATGGCGGCAGCAGCAGCAGCCGGTTTTTTTTTTTTTTAATCTACTTGGGCTAATGAATGTTTTTTGCGCGGGGCCCCCTGAAACGCGGGGCCCTGTGCAAAAAACATTCTTGCTCAATGGACGGGCCGGCCCTGATCTGTGGCTTTTACAGGGTTGGGTTTTGTTTTTTTTTCGGTAGACTGTAGTTGGGGAGTCCCATATGTGAGGACTGACTTCCTGCTTGTTCCTGGAGAAAGAGTAGTTACCCCCCCTGTAACAGGTGTTCCCTGGGGACAGCAGGAATCAGTCCTCACAACCCTCCCTTCTCCCCAAGGAGTTACATTTTTTTTTTTTGTTTTGCCTTTTGAGCTATGTCATCATACTGAGGCAAGATGGCACCCTTTCGTGGGAGGGGGACCATGCATGCATGGTACATCTCCCAAAGACTTTCTTTGAAAGATGGGGAGAGGTTGTCGTGCAGGCTCTGTCAGCGCAGACGTCATCCATAGGTGAGGACCGATTCCTGCTGTCCCAAGAGAACACCTGTTATAAGGTGAGTAACTATGCTTTTTCATTGCCTTCTAAAATTGACCCATGATCCTCATGTATAAATAAAGAGCCCTGCATATGAATTCTGGCACCTTTTTTTTGCTTGGAAAAATGCACTGATCCCATCCCTCCAGCACATCTGATAGCACTCCCCTAAACTTTGGAGCCTAGTTATGTTCCTACCTTGTCAGTTCCTTAATCTTGCCCAGCCCATGGCAACATATATTAGATGGAAATATACATAGCAACCAGCATGAAAGTACAATTTGGTCAGTAGAAAAAACAGGAAAGAAAATTAAATATATTTGTGAATAATTAGAAAATCAGTCCACCACAACTAGAGAACTGTAATCCCTCTGTGTGTTTAGTGTTCATGTGTTTTGTGTGTGTGTCTCTGTGTATTTTGCATGTGATATGCATGTGTGCTATGTGTGGGAGAAGGGTAGTTGGGGTGGTAAAGAGTTTCAGAGGATGTGGTTTTGGGAAGTGTGGACATTTATGTGGAGTCAGTTTTGGGTATGGGGTACTTTACAGGGTAGTAGGACCACTGCAGTGGTGAGGTGGGGTTTTTTTTGGGGGGGGGGGCGGAGGGGCAGTTGCATGGGAGATTTTTTGGAGGTGGGTTAGCATGTTGGATGATGAGGCAATTGTGGTATGATAACTTTTGGGAGTGAGGCAGTTTGCAAGGTGGCTGGGCAGATGCAAGGACAGTTGAAAAGGTAGTTGGACAATTGTGTGTAGGGTGATTTTTAAAAGAGAGGGGCAGTTGTGAGAGATATGTTTTGTGGATGGGGTAGTTTGGGAGTCGTTTCTTGGGGTGGGGCAGGTTGCAATGTAGTGGAACTGTTACAGGGGGTAGTTTTGGGGGATAATGCAGTTTGCAGGGTTCTGAGGCAGTTACGGGATGGTATTTTTTGGGGTGAAGCAGTTTGTGGGGGTATACTTCAAACACTTCAAAACACCAACCAATTTATCTACATAGCCCACATATAGATAATCTCAATTTGAAAAAAAACATAACCATAATAGAGTTCAGACTTTAGCATCTGCCCTGTAGAGAGGTTTCTTCTTATGAAATTGTGAGTCCGAGAAACCGTACCTGCATTTATCAGGCATTCACTGAAGTCATGGTAACCACGATAATATCAATTAATTACAGTCACACAATCTTGCCACCCATTTCTCTAAACAAATCTCTCATAGGAACACAGAGCATCCAGCTTCTCATATAAAACTATCAAGCAGGCTATCCAAACACCCACTCAAATTAAATCTATATCTACACGCATATAGCAGAGTCCTCTAATAAAGGCCTTCCCCCTTTCAGTAGGTTCTTGTTACTTAGAGGGAAATTGATAAACTTGCCGAGGTCTTTTCTCCCCTAGTAATTTTTGGTAATCTTTTAGATAATCGATTGCCGTTTCTCCATGTGGGATTGGAACAAATAGGAGTAAAAATAGTGAGGCTCAGTCCTTTTTGTAGCTGTTGAGTGTTGAATGTGGTATATTGTTAATCTTTGACAGAGAGCTTTTTGTGTGTGGTTATATCCTGAAAGCAGCCAGATTTCATGCTGCTTATCCCCAGGACTACCTTAATTACCACTACTATTAAACATTTACAAAGCACTACAAGGCACACTCAACGCTGTATAAACACAGACCGAGACTGTAAGCTCTGACGAGTAGGGACTATCTACTCAAGACAGACAAGACAAAAGAGAAGAATAAGGATAGAATGGGAAAGGGTAAGGAGACAGAAGGGATCAGGATCCAAAAGCAGCCTCAAAGAGGTGAACATAAATTTGAAAAGTGGCAGAGATTAAGCCTAATGTACAGGCTCAGGAAGTTTGTTCCAGGCATAAGAAGCAGCAAGGTGAAAGGACCAAAGTCTGGAGTTAGTAGTGGAAGAAAAGGGCAAAGAGAGGAACAAGCCAGTAGAAGAGTGGAGTTCACGTGGAGGGGTGTAAGGGGAGAGGGAAGGAGAGGAGAGATAGTGAGGAGCAGTAGAATGAATGCATTTAAAAGGTCAGAAGGAGGAGCTTGAATCGGATACAGAAAAACGGAAGGGAAACCAATGAAGTGACTTGAGAAGAGGAGCTGTGTGAGTATATCGACTTTTCCTTCAGGAAGTCGTCCAGACCACTTTTAAACCCAGCTACTCTAACTTCTTTTACCACATTTTCTGGCAACAAGTTTCAAAGCTTAGTTATGTGTTAAGAGAAAGAAATATGTTCTCCTGTTTTAAATGTACTACTTTGTAACGTCATGGCTTGTCCCCTAGTCTTTGTATTTTTTGTTTGTTTTTTGAAAGGGTAGACAGTCCATTAATGTTTACCCATTCCACTTTGTTCAGGATTATCATATCAGCCAGCTCTTCTCCAGGCTTAAGAATTCTAACCTCTTTAGCCTTTTCTCATAGGAGAGTCGCTCAATCCCTGTATCGTTTTGGTCACCCTTCTCTGACCTTCTCAAATTCTTCTGTGTCTTCTTTGAGATGTGGCAACCACAATTCCAAATAATATTCAAAGTGTGGTCGCAGCATGGAGCACTATAGAGGCAATACAATATTATCCGTTTTATTCTCCATTCCTTTCCTAATAGTCTGTTGACTTTTTTGGCTCCCTCTACACACTGAACAGAAGATTTCAATGTGTTGTCCATGATGATGCCTAGATCACCTTCCTGGGGACAATCCTACGGTGGAATCTAGCATCCTGTAGCTATAATTTGGGTTGTTCTTCCCTATCTGCATCACTTTGCAGTTGTCCACATTAAAATATCATCTGCATTTGGATGTCGAGTATCACAAGGTCCTAATGCAATTTCTCACAATCCGCATGAGATTTAACAACTTTAAATAATTTGGTGTCATCTGCACTTGCTCACTGTTCCTATGTCCAGATTATGTATAAATATGTTAAAAAGCACCGGTCATAGTACAGATCCCTGGGGTGCTCTATTATTCACCGTCCTCCACTGAGAAAATTGGCCACTTAACTCTAACCCCTTTTTTACTCTCTTTTAACCAGTTCCTTATTCATAACAGGACAGACTTGTGAAGATAAAAGATAGAAGGCATTCATGAGGTACTTTGTCAAAGGCTTTATGAAAATCCAGATATAGTATATAAACTTCATCTTTATCTATATAGCTCAAACAAATCAAGCACCCAACACATCCCTCACACAACTAAGTTTTATCCTCACTGCATGTACAACACACACACTTTACCTGATTGCTTGCTGTGATACCACCTTGATTATTAAGATAAGGCGGTTTAGAAATACTGTTAAATAAATAAAATAAATAAATAAATCTGCATGTTTATTCATGCCTTCAAAAAGAACTGTAGCAGATTGGTTGGAGAAGACTTCACTTGGCCAAATCCATGTTAATTAATCCATGTCTACCAGGGTTTGATTCCCACAAGTACTCCTTGTTTCCTTGGGCAAGTCACTTAACTGTCCATTGCCTTAGAAGAAAGACGTGACAATCTGCTTCTGGTCACACTGCCAAGAAACCCCAGAAGGTGTCGAGTAGCCATTTATCAGAAGTGACTCAACGGCACACATTGCATTTTTACCTGTGTGTCAGCAATTTTGTTCTTATAGTTTCTACTATTTTGCCTGGCACTGATATCAGGCTCACTGGTTTATAAATTTCCTAGATCACCCCAGAATCCTTTTTTAAAACTGGTATTACATTGGCCACCCTCAAATCTTTAGGTACCATAAATGAAAGATCATAGATTACTAATAGCATGTCTGCAATTTCATTTTTTAGTTCTTTCAGCACTCTGGGATATATACCATCCAGTTTAGGTGATTTGTTGCTGTTTTGTTTGTCAGTTTGACCCATTATATCTTCTCTATTCACTGAGATCTGGAGTACCTCCAAAATCAGCACCATTAAATACCATTTATGTTATGGGTAGTTCCCTTACATCTTCCTCAATAAGGACCGAAGCAAAGAATTCATTTAGTCTCTCCATTATGGCCTTTTTCTCCCTTAGTACCCTTTTACCTCATGATCATCTAATGAAGGAAGGAAGTTTAGAGAATAGAAATGAGGAAAGGAAGCAGGGTGTATGTCTGAAGGAGAAACAGGTGATCAGTGCGAGCGAGAGAGAGAGGCACAAAATGTGTCTGTGTGTGTTAGGAGCAGGGGAGGGATGTGTATTAGCAAGAAAGAAGTAAGATGTATGAGGAAGAGGAATGTATGTGTGGGAGAAGGAAGAAAGGAGTGAAAGGAAAAATGAGGTAAATACCCTGAAGCAGGATAAAGAAAAACTGAAAAAAAAATAAAATAAGTAGTATCAATTTGAAAAAAAGAACCCAGATGGATAACTAAAATTTATCAAACAGAAGAAAGTCCAACATGGAAGCAGACTGGACGCCCGCAGAAACACCAATCAGCACACAGGTGCAAGTCATCAGATAATTATTCAAAATCTTTATTCAGGGATACAGTACAGTCACATCCGACATGGCCGTGTTTCGACATCTGCCTTCCTCAGGGGTGTAGTGGCACTACAGCAAACAGTTGTGCAGATTAAAACATACATATATAAATAAATAAATATGAAATCACATAAGATATAACATAATAAAACTAATACACACACTGAATCAAATAAGTTCAAATTAAAACAAAATCTAAAAACATGGGAAGCCATTCACAAATAATGTGTAAAAAACATAGCATAATATAAAAGTGATAATGGCCACAAATAAAACAGAATCAGTATAACCATGTATAAATTATAACTTTAACAAAGAAATGAACCCATTGCTCCCAAAGCAGGTAAAGTGTATAGCAGAATCATTTTGCGATGCATAGGACGGGCAAAACTAAAACAGAATTCATGCCGTAGAGTGAAAAATGGAGGATAAAATAAATGGCACATTACCCATTACTGCAGCTCTATGATTATTTTTATACAACTCAATTTCCTAAGATACACTGTAAATGGAGACAAGTGTTCTGAACGGAGTATCGCATTGATGTTGAAAATCAAACTGTCTTGTAAGACCATTCTAGAGGGGGAGGAACCATTACCACTATATGCATAAGGTTATCAAAATACAACGGACCCTCTCACATATGCCGGAGGATAAAGCAAATAAAATAAATCACTAAAATTAGCGAAAAAATGAATGAAACACAGCAACATAGTATATGATGGCAGATAAAGATCAGCATGGGCCATCTAGTCTACACAGCAAGGTGACAAAAGTAGGTGCTGGTCACCCCTCCCCGTGCCTTTGTTTAGGGGTGTACCCACCACTCCGTGCAAGTCACTTTTACTTGCTGAGATATCAGAGACAGTTATGTTTATTTTGATTTAATCCTGTTTCTATAAAAAGGGATCTACTGTGTCTGTCCCATGCCATTTTGAATTCTGTCACTGTATTTGCGCCCACCACTTCCATTGGGAAGGCATTCCAAGCATCCACCACCTTTTCAGTGAAAAAGTATTGCCCGACATTGCCTTTCAGTTTACCCTCTTGCAGCTTCATGTTATGCCCTATAGTATTACAGCTTCCCAGTTTTTGAAAAAGATTTGTTTATTCATTGAAACTCCTTAAGTATTTAGAGGTCTGTATCACATCGCCCCTGACCCGTCTCTTCCCTAGGATATACATATTTAGGTTTTGGAGTCTCTTTTCATACGTCTTCTGATGCAGGATCCAAATCATTTTGGTTGCCTTCCTCTGAACAGTCTTTTTATATCCTTTGTGAGGTATGGTCTCCAAAACTGAACACAATATTTCAAGTGAGGCCTCACTAGCAACTTGTACAGTGGCATTAGTACCTCCTCCTTTCTGCTGGTAATTCCCGTCTGTATGAATCCAGCATCCTTTTGGCTTTGGCCACTGTCTTGTCACACTGTTTCGCCACTTTGAGATCCTCAGAAACAATCACTCCATGGTCCTTCTCCTGGTCCATGAACACCAACCTATTGCCCCCTATCTCATATAATTCCCTTAGATTTCTGCATCCCAAGTGCATGACACTGCACCTCTTAACATTAAATCTTAACTGCCAAGCATTATACCATTCTTCCAGCTTTTGCAGATCATTCCTCACATTATCCACTCCCTCAAGGGAGTCCACTCTGTTGCAAAATTTTGTGTCATCTGCAAAAAGACAGATTTTTCCATTCAGTCCTTCAGCAATATCACTCACAAATACATTGAGCAGTACCTGCCCCAGAACCAATCTCTGGGGCATGCCGCTAATCACCTTCCTTTCATCCACATGAGTGCCATTTACCATCACCTTCTGTCTGTCTGTCAATCAAATTCTGATCCAGTTTATTGATAAGCCTCCTATGAGAAACAGTATCAAAGACTTTGCTGAAATCTAGGTAGATCACATCCATCGCATGCCCTCGATCTAGTTCTCTGGTCACCAAGGCAAAGAACTCAATCAGATTTGTTTGGCATATTTGCCTCGGATCATGCAAACTACTGGTTTCGAGAAAGTCCACTAGTCTGTCTTTCAGGAGCGCCTCCATTACTTTTACTGCCACAAAGATAAGGCTTACTGGCCTGCAGTTTGTCACTTCTTCCCTATTACTACTTTTGTGAAGAGGTACCACATCGGCCCTTTTCCAGTCCTGTGGAACTTCTCCTGTCTCCAAGGATCTATTAAAAACATCCTTTAAAGGCTCTGCAAGAACCTTTCTGAGCGCTTTCAGTAGCCTTGGATGTATCCAGTCCTGTGGCTTTGTCCACTTTTAGTTTTGCCAGCTGTTCAAACTCATCATCTCCTGTGAATGGTGTAGTATCTACTCCATTTCCATTTGTATGTTTGTCAATCACAGGTGGTCCTTCTCCAGGATTTTCTTTAGTAAAAACAGAACAGAAGCATTTGTTTAACATTTTTGTTTTTTTCAATGTCACTTTCTACAAATCCGTTCTCAGCACTTTTGAGTCTTGTAATTTCACCTCTTATCTTCCTCTTCTCCCAAATATAACTGAAAAAAGTCATATCACCACGCTTTAGATCTTTAGCCATCTTTTCTTCTGCCTTTGATTTTGCTATTCTTATTCCTCTTTTTGTCTCTTTTAGCTTTATCCTGTATTCTTTTCTATGTTCCTCTGTTTGCGAATGTCTGAATTTTTTGAAAGTTGTGGTTTTTGCCTTTATTTGTGCAGCCACTCCTTTAGAAAACCAAATAGGTTTCCTTTTCCTATTGTTTTTATTTACTTTCCTTACATATGTATCTATTAGAAACATAGAAACATAGAAACATGACGACAGAAAAAGACCACATGGCCTATCTAGTCTGTCCTTCCATAACAACTACAACAGTCCACCTTTTGCCTTTAGAGATCCTCTGTGTTGGTCCCATGCTTTCTTGAATTCAGTTACTGTCCTCATCTCTACCACCTCCACTGGGAGACTATTCCATGGATCCACTACTCTTTCCGTAAAGAAATATTTCCGCATATCACTCCTGAATCTATCTCCCTTCACCCTCATCCCATGTCCCCTCGTAGCAGAACTTGCTTTCAATTGAAAGAGGCTCTCTCCCTGAACATTTATGCCACGGAGGTATTTAAACATCTCAATCATATCACCTCTATCCCGCCTTTCCTCTAAGGTGTACATATTAAGATCCTTAAGTCTGTCCTCATATGCTTTATAATGAAGCCCATTAATCATTTTGGTAGCAACCCTCTGCACCGACTCCATCCTGTTCACATCCTTTTGAAGGTGCGGTCTCCAGAATTGCACACCATACTCCAAATGAGGTCGCACCAAAGACTTATACAGAGGCATTATCACCTCCTTTTTTCTGCTAGCCATTCCTCTCCGTATGCACCCAAGCATCCTTCTAGCTTTTGCTGTCGCCTTTTCCACCTGTTTAGCTACTTTAAGATCATCAGACACAACCACGCCTAGGTCCCGCTCTTCTTTAGTGGACAAAAGTACTTCACCTCCTAAACTGTATTGCTCCCTTGGATTGCTGCAGCCCAAATGCATGACCTTACATTTTTTAACATTAAATCCCAGCTGCCAAATTCTAGACCATTCTTCAAGCTTAGCTAGATCCCTCCTCATGTTATCTACCCCTTCCTGGGTGTCTACTCTATTGCAGATTTTGGTATCATCCGCAAAGAGGCAAACCTTACCCGACAGCCCCTCCGCTATATCACTAACAAAGATGTTAAAAAGAATCGGACCAAGGACAGATCCCTGGGGCACACCACTGGTAACATCCTTCTCCTCAGAGTGAGCTCCATTTACTTGTACTCTTTGTCGCCTCCCACCCAACCAATTTCTAACCCAAGCAGTAACTTTAGGGTCCATCCCTAGGGTGCTCAGTTTGTTTATAAGTCGCCTTTGAGGAACAGTGTCAAAGGCTTTACGGAAATCTAAATACACCACATCTAGAGCTCTCCCTCGGTCCAACTCCCTGGTCACCCAGTCAAAAAAATCAATCAGATTTGTCTGACAAGACCTGCCTCTGGTGAATCCATGCTGCCTCGGATCCTGTAATCCGCTGGACTCCAGAAACCTCACTATTTTCTCTTTCAGCAGCGTTTCCAATAATTTACTCACCACCGAAGTTAAACTAACCGGCCTGTAGTTTTCAACCACATCCTTACTTCCGCTTTTGTGTAAAGGCACCACATGAGCCTCTCTCCAGTCCTTTGGCACCACTCCTGACTCCAACGAGGCATTGAAAAGGTCAGTCAGTGGAGCTGCTAGAACGTCCCCAAGTTCCCTCAGTATTCTAGGGTGTATCCCATCCGGTCCCATCGCTTTGTCTACTTTAAGTTGAGCTAGTTTCTCACGAACACAGTCTACTGAAAATAGTTCAAGATGTCCCTCGCTTCTTTTCTTATTTGTGGGTGTTTTCTGAGGTCCTGCTCCTGGTTCTTCATCTGTGAACACAGAACAAAAATATTTGTTAAGCAATTCCGCTTTATCCTTATCAGCTTCTACATATTCCCCCCCCCTGCACCCTTGAGTCTGACAATACCACTTTTGCTCTTCCTCTTCTCACTAATATATCTGAAAAATGTCTTATCCCCCCATTTTATTGCATTGGCTATTTCCTCCTCCTTTTGAATCTTTGCCTTCTTGACTACTTTGCTAGTTTCTCTAAGTTTTTCCAAATACAGATGCTTGTCTTCTGCTCTCTGTGATCTCTTGTATTTCATGAAGGCCTCCCTCTTTTTCTTCACTTTTTCAGCTACTTCCTTCGAAAACCATAGCGGTCTCCTGTTCCTTTTGCCTTTATTTACCATTTTAACAAAAAGGTTGGTTGCCCTTAAAATACCCCCTTTCAGTTTTGCCCACTGTTTTTCTACATCCCCCAGCTGTTCCCATCCCACTAACGACTCCCTGAGGTATTGGCCCATCTTCGCAAAGTTAGTCTTCCTAAAGTCTAAGATCCTCACCTTGGAATGGATTCTAACAGCCCTAGTCCTAATACTGAACCACACCATCTGGTGATCACTGGATGCAAAATGATCTCCCACTACAACATCAGAAACACTTTCACCATTGGTAAGCACCAAGTCCAGTATGGCCCCTTCACGTGTGGGGTCTGTTACCAATTGCCTGAATAGTTCTCCCTGTAGAGAATCCAGGATCTCCTTACTTCTAGATGATACTGCAGCAGGAATGTGCCAATCAACATCTGGCATATTGAAATCTCCTATCAGTAGCACTTCCCCTTTCTTAGCAATGCTGCGTATGTCTTCAATTAACTCTCTGTCCACCTCTTCCTCTTGTGAGGGAGGTCTGTATATCACTCCAATGCAAATAGATTTCTCTTTCCCTCTTTCTAGTTTAACCCACAATGCCTCCTCTCTCCCTTTTAAGCTCTGTAATTCCAAAGCTTTAATAGTAGTTTTTACATATAGTGCCACTCCTCCTCCTCTTCTTCCTACCCTGTCCTTCCTGAATAAAGTATAGCCAGGTATAGTTACATCCCAGTCATTGTTTTCTGTGAACCATGTTTCTGTAACTGCCACTAAATCCAAGTCAGCCACTCCCACCAAAGCTTCAACCTCAGGGATCTTATTTCCCATGCTACGGGCATTAATACACACTGCCCCTTTCATTGCCTCCTTTAGTTTAGCCCACTGCAATTCCACTTCCTTTACCTCCTCCCACCCTGCCAACTCCTCCTTCAGGCACTTGGCCATCTTCCTGAAGTCAGAGTTTTTGAAGTCTAGGACTTTAAGCTTGCTGTGAGGGAACTCTGCCTTGGCTTTTATCTCAAACCACACCGTGTAATGATCGCTGCTGCTCACATGGGCACCCACTCGGACATTCAACACACTTTCTCCGTTGGCAAGTATTAAATCCAGCATCAAACTTTCCCTGGTTGGTTCTATCACAATTTGTTAAGCAATGTATCTTGGAAGGCATCCATCATTTTTTTTACTTCTTTCCAGATTTGCAGAAGGAATACTCCAGTCTACATCGGGTAGATTAAAGTCACCCAATAGGTGTACCTACTCTTGGCATCGTACTGGGCAGACTAGATGGACCATACTGGTCTCTATCTGCCGTCATTTACTATGTTACTATGTATGTTACTATGGTCACTTACCCTTCATGGCTATCTTTGCAATATCAATAATCAATTCCCTATCCATTTCTTCGGTTTGAATTGCAGGCCTGTACACTGCACCAGTATGAATGATAGTGCCATCTCCTCTTTCCAACACAATCCACAGCGCTGCTTCTTTTCCCCCCATGTCCCCTGCATTTCAGCAGCTTTAATATTGCTTTTCACATATAGGGCTCCTCCTCCTCCTTTTCTGCCTTCTCTATCTCTGCTAAATAAATTATAGCCAGCTATGGCTATATCCCATTCATGTGACTCGTTAAACCATGTTTCTGCAATGGCCAGCGTCCAAGTCCTTTTCCACCATTAGGGCTTCCAGGTTAAGAACTTTGTTGGCTAGGCTTCAAACATTTGTTCTCATTGCTTTCCAGCATTTATTGACTGGCTTGCCTGTATTTTGCATGGATTTTGTTTTACATGCCTCTTCTCACTTGCCATTGATGTGTATTTAAAAGTGTGGCTGTTTCCAATGTTATTATGCTTTTGCTGGGAGTGACGTCCTGAACTTGTCCATCACCCCCTTTCCCTAGTTTAAATTCCTGGCCACATACTGTCTGTATTTTTCACTTAGGATCCTTCTCCCTGTGACAGAGATATAGTCCATCAGCACAGTACAGTCTCTTGTTGATCCATCTGTTTCCCCAGTTGCCTGTATCTCTAAATCCTTCTTGTTTTCACCAGATTTGGAGCCATGTATTAAAGTTGTTTATGCGATGCAGCCTTTCTGCCCCCTTACCAAGAACAGGTAGAACTTCTGAGAATGTTACAGTGTTAACAATGGGCTTGAGTTTCTCTTCCAGAGTCTGGAAGTCCCTTTGAACTGCAGAGGCACTGTTTCTAGCCATGTTATTTGTACCCTAGTGGATGACAATATCAGTTTTGGAGTGCTCACTTTCTGCACTAACTATACCAACAATTTGGTTCATATTCCTGCTGGCTGAAGAGCCTGGGAAGCATTTGACCATCTTCTCTCCTTTGAACTGTGTTCCCAAGTTGGTGCCTCTGATGATGGAATCTCCAAGTAGTCGTCATTTTCTGTTTTGTGATGTTTTTCTTCATATTTGGTGCATTATCAGTAGATTGGGCATTGACTTTCTTATTTAAGGGCACTTCAGTTTCCACGGATTGGACATCCTCATTATCAAAGGCAGAAAAGGCATTATGCAGGGATCTCTCTTGATGTAGAGGGTGTCTCCATATTACAGGTTGCAACCTGCCAGAGCCTCCTTTGATCCATTTGTTCCTGGGCTGATTTTTTTGTGGGAGCAGTGGTGGATTTTATTCAATTTGTACCCTAGGTGTGTTTAATTGCAGCTGATTCTTCCCTCAGTAGAGTAAATTCTTTATGCATATCAGATAACTTGAGGCATTTAGGGCAAGCCCTTAGGTTCCAAATGATTCTGCTTAGATGAAAGCACCACAGTTATTGCAGTGAATACACGACATGCTGATTAAGACTGTTATAAAGCAGTCCTAGAAGAAGGAGAAAAGGCGGGCGTAGCACCTAATTAAAAGACAAATGTCAATGTATATGATGACTATATAGGCAATGCAACCCTGGGACGGGTGGGTGAGGGGTAAGGTGGGTGGTTGGAAGTTAAGTGTCCCTGGCCAGTAGACCTTATATTAACTAAGGGCACATTCAGATATCTGATTTAAAGGCTATGCAAGGAATGTAGGTAATCTAAATATTCCTGAACTTACAACCAAAAGTTAGGCTGTTTGCCACTAGACTGTAGATCAAGATGGCTGTGAACAGATAGAAATGGGATGGAGACAAAGACAGGAAAAGCAAGGTCTCTTTTTGTGGGTTGCTTTTTTTTCTTTTTGGTGTTTGTCCCACTCCCCCAGTACAGTTACCCTACACACCACAGTGCCTAAGAGAATAAAACAGGTAATAAATTGTCAAGGAAAATTTATATTAAAAAAACAGGCAATTGTAAAGTCTGAAAGCTTAGCTTTGTGTAGAGTATCTTGGAGCTGACGGGGTCCAACAGTGGCAGTGACAGCAAAAGGCAAGCCACACACAAGCTAGCACAAATAAAACATTGACCAGGACACCCTCTAGAAACTGAAACGACAAACTGCTCTGAACAACGAACCATAACCGTCGCGACCAGAAAAAGACAGAGTCACAATCCAAGCTCCAGACAAAAAGCACTGACATTCAACAGCTACCAATGGTAAACCGAAGAAATGCTTGCCATTTACCCTCTGCTCTACTTGCTACTAGCTCTGCTGTTAGCTACCACAGCACACAGTACTCCAACCAACACAGCACCCTCACTATGGCTCACATACCAGCTATCCAACAAAGCAAACACACATATCTCAAAAACCACTCACTGAACTGCAAGACGACTAATTCACAAAAACTCCACACCACAAACCACCTCAAAAACACTCATCACGCCCATCCACTCCTTACAATGCACTCTAACAAACACCTGATCCATCTGAAACAAAACCCAAATCATCAAAGACCTCTTGAAATCAAAAAACCTGGGCATACTCTATTACCGAAACATGGATCACAGAAATGGACAACATACTCCTAAATAGGCTCACACCAAACGGATAGAACATATTCCAGTGTCCAAGAACCCAACAACGAGGAGGTGGAGTGATGGTAATAGCCATGAAAAACAAACCTCCAGCTTCAGGAAAATAACAGCACCAACAAATCTGACTCCATCATCGTTTCCAACATAACCACCACAAACTGCCTCATAGGTCACTCGCGATGGATGTTGGTGTCTATCAGCAATACTGGACACAGTTAGAACAGCAGCAAGAACAAGAATTAAATAGTTCTAGGAGACTTCAACCTCTCCTCACTACACCAGAACCATGCACACCCCTTCCTTCAATGGACAGCAATGGATCTAACAACAACTAATAAACGTTCCCACGCACACAAAAGAAAACACACTGGACTTAATCTTCTTCAATAGCCAAAAAGACTGACCAAACATCCCCCACTCTATAAAAATAATCCCAGTACCATAGTTGGACCACAAACTCATCGAATTCTCATTCCCACAAGGCCCCAACAGCACAAGTCCCGATCTGCCACCATCAACCAGACGAAGATTCAACCATTTGATAAAGATAGCTTTATCAAAGAAACCATTGAACAACCGCCAACAGACTCCACTGACCCTAAAGTTCTCAGAGAATTGGAACACCACCATCCGAAAAGCAGCACTCACCCCCAACACCCCAACAACCATGACAACAATGCACACAAATCAACCCAAGACAGACTGGTATATGCCAACCCTCTGACACCTAAAGAGAACTCCACAGACATGAAAGAAAATGGCAAAAAACAAAGCAAGAAAGAGACAAAGCACAGTATCTACAGCTGATGAAGGAATACCATATTGAAACGGACAAAGTAAAGCGAGAACACCATATCAAACTACTAAAAATCACAATCAACCAAGAAAACTTTCTCCATCGTGAAATAGCTAACAAAAACTCCAGCCACCGAAAACCATGAAATCAAGATCACCCACCAACAACTTGCCCAACATTACAAACTACAGCCACAACCAAAAAGCAACACTCCACCCAATACTATGGACAAACACTCAGACACCTGGAGCCCTGTCATAATCATGGATAATCACAGACACCTGGAACGCATTCTACTAAATCAACGAAAGATAAATAGAGAACACCATAACAACCCTAAACACAACCACCTCCCCCCTGGATCCCTGCCCCACATCATGGATAAAGGCAACCAAAAAATAACTCAGTGGAATAATCACCAAATTCACACAAGAGATACTTCAACAAGGAATCATGCCCACAAGCCTAAAAACCTCCTCCATTCGTCCTACGCTGAAAAAAACTCCTCTAGAAACATCAGACCCAGCATCATATAGGCCCATTGCAAGCCTACCCTTTGCAGCAAAAGTCATAGAGAAAATGGTGCAGCACCAGCTACAAGAACACATTGACAGTCACATTCTCCTAGATCCCCAGCAGCACGACTTCCAACCACAAGAGAGTGGAAACATTATTAGCTACACTAATAAACACGCTCACCCAATGAATACAACAGACCAACCAAGGCTTCCTGTTAATCTTCCTAGACATTTCATCAGCCTTCGACACTGTCAATCATCAAATATTACTACAACACCTTCATAAAACTGGAATACAGGGAACTGTTCATAAATGGATCACATCCTACCTCTCCAGTAATTATCAGCAGATAAGAATTGGAAACAAACCCATACAAGCAAACCCAAGGTGTCCCGCAAGGATCCACTCTCTCTGCTATGCTCTTCAACCTATACCTGTGACCCTTCTGCTCAATCATAAGAACATACAAACTGAATCTACACATTTATGCCGATGACATTATGATTTATGGACCAATAGACACACACCAACCAGAAATAACAGCCCACCAAGAGTGCTTCAACGAAGTAACAAAATGGCTAATGGAAAACAACCTATAAATAAATTATAACAAGACAGGCCCTCTACGTACCAAAGGACACTGTATTAGCCCAACCACCCATGATAACAATGAACATCACCACAATTAAAACCAAAATTGAAGTGAAATACCTAGGAATCATCATCGACCAACACCTAACCTTCAAAATGCACATAAATAAAACCGCACAAACAATTTACTTCAAGACAAAGACACTCCAGCGCCTCCGAGCACTCCTTGAACCAGAAGATTTCCATACAGTATTCCAGGCATCAATAATACCCCATCTGAACTACTGCAATGCCATCTACTAAGGACTGTTGCACTCCACACTCCTACCTCTTCAGACAGCCTTCCACTCAACAGCAAGAGTCATACAAGCAGCCAGAAGAAAAGAACACATCACCCCAATACTCAAACAGCTTCACTGGCTCTCCCTGCAGAGCCACATAACATTCAAAATCATCATGCTCACCCACAAAGCAATTCATTCAGACTCTCCCTCCCCACACACACACCTGCGATCACTCATACAGCCCTCACAACCACACAAAGTTAGATGGGCCTTGACAATAAATACCTTCAGCATCCCACACATTGGAGCCAAATCAAATCAACAGGCATGCAAAGGTGTCTTCCAACTCTACACACCTTCCATATGGAACAGACTCCCGGATCAGCTCAGGAACATCACAAGACCTCAAGACGTTCCGCAAAAAGTTAAAAATGCATCTCTTTACTAAATACTTCCACACCAATGAATAACCCCCCACCAGAATAACAATAAACACCCATCCTGCACTAATTGTATATATAAAGAAACCTGTATATAGTTAAAAGCCAACATTCTTCGATTGCATGCGTTACACAGTTTAATATCAATGTTTCATTGTAAGTTGCATTTCTAGTTCTATGTAAACTGCCTTGACCTGGAAAAAGGTGGTATATAAATACAACTAAATAAATAAATAAACAAATAAATTGGAGAGGTGGATACTTTAGCAGTCTTACTACATATGGAATGACGTTATATTTTTATGCTCAAAACCATGTCTCCAAGCAGACTCAATCAAGGAACAGATCAGTCTGTGTTCCAGTAAAGCTATTCCAGAATGTTTTTTTTTCTCTTTTGGTTTTATTTACTTTTACTTTTTTATTAAACTGTTTTTTCTTTAGAAGGGGTATACCGATTGAGGTTAATTTTATCATGCTACTTTTTATCTTGGGGGGGAGGGGGTTAAGATTTTTACACCCTCCCATCCTATCTTTTAATTATTTAATGTTTGATTTGTTTATTTAATTATAATCTATTGCTCAATTTGTTACTGTATTTTTAATTTTATTTTTACCTTTTTCATCTTTGTTATGGTAGAATTCTGTAGATTATAAAATCAAACATACAGGGACACTGTTTGAATCATTTTTAATGTCCAGCTAGTTTTTTGAGGAAGTACACTTAATTTTATTGTATTTTTCTGTTTAACCTTGTGTCGTGGCTCCCCATTTAAAAATGGTTCTGTTCCCCCTCCTCCCTGCATTTCTTTATCTGGGGAGGGTTTGTGAGGACTGATAGAATCAAAAGCTAAAAACAGGATAAACCAGTGAAACAAAGCTAAGTTTCCCTTTTCATCCCTCCCATATTGTCATATGATAAAATTGTAGTGATCACAGCGATGTCTGAATGTCATGTTATACGTCTACACAACAGAGAGTCCACACTGTTCTCAATCTATCTGGTTCTGCAATGGCTCCTTCCTTGATCTGCGATTTCAATAAGGTTGGTAATTTTAATCAGAGGTGGTTTCTCCTGGGACATGTGCCCATGAGGGAAGGGTTAGGACGGCTGTTATAGCTGGCGATTTGATCATTAGCATGTAGATAGCTGGGTGGCTGGTGGACATGAGCATTGCCTGGTAACATGCCTGTCTAGTGCGAAGAGAGCTGACCTCAAGCACCACCTAGACATGGTTTTGTTAGGGTTCTTTTCTTCCCCAGTTATCAGTTGCCCTCCCTCTGGACCCCTACCCCAGGTTCCCACTACTCAGGTACCTGGGGAATAAGCACATACACAGAGTAAAGCGTGCAAGGTGTTTATTCCAATGAGACAAAGGAAGTTCCTTTCTTATATACTGTGAAACAAACAGTATGAGCATTGCACAATGAGTCATACATCCTATCTGTTGGTCCAGCAATATCATACAGGGCACGACCCCAGCCCTGACATGCATCTTGTCACATACACATTCTTTGCATTGTCACAACAAGCCTGCTGCCTAACACATGCTTATCCCTTACAATCCCCCCTTGTGGCGCTATGTGCGCCACATAGGGAAACAAAACTTCTTAGCCGTGGCTTGAAAGAGAGAGAAAAGCTTACATACAAAATATAGCAAATTAAGACAGAGGACAGCATGCTATAAGGACTGTACTAAAGGGGGAAATATGGCAAGGGTAAAGTAGATCGCGAATCAGAAAGAATATTTTTCAATATCAACTAGGTGTGAAGTATGGGCGGATTATTATTGCCATTATTGTGATGGGTCGAGGAAGATGGGTCACGGGAATAGTAATAAGGAAAAACACTCTGTGACCGGGACCGGGGGGGGGGGGAGGGAGGGGGCAGCGGCATAGAGAGCAGGCAAGAGACAAAGAGCAGCAGGTAATGAGAGCTATGAGTAAAAGGCTAACAGCAAAGGTAAGTAATCTGCGTAACACAGAGCCTAAACCGGAAAACCAAGAAGTGAAAGAGGACCACCAATCAGTGGAAGGGGCTGTAATTTGGGATGCGAGATTACGCAGGTCCTGAATAGAGCATTCAGTGGGGATGCTAATCATCCGTAAGATTAAAACAACACATGCCCTCAAAATCCTCGTAGCCATAGTTTAAGCGTAAGAGCAGAAAATCTATAGAAAGTCTATTTTGCAAGATGGTTGTGCGCAAGCCAGACATCGCTTGGTTCATAGAAGCTAATATAGATTAATGGATTTAGCTAAGGAAGAGGCAATACAATTAATTTCCATAGCATTATGCAAAGCTAATCCGGGAGCCCCTACAATGGATATAGCCAGACCCAGGGCTGTCTAATCACTGTAAGGTTCAACATTGGAGTTACAAGAGGAGGGCATAGGCAGGAACTACCATTAAGAGGAGTATGAGAGAAGGCAGCAGTAGTAAATCTGGCAGAAGTACAAGGGCCTCTGGTAGCATCCCCACAAAGAGATTCCAATAAAGATACAAGTAACCCAGATGTCCTTTACAGAGCTGAAAGATTCCAAATTACCCGTCAACTGATAACCAAATTAATATGAATAAAATACAATCTCTAAAATGCCTGTATGCAAATGCTAGAAGTCTAACAAATAAGATGGGAGAGTTAGAATATAGAGCACTAAACTGAAAGGTTAGATATGATTGGTATCTCAGAGACCTGGTGGAAGGAGGACAACTAATGGGACACTAATACCTGGGTACAAACTACAGTTATGGTCAATATTATTGGCATCCTTGCAGTTCAACCCTATATTGTCCAATATCTCCTAAAAAAAAGTTTCCAATGAAATGGCTTTGGACTTTATATGTACACATATTTGATATATAAAAAATAAAAAAAATAAAACAAGACCAATTAAAAAAAAGAAACGGTATAAAAACAGGGATTGTGTCAGGAAATGATTATTAGCCAAAAGATCTGATCAAAAACCAAAAGAGCTAAAAATGAAATTATGTAAATGTAGCAAAAAACAAACTGCTCCTTTTTATTCTGAAAATCTTGTGCCCAAAAGCCAACAAGCTAAATGGTACAAAACCATTTAAATCATGAATACTTAGCTGGCAACTGAAGCCTTGGATTGCTCATTCCTGGGACGAACTATGACCACAATGTCCAACTCTGGAGCGGAAAAACCATAAGCAGAATCAGCAGCAGCAGCAGTGCCGGAGCAGATGAGTATAATCAGCAGAAGTTACTGTGTTTTGGGTCCACACAGACCCTGTATCAAGCTTTCAGTTGATAAAAGATCAAGTCTTGCCAGGAAAGTCAAAGCCAGTCTTTGTGTTGCTTCAAACCCAGTGAATATCTGTCGTATAAGAAGAAAACATTTAGCAAATTAGCCCACTACTGTGCTCTCTTTGAATGGGGCAGCGTCTGATGTCACAGTAACTGATGAACAACCAATCAGAATGTGCTCCACAAGTCTATCTCCAAGTTAAGGCCATGAGGGGACATCATATTCAGCTTAAATATCCACCATTGTTCTAGTATCTGTAAATGGTGCTCATGGTCATTTTCAAACCTCCCCCCCCCCCCTCGTAGGTCTAATGGAACATGGTCAATAGCTCTCCATATAAAAATCAGAAAAATTATGTTTAAATTGAATGCAATGGGAAACCAAAGAGGCTGATAATGTTTTTGTAGCAATTCTGGACCTGTGCTCAGTCAAGCATTTTAAGCATCCGTAGACCCTTTGGTATCATTTGAGACTTTAGATACTGAGTCATGATTGCCCCATATAACTGAATGCGATCCGCTTTTTTCTTTAAATTTTTAAATTCCTTGTATGGAGAGTTAGTAAATGTGGAAACCAATGTATCATCGAATAAAGACGGGCACTGTATCAATTTATTTATTTGGCCGTCAGAAAAAGCAAAAGTTGCCATATTGTCAAGTGATGGAAGTGATTGAGTTGTGTTAATTATATCAGTTTCAGACGCCATCCTGAGAAAATGTCAAGGTACTCAATGTAATCAAATAGAACCCCCCAGTGATCCAGACCACTAAACTAACTAGTTCAAAAGATCAGATCAAACATGGGACATGATTATTGGAACCTTATAAACAATTCAAATCAATTTGAACAGAAGAACCACAAGACGCACGTGTGATCAATTGTCGGTACTCACATGACTTGAATCAACCAATGAATGATGGCTCTAATGTTTAAAATGGCCATATTCACTCCTTGTTCCATTTTCACAATGGTGACGATGAGAGCTACGTGAGACCCTCAGAAAAGCCATCACCACCAAATATCAAATTTCAAAAGGGTACAAGGCCATCTCCAAAGACCGTGGGATTACAACAGTTTGCAATGTTATTACGAAGTTTTCTGCTGATGGAACTGTCAAAGACCCCCACGATGTGGTGGGAAGAGGAAAATTAATCCAAGAAGACTTCGAAGGTTAGTGCGAACTGTTGGAAAACACCACATACAGCATACTAAGAACTTAAGGCTGACCTGGAGCAATCTCGCATGGTGGTTTCAACCCACACTATACGCCTTACACTAAGTACAGAAGGACTTCATGGGTGAAGGCCAAGGAGGAACCCACTGCTCAAAGACAGACATAAAAAGGCATGCCTGATCTTTGCCTAAACCCACTTTGAGAAACCACAGTCCTTCTCGGAAAATGTCCTGTGGACAGATGAAACCAAATTTGAGCTCTTTGGCAATGCAGACTAGTGATACATTTACAGGTATAGAAATGAAGCTTATAAAGGAAAAAAAACCATCCTTCCTACAGTTAAATATAATGGAGCTTCCATAACGTTGCGGGGTTGTTTTACTGCCTCAGGAACTTGAGGCCTGGAACGTATTAAAGGAATCATGAAGTCAGAGGACTACCAAGGTATTTTGGAGTGAGATGTGCTACCTAATGTCAAAAAGCTAGGTCTGAGTCAAAGATTATGGGTCCTCCAGCAGGACGGTGATCCAAAACATACACCTAACAGTTCAAAAGAATGGTTAAAAAGGAACAAATGGACTGTTTTAAACTGGCCAACAATGAGTCCTGATTTCAATCCAATTGAGAACCCTTGGAAAGAACTTTAATCTACCATTGGTAAAAAGAATCCTTGAAACATTCATGAGCTGGAACAAATCACAGTTGAAGAGTGGAAGGAACTACCAGCAGACTAGATAGAAACATAGAAACATGATGGCAGAAAGACCACATGGCCTATGTACGAAACTTATAGATGGCTACAAGAAATGTTTGGAGATTGTCATCACTGCCAAGGGTTGTGCAACCAAATATTAGTGAAAGTTGCCACTCCATTCATTAATTTATAGATCTCTATTATATCTCTCTTCAGCCGTCTCTTTTCCAGGTTGAAAAGCCCTAACCTTTTAAGTCTTTCCTCGTAGGGGTATCCTTCCATCCCCTTTACCATTTTGGTGGCTCTTTCTCTGTACTTTTTCTAATTCCACTATATACTTTTTAAGATACGAAGACCAGAATTGCACATAATATACAAGGTGCGGTTGCACTATAGAAGAATACAGAGGCATTATAATATCCTTTGTCTTATTCTCCATTCCTTTCCTTATGATACCTAGCATTTTATTTGCCTTCTTGGTCGCCACTATACACTGGGCGGAGGGTTTCAACGTGTTATCCACGATGACGCCTAAATCTTTTTCCCTGTGTGGACAAGGACCACATGAGTACAAAAGAAAATTGGGAGCAAAACATTTTTAGTTCAGGTGAACTAGTGCAATATGTCAGCATCATTGTGCGATTAAACATGCTAAATTCAGTCAAAATTTAATTTCATGTTTTTCCAAATTCCTACATGATACAGTCAATCTGAAATTATATTTGTGTTCAGCTTGAAGCCACATATCACCAAAACATTTTCAGGAAGCAAAACATTTGAACAGATTTCTTGCCCAGTGTTATTACTGTGTTATAACGTTTGTTAGCTTCCCTGATTTCTTTTAGCATTTCATCATCCATCTGTTCATTCTGGCCAGGCGGTCAGTAGTATACCCCCACAGCCATCTCCTTCCCCTTTTTACATGGAATTTCTATCCATAGAGATTCTACAATGTATTTTGTTTCTTTCAAAACTTGAATCCTGTGTAACTCAATGCTGTCTCTAAAATGGAACACCATCCCTTCACCAATTTAATCTACCCTATCATTGCGATATAGTTTGAACTCAAGTATCAGTGTCCCATTTGTTGTCCTCCTTCCACCAGGCCTCAGATGCCAATTATATTTAACCTTTCATTTAGTGCTATATATTCTAACCCTCCCATCTTATTTTTCAGACTTCTAACATTTGCATACAGGCATTTTAGAGGTTGTATTTTATTCATACTAATCAGGTTATCGTTGAAAAAGGTAATTTGGAATCTTTCTGCTCTGTCTGCTGTGTACTTAAGGGCATCTGGGTTACTTTTATCTTTATTGGAACCTCTTGGATGCCTTAACTTCCCTCTTTTGCTAGTATCCTTCAAGGATACATCCATGCGCTCTTGGGCGACTGTCGGCTTTCCCCTCTTATCTAGTTTAAAAGCTGCTCTAACTCCCTTTTAAAGGTTAATGCCAGCAGCCTGGTTCCATCACAGTTAAGGTGGAGCCCATCCTTTTGGAAAAGTCCCTCCCTTCCCCAGAATGTTGCCCAGTAACTAACAAATCCAAAACCTTCTTCCTTGCACCATCATCTCATCCACACGTTGAGGCTCCGGAGCTTTTGTGTCCTGCACGTGGAACATGAAGCATTTCAGAGAATGCTAACCTGGAAGTTCTGGATTTCAACTTCTTAGCTAAAAGCCTAAATTTGGCCTCCAGAACCTCCCTCCCACCCTTCACTGTGTCATTGGTACCAACATGCACCAAGCTTATTGGTGGTGCGTGAGCACATAAGAACATAAGATATCCCATACTGGGTCAGACCAAGGTCCATCAAGCCAGGTATCCTGTTTTCAGCAGTGGCCAATCTAGGTCACAAGTACCTAGTAGTTTCACCAAAAGACACAGGTTCCACAATGATTGTATTGGGGCAAGCAGTGGATATTTTGGATCCACTTTAATAATGGTTTATGAACCTTTCATCCAGGAATTTGTCCAAACCTTTTTTAAACCTGGCTACACTTACAGGTTTTACTACATCCTCCAGAAGCAAATTCCAGAGTTTGATTACACGTTGAGTAAAAAAATATTTTCTCTTATTAGTCTTAAATAGGTTACACTGTAGCTTCATTGCATGCCCCCTAGGCTTTCTACATTTTGATGGCATAAACTATGTTTACCCGTTCCACTCCATTCATTAATTTATAGACCTCTGTCATATCTCCCCTCAGCTGTCTCTTTTCCAGGTTGAAGAGCTCTAACCTTTTTAGCCTCTCTTCATAGGGGTATCCTTCCAACTCCTTTACCATTTTGGTGGCTCTTCTCTGTACCTTTTCTTATAACACTATATCCTTTTTAAGATTGTATAATGTTGTTAACTACCCTCATGTTAAATGTAACCCTCCAATTGTGATGTGATGTGATGTGACCACTTTGATTGAAGGATAAGGTGGTATACAAATCTGTCTAAATAAATAAATAAGATACGGCGACCACAATTGCACACAATATTCAAGGTGCGGTCTCACCATGGAACGATATAGAGGCATTACAATATCCTTTGTTTTATTTTCCATTCCTTTCAATACCTAGCATTCTATTTGCTCTCTTGGCCACTGCTGCATGCTGGGCGGAGGGTTTTAACATGTTATACATGACGCCGCCTAAATCTTTATCCTGGGTGGTAGTTCCTAAAGTGGAACCTTGCATCGTGTAACCATAGTTTGGGTTGTTCTTTCCTAGGTACAAAACTTTGCACTTGTCCACATTAAATTTCATCTGCCATTTGGACGCCCAGTCTTCCAATTTATCAAGGTCCTCTTGCAATTTTTCACAATCCTCCTGGGTTTTAACTTTGAATATTTTTGTGTCATCTACAAATTTGATTATCTCACTCGTTATTCCCATTTCCAGGTCATTTACAAATATGTTAAAAAGCAGCGGACCCAGCACAGATCACTGGGGTACTCCACTCTTCACCTTTCTCCATTGGAAAAATTGGCCATTTAGCCCTACCCTCTGCTTTTCTATCTTTTAACCAGTTCCTGATCCACAATAGTACACTGCCTCCTATCCCATAACTTTTTAATTTTGCCAAGAGTCTCTGATGAGGGACTTTGTCAAAGGCTTTCTGAAAGTCCAGATACACTATATCAACCAACTCACCTTTGTCTACCTGTTTATTCACACCTTCAAAAAACATAACAGATTAGTAAGACAAGATCTATCATGTCTAAAGCCATGTTGGCTGTCTCCCATTAAGCCACGACTATCTACATGTTCAGCAATTTTGTTGTTTATGATGGTTTCCACCATTTTTCCTGGTAATGGACATCAGGCTCACTGGTCTGTAGTTTCCCAGATCACCCCTGGAACCCTTTTTAAAAATTGGCGTTACACTGGCCATCCTCCAATCTTCAGGTATTAGATGATTTTAATGATAGTTCACAAATTACTAATAGTAGGTCTGTCATCTCATATTTCAGTTCATTCAACACTTTTGTATGTATACCATTTGGTCCAGGTGATTTGCTACTCTCCAGTTTATCAAATAGTTGTAATACATCTTCCTGGTGGTATCAATATTTCTTTCAATTCTTCCGCAGTATCTCCTTTAAATATCATTTCAGTCATGGGTAACATTCCTACATCTTCCTCAGTAAAGATCAAAGCAAAGAATTCATTCAGTCTCTCCACTATTGCCTTGTCCCCTCTTACTGCCCCTTTTACTCCTCTATCATCTAATCTTCCAACTGACTCTCACAGGTTTTTTGCTATGAATGCACTTGAAAAAGTCTTTATTTAACCAGTTTTCTATACCACCTTATCCTTCAATCAAAGCGGTTTACATTTTGTAATCACTACAAACAGGTACTGGATACATTCCCTTGTCCCCAGAGGGCTCACAATCTATGTGTACCTGAGGCAATAGAGGGTTAGATGGCTTGCCCAAGGCCACAAGGAATGCCTATAGGACTAGGAACCCCTGTCCCACCAGACTGAGATTGCTGTCCCTAGGTGGGGCTTGAACCCCCAGCCCTCCAGCCAGAGGTACTGTGTCCTAACCACTAGACCACTCCTCCCTCAGCTACATTTATTATTTGTTTTTGCTTCCACAGCAAGCTTCTACTCAAATTCTCTCTTTGCCTGCCTTATCAAAGCCTTGCATCTAAATTGCCAGTGCTTGTGTTGTTTCCAGTTTTCATCATTTGGTTCCCTTTTCCATTTCCTGAAAGATGCTTTTTTGGCAATAGCAGCCTCTCTGACCTCACCTTTAAACCATGCTGGCAGGTTTTTGGACTTCCTTCCACTGTTCTTAAAGCGTGGAATACAGCTGTTCTGGGCTTCCAAGATAGTATTTCTAAACACCCAAGCTTGATGTAAATCTTTAACCTTTGCAAATGCTTCTTTTAGTTTTTTCTTAACTATTTTCCTCATTTTATCATAGTCTCCCTTTGAAAGTTAAAAGGTAGTACTGTGGATTTCCTCACCAGGCAGGCATGTTACCAAATGATCCACATGTCCACCAGCCACTCAGCTATCTACATGCCTAATGATTGAATCGCCAACTATAATGGCCATCCTAACCCTTCCCTCATGGGCACATGTCCCTGGAGAAACCCCCTCAAAGCAAGAGGGTTTTACATCACTTGAAGGACAGGTTGTAGCTACAGGATCACTTCCTGTCACCCCAAGGTAATACTCTTTTCACATGACCTCCCTCCTTCATGGCAACAGAGAGGCTGCCAGACTGGAGGTGGGACTTCATTACTACATCCCTGTATATCTCATCGGAAGTGGAGGAGTAGCCTAGTGGTTAGAGCACTGGCTTGGTAACCAAGCAACCAGGGTTCAATTCCCGCTAGCACTCCTTGTGGCCTTGGGCAAGCCACTTAACCCTCCATTGCCTCGGAAGAAAGGCCTGGCAATCTACTTCCGGTGACACTGCCAAGAAAACCCAGGAGCTTCTGGGTCACCAGGAGTCAGGACTAACTCGAAGGCACACATTGCATTGCATTGTATATCTCATCTATATACCTCTCTGTCTTCCTTAGCTCCTCCAAGTCTGCTACTCCAGCCTCGTTCCCTGAGAGCAATGAACTTGCACCTAGTGCACATGTAAGAATCCTCACCAACGGGGAGAAAATAGTACACGTGACACTCAATGCAAAAGACTGGATAGCCTTCATCTCACTGCTGTCTGCATCTTAATTTTAAGGTTTGTTAAGATATTTAAGTTGTTTACTTATTTAAAGTTGTTAGAGATAGTTGTACAAACACAAGTATACCTAATAGATTTAAGGGACTTTGTTCATGTCAGGATTAATGAAGGGGCCTTAATTAAGCTATACTTGATGAGGATAACTAGCTACACCTGTAAGCAGGAAGGAAAGAAACACTTAATAGAAGCTGGCTTGCTAAAACAGTGCCCTGTGTGACTTAAAAAACATAGAACTTTAAAATTGACAGAGATTTTATCAGTTTAAATACAAAGAGTTTCCTCAAGAGTGAGAAATTATCAGCAGGTAAATACTTACAATTGCAGAATCCTTCCCAGCAAGAGCAGCTTCTCTCAGTAGTCCTACAGACTCATTTTAACACTCTATTTAGCTAATACCCCAACTAATATTACAAAACATTCATGACAACATTTAGTGCCTTTTCAGGAATAGGGATAAATACATAGTGATCAAGAATATCCAACTTAGAAGTCAATAAAATTATGTCTGCAAGGGGCTCAAATGAGTCTCTTACCCAGAGCCTGAACAACCCTAAGATTACCACTTCTTCGTACTCCTGTTCTACCAGTTTATCTCGTAACGTAACATAATACCTTCCTTGCCCTACTTAGTGAAAACAAAGGTTTTAGGGTATTTACCTTACTTCATAGGCCCTGAAGTATCAGAGAAATATAAGGACCCCTTTTACTAAAGCCCGCAAAGGATTTGCAATTAACACACCAAAAATTGCATATTAATTGCAAAGCTTCCACATTAACTGTCGGGGGGGGGGGGGGGGAGGGTGACCAGCATGTGTTCTGCTAAGGAAAGTTTACTTAACCACTCCCACAGAGGCATCATTAAGTGTGCCCATGTTAAAGGCTGCATTGCTGCTGAACTCGTGGCAATTGCCCTGGTGCGCTCTCCAAGCCTACCTTCCACCCATTTTCCACCCCCATCCAGCGATTGCCGATTAACGTGCTTTTTAGCATGCAGAGGCAGACACACTCACAGGTTAGGGTTCCCGACTGCCAGTTGTGGCACGTTAAAATACACATTAACCTGCTAATGGGCCTTAATAGAAGGGGCCCTAAAGTTCTGTGGTTCCTGTAGACACTCCGGTATAAAACGTCTGAACCCTAAAATATGAACTGGAGATGGCCAGCTAACGGAAATCCGAGCTTATGTTTAACATTTCTATAGCTTTAATCCTACCATTTCAGGAAGACGTAGCTCTATAAAGAGCCCCTGTTAAAGATGTCATTATAACATGTATTCATTCTAATCTGGGTACCTTAATGTATCTGAATTCTAAAAATGCTGTCAATAGCCTTAAGCCATCTTTGGAAAGGAAGGCTAAACAATACTAAAGTAAAAAGCAAAACCTAAAATATACAAGAAAAAAAAACCCTCATCAGATGAGATTTCTGTCCAGAGTTCCACTGATAAAAGCTTTGGACCTTTTCTTCAGGTTTATGATGTCACCACATGTTCTCAATAAAAAAAAAACAGGTGAGTTACTAATGGAATTCTATTTATATTTCTGTTTTTGAACTTCAGGTCATCAGTAATTTTCACGCACTGCACAAATAGTATTAGAAAACAAGGAGCTGGTTGGCAAAAGTAACAGACTTTCAAGATGACAAAGTAACTGGATTGAAGTCGGCCGGTGGGATTTTGAATTTTTCTCTCCTATAAAAATGGGTCACATACCCCTGAGCAATCCAGCTCCTGTGTTCAGCCTTCTATAAAAGAAAACAACATTCTATCAGTAGTAATGCATCGAAACAGCTTCTGTGGAATGC
Organism: Ichthyophis bannanicus; assembly: GCA_033557465.1. NCBI lineage: Eukaryota > Metazoa > Chordata > Amphibia > Gymnophiona > Ichthyophiidae > Ichthyophis > Ichthyophis bannanicus. Next base: position 416,261,146 of record CM066036.1, on the reverse strand, counting down.
ACTCCCTCAATTCACAGATGAGCCTATTTTTAATCAGATGTGTCTCAGTCTACATTTAAATCAAGAAAAATAAGAGTGGCCACAGGCCAAAACAAATCCCAATAACCTTAAGAATAGTATGTCAAATATACTCATAAAAATCAGTACTGAATACATTTCATACTTATTACTGAACAAATAACCTGCAGAGTTCAGTTCCCAAGGAAAACGAAACTCAGGTTTAAATTTTCTATGTAGAGAGCCCATTAATTTGCAGAAAAAATGCTGTTCTTTGCTTAAAAGTTAGCTCCTTCAATATCCTGAGCGACCAAGGAACACAGTACGTTAATGAAAATACTCTACCACGAGGGCCCAATGAAGCTTTGTGTAGATCATCCACTAATCAAATGTACATCAGACCACTGAAGGGAAGCCAAATCTGAAGAGATGATATCAAAAAACTAACGTTCCTGAAATATATATCTTTCAAATGATCATTTGTATTCATTCCATGAGATGAAAGCCATGGACCAAATATAAATTGAAACATATGAACATGACTGCAGAAAGAGACTGCATGGCCTATCTAGTCAGCCCTTCCATATCAACCACTACAACATTCCCCTTTTTTCCTTAAGGGATTCTTCTATGTTTGTCCCATGCTGTTTTGGATTCAGATACTGTCCTCGTTTCTACTACTGGGAGACTTTTCAATGCATCTACATACCATTCTTTCCATAAAGAAATATTTCTGCATATTACTCCCGAGTCTATCCCCTTTCACCCTCATCTTATGTCCCCTCGTAGCAGAGTTTGTTTTCAATTGAAAGAGACTCTCCTCTTGTGCATTTATGCCACAGAGGTATTTAAACATCTTTAACATATCTCCTCTATCCCGCCTTTCCTCTAATGTATACTGTGGTAAGGAGAGTGCAGTCCAGCATGAAGAAATAAAGGGAAAAGGAACTTTTTCTTCTTTGCGGGGGATGGGTTCACCAGAACACATACACCCTAGTAAAAGCAGTGAGAAACCACGAGGGTAGAGCTAGGCTAAAGCCACGCCCAGACTCCATGACAACCCTAAGTAAGAGTAGGAGGTACATGGGGGTGGAGTCAGAAGGGGAGGTGCCCTGCTCAACGTTTAAGTTTGAGCAAACAAACAGAGAGATAGACGGAAGGAGAAACAGGAACAAGAACAAGGACAAGAGCAAGGAGAGCAAGAGCAGCCAGAACTGCAGCCAAGAGAGCTACAGAGAAGGTTCCAGGGAGAGGACCAAGCATACTGGCAAGAGAGAGAGAGAGAGAAGGCTGGCGTTGGAAAAGCTAAGGCAAGAGAGCTTAGACTCCTCTGTTGAAGGGTGTGTGTCTTCAGGCAGAAGAAGCCCCAGGAAGTGGAGAGGAAATCTTACCCGGATTCCCTGACTGGCTCTGAGGCAGAGATAGCTACAGCCAACAGAAGCCCCAGATATGGAAGTCCTGCAGTAAAACTCCAAGGTAGGAGAAGGAAAGCAGTGAAGCCTAAGGCTTGTATCTCTTGCTCTGATTCTGAAGAGGGATTTGTACCTGGGAAAACCCGGATTAGAAAGAAGGGGTTTTCAAGAAAGGTTGAACAGGAGAAGCCTGTTGAAGTTCTGCCAAGAGAAGGAAGGGCAGTGCAGTGGAATAGGCTATTTGAGCTTTTAAAAGACTTAAAGCAAAAAGTGCCTGAACGTTTCCAAGCTTTACCAATATGCAGCTCAGAAAAAAGTATGGAAGTGGGTGGTAGAGGAACTGACATGGGTTCTTCTTGTTCTGAGATGGACTGTGCTGTTTGTATTGATGCTAATTAATGGAAGCCAAATAGCAGAAAGAAATTAAGAAAGCTGTTACAACTTTGCTATAGCTGAAAGCCTGAAGTAAAGGAGAGAATGAGTCTTATATTGAAGCACTAAAGTTCTTTCCTAAAGAAGTGGCTAGTGCAACCCAGGCGGGGCTAGACAGCTGAGAACGGTTTAAACTCAAAACAGCAAAGAAGGAGCTAGCAGCCCTACTGGCTTTGATTGTAGGTTGTAAATACATGTGCCTTTATTATTGCTGAAGTAAGAAGCATCTTAAAGAGAAAGAAAAGGAAAGCCATTGTAAATAATTCCATGGAAACACTGTTTTGACATTTGCTTTAATTGGAGAAGATTATCCTTTGTTTCTTTGCCCTGAGTGTAAAGTTGCTTTGAAGATTGTTACCATCTTACCTAAAGGAAGCTAATAAAAATTCCTGTGCGCTTTAAAACATCCACTTGGTTCATTTCTGACTACACAACTACAACCCTTTGGAAAAGGAATACAAGATGGTCTCCCGTCCCTACTAGGCAACCGCCTGGTAGGGGTGTGAGCGCCACAATACATATGAAGAACTTTAAGTCTGTCCTCATATGCTTTATTACGAAGACTTCTAACCATTTTAGTAGCCACCCTCGGCACCGACTCCATCCTGCTTAGAATCTTTTGAAGGTGTGGTCCCCAGAATTTCACCCAATACTCCAAATGAGTTCACACGAGACACTTATACAGAGGCATTATCACCTCTTTTTTTTCTGCTGGCCATTCCTCTCCCTTTACACCCAAGCATCCTTCTGGCTTTCACCATCACCTACTATTTAGCTGCTTCAAGATCATCAGAAACAATCACACCCAGGTCCCGCTCTTCTTTCATGAACAGACGTACTTTGCCCCATACACTGTACCGCTCCCTTGGATTTTTTTGCCACCCAAGTGCATGACTCCATTTTTTAGCTTTAAATCTCAGCTGCCAAATTCTTGACCATTCTTCAAGCTTAGCTGGATCTCTCTTCATGTTATCTACTCCTTTCTGGGTGTCTACTCTATTGCAGATTTTGGTGTCATCCACAAAGAGGCAAACCTTACCTGACAAAAAGATGTTAAAAGGAATCGGACCAAGGACAGATCCCTGAGGCACACCTCAGAGTGAGATCCATTTACCTGTACCCTCTGTCACCTCCCACTCAACCAATTTCTAACTGTCAGTCACTTTAGGGTCCATCCCTAGGGCACTCAATTTGTTTATAAGTTGCCAGGTGGAACTGTGTCAAAGGCTTTACTGAAATCCAAGTAAACCACATCTAGGACTCTCCCTCTGACCAACTCCCTTGTCACCCAGTCAAAGAAATCAATCAGGTTTGTCTGACAAGACCTACCTCTGACCCTGCAATCCACTGGACGCCAGAAACCTCACTATTCTCTTTTAACAGCGTTTCCAATCATTTACTCACCACAGGAGTTAGACTACCTGGCCTGTAGTTTTCAACCTCATCCTTACTTCTGCTTCTGTGTAAAGGGACCACATGTACCTTTCTCCAGTCCTCTGGGGCCACTCCTGACGCCAAAGCAGCATTGAAAAGGTCAGTCAGTGTAGCTGCTAGAACATCCACAACTTCTTTCTATTCTCAGATGTATCTCATCTGTCCCATCGCTTTGTCTACTTTTAGTTTAGCTGATTCCTCACAAAACACATCTTCTGAAAAAATGTTCAAGATCCCATTCACTTCTGTTCCTATTTGTGGGCATTTTCTGAGGTCCTGCTCCTGGGCCCTTCATCTGTAAGGAAACAAGAAGCGAAGCGGAAAAAAACACCGCAACAAATCAAGGCAGCTTTATTGTCCCCTACACTTGCAGTGTTTTGGCACATATGCCTTCTTCAGGGGGTAGGAAAACCTCCAACAGAAATGATAAAAATAAATAAAAATGATAAATAACTAATGGAGAGTAAATAATGCAATATCATAAAAATCAATAATGAACATAAGTGTAACCATAATGTAAATGCAAAAGCGAACAAATAAATGTGAAACTACAAACTAAGGAGCATAATAAAAATATGTAAATAATTAAAAGCATATATACAAGGTGTGTGCTAAAAACAAAATAGTTGTATTGTCATACCAGCATTGGATAATTTTTTTGTGAAGCTATAAAATCATAGAAAGCCATAGAGACAAGGAGGAGCAAATATAAAAAAAAGACCAGTGTGTAATAACAATGCTGACAAAAGAACAAAACTGACAAGGGAATAGGAGGAGAAGGGCACCATACTTACCTATCTGTGAAGATTATGAAAAAAATCAGAATGATGATTTAAAATATTAAAAGTTTACCTATGGTTATAATCATATTGTATTGCCTTTATGGTCAAATATATATAATATTTTAAACTCACCCCTTCCTTTAATTAATAGTCCTTGTTTATTGTACTATCTCAGAATTTATGTAAGAATAATCTGAAGTAATAGAGCAGCGCGTATCCATTTTAAATGAAAAAAACAAAAGCAATGTATGGCTAATCGGATTCAGTGTGTATGTGTGTCGAGTAACCAGTGCTGTTTATAAAGAGCAGGGGCGGCCCAAGGGGGGTGCGGGGCCATGTGCGGAGACTCGGTGCGGGGCCTCATTTGCATAAGTGGCCTTATTTGCATAAATATTTGCATAATGTTACCATACACTAACTTTTAGTAAACATGTCTCTTAATGAGTGTATGGATAAAGAAAGACTAAAAGATTTCTACATTACTATAATCCAGTGCCAACCGCCAGGCACATTAGGAACTACTACAAACCTGCCCATTTAGAACCCATAGCAAACCCGCTGTATCCTGACAGCATTACCAGGACTCACAAAGCACCAGTCCCTACCTATCAAAAGGAAACACTGCAAATATTAAACCAGTACATTTCAGAGAATACGTGGCAATGTCAAATAGGAATTACATAAACAGAATACCTCAGCTCAGTTACACATGCAGAACATAGACCATCACCAAACAAGGAATCGCAATTTAGAAACAGGAAGGCAATAATTTAAACTGGGAACCCCAAAAGCCAAACTTGGAATGTACAACACCACTGTAGAAATAAAACTATAAATCAATTTCCTCTTGTACCAAACAAAGCGCAGACGTTAATGATGCACATTTCCCAGAACTTTCATATTCCAGTTAATAAATTCAAAATAAAGAGATATATTTCTACCTTTTGTGCATTTTTTTTCAGTTGCAATTGCTCCAGCCACTTTCTTCTGGTTTCTTCATGTTTTCTGCTAACTCTCCATCGTCTGCTGTCCATTTGTCCTTTCTTCTCTCTTCTAGTTTTCTTTCCATCCTCTCTCTCTACATCTGCTTTAACATACTAATCTTTATCCTTTTGCTCTTTCCTCATTCTTATTTCATCCACACAAATTTTACCCCTCCATCCTCAATCCCCACTTACTCTCCCAATACCCGGCCAATTGTAGATTTTTCATCCCTCCCACACAAAATATTTTTCCCCTCTCCATTTTACTCTCCCAGCCCCATCCCATTCTAATCCTCCCCCAACATCAGCTCCCTTCTAGTTCCAGTCTCACCCAGCATCCATTCCCTTCTAGTCCCTGCATCAGCCCATTTCCAGTCCTAGCCCCCCATCAACCCATTTCCAGTCCTAGCTCCCCCATCCATTTTCAGTCTGAGTCCCTTCATCAGCTCATTTCAAATCCTAGCCCCCCATCAGCCCATTTCTAGTCATTTCCTAGCCCCACCATCAGCCCATGTCAAATCCTAGCTCCCCTCCACTCAGCCCAATTCCAGTCCAAGCCCCCCCATGAGCCTACTTCCAGTTCTAGCCCCTCCATGAGTCCATTTCAATTCAAGCCCCCACCACAGCCCATTTCCAATCTTAGCTCCCCCCAACAGCCCATTTCCAGTCCTATCCTAGCTGCTCCATCAGCCCATTTTCAGTTCTAGCTCCCTTCCCTCACAGCCCATTTCCATTCCAAGCTCCCTCCCCATCAGCTATTTGCAGTTCAAGCCTCCCCGTCCACTCAGTCCATTTCCAGTCATAGCAATCCCCCAACCCATTACCAGTCCTAGCCCCCCATCAACCCATTTTCAGTTTAAGCCCCCCCCTATAACCCATTACCAGTCCTAACCCCCCATCAGCCCACTTCCAGTCTTAACCCCATCAGCCCATTTCCAGTCAGCCCCCCATAGCCCATTGCCAGTCCTAACCCCCCCCCATCAGCCCACAGCCCATTACTAGTCCTAACCACATCAGCCCACCTCAAGTCCTAACCCCTCCCCATCAGCCCTTTTCCTGTCCTAGCGCCCCCATAGCCCATTAGCAGTCCTAACCCCCCCCATAGCCCATTAGCAATCCTAACCCCCATCACCCTATTTCCAGACAGCCCCCATCAGCCCACAGCCCATTACCAGTCTTAACCCCCCCAGCCCATTTCCAGTCCTAACCCCCCATCACCCCATTTCCAGTCAGCCTCCATCAACCCCCAGCCCATTACCAGTCTTAACCCCCCCAGCCCATTACCAGTCAGCCTCCATCAGCCCCAGCCCATTAGCAGTCTTAACCCCCCCCCAGCCCATTTCCAGTCCTACCCCCTCCCCAGCCCATTTCCAGTCAGCCTCCATCAGCCCCAGCCCATTTCCAGTCCTAACCCCCCCTCCAGCCCATTTCCAGTCCTAACCCCCCCCAGCCCATTTCAAGTCAGCCTCCATCAGTCCCAGCCCATTTCCAGTCCTAACCCCCCCCTTGCACATTTCCAGTCCTAACCCCCCCCCCTTGCACATTTCCAGTTCTAACCCCCCCCCTTGCACATTTCCAGTCCTAACCCCCCCCCTTGCACATTTCCAGTCCTAACCCCCCCCTTGCAAATTTCCAGTCCTAACCCCCCATCACCCCATTTCCAGACAGCCTCCATCAGCCCCCCCCCCTTCCCTTCCCTTCCCTTCCCTTCCCTTCCGGCAAATTTAAAAACAAAAACCTGGCTCTAGCTGCTGCCGCGTCCGTCGCAGCAGCGGCAGAATGGCGTGTCCCGCGGGGCCCCCTCTCCACGTCGAGCCCTCTGCAAGGGCTTTCAGATTCGCGAAGGGAGAGTGCTCCCTCGCGTCTCTGTAAAGCCCGCAGGGGCTAATGGGAAATTTCCCATCAGCCCCTCGCGTCTAAAGGGGCTGATGGGAAATTTCCCATTAGCCCCTGCGGGCTTTACAGAGACGCGAGGGAGCACAACTCTCCCTTCGCGAATCTGAAAGCCCTTGCAGAGGGCTCGAAGAGGAGAAGGGGCCCCGCGGGACACGCCATTCTGCCGCTGCTGCGACGGACGCGGCAGCGGCAGCAGCTAGAGCCAGGTTTTTGTTTTTAAATGTAATAAAAAAAAAAGCAGAATGTTCTTTGCGCGGGGCCCCCTGAAACGCGGGGCCCTGTGCAAAAAACATTCTTGCTCAATGGACGGGCCGGCCCTGATAAAGAGGTCAACGCTTAGGCCTGGTGCTCATAAAATCCAACACTGAACCCCGTAAATTGAATACATAAATTAGTAAAAATGCAACAGACTCACCGCAGTGATCCAGAACATCGTAAACCAAAAGTGAAACTGGATTCTGAACGCTCCAAACTGAAGTCTCGTTTTAAAGACTGTAAAGGCGCGAAACGGAGCTGGGGAGTAACCATAGTGACTGTCAAAACACGGAAGTGAAAAAGTATGGAAGGCACTGGCTTAAACCATGTTGCCATATGTTGTACTGTATACACATTTTTTTTATTTTATATTTATCAGTTTAACAAATCAAGCATTCAAGAACAAGAGGTCAAACAAGATAACAAATGAAACTTCAAGAAAAGAATTTGCAAGCAATGCCAAAACTGGCAACAGTTTGACCCCTACCCTAGCCCACAAAAAATGGAGAGCATAATCAGAAAAGAAAGAAACAAACACCAATAATGTGGGGAAAAAGGCGGGAATCTACCAGAAGACTACATAAAATCATACAGTGGTGTGGTCACTACTCACAGCAGCTCTACATGAATCCAAGAGCGCCAGCAGCTGGGATGGATCATAAAAAAAATATATATGTAAGAGAGACTGAATTTAACCAAGCATTTGCAGGAAACTAGGACAAATTGTCCTCCCAGCTGTTGGATTCCAGGGCAAAGAAGGAGGAATTTCTTCCTTCGTCTTTGCGTAGCCCTAGAATAGTCTGGATAAATTCAGACATTAAACCCTTTAAAGGCTATACTTCTCTTATGAAAATAGACCCTGTCCCAGTGTGATGGGAGTGAAAATGTAACTAACAAAGTAGCAGAACCAAATGTCTCCACATCTGAAGATTCCAAAAGTGCAGAGACATCCAATGAATCTACCGGTTGAACATCAGGAATCTCTCCACCATGAAGAGACCTTCTACCAAGTTGAAGATGATACAATTTTGCTATAGGAGGATAGGATTCAGCCAGTATACTAAGTGTCTAAATACCGTTTAAAGAGCTCTCTAGCACTTATAAAAGTAGAACGTAGAAAAATAATAATACGCAAATTAGAATATCTAGCATAATTCTCCAATGTCTCAATCCTAGCTTGCAAAGTAAGAGCATCTTTACACAAAGCAGTAACAGAATCTCCCCACAGCAGCCATCTTGGTTTGAGTCTCAGTTGTTAAAAGTTGTAAGGAAGAAAGCACTTCAGTATGTTGCTGCATTTGTTGCTTGTGCTCTTTCACTTGCCCAGACAAAGCCTGCACCTGTGGGAACAATCTTTCCTCAAGGCTGGCAATGGCTGTCTAAATTGTCTCCGAAGTAAAAACTGCCGGACGAGCAAGGACAAAACTACCTGGAGTCTCAACTATTCCTGCTCTGTCTCCTGGAATCGGAAGAACTGCGGGTAGGTCTCCTGAAGCGGTCATGGATCCACCTGCTGTTCCAGCAGTTGATTGTGACCAAGCAACTGGGAGCTGATCCAGAGGAGCAAGCGCGCTCTCACACTGTTCTCCTACACATGCCGTGCCCAGCCCTCCAGCAACTGGAAACAGACCTCCTCGAGCTCCTGTCACCATTGCTAAGCCTGCTGACGAATCCCCAACTGCTGCAGCCTTAGATGGATGCCACTGCACTGGCAACGTGATGTCTGGCCCCGAGCTGCTGGACAAGCACTCCTGCTCCGCTCCGCTGCCAATAGGGCTCTCTGTCATCAGTAATCCTTCTGGCCGCCGCTCGCCACACACCACAAATAGATCCAGATTTCCAAAAGGTAAATGGGGTAGACACTGCTGGCACTCCGGAGGGCTTAGGCACCAGTTTTGCCTTCCTTTTCCCCCCTTTTCCCCATGAGCAATAGCGTGGCTCACAGCACAAACCTGCCAGTCGCCATCTTGCTCGCCATCTCCCTACTGTATACAAATTTACCCAATTCGCTAATATACAATGATGGTGATCTGAGTAATAGTATCAGTGAAAAAGAAAAACTACCAAATATCAGGATCCAATTAATGCGAATCTGATAATCCTATCAGAGTGACTGCCATCTTGTTTCTATAGTAACTGCACTAATATAGGGTAAACCCAATTCAAATAATTTAATTTAGGCTGGGGTGCCAGATGTAAACACCAACTGATCAAAAAACTACATTTGCGATACTCATCCTAATAAGAACCTCATGCTTTTAAAAGGGAACTCAAAAGCTGTTTGATGTTCAGTGTGCAGCCTAAAAGAAATCAATATAGAATTGCTATAAAGATAAAAATTGAATAAAATTAAAAAAGACTGCACCTTAAAAACAAGTGGACAATAATTTAGATTAAAGCCAATAAAAAACAAAAATTACATAACTCCAATGAAATAAATAAATAACATAGTAAACACCAGTAAAAACAAATAAAAGCTACACCTTAAATCAAACAGATCAATAAATAGGATTAAAAACAACAAGAGCAGAATTACATGAAACACCCATACCTAATAGAATGAATAAATAACCTAAAGGGGACCAGTAAAGCAGTACCAATGAACCATTAAGAGGTATGAACTAAAAGAATCAAATATCAAACAATATTGAGGACATACGTTAACCAATTGAGAATAAGGAAGGGGGGAGGGGGGAGAGGGGGAAGTGGGGTGGGGGGGATATGTATATATGGAGAGGCACCTAGAATATATGGCAATAAAAATGGAAGTAATAAAGCAGACAAAGTAAAACATCCTTAGGGGATTAGCAAATACATAAATAGTAAATGTCTCTATGGTCTTCCTAGGATTTTATAGCTTCACAACATTACCCAATGCTGTTATAACAATGCAACTATTTTGATTTTAACACATGCCTTGTATACATATTTTTTTATTATTTACAGGTTTTTATTTATATGCTTTTATTATACTTAGTTCCTAGTTGCACGTTTATTTGTTATTCGCTTTTGCATTTACATTATGGTCACTTTTATGTTCATTATTGATTTTTATGATATTGCATTAATTATTCTCCATTTGTTATTTATTATGTATATTTATTTTTATCATTTCTGTTGGAGGTTATTCTACCCACTGAAGAAGGCATATGTGCCAAAACTGCAAGTGTAGGGGACAATCAAGCTGCCTTGATTTATTGAGATGTTTCTTCCGCTTTGCTTCTTGTTTCCTGTTTGCCTGCGGGCAGTTATGCCCGTTTTGACTTTTCTTTATCTGCGAGTACAGGACAGACATATTTGTTAAGCAATTCCGCTTTATTCTCACCAGCTTCTATATATTCAACCCCACCCCCCTTCATCTTTGAGTCTGACGATACCACTTTTGCCCTTCCTCCTCTCACTAACATACCTGAAAAATGTCTTATCACTCCATTTTATTGTATTGGCTATTTCTTCTTATTTTTGCATATTTGCTTTCCTGAGTACTTTGCTAGCTTCTCTAAGTTTTTCCAAATATAGATCTCTCTATGATCTCTTGTATTTCGTGAAAGTCACCCGTTTTTTCTACACCTTTTCAGCTACTTCTTTTGAGAACCATAGTTGCCTCCTTTTCCTTGTACATTTATGTACCTTTCTAACACAAAGGTTTGTTGCCCTTAAAATATCCCCTTCAATTTTGCCCTTTAGTTTTCTACTTCTCCCAGCTGTTCCCATCCCACTAATGACTCCTTGAGGTATTATCCATCTTGGCAAAGTTAGTTTTCCTAAAGTCTAGGACTCTCACTGTTGAATGGATTTTATTAGCCCTAGTCCTAATACTGAACCAAACCATCTAGTAATCACTGGATGCAAGATGATCTCCCACTATGACATCAGAAACACTTTCCCCATTGCTAAGGACGAAGTCCAGTATGGCCCCTTCACATGTGGGTTCTGTTACCAGTTGCTGGAATAGTTCTCCCTGTAGGGAATCTAGGATCTCTTTACTTCTAGATGACACTGCAGTTGGGATGTGCCAATCAACATCTGGCATATTGAAATCACCTATCAGTAGCACGTCTCCTGGTCGGTCTAATATGGTAAGCCATATTAGACCGACCAGAGGGGAAGCCATATTAGACCTAGTCCTTACTGGAACACCAGATCTAGTGCAAGAGATAAGGTTGTTGGGGCCACTTGGCAATAGTGATCATAGCATGATCGCCTTTGATTTATTTAGTGGAGGAGGGATAGTAAGGAAATCCACAGTACTACCTTTTAACTTTCGAAAGGGAGACTATGATAAAATGAGGAAAACAGTTAAGAAAAAACTAAAAGGAGCAGTTGCAAAGGTTAAAGACGTACATCAGGCTTGGCTGTTGTTGAAAAATACTATCTTGGAAGCCCAGACCAGCTGTATTCCACGCTTTAAGAAAAGTGGAAGGAAGTCCAAAAAACTGCCAGCATGGTTTAAAGGTGAGGTCAGAGAGGCTGTTGTTGCCAAAAAAGCATCTTTCAGGAAATGGAAAAAAGAGCCAAACGACGAAACCTGGAAACAGCACAAGCACTGGCAAGTCAAATGCAAGGCATTGATAAGGCAGGCAAAGGGAGAATTTGAGAAGAAGCTTGCTTCGGAAGCAAAAACGCGAAGTAAAGACCTTTTCAAGTACATTCGTAGCAAAAAACCTGTGAGTCAGTTGGTCCATTAGATGATAAAGGGGTTAAAGGAGCACTAAGAGGCGACAAGGCGATAGCGGAGAGACTGAATGAATTCTTTGCTTCAGTCTTTACTGAGGAAGATGTAGGGATGTTACCCATGACTGAAGTGGTATTTAAAGGTGTGGAAGAATTGAAGGAAATATCGATACATCGGGAAGATGTATTACAACTATTAGATAAACTGAAGAGTAGCAAATCACCTGGGCCGGATGGTATATATCCAAGGGTGTTGAAAGAACTGAAATATGAGACTGCAGACCTGCTATTAGTAATCTGTGAACTATCATTAAAATCATCTCTAATACCTGAAGACTGGAGGATCGCCAATGTAACACCAATTTTTAAAAAGGGTTCCAGGGGTGATCCGGGAAACTACAGACCGGTGAGCCTGACATCAGTACCGGGAAAAATGGTAGAAACCATCATAAAGAATAAAATTACTCAGCATGTAGATAGCCATGATCTAATGGGAGACAGCCAACATGGTTTTAGACAAGGAAGATCTTGTCTTACTAATCTGTTATGTTTTTTTGAAGGAGTGAATAATCAGGTGGACAAAGGTGAGTTGGTTGATATTGTGTATCTGGACTTTCAGAAAGCCTTTGACAAGGTCCCTCATCAGAGACTTTTGGCAAAACTAAAGAGTCATGGGATAGGAGGCAGTGTAAAATTGTGGATCAGGAACTGGTTAAAAGATAGAAAGCAGAGGGTAGGGCTAAATGGCCAATTTTCCCAATGGAGAAAGGTGAATAGTGGTGTACACCAGGGATCTGTGCTGGGTCCGCTGCTTTTTGACATATTCATAAATGACCTGGAAAGTGGAATAACGAGTGAGGTTATCAAATTTGCAGATGACACAAAACTATTTAAAGTTGTTAAAACCCAAGAGGATTGTGGAAAATTGCAAGAGGATCTTGATAAATTGGAAGACTGGGCATCAAAAAGTCAGATGAAATTTAATGTGGACAAGTGCAAGGTTATGCACCTAGGGAAGAACAACCCAAACTATGGTTACACGATGCAAGGTTCCACATTAGGAACCACCACCCAGGAAAAAGATTTAGGAGTCATTGTGGATACCATGTTAAAACCCTCGGCCCAGTGTGCAGCGGCGGCCAAGAGAGCAAATAGAATGCTAGGTATGGAAAATAAAACAAAAGATATTATAATGCCTCTATATCGTTGCATGGTGAGACCGCACCTTGAATATTGTGTGCAATTCTGGTCGCCCTATCTTAAAAAGGATATAGCGATTTTAGAAAAGGTTCAGAGAAGAGCCACCAAAATGGTAAAGGGGATGGAAGGATACTCCTATGAAGAAAGGCTAAAAAGGTTAGGGCTCTTTAACCTGGAAAAGAGACGGCTGAGGGCAGATATGATAGAAGTCTATAAATTAATGAACGGAGTGGAACGGGTAAACATAGATCGATTGTTTACCTTATCAGAATATAGAAAGACTAGGGGACATGCAATGAAGCTACAGGGTAAACTATTTAAGACTAATAAAAGAAAATAATTTTTCACTCAACGTGTAATCAAACTCTGGAATTTGTTACCGGAGGATGTAGTAAAGGCTGTTAGTGTAGCTGGGTTTAAAAAAGGTTTGGACACGTTCCTGGGGGAAAGGTCCATAAACCATTATTAATAAGGGACCCAGGATATCAATGCTTGAACCAATACAAGCATTGTGGAACCTGTGTCCCTTGGGGAAACTGCTAGGTACATATGACCTAGATTGGCCACTGTTGGAAACAGAATACTGGGCTTGATGGACCTTGGTCTGACCCAGTATGGCATATCTTATGTTCTCCTTTCATGGCACTACTGTATGTTTTCTACTAAACCTCCATCCACTTCTTCTCCCTGTGAGCGTGATCTGTATATCAATGCAATGTGTGCCTTTGAGTCAGTCCTGACTCCTGGTGACCCAGAAGCTCCTGGGTTTTCTAGGCAGTGTCACCAGAAGTAGATTGCCAGGCTTTCTTCTGAGGCAATGGAGGGCTAAGTGACTTGCCCAAGGCCACAAGGAGTGCTAGTGGGAATTGAACCCTGGTTGCTTGGTTACCAAGCCAGTGTTCTAACCACTAGGCTACTCCTCCACTCACGCCAATGCAAATGGATTTCCCTTTCCTTCTTACTAGTTTAACCCACAGTGCCTCTTCGCTCCCTTTTAAGCCCTGTAATTCTATAACTTTAATAATCAAGTCACGTTAAAAAATGGCCATCAAAACCAAGAGTCCTTGAAAACTGACGAACCCAAAAACCCAATGGCTATTCAATAGAAACTTGTTCCACTATAGTCATTTCTTTGGACAGACCCTGGCTGAAGCAACCACATTGATATTTTGTTTCTTTGTAGCTTATTCTCTGCAAGCTTTCTAACGCACTTAAGTATTGTTTAGATTTCTTGTTTTCCATTCTGGGGGTTATTTTATAAAGTCATTTCTGTACATGTGTGGCAATATGTGCCTGTAAAATGGCTCTTATAAAATTGCACTAGGCATAGAAGTACATGTGATGGATACACATACAACGTTTATGGTAGGCATTGCTGGGGGCTTGGTCTGGGCAGAACACAGGTAGAGTCTAAGTATGTATGTATATATAAATTCAAGTCAATGCTGGCTCCTGGCAACCCAGTAGCGTCTGGATTTTCATAGCAAGGTATGACCACAAGTAGATTGCCAGGCCTTTTCTTCCAAGGCAATAGAAGATAAGTGACTTGCCCAAGGTGAGGGGATGATTGGCAGATAGGTATGTCTAGTATGGCCGCACCCTTGCCTGAGGCTGTAATACGCTATGAGGTCTCAGAAGAAAAGCATGTGGGCTGAGAGAATGAGTACCCAGAGCCCAGCACAACAAGAGTAAAGCCAGAGGGAACCATACCCTGAGCAGAAGTGCACAGAGAATGGACCCAGGTAAGAAAAGACAGGTCAGGCCTGAACAAGTTAAAACAAGCCTGAACAAGTTAAACAGGCCAAGCAAAGCTGGTGATACAAAGTGCTCATAAGCCCTGAAGATTACAAACAGTGCCAGAAGCAACAGATGAGCAATGGAACAAAGGAAGTAGGGTGCGGTCAGAAGACTCAGCATTTGCAAAGTAAAAGATAAGAATAAAGTCGTTAATATGATAATGAGGGTGTGTCCCGGGGAAAGAGATTTGCAAGAATATGCAGAACTTTCTGGAACTTTGTGACAGAAAGGCATAAAAAGGGGGCAACAGCAGAGCATCGGGGGCAGCCTTCCCTCTCACCGTCTTGGAGGTATGGAACGTTGCCTGCACTCAGATCCCTCAGACAGATACTTGTGTATCTGTGCTTACAGCTTTTTACTTGTACCAAATAAGAGTTTTGCTGACAAGTGACTGTGATCTGAGTTCTTTCCTATTTGCATGGGAAATTAACATAATTAACCCTTACAAAGGTCACAAGCAGTGCCTGTAGAAATCTAACTCTCATCTCTTGGCTACTAGGCTGTTGCTTTAACCCAGGGGTTCCCAAACCTGAATCACAGCCAATTGGGTTTTCATGAAATCCATAATGAATATGCATGAGAGAGATTTGCATGCACTCTCTCCATTGTATGAAAATCTCTCATGCATATTCATTGTGGATACCTGGAAAACCTGACTGGCTGGGGAGGCCCCATGACAGGTTTGGGAACCACTGCTTTAACCAGTAGGCTACTCCTCCATTCACAGATTATTAAATATTTTAACTTACACTCATTCTTCAATAATTTCTATGCATAGATATTTACATCTGCTCTTGAAAAGCCATCATAATATCCGCACCTGCAATGTAGGCACAGGGCCAGTGCAAGGATATGAAGAGCCCTAAAGAGAACCTCATCTCTTGCACCTCCCTGCTCCAGCCCCCGCTCCAATTGCTGCCGCTCTCTGGGACATGTAGCGGCAGCAATGCTTTTAAAAAGCCACTTCTGCCCCCATATAAAAGGAAGTGGAATCAGTGAAAGACTTAATAGTTCAGTAGTGAGGGTTGGGGGCAGGATGGATAAACTTCCTTTTTGAGATTTTACAAGTGCGATATTCAATGTTTCTTATAGGACTCGTCCGCCTTGTCTAGGAAAGACCTGATGGCACAAATGCTCTTGAGCACTACGAAGTCAGATTTTACAATTTATAATATCTGATGATTAAATGTGAGTTGAGGGTCAAAGTAACAGCCCAGCATTTTCAATGAAGAAATTAATGGTAAGGAGCTGTCTGAAACATTGGTGCCATATCTAGTACAGTTGAATGCCCCGTTACCCACATTGCCTTGGACTTCAGGATCTTGATAAATTGGAAGATTGGGCATCCAACTGACAGATGAAATTTAATGTAGACAAGTGCAAAGTTATGCACCTAAGAAAGAACAACCCAAACTACGTTTACACGATGCAAGGTTCCACATTGGGAACCACCACCCAGGAAAAAGATTTAGGCGTCATCGTGGATAACATGTTAAAACTCTGTCCAGTGTGCAGTGCCTCTGTCCAGTGTGCAGTGGCAGCCAAGAGAGCAAATAGAATGATAGGTATCATAAGGAAAGGAATGGAAAATAAAACAAAGGATATTATAATGCCTCTGTATCGTTCCATGGTGTGACCACATCTTGAATATTGTGTGCAATTCTGGTCATCGTATCCTAAAAAGGATATAGCATTATTAGAAAAGGTACAGAGAAGAGCCACCAAAATGGTAATGGGGATGGAAGGTACCCCTATGAAGAGAGGCTAAAAAGGTTAGGGCTCTTCAACCTACATAGTTTACCTTTTTAATCCCAAGTTCAAAACCCCTGTTACTTGTAAATGCATTACAGTTCTCTGTATGTATATGTTTGTTTCATGTAAACCGCGCTGATGACAATAGTGCGGTATATAAGAGATGTTAAATAAATAAATAATAAATAAATAATAACCTGGAAAAGAGACGGCTGAGGGGAGATATAATACTGTAGAGGTCTATAAATTAATGAATGGAATGGAATGGGTAAACGTAGATCGATTGTTTACATCATCAGAATATAAAAAGACTAGGGGACATACAATGAAGCTTTAGGGCAACCTATGTAAGACTAATAGGAGAAAACATTTTTTCACTCAACGTGTAATCAAACTCTGGAATTTGTTACCAGAGGATGTAGTAAAAGCTGTTAGTGTAGCTGTGTTTAAAAAAGGTTTGGACAAGTTCCTGGAGGAAAGGTCCGTAAACCATTATTAAAAGGGATCCAGGATATCACTGCTTGACCCCATACAAGCATTATGTTTATGTTTATTAGTCTGATATATCGCCATTCAAATTATAACATAGTGGTTTACAAAAGTAAAATACAAAAGGAGGCCAATAGGCTGGAAAAGTAAAGGAGATTACAATGCGATAGGAAAGCACTCAAGACATTTAACACACATGACCGAGAGAAAAGGGAGTGAGAAAGAGGAGGCAAAAGGTAATTCCACACGAAAGGAGAGGGAAGGTCAAAAGCAATGGAGAAAAGGTGGGTTTTCAGATTTCCTTTAAATGTGGTAAATTGTTGTTCGAGTCTGAGGGAGATGGGGAGGGAGTTCCATAGTGCAGGACCGAGAAAGAAGAAAGCGGAGGAGCGGGTAGCTTGCAGGTGGGCACGAGAGGGGGAAGGGAGGTGAAGACGATTAACATGCAGTGACCGGAGTGAGCGGCTGGGAGTATGGGATTGAATAAGGTCTGCCAGATATTGTGGTGTGTGGGTGTACATGACATGATGGACCAGTGTAAGAATCTTATAACTGATACGAAATTCGAGGGGAAGCCAGTGAAGTTGAAGGAAAAGGGGGGTGATGTGATCCCGGTGAGAGGAGTGAAAGATGAGGCGCATGGCTGTATGCTGAATGTGTTGCAAGCGATAGATTTGCGAGTGTGGGAGACCAGCCAGAACTGAATTACAAAAGTCAACGCGTGATATGACCAGGGAAAGGAGAAGAGTGGTAAGAGCCTGTGTGGTGAGAAACGGACGAATGGTGCAAATTTGACGAAGAAAGAAGAATGTGGTCTTGGAAACATGAGAAATGTGAGCCCGGAAATTGAGATTGGAGTCAAAAAGAACCCCCAAATAACGGAAACAAGAAACCAGTGGAATAGGTGAGTCAGCTAAGGAGGGGGCAACCAGAGGAGAAGGACTACCAAACGTAAACCAGATGGCAAGTGTTTTAGTCAAGTTCAGGTGAAGACAATTGGTGGTAAGCCAGTCAGCAACGGTGGAAAGACAGGAGTTGAGGGGGGTAAGATCAGGATGGAGCGGAGAAGTACGATGAAGGAGGACCAGATCGTCAGCATAGTAGAAAGCCGAAATCCCGAACTGTTAAATCAAGAGTGCCAGTAGTGCCAGAAAGATATTGAAAAGAAGGGGTGCTAGAACAGAGCCTTGAGGGACACCACAGAGCAGTGGAAAGGAGTCAGAAGTGATGGCTGGGGCAGATGAAGAAACAATGGCGTAGGAGCGGGAAAAAAAGGTAAGAGTGAGACCAATGATGAACCGTGCTGCAAAGGCCAGCCTCATGTATATGAGAGAGAAGAAGAGAGTGGTCGACAAGGTCAAAAGCTGCAGAAAGATCCAAAGACACCGCCACCAAGAAATCACCATAATCATGAGCCACGTGACGTTCATTGAGAAAAGCTATGAGAACAGTCTCCACACTGTGACCGGGCCAAAAACCTGACTGGCTGGGGTGAAGAAAATGGGTGGAATCAAGGTGATGGGACAATTGTGCAAAAACCGCTTTCTCCAAGATCTTAGAAAGAAAAGAGAGGTTGGAGACGGGTCAATAGTGGGCAGGAAGCTGAGGGTCAAGTGAGGGTTTCTTAAGGATGGGAAGGACACAAGCATGCTTCCAAGAGTGAGGAAAGATCCCGGTGGAGAGACTGGTGTTAATCATGGTGAGGACACAGGGGATGAGGGCAAGCGAGGGAGTAAGGAGCCACGAGGAAGGAATAGGATCAAGTGCACAGAATGTCTTATTAGAAGAAGATATCAGTTTCATGAGCTCAGAGGTAGTGATTGACTGGAAGGAGGCCCAGGTATGTGAAAGCTGAGAGAGAGGGAGAGGGGAGAGAGGAGGAGGAGAGGAGATAGGTGGAGGGCAATGAGGCAATGGTGCTCTGAGATCCAGAATCATTGAGGAACCTGTGTCTTTTGGGGAAACTGCTAGGTACGTATGACCTAGATTGGCCACTGTTGGAAACAGGATACTGGGCTTGATGGACCTTGGTCTGATCCAATATGGCATATCTTATGTTCTTAAGTTTTATAAGGTAAATGGATTAAGATCAGGGAGTACCGGGTCTAAGCAGGCTACCAGTTGGACATTGTCAATGAAAAAATTACCACTGATACAGAGGGACTAATTTAGCAAGACCAAGGGACTCAAGAATAAAGTTGAAAAGAATGGGAGATAAGACCAATCCCTGTGATACTCCATATGACAAGAGATGGTTAGAAGAGATGATAGACCATCTGGACAGGAAAGAATCAAACAAAGGGTAACTTTGCCTCTAACGTCTAGTTCTATCAGTGGTTCTTAAGTAAGGTGTGATCAACAAAAATCAAAAGCCACCGAAAGATCCAAAAGAACTATGGAGTACAGCTTTTCTTTTGTCCAAAAATCCTTTGATTTCACTCAGCATATCAACTAAGCTAGTTTTGTTACCATGATGTTCCCTAAATCCATACTGATAAGGGTGACTTATGTTCTTCATACTCACAAAATCTCTCAGTTGATAAAAACTGCCTTTTTAATGCCAAGAATGCTATATAAGACATGTCTGTAATTATAATTGATAATCATCAAGAGCTGATTAGATCTTTTGAGCCTCTCTTTTAGATGGGCCTCACCAAGGCTTGCTTCCAAGTAGATGAGAATTCTCCAGATTCTAGGCTAGCATTAACCATAAATAGAATGGCTGGATGTAGTGGTTGTAGATGGTTTTTTAAGAACCTTGAAGTAACAGATCTAACCAGGGCTCCACACATCAAACAGGGAACTTTACTGGAGCACAGTAGGTTGCTGAACTCTGTAACCTCCTCAGATTCAGAAACTGCTAACACCTAATCAGGTGTTAGTGGGCCTGTTTCCTGAGTGCAGTTGAAGCCTGCATAAAAGGCTCCTGTGCCCTGCTCTTTTGAGGCTTTCCTAACCAGGGCTCCACACATCAAACAGTAAGTAAGGATTTGAGGGTTTCTTTGTTTGGTTTTTTTTTTTATTAAATTGCTAGCTCTCTGACTGGGAGCTCTTAAAAGGGTTTTGTGTATACTTTTTAAAAGCAAGGTTACTTACATTTTTGCTGTTTTAGGGGAACTTTACTGGAGCACAGTAGGTTGCTGAACTCTGTAACCTCCTCAGATTCAGAAACTGCTAACACCTAATCAGGTGTTAGTTCCCTCCCTACCCACCCCGGCTCCCACCCACCCCTAGTGAGCAGTCTTGCTTTATAGGGCACCTCCCCCTTTAGCAAATCACAGTGAATTGGACCAGCACATATTGAATATAATTAAAGAGATTTAACTGCTTTTTCTCTGAAAGGACAGCTGCGAAACCAGCTAGTACTTGGTAGATCTCTCTCTTTTGCTTTAACAGATACCTAAGCTCCACAAACAGAACAATGGCTGGGAAAAATCGTATTGCTAAAGCTGTTGCCCCCGTTACAGCTTCTGCCTCAGTCCAGACAGAGGTCCTAATGCCAGTTGAAGAACCGGTTCCATGTGCAGGGTGCCTGCATGCTGAAGCTCTGAGGAAACAAGTGGAGGAACTCAGAGAGGAGGTGGCGAGGCTGAGGAGCATTCTGAACTGCTCCTATCGCACTGATCGCTAGCACGCGGTCTGCCGCGCCGCCCACAGCATCATCGCCAGCAGAGGAGAGTGCCTTTAAAAGCAGCACGCGACAGGCGTGCTCGCGCCTGGCGGGCCCGCGCCTGAGGGCCTAGCCAGAGGGCCCTTTGGCGTGGCCCTTAGGTGGGGCTCGAAAAGACACTATCTAAAGATACCTACAACACTAGCCCTGAGATACAAGGTATGATTTTGTATTATGTAAACTGCAGGATACTACAAGAACCATAGCCTCTAAGATATTTAATCTTTTAATGAATCTAGTGTTAGAGTTCACATCCACAGTAATTAGATATATTGTCATTTTAATTGCATAATAGTGCACAACAAATGTAATAAATGTTTGCTATGTAGCACCTAACCTAACTACCCATATCTGAAAGTCGCAAATTGTTTACTGGAAACTGCTACAATATATCCCTCTGTACACTTGAAACAAACCTAACCGTTTCAGTCCCTGAAATCTTTTGACTTCATAATTGTAACACTGCAATCTATTTACCTAAACCAAAATGAGGCCTAAGACAATAACCTCGTTTTTACTGAATGTACTATGTCTCTCATTTGTTCTACTACTCACACCTATCCCCAAACTACATGCACTCTCCACCTCACTGAATCTCCTTAATTCTGCTAACATCCATATTATCCCCCTTCTCCCTAGACAAGAATACCATAACCATTATAACACACCCACTTTCACCTATAAATACTTTCACCAATCAAATCTAAAAAGTCAAACTAAAAGGTTAATACAAATAAAATTAACACCAGAAGATATAATAAAAAAACACATAATCAATCTCAGAACCTAAAAATTATTCTCATTAACACTAGATCAGTTAGAAATAAAATCCCCCTCATAACAGACCTCATTACAGATGAGAAGCCTGATTTTCTTTGTGTCACTGAAACCTGGATAACCGAATCTGACACCATTATTCTAAATCAACTAAATGTAAATGGATACTCATTGTTCAACTGCAACCGAGATAAAAAGAAAGGAGGAGGAGTACTCATAATAGCAAAGACTATACTTAACTGCTCACCCACCATCTGTAGTAACCAAGAGGGCATGAATATACTAAAGATAGAAAACAAAAACATAGCCATCTGCCTCTTCTATAGACCTCCCATGCCAGACCCTCAAAATATAACTTCTGTTTTAGAATTGGCATGCAAAGCCTCCATGACTAAGACACATATTATCCTTGGGGATTTCAATCTAGCTTCTCTAAGTAATCACCAGTCAAAAACCTTCCTTGACTCTATGGACGAAATGGGCTTTAAACAAACAATCTCCTACCCTACACACATTAAAGGGAACACGCTTGACCTAGTTTTCCTTCCTGAATACTTAACCAGATTACCCCAATATAATACTCCTAACATAACTCAAATCCCATGGTCCGACCATCATTTAATTCAATTCTCCATTCACATTCCCCATACCCCTAATCATCTACACAATACACTACACCACGGTCCGAGGTTTCGACCGTTTAAACCAGAAATGTTCCTTGAAACAATTATTCCTCAACTGGACAAAAAACTAGACAGTCTCGAAAAATCTATTGCCAATTGGAACACTACAATAGAAGCAGCTGCCAAACCATTATCTACCAAAACCAACAGACCCCATAAAAAATCATCTGAAAAATGGTATACAACTGAATTAAATAATTACAAAAAAGAACTCAGAAAAATAGAGGCTAAATGGAGAACTAAAAAAACCCCGGAATTGCGAGAGTTATATTTTGCAACCCTTAATTCTTACAAACTAGCTACAAATAATGCCAAAAAACAATACCATACATCAATCCTATCCAAAGCTATTAATCGGCCAAGAGAACTATTTGAAATTATAAAATCATTATCTAAAGCCCCACCTACTAATATCCACAAGATCCCTATCAACCCCCAAACACTAGCAGACTATTTTGCTGGCAAACTCAAGCAAAATACACCATCTGTACCTGATCCCTTTCCTACAAAAATAAATGTCCTCAGTGAATGGAAATCTTTCCACCCCATAGATAGAAATCAATTACTAAATATAATTACAAACCTTAATACAACTACATCCCTCTTAGACCCATGCCCATCAGCATGGATTAAAACTACAAAACAAGAACTAGCCCCATACATATTAGATATAGTAAATAAATCCCTTCAACAGGGTATACTACCAAATGAACTCAAAATCTCAGCAATCCGCCCACTTTTGAAAAACAACTCACTAGATAGCAAAGATCCATCATCATACAGACCTATAGCTAGTATACCCTTCCTGACTAAAATTATTGAAAAAGTTGTTCAAATCCAACTTCAAGATTTTATAGACACCTCAACACCCCTTGATGAACACCAATATGGGTTTCGACCATCACACGGCGTAGAAACATTATTACTTGTCCTTCTTGACTCCCTTGTCAGAGGTATGGACAATATCAAACAAGCTTTCATACTAGTATTTATTGACATTTCCGCTGCTTTTGACAGTGTAAACCATAACATTCTAATCTCAAGACTTGGCCAATTAGGTATAAAAGAAGTAGCTCTCAAATGGTTTAAATCTTATATATCCGACCGTTCACAATTTGTACAAATAGATCAAGATCCCTCTCCACCATTTCCACAAGAACAGGGAATCCCTCAAGGATCATCACTTTCTGCCCTATTATTCAACTTATATCTGCAACCGATATGCACCATCTTTAAAAGACATAATATAAATTACCACATTTATGCGGATGATATTATGTTGTACACCCCAATTAATACAAATGACCCTAGCTATGATAACCTCTCAACCTGCCTTGCCGAAGCCGAACAATGGCTTCGCTCAAAGAATATGAACATTAATTTTAAGAAAACTGAAATACTGTTTACATCAAGAAACCCCAATTTCGCACCTCCACCAGAAATCAAACTACATAACTTCTCCCTCCCAGTGAAGCATGAAATCAAATATTTGGGAGTCATACTTGATAAAACTCTCAGCTTCACTTCACACATTAAGAAAATAACCAGAACAATCTTCTACAAGCTTAGAACTATCCAGCAGCTTAGACCACTTATAGAAAGTGATGACTTCCGGACCATTACTCAAATTTTAATAACACCTCACCTTGACTATTGCAATGGTATACTTAAAGGCATAACAAAGAAAAATCAAAATATTCTCCAAATGGCTCAGAATGTTGCCGCAAGAATAATTTCCAAGGCTAAATTATCCGACCACATTTCTCCCATTTTATACTCATTACATTGGCTTCCCGTTGCATGCAGGATACATTACAAAATTATACTGACTACATTCAAGTTAATTAACAATATCGCCCCATTTTATCTATCTACCCTTATCCATAGCCCCTCAGATAGTAGACTAAGAAGAAGGAGGAATCTCAATACAGTGCAAGTACCAGATACAATAAGAAAAACAAAGCAAATAACAAGCAACAGCGCTTTCACATACGTAGCACCTACACTATGGAACAACCTCCCTGATCAACTAAGAGAGACAAAAGATCTCCAAAAATTTAGAAAGGAACTAAAAACACACTTATTCACCCAACATTACTGCCAATTCTCAGATCTAGCCTCCCACCCCCCATAGCTCTCTCTGCTAAGCTGCCAAACAAATACTCATTCACTTAATAATATTATCATTCCCAAAGCTGATGTTATGTCACAGGTTGTAAATACCATAGTTCTGCAAATAATCAAGATTTTTTGTTATAATTCTGTAAATAATTAACTGTCTAAATAATCAAAGGTTCTTGTTATGAGCTATATATGTTTGCTTTTGTTCATAATGTTCCTTGTACATAGTTGCAATGTTGCATAATGTTCCATGTATTTGTTCACCAATGTTCTATGTAAACCGCCACTGATCTTGGGAAGGGGCGGTATATAAAAGTTTTCAAATAAATAAATAAATAAATAAGACAGTGAGAAGTACATTGATGAGATGCTTCTTGCAGCAACCAGGCTCTCCAGCACAGGAGAAGATGGGTGCCAACAGAATGTCGATGGTTGGACAACAGTCACCAGAGCCTGCAAAATCACCAATCCAACTTCTCCAGCCCTTGAATTGAAGAACCATTATGCAGCCCTGAAAGTGGAGGAGGTGAAAGCATCCCTGGAAAGGGAAGAACCAGAGTTCAAGTACCCCATAGTTGCAGAATCAGTGACCAGAAGGAAACGAAGGGTAGTGGTTGTTGGAGACTCTCTTCTGAGGGGTACTGAGGCGTCCATCTGCCGACCAGACTTGATGTCCAGAGAGGTGTGCTGTCTGCCTGGTGCCAAGATCCAAGATGTTACGGAGAGTTTGCCGAGACTCATCAAGCCCACTGACTATTACCCAATGTTGCTAATCCATGTTGGAACAAATGATACTGCCAGGTATACTTCGGAACGTATCAAAAGTGACTTCATGGCTCTGGGACAGAGGGTGAAGCAGGTAGGTGCACAGGTGGTGTTCTCTTCAATCCTCCCTGTTGAGGGTAAAGGCCAAGGCAGAGAAGCTCGCATCCTGGAGATGAATGCATGGCTGCGTGGATGGTGTCTTCGAGAGCGTTTTGGTTTCCTAGACCATGGGATGCTGTTCCAAGGATTGCAGAGCAGAGATGGCATCCATCTGTCCAAGAAAGGTCAACACATCTTTGGTAGTAGACTGGCTAATCTACTGAAGAGGGCTTTAAACTAGATTCGTTGGGGATGGGTGAAGAAAGCCCCCAGGTAAGTGAAAGCCCCCAGGTAGGTGATACATTAAATACCTTTATGGAAATGGGTAACAGGGCTAACACATGGAAAGCAGTGTGTATTAATGCCCGTAGCATGGGAAATAAGATCCCTGAAGTTGAAGCTTTGGTGGGAGTGGCTGACTTGGATTTAGTGGCAGTTACAGAAACATGGTTCACAGAAAACCATGACTGGGATGTAACTATACCTGGCTATACTTTATTCAGAAAGGACAGGGTAGGAAGAAGGGGAGGAGGAGTGGCACTATATGTAAAAACTACTATTAAAGCTTTGGAATTACAGAGCTTAAAAGGGAGAGAGGAGGCATTGTGGGTTAAACTAGAAAGAGGGAAAGAGAAATCTATTTGCATTGGTGTGATATACAGACCTCCCTCACAAGAGGAAGAGGTGGACAGAGAGTTAATTGAAGACATACGCAGCATTGCTAGGAAAGGGGAAGTGCTACTGCTAGGAGATTTCAATATGCCAGATGTTGATTGGCACATTCCTGCTGCAGTATCATCTAGAAGTAAGGAGATCCTGGATTCTCTACAGGGAGAACTATTCAGGCAATTGGTAACAGACCCCACACGTGAAGGGGCCATACTGGACTTGGTGCTTACCAATGGTGAGAGTGTTTCTGATGTTGTAGTGGGAGATCATTTTGCATCCAGTGACCACCAGATGGTGTGGTTCAGTATTAGGACTAGGGCTGTTAGAATCCATTCCAAGGTGAAGATCTTAGACTTTAGGAAGACTAACTTTGCGAAGATGGGCCAATACCTCAGGGAGTCGTTAGTGGGATGGGAACAGCTGGGGGATGTAGAAAAACAGTGGGCAAAACTGAAAGGGGGTATTTTAAAGGCAACCAACCTTTTTGTTAAAATGGTAAATAAAGGCAAAAGGAACAGGAGACCGCTATGGTTTTCGAAGGAAGTAGCTGAAAAAGTGAAGAAAAAGAGGGAGGCCTTCATGAAATACAAGAGATCACAGAGAGAGGAAGACAGGCATCTGTATTTGGAAAAACTTAGAGAAGCTAGCAAAGTAGTCAAGAAGGCAAAGATTCAAAAGGAGGAGGAAATAGCCAATGCAATAAAATGGGGGGATAAGACATTTTTCAGATATATTAGTGAGAAGAGGAAGGGCAAAAGTGGTATTGTCAGACTCAAGGGTGCAGGGGGGGAATATGTAGAAGCTGATAAGGATAAAGCGGAATTGCTTAACAAATATTTTTGTTCTGTGTTCACAGATGAAGAACCAGGAGCAGGACCTCAGAAAACACCCACAAATAAGAACAGAAGCGAAGGACATCTTGAACAATTTTCAGAAGACTGTGTTCGTGAGAAACTAGCTCAACTTAAAGTAGACAAAGCGATGGGACCGGATGGGATACACCCTAGAATACTGAGGGAACTTGGGGACGTTCTAGCACCTCCACTGACTGACCTTTTCAATGCCTCGTTGGAGTCGGGAGTGGTGCCAAAGGACTGGAGAGAGGCTCATGTGGTGCCTTTACACAAAAGCGGAAGTAAGGATGTGGTTGAAAACTACAGGCCGGTTAGTTTAACTTCAGTGGTGAGTAAATTATTGGAAACGCTGCTGAAAGAGAAAATAGTGAGGTTTCTGGAGTCCGGCGGATTACAGGATCCGAGGCAGCATGGATTCACCAGAGGCAGGTCTTGTCAGACAAATCTGATCGATTTCTTTGACTGGGTGACCAGGGAGTTGGACCGAGGGAGAGCTCTACATGTGGTGTATTTAGATTTCAGTAAAGCCTTTGACACTGTTCCTCACAGGTGACTTATAAACAAGCTGAGCACCCTAGGGATGGACCCTAAAGTTACTGCTTGGGTTAGAAATTGGTTGGGTGGGAGGCGACAAAGAGTACAAGTAAATGGAGCCCACTCTGAGGAGAAGGATGTTACCAGTGGTGTGCCCCAGGGATCTGTCCTTGGTCCGATTCTTTTTAACATCTTTGTTAGTGATATAGTGGAAGGGCTGTCGGGTAAGGTTTGCCTCTTTGTGGATGATACCAAAATCTGTAATAGAGTAGACACCCAGGAAGGTGTAGATAACATGAGGAGGGATCTAGCTAAGCTTGAAGAATGGTCTAGAATTTGGCAGCTGGGATTTAATGTTAAAAAATGTAAGGTCATGCATTTGGGCTGCAGCAATCCAAGGGAGCAATACAGTATAGGAGGTGAAGTACTTTTGTCCACTAAAGAAGAGCGGGACCTAGGCGTGGTTGTGTCTGATGATCTTAAAGTAGCTAAACAGGTAGAAAAGGCGACGGCAAAAGCTAGAAGGATGCTTGGGTGCATACGGAGAGGAATGGCTAGCAGAAAAAAGGAGGTGATAATACCTCTGTATAAGTCTTTGGTGCGACCTCATTTGGAGTATGGTGTGCAATTCTGGAGACCGCACCTTCAAAAGGATGTGAACAGGATGGAGTCGGTGCAGAGGGTTGCTACTAAAATGATTAATGGGCTTCATTATAAAGCATATGAGGACAGACTTAAGGATCTTAATATGTACACCTTAGAGGAAAGGCGGGATAGAGGTGATATGATTGAGATGTTTAAATACCTCCGTGGCATAAATGTTCAGGGAGAGAGCCTCTTTCAATTGAAAGCAAGTTCTGCTACGAGGGGACATGGGATGAGGGTGAAGGGAGATAGATTCAGGAGTGAGATGCGGAAATATTTCTTTACGGAAAGAGTAGTGGATCCGTGGAATAGTCTCCCAGTGGAGGTGGTAGAGATGAGGACAGTAACTGAATTCAAAAAAGCATGGGACCAACACAGAGGATCTCTAAAGGTAGAAAGTGGACTGTTGTAGTTGTTGTTATGGAAGGACAGACTAGATGGGCCTTGTGGTCTTTTTCTGTCATCATGTTTCTATGTTTCTATGTTTCTATGTTTCTAAAGTGGACATAGTAAGTTTGAGTAAGGAGAGAAGCTCCCAGCTCCCAGTAATTACACATTACAAATACAAAAAACGTTATTAATTATCTTGAAGATTATTAATAATCTATCAGCCCCCCTCCCCCATCCTGCAACCAATGATCAAGATGACACCCACGAACAGAACAAGAACCACCTCAAATTACACTCTGGACATCCCGACAAGCAAGATGAAAGTCAAGCTAATGACGTGTAAGAGTATTCTTATAAGCTCCGCCATTATGGAATGAACTACCTACCTCAATAGGAGCCATTAAGGACTTATCAGACTACAGGAAAACAACAAAAATGTCTCTTCATGAATTATTATTATGGACACACCCTTCAAATACAGGCCATACCTAACTGTAACAGACTGTAAACACTGTAAAAGGCTGGCATTCCTCTCCAACTCAAACTAGCATCTCCCCACCCAGACAGATTACCCATTCCAAGTATATTCTCCTCTCAAGATACTCCCCCCCCCCCATATACGGTTGCTCTAATATAGACCTTCCCCTAACTCTGTATCCTTCAACCCACTCCACAAATAACTACTTGCTTTGTACAGACCATTTGCTGCATTAAATGTTACTCGCTACTCTTTCACATGTGAATTGTTTGGAATCCCGAATAACCATCCAAGTTTAATACCCTTGTTCTATGTAAATTTCTTGTTTCATGTTAAATGTAAACTACTGTGAATTTTATGATAGGGCGGTATAAAAAAAAGCATTATAAATAAATAAGTTTGTCTAGCATAAGAGCAGAAATAGGACTGAAGGCAGTGTAGCAAGGAGAAGGAGCTATAGATATTTCTGAATGAAAAAAAAGTATCTTTCGAGAGAGACTTCATCTGGGCAAATGTCTAATGAGCTAACAGAAATATAAAGAAAGTTGGGAGCAGCATGGTTTAAGGAAAGTATTCCTTGGGCATTCACTTTAGAAATACAAAATTATGTGAAGTCCTCATATAGTGACGGTAGGATCATTATAGTGGTTGAATCTGAAAAAAAAGAAAACTGTATCCATGAAGAAAGATCATTATTTGATAATACTCCCTACATTTACTGGATCTAAGGTGAATAAGACAACATCCAAAGTTTGAGGGCTCTCCCACTGAATACTAGATCACCTGAATATAAAAGCCCCATGGTTTGTGCCCGGATAGATAGTACTTTACAGAGACTTGACTACAGGAAGAACAAGTGCTTTTAGATACTTTACACCCCCAGGTTATGTAACCCTAGCCATATGTGGATCAAGAGGGAGGGGGTGGTGTGGCAATTCAGTTATACTCCTTTCTAAGATTTCATTCTATATCCATATATCAAGTTTATATGTTGCTGTTATGTACCATCATGCTGAGTCAATGCCAGCTTCTGGCGATGCATGCCCTGGGTTTTCTTGGCAAGGGGTGACAAAGTAGATTGCCTGACCTTTCTTCCTTGCAGCAAGGCTACAGCACCTGGTAGTCTACTGTGGGCGCCCATCCCAATTCTAGCCAAGCCAGATCCTGCTTATCTTCCAAGATCAGGCTCATTCAAGGAGACATGACCATAGTCAGTCCTGTAATATGGGATACTTATTGGTATGGGCTGACCTAGTTAAGGATTTAGGCCCCCATTTACTAACATAGTATATGACGGCAGATAAAGACCATTATGGTCACCCTTTCCCATGCCTTTGTTTAGGGGTGTACCCACTGCTCTGTTCAGGTCATCCCTATTTGTTGAGATAAAGAGATAGTTATGTTTATTTTGATTTTATCCTGATGCCTTAAAAGGATTCATTGTGTCTGTCCCATGTTATTTTGAATTCTGTCACTCTATTTGCCCTCACCAATTCCATCGGGAGGGCATTCCAAGCGTCCACCACCCTTTCAGTGAAAAACTATTTCCTGACATTGCCTCTCAGTTTACCACTTTGCAGCTTCATATTATGCGCTCTGGTTTTACAACTTCCCCGTCTTTGGAAGAGGTTTGTTTGTTCATTAATACTCTAAAGGTCTGAATCATATCTCCCCTATCCCTCCTCTCCTCTAAAGTGTGTTAAGGTTTTGCCATTAACACACAGTAAATACAAAAGCTTTGTGGTAATTGCAAAGTGCACTCCAGGCACATGCACTCCAGCCAGGCCTCTAACATAGGACATTAGTCGCTACTGAGCATTAATGGTTCGTCTGCAAACATGGAATGCAGTTAAGTACACTTTTGGAGATGTAGTTAAATATGTGCCGTTATCTGCCATGTTAGCAATTAATGTGTGTGTTAACACCGCCCATGTTAAGCGCAAGGTGCATTCCCTGCTTCCTAAGCCGAGATTCCATTTTAGGACACCCCAGGTAGGAATCAGCTGTTTTGCTGAAATTATAACAGGGGCGAGTTATAATTCTTGGTGATTTTAATATTCATACGGACATAGCGATTTCAGGTTTTGTCTTGAATTTTTTGTGCTTCTCTCAGTTGATTCAGATGACTACTCATAAGGCAGGCCCTGTATTATTAGCCCAGGGTATTACATTGAGGTGGTGGTAGTTACACCCATGCTACCTGCACCAAGAGCAGAAGCTCAGGTTCGAAACACCCACACTAGCAGCACTGCAGTGGGAACGCCCCACTCGCCCACCCAGTCTCCGGCCCAACATTCACTGCTAGGGCAATGTGGCCTTTTTAGCATGGGGCCTTGTGCTACTTTTTAGCATGATGCCAAAACCACATATTAACCCCCTGCTATCCCAGTAGCATGCTTTAGTAAACATACCCCACAGATCCTTAAAAGGGCATCAAGATGTACATATTTAGTGTGAATCTAGGAGAAGCCTATAGGATTCTTTCTAGAGAGTAAAAATCCTCAAGACTTGCTGCTAAAAAACCCCCAAAAAACAAAAAAAATCCTCCATCGCTTGCCTCTAAATCAATTTATGTATAACAAATAGCCCTTGACTGATTTTTTTTTAATCTATACCTCTGGTGTACCCTAATCTGGTAGCTTTCAGTTCTTCATTATTCCCAGAGTTTCAAGGAGGCGGCCAAGTTACCTTGGGGAAAAGGAAGAAAAGTAGAGAAAAAAACCCCAACAAAAACAAAAAAACCCAACAACTTATAGATATTCTGTCAAGGACAGTTCTCTTTCATTTGCCAACTACAGTCACTGAAGGAGAAAGCGCTTAACAAACCAAGTCTATCCTTTACCTTTAACGCTACGTTTTTCTTTGCTGGAAGCCCCTAACTGCACCTAGGCTTTCCACCTTCGGA
This sequence comes from Ichthyophis bannanicus, assembly GCA_033557465.1. Lineage (NCBI taxonomy): Eukaryota > Metazoa > Chordata > Amphibia > Gymnophiona > Ichthyophiidae > Ichthyophis > Ichthyophis bannanicus. Next base: position 416,229,453 of record CM066036.1, on the reverse strand, counting down.
AAGAGCTTGGAAGCACTGAGAGGCAGCCTGGAGGGTGCGTGTGTTGGGAGTGGGAGAGGAAGAACAGAGATGGGTGGGGCATGATAAAAGAAATTGAGGAGACTGCAGAGACAACCCCTTCCCGTTCCCCCATTTCATAAATATTGTTCAAATTTTGGTTTAATATGATTATGAAGACAGTATGCAGTGCCAGGAATCCCTGCCATACTTTTGAACCTAACTACGTGCTCTTGGCCGTGGGCTAGTCGCTTATTATCTTACTCTCCTCTACAGCTCTCATTGCGGTCCTTTTAGTATCAGAATTGCTCCATTTAAATTAAAGTAGCAAGACCTTGCTCCCTAAATGATTACTTGGATATGTTTCTATAGTTGTTGCACACAGTTATCTCTTTTTTTGTTTTTTGGAGAGGTGAGAAGGATCCACTTTACCCAACAGGAGTAAGACAATATTTAATTGTAGAAAGCAGAATGGTATTGTAAAAAAACAAAACAAAAAAAACACACAGTTTTACTTTGGAAGGAGAGGCAAAAGCCCCAGGAATTAGAAGCCACAACCCTCCCTCTTCAGAAGTCTGGAAGCAGGGGGGGAGGGGGATCTGTTTTCTAGCTACAGTTGTTTTTTTTCTCATCAGAAAAGAGAAATGAACATCAAGGGGAGAGCTGTGTGGAAAATCCCTCAGAAAGGATGGAAGTTCAGCCATCTGTGACATGTCACCTTTTTACACCTCAGATTTCGTGAGCTCAGCCTTGTAATATAACTACTCCTACTCTTTTCACCTCCTTCATTTTACTTTGCTTAAAAGCATGCTACCCGGCAGGCTTTCATCATCTGGAGGCTGAGACGCGAGTGTTAGTTTCATCAGGAGACAGTTATAAACAATCCCAAAACATCTGCCTGACGCACGCATTTGGAGAGTTGCATTAAAGCACCAGCTGAGGCTCCAATGTTAAAAGCAACTGCAGACAATGGAGAATGGAAGAGGTCTTCAAAAGGCCCCATGACCCCACTTTCAATGCATCAAGCAGCATTTGATGATGATCTGGAGAATATCATAACGCTAAAGTCACCAAAGACACAAGGGACCATTTGGAGAAAAAGGCTTCCCAAACCTATCCTGCGGACCCTATTGTCAGTCAGGTTTTCAGGATATCCTCAATCTGCATTCACGAGAGACCTAGCATATGCAAATCTACCTAATGCATATTTATTATGGATATCCTGAAAATCAGACAAGCTCTGGCAGAGTCAGCAGAACACCTCACTCTACCCCCAACTCTTCCCCTAGCTCTGCCCCACTGCTGATTTTCTACTTTAAAGAAATGTCACTCTTCTACATATTCTTCCCGTACAACATATACAGCCAATATTCACTCACAGCACTCAGCATTTGAAGGGCGCCTCACTGCTGTCGGCAAAACTGAAAGCAGATATTCAGTAGTGCAATCCAGATATCCTTTGGCACTGAATATTCCGTTTCACAGCTGACCGACAAAGCTATCTGAATAGCATCGATATTCAGCCACTCTCTAGACAGCTGTTTTCCTAACCTAACTTTATGCAGTTAATTATCCAGTTAGCAGTCTGAAAATTACCGCTAATTGGACCACCCTCACCCTGCCCACAGACCACCCTGGTGCTCTTCAGATAGTGCTGGGGCACTTAGCGGGAATATTCAGCGGCACTGTCTGGTTCGAAATGCTGACTACACCTCTCAACGGGATTTATCTGGTTAGCAGGTCCTGCTAACCGGATGAATCCTTTTGAATATCAGCCTGGTAACAGAAGATTAACACCACACGTTAACTACAAAATTGTGACAAAAACCACACTATGCAGCAGGACAATTGGTTCAGGAACATTTGTACTCAGAGCCTACGCCGTACCAAAGCAACAATAACTCCCAGGACTCAAATGGCAGTAATTCTATCGCTGCAAGTATTACTACAGGACCTAGAATCTGGTTTCAGAGTTAGTTCATTCCTATCATGGTATGTGCAAAACAAACCCATTTGGAGACGCTACCTTGGCAGAGGCCCTAGACCACCAATGCACAGAACAAACTGGACTTTGATAGATCCCTACACAGAAAGAAGTAATTAGTCCTTACCTGCTAATTAGTGTTCCTGAAGGAACTTCAGTCCAGTCCCTTAACTTCTGGGTTGCGCAACCCTTCCAGCAGCTTGGAGGCTGAGCCCATCATCCTTTTGATGATGGTGGGGTATAAATACCCCTGGCACCACCCACTGGCACCAGTAATCTATTGTAAAAGCAGACTTGAAGGACATATAATAAAGAACTTATAACCATTAGATAACTTGCCAAAACTCACACGCACCCTAAACTAGTAAAACTTTTTTTTTTTTTTTTAAAGGGCGAAGGAAACAAGCAGGAGGAGGAGGTGGTTTCCCTGAGGGCGCGAGGGCCCTCCGCTCTTTCCTGCGGAACCTTATTGAAAGTGCTCCCCAGCTTTCCTTCGGTCCGCCACCTGAAACTGAGAAAGTCGGGCGGGATCAGGGACTGGACTGAAGTTCCTTCAGGAACACTAATTAGCAGGTAAGGACTAATTACTTCTTCCTTATCGTCACTTCAGTCCAGTCCCTTAACTTCTGGGATGTAACAGAGCAGTCTAACTCTGGGAGGGGTTCGTTATTCCGGACCGAAGCACCGCGCTGCCAAACCTGGCATCCGAAGCCCCTTGGAGGTCCAACCTGTAATGCTTGGTGAAGGTATGGAGAGATGACCAGGTAGCCGCTCTGCAAATATCCTGTGGCGGCATCAAACTCTTTTCCACCCAGGACGCTGCCTGCGCTCTAAGCACTCCTGGAGCCTGCTTCCCACTGAGGAGGTAAGCAGAGGCAATCGTCTCCCTGATCCACCTAGAGATGAAAGCTTTGGCCGCCGCTTCTCCCTTATGCGGCCCTCCAAACTTGACGAACAAGCGTTCTGACCTCCGGAAAGGCACCGTGCGCGCGAGGTACCTCTTCAGCACTCTATGAACATCCAGGAGCCTAAGCTTTTCTCCGTCTCCCGATAGATCCCTTTCCGCGAAGGAGGGCAGAGAGACCGGTTGGTTTACGTGAAAAGGAGAGATAACCTTAGGTAAGAAAGAAGGGACTGTACGCAAGACTACCTTATCTCTAAAGAAAGAGAGAAAGGGAGGACGGGAAGACAAGGCTTGAAGCTCAGAAACGCGTCTGGCTGAGCAAATCGCCACTAAAAACACCGTCTTTAGCGTCAAGTCCTTCAGAGAGGACTTCCGCAGCGGTTCGAACGGTGCCCCCGAAAGGTCATTCAAGACTAGGTTGAGGACCCAGGGAGGGATAACAGATCTTTGCTGGGGCCTTAACCGTCTAACAGCTCTCAGAAACCTGGCTATGTCCGAATGTAGCCCTAGACATTTGCCTCTGACCTTCCCCCTATAGCAAGAGATAGCCGCCAGCTGGACTCGCAAAGAGCTAGGGGCTAGACCCTTCTCGAAACCCGCCTGCAGGAACTCCAGGACCTCTGGGACAGAAGCCGAGAGAGGCTTGACTTGATGTTCTAAACACCAGGCTTCAAAGATACGCCACACCCTCACGTATGACAGGCAGGTGGAACGTTTGCGAGCGCTCAACAAGGTTGAGATTACTGAGCCCGAGTACCCCCGCTTCAAGAACCTCGCCCTTTCAATAGCCAGGCTGTAAGCGAGAACCGATGCACGTGGGGCATGCGTACCGGACCCTGACGCAAGAGATCCTTTTTGCAGGGAAGTGGCCACGGCCGGTCGACCGTCAATCTCACTAGATCTGCGTACCACGGACGTCGAGGCCAATCCGGGGCTATGAGAATGACCAATCCTTGGTGAGCTTCTATCCGCCTCAGAACCCTCCCTATGAGCGCCCAAGGAGGGAAAACATAGAGGAGACCTTCCGATGGCCAGCTTTGGGCCAGGGCGTCCAAGCCCTCGGACATTCTTTCCTTTCTGCGACTGAAAAACCGGCTGGCCTTTGCCGACGAGAACCGGGCCATGAGATCCATGATTGGGGGCCCCCACCGGGCAACCACTTGATCGAACACTTCCTGCGCTAGTTCCCACTCTGCGTGGTCTATCCTGAACCTGCTGAGGTAATCGGCCGTTACGTTGTCTGTTCCGGCCACGTGCTGCGCAGACAGCGCTATCAGATGCGTTTCGGCCCACTGCAAGAGGAGATCCGCCTCCTTCTCCAAGGATGGGCTGCTTGTTCCACCCTGACGGTTGATGTAGGCCACCGCGGTAGCGTTGTCGGAGAGGACACGGACTGCCCTCTGGTGAACCAAGAGCTCTAAAGCCCGGAGAGATAAGGTTACTGCCCTCAACTCCAGCCTGTTGATAGACCACTGCGACTCTGCTGGAGTCCAGCGGCCCTGGGCGAATTGCCCCTCGCAGTGAGTGCCCCAACCTGCTAGGCTCGCATCCGTTGTCAGTTGGGTCCACTGAGGCGACTCGAGTGGCATCCCGCGGCCCAGGTTCCTTGAGTTTGTCCACCACCGCAGAGACCTCCTGATCCCGGGAGGGCAGGGGATCTGCCTGGATAAGGGGTGAAGTTGATGGGACCACTGTCTCAAGAGGGTTCGTTGGAGAGGCCGCATATGAGCCCGGGCCCAAGGAACTACTTCTATTGCCGCTGCCATGGTACCCAGCAGCTGAAGGTAATGCCAGGCAGAGGGGCATCTTGTTAACAGAAAACGGCAAACGAGATTCCTCAGATCGGATAACCTATGCTTTGAGAGGAACACCCTTCCCTTCCTGGTGTCGAACCGAGCTCCAAGGTACTCTATCTTTTGCTTAGGAATTAAGCTGCTCTTCGCACAATTTATGACCCATCCCAAGCTCTCGAGGAACTGTACGACCCTGGCGGTCGCTACGTGACTCTCCTCCTCTGACTTTGCTCGTATCAACCAATCGTCCAGGTAAGGATGGACTAGAATTCCTTCTTTTCGAAGAGCCGCGGCCACTACCACCATCACCTTGGTGAACGTCCTGGGAGCTGTCGTTAGCCCGAAGGGAAGGGCCTGGAACTGGAAATGTCCGCCTTAGGAACTGTTGATGAGACTCTCTGACCGGGATGTGTAAGTATGCTTCCGTCAAGTCTAGGGATGTCAAGAACTCCCCCTGACGAACGGCGGCAATTACCGACCTCAGGGTTTCCATGCGGAAGTGAGGAACCCTGAGACAGCGGTTGATTTGCTTTAGGTCCAGGATTGGACAGAAAGAGCCTTCCTTCTTTGGCACTACAAAATAAATGGAGTATCGACCTAAACCTCTTTGTTCTTGTGGGACAGGCAACACTGCCCCCAGAGCTATGAGCCTTGAGAGGGTGACTTCCACCGCCGCCTTTTTTTCTGGTGGACCACAGGGGGACAGAACAAATGCTGGGGTTACTCTTTTTGTGAACTCGAGAGCATAACCCTCTCGGATCACCTCCAACACCCACTGATCGGACGTGACATGGGACCAGGCAGGAAGGAACTGTCTTAAGCGGCCCCCCACCGACAGCTCTCCCTCCTGGACCCCCGATTTCTCATTGTGACTTTCTAGGTGCCGAGGAGGCGGGGGAGGCCCCAAAACCTCTACCTGCCCCGCGAAACCCTCGAAAGCTCTGCCCCCTGGAGGGGAAACGGCCCCTGGGGAAAGGGTTTGATCTAGGTTGTCTGAATCTTCGGAAGTCCTTTGGCTGACTCCGCCCAGGAGCGGCAGGACGACCCAGTCTTGGCCTATCTTCGGGGAGCCTACCCCCTTTGGGCTCACCTAGCTCCTTTACTAACTTATCCAGGTCTTCTCCAAACAATAGCTTCCCCTTGAAAGGAAGTCGACTCAGGCGAGCCTTAGAAGAGGCATCCGCAGCCCAGTTACGCAACCATAAGTAACGTCTGGCTGCCACCACCGAGGCCATATTCTTTGCCAGGCTTCTAATAAGGTCATACTGGCTATCAGCTAAAAAGGCTGAAGCCGATTCCAATTTGGCCGCCACCCCTTGGGAGTCGCCCGAAGGACCGTCAGCCAGTTGCAGTTGCTGGGACCATCTCAAACAAGCTCTAGCCACCCAGGCCCCCGAGACGGAGGCCTGTAAGGCAAGGGCACTGATATCAAAGGCTTGTTTTAGAAGGGTGTCCAGTCTTCTATCTTGACTGTCTCTCAGAGCCGCGCCGCCCTCGACCGGAATAGTCGTCTTCTTTGTTACCGCTGAGACCGCCGCGTCCACCCTGGGCGATTTCAGGAGATCCTTGTCCGTTTCCGGCAATGGGTATAGGCGAGACATCGCCCGTACTCCCCTCAGGGTAGATTCCGGCTGGTTCCATTCTTCCTGAATCATTTGGCGAACCACTCTGTGTACTGGAAAAACCTTCTGAGATTTCCTTACGGCTTGAATCAGCGGATCCTCCAGGGCTTCTTCGTCCGTCGGAGCTTCGGAAGCCATATTGAGTACCTTCAGAGACTCACTGATTAGAGATGAGAGCTCTTCCCGCCTAAACACCCTGACTATGCGGGATTGCTCCTCCTCCGGGATCTCTCCCTCTTCAAGCTCCTTCCCTTCATCAACTCCTTCTTTCTCCGAAAGCTCCTCCTCAGGGATGTCCCGAGGCGGAGACTCAAGAAGGTCATCGGCTAATAGCCTAGCCCGCTTGGGGAGGGGTCCCGGCTCAAGGGATCTAGAGTTTCCTGGAACAGAATCAGTACTTTCCCTTGGTGCTGTTTCTGCAGGACCCTGTTTGCGTAGGCAGTAGGCTTTGTGCAAAAGAAGAACAAATTCAGGAGAAAATTGACCCCAGTCTCCCTCTGCCCCCAAGGAAAGCGAAGGAAGGGATTGGGAAGAGCCTGGAGCAACTGAAGCGGAAGGGGGGGGAGTGGGAGTCCCTTCCCCCTTCCGAAGGGTCCGCTGACCCCTGGGGAGCTTGAGACATACTTAGGTGGATCTCCTGCTCCATGGAAGCGGCCTCTGCAGACTCCTGCTTCCAAGGCCGTCCCTCTACGAGTGCCGCATGAAGGACAGCGCAGCTTGCCCGTCATGCCTCTTGAACCGGGCTACCCCCAGGCCCAAAGAAAATAAATTAAAGGTAACTAACAAGGCAACAAAATAAAAGTAAAGGACTCCAAAGTAACAAAAAGGAAACAGTAAATGATATGCAGCAAAAAACTTTCAGCACTCCCCTCCCGCTAGCCGTGCAAAAACAAAATAAAACAAAGTAACAACACGGCACCAAGCAAAAAAAAAAAAAAAAGACTGCAAACTTTTAAAATTAAACCTGAATCCTGGAAGAGGAGGAATTAAACCCCAATACTTGTGGTTTGCAGAACTGGCGCGAATCCGCTGCCATGAGGGAGCCCGGCGTCCTCTGCAGGATCCCACGAGGTAGGCCGCAGCCACGTGTAGGCCGGGCCTGCGGGTGGAGGGGGAACGCCGGCAGAAGCTGCGGACTTCCAGGCAGGAAGGAGATCAACACTCCACACCCGCTCTGTTCCCCGCGAAAACCTCAAGCGCCAGGCCGCCTCGGGGCTGAAGCGCGAGGTCGGGGACCGCCGCTGACCAAAGAGTCGCTGTTGCCTCTAGCGCTCAGCCGCCTAGGGGCTTCGGCACGAGGCATACGCGGCCGTGGAAAGCTGATGTGAAGCAGGCCGCGGGGAGCGCGGGAGGAGAGCTCTCCTGTCCTCACCGCTTCCCCTGGAAAACCCCTTCCTCCGGAGCCTCACTGGAGCCGCGATGCAGAGGGTAAAGAGGGAGGGAGGGGGGGGAATGAGAGAGGAGGGAGGGAGAGGCAGAGGTAGCAGAATTAAAGGTGCAGGACTAGCTAAAATCTCAAATAAGAAATTAAAGAAATTAAAAAGGGCATTAAACTAAGATAAATTAAAATAAATTAAAATAACTAAAATCTTAGTCCAGACCCCGTAAGCACTCTGGCTTACAGGAACCCTCCAGCTGCTTGGAGGCTGAGATTACTGGTGCCAGTGGGTGGTGCCAGGGGTATTTATACCCCACCATCATCAAAAGGATGATGGGCTCAGCCTCCAAGCTGCTGGAAGGGTTGTGCAACCCAGAAGTTAAGGGACTGGACTGAAGTGACGATAAGGAACTATACTTTAAAATACCATACGTTGATGTTCATCTAATGAAGACTAAGGGATCATAGATTGAACAGGAAATGCACCAAAAAATATCAATTGGAAATCCCAAGAAGTCAGACTCTGCATATGATGCAGCACCAGAGAGGACCAGAAACAGAAACGCATTGCTCCTGTACTGTGCAAATCCAAATAAAAAAAGAGAGAGACGCACATCTTCCAGAGCTGCTGACATACTCCAGAAACTATCTGTCTGCTTTAGTGTCTGGACATGTTATTTTCTGACTGCAGCTCCCTTTTTCCCCCTTTCTTTTTGTTGACCTTCTTGTAAGTCCTTTTCCACTATCTATTTTCCATTTGTTCTCCCTCTTCCTGTATTTTTTCCTATACAGTATCTGACTGATCTTTCCTTTTCATTGTTTCTGTATTTCTCTCTTCTGTCTCTGTCACCCCTCTTTCTCCACCTCTCTCATACTCCAGTCCTCGGCAGGGCTTAATTTCTGGTGGAATGGAGTGGAACGCAGTTCCGGCACGTCCTTTCAGACACCAGAGCAGCAGGGGTGTCCTGCTTTAGCCTGTAGGGAAGAGGAGGAGAGGAGGTGAACCTGCAGCAGAACAGAGAAGAGTCACCCTATGCCCTAATCCAGCCCCTCCCCTTTTGCTCCTATCCCTAGCTCACCCGCCCCCTCCTCCAGCTCCACAGTTCCACTTCATTTTTCTCTGCATATTAAGCCCTGGTCCTCAGTCTCCTTTTTACCTCTCGTCTACCAGTTTTCCCACTTACTCTCATCCTCTCAGATCTCTTGCATCCCTGCCCTCCACCCCGTCGCTCACTCCTTACCTACCTTCTTATTTCCTTCGTCTTTCACCCATTTTACTCACTCCTTGGGGTTCCTGATTTCCTTCCCTATGTTCCCCTCCTCCCCCTTATCTGTTTCCCATCTTTCCTCTATCTCTCTTTCCCCAATACCAAGCTCCAAACTATTACCTCTTGTCCCAACACCTGAGGACCAGGGCTTAATATGCAGAGAAAAATGAAGTGGAACTGTGGAGCTGGAGGAGGGGGCGGGTGAGCTAGGGATAGGAGCAAAAGGGGAGGGGCTGGATTAGGGCATAGGGTGACTCTTCTCTGTTCTGCTGCAGGTTCACCTCCTCTCCTCCTCTTCCCTGCAGGCTTTCTGGAAGTTACAGGCGAAAGCAGGACACCCCTGCTGCTCTGGTGTCTGAAAGGACGTGCCGGAACTGCGTTCCACTCCGTTCCACCAGAAATTAAGCTCCTGCCAAACACTCTCAGATAGCTCTAAATCATGGAGGACAGGCTGAGCCACTCCTGGTTTTATTTCTGGTTAGAAGTAAAACCAGAAGTGACTTAAACTGTCCTGTATGACCTGGAGCCATCTGATAATCTTACTCCTCCTCTCCTCCTTCCCCAGCACCTAGTCCTGCTTTCTGCCTCCCCACCTTCTAAAGTATCTGGCTTTTGGCTTCTGCTTTCCCTGCATTCCCCTAAGCATCTGCTTCCTGCCTCCTAGCTTCTGTCTTCCCTTCCCTTCACCCCTCCTTCCCCCTTTCTCCTGACTCACAGGAGAACAGAAGAGACAGTAGTTTGTTACACTGCTGCTGCGACGGCCACTCAAAGTCCAAAGCTCAGTCACTGCTGATCTTGTCACTATGCTTCCCAGAACCTCTGCTACCGTCCGGACTCAGACAATCTTTTGGGCATGACAATTTTACATCTTGCCCACTCTCCTCCCAGGGTTTTCACAGAGCATGTGGATCTCAGGGTCTCTGCCATTATGACATCGCAAAAAGTACAGAAGCGAATGATTCCGATGTTCTGGAAAAAGCATTATGATGTTAGCTGCACAGGATTGGGAAGAAGATGCCATACTCTATCCCAATCAGGCTGAGCAATGGTTTACACAGCCTTGAATAGATCTAAATAGAGGGGACACAGGCTACTATGGAATTTATACTGATGACCGGCAATCACTTTCAATCCCTAAATTTATAGCGATTTTCACTTATGTTGGCTGATTGGAGGACTATGCCCCCATTTTCACATACACACACTCTACATTTCCAGCAGCAGTAACAGATCAGCCTTTAATCTTTCTGATCATGCATTTCATGGCTAGGTTTTCTGTTGTTGTGTGCCGTTGAGTTGATGTCAACATCTAGCGACCTTGTGGATAGCTGTCCATGTTGTGACTATCTCCTGGCTTCCACTAGAACATTATTTCATGAATTCTGATTTAAGTCATCACTCTGCAAAAAGGAGCCGGGTTTAAGTTTTAGTAATCAACAAGGAAAAGTGATAGCATATATAGCATATTTGTTCTTGAAATGAGGTTGGTTACCAACTTGCCATCCCCTCTCTAGATTACTTCTTGAACATCAACCCATTTGGTTTCTCAAGTAATCAATTCTAACAAAACACCAGGGAGCATCATCTAGAACAGAGTAACCAATGACATTGGAAGGGCTGATATATGAAAGGTATGAATGCCTGTGAGGCAGGTATAGCTTTATCCAGTGAATTAAAATGCCATAGTACAAGCCCAGTGTCCTGCTTCCAACAGTGGCTGATCCAGGTCACAAGTATCTGGCATATCCCAAAAGTAGCCTGTTCCATTCTACTTAACCCCAAAGACAAGTGGTTTTCTCTTGTAATATTCAACAACAGTATATGGATTTGTCCTTTTTTGAGATGGGGAGACCAGAACTGCATGCATATAATACTCCAGGTGTGATCACACCATAGAGCGATACAGAGACATGATATTCTTTGTTTTCTTTTCTATTCTATTTCTTTTCTAGAGGGAGGTGTGGCCTAGTGGTTGGGGCAAGGTACCACAGGCCAGAAGGTCAGTGGTTCAAATCCCACTAGAGGACAGCAACCTTGGGCCAGAAGGACTGGGGTTTCTAGTCCCACAGGTGCTCCTTGTGGTCTTGGGCAAGCCACTTAACCCTCCATTGCCCATGTTCCCTGTAAGTATTAGTATATGTCTCTCATATCCCCTTGTGTTAAATGTATCCCCCAACCGCTTTGACCCAGTGAAAAGCAGGATATAAATGCAGCTAAATAAAAATATTCCTTTCTTGATGATTCCTAACATTCTTTTTGCTTTATTGGCCACCGCCACATATTGAACACAAGATTTCAATGTATTCTCTACAATCATAGACCCTTTTCTTGGATGGTGACTCCTAATGTCGAACCTAGCATTGTGAACCTATAGTTTGGGTTATTCTTCCCTACCTGCCTGACATTACTTGTCCACATTAAATTTTATCTGCCATTTAGATGCTCAGTCTCTCAAGGTCCTCCTACGGTTTTCTCACAGTCCACATGCAATTTTATCATTCTGAATATTCTGGTGTCATTTGCAAATTTATTTACAGTATGTATATATTTATTTTTTGGTGCTTGATATACTGCCAGAAAGTCAAAGCCAGCAATGTGGTTTACAATAACAATAATTAAGGAAAGCAGAAAGCATAGCAGAGAAAAAGGAAGTGAGAGCAGAGAAGGGTAGTTAGAACGTTTGGGAGAGGGAGAGGAGAAGAAACGGTCATTCAGAAAAGAGGAAAAAGAAGGTCCCATTTGCAGGAGAGGGGAGGGAAGTGCACGGAAAAGAAAGGTAAGGTCAGTCCAGGCAGGGGTGGCTCAAGGCAATCTGCTGCCTGAGGCGAGGGATGAGATGGCACCCCCCAGAGCAGGGAGGGAGGAGGGGCTTTCTCAAAACTCCAGTCAGGAACTGAACCAAGCCAAACAATAATTAGATAACGTGGAGGAAATGTACAATGTTCACACACCAAGGAACTAAAGAGAGAGCGAGAACCACCGCATAGTTTAACACACCAAAATTATAACTCATTTTTATTTTGTTCTAAACTTGCTTTTTCTTTTTGAACATGTATTTTGCATTCACAGAACCCTCTCCCTCCCTCAACATTGGGTGCAGAGCAGAACTAGGACATTCACCCACAGAACTCAATATTTAAATATGCATCTGTTCATCTTACTAACATTCTCCAGTACCAGGCATATTGTGAACACACACAAAACCCTACAACAAAGTCACTAAAGATCTGTAGAGGTAATCTATCATACCATACCAGCACCAGCTTCCAAAACTCACATAAGGAGCCTACCCAAAAAAAGCATCACTGTAAATACTGCAGTGGGCCTTGGAACATCCAACACCTATTTGAAACGTTGAACAATTCAGATTACTACAGTACAGGGAGGAAGTGACATCACCAGCCATGGCAGTAGTTTAAGTCTTGAGCTCCAGGGGCATTCCTGGTAAAACCCCCAAAATAAGACATCCTGACGTGAGGGGAATCCCATTCTAATGTGGGGAATGAAATAGTTATAAGCATTGCGGATGGCGCAAAGAAAAAGTACCATGGATTTGAAAACATTCGCTTACAAAGCTGCGAGTAATAGCTCTACCGGAAAGATTAAGATGGTGCCTGGCAGCTGCACAAGCGGTGAGCACCCAGCTTCCCCAATGAATAGGGATAGTGAGCAAGGGGGAGAACTCGGAGCCCTGAGGGGAGAACGTAAGGACTGGTTCGGAGCTGTAAAACAAAATCTAGCGGCCTTTAAAGTCGAAGTGCAAATGTGGATGGAAGAACATGGGACGAATGTGCGAGAAGTTGGACAGCGGCTTGAGGAGGTAGAGAATAAAGTAGGAGGGCCACGAGGGAGAGATCCAGGGCCTCCAAGCAAAAATGGACACCATGGAGGGAGTTCAGGAGGATTTATGGACCAAATTGGAAGATCTAGAAAATAGAGCAAGATGATCCAATATCTGAATAAGAGGGGTTCCTGAAAGGGAAGAAAACCTAGATTGCAAAATCCTAATGGAACAACTCAGTACTGATATTTTGCAGGAAGCAGGGCTAGAAGCGGCTAGATACTGTCTCAAGATTGACCGCACACATAGGGCGCTGGGCCCCCAGCGGGATGGACAGATAAGGGACAGAGCCTGCTTCCAAGAATATTCAACAAAAGAAGCAGTGATGGCAGCACCTTGGAAAGTGGGCCAGCTTCAATGGAACAATCTCCCGATATAGATGATAGGTCAGCATATATTTCTAACAATGAGGAAACGGCATGAGTTCTCTCTGATCACCAAACGCCTGAGAGATGGTCAGATAAAATATAAATGGCTGTTCCCTTTTGGCCTACAGTTTAATATAGCAGGAGCGACTGTATATGCGAGATCTACGGAGGCGGCCATTAAAGGAATGCGAGAGGAGGGCTGGACTGATATTCCAGAATCAAACCAAGCACCAGTTATAAAACCTGTGAGATCACAATGAGGGGGAGGGCAGCTGGCAACGAGCAACCCAGGGTGACCAGCGGCTATGCCGACAAAAGGAAAAGAACTCACCCCAGCAAGAAGATAGAGGATGAAAGGAACATTGGGGTAAAAGGATTTGGATAAGGGGAATATTTTAGGATCATGAGATATATCGGGAAGAATGCTAAAGGACCATAGAGGTGTCAAGTAAAATGAGGAGGAAAAAAAAAAAAAAAGAGGAAAAATAAAGGAAATACAGTTTAAGTGTAATTTTTTATATAAGCTGGGTGGTGACTTGTGCCTCTTCAGTGAGGAGAGAATGGAGGAGATGTGGGTATGGGGTCTGGGGGTGGAAGAGAGAGTAGGGTGGCAGGGAGGGGGAGTGGGGGAGTGGAAGTGGATCTGAAACCCAAAAGGGCTGATGGTTACAAACTACCCTAGTGCCAGAACATGGCTAAAATACGGTTGATAACCCTAAATGTAAGAGAATTAAATTCCCCAATAAAGTGACAAAGAAATAACCAGGTTTAAAGGTGATATTATATTTATTCAAGAAACTCATCTAAAGACACGAGATGAATGGAGAGTAGCCCATAAAAAATATCAAGCCCAATGGTTTGCCTCTAACCACATAGAGCAAAGGAAAGGGGGAGTGGGGATTATGTTGTCCACACAAATGCCTCACCAAGTACTAGCCATACAGAGGGATTTGGGGGGGGGTCCTTTTTCTAAAAATAATGTACAAAGAGCAAATATATATTTTAATAAACGCACAAGGGGCGTTTTATGAATCATTGACCCCCCCCCCCCCAAATCTCCCAATTCACGGAGGGGCACAATCATAGGAGGGGACCAACTTAATAGTAAATCCCTCACTGCATACTTCAAGGGGAGACTTGATAAGTCGCTCAAGCAATAGAAAGAAATTGAAGACTATAGGAAGGGCTCTGGGGATTTACCAAAGACTACACTTTCTACTCCCCTGTTCATAAATCATTTTCCAGGCTGGATATGATATGGGTAGATAAGACTTTGATACAGAATGTACAATCCAGTGAAATAGGAGAAAGGACATGGTCTGATCATGCCCCGATTTGGATAGAACTCGAGATGTGGAAAGATAAAAAAGAGGGGAGGAGGGGATGGATACTTAATTCTGAGCATATTCAACAACTCCAAAGAACAATAGTAGAATATATGGAGATAAATGATGATGGCAATTGTGAAATGGGAACACTATAGGAATGCCTTAAAGCAGTGGTAAGGGGTAAACTAATAGTGAAAGGTACACATGTAAAGAAGGTAAAAGAGGCTAAGAAAGAAACTCTGCGTAGCAAGATAAGAAAATGGGAGAGCCTTCAAAAACAAGGATGTCTGGAGGAGCAAGAAATAAAAAACAATTAACAATTAGACAAGAGTTAGGAAACCTGGAATTGGCAGAAATTAAATTTGCCCAAGATAGACTGAAGCAACAGTATTTTGAACTGGAGAATAAACCGAGCCGTCTGTTGGTCCATAAATTTAAACAGCACCAGAGAAACTTTATAACCAAAATATGAGGTACTCAGGGACAGGAAATAAGGAAGACAGAGGAAATCCAAGCAAGGTTTGTACAAAACATGTATATACACCAGATTACTACAGTACAGATCCCTAAGTACAAATCCCATGTTAACAGAACATCTGGCTTTGGTCATACATTCAGAACACAGACCTTCACCAAATACAGAATAAGTGACCATAACCTAAAAACATACATATGTAGATAAAAATTAAACTGCAACCCCAAGAAGTCAGATTGTGTATTCAATGCAACATCAGAGAAATACAAAGATATGCATTTTCTTGTACTGTATAAAATATAAAGATAGGACCAAATCTGATCATTAAATTGAAAATAAATTTTTTACCTTTGTTGTCTGACCATTTTATTCTCTGATTATGTAGATCCCAATCTGAAGTTTCTGTTTTCCTCTGTTTCCCAGTGCACCCTCCTGTCTACTTTCCCCCAGGGACTGCATGAGGGTGATGCAGGGCCATTTGTGAAGAATTACTGCGGCATCATTTGCATAAATTTAGTATACTTTGTTTTAAGATGTATATGCCACCCATCTAAAATCCTAGATGGCTTCCAAACATATACATGCAATTTAGTAAAACAGATGTTACAATAAAACAAACATCATAATAAAACATTAAATTTGATTAATGAAAAGCACACAGCCATCACCCCAAATCAAACTATAATAAGTATCTGCACATCTGATTTATTTTACTATGACTAGATTATTGATGAGGGGGGAAGATATAAAATGAGAAACTAATCCTGGTAAGCATGAATTCAAAGGCTGGATTGAGTTGTGCTAAAGCTGGAAAATTCTGGAACTCAGCAGCGATGAAGTTATCAGGCTGCTAAACAAAATTAAACTGAGAAGTTCCCTTAAAATTTTAAATTTCCTTGAATCTGAACTGACAAAATATTTTAAAATTTCAGTTTGGCAGCATAAAGAATGCAAAACTGCAAATCTCAAAGACGATACATATTCCAGTACCCCTCTAACCAACACCTTACAGGTGACTACACCAAAAATCCAGTGTACTGGGTGCATTGAGCCAATCTGCTATTCCATAGCAGCACTAACTTCCGAAACTCACACAACATGGAGTGTCCCCAGAAAAGAGCAGCACCATAAGTATTGCAGTGGGCCTAGAACATACATATTCCTATTCAGAAAACTGAACAAGCCAGATTATTAAGATCCCTACATAAAAACTCCATGCTAGCAGAACATATAGCCTCAGTCACACATGCAGAACAAAGAAAGATCTTCACCAAGTAGGGAATATATTAATACAAACTAAAAATATGGTACATAATTAAAGCATATAAATAGTATATTGTTTATTGTACATAGTTATCCCTTTTATTCCATGTTTTATATTCCCTTGTTCTCTGTAAACTCGATGTTACCTGTACACATTGCAGTATATTTTGTTCGATGTACACCGCGCTGATTTTAATAGCGCGGTATATAAGAGATGTTAAATAAATAAAATAAATTAAATAAATAAAAACAGACATATGTAGACAAAAAAAGCTTTTAATCCATTATTCTTAGGTTTACAGGATTTCTTTCCCAAAATCATACTTTACTCCAGAGTGAGGCAAGAGAAAGAATTCTCACACACAGGCATCTGCAGTGTTGGCAGAAACTAACATAATGGCTCAGCGCAAGTAGCACGAGTGCAACTAATGCCACCTCAGTGTGTGGTCTTAAATGCACCGGCAGCCATTTTGCCATATTGAAATGCGGTAACTGCAGAAGGATGCAACTGCCTCCCTGCCGTTAGTCCACAGTCCCGCGTAATCAAACTCTGGAATTAGTTACTGGAGGATCGCAGTAAAAGCTAGTGTAGCTGGATTTAAAAAAGGTTTGGACAAGTTCCTGGAGGAAAGGTCCATAAGCTATTATTAGAGAGGACCTGTGAAATAAACTGCTTGCCCCGGGATAAGAATCGGGGAACCTGCATGCCTTTTTGGGAACCTGCAAGGTATTTGTGACCTAGATTGGCTACTGTGGAAACACGATACTGGGCTTGATGGGCCTTGGTCTAACCCAGTATGGCATTTCTTGTCTTACCAGCGCAGAGCCTAGGAAACATACCACTAAATATACCAAACAAGAGGGGCTCAACAGCACCCATGCATCTCCCACTTCCACAAAAACAAGAGCGACTTGGCGCCCCAACACAGCACTTCCCACCCTCTGAAAAACAAGAGAGGCTCAGTGGCCCTTACACAGTACTTCCCGCCCACTGTAAAACAAGAAGGACTTTGTGATCCCAATACAACACCCCCCACTCCAAAACAAACACGAAGAAGGGCTTGGCAACCCCAACATAACTCCTGAAACTGCATACTGGACAGTATGGTGTTAATGTAAATATATATTCCGCAAAAACAAAGGAAATGCAAGATGCTTGCACACCAGGGAACTAAAAGAAAAAAATGAGAACCACAACACAGTTTATAATACCAAATTATAAAATTATAACTCATTTTATTTTGTTATAAACTCTTATGGTTTTCGCTTTTCCTTTTTGAATATATATTTTGCATACACAGAAACCTCCCCCTTGACAATGAGTGCAGAGCAGAAGTAGGATATTCACCCCACAGAGAAAAAAAAAATATATATATATGATTCTAGTCATCTCACTAACAGCAACATAAACATTCTCCAGTACCAGGCATATTGTGAATTAATATAAAACCCTACAAAAGTCACTAAAGATCCACAAGACCAAATCTACCATACCATACCAGCATAAACTTTCAGAACTCATACAAGGGGCCTACCCAGAAAAAAACAGTACTATAAATCCTGCAGCGGGCCCTAGAACATCCATACACCTATTTGAAAAGCTGAACAAGTCAAATTGCTACAGTACAGATCTCTACGTACAAACTCCATGTTAACAGAACGCCTGGCCTCGGTTACACACTCTGAACACAGATCCTCACCAAGTACAGAATAAGTGACCACAACCTAAAGTAAAAATAAAAATATGTGCCTTGCATTTAGCTTGCCACTGCTTAGGCCGTTTCCTATTTTTTTTCCATTTGCTTCCTTTTTTCATTTTTAAAATACTGGTCTTTTTGGGTCTAATAGCCCTCCCCTAACCTTTTAACCATACTGGCTGTCATTTGGCCTTCCTTCTGCCTTTAATGCATAGCATACATCTAGTGTGGGCTTCCAAGACTGTATTTTTAAAACATCCACACCTGATGTAAACATTTGACCTTTCCAGCTGGTCCTTTAAAAAAAATTTCTAACAGTTTTTCTGATTTTATTAGCCTCCCTTTTGAAAATTAAACACTGATACAGGGATATAAATACAGCTAAATAAATACTCACTCCACTTACTCATATTATAATCACTCGTGCCAAGTCCTGTGTTTTACAAAGAACTAAGGGCCCGATATTGAGTTAGGCTCATTTTCACTGACCTCTATCCCAGATATTCAATGCTGCAGCGACAGCATTGACTATCTAGGGATCACCACACACACCAGAAGCCACCGAAGCTAACTGGGCAGTAGCAATATTGCATGCTGCCTGGTTTCGCTTATCGCTGCCTTCACTGTGCCCCGGAACTTGGCAATAGTGATCATAGCAGGATTGCATTTGATTTAATAAATGGAGGAAGGACAGCAAGGAAATCCACAGTGTTACCTTTTAACTTTCAAAAGGGAGACTATGATAAAATGAGAAAATAGTTAAAAAAAACACTAAAAGGAACAGTTGCAAAGGTTAAAGTTTTACATCAAACATGAGTGGCGTTTAAAAGTACTATCTTGGAAGCCCAGACCAGCTGTATTCCATATTCTAAGAAAAGTGGAAAGAAGTCCAAAATACTGCCAGCATGGTTTAAAGGTGAGGTCAGAGAGGCTGTTGCTGCCAAAAAAACATCTTTCAGGAAATGGAAAAAGAAGCCAAATGACGAAAACTGGAAACATAAGCACTGGCAAGTTAGATGCAAGGCATTGATAAGGCAGGCAAAGAGAGAATTTGAGAAGCTTGCTGTGGAAGCCAAAATGCGCAATAAAGACTTTTTCAAGTACATTCCTAGCAATAAACCTGTGAGTCAGTTGAACCATTAGTTGATAGTGAGTAAAATGGGCACTAAGAGGTTCAACTGACTCTCTCACAGGTTTATTGCTAAGAATGTACTTGGAAAAAGTCTTTAGTTTTTTTGTTTTTGTTTGTTTTTTTTTGAACTACTTGTGACAAAGATTGGCCACTGTTGGAAACAGGATACTGGGCTTGATAGATCTTGGTCTGACCCAATATGGCATCTCTTTAAGTTCTTATATTCCTCTCCTAACTTGCCCATCCTGCTCTAAACAGTTAGTGTAGGACTTTTACTGCGTTTCCCTGCACTGTCAGCACACCTCACGGTAAACCCGAAATGTTTGTGTGGATAAGGAGTAAACAGCCTTCTTGTATCTCTTATTATCCAAATAATGTGCACCTCTCTCACTTGGTTTGCAGCTTGTTGTGCTGTGAGGGCTTGCGTGCATCAGTGATGCTGAGAGCTAAACTATCGGTAGTTTAACTACTGACAGGGTCTCCCAAGATGGACAGGTCTCAGCTGAGGTGCCAGACCAAGACAAACCACCCTTTTGGGCAGCAGCAGAATGGGATAGTGTTGACGGCGGAGGATCACATTTTTGTGACAATGGCAACACCACCAAACTTAAACTGCGCGGAAGAAAGGCCCAGCAATCTACTTCTATATCTTGCCATGAAAACCCAATGGATAGTTACAACAAAACAAATTGTGCTATGGTGCTAGAAGATGAGACCCCCAGGTCGGAAGGTACTCAACTAGCTACTGGGGAAGAGCTGAAGACTTTTCAGAGTTAAGCCAGCATTTATGATGTGGTTGGATCAAAGCCCTCGGGAAGTCTGACTGCTGATGTAGCTGCGCATGAAATGAGAGTCAGAAGCTGTAAAGATGTCTTACACATTGGAACATGGAACGTACGAAGCATGAACCAAGGGAAGTTGGAGGTGGTCAAGAATGAAATGGAATGTGTACAACTTGATCTGTTGGGTGTCAGCGAACTGAAATGGACTGGCATCGGGCAGTTTGCATCAGATGATCACATGGTCTACTATGTTGGAAATGAAAGACAAAGAAGAAATGGTGTTGCATTTATAATAAAGAAGAAACTTGCAAGAACTGTAATGAAATACAATGCAGTCAGCGAACGCTTAATCTCTATTCGTCTACGAGGATTGCCTATCAACACAACTATAATTCAAGCATATGCCCCAACAACAGCTGCAGAAGAGAATGAAATTGAAGAGTTCTATGAACAAGTACAAGCTGAAATTGACAGAACATGCAAAACAGGATATCCTGATAGAAATGGGTGACTGGAACACAAAAGTTGGCAACAAAGAAGAAGGCAAAGTAGTTGGAAAATATGGACTTGGCAACAGAAATGAAGCTGGAGAAAGACTGATAGAATTCTGCAAGACCAACGATCTATTCATCTCAAACACCTTCTTCCATCATCAACACAAGCGGCGACTGTACACATGGACTTCACCCAATGGATTGCATAAAAATTAAATTGACTACATCTGTGGAAGTCAACGATGGAAAAGTTCTATAACATCAACAAAGAGAAAACCTGGAGCTGACTGTGGTACAGATCATCAACTACTAGTATGCAAACTCAAGCTAAAGTTGAAAAAGAGCAAACCACTCATGAATGCAGCAAAACATGACCTTGAGAATATACCACTGGAATTTAAAGACTGCCTGCAAAATCAATTTGCTGCTTTAGATACAAATGACAGAGCTCCAGAAGAGTTATGGAATGACATCAAGAAGGTTGTGTTGGAAGAAAGCGAGAAGTCTCTACAAAAGGTGAAAAAGCAAAAACGGCCAAAATGAATGACGGAAGAAACTCTGAAAATTGCCCAGAAATACAGAGAAGCTAAAGCCAGAGGAGAAAGAAAGACAATCGCAGAACTCAGAGATTTCCAACGTGCAGCAAGACAGGACAAGGAAAAGTACTACAATGACACTTGCAAGGAAATAGAATCAGAAACTATTAGAGGAAGAACAAGATCAGCTTTCCTAAAGCTACGAGAGTTAAAGAAAAAGTTCCAGCCTCGAATTGGAATGTTACAAGATGCTCAAGGTTCTATGTTGAATGATGCTGAGAAGATCAAGAAAAGGTGGAAGGAATATACAGAGTTTTTATATGATAAAGATCAAGTGGACCAACAGCCGTTTCTACCTGTACCTTATGATCAGGAACCATTGGTGATGAAAGAAGAAGTTGAAGCAGCATTGAAAGCCTTATCAAAGAACAAAGCATCAGGCATTGATAGCATTCCTATAGAAGTATTGCAGCAATCTGATGCAGCTGTTACCATACTTACAAGGCTCTGCCAAGAAATATGGAAGACAACATCATGGCCAACTGACTGGAAAAGATCTGTGTTTATACCAATACTAAAGAAAGGTGATCCAACTGACTGTGGAAATTATCGAACAATCGCTCTGATCCCACATGCCAGCAAGATTCTACTAAAGATTATTCAAAAGAGACTACAACCATACCTAGAACAAGAACTACCTGAAGTGCAAGCAGGGTTCAGGAAAGGGCGAGGAACGAAAGACATCATTGCGGATGTGAGATGGATCCTTGAAAAGATTAAAGAATACCAAAAGGATATCTATTTGTGCTTTATCGACTATAGCAAGGCTTTTGACTGTGTAAACCATGAGAAACTCTGGGCCACATTAAGAAGCATGGGTATACCAGAACACCTGATCGTTCTCTTGCGCAATCTGTACATTGATCAAGAAGCAACAGTTCGACCGGAACAAGGAGAAACAGAATGGTTTAAAATAAGCAAAGGTGTAAGACAAGGCTGCATACTTTCCCCCTACCTGTTTAATTTATATGCTGAACAAATCATCAGAGAAGCAGGATTGTATGAAGACAACAGAGGTGTGAAGATTGGTGGAAGATTCATCAACAACCTTCGCTATGCTGATGATACTACATTAGTGGCTGAAAGTGAAGATGATCTGAAACATTTGCTTCTCACAATCAAAGAACATAGTCTCAAAATGGGCCTGCACCTTAATGTAAAGAAGACAAAGATCATGACAACTGGCATAATCAACAGGTTCATCATTGAAGGAGAAGAAATTGAAATTGTGAACAACTTTAACCTACTTGGATCAACTATCAATAAAGAAACAAGCAGTCAAAAAATCAAACGATGCATTGCTCTTGGCAGAATGGCTATGAAAGACCTAGATACAGGGCCGGATTTACCTATACGACATGTACGCCATGGCGTAGGGCCCACAGCTGGCAAAGGCCTACAAAAATAGAATTAGCTTTTTTTTTTTTTTAAATAAAATTAAAAAAAAGAAACTGCTGGCTGCCGCTGCGGGGCCCCCCTCTGCTGCCGCGGCAGCATGGACTGACCCGCGGGGGCCCCCTCTGCAAGCTGAGTCCGTCAGTCCCTCCCTCCCTCCCTCCGTGCAGGCTGTGAGAGGCGCGAAGGGAGAGTGTCTCCCTCGCGTCTCTGTTAAGCCCGCAGGGGCTGATGGGAAATTTCCCATCAGCCCCTGCGGGCTTAACAGAGACGCGAGGGATACCCTCTCCCCTCCCGCCTCCCACCGCCTGCCCGGCGGGCGGGAGGGACCGACGGACCGACGGATTCAGCTTGCAGAGGGGGCCCCCGCGGGTCAGTCCATGCTGCCGCGGCAGCAGAGGGGGCCCCGCGGCGGCAGCCAGCAGTTTTTTTTTTTAAATTAAATTTTACTTTAGGCCGATGGGGGGGGGGGGTAGGACTGGTAATGGGCTATTGGGGGGGCTGGGGCTGGGACTGGAAATGGGCTGGGGGGGTTAAGGCTGGAGGTGGGCTGATGGGGTTAGGACTGGTAATGGGCTGTGGGCTGTTGGGTTAGAACTGGTAATGGGCTATGGGGGGTTAAGACAGGTAATGGGCTGTGGGCTGTTGGGGGGGGGTAGAACTGGTAATGGGCTTTGGGGGGGTTAAGACTGGTAATGGGCTGTGGGCTGATGGGGGCTGTCTGGTAATGGGCTATGGGGGGGCTAGGACTGGAAAGGGTCTGGGGGGGTTAAGACTGGAGGTGGGCTGATGGGGTTACGACTGGTAATGGGCTGTTGGGGTTTAGAACTGGTAATGGGCTTTGGGGGGGTTAAGACTGGTAATGGGCTGTGGGCTGATGGGGGCTGTCTGGTAATGGGCTATGGGGGGGGCTAGGACTGGAAAGGGGCTGGGGGGGTTAAGACTGGAGGTGGGCTGATGGGGTTAGGACTGGCAATGGGCTATGGGGGGCTGACTGGAAATGGGTTGATGGGGTTAGGACTGGAAGTGGGCTGATGGGGGGTTAGGACTGGTAATGGGTTATAGGGGGGGGCTTAAACTGAAAATTGGGTGATGGGGGGCTAGGACTGGTATTGGGTTGGGGGGTTGCTAGGACTGGAAATGGGCTGATGGGTGGCTAGGACTGGAAATGGGCTGATGCAGGGACTAGAAGGGAATGGATGCTGGGTGAGGCTGGAACTAGAAGGGAGCTGATGTTGGGGGAGGATTAGAATGGGATGGGGCTGGAAGAGTAAAATGGAGAAGGGAAAAATATTTTGTGTGGGAGGGATAAAAAATCTACAATTGGCCGGGTATTGGGAGAGTAAGTGGGGATTGAGGATGGAGGGGTAAAATTTGAGTGGATGAAATAGGAATGAGGAAAGAGCAAAAGGAGAAAGATTAGTATGTTAAAGCAGATGTAGAGAGAGAATGGAAAAAAACTAGAAGAGAGGAGAAAGGACAAATGGACAGCAGACGATGGAGAGTTAGCAGAAGACACGAAGAAACCAGAAGAAAGTGGCTGGAGCAATTGCAGCTGAAAAAAATGCACAAAAAGGTAGAAAAATATCTCTTTATTTTGAATTTATTAATTGGAATATGTCAGCTCTGGTAAATGTGCATCATTAACGTCTGCGCTTTGTTTAGTACAAGAGCAAATTAATGTATAGTTTTATTTCTACAGTGTTGTACATTCCAAGTTTGGCTTTTGGGATTCCCAGTTTAATTATTGTCTTCCTGTTTCTAAATTGTGATTACTTGTTTGGTGATGGTCTATGTTCTGCATGTGAAACTGAGCTGAGGTATTCTGTTTATATAATTCCTATTTGACATTGCCACTTGTTCTTTCCCCAGTAGGTCATGTATTGTTGTTCTCTGAAATGTATTGGTTTAATATTTGCAGTGTTGCCTTTTGATAGGTAGGGTCTGGTGCTTTGTGAGTCCTGGTAGTGCTGTTAGGATACGGCGGGTTTGCTATGGGTTCTAAATGGGCAGTGTTTGTAGTAGTTCCTAAT
This sequence comes from Ichthyophis bannanicus, assembly GCA_033557465.1. Classification (NCBI taxonomy): domain Eukaryota; kingdom Metazoa; phylum Chordata; class Amphibia; order Gymnophiona; family Ichthyophiidae; genus Ichthyophis; species Ichthyophis bannanicus. The sequence continues at coordinate 416,205,103 of CM066036.1, read as the reverse complement.
GTGTCTGGCAGTTGGCACTGGATTATAGTAATGTAGAAATCTTTTAGTCTTTCTTTATCCATACACTCATTAAGAGGCACGTTTACTAAAAGTTAGTATATGGTAACATTATGCAAATATTTATGCAAATGAGGCCCCTTATACAAATGAGGCCCCGCACCCCCCTTGGGCCGCCCCTGCTGGGGGCCCACAATTTTTGTTGGCGTAGGGCCTCACTCAAGGTAAATCCGACCCTGCCTAGATAAGATTCTCAAGAGCAGAGATATCTCTCTTCATACAAAGATTCGACTTGTTCAAGCCATGGTATTTTCAATAACATCATATGGATGTGAAAGCTGGACAGTGAAAAAGACAGACAGGAAGAAAATTGATGCCTTTGAATTATGGTGTTGGCAGCGAATACTGTGTATACCATGGACTGCCCGAAGAACAAACCAGTCGGTACTAGAGGAGATCAAACCTAAGCTTTCTTTAGAAGCTCAGATGACAAGACTTCGACTTTCATACTTTGGACACATCATGCAAAGAGAGAGATCATTAGAGAAAGACATCATGCTTGGCAAGATAGAAGGTCAACGCAAAAGAGGAAGGCCAGCAATGAGATGGATCGATACAATAACAGCAGCTACGGGTACCAGTCTGTCAACAATGAGCCGCCTGACTGAAGACCGAACACAATTTAGGCTAGTGTCGTGCCCACTGTTGGATAGGCGGTTGCCTATAGGCAGTGGACGTACCTCCTATTGCCCCTTGGTATTATGGGCTCCCAGAGCCAAGGGCTTCTGGGGATTGTAGTTGTGAAAAAATGAGTAGCCGAGGGTTGAAGGCAAATACAGGAAAAATTTATTCTTTTCTTTGGTCCTTTCAAACATACAGCAACAAAAGTAGGATACTTCTCCAAATAAAGAAAAAGGTGCTTCACTCAGCTTATCATACCAGTAGTAAATCTTTTTCCAGAGTTCAAGAATACAGCTTAAGGGTTCCTTGCTCAGTTCAGCCCAAATAACTGCTCTTCCAAACTGAGCACTATGCAAAGCACAACCCACTTTACTTCTGGCTGTTTATACGTTTAGATAAGGACTTCTTAAGCATTCAAATCAGCACTTCTGAACATTCTCTGCCAGCTTTAAAATGTTAGCACTTCATTCCAAATATTTCTAGCAGAACAGGCAAGTACAAAGCTTCCGGGTTTTCTCAGTTTTAAACCTTACAGCTTCTTCACCTTTGCTTTACACACAAAGAACAGTCCATTTGAGAGTCGGCAGAACTATTATCAGAATCATAGTTATCTACCTGCATGCTCTCATACTCGGGGTCAGTTAGCATCTGGCTGGAATCAGCTTGTGGGATTTCAGGCTTTATTTCTTCTAATAACTTTAAAAGCTTCTCCCAATGAGATCTCTTTCTATGCTGAGGAATATTTGAA